>CM020217.1:89780626-90994376 GCA_009819775.1 Phoenicopterus ruber ruber
TCCTGGCTGTATAATGAAGACATACACAACACATCTTAAAGACTACAGGAATAGAAGAAGCAGTCACGTTAAATTAACGTGTTTGTTTCCAAAAGCCAAAAACCTATTTGTCTCCAAGCAGTGCCCACTGCTTAGCCTTTAATAGATTTTGAAAGTTGTGGATAAGAACAAAAAGCTGCAACCATGAAGTTTCTTAGAAAAAAATAAAGTCACAGAAGATGACTATGACAGTAGCCCAAATTACTGGAACTATTTCTTGCATGCTCCAAGCATATCCACCTTGATACCATTTTAAGGCAGCAACTCTCAGGCTACAGACCAGAAGTGGAACCTGAATTAGAACTGTAAATTAAAGAATTTACAAACTGTAAAAAGGATTGTCCATCTAAAATGTCACATTTTACAGTAATCCAGAACTGTCAACATTTTAATCACATTTCTGTATCTGTATCTGAATGAGTTCACCTACCTGTGAACCCACCATCCACAAAACCCACCATTTTTATTTTGTTTTTTTAATGCAACTGTAGTTAGAAGAATTGTTTGCAAGAACTGTTCCTTTAATAGAAGCAAAGTAAAATTAATTAATTTATCTGGTATGATTTTTTTTGGACAGAAGCTTATGATTTCCATGTATTGCACAAAGTGATCAATGTGCACATCAATCTAAAATTGCTAAAACGAAGCTAAAAACATACATGATGTCAGCTGTGGCTATTACAAAATATGACAAAGAAAACATCGTGGATCCATACAGTAAAGAGGAACATCTGAAAATCTAGATTCATAATTTATATTTGTCACCCCAATATTAATTGGTGTCAAATCCCATGCCAACAATATTCTTAAAATCTATGAGAAAATAGTTTAGTTTCCAAAAAGCACACCAATTGATACAGAAGGAAACTTACATTTCTGAGAGGAACAGCAAACAGCAACACACAAAGTACGAATACTATTACTTTAAAAATCTTTTGAAAAAAAAAAATATTTTAAAAGCAAAGAACAAAGAAGAGTGCAGCTTACCAACTTCAGGCTTCCCAGGATGTAATTCCGAAGTACGGTTTCCTTCAGCAATGTAAACAGGAAAGCTTGAACATTCGAGATACAGCTGACAAGCAGCAATAAAGGCAGGAAGGTATTCTTTTGCTGGTTTTTTCTTGTTTGTTTTCTTCACCTTAGCATCAACTTGTGATTCTCTGTCCCATTTTGTGGTCTGTCCTTGCTCTCTAGCAGGGTCTGCTGGAAGCTCTGCCCCTAAGGGCTGAGACAAGGAATTACTCTGAATGATATAGAGGTTGATAAATCTGGTTAAAAACTGTTGGACATACTCCAAACAGCACTGCATTGCAGTCTTTTGGATCGTTTTCCCACTTCGAGTTGCTGTGCCCTGTGTCATTATGGAAGGAGGCTGTACAATGGTTTCCTCAGATCCCACAGTTGATGCTGTCTCAGTCTCTGAGGATGTGCTACCAATAATAGGAATGCCAGGCGCACCGTGACCTTCATTCAGTGCTCTATCAATGTCATCAGTTGTATCTGCCTGGTATTGTACAAACTCAGTGAATCCACTTTCTGATGATCGACTGCTTGGAGGATTTTCACCATCTTCAAACACATCATTAGGATTTTCAAGTGAAACTGATGGCACCTGAGATAAAAGTTTAATGATTGTTCAAAATGGGTTATTTAGGTCCTAGTGAGAAAATATTTTTTTGCTTCTCTATTTGAAAGCAACAATTTTATTCCACAGTTTTAAATCTACTAATATAAATACATTTTATGCAGAATGATGTTTGGTGTTTCAGTAAGTTTGCCAGACCAAGCTAACTATAAAAAAAAAAGCATTGTTTATCAAGTAAAATACTTTAAATATTACTGCTTTTAACATTTTCCTCATCTCATACTTATGTCTAATTTTTTATTAAACAATGCTGAAATGCATGGGCACAAGTATGATTAATTTATACAGCATCATAAACCAAAATATTCATACATCAAAGAAAATCCCTCACTTCCAGCAGGAAGCAGGACATTGAACTATGTTGCTTATGGTTACTTTAGCTAGCAAGATTCTTTTCATACTTTAGATTTTAGCATGTTCTGCAAAAGGACAAGATATTTATCTGTTAATCAGAAACTGCTGCAGTTATAAAGGACTAAAAAATGCCTGCAGGCAAAGGAGACAAAAAGGAGATGTCAGCCAAGAAGAATGGGAAGACTTGAGAGAGTAGGAAAAAGTATACACTTCTCTGATCACACTTTTGAAGCTCCCATTGCACAAGTAAATAATCATTTAGATATTAAATTATTTTAATCTAATAACTGTCTAGATATACTACTGATAGGAGAACCATAACTATTAAAGTTTTGCTTCATTAGGAAGGCAGGATCAACATCATTTAATATTACAAGTTGTCAAAACACCTTAAAAAAGTGAACTGTGGAACTGTAAATGAAGAATAAAATCTTTCATAACTTAAAAACCATTTTTCCCACTTCCACATTTACACTAATAAAGCCAGGTCAATTTCTCAATAAAACTTACACTCTTTGACTTAAGAAATTGTCTATTAAATGTGGATGGAATCTTAATTCACAGACGTATATATGGTACAACTTTAACTAACTAGCATCTTCCTTTTTATATACCAATGTCAAGGTTTGGAAATTGGGGATTTCTTTCAAATACAAAGTTCTAATTATAAAAGAAGAAATAAACTTTCTTTTAAAAACTCTAACCATTTGCAACTAGAAAGAAAAAAAAAAATCATCTCCTAGAAACAAGAAAGAAGGGTTGCTCCAGCAACAGCAGCTCTTCATGACTCATTGTGCACCTTAATTCCTCATATGCACAAATCTGATGAATGATTTCTACTCAAGAAGAACCCATAGTGGCTTTCTGGGCTGCTCTACCCCCCTGTAGTCTTGTTGGGAACTGGTAGCACAGTCTCTGCTCTCTGGTGAGCGTGTGAGGTGAATAGGGAAACAACTTAAACAGAAACGCATGGATCACTGGGAGTAAATGCAGGTAAAGAACATGCCCACGTACTTCTCATCTAGCTATCTTACCAGTGGTGGCAGATGTTGCCTGAGATCTAATAGGCCCAGAAGTTGTCTGGCTGTCTGACATCCTAATCACTAGCAATCTTAAATACAGAATTTGAGCATAATCTAAAAATCCAAATAACTTTTTCATTAACAAATAAAAACAGCGACATCATTATATATGGTGAATTACATCTTGCTGTACCAGAGATAGAGTAAGAATGAAAATTAAAATTTGTTTGAGATAGTTTTAGCTGTCTCCTGTGTTAATGTGTATTAAAAAGCTTGGAAAGACATAAAGGGTGACCCTGTTTTATAAAATACAATGTAAAAGAGATCAGAAACATGGTCGTTAATTTCACTCTCTCTCTTAACAGAAGCCATGGCCACATATGAGTCAGTTGTAACTGAAATAAAAAGGCTGTTGAAGGTCCAAAGGGCAACATCATTCAATCAAAACAGGATCTAAAAAAAAAAAAAAAAGTCAAAAGAACAAAAACAGGCAGGT
This sequence comes from Phoenicopterus ruber ruber, assembly GCA_009819775.1. Classification (NCBI taxonomy): domain Eukaryota; kingdom Metazoa; phylum Chordata; class Aves; order Phoenicopteriformes; family Phoenicopteridae; genus Phoenicopterus; species Phoenicopterus ruber. The sequence continues at coordinate 89,784,183 of CM020217.1, forward strand.
TATCTGCTGGCTAGAAAGAATAAGGATAGGATCCTGCATAAAGGATGTTGGAGTCCTAATGGACAAGGTGAACATGAGCCAGCAGTGGACCTTTCTGGTGAAAAAGGCCAACCACATACTGGACTGTATTAGCAAAAGTATAGCCAGCAAGTCAAAGGAAGTGATTAGTCCCCTCTACTCAGCAGTTTTAAGACCTCATCCAGAATACTGTGTCCAAGTTTGCACTCATTGGTACAAAACAGACACTGATGTACTGAGTAAATCCAGTGGAGGGCTACCACAGGAGCTCCTGACACAGAAAGCAAGCTCAGAGAGTTGCATTTGCTCAGTCTTAAGAAAAAGATTGCTAAGAGCTGTGGAGGGGGAGGTGTCTTTATTGCTGCCTGTGACTTCCCATTAGGTAGTTGAAAAAATGGAGGCATGCTCAGAAATCCAGTGAAAGAACAAGAGAACAAGGGAAATTCTGATTAAATAACACCATGCAAACAAACAACCTGTACAGAGAAGTTGTGGAATCTTCATCCTTGGAGACATTCGAAACTAAGCTGGATATGATCCTGAGTGATCTGACCTAGCTTTAAAGTAAAATTCTACTTTGAAATCAGCCTTGCTTTGAGCAGCGACCTGCAACTGTCACTTCCAACCTAAATTATTCTATGATGTTCCTCTAGTGTTTTCAGTCGGATCTATGAGAGAACAAGGATTTCAGGGCATGTCACTTAACATACCTTACAAAGCCATGGTTGCGTAGACCAAACTACATAACAATGTTAAAAGAGAAAGAGCTGCCAGCTGGTTTGTTTCTTCTATTTCTTTGTTAAATGATTCTAATAACTTAGCAGTGACAGTAAAATAACTGATGGGTATTAATCTGATGCACATAAATTGGGTGAGAGGAGAATTTACATATGGCTGATACACAACCAAAGTGGAGAATTCTTTTGAGTCCAGTTACTGTATGTGATCAGACTTCTTGAAGTGCATTACAACTTCAAACTTTAGTTGATTAGTTCATTCTTAGGCCCTGATTCTGAAGTAATTTACACATGTATAATGTTAAATCTAAATAAAAATCCTTAAGAATCAAGACCATTTACCACAAAAAAAGTGCAAAATTATAACTTCTTTTGATGATCCAAGTTTCATATGTCTTGTTGTATATTAAACTAAATTTAATCAAAGACTTGTAGGTGGTTCAGCACAGACTTAGAAAGACCACTTTTCCTTTCCACCCAAAAAGTATTTTTCCAAGATGCTGCAAAACATAATCAGTTACCTTTTTATTTTCCCATTCTTTGATGGAGCTGCTATGCCCAGCAGGAAGCTGCAGGATACCGTCTGTACCAGCAGACAGCAATGGAGGTTGAACCTTACTAAGGATCTTCGAGCAGAGTCTGAGAGAATCAGTAAGCTCGGACAAGTGCAAAGTATGAAGATGGCTCGTCAATGCAGAAATCATCCTGAGCAACAGCTGAGGCAAGTGTTCTGTCTGTATTTCAATGTAAGTCTCCTAACAAAGTAATAGTAAAACTTATTAATTGTAACACAAATTCCACCCTGAAAGTTATTTTCTATAACAGTGGTACCTATTGTTTGCTTAACTGCGTTCTAAACATATAGAACACGGAAAAAGGAAAATTAAAATCTTAATATCCGAGAATAAGAAATACATGCTTTACTTAAAAAAAATTTACAAGATTAACTTTACAGTTGGGTAACCATCAAATAGAAATATACCTAGCTCTTTTTCAGAATTTTACATCTTGTTCATTACACAACACATTACAAAACATAACAATAAGGCTAAAGAATGCTACTACTATTACTTAAATAACCTTAATATAAAAGTTTAAGAATGAAAGATAAACAAGTTATTAAGAACTATAAGGGAAAACAGGCTGATTGCCATACCTGACACAGCACTCTCATACTTCTAGTAGGCTTTGAAATGAGAAAGCAAAGAATTGAGGAAAGACAGGTATAGAAAAAAAACAGTTCCAACAGTCTGCTACATTAAACAATGCCAACAGAAAGAGAGGATACATCTTATCATGACATTTAAAAGAGCCTTAAAAGAAAGTTGCACATCTAAACTAGCATATCAAACTACACAAGAGTATGCTTGTAACAAATACAGTGTAGTTTTAGAGAAAAGAAATTGAGGACAGACAAAAATTTTCAGGTATGAGCATCATAAAACCCACTTTGATTATATCCAACCAGTCTATCAAGAATTATACAATGAAACCATAACTTCTTCTAAAGGTGTCCACCAATTTATGGCAATATATTTTCAGGAAAAACAATAAAGCAGGTATAGCATTTCTGGAGACTATAAATCTACAGAATCCCAGTATTAGCAATGAATAAAGCAATTCTTACCAAAGAAACTATATCCAACAGAAAATCCACTAGCAAGCAGAAATTTGTCAGGGGTAACTCAGACTGCTCACTACCACTTCCAGGTCCAGTTTGAAGTCTGGCATGTAACGTCCTCCTGCAAAATTCAGATAGCGTTTCACGATATTTTACCCTCCCCCTTACATTGACCATGTTTCTGTAACCTAAAGCTGTACATACTAGGGATAATCCTTATAAACAAATAAGTAATTCCTCATTTTACTCTTAAGTAACTCATTTGACCCCACTGCATGCTTTCAGAAAAAGCAGCAACCAGCCTTTCACTGTAAACCAGTCTTCATTCATAAAATAAGGAAATTCAGGCTACAGAAAATTGCATTTGTGAATCCGCCATATACAGCAGTATTTTCTAGTATAAGCATGGGAACCAATAATAGAATTAAGGGATAGTGTTACTGAAAGCACGGTAATTTTGAAGAGATCTAAACCCAAGGCATTAAGCACTTGAGATAATGACAACCAAAAATGAAATAAAAGGCCCATGAAGCTTTAAAGCTGTGCATGAGGAAAACAAAACAAGCTCTTCTAAATGTCCACTTCAACTTCAGCTCACCACATTGTTTTACCGTTGACAAGAATTCATAATCTGATGAATTTTCTTGTTGAGTGAAGTAAGACGGAACACAAATCCCCTGTGAAATCATGTTGCAATCTGACAATACTATAAGCAAAGGATATGAACAAAGGAATAATATTTTGTTTCTCCAATTCATTTGTTCTGCTGGGGGTGGTGGTGAGGGTAGTGTCACATTTTCAGCAATAGTTAGTTATGCTAATCCTTTTCCTCTGTTTTGGAAGGGTTCATGAACATATATGCCAGGACTGAAAAAAGGATATATTTGAAATAATAAAAGCATTACAGAACCCAAGTCTGAAACAGTTTCAGTAAGTATTTATCAAAAGATTTTAAAAAGGCTTTAAAAATCATATTTAAGTTGCATTCTGTCAGTAACCTACAACTGAAAAGTAGCATGCCACTTAACCCACACCTCCACTGGGTTACTGTATCTCTCTAACAACTGATAATTCTCTTCATAAAACTAGCAGCCTGTTTTACAGTTCAGTGAAATGGTTCCTTTGTGTAACTCATAACACAAATTCTTTTTCACATTCTGTGCTCCTACCCAGAAGGATCTACGATTTCGTAAATTACTCACAGATTTGTTCAACTGTAATACCTCATAAAGGATGACTTGAATTCCACTCACTGAGCTCCTTATCAAAAATAGCTTTGAGAGAAGGCTCAATAGCAGTGAGCAGTACTTAGATGGGAGAAAGCACTAGGCACAAGAAATCCTATTTTTCATTTTTAGTGGGGGAAAATCATAAGAAAAAGCCTAAGACAAATTCAGAGGGATATCTAAAGCGCTTTAAAAGTAATAACTGTGATTTAGCAATCAGACTAGATGATATAAAGATAACTTACAAATTAACAGTTAAAATCAACTGGCTATGTTTTCACTTAATGACATATCTTTTTAAACAGGAAGACTATAACTTAGGTAACACAGCAGCTCATGCAGGAAAAAATGAAAACGCATTCTCCAGACTCCATTTATTTATTAATAAGGCAACCTGGCATCCATGCTGACAGTAACATCTACTTATATGTAGAGAAATTCTCACCTGCTTGTTAGTTGGTTGTAGCCTGCTTTCTTTACTTCAGCAATTCAGTCCAATACACACAAAAAGTAAGTCACAGACATGTTGGAAGGGATTTCATCTAGTCCAACCTCTCACGCTGAGCAGGACTGCTAACAATGCTAGATAAATTCATCCACAGTTTTGTCTAGCAGAGTTCTGGAAATCTCCCAAGGAAGCTTCACAGCCTTCCCGGGTAACCTGTTCCACTGCTGCACTATGTTCCTAGCAAAGCTTTTCTGAAAGTCCAACCTAAACCCCCAAGCCAACACCTGTTGTTGCTGCCCCTTCTTTCACCATCAGCCGTTACTGAAAGTATGGCTGTATCAACTTTGTAAATGCCCTTCAGGAAGCCATAGGCTGCTATTCGAGCCTCCTCTTTGCCAGGCTAAACCAAACTCGCCTACCTCAACCTCCCATGCAGTGTCCTATGGCTCTGACCATCTTAGCAGTCCTTTACTAGAGCCTCTTCAGTTTCTCAACACTCCTCCTCAACTGGGGTGCCCAAAGTTGGACACGATATTCCACATGTGACCTTAGAAACACTAAGTAAAGGGAAAAATAACTTCCTTTCACCTGCTGACCATGCTCTCCCTAACACAGCCCAAGATAGTTTTCCTTACTTAGGACAGCACACTGTTGGCTCATAGACAACTTAGTGTCCAAGTATCTTAATACATTATTAAGCTATTCCATAAGCAATGAAAAAAAAAAATTGTTTTCTACAAATTTCATTTGAAATCCCTACATCGTCTATCCCTTGGCACTGCAACAACTCCTGCTCTACCACAGTCCTTTGGTCCCCCTCCCTCCTGTTAATATTTTCAGTTCTCCCTTATTTACCATACATAGCCCTCCTTGTCACGTACAGGACACTCACACTTTTTCTTCCCTAAAAGAACAGGGCAAAAGATAACATATTCCACAAGTCACTCTTGGTAAAGCTGACGGGTTTGCTAGACATCTAATGAGTAATCCTGTACTGGACAGAGAGAACAAAACAAACCAGCTTTGAGATCACTCAGGAGTCTTCCCTTCAGCAGAAGTGCTAATTCTGTCTCTTGATTTTACGCAGACACTGAGTTTGTAAGAACTCACATTGCTGAGACCACCAATCACATCTGATTGAAACTAGCCAAAAGATCAAAGTTAAAGGGATGGGGAAGAAAAAGGCTTACAGACTAAATGATCACATTAGACTAACTTACAAAACAAAAGTCAACTTCAACTTTACATATAGAGAGATTAAGTATTATAACCTACCTACAACATTCTTCAAACCAACGAGCAATGTAATCCCACATATAATAAGGCTCAAAGGAATTAAAGAGAAGATTGGCAGTTTTAATCAATTCTGCTGTTTTCTTGTTTTCTCTCAGTTTGCTGAAAGAAAATAAAAAGACCATTTTATATTTTCACACTTCATTTCCAAGTTACGTAACTTGGAGTTTACCCGTTGCCAGTTAACAGTGACAAATTTCCCTCCCCTCATCCCTACAGTGGCTGTTGCACTAGGGCATATATATTGGCGGGCTCCTCATATCAATGTCTTTTCACAGTTGCCAGGTTTCTTCTCTATCCTTTCTTTAGTATTTGTCTTCTAACCACATTTTTAATAGATCTGTTTTCTTCCAATGATCATTCCTACAGTCATTTTCCCTGCCCCGGCTTTGAACTTCCCTCTTCTCTCCACCTTTTAAGATATTCAGCTGAAATCTTGAAACTCTTTTTATCCCCCTCTCTGGCTCTCTTGTAGCCCTCTTCAGTTTTACTCTACAAGAAAGCCCATCAGTCCACTTTTTTTTTTTTGGAAGAACATAGATGTAAAGAATGCCACAACTAATCTATACCATTGACATACTGACTTCTAGCTGTATCAAGCAAGCATTTTTGTCATGGATAAAGAGTAAAACATATGCTAAATATTTAAAAAAACCCCAAAATAAAGCCATAGCCCTTCAGACCCTTTGCACTGAACAGAGAAGTTGCAATTAATGTTAATGGATCCTGTATCATGAAGAAACTAGGTCACAACCCCACAGGCTTCAAAGTCATGGTTTCAGTAACAAAAAGAGACTGTATTTAATATGAAATACATTATACTCATTATTCACCTGCTTAGCTGTGTGTGATCTTTGTTGAAAGAAGGTTCTGCCTGAAGCTCCAGTTCTGCTTTGCACTGTGTATATAACGTTCGAAACACTTCAATCAATACATCCTCTAGGATGGCAGGGCCTAGGGAGAAATATCAGCACAGTCTTACGCGTTATAGCACCGCTAACAGTCCATATCTGAAAGCTATCCAAATCATCAGCTAGCTTTGGTCACTGAAACCATAAAATTCCTTCTGTTCAATTTCATAAACTACCTCAATTTCAGAAGTTTTTTTGCATTCCGGAAATACACAGGCAATTGTAATACCTGGGAGTATACAAAGCACAAGCAGAGTTCTTCGCCCATACAATGTGTGTACAATGGCAGCTGGATACAAACACACCTAGTTCAAAAGCGATGCAGTCACATCAGTATAGCCCGTACGCTCAAGCCAACACACCCTCTTTGAGGTATTTTTAGCTCAGCTCAGTAACATGTAAATGTGACTACATGGATTCCTGATCAAAGGTAGCTTTCAACCAAGCAGTTTCAAATACCCACCCATAAGCTAGCTCATGATGTTATCATATGGAAAATATACTCAAATATTTAAATGCAAATACAAGATAAAATATTTTGAGCATCTTCCTTCCTTTTAATTTGAGGCAGGTTTTCTTTAATTCTGGATGTAGTCTGCAGGATACTTTTGGAAATAGCGCCTCCTTCAGATTTGAGCTAAATTTTGAATTTGAAGAAAAAAAAACACACCAACTTATTTTAAAAGGAGTTCACAACGTGATCCTGCTTGAAATATCCTTTCCTTTTTCATGCTTTCTCCTAGCCTCATTGAGCTGCCTTCAGTGAGAGTGTGCTCACTGAGTTAAGTAGAAATCCTATTAGCTTCTCCCATCTCAGTTTGCTGAAAGAATCCTCATAGCTCTGCTTACTCCATGAAATCTTAACATACACATTGCCTCTGAAAATTTAAACTGACCCCCAGAAATCACAAATTACCAGGAAGATGACAAATTCTTGTTAGATATTTTGTTCTTTGAGGAATGTCTTAACCACTTCCTTTCAAGTTGTACTCTTCAACTGTTGTACGTTTATGCTTTTATTATCCCGCCCCCAAATCTTAGGATAGGTGTCAAAAATTATTTTGATATTTTCAGTCGCCTCCAAAACTGTTATTCCAAAGAAAAAGGCAAGATATCCAACAAATACTTTTGCCTCATCTGCTTTTGTCCCATAGTCCCCTGTACTCACCTGTTAAAAAGCACATTTAAACATTTTAAACAGGGGAAAGGAGAATTTAAAAAAAACAAACAACAACAAACAAAAAACCCCCAAACCACCCACAAAACCAAAAAAATACTTGCTTCCTCCGGATAAATTCTTCTGAAAAAAAATAATTGTTTTCTTGTTAACTTCTCTCATGTCTATGTGTATATTAGAAGAAAAAGCAGATTATTCCCAAAAGCAACAGCTGAGATTGAAAATAGTGAAAGTCACTATTTGATTAAAGAAATTGTAAAGATCCAATCTGCATTTCTTCCAACATGCAATCAGTTCTCTCTGTGACTTTACTATTTACAGTTACTATTTCCTGCATTGAAAGTAGAAGAAGTTGCATTTGATAAAAGGTAAATTGAATGAATACATTAAATTATTAGCTTGGAAGATCTAAGAAATCTAACTAACCTCTCAGTACTAAGAATACAGCTTTTTCAATTTGACCAACAAGAAAGAAAAATTCTCAAAGCAAACCCATGTAAAACAAGTTAAAGACTAGAAGTAATACGAAGTAATATGAAAATTACCTAGTTCAGGCTTATCCAGCAAACTGATAAGAATTCGGAAAGGCTTTAAGTCTTGCATTAATGTGCTTTCTTCTCCATGCCCATTAACTTGTAATATTCCAATCATTGCCTACAAAAAACAAAAACATATCAGAAAAAGAAAAACAAAACCAGAAAACAGTTTTTGAAAGAAAGATGCGATAAAAGCTGCATATAAAGGGAAAATTCTCAGTAGTGGAGGTCACTATTTCATCTCACTGCAGCTCATTTTCTCCCTGCTTAAGTATTCTCTCAACTTTGCCTATGAGAATACTTCTGTGGAACAGAACTTGTATATACTTAAAGTCAAAATAAAATATTATAAACAGATATCAACTCAAAATTTCATAAGAATAAAAGAGAAGACATGAAAAGTGATGAAGAAATTGTTTGAGGAGGTAAAGTATGTAGATAGTAAGGGCTTAATAAATAATCTATCTAGGATATAGCCGCCTATGTGGCAGAAAACTTTCTTGACTAAGTTGACTAGATAGCAATGACAACTCCAAAACGAATTGGAAAACCGAGTTTCTATACTGAAGCAGTTTACGGAACGAGTTGCAAAATTAAAAAAAGCCCATCGAAACTGCCACGGACTTTGCTTAGCTTTCTCTCTGTGGCTGGCTTCGCTGTCGGAGTCGAACTAGTTTGTTTCTTTTACAGCTTCTACAAAAGGAGGACAGAGAAGAGAAGAGAGATGGGAAAGAAGAGAGGCAGGAAAACAGGTTCAATGTTGCTATCTGCTATAAACCAAGTATCATCCAGTATCCTGAAAGAAAAACCTTCTGTACTTGAATACGCCTTTAGACGGTCAGAATTTTCACTACATTGTATCAATAAGACGGGGGTGGACTGGATAAAAGAATACACAAAGAGACTGCTAGGGGAGAAAGCAAAAAGGAGAAATGCTTTTGAAGTTTTTCAAAAGACAGTAAATGGTTTTAGAAGGCATATGCAATTTGTATTAGGTAGAGCAAGCCACTGATTTTAATGTCTGTAAAAAACTTTAAAGCAAAAACCAAGTGAATTATGCCTGTTATAAAAAATGGTCACTGGAGCACTAGCACCTGCAACCAGAAAAAACCCCAAAAAACAAAAAAACAAACCAAAAATCAAATGGATTATATCAACTCTACACTGTTGTTAGTCTTTCAGACAGAAAAGCTTTAATGACACTGCTTAAGCTAGAAAGATGGACAGATTTAAAAGGAAGACCTGAACCTATTAACAAATGTCTAAATGTTGCTAAAAGCTCACCACATTTTGTACAGATAGTACATGTGAAACTATCTCATTCAGACCTCTCCTCTACACTTGGATAATTTCTGAATCCTCTGCCATCGGAGGCAGAAGGGTGACAAGAGAAGGGTGAGAGAATGCCAACGAAGTCCTCGCTGCACTGGAATTCTGCAGTCTCTTCCTCATCAGTAGAACAGCAAATCTCATTACCTTAACATAAAACTGAAAGTGCTAGCTCTGTGCTGGATATCAGCTTGAAGTTGTGATGAGCTAAATATTCTTGTGTCAGCTACTAATACTGAAACCCGCAGTCTCATTCCCATATATAGCACCACAATTCTGAGTATCAGAAAAATCCTGACCTGATCAATTTGCCCTAATGATAAAATCATAGAATGATATAATAGTTTGGGTTGGAAGGGACCTTTAAAGGTCATCTAGTCCAACCCCCTTGCAATGAGCAGGGACATCCTCAACTAGATCAGGTTGCCCAGAGCCCCATCCAGCCTGACCTTGAATGTTGCCAGGGATGGGGCATCCACCACCTCTCTGGGCAACCTGTGCCAGTTCCAGTCCAATATCTTCCATGTATGCTACATTCATTGTGGAAGAGGAGAGAGAGAAATCTAATATTTGTCCTGATCATAATGTTATTCTAATGAAACACATTATCCTGTGCCTTCATTTTAACACTGATAAGGTTTTAGAAGAGTAGGACACAATACCACAAAAAGACAGAAATTACATGGTCACATTGAAATGGCAAGTCAAAAGATAAAGATACAGCAACTTTGATCAGTATCCCTTTATGAAGATATATGCAACAATAAAACATCGCATAGCTACCTGGACTAACATCTCCTTAGAGAAGGTGTTGAAATAGTAAGTGGCATGCTCCTCGGGATTGCTGTGCCTTGTACTTCTGGGTCCTATAAGAGCACCATTGTTATCAAAACCTTCAAGCAAACAAAAGACAAAGCAAATAAGTATTTGTCTCTTAATAGAATATTTTGCCAATTTCTTTAAACTAGAAGTCAACACACTAGCACTGATAACTTACCAAGATGAAGTCCAAGTAATGTTGGCAAGAGAAAGATGATTTTATAGAGTTTAATACAGGAAACTAAGTGATACTTCCAAAGCAAGTAGTTTGCACACAAATTACAAACTTTAGTTTTATGCTACATTATCACCCAAATTACTTTGTGTACAAAAGAAACAAATGTTCACAAACACTGCAAACCACATAGTCCTAGAGTATCTGCAAAAAAACCTGTCCCACAAAAATATTTCAATATTAATATTATGAGAACACAACATTCAGTTTTTCGAGTACAAAGAGATGATCATCAAAAACATGCTGACATGACTAAGGCACTTAGAGAGAATATCAGTCATATTACACAAAATCAACTTCCTTATTCAAAATCACATGAAGGAGACAGACCTTTGTTTTCTAAGTTTGTATCTTTTCTTTTACCAAGTAAATTTTTTATTCTACAAAAAAAAAAAAGGCTTAAGGAAAAAAAAATTTAAAAAAAGAAAATAAAAATCAAGAAGTCAGTCAGGATATCACCCCATTCCACAGAAGCGTTTTCCAGTTTTTGTCCTGAAGTGACAAAAATAGAAGGAAAGCCTGAAAAGACACATGTCCTTTAGCAGCAACTTAAAACAACTGGTGTTAACAACGGTTAAGCTGACCTGGATTTAAAGGTATGCAACATGATTTTTATGCCTAGAGAATGTTAATAGATGAATTCCAGCTATAAAACAATAAGAAGGAATAGCTAACACAGGAATTAAATAGTGTCATACAGAACATCAGATTTCAGAGAGTCTTCCAGCATAACTGATGCCCCTCTTTCCCCCACAATGTTTTGTATTAGGAGTAGAATACCATGGTAATATAAAAGGAGCACACTGTCAAAAGAAAAAGCAAACAAGCTATATCGCCAGAAAGTCCGTCCAAATATATAAGCAAATAGAGGCACTAGCTGTTCACAAAACAGGACCAGGAACAGTCTCTGTAAAACTATCTTCTGAAGTTATATTATCTTTCAGCAGAGACTATGCTCATGAAATAGCTGTAGAAGAAGGTGCCACAAGTAAAAAAGTGACAGCAAAAAGACATATCTAATCCACCAAATGTAGATGAAACATTAGTGTAGTATTTAGTCTGGAAATTATTTTTTCCCTAAATTGGAAAATGTAGGTATGGAGCATGACCGTGCATTTCATTGTCTTTCTTTAAAAGATGAGTAATTTGAAAGTCAGTGTCTTGAGAAATGGCTAACTAAAGAAGCCAGGATTTTTTCATATTTATCCTCTACAGCAACAAAAACAATCCCCTCATGCAAAACACTCTTGCTGACTTCATCCCTCCCTTGGTAACATCAGTTCTCTCTCATGTCCCTTGACTACTTATTTCCTTGCTCCCCAATCACCCACAGGCTACCTGCCTCTGATGCCCTAACTATCAGCTGGGAAAGATGCAAGAGCTGCTGGGAAGGGTTTTGGGTACCCCGAGAAGCACATATGTGCTTGCTGGTGAGCTGGGAAGCCAAACAAAAAAGGTAACAGCAGACTGTAAAACAGTCTTCCCCTCAAGTAGAGAAACCACTTTATGTCTCTCCATGCAGTCTCCAGTTTCTTTGACATTCTTAGGAACTTCCATGTCAGAGATCCTGACCTCTCTCAAAGTGGGCTGAAAGTGGTTTTAAAGAGCAACAGGCCAGTTTCACGTGACCACAGGCTTCATTTCCTTAAAATAACAAGGTCAAATAAGAGTAAATGTTTTCTAAAATTTTCTAATTTCTAGTTTTCTAAATATTCTCTAAATAGTTAGAGTCTTCTAAACAGCTGTTATTCTCTGCTACCCTCTTCTGATTACACGTTGGTTTTATACAAAAAACCTAAATGGGTATTGTATTGATATTCTGCCATTTGGTAGAAGTAAAAGTGTGCGTCCTGTCATTGATCGATTTTTACCCCAAAAAGGTATTGAAATAATGTTCTAGTTGCATGGAGAACATAAGTGATCGGTGATTTGTTAATTCAACCATGCAAATATCTAATGAAGCTTAAAGTTTGCATACTCAAGCCTCCATCAATATAATAGCAACGTTTTTCAACATCGTTTTATTTTCATCCCTTCTATGCTGTTTTGTTCCAACTGCCATTTACACTCTATAATGTCTGTTCTCTGTTTTTTCCATTTTACATTTTTAGGGAGACAAAAATTTCCTTTCAGAGTCTATCTACGCATGCCTAGTACACCATGCTCTACCCCTGAACATTGCTGCTATAGGAAAATGTACCAATAATTTATATGACAGGAAAGAGTTCCAGCATGACATTCTTCATCTTTTAGTTCCATGGAGAGAGATAATGCCTTTGTTCCTTACAATACAAATTAAGCATTTCATGTTTCCAAGAACCTTTCTCCACAATACGGCAAAATACGGCTAATGAACGTAGGATCCTTCCTCCACTTTTAGTCAACAATGGAATGAAATACAAACCTACCTAGAAGCCATGCATAAAGCCTGCGGTTGAGTGACATATCCCTGCGCAGTACTACATGAAGGGCTGCTGACAAAATTCTGATCATGTCTGGACGCGTTGCCTGAAGAAGTTAGAAACATGATTAAATTTAACTATGAAAAGTAACACTTCTTCTATGCTAGCAGCTTAATGTGCACTAAAACACAGTTGATTTCATGCTCTGACATTTCTGAATTCAGAATAGTACAAGAAAACATAATCTCGCTCTTGGGAAACCAAAAGATGATCTTTATTTGGAACAGACACTTTGTAATAGTATGCATCCTTTATGAACAGCAAAAATACTTGACTTCATTAAGAACTCATTTTTGTTACAAGACATTTCATTTTGTTTATTAGGCAAAAGCCTTGGAAGCAAATTCAACTAAAATCCAGTTTTAAAAAAAAAAAAATCACTGAAGAATTTTAAATACCTTTCAATCTCTTACTACTTTACGTGTTTGTGTAAACCTTAATATTAAAAAAGCTGTATTGATAATTTCACCATTCTAGCACCTAAACAGATACACTCCAAATATTCCTATAGTAAATGATAAATGTGAATGAACCACTTCCACAAGCAAGAATATAGCTCTTTTTACATGAAAGTGCAGGTTTTCCATAATTTCTAACAAGGTGAGAATCAGCCTTGTCCAAGTTTTCCTCCAGAAATAAAATCAATCATGGATTATTTAAAAACAGAAAATGACTAATAACAAATACAGTCTAAAAAAATTACCTAGAAATTGTAAGGTCTATCTCCCACTACTGCTAGGGCTAACTACTCACCCAAAACCAATAATTATTTTCAGTTCTCTAGTGTTCTGAATCATTTATGCTAAGAGGATTAACTTGTGCTGCTTTTGAACACTAAGAATTGGAAACTTGCACATGAACAGATAATTTGCTTTCTAATCAAATTAGAGCAAATTAAAAGCTTCTGCATAGACTAAACATCATAATTTATATTGAGTTTGCATATATAGAAGGTAACGTTAACTTCAAAGTTAACACATCAAGTTAAAAAGCAGAAGGGCAGAGATCATGACATGAGAATTGCCAAACCTATCAGAGAAACTCTTACATATGATTCTTGTTCAAGCTTAGAGAAAATCATTAACAGAGACCGACTAAATACTGCTACAGACTGAAGAAGTGGCATACATTTAGGCGTCTGCCAATTCATCTCTCTTATGTTAATAACCTACCTGGCTCATGTGGAAAGGAAAACAAAAAAGGATAAGGTCCAACGTGCTCCTCTGTACTAAAACACTGGTATCTTGCACTGATGTGCTTACTGCTTCCACCTGAAGTAATAGCAGACCCCCCAAAATAGTTATGTACTGTATTATTTTAAAAATGTAGATATAAGAGAACACTCACAAAATAACAACAGTTGTTTATAAATAGTGGTATGTATACAATGAAGTTATTTTAAAATTTTGAATAATGAAACAAGATAAAACAGGTAAATAAAGAGTTTCACCCCTGAGGAAACATATAATCAACACAGATTCCCTGAACTATACAAACATTAAGCTTTTTCTTTTTTACATTACCAATGAATCTCTTAAGTTTAAAAGACAAATAATACTCTATATTTAAAAAAAAAAAAACTCAACCACTTTTAACTGACAAGTGTCATGAATAGAAAGTTTTGTATAAGACCTAAGCACTTCTGAAACTAACTCAGCTTTGCAACACTTTTATCATGCACAAAACCATCAGCTTAACTGGAGCTACAATAAACAAAACATGCATTTTTATCTCTTCAAAGGCTATGTTCAAAGATATAGAAGACATCTAAACCCCCCGGAAGTATATTATTATATAAATAAGTAACACCAATGTCTTCATTGTTCCAACAAAACCTTACCATTAATTCAATGTCACTGCCAATTATGTAGAGTTGATCCTCCATTGAAAGCTTCCTGTTCAAATGGGAGAGGACATAGGTGATCCCAGGCAAGCGAACTGCAGGGCTCGTGAGGAGGCTACCCCAGAGAGCACTGTAGAAAGCTGACTGATCCACAGCCGAGGCAACCTTCTCCAACAGCGTGTTTGTTCTGCAGAATAAAATCAAGTCAGTTGAATTAGGGAATGCATCACAGCCCTTGCTCCTGCCCCCAGTTTTAATAAATATATAGATAAATCATTACAGGAAGGTCAAAACTTTCTTTTGAGAGGCCAAGAGAAGCCCCAGTTATACACCAAACCTTATAATGCAGCCTGAACAGAGTGATCCAACTAGGAAGCATGTGGGCCAATCTGGCTGGCTAAATGCTTCTGCCTGCCCACAGCTTCTCTTTAGGTACTCCTTATGTTCAAAGAGACAAATAACTTCCTCATCTGCTACGTAAAGCCAACTGTTGCTACAGAGAAAGGATGCAGAGAGAAAAGAGGGAAGCATAGCTACTGAAGAAAAGAATCAAGCAAATGGCTTTTGCCCTCTTGTTCCTTGCACTGAGCGCTTCTGGCAATAACAGGGCATAAAAATACCACAACAATTCTTTGAGCACAAGCAATCCCTTCCCCTGTCCTCATTTCTCCCCACTCATGTGGCAGCCCCTCTACACCCTACGGCAGGCCCCAGGAGGCAAGCTGCATAGCCCTTGTTCCCTGTAGTAGTTATGCCAAGTACACTGTGTGTATCTACCTATGCAGAAATAGAAAAAGACAATGTTAAATCGCTCTTCGCATACAAGTCATGGAAATTCTAGCTTCTGAAGTTGGAAATATCAAGAATATGTAAGTGTATGAACAATACCAAGAACTCAAAGCCTTGGAGCGTAACTTCATCCTTTAATATGTTAAGATTCTACCCAGCACCCCAGACACCATGGTCAGGATAACTCAAATGGGGCTTTGGCTTGCTGGATAAGAAGAGCTATTACCTCCCAGGCCACTCTGCTAGAAATAGAGTAATAACCTATAAGGATAGGTGAATTATTGCTGTCTTTTACATAGGTGGTTTAATGACAATTTAGATATCATAACAAGTAAATCTTAATGATGGAAGCTTTGTTTGTTATCTTAAATTCAGTTAAGGTATGTATTTTAGACCAGGAATAATATGGCAGTACTACCTTAGAGGAAATCCGTAGAAAAGAAACAAGCAGCATATTCCTATCATGTTACATATCTCAATCCATAACAAGAATCATAGAATCATTTAGGTTGGAAAAGACCCTTAAGATCATCGAGTCTAACCGTTAACCTAGCACTGCCAAGTCCACCACTAAACCATGTCCCTAAGTTCTGCATCTACACGTCTTTTAAATACCTCCAGGGATGGTGACTCAACCACTTCCCTGGGGAACCTGTTCCTACGCTTGACAACCCTTTCAGTGAAGACATTTTTCCTAATAACCAATCTAAATTGCCCCTGGAGCAACTCGGGGCCATTTTGTTTTGTCCTATCACTTGCTGCTTGGGAGAAGAGACTGACATATAACACTAACCCTACTTAATGTCAATTCCCTTTCAGTAACAGAAACAACTAACAGTTAATTTATCATAATTAGTTTCAAGAATTTTCTACCATACTATTCCATTGCAATTAATATGACTGGATGAAATTAAATACCACCTATCTTAAAAAAAAAAAAATCCACATACAAGTATTTAATTAAAAGTTGCAGAAAAAAAAAAAAAAAAGAAAACCCAAAACAAAACCCCAAATCAAGCATATCACTTTAACAACATATTTATCCTTACCTTTCGTAATACTCTGACCCCTCCTCTAATCCAGGCAGAATCCCAGTTAACAGCCCTTGCAGTCCTGGTTTCAATGTTTTCCCCAAAGGGAGGTAATAAATCTCATACAGGCTCAACAATGTTGGCTTGACAGACATAGCGGCATTGGCAAGGAGTGGAAATAGTCCGGAACTGTGAAAAATAAAATTTATCTTTTTAGGAAGCTTCTCATGTGAGACAATATCATTTCTATCTTCAGCCTGTTACAGGCACATCCGGTGTAGTTATAAGTATTAAGTTTTTATCTTAGAATTTTGCACAGGCATAGACTACCACACAATATGACTGCCTTCCAGATTGACAGGTTGGTATGTCAAGATTAATATTATGAGCTTTATTATATTGTGATAGCAAGCACTGAAGGCCCAGAGATGACTGTGTCTTTCACCAGTAAAACAAATATGACAAAACAGAAGCATCTCTGCAAGATAAAATGTTAATTTTACCCATGCTGAACTACATCACAATGGAAAATGTATTTAAAAATACATTGTCTTTGCACTTAATAAAAAAAAAAAAAAAAGGATGAGAAGATTTGAGGAAATTTATAGAAATACTTTTCAGTAAGAAAAGAAAAATAATTATGTTTTACTTCACCAAGTAACCTAAAGGTAAAATTTAAGACATTTATACTGTTAAGTAGCAAAAAAAAAAAAAAATTTACTACAGAAATTCAGTCTGAAAACAGATTCTCAAACTAACAATAAATCCACTGTTCATGATGTAGCATTTAAAGGACTGAAAACATCGGAAGTATGTTTTGAGTTTACTACGAATGTAAGCGTATATTCATAAAGTTACAAATGTGATCAGCTAAGGAGAAGTTACCTACATATGAAAAACATTTTTGCTATTGCTACTAAACATCATAAATTATTACAAACAGTACCAATAATCAAAGACACGTGAACATAACTGTAATTTTCAAAATCACTGAGGACTCAGGTCAGAAGACTCCTGACATATGAAGAAGAAAATGAAAGAACAGTAAAAAAAGTAAGTTGGAGACAAGGGTCTTAAAATATACACCTACAAATGTACTATTAAAAAAAAAAAAATCTTTATGGACACAATGTTATCCATGTTACAACAGGGAAAAAAAAAAATCTTTCCATAGGACAAAAATGTTTGTAAAAATTATTTTTGCCTTTATCTGTCTAGAAGAACTACTGTTTTGCCATTGTCAATTGGTTTCTTTTTTCTGCAGAAAATGCCTTTTTGTTCAATAACCAGCACACTACCCCACAGTCTTTCTTTGTAAGACTACTACTCATTCTTCAAGATTTGATGTTCAGACACTGTCATTCTGCTTTCATGAAAAATACTGGAATCTTTGATAATGCCTTAATGTGAATGTCAGTCTTCTCCCAAGCATCAGTAACAATGGCTTTTAGTTACACAAGGTAGCATTTTCCACTATCCTAGAGCTTATTGTTAACGAGATACTGCAGCTACTGAATCACTGCACAAGCAAAAAGTGTGAGCTATGAGTTCACAGAATCTTTAAAAACATGTGGAAACACAAAAATGAGACACCCTCCCCGCCCCCCACAATGTAACTATATATAAACATCTTGACCATGCAAGACAGAATAGCTGATGTTAAGGCATACAATTTATTTCCAAGCATTAATACACACCTTTGCTACCTAAACACAATTCTGTTTTATTCTACTATTTCTCAAACTGATGAAATTTTAATCTCCAGGGATATCTAAAAGATTAAGAACCATGTATGACTGCATGCATACACATATGCACACATCCCTCTGTGCATTATATAATAAATAGCTTAATGTCTTGCCTGCCCCAGCCAACCAAAAACTTACTGGAGGTTTAGGACTCAGTATATTTTCATCAACTTACTTTAAGTTTATCCTTCCTTTTCATTATCATCAGTTCTAGAGACTAACAGTGAGAAAAGTTTTGTACTTCCCCCCATTCTAACAAAACAGACAATCTTTCTGTTCGGTTGATTTGATTGCTTGGAAGAGAATGTTTCTTGCAATAAACTATACTCAAATTCTTTTCCAATACCATTTAAATTACAATAGAAAAATATAATGTGAATACATTGAAATAAGCATTAACACTTCAAGTACTGTATATAGATGCACAAAACTTTATTTTAACAAAGAAATAAAAAATCCAGGTTTTCTAGCACTAAAGTTGGTTCCTAACAAAAGTCTAGGTGATCTGTTTATCTTCTGATATACAATATTTGGGAGAAAAGTACTACACAAGCACCAGTAACATGAGGGAAAGAAATTGATTGATTCTTGCTATATAAGAAAGCAATATTATTAATATAAAATGCAGGAAACCAAAAGCATCTCAACTATGCATTTGGAATTGAGTTGTTTAAACTATTGTACCTGTAGAGGAAAAGATCTTTGGCCAAACGCTTGGGCCCAATGATTTTGAAAATGATCTCATATGTTTCAAGTGCCTTCCGATGAACCCCTCCCGGCAAAGCTGGATGAAGACATTGTGCTAAGCGCTTGCCTATAGTCAGCTTTTTCGGTACTACCTGGTACTTCGCGTTGTTCTGTAGTACCTGATAAATCAGACATTAAGAAAAAGAGCACAAAACAATTTAAACATCAAATGCACACATTATAATTGAGTTCCTGAACATGGTCAGTAAGTCACAACACGCACCTAGGTTAAAACATATGGAAAAAAAACTTTCAAGACATACCCTGGAACTTTTTCTTTGCAATGCCTTTCACTTGTACACTTGCTATAGATGGAATTGTCTAGGCATTTAAAACTTCATTTGCAATGGGCTCCTTACAGCTTGTCCATTTCATTTTACTCTTTCTTTTGAGGACAAAAATTACTGTCTCCATTTGTTAAAACCAATTTCCAGTAGCTCAAAGAGGACTATTAAACTATGGGTTGTGAGTTTGGGGTAACTTTAAGAAACCGCCATAGAGTGAGACAACATACAAAACTTTACCGCTGGCTGAAACTATGTAATCACTTCAGGACTGGCACACAGAGTTGCATTTACATCTTTAGATTTTTCTTTCCCCAATATCATAGCCTTCACCTTGTATACATGTGCAGCAAGAACTGTTACAATCAAAAAAGAGAAAGAAATGGGAGTTTATACAAAGAAATTATGCCATTGGCATTGCCAACTGTACTGCTATTCTTGATTTTCCACAAAGTTTAAAGTGTAGAATGTAAATGCTTCAGACATGTAATTTTCTATGCCAAATTCTGCAAAGCTTCACATTGGTAAAATGTGTGTGTGCCAAGGGAACTATGACCCTGACTGAAAATCCCTAGAAACACACAGGACTGATTAGAACAAGATTTTTACGGATATTAGGATCTGTATTCATTCATAAACTGCTATTAAAGATCACAATGATATCATACATTCAACTTATTAACTGTTAAAACGAATCAGAATGATAACATTCTCTGGTCAATGAATGATCTGAGTCCCATTTTATAACTCATGCTTCACAAAAATATTGCTCATATTTATACTGGCTACTATTTTTCACACTATTTCAGTAACATTGAATGACATTAGAAGTAAATGTTAGTAATAAAACAGATGTTGCATTTATTTCCACTAGAAATGTAAATAACTTTTCCTTTTACTTACAAAGGGTTGAACTGTAAGTCTTAGAAAGGCATTTGCTTCGTTTGTTTGCTCCTTGCACACACCCAACATTTGGCTCAGACTGCTAAAATATTTGCAAGAATATTAGACTGCTAGAACCTTCTCTCCTGTATTTTGACACCAGTACCCTTTGTCAGTTCCTGAATCTTTTCTAAGAGCACCTGCCAGGCATACCTTGTTTAGCTTTCCAAGTGCCGATATCAAATCTGCCCATTCACTGGAATATTCAAAGTTCTTCAGTGCTTTGTCAACAGCTGCTACATAGTTTCTGTACTTGGAATCAGTCAGTAGCTCCAGCTCCTCCGTGTTCATCCTCCCACGGTGTCCCCACTAGAGACTAGCTTGCAATTCATGTACAGACATTACCTGTTCAAAAAAACCCAAAAAACAAAAAACAAACCAAACCACCCTGAAACCATTGTTTCCAGAGACATATTATTAAAACAATTTTGTATGAAGAGCACTACATTTTCCTCAAACACATTACAAAATATCAATCTGAAATCAGTTTACAGGAAATCCTACACAAAAGCTAACATATTGCACACAAATATTTAACATATGTCCAAAAGAGTACATTTGTAATCAAGTCCTGTTTTAAAAAAAAACAACCACACACCAAAACCCCCCACAAAACAAACAAAACCCCCTAGAAAATTAATGCCCTGCCACTCCCAAAAAGTGGTGTTTAGAATAAACAATGCAACAAAGGGATTTTTTGTTTTCTTTTTTTTCCTCCTCTGGGTCCATCACCAGAAAAACCCACCTTTCCACAAATCAGCCCTTCTGAAAACAGAAGACACCAATCTTTCTGACTCACTTCCAGGCAGAAGACAAGAATGAAGGACACATGTAAGAGTCACACAGTATTTAAGAGTACTTTCATGCATCAACACTTCCTTTTACAACACCTGGTATTCTAATCCAGCAATGCAACTCTACTTTGTTTTTATATTATCATCATCCACACACAACAAAAGTATATGTTTACTAGTGTTCTGTAATCAGAGGCTTTTGCAATTTGCTCTATATATTTTCATCACATGGTAGTCTACACCAAGTAATTAAGATATTCTAGTTCCAGAAACACCACCTCATACTTTTATAGACCATATACTATTTATTTCATGAAATTCAATCATTATTAAAAAGAAATATGTTTTTAAAGCTTCTTTAACCCCAAGCAATTACAACCCATAACCGGAAATCCTATTGTAGCAAGTCTGTAAAAGGCAGTGGTTGTGCCTCTTTTAATTGCGGTCTTTTGGGAGTTCTCTCTGACACTCAGCTTCAGAAGAGCCTTCACACTCAGCAGATGCTGCTCTGTCTTGATTAAAGGAAAACGAGAAGAAAATTGTGTGCGGAAGCACAGGCTGAAGCATGGTAGACCAAAAAAAGCCCAACCCAACCATGAAACCAGTATAAAGAAGCTATATTCACCAGACTGTCTACCAGGTACAATAAATACAGTCACACTGAAAACCAGCAGCTTTAGTGAGCCCTTCCAAAACAACTAGAGAACATGCCTTGTTGGCCCCTATTCCCAGTGAGCAGCAATATGACAAAACACCAGGACTGTTTGAAATGAAAAATGCCTACGAAATAATAAAGCAGAAGAATTAGCAGAAATAAAAAGTGACATTCTGATTTCTGGTGGTTCTAGAGATGATAGACATAATAAAACCACTTATCTTTAAATTCTGCTCAGGAAAAAGCGTAAGTGTTTTTGGATCAATCGAAAAAGACTAACAATTCAACTTGTATTACTTCATGTAATCACAGAATCATAGAACAGTTTGAGTTGGAAGGGACCTTTAAAGGTCATCTAGTCCAAACCTCCAGCTGTGCAAGATGCATCAAAAACATGAACGCTTTTCTGCCTTCTGTCATATATGATAAATTTTAAATGTTTTATATGGACACATAAAAATCTTTATTTGATTTGTACTATATCCATCCCTCCCTTCAAATAGTGCTCTCCCCAAAATGGTTTTGAAGATGCTATTTAATAACTTCATCAACAGTTCTCATAAGGAGTTACCACTGACTGAACAACATAAAACCCTAGGACTTATTATCCAGTATTTTCACCTACCTGAAGGCCAACTCCTTGCCATGTTCTCGGAACAACCCCAAACCCTACAAACTACGTCACTATTAGTACTGGTTTACCTTTTCAGCACTCCAAAAGGTAAAATGAAGAAAGTTGTACTCCAACATCTCCAAATTAAGACAGTAGTAAATCAAGCTCGAAATTTCATGATTGTAATCTCGTCAAGTTTATCACAAAGCGCCCTGTCAGATTTTTGCTCCCTCCTTTTTCTTCCTTTAATTAGCAGGTGCTTCTGAAGATAAATTGATAAAAGCCCAGCTTTAATCCTCCTAAGCTTCATTTTTTTTTTTTTTTTAAGTGCTAGAAGAACATTAAAAAAGCGTTGCTTCAGTCAAAAACAGTACATCACAACTCTGGGTGGTGGCGAGGGACCTTTGAGAACCCTCTCACCCCTAACCTTTCAGGCGTGGGCACACGTAAGGTGCCAGACAAGCCTCTCTTCTGCTGTCATCGCATTTACCTTTTCTTCTACAGAACAACCAAAATTCCACATTATTCATTTCTTTATCCTTATTACTATCTTTCTCCTCATATTGCTCATCTCCTGTTTTCTCAGCATTGTAAGAAAAGTTGCAACAACAACAAAAAAAACAACAAGAAAGGGATGGACAAAAAGGATGAAAAAGAGCTGGGATAGCAGGAGTGAATAAAAAGGCCAAGAATTATAAGCCTTCTGCACTCTTGATTCTGATGGAAGACTAATAATGACAGATTGTCTCCAAGGCAGAATAGAAATGCAAACCATTACTTAAAAAACATATTCTGGGTGCCAAATTAATAGATTTCACGATACCCCACCGGCGTAAAGCACTTAGAACTCACTTTTTATTTAAAAAAGTGTTTCATGTGGTTTCATTTTATAATAAACATCTTTCTTTGGATTAAGTCCAGAAAAAGATCAGGTTTGCTTTGAAAAAGCTGTAGAATGCCAACAGATTTCTCAAAGAGACAGCTGCAAAACCGCCAATGTCTGATCTCCAAAAGTAAAATAAAGTATTAACACCAAAAAAGAAGAAAGGAACAACATACAAAAGCAGCACAATACTGATTTTTCTAGGCACAAAGGATGGAGAAAGAACTTGACACAGCGAATAATGCTTTCTGAGTGAAGAAAGCATCAGCATCCTTTTTTTATCCAGCTAAGGCATAAATGCAACCACTTATGGCTGAGTGGAAAACAGGGCTCTGTCTTCCTCAAGTGCTTGAAAAATCTGAAAGCTGAGACACGACTGATTCAGGATTATCAAAGGTTAGACAAAACCAGCAGGAACGCAGGGTTAAACAGGTAGCTTTTTTTGGACTTACTAACTGATCAGAATATTCTCTTCCTATTTAAAAAAAAAAAAAAAACCCAAACAAAAACCACAACATTAACAACTTTGATAGAATAACCTATATTTTTAGGCAAGTCTATCGCACACCAGCTGATACTAACAAACTTACTCTCATCGTGTAATTAATATTTATGTTTATCCATGTGTTACCAGTGATTTCAATCATTATGAAGTTTTGTATAAAGAAGAAAAAACGTACTCTGTTTTCTTACTACTCGATGGTTATGGTCTCATTTTTCTTTCTTTCTTAAAAGAAAAGTTTTATATAGTTTGAGGCTACAGGGAGAGAAAGAATTTCTTGCATATTTTTTCCCCACAATGAAGAGTCTCTATTTTAAATCTATCTTCCAAATCATATCAATAGCCATAATAAGCCAGGGATACAGAGAAGATACTATGTAAATATTATGTATTATTTTTATAAACCTGGCACTATTTATACTAAGATCACTGAAACTACAGGAATGCCCATTTTTATTAGCTCTCATACATAAAAATATACTTGCCCTACAAGGTTTACTTTTTGCTTAGCCTGAAGATATTCCAAAATACAGTTTTAATCTTTTCTTGTTTCTATCATGTATTCTTACTGATACTTTTCTGTTCTCTTCATCTATAATACAACTGCAGATTTAACAACATTTAATTTTACAGCACTGATATTTCAATACAATGTTAAAGCTTAGTAATGTCTATCATAATTATCACACTCTTATTCTTTCATGGTTTACTACTTTGAAAAATGAGATAAATAATAAAATTTGATAGATCAAAACCATCGAAAAATAGCAATTTCTGCCACACTATCAAACTGCCTAAAGGATAAACCATTTATCTTGCCATTCCACAATCACCATTTAGCATGAGGGCCAACTTTCATTAGAATACTCTTTATTTATTTCTCTTTTTAAACAAAGATATGAAGAGCACTAGCCTTTGCTTTTGTTGGTTTTTTCCCCTTTTGGCATACCTAATGAGATGAGACAAGCTTCTCAGTTTGAAGGTTCAGCCACTCTCATGAGTCTGGTCATCGGTAATCATTGACTTGTTAGATGACCATGCCTCTTTTTAATGGATGACAAAAAAGGAAGGGGGGGCATCTGAGCAGAAGGCTTATTATCAATGAGGAATAAACTACCTAAGGACTGCTATACACTTTCAAACTATCTCATAAAAACATATTTAAATCACAAATAATTGCAGAAGTAGGTCTTGACACTTACTACCTTCCCCTTCACCTTCTCACGGGGATTAAAAAACAGACACCACACATTTCTGGGTATACCTGGATGCCCGTAGAGTCTTCGAGTATGACTCTGACAAGGAAAGCAGTTACCTGGGACCGTGGCTCTCCTTTTGCTGTGGGTTGTGTATAGTGTGTTCACAAAGCAGCCTTCAATTCCCTTTATCAATGAGGTGATATTGGTTTTCCTGCTACAGCTGTGTTTTCCACAGCAAATGCTCATCCTTCACAACTCATGTGCCTAAGAGCCTTCTGTCTCACATCAACACAAACTATTAAACTGTTTAAGAGGCTCTAAATAGTTTTCACTGAAGCTAAAGAAATGTGATTGCGAAGAACAGCAGCTTCATCAACACTTATTCAATAAAAGCAGCTTTCATCTACATTCTGTCTCAATTTAATCACAAGGTTATAAGACTTCCCAACAATTTATAAGGTCTCCAGTATCTGTTGTACCCCAAAGCTCCTCTTCAGGTTTGATTTGCTACTGTTCCACTTTTACATTTTTCAAGCCTCACAGAATTGCTCTATTTGCCTGTTTTACACCAATCTGCAATACTGAAATAGTCACTTTCTGGTACGGGTCAAGGAGCTGATCGCTGTGGAGCACAAATCTGCGTACATCATGTCACTTCAAGAATTCTCAAGATTTGTCCCAAGTACTGTAAGAACCTGAGCTCACAAACTTGCCCCCCTTGAACTCCTCAGAGTTTCAGCTTTGCGATATTTCAAGGCTTTTCTAGAATTGTTTACTGTTTCATGTGTGGCTATGGGACATACAGTAAAAGAACTAATAGATAATTAAAAAAAAGATGAGAATAATTTCAAATTTCACAGTACTGAGCTATTGCTTTTTAAGCTGTGTACAGTGCCCACATACCAAGCTGGTAACCGCAGAAACACTTTTTTTATTTAAATAGACTTAATACAAACACAGATTTGAATACATGGAAAACAGAAGCCTTGTCATTTGGTAATTTATTATGCTTTGCTTCCTCTCAGAAGCATTTAAAAGCTTGAATAGCAAAATAAATACTGCAAATCCCAGGCTAGTCTCTTAAGACAAAAATCAAATGTTGGAAATACATATATTCTTCTATCACCAAAGATAAAGATTTTCCAATTACAGCTAATTACTCTATTTCTAAATTGACTTTCTACAGAATCCTCTTATTTCAGAATTTTTCCAAGAGGCAGCTCTAATGTCTTTTGAACAATAAGAACTGTTTGAGCTTGTTATTTTGGCCAATTGCTATTCAGTAGAGCAATGAAAGATGAAAAAAAAGACATATTACTCAAATAAACAAAACAAAAATACATTGTATAATTAACTATAATTAGCCATGATCTCATCAGTATCCTGCAACACTATAAAGCACTTAATAAGATTTAATATTGTGATTAATAACTTCCCAGTACACTTTTCTACCCAGTCAAAATTCACAAATGGAAGCAGCTTATTACATTTTTCCACAGAAAAAATGACACTACTTTAGGTGTTAAAATTCCTTTCCATGTCAAAATTCATTTAAATCAGCATAACAATTTGTTCATTACCCATATTGGCAACTTCTAAATCAACATGAGATGTTTTCCTGAGAGTGATTCTCAGTCAAACAAGAATTAAATGAGAGAAAACCTATGGCTTGTACTACAGAGGTTAGATTAGGTACTCAACTGGATGTGCTCCCTCCTGGCTTTAGGATCTACAAAACACGTTTATTATTTATTATGTTTATTACCACACTAAAACCAAACTGTCAGTAAAAAGAAACTAAGTACACTTTTTCTTCTGTTGAATATACAGGAAGTCACAGAAGAAAGATGACTGGAATAAAACTGTAAGTCTACCACTGATCATAGTCTGATGGACATACATAAGGTACGTAAAATGTTCTTTCTGCTATTACTGTTTTATGGTATTCCATATTCCTCAGACATGAGTTCATAAAGAGAAACAAGCAACAAGCTTAAAAATTCATAAGGAACATACCACAAACCTTCTCAGTAATCTACTTCTCTATTCCCTGTTTAAGAAAACAAATTTATAATTACGAACAATCTCTTAAGTGAATATATTTGCTTTAGAACATAATTTTTCAGAAGCAAAAAAGTATCAAATCTATGCCTATCTGTTCCTCAGGGGGGAGAAGAAAGTGACCAAAGACTTCTCACTCTTGTTGGTAAATACACGTCTCTTCCAATTGCCTCTTAAACACAGTGTAGGGTGACATTTTAATCCCTCTACTCACTTCTATTTTATTACAGCTTTTCAATATATAATAGGTGACAAACAGTCACCAGTGACAAACAAACCAGTTTGATATACTAGATTGAAATTTTGATTTTGATTCCAGACCCCCCCAACAGAACACTACTGATTCCTTCTCTTCCAGCCCTTGTGCACTGTGCCTGCATACTACTCAGGGCTGCCTTACCGTTTGTGGCAACATACCAGGAAAAAAGCAGCCCTGTTCGCTACAGGGATCTCCAGGGATCTCTTAAATC
The DNA here is from genome assembly GCA_009819775.1 of Phoenicopterus ruber ruber. Lineage (NCBI taxonomy): Eukaryota > Metazoa > Chordata > Aves > Phoenicopteriformes > Phoenicopteridae > Phoenicopterus > Phoenicopterus ruber. Next base: position 89,811,556 of record CM020217.1, read on the forward strand.
CTCTTGCACTACACGAATGCCGGAATCTTACTTACGCTAAAGTGTCTACTTTTAAAATATCATATTCTTCTTGAGATCAAATCAAACATTCAGATTTCACAGACCTGAACTTATGTCACTCAGTAAACAAAAGATGATGATTTGCATCTTCTTCGTTATAACTCAGGTCAACCATAAACTGAAAATATTTTCTTCTTCCTAAAATAGTATTTTCCCATGTTTTTTCCTTTCTAGCAACAAATGATTCCTGAGTTATCTATCTACTATATTATAACTTAATCAGCATACATTTTACATCTAAAATCAACAAAATTCCAGATATCCACTATTCTTATTTTAAATTATGCAAAATAGCTAACATATTAAAAGTCTCTATGTTGTGTTGTTCTGACTTAAATTACCATCTATTTTTTTAATAAGTCAGAATAACACAACATAGAGAAAAATGGAGAAATGCTTGCCTGAATTTGTAGTTATCCTTCAATGCTCACTTACAAGTACTTTTCCTGTCCTCCTCTTCCCTTTGTTGACCACTGTATTTGAACAACCAGTATTTCAATCTAGATCTAGAACTGGTCACTGTTTCCCTCTTATTCAATTGCACATTTGAAGGAAAGAAAAACAAAACAAACACCTAGAATTTAACCTGCACTCTTTTGACATGTTTGCAGAGGATTTCCTCCTTAAACTTGATTTCATCTCAGCGCACAGAGTTACCATGTTTATAGCCAATTTAAATTATAGCAGCAACGCATCCATCAAATAAATGTAAACAATCTGGGTAAAGGCATTTTTTTAATAGTCTTCATTTCAGTCTCCAGGCTGACATCCCAACAATCCCAAATGCAGAATATAATGTTTAAGATTTTTTTTTTTTTAAATATATATATGAAATGTAACCTCCTGGAGTCAACCAGTCACTTTGACAATACCAAGTCAAACAGAAACACAAAATCCTTACTCAGAAATTAAGCGTAACATTGTATATAGTGTATCACCTACTGTTCCCTGCACAAAAACAAACTGTTGCCATGCTGCAAAAGGTTGGCTTGCGCCCTGGGTTGGTAGGGCCTTTTCCAGCTACCCACAATCAAACCTGCAACATTGTGCAGTTAGCAGTTTCCCCATCTTCATAAATAGATCCTGAGACTGCATATTAGAAATAAGGCTGTTTGGATTACTCTAAACAGAATATGGAAGGTATTTATCTGACATAGCTAAATCCATGGTAACCACACGAGTTTGGTAGGTTGGAAAAATCATCAGCAAAGAAAAAACGAGCACGTTCTGGTGTGAGTGCAACTGCATCCTCCCCATGGCTCCCATATCACCTGCCAGCACCCTGAGCTTTGTGCTTTTCCTGTCCCACAATGGAACTGCCCAGCTCTCACAAGCACTGTTGCAGTTTAACCCCAACCGGCAACTAGGTACCACACAGCTGCTCACTCACTCCCCCGCTCTCTCCCCAGCAGGATGGGGAGGAGAATCGGAAAGAAACAAACTTGTGGGTTGAGATAAAGACAGTTTACTAGGACAGCAAAGGAAAAGATAATAATAATATTGTATATTAATAATGATAATAATAAAAAATATAATGATAATAGAATATAAAAAATGAAGGAGGCACAATTTCTCACTGCCTGACAACCCGACGACCGATACAGCCTGTCCTGAGCAGCGATCACTGAGTGAAATTGAGAGCGATCTCTGAACAATCCCGAGCAATGATCGCAGAACAGCAATTTCCCCAGCAGCGATCTTGGAAACCCAACTTCCAGAGACAGAGAGCAAGTGAACAAACAGCTGAACAAACGAATGAAAGGCCCCCAGCCCACTGGCTGACCGCCACTTATATACTGGGCATGACGTCTATGGTATGGAATGCTTTGGGCAGTTTGAGTCAACCTGCACATTGGCAAAACCTGTGAAGCTGAAAAAAGTCCTTGGTCTTGTAGCAACAACTAATGACATCAGTGTATTATCATCATTCTTCACATACCAAATCCCATACTAAATCCAAAACACAGTAGCTACTGGGAAGAAAATTAGCTCCATCACAGCCGAAACCAGGACAAGCACCAGCTAGGCTTTGGGGGTATTGCACTCTCTGTTGAGCAATGATTGATAAGTACATGATTTCAAATAGTTACCTGCTCCTCAGGTGTCTGAGCACAGCAATAAGACAAGCTTTCTAAAATAAACTGCAATTTATTTTCACTTTTACATGTTTCAACCTCATTCTTTCAAATAATCACTATACCCTCTCTGAAAAGAATTCCTTTTTAACTAGCTAGCTGTCCTCTTCTGATCTTTTCCAAGCATTTACTGATGGAAGACTTATCTTGGAGTATTCTTTTTCTTTCTTATTTTTTACTCTCAGTAAACTAGTAAATCCAATTAATATAGTAACACAGTTAAAATAAAGACATAAACAAACAAAAAAAGCCATAGCAAACGTAACAATGAAAAACAACACAAACCAGTATGACTACATTTAAACCTAGATTTGTACCACACTTTGTTTTAAAGGAGAGTTTGCCAACTTCCGGATACTTTTCAGCTTGGTAGACAAAAAAATGACTTACATGGGTTTTATTGTCTACATTATGCTTGCAGCACTCTCCTCTACTGACAGAGAGGCCTTGCTTCCAGGGTAATGCTGTGCCTTCACATTGTGACATCTCTTTAAATATTCTGATACATGGTTTAACACAGAATCTATCTACTTAACAACAACAACAAAAAATAAATGGTGGCCTGATAATTTATTCATTTATTCTTTGCTCACAATAACTTTAAAACTGAAGATTTAGACAAACCTTTTATTCAGCCATACCCATCGTTCTAATAATATGTGGCTTCAGGCAAGTTTAACATTCTGTCTCCAAACAATCCTAATGTTTCTTTTCACAAAAACATGTCAGAAGTTCTCATAGCTTTATCATTGCCTTACTCGAACAACCTTTTAATACAATGCATTTGGGCAAGACTTTGTCCAACTTCCTTTCTTATTATACCCTGAGGTCTTAAGATATTGCTAATTCATTCATTCCAAATTTCAACTCATTTGTATCGTTCTATTCTGATTTTAATTTTGAAATAGTGTCATATTCCATACATACACCTTATCATACACATTATCTAGATTGTGGTTATATTTTGCAATGCATCTGATTTCAGATATTCTGCAGATGGATTTCAAAGGAATCTGTAAAGTAGAATCCTTTTCTGACTGTTCTGAAAACAGTGGCTGGACCAAAACTTGTTTGCTCTCCTTATCCTCAGAAGTAAGCCAGAAAAGACATAAATATAAGGTTAAATTTCCTTTGATTTTTGCAAATGATACTAGAAACCAAATTAGGCAAAGCACCATTCCTTGGCTTTACATATTTTTTTATGCTTATATTGAAGTAAAAGTTTCTGATAAAAAACAGGGATGTGTTGACTAGTGAAATGATTTATCGAGTCTCTTTGGTGCTTTCTTTGTGTTTCTTGTTTCAGTTATTGGGGAAAAGTGGTTGATCCTGCAGTGTCTCTTTGCCCCAAGCTCTCAGAGGGAAACGTATCATTTACTGTTTCTATTTATCATTCAACTTCTTTTCAGCTACAAGTCAGGGCAAAATGATTATTAATCTGAAACACAATTTATGTGCATACAAATAAATTATTTCTATTTTTCTTTTTCATGCTTTAGCAGGTACCATTTAGTTTGGTCTCTTTTCTATCTTCTATTTTTCTCAACAATTTTCAAAATAGGGTTTTTTTACAACATACTTCATACCCCTTTTTGGTTCTCTTCTATATAGTGCATATTTAATATAATACAGCTCCACCAAAGTAAAAAAGAAAAAAAAAGTAGAATAGTAATAAGCATTTTCAGCCAGCCCAGCGCAAGCAGTCATTCCCAGCTAAGCAAGAAGACACTAAAGGTGGACAGCAGTAACTCTGGTCAAGGGAACTAAGCCAGCGATGAACACATGGAAGTGTCCTCCCCTTACTCAAATGGAGAACAATGGCAGAAGAACACAGGCTGAGCCCACTTACACCAGACAGACTGCATTCTTACCCGTGTAGATTGCTGTGCGTGCGATGAGTATTTCTAGTGGTCAGTGCAGCATGCCAGTATTTTTACACAAGAAAAGCACTACCAGTATAAGCATGGCCTAACTTGTGAACATAACCATCCACTCGAATGCACAGCCACTCCACTAATGGAAGACGTAGGATAATTTGACATTGCAAGACACTGTTTAAACATCTAGTGTCACAGGTGCTATCGACAAGTTAGGAAAGTAAGACATTCAGTAAATTAGAAATGCAGTCTCTCCTTCCCCATCTCTCATTTACAGGCTACCTAGTTTCCACAAGTGACTCTTCCCATTTCAATTAAAACAAACTAACCCAAACTATTCTATGATTCTAAAACCAGGAATTATTCTGTTGACGTTCTGCCTGTTTCCAAACTGACATTCCTCCACATAACACTCATCCATATTATATTAAAAATGACTGTACGTTTTGGATAATCACAATATTTAGACATCACACTATTGTTAGACCTGCAAAAGGGTATTACTGTATTTCAGTCTGTTTTGTGAAGAATTAGCAATATTTCAAACAAAAATAAGCACATCTGACAACTGGGCCAGCCTAAGTATTTAACACAGACAGACCAAGACTTGGCAACAAAATGAAAGACTATGATCTTCAAACTTGTATTATGCCCCTTATTTCCTGCAAGCGTCTAGCCCACTACTGTTAAAGTCTTCCCACCACTTCATACTCCTAGAGCTGGAATTCAGGTATCACATTACGCGGTTAACCTGAGAACCATTACACATTCACTATTACTGCACATAGAAAGAAGACGCAGGAGTGCAAGGGTTCTTGCTAATCAGCAATGAAAATGCAAGGGTTGAGTCACCCAGAAGCAGCTCATCAAAATCTGCACCCCATATCCAGCATATTTTAAGATACTTAAAGAGATAAATTGTTTAGGCTTTTCTGTTTATTATCACAGGTATGCAAATGTTATTTCTAAAAAACATTTAACGCCAGAAGCTGTCTTACGCTTTTCAAGTGGGCATCACAGGATTTAAGGCCATCCCTGCATCAACAGATGAAATTTAACCCTGTGCTACACAAGCTACAGACAGTTGTATGCCCCATGTGTCCTTCCAAACATCACACACAACAACTCAAGCAGCCGAGCCACCCAGCCAGGAGTTTGACCAAGAAGAGGCCCACCGCCCTCACACGCTCAAGGTCAAAGCAGGATGGCTCTGGCAGCCCAACACCGAGCTTGCTCCCAGACGGCAAGAGGTACCCTGAGGAAGCCCCTCCACGGAGGGCGAAACAAGGCCCCGCCAGCAGTAGCGCCCGCGGCGGGTGCCAGGGTGGGGAGCGGGGCGGGGAGGGGAGGAGAGAGGTTCTGCAGCCACAAAACCCACCCGGGTCCGCCTTGCGCTACGGGGGACAGCACCGCGGAGCGGAGGGCAGACCACGGAGCGGCAGTCGGGCGAGACAGGTATCACAGGTTAATTGACGCAGAGCAATTAACAGGCTAACCGCTCTCCCCAGGCTCCTCCGCACCTGCCTCCCGCCCCCAGGCCAGCTCGGGCCTGGCCCGGCCCTCGCCCTCCCCGACGGTGCCCGCGGCCCGGCACGGGGAGGAGAGAGGAGAGAAGAGGAGAGGGCCGGCTCGGCTGCAGGGGCGGACCCCGCTCGCCTGCGGCGCCCTCCCCAACACAGGCGCGGCGACACTGAGGGAGAAGGAGAGCGGCCGCCGCCGGGCCCCGCAGCCTACCCGCGCCGGGAGGAGGAAGAGGAGGAGGGAGAGGAGCAGGCGCCGGGGTGAACGGCGTTACCTGAGCGACCCGAGCCGGAAGAGCCCGACCGCCACCGGCACCCCCGCGCCGCCCTGACAGCTCCCGGCACGCACTGCGGCGCACCTCCTCCACCCCACCCCCCCCCCGCGCGCCCCGCCCGCACCGCGCCGCGACGCCGCACCGCGCCCCCTGGCGGGCCGCGGCCGGAAAGGCGCGGAGCGAGGCGCGGGCGCGGAGCGAGGCGCGCTCCTGCGCGAGGCGGGCGGTGTGTGGGCGCGGGAGCGCGCAGCGCCCAGCGGGGAGCCGCCCTCATTTCGGTGGTGGAAGCCCGTGAGTAATTTGGGGGTGGCTTGCGGCGGTTGGGTTGTCAGCGCCCGCCCGCGCGCGTGCCTGGCGGTGCGCTTACGTACGCACCTGTGCTGGCGCGCGAGTCGCCTGCCCGGGTTTAATTGCGCGTGGCACGGAGGAAGAGGCGGCTCTGTACGCGTGGGCCGTGAATTTCCGTGAGGGAGCTTCCTGGGCCTCGTTGGTGCTGTCATCGTCGTGCCGCATGTGGGGAAAATGTGCAAGTGGGCACATGTGCGCTGACAGAAATAAAAAATAAGGGGTTTATGTATATGTATTTATTTTGCCTAATCTTTACATAGTTCACCAAATATAGTGCGGGTGAAAATGGAAGGCGGGTGGTGCTTTAGAAAATACTATCGATTATATTAGTAGTAGTGGTATTTAGAGTTATCTACAATTTGTTGTGACTAGTATGCTCGAGTCCTTACTACAGAGCAAGGTGTGTGGGGAGCCCACACGGGCAGCACTGCAAGGAATTTTTTACTGCGAGAGCAATTTTTCCAGCAACCAGTTCCACAGTGTGAAGGGTACAGTTCTTAGGCTGAAATCCGTTAGACTCAAAGTCACCATTACAGTTTTCAAATTTAAGCAGGCTTCATAATAGGAGTTGTTATGGTTATAAGTGATTTAAGTAACTGCAAAAAAGCTTATGTAATAAATCTTTTAGACTTTGTCTGAAGACAAGTAAATATTTCTAAAATATTGCCAGGGGAAAATCTCATAATATTTATAAACCATCTACTCAGTGACTTATGCTATCAGCCAACATTTTATGAAGTCTAATTTTATTCCCCAGACTTGGGATAATAAAGAGGACATACGATTCCTTTTCTCATTAAACTATTCCAGGATTCAGTAGATGGGAAGCAGTTACTTTTTGGAAAGCTGACAATTCCCATTGGTTTTCTGAGGCATTGAGTATGACTCTACAGGTGGTGTATTTCCAATTAAAGTGGTGCATTTGTTTTTCTTGGAAGATACTTACAAATGCATTTGAGATTTAATTCTTAACTAGGGTTGGTGGTGCTTTTGGAGCTGTTTAAAGGTGGTGATCTTCACAGAGGTGATGGGACTTTAAATAAGTAACTACATGCTTTCACACGCTCCTGCACTGTAAAGCAGTTAGATTTCTAAGCTTCCCTTTTGCTGAATTTAGTCGTAGCGGTTAAAACTCGGAGCTGTCAAACAGTTCTCTGAAATTGTCTCATCAACTTTATGCGCAGTGGCATCATAAAAAACCCACAAGACATTGCACATTATCAGGAAGAATATTGGGAAGAAGATAGAGGGAGTCATTTGGCTGCTATATAAAACACTGGGGCAGCCTGAGATTGATTACTGCATCAGTTCGTGCCTTCACAGTTCAGGAAGGATGTAGAGGAGTTAGGGAGGGCACAGAGGAGGGATGGAGCCGCTGCCTTACAGCAAAAGCGGTAACGTCTGGGACTGTTCAATACAGAGAGAGAAGGCAGGGGAGAGGATTGATCAAGTTTTACAAAATCAGGAAAGATACAAAGTTGTTGTTAACCAAATCCCGCAGTAGGAGAATGAGGAGGCACCTCATGAAAACAGTGGAAGATCATTTTTGAGACACGTAAAGAAAATGCTTTTCTGCAAAGCAGATAGTGAACTTCTATAACATATTGCCACCAGAGGTTGGGGACTTGTACACAATCCATTGGTTCACGGAGGCATTATTCATATATACAATGAGAGATGCAGGGGAAGTACCGGGAAGTGACTGCACTAAGGAGCTCTTCCTAAATAGTATCTCCTTTTACTGACGGTGGAGTCAAAATACTGGGGTAGATGCACCACTGATGCTAGGTGTCCTCGCTCTGTAGGACATTTACCTTCATTTCTGTCTAATTATTTCAGTGCAGAAATGGTGAGAAACCTATAATAGACAATTTTGAATAAATGAAGCTCACACCCTGCGAATACTTAAGATTGTTCATAACTTTGTAGCCTTGCGTAAGCCCTTGTAAAGTCAGGGCCCAAGGCCCTTTTACTAATACTAGGAGTCGATTCTCCAACAATTACATGGATTTTATGTTTGATGTGTGACCTGCTTGCTCAGAACAATTTAACCTTCAATATGTACGTTGGTTTGTGAAGTAATTGGAAATGAAAGCCGCCATGTGGACTAAATATTTTTCTTCCTTAAAAAAGCAAACAAACAACAACAACAAAATCCCAAAACACCACCCTCAGAACAGCATGTGCAGAGTACAGTCTGCATCTTAGAATACTTGAATAAATTCATGCTTTGTAAAAAAAAAATACTTGGCTGAGACACTTACAGTTTAGCTGACTGTTGTCTGCCATATTTTTCCCACAAAATCTAACGTTACTCCATCTACTTCTTTGAGAGTCTCCTAAGACATCTATTTGGTTTTGCCAACTCCAAGGACTAAGATTACTTCGAAGTAATCGTGTCTCAGATAGTAAATGGCTACAAAATTAATGCGCAAATCTGCCTTTTTGTTTGAAGCTTTGCAAATAGTGTTTTCAAATAACTCTGCAATCGCAGATGGTCTTGTGACTTTCATGGAAAGTAAACACTTAACGTTGCAAAAGACTTTTTTTCCAAAGCAAAAGCTTTTTTCCTTGGCATCCTCGAATACAGACCATCAACAGCCTCTCATATACTGTGAGGGCTGTGTGCTGGATGAAGTGTGCAGTGGGGACAGTGCTCGTGAGCTAAGGGACAGTCACACAGGGGTGTCAAGGTGGGCTTACAGTCTCTTGATAAAAGACCTCGTGAGAGGCAGTAGAAAGCCTCACCCCAGAGCAGAAGGTGCCTGTGCCAAGAGTCTGTTTGGTGTGAGTGCAATGTGACAGCACTCAAGAGCTGTGTGAACGTGGATTGGGAGGAATTCGGGCAGACTTGTAATGTTGCAAGAAAGGGCGGCGAGGGGGTTGTTCACAAGGCAGGGGGTGGGTGGTGGTGCAGTGACACGCCACAGGACATGGTCCCCAGCACTGACTGGGGAGCCTGCCCCTGGCTCAGTAGGGGCCTCTGCTCAGAGGTCCAGGGCTGTGGTGGGTTGACCCCAGGCAGCTGCTAGCTCATTTCTCCGTGAGGGCAGAACCAGAAGAGAAAAAGCAAGGAAAGTTGTGGGTCAAGATAATGATGGTTTAGTAAGTGAAGGAAAGAAGGGAAAAAAAACCCATACAAAGACAATCACTCACCACCTCCCACCAGCAGACCGTTGATGCCCAACTAGTCTCTGAGCAACGGCTACTTTGGAAAGCCTACACCCCCAGTTTTTAGTGCTGAGCATGATGTTACGTGCTACGGAATATCTCTCTGGTCAATTCGAGTCAGCTGTCCTGCCTCCCCACCCCCAGCCTACTCGCTGGGGGGGCAGAGTGAGACACTGAGAAGGCCTTGACACTTCACAAACAAACACTGTTCAGCAATAGCATAATATTGATGTGTTATCAACACTGTTTTGGTCACACATCCCAAGCACAGCACCATACGGGCTGATGGGAGGAAACTCCATCCCAGCCAGACCTAGTACGGGGGGGCTGCAGCTTCGGGGGCCCGGGGCCGCAGGGACCACCCTGCAGAGATGGTGCCCTTGCCTGCTGGAGGTGTGCAGTGGTGAAGAGTTGCTGCCAATCTGAGGAGCTTGAGGGGGAGTCCAGCAGACTGTGCAGTACAAGGGAAGAAAAAGAGTTTGACAGGGTCTTTCCAGAGACCCTGCGGAAGTGAGTCCAAACTACACAGAAGGAGGGGCAGCTAGAGATTGTGATCATGTGTAGGGAAATGGAGAGTTTCCCATGATGGGGAAGGCTGGAAGCTTGTGACTTCTGGCAACAGGAGGACAGCTCCTTCTCCACCTGCAGATCTGCAACTGGTGAGGAAGCTCCATGCCCTGGTAGCACATGACGGGGAGAAAGGCTTATCTGGGGAAGCACCAGAGCTGTCCAAGTCTGAACCACACAGCAGCACCTCCAGGAAAAAGTGGTGGATGACAGCAGCAGGAGACTCCCAGCTGTGGGGCATGAAAGACCACAGCTGCCAACCTGACCTACTGCCTCAAAAGGTTGGTTGCTTGCTGGGGGCTTGGATCCAACATGTTGCAGAGACACTGCTGAGGCTAGCCCAGCTCTCAGCCTGCTACCTCCAACTCTTTGTCGAAAGGGTCACCAGTGATACTGCCCTCTCTGTAAAGCAGCATCTTGGGTATGTGGAGCTCTTGTATGGGCTAGGCAATGGGCTGGGTGAGAGCTTGCGAGTCGGGATCAGAAGAGTAGCCAGTGAGGATGACACCTCGGTGGGAACATGTTACAGATCACCCGATCAGGATGGGGAAGTGGATGAAGTCTTTTGACACAACCCAAGGAAGTCTCTGTGTCATATAGCCTAGTTATCATGGGGAATGCTGCTCCTGGCAAGGACAAGCCCGGAGCACCAGTAGAGACCAGGAGTGCCTGGCTGGGAAGCAACTCTGTGGGGAAGGCCCTGGGGCCCTGGTGGGCAGCGAGCTGAGCTGGCCCTCGCAGCAACAAGGGCCAACAGCATCCTGGAGTAGAGCCCGTAGATCAAGGAGACTGATTATCCCCCATTACTTGGCACTTGATAGACCCCATCTAGGAGATAGTGCCCAGTCTTTCCCCCACGCCCCTTGCAGGGAAGGCATCCATAAACAGGACCAAGTTTGACAAACGCCACCAGGATGGTCGGGACTGGAGCACTGTGAGATGAGATGGCTTTGAGGGGGGCCCAACCACAGCCCCCAGTGCCCGTGGGGAGGTGCCCAAGAGGACGTACCCAGGCTCATCACAGCGGCATGTAGCAGCAGGACAGGAGACGGGCAGATGCTGGCACACAGGAGGTTCAGGCTGGGCATAAGAAGACCCCGTGAGGCCAGCCGAGCCCTGGAGCGGCTGCCCGGGCAGATTGTGCAGGCCCCGACCTCGAGGCTTCGGGACCCGAGGGCACCCAGCCCTGGGCACCCAGGCCCGACCCCACAGCCGACCGCGGGGCGAGCAGGGGGTGGGCGGCACACACCCCGGGGCGCCTTCCCGCCGCTGCCACCCGGGGCGGCGCCGGCGCCGAGCTGTAGGCGGCGCTGTGGCGGGCGGCCGCACCCCGCCTGCGCCGCCGGCCGGCGGAAGAGCGGTCGCTTCCTGCGCGGGCCGCCGGCGCCGTCCCTTCCCGGCATGGCGGGAGGGTTTCTGCTGGAGATCAGGCGGAGGACGCAGAGCGCGTTGCTGGTTATCCGGTAGTGCGGAGGCGCTGCCTGCCTTCCGCCGCTCGGGCTGAGCGGGGCCGGGGCTGTGCGGAGCGGCCGGTGCCGGCGGGGGAGGCACAGGGCGCGGCGCTGGGGCGGCGGGTCTGGGCTTTAGCGTCCTTAGCCTCAAACGGGGGGAAGCCGTGTGATGTACACGCGCCTCCCCCTGCCCTTCCCCGTTTGCGCGACTCGGAAAAGCCTCGAGTTACTGTGCAAATAAATGCTTCCTGAGAACGGTGGTTTATTTCTCTCGATTGCTCCTCACCCCCACGGGAGACCCCTGTTTACCGCGTGGGTCCCGGGGCGCGACTAGGGCCGCGGGGGAGCTGCAGGCCGACCCCGGGCTCGGTCCACCCAGGCTGCGGGCGAGGCGTCCCGCGCCCCCTCACGCCGCCTCCGCGTTGCGTCTCCCCCTGACACGGAGCTGCTGCTGCGTTGCGCGAGCCGCAGCCCAGCTCCGGTGCCTCAGCGCTTAGATCCGTTTTGGCCTGCGTCTGCCAAGTATCGGCTCGTCCCGACACCTCCTTCCTGAGGTAAACCCCTTACTTTGCGTCCCCAGCGAGGCGGACCTCCCGAGCTCGCCGGTGGACGTTTCGGTGGCGGCGGACTGCCTGGAAGCGAGACGCGGCGGGAGGTGCGAGGCGGCGGCGCTGCCGGCAGAGGTCAGGCTGGCCCCGTCCTCCTGCCGCGGCCTGCGCCGCCTCCCCGGCGACGGCCTGCATCTGCGCATGCGCCTGCGCCGCCCGCCGCCGAGCGCCGGTAAGGCTGGGGCGGGGCCCGCGCTGCCGCGGGGGGCGAGGCCTGGCCCGCTGCTTAAAAAAAGGCGGTTTTGCTTAGGGTTACCTGAAACCTGGCTGTTTTAAGTGACGGGCAGACAGAGACTTTGAAGTGTAGATTCTGCAGGACCAAAAATAAAAACCCCCAACCAGCTGGAGTTCATGGTTTGCATTATGCATATGCCGTTGCTTTTTCTAAAAGGCTGTCTTTAGCTCTGGACTGAAGATTTAAACAGGAACTGATAAAATTTGATAAAATTGTCAGTTTTAAAAATCAAAGGTGCAAAAAGTGGTGTAATGAAAGGGAAACGCCATTGCTGAGTAAGTGTTTTGTGTAGGACTTTGAGAACTGCTCTCAGTTCTTTCCCTGTGCTTTCCCGTATTACTTCAAGATTATTTTCTTTCCCTCCTATTTCATGTTTGGTAGCTGGAAATGCAGTAATATGATTCATCCAGGCTATCGCACTAAGGTTGTCACCGACCACTTAATCATAAAGGCTTGTGATTTGGTGTTGGGGCTTCTTGTTCTCACAGCCTCAGTTTGCAGAGGTTAATGTTGCAGGTAACATCTGCAAAGTTACCTTCTTTATTTCCATGATGCTAATTCAGGTCCCGGATGCCATTGCCTAAGTAGGAAGCATGGTAGTATGGCTTCTTTCATTTTAGCATCCAAGCTCAATATATTTAGATTCATTTAATAGCTTGTGACATAGAAAGATATATTAAATAACACAAAATTGTCATTCTGTGGTTTTAAAGTAGAAATGACCAATAAAGTATGTGATGTACAATGATGGTTTCAGCACCAGAAACACACTGGGATACTCTGTAGATTTTATGGTATGCTAAGGTTGCTTCTGTACGCTAACCTGTAATTATGCATGTGCTTTGACAATTCAATTATACAAAAATTATGTAGTGTGTCTTATTAATGAGGCATGCTTAAAAAGATCAAAGATGAAGGTTTGAAAATTTACTTTTGAAAGTCGTACCAGTGAAAAACATGTATGTGAAATAGATGGTAATTAATATATATATCGGATAACCTTAGTTAGCCTTTAGTGTTTTATATTAGTATGCAAAACTAGGTGTCTCTTATATGAAATTCTGGAACTTTTTAAAGTCCTTTTCATTTGCAGTTGCAACCTAAATCTTAAATACTGAATGCCAGTGCTGAGAATATACTTTGATTCTTAAGTTTGAGAAAGTGAGCAATGCGAAACATATTCATACATAAAGCTAGGCTTACAGTTTTACTTTCTTCCACCTAATGTTATTTGCTAATTTGTGGAGGCTTTAATCATTCCTTTTTTAATTTGGAAAAGTTGTCTGAGATGGCTTTTGTGAGACTGTTTTTGCTTTGCTGGCCTGTGGAGGGTATTGCTCACTATCTATTCCTTGAGTGGTACCACAGTGGCTGGTATTTTACCTGCCTGAAAATTTAAAACTAGTGCCCCCACCCCCCTGACTATTTTGTGTTACATATTGGGATATACCCTCATATTGCAGACACTGATTAGCAGAAATATCATTACAAAAGAGTGGCATTGAATTCTGATTTATACAATTTCTGTAATGATCTCAATATCTCAGCTCCCCCTGCAGAGAGGATTTGCACCTTTAAAATAATTATTCACATATACAATTCCTACTCAGCAATATGGGGCATGAGGTGGAGATGGCAAGTTTTTCCTAAATCTAAGTACTTGCTTCTACAGGTAAATAAATTAAGGTTGTGTTTGAAATGTCAGCATTTTACTTTGTTAGATTCTTACCTTTTTTGGTTTGAGGTATTTGACAAGATTTTTCTGTACTGAAAATTTCACATAATTTTGAAGATTAATATGTCTTCTTCTATCTATAGATTTGGGTTTTACTTTGAGGGAAAGCCTGAAACCCCACAAGAATTACATCTTTTACTGTCAATCCTGTGGTGACATCATAGTAAAAGACCGGTGAGTACTGCAGTGTCTTGTATTTATAGTAATAAATGCCGTAGTAATTGGTATTCATGTTATTTTGTGTACTTAGAGAGACAGCTAAAAGGTATTTATTTTGAAATTGATAGATGAAAACACTTTTGAAGCACTACGGATGACTAAAGCAAAATTACCTGAAACAGTTTTTCACCATTTGTTCATTTACTTCTTGATTTCATTCTGGCTGGAAAGTAGAAGTACCTTACAAAGGGAGTTTGGTGCATTGCCCTGGAAGCTGGGAGATCTGGGTTCTTTTCCTGCTTGTCTGCTATGCTTTCAGCGAGACATTTCCTTTTGTAGCTGGACTTCCCTATATGTAAAACTTCTGCTTTGAAATCTATGCTTTTTGTTCATACAGAATCTCTTTGCACTCATCATAATAGCTTCTGTTTATGCTGTACAAACAAAAAGCTGTAACATTTTGGCCTGGAAATATCGTGAATAAAATGTTCTTAGTTTTCATCGATTTAAAAAATACTCATAGTCTATTAGTAGCTGACGTCTTTGCTATGTTGAAGGGAATAAAACTGAACATTTGAGCCTGGGCTTCTTTCTTCCTCTGCACTTCAGGGATCCTCTTCAGTTCTGCTCAGGCTCTTACAAATTCTCTTCAGTCAGCATGCCATAGTTACAGAGTGGCTGCTCAGGATGGGGGTGTTGACCACAGCTCCCTTCTATCTGTTAAGCAAAGCCAGCCTCCACATAGTTCAAGGATGGTGAATCTGGGAAACACAGGAGCTGTTTCTTAGCTGTGTGACTCGGCCTAATCTCTGTTCCTTACGAAGTCTGCAGAGTGAATGAGGATTGTAATAAAAAGCTGCTGCATTTTCGGCTCTTCTGATGAACAATTTTGACAGCTTGAGCCGGGTATATACGAATTGTTAGAGACGCGCTTGCAGCCTTTTATGATTTGTGACGTTCCTATTCCTCAAAATGGTAATACAAATGTGGTATGTTCTGTAAACGCCTGTTACTTTCATGTCACACATACGGATTTGTGGCTGGCTCGAATGTAACTAAATGAGGATTTCCTGGCTTTCTCTTCTGAAATGTCTCATCAGGAAGTCTAGTAATAACTCTTATTTTGATACATTTGTAGAGTAATGAAACTTCTAATTTCTTGTCAGTAACATTTGCTTTCAAAAAATATTGCACTTGTATATTTTTGTGTCTGAGTGGGTGTTTTCCTGAATTGTAGCGCATCAAATTCATATGTATGTACTTTACATCTGTTGGTTCTGTATCCTATAATGTAACGAGTTGGAATTTTTGAGAAAGGAAAAATAAGGCATGTTCATGGGTCTTTGCGTGGCATTTCTCCTTGCAGGGAACCTCTGAGCCCCTCCAATGTTGTCACTCAAAAAATATTAAGACAAGGGTAGAGGAGTGGAGCTGCCAGTGTATCCAACGCCTTCTGTTCCAGCCCTTCCAAAAGGAAAACTGTAGTGTAGTCAGTACTTCTAGCTACAGAATTCGTGTGTTGGTCTCGCCAGGGAGAGTGAGTATGACAATGGCAGCACAGGCGGTGGGATCGAAGGCAAGTTACAGAACTGTGTGAGAGAGAACTTATTAAAGTGTGAATTACTAGGAAAGGGTCTGTAATAAGAAAAAACTGAGATCTAGAAAATGATACCTTTGAGAACAAATTGAAATAAATGGGATTTAGTTTAGATAAGGCTGTGGAGGAGATGTAAGACTCTTCCAATCTGTAAGAAGTTGCTGCAAAGAAGGTGGCAGTAGTCTTCAGTTGAAGCAAGAGGAATTTAGGTTAAAATGAAAAAAAAAAATCCAAACCTATTCTAAAGCTTGTTTTTTACTGTTAGAGACTACATAGGAAGCCATCATTTTAAAGACTAGATTAGACAAATATGTTAGGAATGGTTTAAATGTAAGTGATCCTTCCTTGATGGCAAGAAAATGGATTCTATACGTTTTCTGAAATCCCCTGGCTTAGTCTGTTTCCTTCCATGGATCTGATAGCTCTTCAGAGGTTAGGGTTATGCTCTCTGATTCTTCTCCATTACCCTCACATTACCCACATTAGAGGAAGTGATTAGATTTTTTTTTTTCCTTCTATGATTTAAGAGCTGCAAAGAATTTGGGATACTTTCTTTTTTCTTTCTCTCCTTCCAGTTAGGCTAAGTGTAGCTTATATATAAAATAATTCTTTAAGGCTTTATTTCTGTCATGAAGAAATTCTTAAAGGCTGAATGTTGTGAAAAATAAATTTCATAAATTGACTATTAAGCAATAAACCTTTTCCTTAGTCCAAATGTTAAGAATTTGTACTACGTAAGTATTCTTTTGAAAAACTGATGGCAGGGGAAATCTTCTAATTACACTTTTCCTACATTAATAGCTTTAAGCATGACAATTAACTGTAAAGCTGGGCTGTCCAAGATTTTGTAGTAAGTAAATAAGGAAAACTGCTGTTAAAGAAATTCAGTTGGATCTTTTTTCTTTCCCTTTTTCTCTGATGGAATAGAAGGGTTATATGTTTAAAAATCTAAAGTCCATTTTACTTCCAGTTTTCAGAATTTTCAATAGATAGGATGATATTACTGGGTTCATGGATATTAGTTAATAATGGTGTTAGAGATTGTTTTTCTTAGTCCAGTCTTATAAGGATCTCTATGGTCAAATACCTACAAATAGCATGGAAGCCTACCTAAGAATTACGTCCTTATGGCAGGACTCTTTTAGACTAGTGCCTAACTTCTAGCTTTTTAAAATTAAGTTAATTAGCTAGACTTCCTCTGTTTGGAGACAGAGCACTATCTTCAGAAGGAGATTCAGCCTGACTATATTAGACACTTTCAGAAGGAGAAAGTTTCTCTTAAAGGTCCCAACCTAAGAATTGTTTGTCTCTCTCTGACTGTGAAGGCAGCCTAGATGGCTATCTTAAAGTAGAAACTCAGTTGTTACTAGGAGCAAGTTTGGGGAGATGAGTCCCCCTGTTAGCGAGGTTTTATCACTCTATTTAGCAGCCTGAAGTTAGTCAGCACCCAGTAAACTTCAAGGTTCTTTTTTTTGTTGTTTTTCTGGAAAGCTACATTTTTATTAGTGTTACGTTTTTCCAGTTGTAGTGATCCAGAATATGCCTTCCCACCTATGAATGGCAAAAGCCTAAAATATAGCAGAAATGCTGTATTTTCTGTATAGCTCAAAATTAGGAGTAGTCTGTTTAGGAAATTCCTACTGATTGGAGCAACTGCTTTTATTGGGCAAGAATTCAAGATCTTGATGCTCTAGACTGTGAGGGTAAAGAAAGGGTAATGTAATGAAACTGGACAGCATTAGTCTGCAGTTTAAGGTAATCTCTGTGTCGTGTGCCCCCCCAAAAAAACACTGCTGAGCTATGCCAGCTTTTTGTTGCTGTAGTGTAAAGAGCAATACATAGGAATGAAGACTTCTTTTTTTTCAGTGTGAGTCTAGGCATTGGAACTAATTGTACAAAGCTGATGAATAATCAGTCGGTAGGCCAACATCAGAATTAAGGTCCCACCATGGCAGAATTGTGATTGTATCTCAGGCAATATATAAGACCACAGAGAGTGAAGACAGTGATGGGTAGTGCCGAGAGGTGATCTTAGTTATGGTAAAGCTGAATCAGAGGACGAGTTATTCCAGCTTTCATCTGTAGGTGGGGCAAGCACAGCTTAAAATGTATTGTCAACCTAGAAGGAAGGAAGTTTTTATAAAAGATTTTACTTTCACCCACCCAATGATACAAAAGGCACAAGAAACTACAATGGGAAGAACTGGCATCTTCGGAAAAGAATAGTTTGTGAACTGCAAGAAAGGGAGGGTGTCTAACTGTTGGCTTAGCAGCTGTGTGATTGTTTGCGAAGTAGCACCATAAGCAAAGTTGTATTTGCAAGTTTTAAGTAAGGAGGAGAATCAGGAGACTATGTAAAGGTTTCAGGCAACAGCAGGGGAACAAAAATAAGGGAACAAAAAGAAAGCATTCAAGGAAATAAGGCAGAGAGCAGAAAGCCCAGCTCTGCAACAAACAGTACATCTAGAAAACTGTTGGAGAGGTGCACACTGTTAAAGCCATTGCCCATTGTTTTGGTAAAGGGACTGAATTTCTTTCCAGTGCAATAGTTTTCTAGAAAACACAGATTAAAGGAAGTGTAAATATGTGGACAGTATCCATCAATACTTCTACATTCTTAATAAAATCACGTGTGGTGGGACCACAGAATGGCTATAGGAACTGGAGGCAGAAAAGTATTGACCACTGACTCATAATGACCAAGCTGGTATTTATATAGCCACATGTATATATTCTAGCTTTAAGAGTATATTTTACAACTTAAGGCAGTGGTTCCAAACCTTGGCTTATAAAATCCTCTGGCACTATGTGTAACCAAAGAAAGTAAGTTAAAAACAACACTGGTAACAAAAGCAAAGTCTGGTATTGCCTGGAGCAGCCTCCTTGGTCCATACAGCTGCCCAGGAGAAAGAGATTTAGATTTTTTTGCGTGTGACTTCTGAAAGTTGAATCTGAATCTAAATTAAGATTGCATTATCCTTTTCTTTTCTTTTTTTTTTTTTTTTTTTAAATGAAGATACACTGTGGTATTTTTGTCAGGATTTAGCTTTTTCAAAGTCTGGTATCTGTCTTTGAGGGGCTTCAGAGGACGTGCTCTCCCATGCTGTGGCAGCAGTCTGTTTCTGTTGTTTTTATATCAATATTTGGTGCAAGGGAACTTTACAAGAAGTAATAATAAATATAATTGCAAAATGCCCATTGTTCATGACTGGGTAGAACTGTTTTATTTTTGCCACGTGATGCATTTCAAGAGAGGATTATGCCAAGTTCTGTCTTACAGTCATTGGAGATTCACCCTTGGGACAGGCTTCATCACAAACTTGGCAGGACAAACTCAGCCACTGCTTTCTCAGAATTCATCCGAAAAAAGTGCCTTTGACTGAAAGGAGAGTCAAGCACTTCCTT
This sequence comes from Phoenicopterus ruber ruber, assembly GCA_009819775.1. Classification (NCBI taxonomy): domain Eukaryota; kingdom Metazoa; phylum Chordata; class Aves; order Phoenicopteriformes; family Phoenicopteridae; genus Phoenicopterus; species Phoenicopterus ruber. Next base: position 89,830,699 of record CM020217.1, read on the forward strand.
TTGGAGAAAATGCCATACTTCCTCCCCTTTTTGTAAGGAGTCTAGGCTCTCTTTTAGTGTCTTAGAAAAGAATATAATATATTGAAATAGTTTTTTCATCTTCCCTCCTAGGAAATTTCTCAGAGTTCTTCCTCTACCAAGTGAAAACTGGAGTGCTTTAGTTGAAGAGTGGTGTTGTCACCCTGACCCCTTTGCCAGAAGCACTTTACACCCTCAGCATGATGACTGTTTTCTTGGAGACACTTTTTTTCTGTTGAATTCAGGAAGTGAATCACATGTGCCTGAATCTCCCACGTGCTGCCCAGAGACTGGACACCATGCTTCTCAGAGTGGCTCCAACTTGGTAAAGTATTTTGTTTGAATAATTCTCAAGTGAATGTATTTGGACTTTTTTCCTTGTAAAACACTTCTTTGTCACTGGTTTATTTAACTTGTATGTATTACAGAGCTGTTTTGAAGGTCATAGGGAGTTGTTGACATTCAGTTGTACAGAAGCCAGAAAATATTCTAAGCTATGATTTACATTTTCTGAAGCATGCACCATGATCTCGATATTGACCTAGACATGCAAGAATAACTTCTTCCTATAAACTGAATTAGAAACTATTTAATTATGTAGTTCTAAACCCAGATGTTTCCCCCCCAAAATATCCTCAGTGCAGGACATCAACATTTAGTAAGATAATAACTGCAATGGGTTAGGTGTTTGTCAAAGGGTAGTGGAGTGAATAACACAGAGGAAACTGGAGTAATGCTTTTTCTTCTCAAACTATGACTGGATGCATAACCATAAATATGATCAAAGGAAGGTGTGATTTTTTTGTTTCATTTTGTTTTTGTTTACAAAGACTTGGAAAAATCAGAATGTGTTTTGGGTTCAGATGTGGTTGTATTACACTCTTAGAATACAGTGAGGAAATTGAGTTTGTTTGACTGCTCTCTGTCTAGTGGAAGGGACCTGCCACCCCAGGTTATGACTCGTCACGTTGATGTTTCTGAGGTGTTCCAGGAGGGGATTTATCCATCAGCTGAGTCTCTAGGAAGAGTGCTATCATTTGGCTTAGAAACATCAAAATTTGTTGTTGCCCAGGCAAAAACATTTGTAGGGATACTGATGTTTCAATGGTGGGATAAAACCCATGACAAAAGAAAACTCAGTGCTTTACTCATCTTGAAAGTCTAGCACTTGTACAAAAGTTCAGGCAATAATCTTTTCTTCTTCTTCTACCAGAAGAACATCCAGGAGCGCCTACCTTTCCATAAAGCCTTTTGTGTTAATCTGCTGCTTGTCTGTATTTGTGCTGACAAAGGTTGGGCCTGCAGATACCGTCTTTTCTTCCAATGCTATGTGTTAAACCTAATTACTGAAATCCTTCCACAATTATGGGAATCATTGCTGCCTTGCCAACTTGTGTCTTTAACAGCTGATGACTTGCTATGTACAGATTCCCAACATGAAACTTTTAATCTGTTGAGAAGTAACACCAGAGGCCCCGATTCCTGGCTGCTGCTGCTGCTTATCATCATTAGAGATTTGTATTATCCCCAGTTAAATCACTGGGATTCTTGCAGTTTAACGGTTGCTGGTGCAATGCATCCAAGCGAGCCATCTGCTTGGGGAACAGTTCTGTCCTACAGTCCATATCTGTAAGTCTTGCAGCTGTGGTCCTTTTGGTCTCTTGTTCCATTGTCCTTTGAAAAGCACAATATGAGGAGGGGAAAATAAGAACTGATCCCCTGAAAGGATATCAGCATGGGAGAAGCAGATTAATTTGGATTACCTCTGTGGCAATTGGAGTTACTTCTTCTACGTATCCTTAAGGAGGCTGAGCAGCAGATTCCAGATTTCCAACAGGACAATGCTTTCTGCCAAAAGTCCCCAAAATGAATTATCTCACATTTCAGTAGTCTCAAAAGAGATCTTAGAACAATAGGAACAAAGATGGGAAGAGGCAGGGTGCATGGAGTTCATCTTGCAGCCCAAAGACAGGGGAGCAGTCTCCCGAACACACTTCTTCAATCAATCAAAGAGAATGTTTGCCAGAAAAGGGTTGTTTTTGAGGCAGAAACATGATAAAAGGATGTTGGACAAAGACGTTAACTGAGATGTGGGTCAAACCAGGATAACAGCAGAACTATTGAATGAAGGAGGAGGCTATTTTCTGTCAGAGGCATACAATAGTAGTTTAGTGTGATGAATTGTCACATTTGCTTCCTTAAACTTACATTGAAGTTGAGAATTCTTTCCTTGTTTGTGTCAAATCCTTCTTTCTACATCTTTCACACTTGCAATGAATTCTCATTTCTGTTTGCTTATTTCCAGCATCACTCAGTTGCCAAGCAAATGAGCAAAACTGTAAGATCCAGCAGAAACTGGACTAATAAGGAAAAAAACCCTCATACTTCCATAATATGAGTAATAGAAAGTTACAGGCAAGATAGATTGCTGTTGGCGTAAATGTTCTCATTTCAGAGAATATTGTTGCAGTCTGCCCCAGTATGAAAGTTCTTTTTTAATTGCATTGCAGTTCTTTGGAAAGTGTTTGCCTATGACCAAAATAGTAGCAGGAATGTACCAGAGATGCTTAAACAATCTTTTCCAGCCTCCAGTGGGACCAAGACAGCATCCGTCCATTGCAAACATTTCTCACATCTATTAGTCTTCCAGTGTAACATAGTTTTTAAATGTCACATGGTCTTGCAGCATCTTAATAGTATCTCTTGGGGAAAATATTTTCCCTGACACCATATCAGGGATCCTTAGGAATAGAAACAGAAAATATTAGGCTGGTAATCCACCTCCATCTGCAGATTGCCAGCAGCTGCAAGTTGTCAAATAGATATATCGATTTAATTAGTGTAGCTAAAACTATTGCTTTTTCCGTTGAAGCATGACACGAGTTAGCGGTGTTTTTTACGTACCGTACTGCACAATTCTCAGCTAGCACCTGTAACTGTAGTCAGAAAAAACCATTCAAGTTGTAGCTTTCAAGGAAGTACTGTGTATTGTATACCTGTACTGTGCAATATTTGTACCAACCTCAAATACTGTTTTTCACAAAACCCTGTCTACTTATCCTTGCTCTTCACATCAAGCAAGTCATTTTACTGTGTATGTTTGAGAGGATTAGCAAGGGAGGAATTGGGAAAGGGGATAACTGCGTATATATGAACTAGATGTTTTTTCTGATCTCTGTAACAAGGGGGCTGTACTTCCAACATAGTCAGCTCTCTGAGGCTTTAACAGAGGCTGTCGGGCTCTCCCTGGGGCTTTTAGTTTGATTCCTGGTTTCTGAAGAACAAGCAGGACTTTGTGATCATAAGTTCAGATTCCATGTGGGATGTTTTCTGGGTTTTGTGGAGCTAGAGTGGTCCTTTCTGTTCATTTTATTATTTGCATAGTACAGATCAGAGAACTCTGTTAGGTATTTCCAGCATCAAATCCATCAGTTCTGTCTGAGCTATAGCTTTGAGAAAGACATCCAGTATTGATTTAATACTTCAAATGATGGAAGCTTTATCACATTCCTTGGTAAGCTGTTTCAGTGGTTAATCATCCTGACTCTTTGCGGCCTTCTTATTAAATTAAGCACGCTAAGAATTGAAACTCTGTATCTCTTTTAATCTCTAAGGTGTATTTATTTTCCAGAAATTATTTTTGTAGCAGTTTTCCAAACTGTTTTCCAAATTTTTAACATACTTTATAGATCCATTTTTGCAGTAATCATCTCACTAATTCTGAAGATGTTATATTTTTCCGTTTATCCATATCAACTATTCAACTGTTCATGCATCCAGCAATCATATTTGCCCTTTCTTTTGTAGCATCTCATTAGTAACTGGTTTGGTTAGCTACGACCATCTAAATTCTTTTGATTTTTGCTGTCTTCCACTATGTGTTCCTTTATTTTATCATCGCTGGCTTTGTTGTTGCTGTTGTTCCTGAATGTATGATCTAGCATTTGGCTATATTTTAATGCAGATTGTTAGACGAAGCACAACCTATTTAATCATCCAGACTGATGTGTATAACTCCTCTATCTCCCTTGTTTACCCCTTCCCTATCATTGCAGCAGGAAGTACTTACACTTTTCCATAGAGTAACTGAGAAAATTGGCCCAACGTGTCTATTTGACTTGCCTATAATCTCTTTTATCACCAGTCTAATCACAGACCACGTGTCCTTCAAGGCACCTGAATTAGAATAAATCAACTAACAAAGCATTATTCAATTTTTGATTAGGATAATTGTGCTTGGAAATCTGTGTAGTCTGAAAGTCCACAATCCAGGTTCTGAAGACAGCCTGTAATGGACACACCTCAAAACTTACCTTTGTAAGACAAAAAGTGTACATGACATAGCTAGGACCATTGGATTTACTTCATGCTGCTCTTTTTTTGATTTTGGGGGGTTTTTTAATAATAATTTTGTGACATGATAGGCCACAGAGCACGATTTTTTGTTCTGGACATCAGTCCAACAGAATTATCTCTCATCATACATTTTGAAATTTGAATACTAAGGAGTATGATAGTGGTGGCAATAAAAGCTATGCTCCCTGAAGAGCGCATGTGTGTTTGCTCCAGTTGGAATCCATGGGAACTGTCGCCATCTTTTACAAAGGTTACAGAAAAAGATAAATTTGGAGTTTTTTCCCCTCAACTAGTTTAATTTATACTAAATTCAGATATTATTTTTGTAGGCATGTGCTGCAATATGATTTCTCAAGTTGATAGTGACTTGTTTGAACTTATAAACCAAACCAATAAAACAGTAGTTGTTTAATTGCACATGGGTGTTTTTATGTACTGTATACTGTATGAACAATTATAAAGGTGATTATACAAAGACGACATGTAAAAATCCAATTTAGGTGTCTTCTCATTACATTCTCAGAATTTCCAGAAGGGTTCATTAAGTCAGGAGCATCATTGTGGTTGTATATATGTACTGCTTCCAGAGCAGAGCTGTACTGTGCTATACCAAGGTTAATAAGCCCACACAGAACCAGTTCTGGAGTTTAGACTTTGGATTAAAGTAGGATTTGTGCTTACTTGTATCTTTATACTGATACTGAATTTAAATATTAACACTGGATTAGTAGGAATGTTACTGGGGCAGATCACAGGTTCATCCAGAAATAAGATCTTTTTCAATGGGCAGTAATGGATGCATAAGAGTAAGGCAAGTATCGAGTGATGTTTTGGCCAGTGTAGAGACTTCCTGAACTAGATGTTGTTATCCACATTTTTCGTTTTTAATAAGTCCTTGATGAACATTGCTTCCCCTGAATTTCTGAAGACTTTTTTAACTTACGTATACTTTTAACATGAAAAAATATTTTCCTGTAGTGAGTACCAAACTATATTATGCATTGTGTGACAAACACAATGTTATAATTTCATAGCATGAGTTATGAGAGTAAATGTTTTTTTCCTCTTCAGCTTTTCCTAAACATTCAAGATTTTGTATATCTCAATGATACCCCTCAGTTTTCTGTCTTTCATGCTTTTTCCCATTATGTGTGTTTTCTTGCCACATATGGAAACTGTTTTGCACCTCTGGCAATTATTCTTATTCTTTGTCAATACCTTTTCTGTTTCTGCTTGAATTAAGGGAGAGGGGTTGTTGAAGAACAGAGTCCACCGCACCTTTCTGGAGTATCGTGCTATGTTGTGTTCTTCAGCTGTTTCCTAGTAATTCAAAATACTCTGTGGACATTTTCCGCTCTCTGCTGAACATTGAACTGATATTCCTATAAAACTGTCCACAGTGGCTAGAACTTTTTACTGAGTAATGGTAGTCACATTACGGCATAATATTTTATGTATATATTTTGGAATACTTCTTTTCACATGCATTATTTTGCCCTTATCAAAATGGAATTTAGCTTGTCATTTTATTGTCCAGTCACTCAATATTATGAGATTCTCCTGTTAGATATTAGTGTAGTTAGAATATATTGCCAGATTTTAAAACTGGTATGAAACTTGCAAGCATGTCGAAGTGTAGAAAGCTGAAATAGTGAATGCAAATCTGTATGTATGTAAACAGAAAGAGAACAGAAACAAGTACAAAGTTCACTGTATACTCTGGAGAGTATGTTAAAATTATACATTCCTTTTTCAGAACAACTGAGTGACATTTAAATGACATTTCTTTGTCCTACAGAAATCAAAGGAAAATACCAGAGTAATTTGTAAGCGCTGCAGGACAATGCTGGGAGAAACAGTGTCATCAGGTATGGGACGTACAAACCAAACTACACTTCACTGCATCAGCCATTGAGCACTGAAGGTTAAAAACTCTGGAGGAAAGTAGTTTATCAGTAAGGTGCAGGGCTGATTCCTATGTGTTTGTCTCATTCCCTTCTGGAACAGATGAGGTCGTTGCTTCCACTGTTAGACCTTGAAGTGACTTACGACAGGGATTTTCCTCATCCTTGTTTCTGTGGCATATTTGGCTAATTCCAAAGCTTGATTCAATGCATGATTCCACTTCACTAGGAATCCCAGTGAAAAAGGAGACCTGGGAAATTACAAGGTGTTTATTTTGCTGTCAGTCCTACAGAATAATGGAAAGGTTAATTCAGAACTTGATCAACACAGAACTAGAAGCTAAAGATATGGTTGCTAACAGCCAGCCTGGTTTCATGGAAAGGAAGCCTTGTCAAGAAACAGGTTATCTCTCATCATCATCTGAGCCTACAAGAAAGCTGGAGAGGGACTTTTGACAAGAGGGTGTAGTGATAGGACAAGGGGTAATGGATTTAAACTGAAAGAAGGCAGATTTAGATTAGATAGAAGGAAGAAATTCTTCACTCTGAGGGTGGTGAGGCACTGGAACAGGTTGCCCAGGGAAGCTGTGGCTGCCCAAACCCTGGAAGTGTTCAAGGCCAGGTTGGATGGGGCTTTGTGCAACCTGGTCTAGCAGAAGGTGTCCCTGCCCATGGCAGGGGGCTTGGAACTAGATGATCTTTAAGGTCCCTTCCAACCCAAACCATTCTATGAATCTATGATTCTGTGATGATGAGATGATGAGATTATTGGTTTAAAAGCTGTCATTAGATTGAATCAGCAGGGCTTACCTGAAGTAGTGTAAAGATGAGTCTCTGGTGGTTTTTAAAATGCAGTTATTAACAGGAGAGAAGCAATGATAAGACTGTTACTAGCAGAGTTTATTCTTTCATTTTCCCTCTACTTCACTGCATCAGTCAGTGTGAGCCTGGCTCAGTTCAGAGATCTGGAGAATATAAAAACTTCTCAGAAAATGCAAAGCCTGTTTAAGAAAGAAGTTATGAGGGGATGCAAGACAGAAAGTCTTCTGTTACAGAAGGTTCTGATCATCCTGTACAGGGATCTGAACAGTACAGGCTTTAATAAAACCAAATTTAAGGTAAGATGTTTGAAAGCCCACAAAGCAGGTTGTGACTTTGGGAAAGAAGTGGTGGGAAAAGAGCTTCGCAGATCATCATGAGTAATGGATGCCTTAATGTAAGCCTTCAGATGGTTGTAGCAACCAGTAATTGATGTGATCAGTAGGTATGGGGAAAGGCAAATACTGTGTTGATGTGCAGGGATGTCTGAACTCTGTACATGGCTGAAGTTAGATAGCATGTCCGTTGTTTTGACTGTGTTTCTTCAATACTGTAGGAAATTTATGCAGAGTTCAAAGAAAAGACAAAAAACTAACCAGAGATGTATGGTATAAGTCTAGACAGAACCATCTCTGTGAAAAGAGACTAGAGCCCAGACTTGACTGTCGTGCTTTGGTGCTTCCTCATGAGCAGAAATCAGTGCCTTGAAGATAAAGCTGGATTAGAGTGGTGTAGCTGTGGAGGCCAGATGTGGCTTTGAAATTCCCCTGACAGCTATTCCTTCCCCCAATTCTATCCCCATATACTCATATGATTTTTTTTTCTTGGGAAATCCCACCTTCTGTCTCTCTGCCAGCAAACATCTCCTTAATTCCCAATGTCCTTGCAGCAGTACACCAATTCCTTACTCAGGGTAACAGCTGGGGAGTTAGAGTGACTGAACTGGCTTCTTTTCCTCCTGTCTCCCAGGACTAGGCACAGTGTGGAGCAGACTAAAATTAAACTTAGAGGTAAAATATAATTTCCTAGCAGTGAAGATAATTAAAAAAGCGTAGTACTTGTCTGGAGAAGGGGTGGGATTACCAAGCCTTTGGAATCTGTAAAACAGATTAAGTGTCTTTCTGAAATGCGTGCTTTCATCCATTTTTAATGGTGTGTGTGGACAGAGATCAGATGAAACAATCCCTTCCATGCTTCAAATTTATGGAACTGACGAATCTTTACTGTTGTTCACATGCTAAGGCTTAGTGGAATGATATGCTTAACGTGTTCTGCTGGCCCTCTGGTCAGGCTGTGTTTGTAGCATAGACCCAGAGCTTCAGTATGATCATTTTTGACCTGACTTCATTGACGGGGATTAAATTCTGTACTCAAACACTTCCATTCAGTGTTAAAGGCTGTCTTAGTAGAGCTTTTGGGGAACAGTTACATTGAAACTTGGAATGTACGCAGCATTAGCGTTGAGTTAGTGTGATGTTTGGAAAGAAGTTCTATTCTGCTCTTTGAGCAAAGAAGAAAATTATTCCCCTGTGTGTGCTGTTATTAAAACTGTCTCTTGTGATTCACTGCAGCATTACTGAGCAGCAGAGGGTACTAAAATACTTACATAAGCTATGCTGATCTCAGTGCTTTAGGAAAGTTCTTTCAATTCATCTTTCAGGTTTGGCTTGAGCTCTTGCTTGCTTTGTTTCAAGATGATTGTTCCCAGCGTTAAACAAGGATCAATATGAATGACAAATTGCTGATCATGTAATTAGCTCTGAACAGTTTTCTTCTGGCAATGTATGTTTTCAGTTATTGGTTGCTTTTCCTCCCACTAACCAAAGCAGAATTTGATCACCTGCTGCACCTCTTAACTGAGTGCTGAACAAAAGTTTAATTACTATAGAGGTACGGTGACTTACAGTCAGTTCTTAAAAAGTCTGTTGTTCTGTTGTGCTTGAAAAATGTTTATGTCATTTTAGATATCATTAAATATTATGTCACCGAGGTGATTATTCTACCATCTGAAGGAAGTTTCAGCCCAACACCAAGGTAAAAAATAAAAATTAAAAAAATCAGATAATTTGCTTAGGTATTTGTTTTGGAAAGGATGCTAGAAATGCAGTAAAATTTTAGTTTCTTGAATAATTAGATATAATAACAAAATGCTGTCAAATTTTATGTAATCATCACAGAATTAAGCATTGTAAAGATAATGTATTCTGAATTCACTCATATACATTTTGTTTACTTGTCTGTGTGTGTGTTTGTGTGTGCTTGTATGTCTGTGTATGACGCAGAAGGAGAGAGATTGCATATAATTTATCACAGTGTTTCACTATTCAGGTGATAAGCCAAAATACAATACTTATTTATTTTGAGCTGTTTAAATTTGCATGATGTCTGGTAACTAGTTATGGAAATGGAAAGTTACATTATGTACAGTTAAATTAAGTAAAGCTTGAAATGTTTAATTGGAAGTGAGATTTCTGAATTTTCAAGTAATTCAGTTTGAAGTTAAGACTAAGACGAAACAGAACTTGATCTAGCTATCTTGTGTCAGGTACTGTGCGTTAGTCACAGTTCTTTCCTCTTGTGAATTATTTGAAATATGTGCATCATTCTGAACTTTGTGTTCATACGTGTAAAATATAATAGGGAAAAGCTTCTATTCAGTATTTGACATTTGGTGTTGGTCAAAATAAAGGATGCAAAGCAATTTAGACAGCTGGTCTATTAAATTGCAGGAAATAGAAAGTCCTCTGGCTTTGAGGGAGAGAAAGATGAAGAAGTCCTGTCTCAATAAAAAGTGATTGTAGGATGTAGTGGAATTGACAGTATGCAGCTACTCATATACTTGTACTGCATCAATATGAATGACTTTGCCCATGTAGTTGTTTTGAAAACATATAATAGGTGGTTAATTCTTAAACAGGTCTCAATTCGTACAGAGCATGGTTGCACAGTGTCTTGTGGAATTGTCCTCTGCTAAAAGCACATTTAGATTCACCATAAAAGGGGATGATGGAAAAATCTATATTCTGGTAAGTTGTTTTTTTTTGTCTTGAAAAAGTTTAACCTATGAATCCCAGCTCCTAAAATGTATTATTTATGCTGTTTATGATTGTATGTTTAAAAGAAAATTAACACATTGAAATTCTTATGTTCTTGTGTTGAAGTAATTCTGAAGAGTTCTGTTCAATTAAGAAATTTCATTTTTTAATCTAAGTAGATGTACATATAGAAATTTTCTCTATTAATGCAGTAATGAAAGTACTGCGGATGCATCGCAGGTAGCACAGAAATAACACTGTATTTTGTACTCAGAAAATATGGAAAGCTTAAGTTTTGACTTTATAATATATATCTCATCTTCTTGCTCCAGAGCTTCTTATCTTTAATCACCAGAAGTTCATCAAATTGTATAGCATCTTTCACAAATACCGTCTTAAGTCAGCAGAGACTACTAATGCAGTCAGTACATTGCATTGCAAAGTGAAGTGCAAACAAAAATAAAATTGCCTATTATACTTAATGTTCTAATGCTGTTAAACTTGGTTAAGCTTGATATTTAAATAGTGACAGGTAAATTCCTCAAACTTTTAAGATGAATAGGAATTTGGGTCTTCAATATCTTAATATGATACGCTTGGTATAACCAGGGATGTTTTCTTTTATTTAGGAACTAAATATAGGCACAGAATTTATAATTTTGCAGTTTGTACGAGTAATTCATAGACACAAAGCTAAAGAAATACATGATTGTAGATTCCTGCCCTGGATAAACTTATAGATGCATTTTGTTCAGGTAGGCAATCTAATTAAATAAACTATTTTATATATACATTGTCCAAGTTCTATAATTTCCAAACATCCAGATTCTGAGGTAAGTGTGTATCTGTTGCTTTCAGATAAATTTTAGTCCCAAGATAACATTTATGCAGTCACTGAGAAATACCTCTTCTGTGATGATAAAATAAGGTCTCATGAGCAGATCCATTACTGTCACTACATATGATCTAATTGAGGAGTCATTAAAAATTGTTGTGATTTTTATCTTGTAGCTTATGTGTTTCCAAGTTACCTAATATTTGGATGCTTACATCTAGTAGATAGAAAAATCTAACAGAATTTTTCTAACAGAAAAATCACCTTATTTAGCAGATTGCCGTTACTCTTAGCTCTGAGTTGCATGTTTGCCAATGTACTGATTAGAGGAGCAGGCTGAATTAGCATAGGGGCTGGCTTCTGATTAGCATCCCTTCCATTTTATTAGTGAGTTATTAGTATTTTTTTTTGTGTTTAACATCAGAAAGCCCTTACTCATGTCCAGATGAGGTTCTAGGTACTGTATACACACCAACAGGTGTTCTGGAGTCATGGGTTAAGTCTTAGGACTCAGAGGCCTTGTGGACACAAGCAGTGTTTATATGATTGCAAACAGCTAAACAGTAAAAAATGTAGGTGCTTGAGGCTGTGAGTACACAGCCAAGTTAAACAAGTGGTCTCATCACTGACGCATCATGGACCAGCTGTCCCACTTGTTTGTTTTGACAGTGAGCCAAAAATTCTCATTCACAGTGTTTGTGCTTACGTACGTGAATGCATACAGCTTAGGCTGTCTACGTGATAATTAAACCACAAATATTATGTAGACTTATTTTCCTTATTTTCTTTGCATGTATCACTTAACATTACCAGTTATGTTATTTGCAGATAGCATAATATGGGTTTCTGTTGTTTAAATTGGTAATGATCAAGTTTCTGAAAGCTATATACTACTTAGGGTTTTATTGTAAAGGCTGACAATAAATAAAAGTCTCTTTGTCTCAGGAAAAAAAAAAAAGTGGCATATACAGATTTCCTTACTTATCCTAACTATATCTCTACCCTCTTCACATTCTCTAAAAGATGAATCACTTGCCTCCTCTCTTTGCTGCACTGTTGAAGGGTTCCCTACTTTGAAGTTGCATGACTTACAAGCTAAGAATAAGATGAGGACAGCAAATGGATAGTGAGGTAGGAGACCAGAAGCAAAATGGTACATTATTGGTCAGCATAGCAGCATCTTAATAGATGTCATTTTTTTTCTGTACTATAAAAAAAGATAGGTTTGAAAGAAGTAAGTAAGTAGTTTTGCAGATAGATACAGGGAATTCATCCCGTGGATGGGATCAACCTGTTAAAACCCAAAAGATACATCTGTGAAAATCAAAGGGTATGTGATAGAGTTTGGAGTGTTTGAATACTAACTCCAGTCTTTCAGTGCTGAATGAAAGATGGCTGAGTGGCATTAAGCTGTAAAGCGCTTTGGAAGTAAGGCAGCTTGTATTTCAGGACTGAGTGGAGAGGGAGCGGGAAGATATGCCAAGAAAATATAAATAAGTAACAAAACGGGAGAAACCTGTCAGCCAGATACTGATTGTTGGACCATGTTTTGGAGGGCATGAGCAGAACAAGTTTGCGTTTGTCAAGGTTGGAGAGGGGGACGTTGCAGCGATCAAGATGTAAGATAATGAGTACCTTCTTCAGACTTAGCTACCCAGCTCTCTTAGAGAGCTTTATTCTTTGTGAAATATGAGGAAGACTACATCTTTATCTGAACAGTCTGAATGTGAGGACAAAGAAGCTGTAATGAAAGATGTTTGTATTACTGACCTGTGTGATGACGAAAGTAATGGTAATATCTGCAATAACTAAGAAAGAACTAGCAAGGGAGAACAACAGCTTTTTTTAGCCGTGTTAAATTAGAATTGATGCCTAATTGTCCACAAATTGATGCCGGGGACACAGGTTGAGATTTTAGGAAACTGATCACAGAATGTAAATCGCAGTATTTCACCTGTTTGGATCAAGTCTCACGAAGAATAACAGATTTGTTGCAGCTTTTCTCCTAAGAACATCTTTGAAGCCTATTGACAAGGTGATTTAAAAAATAAAACAAAACAAAACAAAAAACCACCAACAAAAAAACAAACGCTTTCTCCTGATGCTGCCATTTCAGAAAAGGTCATCAATCTGCACTATGAATGAATTCTAAACTTTATCTATTTATCTTTCTGTAAAGGTTCTTTTCTTACTGGAGTTAATATGAAAGAAATTTGGTTGTGCAGGCTCTGCTGTACAAAGTGGTAGAGAGGAAGAAAAGATTGTACATTGTGAGAAACGTAGTTGAAAGCACAGCTCAAAATTTGAAACTATGTTAGCCAGAAATAACATGTAAAGACCACTTTGAGTGAACACACTGGGTCTTGGTGAGCGAGTGTTCACTCAGACCAAAAGCAAGATCAAAAAATAATTCATGCATGAGGAAAGGAAGGAAATTATTGCCTAAAGAAGCAAATGTAGTTCAGAAGTTGATTTTCTTATGGCTAAGTGTCCTTCCATCCACAAAGATTCATTTGCTTTCTCTGTATTGTGTGCTAAATTATTAATACAGATCTGTTGCGTTGCTGTTGAGACAAAGATGTACTCTTAACAAGTGGTAGAACGTTATTGTCAGATGCCACATATCAACACTTGTGGTAGAAGGAAGTACTTTTCAGGTGGACCATGTTGCAAATGAAATGGTTTGATTACTTTCTCTAAAGCAAGTTGCAGAAGGATTCTGAAAGGAGCAGACAGCTATTGCTGCATTGTTCCCTAGACTAGTTTGAAGGATATTCACCACCTGAAAAGCATCCCAGGAGGCTCCTTCACAGAGAAGTGTTAATAATTTCAAAAGGAACGAACTCTGTTTAGTTAAAGCTAAGCGTGTTGGCAGTAGCCTGTGTGTACAGGATGCTTTGCCTCTTTCCTCATTTTCTCCAACACCTCTTCAACACTTGGCTTAAAGCACAGTGTGTAATGGTCCTAGCTAATGAAGTATATTTTCCTGTTTAGGCTATGAATGTGTACAGTGAGTTACTGGAGCAAAACTGATGAACAGCCACTTGCTAAGCCAAGTGCAGTTGCTTGTCATCATTTGTGTGCATATGTTAAAGTGATTCTCCTCCTCCGATCGCCTCCCAAGACATCTTTATCAATATATCTCATTCATCCTTTATGGAGCTTCCACTGTAATGTTCTGAGCCTTGGGCTCTGATAAATTGTGACTGTCACATTCAATTACGACATATACTATGTGTCCTGTTAACAGTGGCTTTCTGCCATCACAGGGGATATCATATGTCTGCTACCTAACATCATGTAACTTGTTTTACTTGAACCTGATTAGGTCACGAGAAGCAGAAGATTACTCTCTGGTGAGCAGCACTGCATAAATTCTGTTTTCTATGATAAATATTTCATATATAAACATTTCGTACAGGCTCAGGACTTGTAAAAATTGATTTCCATTGGTAACTCGGATCACTTCACTACTGCAGCCTGTGAATAAAGGAAAAGCCTGACTGTTTTTGTACAGTGCTTAGCATGATAGTCCTGAATCCAAGTTGGAACACTGATGCACAATCACACAAAGATTAAATAAGATCCATGGTGTGATGCAAAAGGTTCAGTTTTCTCAAAACTCTCCCCAGTAAACATGCCATGAATTGCTGTGAGCAAGTAGTGCTGAAGAATGCCAGTCCCGTTATCAAATTTGATAAAGATTTATTTTCCAAGTAAGGGTCTGTTACAGCCATTTGAAAATCCCAGCCTTCCTTTTAGACCACATTAATTGCTGTCTTTTTCCTTGCATATCTTAGCTCCATCCAGTCATAACTATCAAACTTTTTCTAAAAATCCTTAATTTTTGGCACTTCCAGTGGGCAGTCTTTCAGTTCCCTTCTTTAGCTCTCTGTTGTTCAACACCATATGCTCGACTAATTCATAAAAAACTATGAAATTAGAGAAATAATCCTGTTGGTACTGAAACAGATGACTTGGGACTGTTTCTTTTGTTACTATCAAAGGGAATGTGCTGCAGCCACAAAAAGAGGCAGCTTCACAGAAATAATGTTCTTAAGAGTGACTGTGATAAATCAGGCATCAGTTTATTGTATTAACCCGTTTTTCTCCACTAGAGACTGTGCAGACTGTGCTGAATAATAAAATGTCAATTTATGTCTGTTAACACTTTGTTAGAAACTTTGTAAGAATGTGGCTTTAGTATCTGCTGATTTAGGATCAGAGTAAAGGTACAAATTGAAATTGATGTAATCTACAGTAAAATAAATTGTTTCTTCATTTATAGATATGGCTTTTAAATTCTGACACATTGCTGGTGGAGTCTTTAGGAAGTTCCTCCTCCCACAGTGTTTTTACGCTGTTTGGAGATATTTTCATGCCTAGCTCTGGACCAGTGGGGACCTGGAATGCTGTCAAAGTCCTTTACCAGCCGTGCATTAAAAGCAGGAATAACGAGTAAGTACAGCCTTTTCTGACCTCAGGTTCTGATCTTTGATTTGTTTTGCATTTCAGGGCAGCAATATTTCTTTGAGGTTCTTTGGACAGTCCATTAATCTCAGAGATGTATCTCTTTGAAATTGCTTACAATTTTTTTTTTTTTTTTTTAAACAAAATGCTAGAGGAGTAGTATTTGGTTTCTGTTACAGCCAGAAAGAATCTGGTTGTTAAATTTTTGCATCGTAATATTAAAATGTAGACCAAAGAGTTATGTTGTTTCTAGGGGCATGTGTAGATAACTTAGGTATATGACACAAATAGAAGTGGTCTCCGTTACACGGGAGAGTAATGTGCTTTTTCACTTATGCATTTTTTCCCCATGTTAACTCACTGCACTTTTAGAGCTTGGTCATTTTTCTGGCTCTGTTGGCAGAAGCTGGAAGGATGGTGGTGCCGTGAATCCCATGGAGAGGTAGTGAGTTCTGTCCGTACAGTCTCAGAACGTGCTGCTCTGCAGCCATAGCTACACGTGATGTAGTTCAGGGAGGAGGAAAAATTGAGGGGAGGTAAGGAGCATGGGCTGACTCCTGAATGATGCGTAAGTTTAGCCAGATCTCCCTCTTCGCCTTCAATTTCTGTGTTTTGCATGAAAATCTGATCTTATCCATCAAGTTATATATGGGAGTAACCCTCTGCACTCCTACAGTAAAGAATTTGGACCTCTTTGGTACAGCTGAAACCAAGAGGGCAGAGGTGGGTAGTTATTAGTTTAGCAAATTATACCTACCTGTTCCAACTTCAGTCTTAACTTTTTTGCCTTAAAATTATGCTTTGTTTTGCAAGAGATGGAGCTGTTCACAGGACTGGAATTTGTCTATTTAAGCCCAGTTATCTTCACTACTACAGGTGTTGTCTGGTGGGTTGCAATAAATTAGCGTAATGATCATATCTGTATACATGGACAATGCATCTAACAGTGTCCCTGTTAAAAGATGCTTGTGAATGTAGCCTAGCAGAATAACATGAATAATTCTATATCAGTATAGCATACTCTCAGCATATACCATATCCTCAAAAGGAAAGTCCTTTTTCAATATGATTCAGGAGTTCATTGAGTTATCAAATTAGCCTCTGTGTGTTTAACTGTAACTTGCTTTCAGCCCAGTGCTGGCATTATTTAAAAAAGAAATGGGGCTGTGAGAGAAGGGGAATGAGAAGAGGCGAGGAAGGTGGTTGACTACAATGCCGTATAAATGTTTTTCTTGGATGTGTCCAAGTCTAATGGAGCCCTCATAAAGGAAACATTTGATTTCAGCAAGCTTTGAAGTCTACATTATGAAAAACATACACTGCCTGACATGTTAAAGCCTTTATCTGTTGGAGACCAAAGATAAGGGAATATTGATTAAGCAGGGGCTCCAGTGTTTGCAGGTGATGGTGTATGATTTTAGCATAATTTTCTGGTTTTGTTTCTGCAGTGATAGAAGAGAAAGCATTGTTTTTGTATAGGTCACACTTAAATAGAGGTTTGGTTTTGTTGTTTTTCCTTTAAACACTTGGAAACTAGATGATAGATTTAAAGAGGTACAGATGTATTTAAAATTAAAAGACATTCCCTCCAGACTTAGTCAGTACACAACTAATTTATAGCCCAATACCTCATGAAAGTACAACAAAATTGTCTCCCACAGACAAGCAAACATGTGCATACGAATTTAAATATTTTCATAGGAGAAATGTACACCTTACAAGAATGTGCAATTCATCATAGTGTTTATCCTGAATGTTGCCAAATGTATGCTTTTTATTTTTCAAACAGATCCAATATTGAATAGCTGAAATAAACTCTGACATAGGGAGAGAATGCAAAATTCTAATATTTAGAGAAAAGGTCATACTACATTATTAATGTTATTCATGTAAGAGAAAAAATTACCTTTATTAATGTAGTAGCTTCAGAAGTTGGCATTGGAAAACCTCTGTAATCTAAATGTTATTTAGTGATCCAAAATACATCTTAAAGTATTATCATTTAAACAGCTTATTCTTAGAATGGGAGATATTGCAAGAACCACTGCCTGCCCTAAAATGAGTAATTCTTACAGAAGTGTGAGTTACAGTTTTGCTTTTCAAGTTTCAACTCTTTATCGAGAAGATTACTTCAGTTCAGTTACTTTGACATGTTATAGAGATAAAAGTCATATCTACTTAGTCACTTACCTACCATTCACAAATGCGTTTCTTGAATGGAGTTCTCAGCAGCAGAATTTTACTGTGAGATTGTATTCAGTTCGTTCGGTTTCCCCAGACAGACTTGTTACAAATCACTTGTTTCTGAAGATTACTTTGTATTTATCTTTGGGATTTTGCAGTGAGCAGAAGGCATAACTGAGGTTTTAATTCTCCTCTGGCAGTAATTGACATCTTCCCTGTCTAGTCCCTGGACAAATGCAAAAATGGAAGAGAAAGAACAGAGGGTTCTTTTTAAGGTTCAGAAACTATTGGTTTGGTATTGTTTTCCCATTTTTATTTTTCTAGTAAAGAACAGTAAAAAGGACATTAGCACTTCAGTCTGTTTCCGCTAACTCATTTATCAGTTGGCTTGAAGTACTGCCTGGATGTGTGCAATAAGACTGAAGTCTTTCTGTATTGAACAGGAATGTAAATGCAGCAGAAGCAAAAGTATCAAAACCAGTACAACTTATTTAATGCAGTGTGTTTGCATTTAGATCTCAAATATTATTTCAAGAATTCTGAACAAAGTGTCTGATTTCTTGAATAGTGCAAGTTCCACATGTTTTAGATGCCCACATTCTGATAATAATTATAATACTTACCTTGCTTGTTTCTGCATGCACACCTGCCTTTGAAATAACGCAAAGGTTTCAGAGCCCATGGTCTGCTCCTTGTGAGTGGGGAGTAAGCAAGGATACCTTCTGTGTAGGAAGCAGTGAGCAGGAGGTCTGCTTGTGACCTGGACCCCAGCAGTTGCAAGGGATAAGCCTGCACTCTAACGTCCTGTTGCATGCCAGAGAGCCTCTTCAGTTGTTGCGAGTCACTGGGTACACTTGATCCTGTCCGATTCCTGCAGTGCCGGAATCTGATCTGTGTGATAGGAGGGGAAGTGCCTTTCTTACCTGCGGACACAGCAGAGTCTGTGCTGGATAGCTGGGCCATAGGTTAAGATAGATTAAGGTAAACTAAAAAAAAAAACCATTTATTTGTAAATAAATGTAGTAACATAATCACACATTTGTAAAACATGGGTAAAGAAATGAAAGAAAATCTGTACTTAGTCTACTTACACAAGTGTAAATCTACTTACTCTGAGATAAATACATGGTTCCATGGTAGCAGTCGAGGTCTCGGGCTTTGTGAAATTCTCCCCTGGCAAGCTGCCTCTGCTAGAAAGAGCCTAACTGGGATTCTCTAATAATTCACATTCAAGCACCCCCTTTTTCAAGGAGCCCTTAGGTTCAGATTCCTTGGGATGCACTTGAATATTTCTCTTGGGGGGGAGCATAATAGCTTTTATAGGTGATCTTTCTTTTCAAGATTTCTAAGATGTCAGGAGAAATTTACGGTCTCACTCCAAAACTCATTCCTTCTTTATTCAGAGCACAGTTTTGCAATTCTTCATAATTAACATAATGCTTAATTTTCTTCCTCAGATATGGAAGTGGTTTTTTCCCCTTAAATTGGGAATTATGTCCTGTGAACAACATCGTGCTTCAGTGAGCAACAGAACTCTCTTTCTTTCCTCCAGTAAATCACCGGCATATCTATCACTGTACCTTACATTCAGTATTATTCTAAATGTTAAAAATGCAAATGAAACAAACATTTAAGTAGGATAAATGTTAGTGGTTCATTACTGGCTGCTGAGTGTTACCAGCCACGATGATAATTAACCCATTTGGAGCGATAGCTGTTTGGGGGTGGCTGATCCCGAAGCCTGCTTTAACAAAACTGTTTTCTGAGTTAGGCTGAACATTGCTGAGAAGGTGATTACCCCTTGTGTAGCGTCTCCCTTTTTATTGACAAGGTGTTGATTCATGTTCAATTTGTTGATCTGTGTTGACCATCAGATCCTTTCCAGTTAGACTGCAGGCTAATAAGCAGCCTTCCTCTCTGTTTTCATGCAGTTGTCCTTTGTCAAATTACATCCTAAATCTGTTCAGAACCTTTTCCCCTGTCAGTCATGGCCATTTTGATTTCCAACATGTGGTGTACTGGTGGCCCTTCCCAGCTTCGTGTTGTCTGTGAATGAAAGAAGCACCTCTCTTGTTCCAGTCTCTGGGAGAGCGACTGAGATATGGAATAGAACCAAACTAAGAACATGTCATGTGGATCCTCTCTCCATATATCTTTGTTTTGCCAATGAATTATTAACAGTTGTGCTCTGGGTATTTTCTTCTCTGTCTGTTAGACTGCATTGCTTAAGAACATACAGTAGCTTTTAAGACATTGTGAAGTTAGACATGGTTAGGTCTATCCAGATGTGCTTTTTATAGTGTAGCTCTTGGCATTTCTCCTTGCAGAGCCCTATTCCTCTGATATTCCTGAGGGTAGCCTTTAAGTGTTGTATTGATTTATATCTTACTCCTTCACCTGTTAAACAGGGCTAGAAACACTTCAGTGGGTCCTACATGTGATAGCACGAGTTCTGGGTAGGTCTGTCTACAGCTAGGCTTCCAGCCCTTGCGGGAACTTTATGAGCAATCCTTCTACAGCAAATTAGTTGAAATTATATGCTGTCATTTCTTCTTGTCACCTATGAAAAAAGTATGTTGTGAGTGTAGTTGAGTCCCATTAGAAAAGGATGCCTCACACATTTTCTGCTCCGTTCTTACTTAGATATTTATGGATTATGTGTATGTGATTATGTTGGTTCCCTCTGCTTTTCTCTCAGCAAGGCTCCTCTTCTCCACCTACAAATCTGCTGTGCAGACAGAAGAGGTCTTCCTTTCAAGTAACAGGTTCTTGGCAAATAACACCTTACGCAAACAACCTTGACTGCTGGGAGTGATAATGGTAAATACTGCTGAAGTGAGTGTGTTGTAAAAATGTGTGAAGAAAATTGAAAATATGGTTACGTGGTAATTCAACCATAACTTGATCTCAGAAAATATATGTGAAGTTACAGTTAGAGGAAAATTACACTTTTGCCTTTATCGTAATGTGCTAGGCAAAGCTTTGTCAAAAAGTCATTGATAGCTTTTTATTTCTCATATGCATCTAGAGTCTCTCTGAATGGGTTTACAGCTTTTGTAGAAGCCTTCTCCTATGTAAGAATTTGCTGCTTATCATTTGAGAGTTGAAAAATGACTTCCAGAAATTGTTCGTTTTATTAGCTTTAGAGGGACAGAATAAGCTAGAAAATTGAGTTTGTGGCTGCAAACCTGGAGGTTTTGAGTCTCAATGCTTTTATTACAGTCCATGTATAGTGAGCTGTTTATGAAGCTGTAACTGATGTATTCCAGAATGTTGTTTATTTGTCCCAAGAATGGCTTTCATTCTGTATATGACTCTTAAGTAATTCACCTCTCATAAAAGCACCAAACTGTGTCCTATTGCACTGATTTTTGTATGTCTGAAATAGAATGCCTTTTCCTAGTGTTTTAGTAACTCTTGCCTGTAGAAAACACATGGGAGCACACAGATGAAGAGTTGACTGATTGAGGAGTGACCAATGTTTCACTGTTCTGTGCTCTCTTTAAGGCGATTTCTGCAGAATAATAAACTTCTTGTGCTATATCTGGAATGATTAAATGAGTGGCTGTGATTATAAATGGAGTGTGAAGGATCTGTTTTGTTTCAGATAATTTCTTTTCTCTTCCCTTCTTGAATTCTTTCTTGGTATCAAGTTAAGAGAACTGACACCACAGGTGGGGTGGGCTGCCTTAAAAGAGCTGACTGAGCAGTCAGGCAAAGCTTTTTGAAAGATGCAGTCTGATGCCAGTCAGGGTTTTGGGACAGGAGGGAAAAAAAATACTTTTCAGAGTTTGATAGACATGTGGAAGCTATAAGCCTCCTGAACTTTGAATGCTTGGGCTGAAGCTTGGAGAAAACTCCGTCTGAGAACTATTATTTTTAGCTAGAGATCATTCTTCAGAAGAAAGAACTGTTCTTCAGTCCTGGTAACATCCTTTCCCACCCTTAGGAAAAGATGTATGCAACTTTGAAGTATAACTTTCAGGAGGAATATCCTTTCTCGTTTATTGAAACTAGACCTGCCATATGCAGCATCCCTTTATGGTAGTTACTTAAGAACTTCATTCTTGTTCCTAAACAGAGGTCTGATATATTAGAAGTACTAACTGAAGTAGAGAAAAATGTTGGAATAAACCCTTTGTCTACCAAATAAGGTCTCTTGCATTTTTGCTCAAAAATTTTGCTCATGTTATCATTCCAGCTGAGCTTGTTGCTTAAATTGCCTTTTTTGCTCATCTTTTGAAATTTAGCATTGAGGTCAGAGGAGGTAGGGTTCGGACGTTTTTTAAAAGTGGATTTGCAATCCCAAATCACATAGCCATTTGTTAGTAATCTGACCAATAGCCTGCCTTTCTTCTTGTGTAGCATGAAAGATGCTGATGTGTCACTACTCATCTTGCAGGGTACTGCTGTCATACTGTGCATTAGAAGTGTTAAACGCTATATACATTATAATTGGCAATGTAAAAATAAGAAACTGACTGTAAGTGCTGTTGCTTAGCTACTTCTTATGTTCTAATTTTTTAGAAAAAATAAATAAGAATGCTGTTAAGATCTATCATTTAATATGCTTTTGAATCAGGATTTGTGATTCTGTAATATGGTAAAACAAAAAATACAATTCAGGCTTGTATATTTTTTTCCACCTTATTCTTCATATTTATTTTTGAAACACTGTAATTCAGGTAAGTGCAATTTTGATAGTTCTCATGTCTGTCTGGTTCATATTTCTGTAGCTCAGCTCTTTTGGGAATCTCAGGATTGGCAATGAGAGAAATGTCAAGTTGGATGGGAAAAATTGTGAATTAAAAGCAGTGAGACTATCTGAAACTAATTTAAAACGTGTAGTCTGAAACAACTGCATTGCCAGGTAGTTAATTCCACTTTTATAGGATGATAAGAATGTAAGAAATGCCATGTTGGGCCAGAGCAGTGTACCAGCTAGCCCAGTATCCTCCCTCTGACATCCAGAAGTGTTCTTTAGAGTAGCATGTGAGCCTCAGCCCTTCCTTGTACTTCTCAGCTCTGTAGTTGTTATAGTAAGGATCTTTGAGGGTACAGCCCTGCCTATTTCCTTTGCTATCTGTTCATGCATCTTTTGACCATCTATTTGAATAAATGCTTTTTGACCTTACTGGTGCTGTCTGCCTCCACAATCTCTTGTAAGAGCAAGTTCCAGAAGTTCACTACTGTTTTTAATCTCTTCTAAACTGATCTCCTGCTAGTTTCAGTGAGTTGCTTCTAGATCTAGGATTCAGGGATTTAGCAAACAACAATTCTGCATTCATACTGGCAAAATGGACATGGGGATCCTAAACTTTGCACTGGGATTACAGCATGTGGTCCGTGTTCTTGCTGATTACATTTAGGACTTAGATTTACTGGCCAGTTTGCTGGAGGGACAGCAATGTCACATCTATTCAAGTCTTACTGTAAGACATGTATCTCTCTATTATATTCATTTTGATTTTCTTGTAACGCTGCTTTTTTGAAAGCCAGATAGCCTAAATGAGATAGCGATGATCCATTGAGGATAATTTTATAATCGTAGGTCAAACTGCAGCAGCCTTCCACTTAGAGGTTTACAGTTTGTTTCTCATAGACTTATAAAGACTGTTTGGTTCACTTGGGAACTGTAAGTACTCAACTCATATAATGCCTTTTAAATGACAGGATCCTTTTGAGCAGGCAGGAATCCTATAACGAGCCAAGAGTGAAAAACCAAAGCTTATAAAAGCCTGTTGGACAGATTGCTGACAAGAACTGCTTAAACCTCAAAACTTGATTTACTGAATCCTAGGATCTCGGGCTGTTTTAAATTAATTAGCATTTGTTGTTTCTATTGTATTTCTCCATGACAGGCTGCGTAAACTCACAATACTTAGATTAACAAAATGATTTCGACTGCTAATTTTACTTGCAATACTTTTTAGATCAGTAAGGCTAAAGCAAATTGGGAGCATATGACTTGAGACCAAGGAAAGCTAATTTGTGAAGTTGTTCAGGATATTTCCATTTGTGTGTGGCAACAATAGGATATTGCTGTTGGTTGCTTATTTTGAATGCTGTAGCATCAGGGATAAACAGAACAAGCAATTTTCATGCTGGCTCCTCTAAATACTGGCCTTAAGCTTCAAATGAAATAATTTGTATAACTAATAGGCATAATAAGTAATGCCTATGTGGATATGAATGTTTGAGGCAGAAGAGGAGGAGATCTGACTATAAAGGTGGAAGGTGTTGTTCCAGGGAATAAAATTGCTGCAGAATTTTAGAATTTCAGTCAAATATGTTGCCAAATTTCAGTCAAATAATTGCCAAAGGCAGGATTATTAGATCTACTCAGACGTGAACTGGCGGATTGACCGTGCCCATTTTCCCTCTGTGTATGGTTAAAAGAGTATTAAATTTGGTTTACATTCTTCCCAGAGTGTACGCATTACCATAATACCTGTTAAGCCTTCAAATTTTTCCTTACTTCACAGTGGCACTGACTGGATTCTGATGTTATGGAGTTCTCCATAGTCATGGAGGCAGGAATACAGAAATCACTTGAGTGTTCCTATGGGCCCTGATTTTGCTGTCTTTCCTGGAGGAAGCAAAATTGTACAGTGTCTTGTTGAAGATGGTTCTTCAGGGAAAGGACTGCAGGCATGTGTGTCAACTGGATGTCCATGTCTCCAGTGCTGCAGCTGGCATTTTTCAGCTGGTACTGATGGGTTCAGTTGATCAAGGCTGCTGCATAGTATCAGCAGCAGAACTGGATAGAAGCTGGGTTTTAAACTAAGCACAATTTTTCTTTCCCCTGTAGGCACTGATTTTTCTGAACGCTCCAAAACTGTTTTATTTCAGTATGGAAATGTTGAGGTAGTTGCACTTTCGTATGTACTTCTTTTTCCTTATTGGCTGGCTTCCCAACTGTCCTGTGTCTCTCAGGAAGCAATATAGTTGAGCAGTATAATGTGTTTCCTCATTTTTGTCCAAAGTTGGTGTCTTGTGATGGAAACAATTGTATGGCCTACAGAGAACACTGCTGAAGCATTTCTAAGTATTTCTTACACTATTTTTTTTTTTCCAGATTTTAAACTTCCTCCAGAAGTTGGGGAATATTTGTAATTGGGGGGGGAAGAATCCAGCATAATTTTGACCAGCTGGAGTTAATGCTGGTAATGCAAAGAATCATCTTCTGAAAAAGGGACTTAAAGGGGCTCTAAGAAGAGCCATTGTATACTTAATGATTTAGTGCATATTGAATCTAATATCATTACCAAATGTGAGCTTTACTGGTTGTAGTCATACCTAAAAAATTTGTTTGTTGATATTCTCTACTTCCTGTTTTCAGCTGTTTGCATATTATTGCTGCAAACTGTTGTTCAGCTGTTGTATTTCAAACAAAAGTGGCTACATGTCATTAATATTATTAAGGCCTCTAATTTTTCAAGCATGTCATGGTGATTACGAAATACAAACTCCTGTCTCAGTTGAGAGATTCTATTGAAAACTATATTTTGTTTTTCTGAAACTGATGAAACTCTCACAGGCTACTGCAAGAAGAAACCAGTTACTGAGAAGCTTTTTTTTGCCCCCCAGCATAGCAATTCTGCAGATACTTTTAGCACCTCTGCAGCTCTCCTTTACACATAGGACCATTGAATTTAACACAATTGTCCAGTTGAGTTTCTTGTATCACCAATTATGTCTGATGCAAGTCTAACTCAGCAAATTGCTTCAAGAACATAGTTAGTGGTGGGTACCAGATAACTGTAATGTTCATTGATTGCCTTCAGTAGAAATTGGAGAGAACATACAGATATAGTTGACTATGAAAAAGTTTAGACTGGAGATTGGAAGCTTTCTAATATCAGAGCAGTGAGGTTCCTGCAGAGCCTTTTAGTAGGAATAATATTGTCAAGAAACAGAATTGCTTTTAAGATGAAGCATGATAAGATTGCAAAAAAGGAATGCTTCGATGCAGTGCCTGTTCTTGCAGGGAGATGAGCTTTTTGGCTGGGAGATGCCTTCTGGTTCAGTTTTCCAACTCTGTCACTGACCTGCCAAAAGACTTTAAGTTCACCTTCGCCATATCTCTTTTGCTCTCTGGAAGCTCTTCAGAGTGACAAGTTTGCATGTGCGTGGAGAGATGCAATAATACCACAGTCTTGATTGGGCTGCTATTCAACAATTTAGTAATTATCAAGCGTGGCATTATTTCTTTACCTATGGTGTGTTCTCCTACTTCTGAAGTCCATTCTAATTAACTTTATTTGCAAAGGATTTATAGTACTTCATCTGCAGCTGTCTTACTTTCAGCTGTTGTATCTCCTGTTTGAGTGAGGTCGTCTACTCAAAGGCTTCTCTTCTCACTGAGCTGGTGGCTGTGACTCAGTCTTTCCATGCTGTCCTGGTTTAGGCCGGGACGGAGCTAGTTTTGTTTTCAGCAGCTCCTGTGTTTTGGCTTTAGTGTGAGAAGAACGGTGATAGCACACTGATGTTGCTGGTTGCTGCTGAACGACCAAGGACATTTTGCTGTTTTCCAGGTTCTGCTAACATGCAGATGCAAAACTTGGGAGGGGTAGAGCCAGAACAGTTGATCCAAACTGGCCAAAGAGAATATTCCATACCATAGACGTCATGCCCGATATAAGCGAGGGTCGGTCGGCGGGCCACTAGGCTTTTAGGCTTTTAGACCCTTAACTTGTCTGAATCCTTAAGCTTCCCTTCGGGTTGCTTTTTGTTTCCCTATTTTTCCCTTTTGTTTTTCATTTGTTTGGCTGTTTGTTCCCTTGCCTGCTTTCCCTGGAACTTGCTGTTCTGGGATAGCTGGGGAAGGAATACCCCTGCTCCCTGCCTGCTGCTCGGGACAGGCTGTATTGGTTGTCGGGTGGTGAGAAATTGTGTATCGTTTGTTTTATATATTCTATTATCCTTGTATATATTATCATTATTATTATTATTAATATATTTTTATATTTTTCCTTTGCTGTCCTGGTGAACTGTTTTTATCTCAACCCGCGAGTTTTCCTTTCTCTCCAATTCTCCTCCCCACCCCAGCGGGGAAGGGGGGAGTGAGCGAGCGGCTGCATGGTATTGGGTTACAATTTGGGGTTAAACCACGACACATGCCTACGGTACTTCTTTTCATCAAAGCTGCATTTTGATCTGTCTGTAACATCAACTCCTACATCAGCATTGTCTCAACTTGGCTAAACCTAGATTTACTCTTCCATCTAAATCCCCGCTCTCTTCCTTTTTTCTTCCAGTGCTGCTCGTGCTCGTGTCCAGAACTCAGCTGCCAGACTGTATGTCTCCCTTGCCTGTTCCTCATGCTTCTAAGCTGAGACTAGGTTCCCCTGTTTCTTGATCCGTAAAGTTTTAAGAAAGCTCATAAAACTAAATTAAAGAGCCAAAATAATCTGCATTCACTGATCTGCCTGTGTTGAGGTATGTGTGTGTGCCCAATGCAGCCCCCACAGTGCTATCTTGGAAGGGTGGCTGATGGCCTGTGTGATTCCCCCAGCTCTGCTTCGTGTCTGCAGCAGGACAGCGGGACTCTGGACAGCCGCGTAAGTGCTGCGGAGGGCTCCATCACCATAAGCATGGATTATACAGACACTGTTAAATCTCTGCCATAACGGAAGGGGAAAGCTTCAGAAAAGTTGAAAGGGAAAACTTGGGAATTAGCTCTGAGGAGAGGAGGTGTTAAAACTAGGAACTGCTTTGTGAAGGATGGAGGGGTTATTTACAGAAGAGTATTCCCATGCACAGAGGAAACCTGACAGATATGTGAGGACACGTACTGGCTGAGGACAGGGAAAAGGGGCTAGTGGAAAGTTGATCTTTCCAGACTGGCAGTTAGTCTGCTGTGAGTTTTCAAAGTGGACTGTGGGATGTAGTAAAATCAGGTAGTTTGGGCATTTGTGACCTATGTCAAAAATGTTGCTATGCCAGTTTATGTTTTTGAATTAACCTTAAGGTTATTTTTAGGAAAGGAAGCTGTGTTCTTGGCTGCTGGTTTTATTTATTTATTTATTTAGGACATAATTGCTTGTTAAATTTGACTTGTAGCCAAACCTGATATTTTAATGTCAGTGTTGTGTCATACCTACATACCTACCTTTTATCAAAGATAAAAATTTGTACAGTCAGCATCTGTACAAATTTTGGCACAATCATATCAGTGAAGAGGGACGATGATGAAAATAAACTGTTCCAGAAAAATTACAGTTTCAGTGGGAAAGGGAAAAGATGGCATATGTGAATTTCTAACTTTAGTAATTAGGCTTTTGTTTGGCGATGGTTTGGATTGAATGAGTGGAAATAATAAATTTTACTGTCAGCGAATTCTCAGGATCAACCAATTCTGTGGTTTGTGGTGTTCCTTACTTTGCTGCAGGTTCATGTAACTACATCTTGAAATACTGAATTTTCTTCTCTTCTGAAGTCAGTACATCAGAAAAAAAAAACTTTAAAGCAGCAAGCTGAGAGCTTTTTGTGAACAGTGATTACAGCTTTTATTTGTACAGCAGGATAACTTCTCCCTTTGGATTCAGGCATAATGTTCTGGAGTGCCTGGTATTTTTGAATGCTTCTATATGGAATATCAACAGCACTGTGAAAGTGATTTAGTTTTACCCAAAGGTTTAGAAATCAGAGGCCAGAAAACATTTTCATCTTTATATTGTTCTGAAAATCCATTTCAACTTCAGAAATGGCCTCCTGCTTGGTATAATAGGTCTTAAAAAGGAAATTAAGGTTTATGGAGCATATGCAAATCTTCATGTGGCACAGCTGGTAGGAATAACCTGCATGAGAAGATCCAGGGAAGTGCTTTATGCTGCGGCCTGGGAACCCAGGGCTTTAGGTTCAGGGCAAGAGCAGTGCTGTGCCATCACTGATCATACAGACTGTTGGTTCATTCAACTTCGATTTCATTTAATCTCTTTTTTAAAATAATTTTTCTTCCCCACTTGCCTGGTTGGTTATGCTGAAGAAATAAGCATTGCTATTTGTTGTTAGGTTAGGGGCCTGAATGCACACCTATGTCGATACTGTTAGGACAGGGTATCAAAGACTCCATCCCTCTGGTACTAGGTGCCGGTGTTGAGGCTGCTGGTTGTTCCGACAGTGGTGGTGAGGAGCGGTGGGAGGCAGGCAGTTGGAGAGGCCTGGTGGGAAGATACTGGCAGCTAATATGAGTACAGTTCACATCCTTTGCCTAGAATTTTCAACAGGCAGCTCTGTCCTAATAAATGATAGATCAGCGGTGAGCTTTGTGGTTACGGGCCATATTTTCTACATCGTGCCTAATGCTGTGCTGCCTTGGTTTGTGGTTAGAGCCTTTACTGGGACTGTGGTGTAACCACTAGTAACGCGTTATGGCAAAGGGATACCACATTGCTTACTGGGATTGCTGCCTGCCCATGGGGCATACCGCCTCTCAGCTCCTCTCCCTGCACTGCCTAGGTGAGGAACCTACTCAGACTGCCTTGCTTAAGCCAACCCTGCTTTTCAGTCACCGTCTTAGGTTGGCTTGGCTGCCGAGGTTACTGTACCAACCGTTCGCCCTGCATTTGCGGCAGAGCCGTCTGAGCCACTTAACAGTGAAGTCCTCAGCTGCTGCAGTTTAGAGCATATGGTTGAAGGTAAATTGTTGCCAATTTTGGGTTACTTAAAGACACTGTACCGTGAACAGTGGCAGTTTAGGAAATGAGTGGTGAGCAGTTCAGATGTCCAGGCAGGGTCAACAGCTGGGGGCAGTATCTCCATCTGCTATCTCATCCCTGCTCATCAGTCAGGTTACTGGTACCTAAAACTGAGTGATGCAAATACCTCCCAGTGTGCTCACAGTGCACAGAACCAACAGGTCACACCATTGGTTCTGCATGTCTTCTATTTTCAGCTGTAACTACTAATTTTTTTTTTAAAAATTAATCATTGGTTGATAAACCTATGCTGATTTATCAAAATTGCATCTGTAAATCCATTTCTAATGGCTAGACGCATGAATTTCAACAGTCCCTTCCCTAAGGCCACATTAGTCAGCATGAGCTCAGACCAATACGTAGACGATTTTTTTTTTCCAAACTCATAAGGAAGTGTAAAAATTTTATGATGTTACTTTAACAAGGCCCACTAGGATTTGGGATTATTTATCTAAGCCCTTATTAAAGACAAAAACTTTTCTATGTTTAGCCATGCAGAGAAAAGCTGCTTTTCAGACAGTCCAGTGCACTTTAAAAATTAAGATAATTTGATAAACATAGAAATGAAACAATGAAATCATGGAGAGAAGTATGAAGAATCTTTCCTCTGTATCCCTTTATCCCAAAGCCAAAGTTACTATTAACCACTAATATAAAAAGAAAAATGGAGTGACAGCACCTCTTGAATTTTAAGGCCTTTTCACTATACTAGGAAACTTTTGTCATTGTTAGAGGGAAGCTACTTGCGACAGTGAAGAAAAAAAACAGAAGATGAAAAAGATCTGCCTCATTCCCTAGCAGGAGGATTAATTCACCTGTACAATTAATCTGATTTCCTAACCTCATCCTTCAGCACCCAAATCTTTATTCTTTCTCTGTGAGGTAATTTTTACTCATGTATATCTCTGTTGGGACCTCAGTTTAGCATCCCTCTACTGCCTTCTCCTAGGAAGTTCTAGAAGGAGAATTAAATGGAATGTATTTCATGAGATGCTTTATGTTCAACTCTCTCTTGTTTTCTTTCAGTAATTAGGAAATTGAAGAGTTTCTAAGGGCTTGGAAATGAAAAATCTGATGTAAAATTAGACCATTGAATTAAATTATAAAAATTGAACCTAATATTTTTAGCAAAAAGATTTTACAAGAGGACATAATGTGGTTGGTAGAAAGTTTAAAGTTGCACATTTTCAAAGCCACACAGTTGCTTTAGATGTTTTCACTCCTTTTGTAAATCTGAGTAATCTGTGTATCCAGAAATTTTGCACTCTAAACTTAAACACACTCTTTGTCTCTCTCAAGAAATTAGCCATTCGTCTTTTTGTGAGAGTTATACATTGATGTTGTGGTTTAACCCCAGATGGTACCAGAATACCACGCAGCTGCTCACTCACTCCCCCCTCCCCGGTGGGGTGGGGAAGAGAATCGGAGAGAAAGGGAAACTCATGGGTTGAGAAAAACAGTTCACCAGGACAGCAAAGAAAAAATAAATTATTATATCATATATTAATAATGATAATAATAATAAAAAATAAGGATAATAGAATATATAAAATGAACAATGCACATTTTTTCACCACCCAATGACTAATACAGCCCATCCTGAGCAGCAGTCAGGGAACAAGAATATTCCCCAGCAGGTATCCCAGAACAGCAAGTTCCAGAGAGAGCGAGCGAGGGAACGCACAGCCGAATGAACAAAAAGGCCCAAATGAATGAAAAGAGGGAAAAAAGGGCAAAAAGGGATGAATGAAAAAGGGCAAAAAAGGGCCTTGGCTCACTGGCCCATGTCCACTTATACTGTGCATGACGTCTATGGTATGGAATACTCTCTTTGGCCAGTTTGAGTCAACTGTACTGGCTATACCCCTCCCAAGGTTTTGCACCTGCACATTAGCAAAACCTGGGAAGCTGGAAGATGTCCTTGATCGCTTAGCAGCAACTAACAACATCAGTCTATTATCAACATTCTTCACATACCAAATCCCATACTAAATCCAAAACACAGTAGCTGCTGGAAAGAAAATCAGCTCCATCCCAGCTGAAACCAGGGCAATTGATAAATGCCTATGCTATTTCATTCAGTCCTCCTTTGGGTAAACTTATGCCATTTTCATTTTCAATGTTTGCTGTTTTGAATTGAGTTTTCCTTCTGACTTCCTTTTACCAAATCTGTTAGAGTGCTACTCTGCCAGCATTTCAGAGTTAAGAGTGTTTCCATTTTGTAGATCATTCAGAAGCATAACTGAAGCATCAGACAAAATGATGTTGCAGTCCCATGAAACTGAGTTCACTGCTTCTGCAGGCATGTCCAGATCCTATTGTATAGGGTATTCTATCCTCAGACTTAAATTCCCACACACTGCAAGAAGAATCCATAACACAAGATTATTTGCTGTAATGCCTTAAGGGTATAAGTTACTCTAGTAAAGGTGAATTTTGTGTTGCCATTGTCAGAAACCTTATTTGGAATTGTGACTGGGAAAATACACTTCTTTGCAAAGGCCCCCATTCATCAAGGCTTTCTGATAACTAGCTCTGAAAAGCTGTTCAGTGAGGTTCCTCTGAAAGAATTTACATTCACTGACAGCCCATACAGGGCAGTCTGCAGGTAAGTGGGCTGCACAATCCCCAAAAAGCATTGAAGAAAAAATGCAAGCCTGAATGTAGCTGGGGCTGGTATTACCATTTTTACAAGTAGTGACACTGAATATTGTATGAAAGGATGCAGACACATAGGTGTTCTAGGTTATTGATTAAGCTACACGTGCTGACCTTTAAGCGGCATGTGCATGTGTTTTTACACTGTAGATACAACAGGAATATGTAATCTCTCCCATGCCCCAGATAATAATTAGGTTTTGTTTCAATAAGTAATGGGAACATTGTCTTGGAACGTCATTGTGTTCATTTTGCTCAATGTAGAATGATTTTGTCTGGATACAAAATTCTGCTTTTTTGGAAGCAGAATTGGTAAAATAATCTTTAAATCTGATGAAGCCCCAAACCATTATCTTCCATGTCTTGAATTGTTTGGGGTTTTTTTCTGCAGCATCTCTGAGATTTGAGATTTTGTCAATAATGGGTATTGAAACTGGGCACACATGACACAGTTGCTGCTACTCTGTATTTTATTTTTTTTTTTTTTTTTTTTTTTTTTTAATTGTTCTGGTTGGAAGAGACCTCCAAGATCATCGGGTCCAACCATTAACAACCATTAACATTTTAATCAGATCTACCAATTTGGAAATCATCTGGTAGCTGTTTTGGGCAAGTGAACCAGGTATTTTTGGACTGACTTCAGTAATGTCTCTGTGAGCAAAGGAGGACTTCAGACAGATGAAACTGGAAAACAAGTCAATCACAGTTGAAAATAGGAGTTGAAATAACTTAAAATAATTCTTGAACTTGCATTTGTGATGCTTAGAATTATTGTAAGAGGTTGAGAATGGGAAGTATAGTTCTTGTCTTTAAATCTTGGACATAGTATACTAGTTTCTTTTGAAATAGATATACTAATAAAATTCCTTGCTAAGGTGGTGCAGCTTGGTTCACTGTCCCTGTTTTCATTATGAGAAGTTCTACTCCTCTTTGAAAGCTAAGTTATCTTTACTCTCTCCAGCTTTAAACTTTTCTTATGCATTTGCTCTTTGAATAATTTGCTCATCTGAGAATTGATTGGGTAAACTGAAGTGAATCAAATGCCATTTCAAATGAGATGGGTCTTCTCGTTCTTAAGCATCTGACCCTCACCGAGTCCAGGCAGACTGCTCGTGAGGTCTTGGGAACCTTTCGTACTGAACTAGTTAAAAAAATTAACTTTTGTATTTGATGTGCCTTGCCATGATGGATTTGGGCTTTTGATTGGCTGTTAATCAAACTTTTATGTTTTACGTGGTGCAAAATAATTCTCAGGATGTAGTGTTTGTACGTAGGGAGAGTTTCTGTTGAGGTACAGGGCCCTTGTATTTGTGATAGGATACTTGACACCATGTGTTTTATGTTCTACAATATAACATCTCATTTTCACAATTTTTAAATTAAGGTTATAGTTTTATGAAGAGTTGTAAAAGCACCTCAGGAGAGTAGTGCTATTGATAGCACCTGAGCGTTAAAAAGTCAAGACATGTCAATATTGATAAATATGTCTTCTTCCTGAGTCTGCCTCCTATATTTTGATTAGAGTTTCCAACCTGTGGGAGGGGAAGGAAGGAGGAAAGAGTTGGTAAAATCACTCCTGTATGAGAGTTTGGTGGAAGTGTAGCCCAGGAGAGAGCAGAGACATTTTGTGTTTTCTTTGGGGCTTCTGCCTGGTGTCATGATGCCTGGAGGGGCTGAGAGACAGCCTGTTGCCTCCGCCTCTGGGTGGGAAGGTAAGCTGCGTACAGGAGATGCTGGCTGGTATGCACACAAGTAGGAGGAGGCCCTCTGCATTTATGGTGCATCACTAGAGGGTGAAGGTGAATAGAGGTAACCAGCAGAGTTGTCCTTTGATAAGATTCTGTAAGTTCTCGGGCTTGGTTTATGAAAAAAGTACACTGAGGCAAATATGTTTTATTTTTCTGGGGAAATGAAGTGTGTGTGGCAGTCCTTTCTGTCTCCCTTGCCAGTTACCCCCACCTTCCTTCTTCCGACCCTGACTTTTAAACCCATTGAACAATTTTAGAGATAAATGGTCTGAATGATACTTCTCCCACAATTTCTGTAAAACAGGCGGCTATATAGAGGAGAGCATTCTTGTTAATGCCCCTGGTAAGAAAAAGCTATAGCTTGAAAACAACAGTTACAAGAAGAGTCTGCTGAGGAAGTGAGAGCCAGTCTACCAGACATCACTAGTCCCATGAGCAGGTGGAAATGCTTCCTTAAAATTACATTAATCTTTCAAGTGTGAGCTATGTGGAATTACCTTGCATTTACTGTAGGGTAACCTTATTGATGGCAGCAGTTGCCATGAAGGAGCTTTTACGTAGTATTTTGTTTTTCTACAGCCTTACTGTGCACTTCTACCCTTCAGGAAATTAGAGTTATTAGAGGAGGCTTACTCCCATTTTCCAGGGCAGTGGCCCTTATTTCTCTGCATCCCTGAAGTGCTGGAAGGTAAAAAAAAAAAAAAAAAAAAAAAAAAAAAAAAAAAAAAAAAGTAACCTCAGAATTTGAGTACTCTGTTGATACGTTTAGGTTTAGGTCAGTGATGGTGCTGCTTATATTTGGTATTCCATGTAAGTAAGATGGCACCAGTCAGGCTTTTAGCAATAGGTCAATAGCACGCTGCTCTGTGTCCTCTGCATCCATCCCAAGCTCAGTAGTCTGCAGTTATTGCCATGCATTAGGGAAATTATGAGCCATCTGTTCTAATTTACAGTAAGATGTATCCAGGAAGGGATCCAGAGGTGCTAAAGGTGAAGAAAAGTGTTTTAAGGAGCTCTCCCTTCATTCTGAGTTGCCGGCACGTCCAAGAAAACTGCAGTCAAGAGTCATAGTAGAACTGTTGCTAGTCTAGAGGGTGATGACCATCAGCAGGGCCATACTCCACGATGGTGAATTATCAGCAGTGATCTGGCTACAGCAATCTGTATCTTTATTGTTTTCAGCA
Source organism: Phoenicopterus ruber ruber (assembly GCA_009819775.1). NCBI lineage: Eukaryota > Metazoa > Chordata > Aves > Phoenicopteriformes > Phoenicopteridae > Phoenicopterus > Phoenicopterus ruber. The sequence continues at coordinate 89,865,612 of CM020217.1, forward strand.
AAATTATTTGAATTCTTTCCACCTGGGATGCAGTAAGACATTCAAAAACTGCAGCTTAAAGTCTTAACACAACCGTTAAAGTAAAGAAGCACATTCTAAAGCATTGGCCATGCAGTTTTTATGAGAGTAATTTGCTTCTCCTTTTAGTGGGACCACGTTGCTTTGCTGCTGAGCAGTCTGCAATTACATGGTACCTTGGAGCTGCGCCAGCAATTCTGCATAGCGTGGATGTTCAAGAGCAGTCGCAGCAGACGTTAGCAATGCCCAGCAAGAGCTAAGCTCCTGTGCTTTTCTTGCTTTCGTAGGAGAACTTCTAAATTAATGTGTGAGTTCTGCTCTTGCACCTAGCTAGGCAAAAACAATGTAGGGAACTTTAAAAAGTAGTTTCAAGGAAATACATTGTGAATCTGTTAAATTCTGTCTGCCATGTTTTCTTCCTATCATGTCTATCTATACTTGAGCGTGACAAGTCCAGTAGGAGCTGTTTTCTCTGTGAGCTTGTATTCCTCAGTCAGATGCTTTAGAGCAGAACTTCATTCTAACTGATGAAAATTTGCTGCAATTTTCTGCTTTTACAGCTTCAGCTTTTGCCACAAACTCTTGAACTTGCAGATGAATGAAGAAAGAATTTCTCTCCCCATATGCAGTTACTATTATGGACTGGCTCTGTGGACAGAGCTGATGCTGCCGTACCTTTATGCACTATGGTTTTGCTGGTAGGACATATCCTGGGAAGTACCTGGCAGGCTTGGGATTTTATATCCAAGGTCAGTTCCTGCAAAATTAAAATTCCTTTTTCTCTTCATTCTATGATCAGCCTATTTTTGCTTACCTGGTGCTGGAACTAAATAACGATGATAACGTCTTAGTTATACTCACTGACCTGTGCATGGTTTGAGTACTGTCATGAATTTTAAGTTTAGTACATTTGCAAGTGTTCATGGTCCCATGCATCTAGATGTCCCATTGAACATAAGTCTGCTTTAGACATTGTCACTTGATTTAGCTTTTCATATATTCATTTTAATTATTATGAATCTTCACCTTAAAGGTTGCAGAATAGATGAACGCCTGCTAGTCCTTCCCTGTGATGTTTAAGCTTTATTTCAGCGATTCTTGAAGCTGAAATACTCTTTTGTCTTTTGCAGAGACTGTACAGTTGGTGCTGTTTTGCAGTGGAATGAAAATATTTTATGGGTGATAGGGTTTGTAGCTTAAAATTAATGCTTTTGGAATTGCAGAGCAGCCAGCTGGAGGAGGGAAGGCAATGTAGAAAAGCAGTTGGTGAACACCCAAAAATCTTTAGTCTGAAGAAGTATGTTGAGCATTACTTTGAAACTACGTGCTTCAAGGCAAAGTTACTCCTGGACAGGATTAAGATCTCAAGATTTATTTCCATGCAAAAAGTTGCATTATGTGGAGATAGCTTTCTGTGCTTCAGAGGAATAATCCACTTGTAAACAACCATGTCTGTCTTGGCACAATATACTAACCCAGTTGTTTGGTTTTCTGATTTTGCCCTTTACCACTTTGAAAAAAAAAGAATTGAATTCTGTGGGCTATACACAGGCTTTATTTGTGTTCATAGCACTTTTTAATAACTGTACCAAAACAAATGTAATTACATTTAAGTTAATATAGGACAGTTGAGTCTAATAAAAATGTTGGTTGGTGTGAAACAAAAGAAAGAGAATTTGGCCTGTACTTTACAGGTTGAGAGAGGCAGCTTTTACTTCTCTCTCTGACTTCCCTTAAATAGTTTAAAATAATCAAAGCATGTTGAGAAGTAGTAAAATAACTTAAAATATTTAAATAAAATGAATGTAGTTGAGATTCATATGCAGTTGTCTAATGCAAACAAAATAATTTAATCCACTGTCTTTTAATGTACCTTTTAGCATGAGTTGTTTAATCTGTGCTACATATTGGAGTTGGAAATGAGAAAATTGCATGCGGAATATCTGTTTTAAATCACAAAAGCATTCATTGGAGCAAATAGCATAATTTTACTTAAAAGGCCCTTTGAAATATTACAAGAACATTTGTTATTTCTTACGTTAGCCCTTCTGAAATGTATTATGGCAATGGGCAGATGGTACTCTGGTGAGGTTAAATTTGAATTTTCATTATAAGCCTTTCTTATTAGTATTAAATAACTTGTCCTTTTCAAATGGTGACACGCTGAAAGTTCAAGGACTTATATTTTGTAGGATAAGGTATTTAAAACCTGCTGAATTGTTTTTGTAGTGGATTTCGAGATAACTTTTTTTTTTGACCAGACTCCAGAAGTGCATAGTTGCTCCATTCAAAATATGCATTACCAAGAAAAAAGACAGAAGAGTGTTGATAATGGTTGTGTGTGTGTGTATACAACTATATTGTATATTTATATTAATTTATAGAAATAGGCATGATATTTGTATAATATTATATGCATAATATTGTATAATAATATATAATTACCATATAATTATATATACTATATGTACTCTATATATGATGTAACTTTATTTTAAGGATTATATATCAGTAACTTTATTACAAGAATGCTTTACAGGAGAGTGTATTTAAGACTACTTGGAAGTATAGAAGTTCAGTTAAATAAACCTTCATCCTGTCTTTATAGTGATGCACTGAAGAAAATTAAGGTTTAAAACTTAGAGATGGAGCTTCTGTTGTTGGCCACTGTAGTCCATTGCAATAAATCTAAAAAAAACCCTCCTCATGTGGGTCCCTGGATCACTGCTCTCTGTCTTCTTACTTCCCTTGGTATGTTCCTCTTCTCTTGCTCGTTTCCTTGCAAGGACACTAGTGGGTTAAATTTCCATTCTTCCCTTCGTTGTCTCTCACAACAAGTTTTAATACCTGTTGGTTTGGGATACCATGCAACTAGTAAAGATCCCAGGGAAGATTTGCTCAAAAACCTCACTTGACACTCCCAGCTACTGAGGATAAATAATGAACACCATTAGAACAATACTGCAGATGTTTGTGTTAGGAGGGAAGCAGTGGTTCTGTAAAGAAAGGGGTTTTTTTTTTCCAAAGGAATTTGCTGTGGGCTGTGGAAGCAGTGTACTTCTTAGTGTTCCTTATTTTAATTTTGGCAAGAGTTTAGCAGCTAATGAGTGTGCATTGATTTTGATGTCATTTTTAGATCACTGCAAGGATAATTAAAAGTATAAATAACTTAGCCTCCCAGTATATTAAGTATATAGACACATCATCAACCATGATTTAGAATTGTTTTTAGATTAAATCATTTTTACAAATAGTTATTTCATTTAGCAGGTTTGTCCTTTGGTTTAATAAAGTCATCTGTCATTTATATCAGAGCTGTAGCTCGTGGAAAGCGCAGCTTTAACAACATCCAGTGAACTCTGAGAGTCAGGGCTGAGCCTCTGTCAGCTTTTATATTGGATTCTTCAGCACAGCCTAGATTTAGCAAAACACTGAAGCCATAGCTAACATAGTAATCTCCTTCAAAGGTTTCACAGCATTTGGAGCCCTAAATGCAGGGCGCATTTACTTAGTTTGTAACTAATTGAGTCAAGTTAATCCAGTGCCTTGGTAGCAACACTGAGTAATGCTCTGAGTAAGAGCTTTTTCATTTTCCAGTTTTGATCTCTGTAGACTACCCTAGGTTAATGTATTTATAGAAGTAGCCTGGTAAATCAGAGTTGGTGATGGAGGTGCTCTGGAAAGGAAAAAAGGGTTTACCTGTTCCTCTTGAAAAGCAGACTTATTTTGTCTGTTGCTGAGACAGTTGCATTTTGATGTGAACCTCATGCACGATGGAGGGCGATTACTGCTAATAAATGGCCTTGGCACTGATGGAAGAGGCTTCTTTTGAAAGAAATGCAATCTAGTGAGAAGTCTGATCCAGTTTTTCAAAATCTTGTGAGAATCCTTGTAATTTTTTCCTGGTTTTGAAATACAAAGATTTCTCTTGCTTCCCTGACATGCCATGCATATTGTGTTTTTCGTGAAGACTTAGGACATTATGGGTAGGTTCCATGACCTGATGGATGACTGTGTGTGTGTTTGCTAGTACTTGTATCAAGGAATTATGAAATAAATGTATTTCATGATTTTGGTGTCTTAAACCTTGCTTTTAAGGACACAATTTTCAAATGTTACTCTGACTTATGTAGGCATTTTAGCAGTTCATTAGGATCAATTCCATAATGAGCAGTGGAGAAACACCATTCTGTGATGCACGGTGAATCAGATGTGCTTATCTGAAAACATTGTGATCAATTACTTCTGCTGGAGATGTAATTGTCTTATCTTTAATCTTATCTGAGTAGTTGTTTTCAAGTTTTGCTCATCTCTGCTTTCAGAATTAATTGGCTGAATTTCAGATAGCATTTGCCAATTTTTTTTTTTTCAAAGAAATCCAAATTTCCCTGGATTTCCCTTTATTATCAGATAAACAGCTTTGAAAATACCACTTCATTTTTTTAAAACATCTTTCACATATTACTATAGGAATTTTACTTTCCTAGCTGTATTTCTTTGACTGGTTATGGGAATGTGACAATCATATCATGCTCTAAATTTCTCCTTCAAACAACCCGTTCCTTAGAGAAAGCATTGAAAAGGACAAGGGGGAAGATAGTCTCAGCCTTTCGTCTTTTTTTCTTACTTGTTTTGAATGTTCAAGTCTGACAGTTTAGCACATAGTTATTTTGTATCAGTATCCAGCCCAGTAGCCAAGTATCTTCCCCCTTGAGTAGAATTTTGCTCTGTTCACTTTCTATACTACTTCAGTTTGGTTCTGAAATGTATGCTAGAAATACATTAAACAGTTTGATTAGCATTCATCATATGCAGTTCTGTCTTTCTCAAAATGAAAGTTATATGGAGGTTTTAATTATATCTTTTAATCTTATGTCTGTTTATTGTGTTTTCATGGATGAGACTAGTGTGTATCTTGTAGATGGAACAGAAGGGGTGAGTTTGATGTGTCATTTTAATCTGCAGAGGCTGCATCTCAAGTTTGGTTAACACTGGGAAGAGCCCTGACTCTTGGTCTTACTGGGGAGCAGTTCCATTATCACCAACCCTTCTTCCTGCCCCAAAACTTCAGAGGTTTTCTTTTCCAGTTGTCCTGAACCCACAAAATTGAGTGCACTTAAGTAAAAGCACCAAGTCTCTCAATTTAGCTCACTCACTAGGGAGTGTGGTAGGCTGTGAAGAACATGTTTACTTTGCTTGTAGGAGTTGGTTTTGCTAGATAGAAATGTCATATTATTGAGTTTATGCTAATATTCCTCCTAGGTAAACATCAGTTGATTATCCGGTATATATGTTGCTGAGCTCCAACAGCAGCTTTTCTCTCTGGAGTAACTAATGTGGATTTCTCCTCACTAGTCAGACACTGATTTTCAGGAAAACATGAAACTTCCCCAAACCTAATATATTTGAGATCTTTCTTAAGCAAATTTGGTTGAAATAGGCTAAGAGGTTTAAAAGTTCTGGGAAAGGGGGGGGTAAGGAAAGAGGGAGAAAATGGGAAGGATGGAGTGACAGACAGGATGTTTAGAATTATTTGGGTTCCTGTTGGCGAGATCACTGGCAGGTGAAACTGGATGATGATGATTTACAGAGGTGGATTTAATGTCCTGTGAAAAAAATTCACTCTGACATGTCCTTTTCTTAAGTCAGAGCATGCTGCTAGTTTAGACCATTTTACTGAGTATGTTTTACTACATCTTACTGTTTTAAAGCCTGGTTTCTAAAGCTGACTCACATCTCCCTCAAACACTGTCAAGGTCAATATGTAGTGGTGAGATTTTACCTGTCATAAAGTCAGTCCAAACTAGATGCAGTCTTGTGCCCTGCGATGACTTAGGGAATCTGTGTAGAATTTATGAATTTTATTTTTTTTGTTAGACTGGGAAGTCCAGAATCTCAAGGCTTCTTTGCAGAGTAGAAAAGTTGAATGCTTGCAGAAGGAAGAACATAAAATAGCATTATTTCTCTTGTTAACCTCACCTTCCTTCAGCTAATCAGTCTTACCTCCCCCTTACTCCTTTCAGACAGCATAGCAAGCTGTGCAGTGATCTCTGGGAATTCCGCTGGCTCTTCTTACCTTTACTCATAAAAGGAGCCAGCTTGGCCCAGCCTGCTTTCTCTCAAGGGAAGCTTAGAAGCAAGAATTCATTGCAGTAAAGGTATTAGGGAGCCGGGGAAGAGAGCACATGCATGGAAAGTCCTGTCTACATCTGAAGTTACCATGTGCACATCTGAGTCCTACTGGTTTCTTTCCTGTCTTCTTCCTTAGCCCTCCCAAAAACTCCTGAGAATTTGCTCTATCTTAATATCAAATCGAATTATTCTCTTTTTTTAAGGTCAGGAGAGCAAAACACAGTTTTGTTTACAGGGCTGAGGGACCCTCAACCAGCTCAGACTATCAGCATTTGGGGTTTGTCTGGGAGGAAGCACTGAGCTGATGGGCTGAGTTGTCCTCTGTGGGTGCTCACTCTCCTGAGGAGCACTATCGGCCGATCTGCCTCTTTCAGTGAACAGAAAGCAGTCTCCTCTCTTGTACTGGAAATGAGACAACTCTCCTTATACAGAAAAGTTCTGTGAAACTAAGATGAAAAAACGGGATTTTTGTGTTTTGTTTTGCTTTTGTTTTAAGCATAGACATTTTTCTCCTTCCTCTGCAATGAAGATTATGGAAAAATACTCCCAAGAGTAATAGGGATAAAGAAGAACAAAGAGAAATGATCTAATAAAGCAGTGACTTCCCACAACCACTTGTGTTAAATGATGCGAAAGAACTAATTCCTAACATGAGTGTTACTGGATCAGTAAGTGCTAGGACACACATGATTTGTTTGTAATAAGGGAAAACACGGGAATTGTTTCAGGAAATACTAGTAACTGAGCCATTAATAAACAATAATTGCAGTATAATTAGGCTAGATGTCTTTATGCAAACAGTCTTTCCCCCAAATAAACCAACAGCCACAAAAAAAAAAACCCGAATGCAGTGTCAGGGCTGTAAGAGTTGGACTTTAAAATGAGGAGACAGCTCCAAAAAATCCTCAAGTCAAAACACAAGAATAGAATCAGGGTACTGAAGTAAACTGTGATGTTTTGAATATTGCTTGGAGTTCTGAAAACTTTCTTTGCAGAGAGGGTGTTGATCTGTGGAAACACCTCCCCAAGACCCAGAACCTTAGCATATCACCTCCAGTCTCCAAACTCTCTAGCAGTGTTTGAAGGTGCTTTCACTGTGCTTTGTTTAGACTTACTGATTTCTGAAAAACTCAAAGTCCCAATTTTGCTAGCTTCACCTAAATTTGCCTGTATCACCAGACAACATTGTAAAAAATGTCAAACAAAGACCTAGTAAGGAACATGTAAAGGTAAATTTCTAATTATATGTGGAAATCATAGAATCATAGAATCGTTCTGGTTGGAAGAGACCTCCAAGATCATCGAGTCCAACCATTAACCTATCACTACCAATTCCACCACTAAATCATATCCCTTAGCACCACATCTAAACGTCTTTTGAATACCTCCAGGGATGGTGACTCCACCACCTCCCTGGGCAGCCTGTTCCAATGCCCGACAACCCTTTCGGTGAAGAAATTTTTACGAATATCCAATCTAAACCTCCCCTGGTGCAACTTGAGGCCATTTCCTCTTGTCCTGAAATGAAGTTCCCAAATGATAATGAAATATAAAACTCAATTCTGGATTACAGTTAACAAGACTCCTTGGTTGCTGGCTTCTCAGTGCTCATCATCTAGAGCTAGGTGTTCCTCCTGGAGCATTTACAGAATCTCTGGACCAGTCAGGGCTGCGTCTCCTGAGCTTGGCCACTTGCATAGTCTCTTAAAAGAATCCTGCTTCCTTTCGATACAGACAAAGTATTTGGGGCTTAACTGGAGGCTTGTACCTTTCAATAGTGAAAATACTCCAGAGTGTCTTCTGAACTGCCTACCTTCCTGTCCGAGCAGACGGGGGGGTTTGTGGTAGCTTTAAATAGCTTTTCCAGATCCATCTGGTGCAGTGTAAGTGTCCAATGATGTACTACCTATAACGAAGGCTGTTAATGTGCAGCAGGTTTTGGCCACTATTCTTTGGTATGGTCTTAGCGGTGTGTGGAAACCTTCAGTGATGCACTGCCATTAGAAGTGCCAGAGGGTGCCTCGCCCAGCCAGCCTTCCTCCTTCTCCTTACCGTGTACACTTTAGAGCTCCTTATGTCAGTGACCCACTCACTTTGGTGAGGGTTGAGAAAAGACATGGTACATTTGGTAATTTAGAAGTGATAAAATTCTCTTTGTCTTTTATTTTGGATTTTAAAAAAAAGTGAGAGAAAGCACTCCTGTTTTTTAAGGAGATGGAAGCCCCTCTCACCTTGTGTGCCTTGTGGGTCTTGCTTCTGCATATGGAAGCAAAAGCGGGTTCTTAACATACTTGTGGATAAACGAGGAAGGAGAAGAAAATGTAAAGGTTAGGAAAGAGAAAAATAGTTAAAATTGAAGGTAACTGGAGGTAAGAAAGTGAAAATACACCCACTCTTTGAAGAAAGATGTGTAAATTATGCTAAGTAGAACATCTTCTAGAAGAGCTAAGAGGGTGATAGGTAGAGTTAATAGTGGAAACATATGTACAAAAAGTGCATATGCAAGCTTATACCTAAGAAGCAGGACTTTACAGAGAATCGATGGGTTTGGGAGACTTGAGGGAATGAGAATCATCCAGAAGGACACAGATATTGTGAAGAGAGTATTTGCTCAGTTTTCACCATGGTGAATGTTGGGGTGATGCTTACTCTTTTAGGTGCTTAAAAAAATCCGGCTGTTTCTAGATAGGACATTAAAACAAGCTGATATGTTCACGAGCAACGGTTCAGTCAGAGTAATATATTTCCAGAAGAGCTGGAGGAACTTAAAAGTGAAAGCTGATGCTAAAATTATCTATTGAAATTGTGACGTCTTAGAGATGGAAGGATAGCAAGCATTGTCTTCCAAAGTGATGCTGTCAGATCTGCTGAGAATAATTGGCATCTGTCTTGCTCTGGAGTATCTGATACTAGCTGCTCAGATAAAATTATTAAACTATCTGGATCACTGATCAGTGTGACGGTGCATTAAGGAAGAAACAAGCCCAAACAATAGGAAGTGGAACGTTCTTGTGTTTTGAGTTAATTTTGTTGAACTAATCTTGTTCTTCAGCATGTGGTAGCGGGAACAGTTTATAGAAATGTGCTTTCAGAATGTTGTTTTTATGACTAGCTCTAGAAACCTTAATTCTTTTAATACATCTAAAGCAGAAAGCTGTATAAAATGAAATGGGATTAGTTTTTTCTTGGTTTAGACTGTCAGTAAGGTTCCAGTGAGAGCATCATAAACATCAATTTTGAAAATCACACCTGCCCTCCTGTCCTTTCAGCAGTGAAAGGACATTTTTCTTAGTAGAAACAAAATAAAAGTGGAGGCATTATGTTCTAGATAGAATACTCGATATGTAAAAACACTATATGATGGGAAGTTGCCAGCGGCAGATGAGATTTGATTCAGAACTATTCAATCTTTGAATTACAAACATGAATGGATTGCTCTAATATATGGTAGGTTTTCCTTTCGCATTATGTATCTTTTTTGTAAGATTGGTGGTATGGATGAGGTACTCTAAATGCACCTTGTATTTCTGGTAAAACACACTTATCTGTGACTTTTACAGGGAAAATGTGAAGATAATCTTTTATCACAATACTATGACACATTCTAATATTTATTTGAAACTTGGGGTTTAGATATATTTTAAGAGAATTAAAAAGTTTTGGGTTTTTTTTAACTTTATAGCCTTGCTGATGCATGGGAAAATGATACTGGAGTTCATCCTTTAAAGTTTCCATCAGAAACATGTTTGGAATTACTGCTGATACTGGGCTTGAGTACCACATCTCTGCCACCTTCACTTCGATGCATGAACTCTTTTCAGGTAAGGAACAGCTGCTATTTCAGTATAAAGGTGTTATTTCTAGGAAAAAGAGAGATCCCTGGCACCCATAAACCCTTTCAGAGTAAAGGTTTATTTTCTGTAGTTGCATGACTCTCCATTATATTAAATATAGCAATGGAGAACTTCTTGTAGTGCTCAGTTTCTTTCAATTGTATTAAATGTAGACCAAGGTAGGAAATGTCATTGGATTTTTAAACAGTGAATCACTGTTTAAATTAAATTAGATATTTAAAGAAATTTCATCAAACTCAGGCTGGAGTAGCTAGAATCTTTATATAAAATCTTCTTGGCTTCAAAAAAAAAAAAATCCTCAGCTAAAAATAAGATTTCTGGTGGTGAAAACCTGTAAAATTAGGAGTGAAACATTCACAGTTTTGTCCAGTGTTCTTCTGTATGTTGCTGCTGAAGTTCTCAGCAGTCACAGAAATTTTCCTAAGAAAACATTGTTGCAGGCATGTTAAATCGTGATTTGTATTTATCACGTGTCTGAAGATGTACTATTTTTACAATTGAAATACACAGACATCTCAATTCATGATGATACAACATATCAATTCAACCTTTTTATTATGCTTCTGTCTTCCCTTGTCGTTACAAGGCCATCAATTGTGTCTTGATGCAAATCTAAAGTAACCAGCTGTTGAGCAGTAAGCATACCTGAACCTGTGTTTGTTTTGACAGCTGTAGAAGAATCATCATCTTAATGGGCCTGAGTGTCCTAAACAGTTTATAGCACAAAATCCGGTAACTTCTATTTGTCCATACTCCCAGTTTGTAGTTAAGGCACATTTAATTAGTGTTCCTGAATTATGTTTACTAAAAAATAATCTTGTAGAATTTTGGAGCCAGAAAGAATATGGTCATAAACCAAAATCAATTAATTGATTTTAATAGAGTTACACTGATGTACAACTGCTGAAAACATGTCTAGATGTTAGGAAATAAGTATGCACCTGCATTGTCTGCTCCCTTTGCGTCTTGTGAGCTTGGAAACAGGATCTGTGTACAGTGAACTCTTGGGTGCGGCAGCAGCCATTGATCATTTCAACATGATATTTTAATACTCAAGGTCAGAATTGTTGTTGGGTTATACATTCGGAGGCCATAAAATTGAAGAATCTACTGGATTCCGGCAGAGTGAGATCATAAAAATTACAAGTTTCAAGGATTGGCCAGTGCTAGTTATCCATGCAGTTGAACAGTCCGTGTTTCCTATTAAGCAGTGAACGTTTTGGTTGTCTAATCGAGGAGGGTGTATTCCTTGTACATTACATTGCCAGTAATCTGTGGTAAAGTCTTCTCTGCTTTACCCATGACAGGTTAAATAGGAGTCTCTTCTTGTATGCTGAGGCTGTATGTCCTGTCTTGTTTCTGTGCGTACGCAGTCCCAGGTTGTGCGCTTAGGATTTCCTTTGATTTGCGTATCTGGGTAGAGATAGGAAGTGATAAGTGACTGTCAACTGGTGCAGATAGGAATCGGTAAACTCAGGAAGGGTTTCTACCTCAGAGTACACAAAACACCAGACTTTTCTTTTTCCTTGTCAGACTCTCCATGTGCTTGATTGCTCCTGGGTCATTTTAGCTTTGTGAGGCCGTCTCTGGAAATGAACCGTCGCCCTAGAGGCCTGGCATGGGCGGCCTGGAAGCGAGTCAGGGGTAGGGTTATGTCAGCCGTGGGGCGGGAAGGCCCCGTGCATCCCCTGGAGACCCTCTGACCGCTGCCTTTCAAACTCAAAGTTCGGTGGAACCGCTGAAAGCAAACGTGGCAGTGCTTTGCTGAACTGAAGTACTGTGGGGGACGGCATCTTCCACCATGGGCCTGCGTGGATCTTAGTTTGCCTGCCTGTGTGCCAAAGCAGGTGATGTGACAATGTCCAGTCGCGGTTGCGAACATGATTTCAGGCTGAAGATACCACATTTTGAGCTGATTCCCAGCGTCTGTGCTCTCACAGCAACAAGAAAGGCGAAAATTCATAGTTTTCAAAAAGCCCAAGTTCTGAAACCCGCTCTGATAAGATAATGTTATGTTTTGCCAAGTGGGAGGAAAGGAAAATGGCTGTTTTGATAAACTTCTGGCTCCAAATTTCACTATCCTTGCCAGACAGTCAATATCACCAAGTGTTTGCCCTCCAGGGCAAACACTGTCCAGAAAAATATTGTTTTATTTATTTTTATCCTGGCAAACCTTGTTTGGATCTCAGTTTGAGAATCCATGAAGCAGAAACAAAGCTTGCCCAAGCTTTTCACTGATGCTTTGCAATGGGCTGTCAGCCTTATCAGGTTTTTTTCTGGCTTGCTTCTTCATACTCATGTTCACTTTCTCTACAGCAAATATAAGAATTATATGTCCTAGCTTTTCTGTAGTTTTTCTTTTGGAAAAAGTTGGCAAGATCTGCAGAGAGCTTGAATAATGATATTAAATTGTGCTATTGCCTGAGCATAAGATCCCTCTGCATCCAAAATACTGAGGATTGTGAGTCAAACAGGCAATAATAAAAGGGCACTAATAGAAAACTGATATTTCATGTGTCTTAATGGACCAATGGCAAAATGACAAAAACTAGTTGTGTTTTCTTTTGTGGTAGACCCGCAGTGGTCTAGAACAAAATAAAATTAATTCTATATTACAATAATCCTTGTATTTGAACTGAAAACAATCGCAGAGTTTCCTGTTAACCACACGTGGCAGTCTTGTTCTACAGGAGGCCAGGCTCTCACAGCTGAACGCTGGCATCTGAATGCTGGGGGAGGTAGAAGGGGAAACGACCCCAGAAAGTGCCAGAGTTTTCTCCTTTCGTAAGTGTTCCTACTGTTGGACTAGTGGTGTGCAGCTAAATGGACCACTAGTTTCCACTGGTGCATTTTTTATGTTGTGATACAGCATTTTAAAATGCATCTAACAGGCAGCTGTACAGGTAGTGATCTAAAAGTTACAGTTTAACTCCTGAGATCATATCAATATAGCTTTAAAACATCCAATTTTTTGTAATTAGGTAGATAAAAATGATCTCGGCCATACCTCTGTGTTGTTTGAGACTGTATTTACCATCCCTCTCTACTATATTACAACATTGCAGTGTTGACAAGCCAAAATTTTAGTTGGTATACATATGCATTGGATGATGTTTAGGTTGTAAAAAGCACACAAAGGAAATGTGCTTAGCTGCTAATCATCTCTGTAATAAACTCTGTTCTGCTTTGTGCTCTAGAAGCCCTCTCTGGGACTAGCTTAGCAGACTCCGTATCTGTGCTGAAACATAAATTACATTTTATTTTCCAACAGTGTGCTACTGCTTAGTAACATAATATTTGAAATCACTTTTCAATTCCGTTTTGAGCCTATGAAGATCTTTCAGTGTGATTTACGTTGCTGGAGCAGCCTGGAGGAGAGGAGCAGCAGCAGACTATGTTACGTAGCTCTCTGCTGAGTTTCAGGAGGTCAGTGCTCACTGCAGCCAGCTTTTAAGCTTCCCAGGCTGTTGGTCCTGCGTGCTAGATTGTGTTTGGCTCATGTCTCATTTTACCTGTGCAGTTACACTGACATTTTTCTGGTGGACTGTAGAGAGTTAAATCTTAGCAAGCCTGAGCCTGGAAGCTCTTGAGGGACCAAAGCAGGTAGACAAATTCTTGCTGGTTGATGGCTGCCTCCAGATTTACTGGAGAACAAGGATTTGCAGCCCTGACTTTCACCTTCCCAGGCTTGTAATCCCTCACCCATACTAAGGATGTCTCAGATCAAGGGAATAGGATTGACTGAGGCACTTGATATTTATCCTGGAACAGTGCAGAAAGCAGTAAGAAGGGAGAGAGGAGTTGGCTCCTAGAAAAGATTAAAAAATTTCTTATCTTGCTTTTGCTCTGAGCATTGTTTTGCCGCTCTCTGTTCAGCTCCGTTACACTGTACAGAAAGCTGTACTTTATTACACTCTTAATCTATCCAGCTCACCACCCACCTGACCTGTCAGCCCTTTGCTTTAGGAACAGTTGGGCTTGACTTTGTGTATTATTCTTAATACTTGCAAGCACTTGTAGCTAGCACCCACTTGAGTTATCGTGTACTTTATCATTGAACTGTTCAGCTGCTACTTCTCAGTGCGGTCTGGGAGGATGTGTTGGTACTTTAGAGCCTACAACACAGAACACTTAACACAGGGGGATGCTTTAAAGTGACAAGTAATCTCTGCTGTGTTTTGCTAACCTTATCTTGTCTTTCCTCTGAATTCAAGCACAGTGAACAGAAAATGTCCTGGATATTGAATTCTTATGATGATATATGGGTCTGTTCAGCACATTCTCTCTCACTGTTGTTGTTGTGGGAAACCAGGCATTTTACTTCCCATATCAAGGCACTATTCCTAAGGCTGCGGACTGTAACAAGAGTTCTCAGAGTTGAATAGATCAGTTTTATTTTTACTTTTACAGTTGCATGAAATTGAAAGAAGATTGTGATTAAGAACTGCCAAGCAGTTTCAAAATTTTGTTTGAAATAGCCCTTGATATTCTTTGGTGCTGCACCTAAGGCCACTGGTAGCTTGTTAGCACACTGTCCACTTTGGTTAAGAGAAGTAGAGCCAGTGTTTGAAGAAAAAGCAAAAAGTGTTCATTCTGTTGTTGCAATAAGCATTCCTAGAGGTGTCTCTGAAGGAAAAACTCATTTGCAGTTACTTTGCTTCCAAAAGAGGAGGGGAAAAAAACTTCTCATAGAGCAGCCTATCAAGTTCTCTATCATGTAAAGTCTTTTAATCAAGTGCAGAAAAATTCCTGAAAGTGACAGATTTAGAGATATCAAGTAGCAAGTTGCTCAGAAAACATAATAATGAATAAATACAGTATTCATTATAGTCTAATGGCTCTAGTATATGAGTATCAAAAGTACTCAAAAGACTCGTGGAAGGCAAAATACAAAATTACTACTATCTTTCAGGTCTTGTTTTTGTGTCATATGAACATTAAAAGGAAGTGGATTCCACTTTTCCCTAGAGTTCCTTCAAAATAAACACATTTTAGGATGCTCTCCAGTTTTTCAAATATACCTTTCTAAATGAAGTTTATGAGAAAATTCAAAGGTACATTGAGCAAAGTCATGGACAATAGTGTGGAGAACAATAAAGGGTTCAGTGTTTCCTGTGGAACCTTAAAAGAATACTTCCACTGGTATGTGCTACATATAGATTAACTTATTCTGATGGGAAGGTATTATCTTACTTAATATGTGGCATGGCTACATTTCCTCTAATGGAAAGGAGCTGCCCATTTATATTGGCTGGAAACAGAACAAAATCACGTGTAAACCTAAACTGAATCTATGAATGGGAAAATTGCTTATTTGTGGAAGCACAACATTTTATGATTACTTCAGTGCTCAGTGATGGAGAGTCAGGACCTTGACAGCAATGGTCCTAAACTGAGATTCAAAATTTGTCCTCCATTTTTCAGAAGAGCTAAATGCTTCTTTTCTTCCAAGACAGTTCTCCAATAGAGAAGAAATAAGAGAGTGAACCCAGGCATATCCTAAACAGAAGTAGATTTAATTACGAAAAACCCAAGAGCTCCCAGTGAGAAGCAGCGTACAGGTAGCACACAGGCAAGTGCCTTCTCTGGAAATACAGTCCCCTGTTGCTTGAGAGGGAAGATCTGCTGGAGGAATCAACTCATTTCCGTGCAGTTCCCTCTGCCTAGAATCCAACAACAGCCACCTGTAACATCAGCATCTGGTAATACATTTCATAGCAGTTTTCTTAGAAAACGTACTTAAATGTGTCATTTACCATTTAGACATGAAAGTACAATTGATTGGAGAAATCCAGTTTAAATAGTCTGGTATAGCCCATGTTATCAAACGCTTGAAAGGGGTGAAGACAGAACTAATTAGGAATGAAAATGCCTGATTGATACCACTCATTTTATTTCCTGTTTGCTTCTATTGTGAATGTTCTGCTTTTCCCAAGTCATTTTGAAATCTAAAAGTGTAGCTGTTACATCCTAATTATCCAGTACTTGCATCCACAATGTGCTATTAAACACAAACTGAGAGTTTGTGTTCTTTATCAACAGGCACCACACTGTGAATGTTATGGAAAGAGACCAGACAAATACCCATGTTTTATGTACCAGAATATATACATAAAGAAGAGTCTTATGAGGAGCATGATACACTTTTTGAACATCCATTTCTGTTTATTAACTGAGGCTGTCGCCTTTGTGACCAGGAAACAGACTCTGCTCAAAAGAAATATTTAGCCCTATGCAAAACTAAATAATGCTGTATGTTTGACATGGTTTGTAGGTAATTTATCTCTTTAGGGCTGCTTCCCTCCAAAACCTTGGTTTCTCTAAGTTAGTCTTAGCTCTATCCAGGTCATAATTAATAGATTGACTTATGTGAGGAGTAAGTTTCAACCTCCTAGCCAACAAGGTACAGAAATCTGGTTATCAGTCATTGGATGGCAATGATTCTATGATGGAAATTTTTCTTTAAAGTTTCATGTTGTTATGCTGTGTGCTTTGTGAATGGATGTTGTTATGGAAAGCTACGATGCTGTTCATTTCTATTAAAAGAGTCTGGATGGAAGCTTTGAAGCTACTTATGAAGTCCAGAAAGCTCTGCAGAAAAAAAGATGTATTTATAAGGGTGCTTCTTAGTAGGTTTACAGGTTCTTTAAAAATAGATGGATTCGACCCTATTGGATTGCAGCTGTAGGCTGGCATAGGTATGATGTTATCACAAGTTACAAAATTTTGAGGGATCCTGAAGGAGGATGTCACTGAATTCTAGTATTGTATTAGCAGACAGGGTAGCCTGCCAAGGCACTCAGAGCAGTTCAAGAGTGTTATGTGTTAAAGAGTTGGAAATGGTAATGATGTCTTCAAGGAGACAAATGGACAGATATACCGAAGTCTGCAAAGCCAGAGCATAATAATTGAATCGATGGCTTGACTATGATAAAGTACACAGTGGACAAAAAGGAAGTGACTTGTTAAGTTCTCCTTTTTTTATCGTCAGTTGAAAATGAGTCTGGAATGGATCTTTTGGTGAAGAAGTTAGTAATGCCTCCAGTGAGAAACATACAGTTTACCTTCCTTCAGAAGCAGAAGGCCATCATTCTGTTGCAATGTCAGTGAAAAGAGCAGTGTGCTCTAAATCTCTGTGCTTAAATCATAGGTCTTTGATCTGGGAGCGGTGGCTGATGACAAATAGTAGTGCTTGAAAGCTCTTGCTCGTTAAGGAAGAAAACTTTAGGTTTGGATTTTAGGAAGGCTAGAATGGGCAGAAACATGACGTGGGGAAACAGGTCGGATCACTGTCTGTCCAGAGGCAGGGAAAGACTTGAAGGGAAGTGTAAGAGATAAGACAGACCAGCTACTCTTTCAGTAGGCTATTGCTGTTCCCATTGACATACACCAGCATGGCTCTGACAGACCACAAAGAGGGCAGGATTATTTCCATTGTCTCTAAGTTGCTTGCCACTTTGCCCAGTAAAACAGATCAGTTGTGCGAATATTCGTTTGTACTATAGCTCCACTACTTTTGAATTAAAGGAAACTGTTCTACACGTGGGTGTGTGAAGAGGTACCTTAGCATATGCATTTTATAGTGCTCCCAAAATAAGATTTGGAATACTCCTACAAGAAGAAGAAAGAGAAGGGCAAAAGGATATGTAAGCATTAACACAGCCTACTGAAATTTGGAGACCATTTAGCCTTCAGCAGAACGCTGTTACGCCTTGAGGTGAAACCTGGCAACCATTTAACAGTATGCAGAAAAACTTGCAGGAATCTGAAGATGCCGTAGCCGAGTGAGATCACAGGGAATGTTGGGTGGGCAGAATCTGATTGCTGCTTGGACTTTTGCCAGGCATTCTGGTTAATGTTTCTTTATCTATCTCCCAGCAGCTTGACAAGTAAACTAGGAAGTGATTCTGCCTTATGGAAAAAAAAATATAAAAATATTATTCCCATATCACTAACTTAAACTATAAAAGCATAGTCTGTAGAGAAAGAGACTATTTTAAAATGCCAGTTCCCAGTCTTCATTATTTTTGTGAGCTGTGGCATTGTAAATTGATGAAACAGATCAGGGAGCTATATTCCTTCTGTTGCTTTTAGTGAGCTTGAATTTTATACGGAAAATAGAAGAAAAAATGAGTATTAAGCACCTTGACTACATGAAAAAGGATCTTGCCTGCAAACTTGTACAAGTGAAGATGTTATTTTAATCTTACTGACTATTTTGGCTGCTCAGTCTGCTTCCAAGTTCTTCCAGAATGCCTGGCATTCCTAAATATGATCCTGAAAATGACTGAACATTGTACTGTTCTCTCTTTCTGTTACTGGTACCACTGACCCTAGTTCTGGTTCTTATCAATAACTATTTGCCTGCATAATTCAGTTGTAGATAGAAGTTCTCCTTGCTGTTGGTACTCCAGTCCTTGACACGTTTTCTATTTTCATATGTAGATGTCCCACCAAATCAAAAAAAATGGCTATCATGGTGTAATGGGAGGTGACTAGCTAAGACGTTTCTATTTGAACTCACCAGAGAGCCTGCTGCTTACTCTATATTTCATATTTTCATACAAAGTCTATTCCATTCATCATCTGCCAGCTTTTCAGAAATTAAATTCTAGGACTGCCTTGTTTTCCTCTTTGTTGACCACTTTGGGTTTTCTGCACTGATGAGTTTCCATGTTACTTTCTCATTTCTCTTAGATACCATTTTACTTTGTTTCTATACCATTTATGAGCAGACAGCCCTGTAATTCTCTTACATCT
This sequence comes from Phoenicopterus ruber ruber, assembly GCA_009819775.1. Taxonomy (NCBI): domain Eukaryota; kingdom Metazoa; phylum Chordata; class Aves; order Phoenicopteriformes; family Phoenicopteridae; genus Phoenicopterus; species Phoenicopterus ruber. Next base: position 89,884,376 of record CM020217.1, read on the forward strand.
TTTCACTGGTTAGAACCTAACTTTTAGTACTTACAGTTATCTAATTGAATTTGCCTCTTTGCAGGTAAGGTGAAAAAACTGAGGCTGGGAGTGGAACAACAGGGCTTTACATCCTTCTTTGTAACAAAGTAGAATTAACTTTACTTCTTATTTAAAACAAAAAAGAAGTCTGCTGAACACACAGAAACCTTCATAGTTCAGGTTGCATTCTCTGCCTCCACAGAAAGGAAATGCATTTTCAGCTGTATTTTTATAGGGCAGTAGCTAGTGACTAGTTAAATTAATCAGAAGTGTCTATTCTGCATGGTTATCCTGGGGATATATTCTATTAAGTGACTACTTTTTCTATTTTAAGGTGATATTTAGAATCTGACTGTCTGTAACACTTAGTGTTCTGTTCTGTAAGCTTTTACTCTCCTCTTCTACTCCTTATTTTCTACCTGTTTTCCCACTCGTATAGTGTTCTTTCTAAAATCTGGACTTAATCCTGGTACCAGTGAACAAGGTTAAGAATTGTTTTCAGTTTGAAAAGTTCGACCTTCTTTGAGAAGAAATTCAACAGCAAATAAAATTAAATCCATGCGACATGCCATGTAACTAATAAATCCTCAGAGACTGAAATTTAACCATATAAGTAAATATGAATTTCAGATAAAGTTTTCCCTGTTCAAGTGCTGATGCTATTGGAGAACTGGAATTTGAGAAGTACTCCACTGCTCCACCAGTGTACTACTGCTCTGAACTCTTCTAGGAGGAGCCAGGATACTGGTGAGGCCAAAATTTCACAAGATTTGAAACGAAATGGGATTTTGATGTATGCAAATAAGAAATGCTGAGCTATATGGCTTAATACTAACATCTATTTTGAAGGAGCACTGAATCTTGTTCTACGTTTTTTTAAGCCACTCCTCCGTGAGGAGCTTGGGAGGAGACCATTCTCCCATTTGCCTGGTTTTTGGACCATCTTCTGAGGACTCTAGTATTCAACAAGGTTGTATCCGCAACACTAGATTTAGATGAAGCAGAGCTCCAATTCCACCTGGAAATTACTGTGCTCCTGTGATTTAGTTAAAATAAACTGTCAGAAGCGAGACGCTGTTTACATATTTTTAAGTGTAGCTCAGAAGCTGAAGAAAACCCTGGTGACTCTTACTAGCTAATCATTTTATGTCAGCCTTTCCTGTCAAGGCAAAGCATGCATTCCTAATACAAAACAATGCAGAAGTCAAGTGTGGCTCTTTTACAACAGTACTCATACTGGTTAAAATACTGATACTTATTAAAGTGCAAATGCTAACACCTGAAAATGTCGCTGTTGGATTATACTCCTTTCCCAACCTACATTCAGATAATTTACAAAACAGCTGAGTCCCTGATTAAATCTTCCAAAATAATTCTCAAAACAATCTGTAATATTTTTTTACAACAAGGTAATCATCTTGAAGAAGATCCAAGTCATAGGAAAAAGAATTTCATGTAAAGACATTATCTTAGTCTCACATGCTGCTCTGTTTATGCAAAAGTGACTTGCCAGTCCATTTTTGGCCATTCCAATAAAAATTGCTGATACTGTGGATTACCTAGAGTTCTCATTCAAATGAACAAATACTGAGTGGTTTTGAAAGTCAGGCAATCTATTTAGGGTCTCCACCTGAAGATTTAGGAGCCTGTTTCTCATCTTGTAAGCTTAAAAATGCTAGAGATGGTCCCTTAGTAGTTGCAGCTTTGCTTTAATTAGTTTGTGACATATTATAGAAATGCGCCTGAAGCATTTGTGATGATAGCTCAACATTGTAGGCAAGGACCTGAACCTATTGAAGTTAATGTCAAAACTCTCTTTGGCTTCAGTGGTGCAGAACTAGACTGCAAATGAATAAACCAGCCAGCTGGATATATTGTAGAGAAATAATTATTGCAAACTCTCTGAAAGTTCCTCATTAACACTATTGCGTGTGAACTTCGCAGGCAAATGCTTGGAGCTAGTCTCTGATAGCTATTCGTTAGACAAGTGAATTAATAACTGTGGCTGCTGGTTCATGCAGAGGATTTTCTATTGGTTTTTTGTCATTTCTTTGAAGATTTCAAACAGTATAAATGATTTAAAGGCTTCACTCCACTAGATGGGGAAAAAGATGCTTATAGTGTAGTACTTGCTTACACTCTGCGGTTATTGATATGGTGTAATATTTTTACGCTTGGGTAAGTATAGATTTTGAATAAAAGAATTTAATTAACACTGAATAAATGTTCCTCATAAGGGGAGAATTCTCTAGTTCTATTTCATTAATGCTTCATGCTTCTAGCAGTTAACTAATTTAATTTTACTCCTGGTCTTCAAGGTCTGTGCTTTTCTTTCCTTCTGTCCTTCAGTCTATCTGTCTTCTAAACAGGCTCTGTTTGTGTTTTATAGTTGGGAAGGGAAGATCAGCCAGAGAAATAAAACAAAGAGAAAAGTGCAAAGCATTTTTTTTCTTTACTTGGACTTTGTGTAATACACAGTGGACATGCATCTCTGTGCATAAAATGTATGCAATGTGAAAAATGAGGTATTTGGAATGATCTCTGAGATTTAAAGCCTAGAAAGCCTATTTTAAAAAGTCAGCTAAGGGAAAATGAATGATTTTAAATGATTAAAGGTAGGTAGGATCAGTCACATTATAAAAGTAATCCTTGCACATGCAAACAAATATGCTCATTTAATTTGGATTACTAAGGAATATAGGGGTTTGGGGGATCAAAATCCCTTTGGGGATTAGTCTTTTTTGAGTTTATTTGTCTATGCAGTACAATAGGATTTTGTATAAAATGCTTAAATTCAAGATATGAAATGAGTGAAATGTGGCAAATGTTCAAAGTGAATAAAACATATCTGTTCAAATTATCTGTCAAGCAGTAAGGGTTTTACTGTGAGAAGTCCAGGAGCATGATTGTTTTTAAAGTCTGAGGCAAACTTTTTTTCCGTTTTCTTTTTTTCACTAACTCAGTACAATTGAATTAAAGGTTTTCATGCAGAAATGTTAAATGCCTGGTTTCAGTCTCTGCTAGTTATCTAAAGCTGATAAAATTCTGAGCACTTCAGGTTATTTCATTCAGACCTTAAGGTCGTGCTACGATCTTCGACTTTGGATCTTGCACATTTCTAACTATGTTCTTGATTACAATCTGTCTACATTTCTACTAACTTATGCTATTTTTCATTCATTGAATTTTGTGAAGTGCTAAATTTTTTTATAATGCAGGTAATTATGTTTTAACAGCATATTTTTTAGTGGCCTTGCTCTAAGGAAACAGTATTTTGGAAGTCTTAGAGCAGACCAATGCACTATAATAATCATACTTCAATAATCCAGAACGATACCTCAAGGGAGCTATGACTCCAGTGTATAATTTGTTCATATATACTTGTCCTTGATGGTAAAATTGGATTAAAAAAATAAGAAAAAGAATAGAAAGAAAGAAGCCAGAAAATTGATTCTCCTTGAAGGTCATTAATGTTTTCTAAAAAGAAGATAATAAAATGAACATGAAAATCTCATTGTTAAAGAAATTGTGCTGGCTTTGTTTTGAATAATAAGATTTTTATCAGTACAAGAAAAGGTCTCATAATCATAAAACCTAATTGTTATTTTCACCTGAAACTGGAAAGTATTCAATGACTGAAAAACAGCCAAAGAAAAAGAGGGGAAAAAAGAAGCTTGATGAGAATAATATGGATTGCATGGAACTACAAGCTGAAGGACAGATTCATACTATATTGTAATGTAAAGAAAAGAGGGTGTGAAGGAGGAGACGAGGAGAAGAGAAGATGAGTCAACCAAAACTGCAAGATAATGTTTAATTCAGAAGTATTTTCTGTCCAGTATTTGACTAAAGTATCTTTCAAGTGAATGAAAGAACTTGATATATAAAAGGAAGCATAGGGAACAAACTGAAGAGGGAAAGTGAAATTTGCACTGCTCCTAAACCCCCCAAAAAAGAGCAGAGTGGAAAAAGTCCAGTCTGGAGGCTTTACAAAACACTGGAACGGTTTGTCTCAAAGGATGTCTTAATGACCAGTCTTTGTAAATGAGCTTGTTCACTTCAAAAATGTGTGCAACAGAAATATATTTACAGAGTTACAGAGTCATTGAGGTTGGAAGTGACTTCTTGATATCATCTCGTCCAACCCCCTGCTAAAGCACAGTCAGCTAGAGCAGGTTGCCGGGATCATGTCCAGTTGGGTTTTAAATATCTCTGAGGATGGAGACTCCACAACCTCCCTGGGAAACCTGTGCCAGCATTCTATAATCCTCACAGTAAAAAAGTTTTTGTTATGTTCAGAAGGAATTTCATGCTCTTTAATTTGTGCTCATTGCCTCTTGTCCTGTTAGTGGGCACTACTGGGAAGAGTCTGGCTCTCTTATCTTCACTCCCTCCCATCAGGTATTTGTACACATTGATACCATTCCTCTGGACCTTCTCTTCTCCAGGCTGAACAGTTCCAGCTCTCAGCCACTCCTCATATGAAAGATGCTTCAATCCCTGAGTCATCTTCGTGGCCCCTTGTTAGCCCTTTGTTAGCCCTTACCTCGCTTCAGTAAGTCCCTGTCTTTCTTTTACTGGGGAGCCCAGATCTGAACCTAGCATTCCAGATGTGACCTTACCAGTGCTGAGTTGAGGTGAAGGATCGCCTCCCTCAACTTGCTAGCAGCACTTTTCCTGATGCAGATGTATGTCTACTTTAAGTGTTCCGTAACCTGGTCATCCTTCACTAAGGATAAGTCTTCTTGTTCCAGACTTGCCCACTGGTCTCAGGGGCCTGGGATTCCTGCAGGCTGGTCATACCAGTCAAGACTGAGGCAAAGAGGGCATTGAGTACCTCAGCCTTTCCATGTCCTTTGTCAGCAGGGCCCCTGGTGACGTCCAGGCTAATGCTGTGCTATTTACTATTTGTGTCTCATTGAGAATCTGGAAGGAACCACCTTCTGTCTCACTTGGTTCTCATCCTCTGGTAAAATAGTTTGCTGTTCATGGTGATGGCTGTCGTTGCAGTTAATCATTTAATTAAAGTAGGGACCCAAAGAAGCCATCTCCGTTCCCACAATGTAGGGTTGACTGTACCTGTTAGATGTTACGCTAGATGTCTTCAGTGAGGGTTAGGTTGGGAGTGCAAATATTTGTCATGAATACAGCCAGACTTACTGCTATTGCTGTAATACAGGTAGTAACAAAATGCATGGACTATGAGTTGCCTGTATCCTGAGGCAGTAGTCTCTAAACAATCTCATTATCCCACCCCACTGAGGCAAGCAGTCCCTAAATATCCCATACATGTGTACATATATATGTAATTGGAGTTAACATCTTTTACTGGCACCAGTGTTTTAACATCTATTTTATTTTGAAATGGGTCTCATTTCAGCCAGTTAGCCAGAGTGCTGCCAAAGCCCACATGTGAGCTGTGCTTTGCAGTGATAAATGAGTACAACTTGTCTCAAAATTCACTTGTTTTTTTGCTTGGATCCCTTTTCAGAATATGATGGGTGGCCTACTTTTGTGGGGATGAAAAATTAATTTCCTGTTCCTTTGTGACATTATGGGTCTTGTAAACTGTTGCACACTTTTGGAGTAGGTGGCATTATTAGGATGGATATTAATTATTTTCAGACTGCTGATACCTCACCTCTGCATGATCTATATTTGTCTCTTGAATGTTCCTCATCTCTTGCTAATTATAGGTGGTCTTGAGGGAACCAACTGCCTAAGTTAAACAGACTAGTGTAACACACAGTGGTTTTGAAGTGTGTTCAATGAGAGTTGATTCATGTCACCTACTTGCATGTTCATAACCCCCAGATTTTTTCACGGTTCTGGGGTGGGCATACGCTAATGCTGCTACCCACTTTCACGTTCAGGACCAAGCTTCCAAAATCCCCTTGCCCTGAAAGCATGGAAATTCCCTTCTCTTCTGTTTCCAGACTTGTTGAGCAAACTGGTTGTTTTGTTTCTGCTTTAAGAAACGTCACATATTTTTCCTCTGTTGTACACATTACATTTTTTTAAAACCAGATTTAAGCTCTTCAGCAGATTTTGCGATTACTGTTACATCAGTCATCTGAAACTGAGAAGGGAAAGAGCTCGTGCGGGTTTTTTTCTGGTTGCCTATTTTGCTTATCTAAAAAAGTCTGTCTCCATCTTTTTTTCCTTCCTCTCTCTTCTCTTCCCCCCACCTGCCGGCCCCCGAAAATTGGAAACATGAGAGGCCTTGTCTGAGCATCGGATTAAGAGCCAGGAAATCCTGACTCTTTCCATGACTCATTGTATGTGTCCTTGGGCAATCTGTTACTGTTACGGACAAAAACTGTGCATAGCACTTGGCTGAAAAGTTAAAAGCACGGTGCATGATCCAAGGAGATTATTTTCAAATTTAAATCAAAGCATGGCAAAAGTGGACAGGAAAGAGAGGCTGCAGAAGATGAATACTGGAGGAGCAGTTTGTTTGTGAGCTGCATAAATTGTCTGTGAAGGGAGATGGCTATTGCTTACAGTAATTTCTTTCTTATTGAGGCCTTTGGTTCCATCATAGTGCAAGTATCTGCTGTGGTAGATGATGGACACACAGCCCTCAGTTTCAGAGCTGTTACGTTCTTACTTAAAATGAAGCAGATAAATAAGAGTGATGGAAGAAAACAGGGTGCACAGTTGCATAGATGAACCTGTGCTCAACTTCATAAATCCAACCCTCTGAGGGTTTTCTTGGGAGATGGGTTTGGTGGTTTTGATTAAATGTATGTAAATGCCTGAAATTTTTCTGTTTGTTTGCTTTTCTTTTTTTTTACATTTAACATCTTGAAGGGTTAGAACTCTTCCTCACAGTTCAGAAGTAATAATGGAGATCTTTGGAGAGAGGAAAGGCCTGGGTTTTCTAGGCAATGTCACTTGGAGGTCAGGGAAGACAAATGGAATCATTTACCTATATTTTCCATGATAAATCAAACATGAAAATAACTTCCACAAGTAATAGAATATGATATAATAGAGAAAACTGCCTTCTGTATCGCTTATGTGACTTCTTCAGATAAGGCTGAATGACATGAAAAGCTGTCTACAAGACTTAGGATCATAGAATCATAGAATAGTTTGGGTTGGAAGGGACCTTTAAAGGTCATCTAGTCCAAACCCCCTGCAATAAGCAGGGACATCCTCAACTAGATCAGGTTGCCCAGAGCCCCATCCAGCCTCACCTTGAATGTTGCCAGGGATGGGGCTTCTACCACCTCTCTGGGCAACCTGTGCCAGTACTTCACCACCCTCATTGAGAAAAACTTCTTCCTTATGTCTAACCTATATCTCCCCTCCTTTAGTTTAAAACCATTACCCCTTGTCCTATCACAGCAGGCCCTGCTACAAAGTTTGTCCCCATCTTTCTTATAAGCCCCCTTCAAGTACTGAAAGGCCGCAATAAGGTCTCCCCAGAGCCTTCTCTTCTCCAGGCTGAACAACCCCAGCTCTCTCAGCCTGTCTTCAGAGGAGAGGTGCTCCAGCCCTCTGATCACTTTTGTGGCCCTCCTCTGGACCCGCTCCAGCGGGTCCATGTCCTTCTTGTGCTGAGGGCTCCAGAGCTGGACGCAGTACTCCAGGTGGGCTCTCAGCAGAGCGGAGTGGAGGGGCAGAATCCCCTCCCTCGACCTGCTGGCCACCCTTCTTTTGATGCAGCCCAGGATACGGTTGGCCTTCTGGGCTGCAAGCGTACATTGCTGGCTCATGTCCAGATTTTCATCCACCAGTACCCCCAAGTTCTTCTCAGCAGAGCTGCTCTAGATCCCTTCATCCCCCAGCCTGTATTGATACCGGGGGTTGCTCCAAGCCAGGTGCAGGACCTTGCATTTGTCCTTCTTGAACCTCATGAGGTTCGCCCGGGGCCCACCTCTCGAGCTTGTCCAGGTCCCTCTGGATGGCACCCCGTCCCTCGGGTATGTCCACCACACCACTCAGCTTGGTGTCATCCACAAACTTGCTGAGGGTGCATTCGATCCCACTGTCTATGTCACTGATGAAGATATTAAAGAGTACTGGTCCCGATACGGACCCCTGAGGGACACCACTTGTCACTGATCTCCATCTGGACATTGAGCCATTGACCACTACCCTCTCGATGTGACCATCCAACCAATTCCTCGTTCACTGAACAGTCCACCCATCAAATCCATATCTCTCCAATTTAGAGAGAAGGATGTTGTGGGGGATGGTGTCAAAGGCCTTACAGAAGCCCAGAGAGATGACATCCGTAGCTCTTCCCTTGTCCACTGATGTAGTCACTCCATCATAGAAGGCCACTAGGTTGATCAGGCAGGACTTGCCCTTGGTGAAGCCGTGCTGGCTGTCTCCAGTCACCTCCCTGTCTTCCATGTGCCTCAGCATAGCTTGTAGGAGGATCTGTTCCATGATCTTCCCAGGCACAGAGGTGAGGCTGACAGGTCGGTCGTTCTCAGGGTCCTCCTTCCTACTCTTTTTAAAGATGGGTGCAATGTTTCCCTTTTTCCAGTCACTGGGGACTTCACCTGACTGCCATGACTTTTCAAATATCATGGAGAGTGGCTTGGCGACTACATCAGTCAGTTCCCTCAGGACTCTGGGATGCATCTCGTCAGGTCCCATAGACTTACATATGTTCAGGTTCCTCAGGTGGTCACGAACCTGATCTTCTCTTACAGCGGGAGGGACTTTGCTCCCCCAGTCCCCATCTTGCGGTCCATCCACTCGAGAGGTGTGGGAGGAGAGGTTGCTGGTGAAGACTGAGGCAAAAAAGTGATTGAGTACCTCAGCCTTCTCCTCATCTGTTGATACAAGTTTGCCACTCCTGCTCATCGGGGGGGGGTACACTTTGAGGGACTTACTGCTTTCAGACAGTGTATTTCCAGACATTTTAATACCGTGTCCGTTTAGTGTTCATTCACGTGACATTGCCTATAACTTTGAGTATTTTAATGGCCTGTACATTTGCTCCAATTGCTGTGGTATAAAGGGCGGTAGTTTTATATTCAGCAGCAACCTATTTGATCTGCTTTAAGATAGCCCTTCCATCTCCCCTGGTCTCTTGTTCATGTCACCTTGTCCCTTCCCTCTGCTCCTTCTGTGTTATCCAGTGAGTATGCAGCTGTGCAAACAGTCGAGCCAACACAGCAGGGGGGAAGGTTTGCAAGAGCGTTTGCTTATTGCTTAAACTACCACCAAAGAAATGCATATTTCTCTGGGGAAATACATTACTGAAGGCTACTAGCGTCTTTGTATAATCTTTTACATTTCACTTGGCGAGAAAAAAAGGCTGTGCTTGGAATGAGGGGTTTGGTTTTGAATTATTAAATGCCTATGTATTTTTTTTTCCTGTTTTTGATAGTGGTGGTTTATTGAGAGGAAGGACATCAGGGTTCTGAGACTCAGAATCTTCTGGTGCTGCTAGGGTATGCAAAAGGTCATTGTCTCAAAAGTTCAGTCCTGCCCCTGCAGTGGAGGTTACTGTCCCAGTGCCAGAGAGAATGGGGTCTGTCTCACTTCTGCTTGCAGAGTGTTAACTTGCATTTCCCCCTGTTGCTGCTCTGTTGACAGGCTGGGATGGGAATCTGATGAAAAGACTCGTTCGGAAAGGGTTTAGCTCTGGTTTCTGTGCTGTCAGATGTTTGCCTAGCTTTTGTGATCAGTTTTTACCCTGTAGACTTGCAGTAATTGGTGTGGTTTGTAGCTAGGACCACATGGAACTTGTGTTTCATTAAATTTAGTCCCCTGCTATTGCAGATATCGTGTCATGTATCATCAATTAGTCAAGCTCTATCTTAAAATCTCTTTGGTTCCTTGTACAACCTTTCCATTTGGAAGGCAAATTTGTTTTCTTCCAGTGGCTTCAGAAATGATCATTAACTGATGAATTCATCAAAATTCTCCAATTGTGTCCCTATAGATCGTATTTAGAGTTGTCTGATGCCTGTGAGGGGCAGGAATCCATAAGCCATTTATGGGTCTAGATTTGAGTCCCATAAGCACTTCACCACATGAGTAATTGCCTCCCTTGGACAATTGAGTTAAATGGAGCTGCTCAGAGCTGGTCAAATGTGTGCAGAATCAATTATACAGGGCCAAGTTCAGCTTCTGAATAACCATGTTCTTGTTGATGAAGTCATTAGAATCAAAAGGACGTGTGAATTTGTCTCAGGTCAAAATTGTTTTCTTCAGTATTGTTTTCAAAGAGATAATCCTCTGTCATTTGTCATTTTAAAACCTTTCTTACTGTCTTGCTAATTTAATAGATTAATTCTCTCATGGGTGACTACTGAAAAGAAGTACTTAGAAAAGATGCACCTTAAACGTACTGAAGTCAAAGATAATTGTATTAAACCTTCTTAAAATGCAAAAATCATTTAATACCAGCAAAGTAAACATCTAGCATACAAAAATTACATTACTACATTCTTCAGTCAGTTGTTCCACAGGCCACAGGCAAGCTTTTTCATAGTGAAAGACATAAAGAACTTCAGTATGATCTAGACAACCATTTTAGTTTCTTATGATATTCTCAGTCTAACTTTTGACTTGAGAGTCAACCATGCTGGGAGTTCCCACAGCTGAGGACCCATGCTGCAGATGGAGAGGCTTGCCTGTATCTCTGTAGTTAAATTTTATTTTTATGTTATGTCCTACTCTTACAAGAAACCATCATGGAGTATGACAATAAACAAAGTAATAATAAACACCATACATCTTGCAACACCTTCCCCCCTTAAGCCTTTGCTTTTAAAAATCATTGCTTTATTTGCTTTTACTGTTGTATGAAATAAGTAGTACAACTTGATGTGAACAGGTTTAACCTGCAGGATTGGGGTTTGACCACAGTCTGCTTTCAAAAAAACACTTGAAAGCTTTTATCTTCAATTATTGTTGAGGGAAAGATATTCTAAAGATGGTGAATATTGTATTTTCTTATGAAGCTTTAAGGCCAGTAACTCTTCTTTTTACTAAGAAAACATCTCTTTTCATGAGTTTGAGCCTTGAAATGGATGGTTTCAGCTTTTCTTCTGACTGCAGCTGGCAAAAGAATGTGCTCGATCCCTAGAAATAAAAATCAGTTTGACCTAGTAATGGCTGTAGGGATCTTAGAGGCCAGAAATCCACACTGTAAAGATATCTCATATAATTCAGGAGCTCAAATTTCACTGATAGTGGCCATAAACTCCTACATCGTTTTGAGGCTTTGAAAACGTTTTATTACCCAACCAGCATTAAGCAGTGAAACTGTTGTTTATTGAATGCCTAGCCTTTTAACAGGCATCATGAGATTGTACAAGAACAGGGTGACCTAGGACCAAAGGACAGCCCTGCACAGACTGCGTCCTCCTGGGAATGAATCACAGTGGGCAAAGACATTTTCCTAAATATTCCTTAGTTGTGATTTTGCATTTTCTTTTGGGTGTATCTCTCTCTGTTTCACAGGGTACAAATGAATGCCATATTTAAATTATTTTTCCCTTCATCTTCTTGGTTAGTGCTTTTATTACAGCCATATCATCTTCCAAACACCTGTTCCCACTTTAACTCAATCCTCATCTCTTGCCAAAAGCTGAACTCTGGGGTAGGAATGCAGTAGTCCCAATAAGGTGTTAAAAATAAAATAGTAGTTGATACTTACATACCCATTTATATACACAAACAAATTAATCCTCATACCTCATGCAGAGAGGTATTTATTCTCATTCCAGTTTTAACTGCCAGGAAGCAAAGAGAGAATTTAAGCAGCTAATTTTTCAAACTTGCTTTTTTCCAAAAAGTTTTCAAAAGGTAACCCAATGAAGACACCTATTCAAACTATCTAGTTTCAAAGTGTTACTTAACAGTGCGACATTCTCCTTTGATCTCCTCTACCTCATTCTTTTGAGTTATGGTAGATTGACTGTTTGGACCATATTAATTGCATGTAAATGTGAGCACATAATCGAAAACCTCTCATTAAAAGATAGCATTTATTTCTATTGTTCTCTAATGCATCCATTCTATGTCATGTTCCCTCTGCCCCCTCCCCGTATCTTCTTGGTATTTCAAATGGTACTTCAGGTAGCGTTTAGGCTTGGTATATTCAGAAATGGATGTGCACACAGGAGATGACCATGTCTTACACTGTGACAACATTGTGTAAGTGACAAGATATCGCAGCAGTTTCAACGTTACATCACAGTGTGCTCTGCTCGTGTAGCATTTGCTAAGGGAGACTCTTACAAACTCAGTTTATGTCTGTGTACTGGTTTCTGTGGCATCTCTAAAACATTACAGGAAATGGAGATAATTTATGACCATTTCTTAGCTTTCAGGTTTTGGCAGATTTTCTTTTTGGATATAAATGGATGTGAGGGCGATCTGGCTGTGACATCTGTCACCCCATTGATCACCAGGGTTGATTTGGCTGATCTGACTGGCTAGGTGGGTGTCTCCTCCCTCCCTCACCACTACATGTGCGTCCCTCCTAACGCTGTGTGCTCGGCTGAAGAGGACGACCTTCCCTGATGGGGGTGTATTGTTCATTGGTCAAGGGTGTATGGTAGCTGCGCTCCCCTGCTAGAATCTCCAAACAAACTCAAGGTCCATGTGTAGGAGAACGTAGGGTAGTCAAGCTTCCAAGACTGCAGACACATCCAAGTGAGGCACTGCATGGGGCAGTCTGCCGTTGTTGGCTCAATGTCCAGATGGAGATTGGTGAGAAGTGGTGTCCCTCAGGGGTCCATATCAGGACCAGTACTCTTTAATGGACTTGATGATCTTGGAGGTCTCTTCCAAGCAAAATGATTCTAATGTCTTCATCAATGACATTGACAGTGGGATCGAGTGCACCCTCAGCAAGTTTGTGGATGACACCAAGCTGAGTGGTGCGGTGGACATGCCTGAGGGACCGGATGCCATCCAGAGGGACCTGGACAAGCTCAAGAGGTGGGCCCCGGGCGAACCTCATGAGGTTCAACAAGGACAAATGCAAGGTCCTGCACCTGGCTTGGAGCAACCCCCAGTATCAATACAGACTGGGGGATGAAGGGATTGAGGGCAGCCCTGCTGAGAAGAACTTGGGGGTATTGGTGGATGAAAATCTGGACATGAGCCAGCAATGTACGCTCGCAGCCCAGAAGGCCAACCGTATCCTGGGCTGCATCAAAAGAAGGGTGGCCAGCAGGTCGAGGGAGGGGATTCTGCCCCTCCACTCCGCTCTGGTGAGAGCCCACCTGGAGTACTGCGTCCAGCTCTGGAGCCCTCAGCACAAGAAGGACATGGACCCGCTGGAGCGGGTCCAGAGGAGGGCCACAAAAGTGATCAGAGGGCTGGAGCACCTCTCCTCTGAAGACAGGCTGAGAGAGTTGGGGTTGTTCAGCCTGGAGAAGAGAAGGCTCTGGGGAGACCTTATTGCAGCCTTTCAGTACTTGAAGGGGACCTATAAGAAAGATGGGGACAAACTTTGTAGCAGGGCCTGCTGTGATAGGACAAGGGCTAATGGTTTTAAACTAAAGGAGGGGAAATTTAGACTAGATATAAGGAAGAATTTTTTCTCAATGAGGGTGGTGAAGTACTGGCACAGGTTGCCCAGAGAGGTGGTAGAAGCCCCATCCCTGGCAACATTCAAGGTGAGGCTGGATGGGGCTCTGGGCAACCTGATCTAGTTGAGGATGTCCCTGCTTATTGCAGGGGGTTTGGACTAGATGACCTTTAAAGGTCCCTTCCAACCCAAACTATTCTATGATTCTATGATAAATGAAACATAGTTCGGAGACTAAAGCAGAACTAAACTGGAACTTTCCCTGCCAGGCCATCAGTAGGTAGAGTATTAACCAGAAGTGGTTGACTTGTTTCTTTGTTGCCTCTTTGTTTTTAAAGCACTTTACCACAATAGTTATTAATAGACCTTTTCCTGACAGTCAGTTTGAAGACAGAGCAGGTGACCTCTGGTGATGGTCTGTAGTTTCTCATGTCAGTTTTACCTGTCTGATGGGTTTTCTGTAGCATCTTGATGTAAGAGATGAGAAGATTGTCTTATGAGTGGCTTCAAACAGACTCTTAACAGGTAGCTACGTTTAGACAAAGAAAGATTGATTTTCATTAAATTGAAATTCAAAAATGCATTGACCGACAACATTAATATCTAATGGCTCTGGTGTCTTGCCAGTGCTATATCCTTCAGATAACTGTACTGCTATTACACTGAGAGTTGTGGAGAGCATGAGGAAACCCAAATCATTTTTTTAGTTGGTACTTGTATGATAGCCTTGATCATGCACCACACCAATTACGTATCTGTTTTATTTAGTGCAAATGCTTGTTTGCACTTCAGATTTTAGCAAGAGATCCTGCTTTCTCCTCCTTTCTCCTTGTGTTTCCAGTTCAGCTTCTTGTTCTCTTTAGCTTTCCACCATGTTGCTTCTAAAATTGAAATAATCTTAGCCTGCTATGTTTTTCTCCTATTAAGGGGGGGGGGGGGAGACAAGAAACACAAGCAAGAAACAGGCATTTCCAGCCAGACCCTGAAGAGGTTTCTGGCTTGCAGAAACAAGCTGGGAAACAAATAATCATTTTTTCAGTAATTTTGCTTTTCCTAGGCAAACAATGTGAGCAAGACTGCATGGGGACTTTGTCTCCTACCATAGTATATGAGCCATAGCACAGGCTGGAGATATATCGGGACTGAAGGAGTATTGTGTGGGTTTAGGGAGAAGGATTGATTGGTGTGAGGAGAAAAATATTAGGGGTAGTGGTTAAAAATAGGAGAAAGAAGATTTCAGTTAACGTGATGAATGGTTCAATATTAGGGAATAATAGAGAAAATGTTAGTTTATGGTGAAGGGATCATTTGTGCTGGAAAAATAAGCTGGTAATAGAAGACTATATTATTCATTTGTCTGGTATGGATGATGCAGCACTTGAAAGTCACCTTCCTATTTTAGAGTTTGCTACAACACTTCATGGCTAAAGGGACAGGAGGAGGAGAGGAAGGAAAGAGGCATTTGCCTGCTTAGTATCCAGTTGAGCATGTTATTGTGTACTAAAGTCCTAAAACCAGTGCTTCTCTTTCACATTTGTTAGCACTTCCCTCTCTTCAAGTCATAATAGGATTGGAATACAGTAACAGGATATTTTGCTGAGATAGGACGCTTCATAAATTATGTTGCAGAGAATACCACCAAAGAGCATCTAATTGAGAGCAACAACCATGCAAATGACCAGAACAACACACATCTGGGTAAGCCAGCACCTCATCAAAGAAATAAGTGCATAGTGTGCTGACTGATCTCCAGTCTCACACCTGACATGCAGCATACCTTATCAGCTTACTTTTGAGAGAGGTGATTTGATGATACTGTTGAAGAGAGATTATGCTGCCACTTAGTGGGCCCTATTTAGTCCCTCTGGAATTAGGTACAATTTACTTGGTTTGTGGTCAACAAAATAAATCCATATATCTCTCTATCTAGACCTTTCTTTTAAAAGACGTCAGACTATGTGTAGTGCCTTATTCAGGGCTTTTTTGTTTTCATTCTTTTCCACATCACTTAAATACTATAAGAGCTGCAGTTGCTGGATGCTACAGCAGAAGTACCACGCCACTCTTCTCCCTTTCTGGGGAAGATACAGCCATGCTTGGGTATTGTTGATGCTGGTCCGTTGAAACAGATTCCCAAGAGTGCAAAGAAATCTAGTGGTATGAGTACTGCAAAAACACAACAGAGCCTTAGACTGACATGACTGTCAGGAAATCATCCCAGAGCAAGTCACGCTGTGACAGCAGTCTGTGTATGTGAAAGCGTGAAATGGCGAGCTGTGCGTTGGAGTGCAGGTCTTTGAAAGGGTGGCAAACACGACCTTCTCTAATTCAGCCTTGTGCAACACCTCTTGGTGGGGCTAAAAGGTTTTCAGGAGTTGCATCGTATGTTCCAGTTTGATTTTCCAAGGATTAATTTCTTCACGTGTCTCTAGCTTTAGGATGCAGCTAGCATGCTGTAAATTGACACAACAGCTTGCAGTGCCTTGTTTGTTTTACGTTAACATGTATCTTCCAACTGCCCATACATGTATGTGCTTAAACAAATGTCTTATCTACAGCAGTTCAAAACCATTTCATGCAGAAAAATAATGTGCTGCTTGGATTACCTGCTTAGCCTAAAGTTCAGTAATTACTACAGTAAAAACCAAAAATCATCTGATGTTGACTAAGAAAATCCTAAATTCTGTGAGTTTTGTGTCCTGGTTGGCTTTGGATCAGTAATTGCAAAGCAACAGTACTAAATTTTATCCCCCACTGTGATTTGCATTCAAGATAGAAACTGTATTTAAGACTAACAAAGGTAAATAATACTGCTGTTTCTGTGTCTGTCTTAATGATGGGTACCATAAGAAGTAATGTCTGCAGTGGAAAGAAAAGTAGTATAGGCTAATCACAGAATCACAGAATCACAGAATGGCAGGGGTTGGAAGGGACCTCTGGAGATCATCTAGTCCAACCCCCCTGCCAGAGCAGGGTCACCTAGAGCAGGCTGCACAGGACTTCGTCCAGGCGGGTTTTGAATATCTCCAGAGAAGGAGACTCCACACCCTCCCTGGGCAGCCTGTTCCAGTGCTCTGTCACCCTCACAGCAAAGAAGTTTTTCCTCATATTTAAACGTAACTTCCTGTGTTCCAGTTTGTGCCCGTTGCCCCTTGTCCTGTCATTGGGCACCACTGAAAAGAGTCTGGCCCCATCCTCTTGACACCTGCCCTTGAGATATTGATAAGCGTTGATGAGGTCCCCTCTCAGTCTTCTTTTCCTCACGCTGAACAGCCCCGGCTCCCTCAGCCTTTCCCCGTAGGAGAGATGCTCCAGTCCCCTAATCAGCTTTGTAGCCCTCCGCTGGACTCTCTCCAGCAGTTCCTCATCCTTCTTGAACTGGGGAGCCCAGAACTGGACACAGGACTCCAGATGGGGCCTCACTAGGGCAGTGTAGAGGGGGAGGATAACCTCCCTCGACCTGCTGGCCACACTCTTCTTAGTGCACCCCAGGATGCCGTTGGCCTTCCTGGCCGCAAGGGCACATTGCTGGCTCATGGTGAACTTGTTGTCTACCAGGACTCCCGGGTCCTTCTCTGCAGAGCTGCTTTCCAGGAGGTCAGCCCCTAACCTGTACTGGTGCATGGGGTTGTTCCTCCCCAGGTGCAGGACCCTGCACTTGCCCGCGTTGAACCTCATGAGGTTCCTCTCCGCCCAATGCTCCAGCCTGTCCAGGTCTCGCTGAATGGCAGCACAGCCTTCTGGTGTATCAGCTACTCCTTCCAGTTTCGTGTCATCAGCAAACTTGCTGGAAGGAAGGACTTAATGAGGAAGGCTTGGCAAAAGACAAAATAAAGCCTTGAAGTTTTGGGGCTTCTTGTATCTAGATATAAAGAAACAAAAGATTAATAGCATTCTCAACTTAACCTGAAAAAAAAACCCAACCAAAAAAACCTTTTCCTTTTTTCATGAGAAGAACTACTTGATCTAAAAAAAAAAAATCGGTTGTCTTCATATAAAATAAAAACATCCAGAGATTTATTTTCTACTGTTTTAGCAGCTGCTTATAGTTTTCCCTCTAAAGCTTGGGCAAGCTTCAGCATGCAACTGTTATATTAGGAAAGAGATAGCTTGCAGTGCATGTGCACAGCCTGGGACTTTGGAAGAATCCCTTGCTTTTTCTCATTTATCTCTGTCACATTTCGAATCCAGCTTCATTCTTATAAGAAATTAATACTTTAGGAAGGATTAGATGAAAGAATGCATGCTGATTTATAGATGGGTTTATTTTGTAAATCCTGAAGGGGCATTACCAGATTGAGAAATCATACTAAAAAAATAAATCCTTGCATTGTTACAATTAATTCTACTAGCAATTGAAAGAAAGGAATCTAATTCTCCTTCTGCTTGATTGTTTTGTTTATATTTTATATCTTCCCCAGCTTGGACAGCAGAAGAAAGTGATTTGTCAGGGTGACGTTCTCCTAATAAGTTTCTTTGGGCAGTGAAGGCTGGAAAACCCACAGATCTACAGGATTGTACAGGAGAGGAATTGCCTTTCTCCAGCCTTCTCCTAGAAGTACTGGGGAATTTTCGCTGTTTAGATGATAGGTCTACTGAAGCCAAGTTCTACCCAGCTTTCGTTGCCACCTACGTTCCTCTGTGCTTCTGCGGTAGTGTAGCACGGACCAAAAATATGTTTCCTGTAAGACCTTAGAGCTGCTTGAAAGAACTTTGCTTTGAGATGGGAAATTCCTTGCAGATACATACACTAAAGAATGACCTTGACCTTCTGTGGACTGAATGAGGTTAAGAGTCCTTCACAAAATGTCATAGAATCATAGAATCATAGAATTGTTTAGGTTGGAAGAGACCTTTAAGATCATTGAGTCCAACCGTTAACCTATCACTACCAAGTTCACCACTAAACCATGTCCCTGAGTGCCACATCTACACGTCTTTTAAATACCTCCAGGGATGGCGACTCAACCACTTCCCCGGGCAGCCTGTTCCAATGTCTGACAACCCTTTCGGTGAAGGAATTTTTCCGAATATCCGATCTAAACCTCCCCTGGCACAACTTGAGGCCATTTCCTCTTGTCCTATCACCTGTTACTTGGGAGAAGAGACCAACACTCACCTCGCTACAACCTCCTTTCTGAGCTCTGTGGGGGTTAGTGGGTCAGATTGCAAAGCTGCGGTTCCACATTCCCTTACCCCTCAACCCAATTTGCAGTGATTTAACTTATCAGGATAACACAGTCCCACAACCTCTGCTTCTGTGGACTTTATTAATGCTGTCACCACATAGTCCTGTGCAGCACAGTGCTGCCATGTTTGGCTGTGAGAGTATTCTGGATATATTTTAGTTTCCGTCTCCATTGGAATTCAAGCATGATAGTGATAGTCATGAAGGCTTTTATACTGACCCTAGATTTTATAGCTTCTTATTTGATTAAATATTTGAAACTTGGTTTGTCCAACTGTATCTGTTCAATCTGGAGTATTGTTCTAGTGACCTTTTCAAGGGACTCATTCCTCTAGCGACATTTTTGTTTCAAATTGTTTGTTTTCTGTAGTAAAGCATTTAAGACTCACCAGCCTACTGGTGTGAACTTCTGCTACTATGAGGAGAGGCTGGTGGTTCCTCAGTTTGCTTATTACAAAAATGACAGGGAAGGGTAACTATATAAAAGACTTTTTCATGTTCTGATGCACACTCAAAACCAGAGTTCTCACTGCGTGGTATTTAAAGCATGCTGGGAAACTTTCCCTATCTGAGAGGACCTGAAACAATTATTTTTGACAGGTTGTGATAAGTAGCTGCCATTGATTGGCTGTGGAGGGGATATTAGAGCAGCCAAGTCTACTTACATGACCTGTGTGGCAGAGAGGAAACAGGCATGCAATGAAGGAACGTTAAGCTATCATCCCAAGAGCCTGGAGTGTAGAAGAAAGAGAATTAAACATCAGTGTAACAAAGGGCAACTTTGCAACTGGAGTACAGCCAGGGAGTTTGCAGGCTACTAGGAGGCTATCTTAAGGCAAGTAAATCCTACACTATCAAGGCAGGGGCATCTCTGGCTCCTCTCAGTCTTCTAGTAGTGAATATGCTGCCTTCTTCTCCAATTTCCTATAAAAATGCCTTTGCACTTTCCAGGAGCAGCCTCAGAGATGTAGAGGTAATATGCAACAGCTTGGTAGCATTCAGTCTGGAAAAGACAGCTGCTTTTTTATGGGTCTGTGGATTCAGTGGGGGCGAGTGTAAATATAGCAGTTAATGTTCTCTCACGTCTCTGCTCATCTAATGCCATCTGCTTTGTGTCCGTTCATTCACACTGGTGCCAAAACGTATTTCTGGAACAGGTTATCTGTGCATCAGCAGACTCGGTCCCTGACCGTTAGGTGAAAGCGAATATGTAAACTGTGTGGCACGAGTAGGCAGGCGAACTCTTAAGTTTTAGTGTGGTTGTTTATAATCAGCCATTGCCAATAGTTGCTAATCCACAGGGTAATGGTAACAGCTATAAGACGTCACTGCTTCTGGTGATGGTGCAGAAATGGGAAGAGCACCGTTGCGCCTCAGAAAAGGCAGTATTCCTTTGGCTCCTCCATCCCTCGTCAGCAGCTGTGGGAACACCAAACTTTGAGCAGTTTATCAGAAACCAGATATTTATAGAGCTGGGACCTGGACATGATGCAGATGCTTTATAATCATCCCACTCCTTGATCTGTCTTTATTTTACAGCAGTGAGAAATGCATCGGGCAGGATTATGGCCTTCTCTACGTGTTTATGCACATTGTCACTGTAGTTGTACCAGTGCATTATTAAATACAGGTTTGTTTTTTTTTTACATGTGAGCTCAGTTGTACTCACACAAACGTGGTTATATCACTTCCTCTGATTCTTTTTTCAAGGTAGAGGTGTATTCTATGTACAGGGCATCTTGATTGCACTATAATTGCAACCACCCAAGCAGTTGTGTTAGCTGTAATTATTGAGGCTTAAACCATGACACTTAGCACTAGCCATAGCTTTCATGGCAATACAAATCTATGTGAATTAGACTTTGGTCTGAGGCTTTGCATATGCATTATCTTCCAAATCCATCTGTACATGTGGAAGGAAACACTATTCTCAGCTTTTCACTCTTGTTTCCACCAGAGCTTAGTCTCTCCCCTGTGATCTGCCAGCAGAATTGTTTGTGCAAGCCCTCCCTTTCTAGTTTCTAGGATAAATCATTCCCGTTAGTGCAGACCAGAGTGTAGCATACCAGTCCGATTCCACCAGACACTAGGTAGAAAGCTTGAAATGGAATTTTGTGGGGAGAGAGGAACAGTAACTTGCGGCAGGGGGATACCATTGACCCTGTGTAGTTAACGTCTTCCACAGCACAGCTGGATCTAGGAGCAGAGGTCTGCCCACAGCTGTCCACATCTTCTTGGGAAGGTTATTCTCTTCCTGCGCACATGGATGGCATGGCATTGCTTGATTACCTGTCAGCCTTGAGTGGAAATGAATACAGCATTTGATGCTGGTTGTAGGCTGTAGCCTAACTGGCATATAATCAACGTTTTCTCTGAAGTCATTCAATCACGCCTGATTTCACACTAGCACGTGTGCAGGATTAAAGCATGGGTATCTTTATGTACAGATTGTCTGCTCACAGTAGATACGATTTAAGACAGCAGTGTAAGTTGTGTTCTTCTAAAACACAGTGTAGCGTTATGAACTGTGTGTGGTAGTGTTTAAAAATTGGTCTAATGTTCAAAGAAGTCAACAGTAAAATGTCTTTTATGCATTTAAGCTTCAGGTTTGAGTCTAGGAGTGGAGTTTTGTTCTTTGGTGTGCAATGGAAAAGGAAAACCAGAGCAGTCATATTTCAGGAAGTGTTCGTAGGTTTAATAGGTTCATTTTCTTCTGCTGAAACCAAAGCATATGTAACTACTTTCAGCCAACTATTTTCCTTTATAATTATGCAGGAGTAAACAGAAGTACAATTCCCTCTCTAATACTGAAGAGAAATTCTGTAGTATATCTTCTACCTACTTTTGTTTAGCTCTTGGGAGAGACACAGGTATTAGAAATTCTGTGTCCTCAGCTTTGAGAGACATACGCAAAGATCTTTATTTATACACAGTTCACTTGTTCTCCTTTAAAGAGAATACAGACATAAGAACAGTTTAAAAGCTTGTGTTAGAGCATGGGAATGCATCTTTCGCTATACAGGTTGTTTTCCTGTTTTGTTGAAATAAGGATCTGGCTTCTTTTCTGGTTCTTGCAGCTGATTGAGAGATTGAACTGCTTTTCCTTTGCTTAGCTGAGAAAATAATTTTCTCCGAGTGCTGCGTTTCCTCTGTCTGTTGTCAGCTCCACAAGACAGATTGTATGCACTGGATTTGCAGATTGCATTTCTTTAAAATATATTGTTTAGCTGCCTCTAGTCACGCTTCTGCTTCTCTTACAGCAGTCATCACCTTGCCTGCTCACCCAGTGTTACTGCTTGGGAGGAAGAGATTTCTTTCCAGCAGCTTCTGCCATCTGGAACCACCTTCTTTTATCTCCTTCATTCATTAGGTCTCCATAGTTTTTCAAATATTTTCTGAAAAGATAACTTTTTTCTTTCACCTGTTACTCCTCAGTGTTTGACTCTGTGACTGGATGCTAAATTCAGTAGGAAATGCCTTTACCTTGTTGTTTTCCACGAGGTTTTTATTGTATAGAGTCAGGAAAATGCTTTGAGGCACAGCTTGGTGAACAGTATAAAATAAAATGCTATTAGAAAGTTTCAGAAAGACTGAAACCTATAACCCCATAACTACTTTCTCCCTACCGAGGAAAGAATCTTGCCAGCCGCTGGTTTTGTAGCTTATAGTAAAAGAGTTTCCACCAGCACTGTGCTGCTGTTTCGCTCGCCTCTGTGTGTGTACGTACAAAATCGTCACAGAGTGGCAGAATGGCTGAGGCTGGAGGGCACCTCTGGAGACTGCTCCGTCCAACCCTTCCGCTCAAGCAGGGTCAGCCAGAGCCGGGTGCCCCGGACTGTGTCCGGTCAGGTTTGGAATATGCAAAAAACAGATGGAGATTGCACAACCTCTCTGGGCAACCTGTTGCAAAGTTTGACCACTTAAGTACACTCTGTCAGGATGCTTTTCTTGATCCTCAGTACCATTTCCATGTAGTCTGGAGTACACTTAACAGTTTGGCATTTTGTGTTTTCCCATTTTCCTAGGAAAGCTGAGAGCACAGCGTCTAGAATTGAACATCACAACCTGGATTTCTTAACTTGCCCTGGCTCCGAAAGCTTTTAACAAAGTTGTTGCTGCTTTATTGTTTACAGAAAAAAGTGATTTTGTGAGATATAGCATTTGTATGCCTGTGGTACCCTACTGCTCCCTCTGTATTGCTATCTCTTAAAATGCTTGAAAATGTGGAGTTTATGTTTGTTCATTATCCAGAGGTCTTAGCAGCTTCTGGCTCTGTGGAGACTAATGGGGTGGAGTGCTGAGATGCACTTGATACTCTGAGATAGAATAAGATTATCATCTTCACAAATAATTGAGAGAAAATGAAAAAACAATGTCTCCTGTCATGTAAGTAAGGATGCTAGAGTACAAAAATCAGTTCTTAATGATGAATTAATATTAGCTATTTTGAGTGCTTTAAGAAGGCAACAACATGCTGAGATAAGGTCAATAAAAAATCCTTGAATAAACTGATTAGAGAACTGACTTTTATTCTGAATTTAGTGATAAACCTTAGTTTGTAGATCAGATAGCTGTTTGGCACATTATTTTTCTTTCAAAGCGCACTAGTAGCGGTGAAATACTGGATTTGCAGACTTCACTGAAAGAGTTGCTACTAGACCTGGAAGAGGCCAGTAGTTGTCTATCTTGCCGAGAAAGTATCTTAATAGCTGGAGAACTGGGGGACAACCACTTAGTCCCACTTTTCCAAGCTATAGTAATTCATTTATTATGTAGAGCATATTGTTTACTGCTGTTTAGAGATCCAAGAGCATCTATAGTAACCGTTATGATAAAGAAATATTTTATATGCTTCATATTGAACTTTGGATAAGGTGGAACTTCGTAAGTGGTTTAGTTTCAGTTGGTTTTGTTCTCGAACATCATGTATTGCAGGTGGTTTTTAAACAGCTTATGATAGCCATGTGTTATCCCCTTTTTTGTTGACTATGTCAACTGTAGGGATGATCTAATGTGTTCTTTTCATTCACATTGGTAGTAAATATAAATACAGACAGTGATAAGTGATTCCTTTTGCTGTTTTTCATTTTATTGGGCAGTAGGGGAGCCTGGCAGTCTAGGGAAACATTATGTTGCAAATAATATTCTCAAAAGTGTGAAAAAGTGTATCTCATGCATTATAAAATATAGCAAGTAGTCAAATTAAACAAATATATCCACTCTAATGATACCTCAAAACTGTGTATCAAAGGAGCCTGCAATCTCGGGTAGAAAAATCTGCTTAAAATTTTGAATCTTGTGTACTGAGATGGTTATTGCTTTTCTTGATTTTTCTTTTTCTACCTTGCAATGCAAGGACAAATTTCTCACCTTGTTAAAGTCAATGTGAGTTTTGTCTTTGATTTAATCGGTGCCAGGATTTCATCACTAGCTTATGTTACTTATGACTCTTCTGCATAGGTAAGATTTACATTTGCTATTAATTATGCATCTGTCTTTTTTCATCTGAGTGACTAAATCATGAGAAAGGTGACAGGCGTATTGATTTTCCTTTCATTTTGCGTCTTTGAAGGTGGGAGTCTTTGGCCTGATGGATAAATTTCCCTACACGATGAGTAGTCTCTAGCCTTTACCACACCCCTCGGCTGAGCTGACAGAAATGTTTTTGATGTAGCAAATGCTGATTGGAAAATGCTGATCGAGCTGAATGAAAACAGTCAGTGGGAATATGTCAGTGTGATGAGATTTTCATGGGAAAGCAAGCAGACTGCCACCCTGGCCAGCCGGCTGTTTGGTGGCCAGCTTTGCCTACAGACGTTTCTGAAAATTTATGTCCTGCATGAAGATTCTTGTTTCTGAATTTTAATTCCAGTTTGGAAGAAGAAAAGAATGATTCAGACATGTGGAAGCTTTTGGGGATCTCAGCTGTCTTATCTGTACAAACCCTTCCATGTAGTAGCATTGCAGCTTTCTAATAGGTTACTGCTGTTAGTGTTGGAGTAGTGAAAGAGATGTTCAGGAAGTGAGATGGCTTGATTTTTTTTTCCATTCTTAACCAAGAATTGCTATTGTCATGGCCCATTCATACCTTGTAGTCATGTTATTTTAGATGTGAATCTTTTGTTTGAATGATTTTCTGAGAAGCCTCTTAGATATGTTAAAGCTTGCTTAATCTTTTGCATCCTCTGTAGCGGACATGTAACTCTCTCTTAAGCATTCTTTGGGCATAGGATCAAAAAAAAAAGTTGGTTTTGCTCTGTTTTGCCCTCTGTTCTCAACACTCAGTGATATTTTATGCTTTAATTCAGTTCCTTCTGGTTGATCAGCTTCATGCATTCTTTAGTCACAATATCAAGTAGAGCGGTGACTGAGGGTCAGCTCTAAAAATCCGAAGTGGTAATTGATGGTAATTTGAATTTTCACTTAAGTCACTGTTGAAAGGTCTTAAAGAGAAAAAAGAGGAAGTGTATGACTCAAATGATTTTTCTTGTGTGTTTTTCATGGAGAAGAAGAAACATTATATTTTCAGGAGACTGTTGCGTAACCTGATAGTCTTTTCTTTTTCTTCCTTTTTTTGTCCTTCTGTGGTGGCATCTGACCATCTTTTTTTCTGTCCTTGTGATCAGCAAAGTGTAATGCTTGTTCCCAATTGAATCTCTGAAGCAATCTCCTTGGCAGATGAGAATCTGGACACATGATTGTTTTTCTGGTCAGCTAACTTAACTTTCTGAGTTAGTATCCTGCAGGTTCTGAAGAAGGCTGAACAAAAACAAACATGCAGGGGAAACTGCTGCATGCATGTGACCAAGAACAAATGAGTTGGGACACCAGAAATCCTACAGATTTTTTGTATTTGATAGATCACCGTCCCCCTAAATAGCTGTTAGACGCAACAGTCCACTTAGTGCACTAAAAAGAAGAGGTAGATCATTTGCTATCTTCTGATCATACACGTGTTTGTCTTCTCCCCTCTGCTCCCTGGTCATTTTAAAATCGAAGGCATTTTTTCATCATGACTTTGGACTTTTCACCAGGACTTTTCATCCTGACTTTGGAATCAGGATTTCACTTATAGCGACAGCACTGTTCAAACAAGCTGATATTCACACAGAATAGGGAATATATCAGAGATTTAATCTAAGCTACTTTCAAAATACTATCAAATAGCCTTTTAAGTTAGACAAGATGAACACCTTGTGCTTTGTTATTCTGGGAGAAAAAAGGTTTTGATATGTAGTTCAGCAACAAGTGCGGTGCAGTGCATGTGCAAAACCAGTAAGCTTGGGAATTTTTAGGAGATATGTATTAGGTAGAAAAGTGGTGGGAAAGTAACACTGCTCTCAAATATGACCTCTGCTTTCTCATTGCTTTAGTGTGTTATTTTTTAAGTGAAAAGATGACCATAATATGTCATTTCAATTAACACAATGAAACATCTTTGTTTTACCTGCAGTGCTGACACTAACCACAGTATTGGTTTTGCTTCCTTTTACAGGTTGCCTTTTTGAAGATGTGAAGAATTCAGATACCTATGTTGAAAACTATTCTCGAATTCATTTTCGGCAGAAATGTATGGGTAACTTCCAATTATCTGACTTCTAGGAAAAAATCCACTGGCAATACAAAACAAAATGGGGGTGTGATGTGTTATTCTTCGTATCTGGATGTGTTTCAAAACCAAAGACAGAGAGAGTTAACTTTGGCATCCAGTACGTTCTTAGATGTCATTCTAAGAGTGACTTACCTGTCACTCCTGTCACATCCAGCTGGGATGACTGTTATGATCTCTTCATTGCCAAAAAAGAATTATCTATGTATCTTAATACTCCCTTTATAAGACAGTGTTTAATAGTGACCAGTATGTCCCAAGGAAAATTCACAACTGGTAGCAGAGAGAGGTTTTAAAATATTTAACGTTATGGATGCTAAAGTAAGCTCTTTACTTTCTTGGTTCTGGTAAAGGTAGAGGTCCAACTTTAAAATATAAAATCTGTTTTTTGTCAAACTTGTATGTTTATATTGTGTATTGTTTCCATATTAAGGTTTACCTTCCTTCTTGAGAGAGAGAAGGAAGCCAGTTTTTGTATTCCTACACCCCATATAGAATTTTTTGAAATTGATAATGTTTTGGAGAATCAAGGTTTTTATGGTTGCTTGGAATAATTATTCCTTCAACTTCAAAAAAGAGTATATACGTGAAGACTGGCTTTGCAGAAACTGCTGGAGGTGAAAGATACTTGTAGCAAGTCCATGCAGCTACTCTAAATTGTTGTTCTCTGTTACAGATGCTCAGCTGCCTTACACGGGAGCGATAGCGCATTTCCGTGGAACACAGAAGCTGTTACCATTTTCAGTTTCAGAGTGGATTGCTCACTTAGTTGACAGCAAATTTTGCCTTCCCTTGTCCAGGGGAACAGGATGGTATAAGTGCATAGGCTAACGAGCAGAAAAGATGCCTCCTGGCATTTTTGCCTCAATTCCTGCTCCTTGGGATGGACTGCTCTTGAGCTAGAAGAAGGTGATCCTGTAATATCAACCATCTCTCTTGGACCCCTCATCCCTCCAGGGTCTTATCCCATATCTGCGTAGCTTATCTGCGGTTTTCCTTAAACAACTGCTCTCGGCAAATCAGAGTCAGGTACTGGAATGGTTCGTCTGACCTAGTGTGACAATTCTTGTGTTCTCAAAATGCATACAAAAAGGTATCCAAACAGAAAGAAAAAAAAAGGAGAGAGCCTGTTTATGTAGGCTGGCTTTTTCAAAGTCCGTCTTTAAACTCTTAAAATAAAAAGATGCTACCTTGTTGGAAAACATATATTTTGGGAGAATGGATTCTGGAGGGAATAATCTTGTTAGAGTTGTTCTTTGAAAATTCCTGAACTTCAAGGAAAGGTAACATGCCCCTTACTCGTTTGATGATGAAATGATCATAATGTAGGAAGTGACCTTTGCAAAGTGTAGGATACCTTCTCTGGGTTTTACACATCCAAAGACAAGTAGCTGAGGCCTCCCAGCACCCAGTTTGGATTTCATTTTATTTTTCTGTTATTATTTTAGTTTTCAGTATTCAAGGAAGAACAAAAATATTCTGAGTTTTGTATTCAGGGACTACATTATCTAGCTGCAAGATATTTTGTCTATGCACCAATGTTTAGTCATTTTATGAATAAAATATATTTTGTAAATCAGTTTACTGTTTGTTCTGCTTAATTTCTGTGACAGTTTCAGCTTCCCGGAATGTGACTGAGCAATTCGCAGATGGAAGACATTCGTATCACACAGAAATACTCCAACTTTAAAATCTTTTCCAACCTATTTAAATGACCCCTGTTATGGTTTTGCATGTATGGAGCAATTTTAGGTCAGAGAATGGTTCTGCTTTTGAGGTTCAATCGCTGTCATGTCCTGCCTCGTTTGGTGTTGTGGCCTTAAAGAGTTAATCTGCCTCTGGTAAAATACATGGTTCCAGAATGATGAGTGCAGACATTTCACCGGGAGTACTTTGGGGGAGACAACCCTTCCAGAGATGAAACACAAATCAACCCCATCCTGCCTGATCTATCGCTCACCTGGAGGAGCTGATGGCTCCAGTCATGCTACTACGATGTCAGTGCTGGCTCAGGAAGCAAATCCTGAGAGAGTGCTAAGCCCACTGTCTACACTTAAAACATGAAACTTGTTAGGAGCTTGCCCTCTGCCTACATATGCTTAAAGCTTTTCCTTGTTCTTTTTTACCCTATACATTGGTGAACTGGGTCTGGCTGGGGTGGAGTTAACACTCTTCATAGCAGCCCGTATGGTGCTGTGGTTTGGATTTGTGGCTCCAACAGTGCTGGTAACACACCAATGTTTTGACTATAGCTGAACTTTCTCTTTTATTTCCCACTCTGTCTCCACCTCCTCCCAGTGAATTGGCTGAGGTTGGACAAGAAGTTAGGAGGGGACACAGTGGGGACAGCTGACCTGAATTGGCCAAAGGGATATTCTGTACCATACGGCATCATGTGCAGCAGTAAAAACTGGGGGTAGAGGAAGAAAGGGGGACAGGGGTGTCTTCCAAGGTGGTGGTTGCTCAGAGAATAGCCGGGCTTCGGCCTGCTTGTGGGAGGTGACGAGTCATTGCCTTTGCAACACTGGCTTTTTTTTTTTTAATCTTCACTTACTGAACTGTCTTCATCTCGACCCACAAGTTTTCTTGCTTTTGCTCTTCCTGTTCTCTGTCCCATCATGCAGGGGGTGGGGGGAAGAGGAGGGGGAACGAGCAAGCAGCTGGGTGGGTGCTTAGCTGCTCACCACAATTGGAAGTAGAAGTTGTGAAGCCCCCATAAGAAAAAGAATAAATCCTTCTATTCCAGCTGCCCTCCCCCTTGGGGACACTTTCCTTCCCCAGGTTCCCAATGGCCTCAATTGCCTGTCTGCATCCGTACAGGGGCAGGGAAATTTGACATGCTTAAGTGGCCGGTATGTTTCCCTTTCCTTGGTTCTAGCTCTGAGACCTCCATTAACACTTAACCCTTACATTATCTGGAAAATACCAGACAAAATATAATAATATATAAATACGTCAGAAGGATTACCATTTGAAAATCTGTTTCTTTGGCCGTGTTCAGAAAAAAAATCACAGAATCACAGGATGGTAGGGGTTGGAAGGGACCTCTGGAGATCATCTAGTCCAACCCCCCTGCCAGAGCAGGGTCACCCAGAGCAGGCTGCACAGGACTGCGCCCAGGCGGGGTTTGAATCTCTCCAGAGAAGGAGACCCCACACCCTCCCTGGGCAGCCTGTGCCAGGGCTCTGTCACCCTCACAGCAAAGAAGTTTTTCCTCATGTTCAGGCGGAACTTCCTATGTTCCAGTTTGTGCCCGTTGCCCCTTGTCCTGTCAGTGGGCACCACTGAGAAGAGTCTGATTTTTCTATTTTCCCAGGTACCAGGCAATATGTTATTCAGAACTCCTGTTTCTGAAGACAACTTTCCTGGCTTTCTATTTTCCCCTCCTATTTCTTATGTGATCTTTCCTACTGAGCCAGTAGGGGATTTGAGGTGCGACCGCTTCATTTGACGCTTTCTTGCATTCTAGCTGCTTTATAAAAGAGAAACTTGGCCATTTTTTCAGGATTATCTTAGCAGTGAACCACGGGCTCTCATAAACAATAGACTTTGGTTCATAAAACCTGTTGAGTTCCCCCCAAGGCTACTTTCTTGACCTTTGCCTATCACTGCTCTTGCCTCCATTTCTCTGCCTGTTGAATAGCATGATGCCGTTTGCTTGTTGACATCAACATTTTGAAAAGTTGTGTACGTACAAAGTACAATTAGTTACTGCGTTATTTTCTTAGCATCCAGGGTTAGTGGTACATTTTAGTCTAGTCTACATACCATGTTTGGATACACCCGTAACAGAAATCTTGTTTAGTTTTGAAGTGTGCGGACAGTATCTCCATGCAGATGGAAAAGCATGCACCAAGATAGGAGTTGGCCCAGAAGCTGTGTTCTTAGAAAATGTTTGGTCCTGCTTATCACTTTCCCTCTCTCCCCAGCATTTTGTATCTGTTACACTCTGCATTTTTCATGGCAGAAAATGTCTTAATTTTTGCTTTCTGTAGGGCCAAGCATGGTGTTACTCTTAAAGTAATAATAATAAATCAGCAATGACATTAAGAAGTCCGCAACTCACATTAACTGAGATACATGTGCATCCTTTCCTAATGTGCAGTCTCCAAATAGTGTATGGCAACAAGAAGATATTAAAAATGTCAGCTTTAATTCTAATATGCTATGAAGTTATGAAGGTGTCTGTTGGTGTGGTGCACAAGCTGTGCCTGTCTGTCAGACCACTACTGTTCTCTCCGTTAGCAACAACAGACAACAATATTGTTTCTGTCATTAACGGGTCACAGGGCGATTATGTTAGTGTAGGGCTTCTTACTTCTTTTAAACAAGTTTGACCATTTAACTGGGATAGTTAAATTGACATACCAAATTGAGCCCCAGTGGGGTTATTTTAATTCCAAAATTAGGGTGGCTTTCTAGCTTAGTTTAAATCCCCAACAGAGTAGGTTAGAATAAACACAATAATAACAAATCGGGGACCTATACTGGTATTACCCTGTGAGTTGAAGGCCAAGTTCTAGCTTACCTCCATTTTACTTCTCTGTGTCAGGAAACTTTTACGTATAAGGAACTACTTTTATGAAAATTTACAATAGATGCTTTTGCACTCGAACGTTCTGGGTTTAAATGCAAATGCTTTTCAGTAAATTTCTTTCTGTTTTGCTGCATTCATTTTCGTTCCTCCAGAACATCACTTTGTGGTTTCAATTTTAGACTTTGCATCCTTTCATTTCTCTCCTAGCCAACTGTGCTTCATTATAAATGACAAGTAACTTGTCTGAGGGACTGCATTAGCTCATCAGCCTCATTCCTTTTGGTTTTCCTCCACAGGTTTTCTTGCTACCGTTGTATCACTGTCGTAGAAGCACTGCAAAATCTGCAGGTGGACAAATTACAGAAACATTGAGCAACTCTGTCTTTACTAGGCTGCTTCAATTTATTCTTTCGGAGCAGGCTGAATTGCCTCATAGCAGATGCCATGGAGCATTAGACAATGTTCACAGAGTATCAGGAATTTTGCAGGTCCACATGCTAATGGCTCAATAGCAACATATGTGTCTTCTGATACCTGATTATGACGTTTAAGTGTGGCATTTTTCTTACTGTGGACAGCAATTGCTGTGTTCAGATCCCGGGATACTGTGGTTCTCTATGTTCAGATGGCATTGTCTTAAATATGGCAGCAATGTTATTGTCTCACTGCCGTATTGTGTCCAGTGGCACATGCTTCATTCCCATCCGATCATCTTTCTTGCACATGGGTTGTGCAGGTCTGTGTACTGCGTCCTTAGTGACAGATGCTTCTTCTACCTGCTTGTATTCAGTGATGACATAAATGCATATCAATTTATCATAGTAAACAATAGAAAACTGTGTTTATTTAAAAAACAAAATGTCATTTTAACTTACGTGCTTTTAATCACTTCCTCTAGATTGCAAAGCACTTTGTTATTTATCTTTTTCTGGGATAACTGGGTTTTCTGTAGTGCAGGCAGGAAGGTGGAGCTGCAGATGGGTTCCGTGTTTGCGTCACTGGCAGCTCCACTGGCTACGGGCTTGTGAAACAGACTTTACACCTTCATCACTGACACCAGTTAATTACAACCCCAATTGGCTGGCCATCTTGTCTTTTACCTACATGTGTTTCCTCACTTTTAAAACTATGACTGTATCATAAGGGTCATGACTCTCCTATCAGCGACAAGGTCGTTTGCCCAGCAGTGCAGCTGGGAAAAAAGTCCCTGTGTGGCCAGAAAGTGAGTTACACAGACGGAGGGCAGACCGTCAAGTACGATAAAGCTGCCGTGGCTGTCCCGACTTTAATGGAGCCATTGCCAATTTACATCAGCCAGCGATGCGCAGTGTGGACAGGAGGGAGATGAAGTCTCTTGTCTTCCCCTGTCAGTCCCACTTCAGAATACAGAATTGAGTTGGCACACGTATAGAAACGGGGCTGGCTCTGTCTGAGAAAGGCCTGAGACCACGTCTGGACAGACACAGAGTCAGCTGTCATCACTGTGCCATCGTAACGGGAGGGCTCGGCACAGCTCACAAGTGAAAATGCCATAGAAGGACGTCGGCTGTAAAACAAGCAGAGGGGAGAAAGAAATTCAGTCAGTGCTCTGTATCAGTTCTGCATGATGTCGTCCTAGATTAATAGGCTTATCGAGTACATCCACGGCGCAACGGCTCTGCTCTCAACTTCTTTGTAAACTTTGTCAAAAGTTTCTGTCTGTAACTAATGGGAAGCCTGACACGTAATGATCCAATCGTATAGTTAGTGTAGGCTGTTTTCTCAGATTACTAGACTTGCCCTTTACCAGACTTTGATTTATGTGGACCTAATAAGAGAAGGGCAAGCACAGTCCTTTGTTTGAGCTTTGAAAGAAAACGGAGGTGTGGGACAATTTATAGCTTGTGCTTTGTTACTGAAAAGGGGTTTTGTAAATTTGTTGAAATAAATATTCTCAAACACGTGAAGCAAAATGGAAATGCACTAAATTAAGAGTGCCTTTTAAATTAATGGCTATTGAGAAGAAGATATGAGCTGTTGTTTTAGTTGATTCACAGTAATTATTAAGATCATATTTTGTGGTTAAGATGCACAAACACGGCTTGACTGTTGCAACCTCTTATCTTGAGAGTACAAAGAGCAGTGTCTGTTCCGATGCAGCAAACACAGCTCTGGCAGCTCTGGCAGTTCTCCGCGTAGGTAAGTAAACAAGGCCTGAGCGAGCCCAGCAGAACACGGGGAGCGTAGTGTGACAGAGGGCTCTGTAAGATGCTTAGAGGGAAAATATATTAACCACGTGCCTGAAGGAAATTTTTTCCTGTCCTTAAAAGTGCTTTTTAGATTGCCGCAGGCATAAGAAGAAACATCTTGGTGGGTTGGGGATTTTGGAATTGGCGTCATAATTTGCAAATGAAAACATATTTCCTGGCCTGCTGGGTTTTTTCAACGATCGCATGAACTCAAAAGAACATCTTGTCATAGAGTAATGCTGATTTATTTTGCAAATATTTCTAATTACCTGAGGATTTACTAGGGTATGCGTTACAATCTGTACCTTCCGTCTCTTCTAGATTTTGACGCTTGCTCAGCAAAAGTCACCATTTACACAAGAGTATATCAGCTTTCACCAAACTTAGAAAATTTTTGTTTAAAGTAGGAACTAGTGGCAATTTGTTGTTATAGTTACCAGAAGACTAGTAAGTAAAAAAGACCTCACATGGGCTACTTGTTTTGTTGTGTATCATTTCACATTTTAAAGTGGATTTTTGTCTCTTACTGTAGTATGCAAATGTTCCACTATTAGTATTAACCATTTTTATTTGGGCCATAGAACATCATTTTAAAGCATTTTTGAAAGACTTTTTCATCCCTTAAACCCAGTGTCCTGTTACAGCTGGCACTCTTCCACATGGTTCTGTCTCATCTGACTCCGTTCATATCCTGGTCCACTCTAAAATTAAACAGTTGGGGTTTTTTTTTGTCTTGCTGTCCTTTCTGGAAACCTGACCCAGAGCCTCACTCTTCTGATGATAGGAACCTTCTGATTTCTGAGATAAGTGTATCCCTGGCTAATTGACACCCATTTGTTGTTGTGCCAACAGCATTCTTTAATGTAGGTAGGTCGTTTTCTTCCTGGGTTCTTAAATCTCATTCTGTGTTTAGGGAAAAATCTTGCCTCCTTGGAGCTCATTTTATTAATTAATAGTTTCTTTCCCAAAGATCGACTGCGTTCTACCGGATTCTGTGTCTGTTCCACTTTGAATTAATCTCCCTTGTGCAGGAGTGAACAAATTGTGCCCAAGGTGTGCATCTCAGCAGAGTGACATTAATGCTTCCTTATTTCTCTTGGGAACACCCCACTTCATGCATTAGGGAGTGCTGCTCTTTTTTTTTTTCACATCTGCAGCACACTGGTGGTTCATAGTGAACACCCCAGCTCTTCTTCCCTTCTGTGGAGACCAAAAAAATACCATTATTCTCTGGCAGAAAAAAATGATTATTTCATAAGTGCATGACTCTGTGCTTTGTATGTTTTGATCCTTTCCCTAGGTTTCCTGATCCTCATTTTTATTTGTGATGCTTCTGACTGTTACATCAGCAAATGTTCTTAAAACATTTCTAGTTGGACCATGCCACTGTGCCGTGGTCACTAGTAAAAATGTTTAATAAGTTTGGTTCATAGACAGAACTACTATTCCCTCTGGCCTGTTACTTCTCTTTTTGATTTCCACTGAGAGGCTGAACCTTGGGGGTTCAATTCAGACCTCAGCAGGAGTCAGGATCTCAATGTCATCATCTCGAGCCCTGTGACCATCCCAACCGACCAAGCAGAATCAGCCCTTCAGCTGTCATTGACACTCAGTGGACCACACATGTTCCTGACCATACATGTAGAGAAATACTCTAGTGAATGGAGTTCTCCTGCCTGCGGTAGACAGGCGTTGGTGTATTATGTATTTCAGCTATTAGGTAAAAATTGCAGATTATCTTGTTCTTATTTAGCGCTCTGTTGCTGGTCCATTTGTTGTGTGTTTTTTTTTTTCCCCCCATACTGAATTTGGGAGCAGTTTGTTAATTTTAATGTTTGGTACAAAGAGAATGTCATTCCAGTGACCAAATGTTCCTGTGAAAACACAATGTTATATTCTGTCCTTTCTGCTGATGGTAAATTGAGACCAAAGTATGGTAGTGGGAGCAAGACACTGGTCAAATTCCAGTAGTTGTTAATGGAAAATGTTCCTGCTCTGAGCTTGGATACTTGATGTTTTAACCTTGATAGCTTTGTGGCTATAGCCAGGACCTGGGAGATTCATACTTTTCCTGACTGAGTGTATAAACTTTCAAAGAGATGTTTGACAGACCTGAGAGACCTGGGCTTTAGTTTTTCCATACGTAATGTTATTTATATCCCAGGCTAATAATGCGCTATATCCTATATAAGCTTTTTTTAACTACAGACTCTTCAGATCCGCCATTCTGTGTAGCGTGAGCTTGTCGTGGTTGTAGCGTCGGAGCAGCTTTGTGCATTGCGCAACGCAGGTGGCACCTCTCAAGTGCGACTGACCCTTCCTCTCCGCAGAGGGGAGGTGCAATATGCCCGTTCTTTTGATCTGGTGACGGTGAGCAGGGAGCGGTCGCTCGCTTGTTTTAAATGCACGCCCTGCTCGGTGTATCTGTTAGAAGAGGTGAGTGACAGAAGCGTGCCTCAGAGGAGAAGGTGTTTGGGTTTGCCATGGTCCAGAGTTTCTGTGTGACGTCCCTTCATAACTGGAGAGGCCACTGTGAAAAGCTTTTCTCTTGTGGGAAGTGTCATAGTTATCCTGGACCCAGGTTTTCAGGTGTCTTGAAGCGAGGATTTTGGGATCATGGACTTGATTCAAAGCTCCACGAAACAGCAGCACAGACAGCAGGTGCTAGGTCATTGACATATTTTATCAAAACTTAGTTGCAAGGAACTTTTTTGTCAATAAGCTATGTTAAAGATGTTGTCCATTGAGTATACACTGCACGATTTTCACCCTGTCTCTAGCAGTGTTTCTAAAATGCAGACTACATTGCCCAGCCAAAGGCTGGTTGGTCTGTCCCCATGATGTTCTGCATTCCTCTGCCTACCACCACCACCGAGTAGTATTTTGTCTTGCTTAAGTTCAATTTCAAGTAACAATTCGTGCAAAGCCAGCGTTGTTCAAACAAAAGGCCGCTAATGAGGTGGCCTGGCTTTATGAGGTGAGGGATGGATGAATGAGTAGAGTTTCTGCAGAAATCTTTGTATGATTAGCTGTGTGTTTTGTATATTAAAATGTATCGTGGACTTTATTACCCTAATGCACGCACAACAAATGCACAGGAATGCCATATGTATCCACAGCTGCAGAAGATAACCCAGACTATTATTAGTTACTGATTTAATATGATCCTCTAATCAAAGATGATACAGTAATGCACGAAAGGATACACACAAATTTACATTTGGCATTTTCTGCCTTGAAGTTTTTTGTCACATAATCTAAGCACGGTTTAAAGTTTTTGATGATGGGTACAAAAAGGCTTTTGATGATTTGAAGGAAAGCATTAAAGAATTCTGAGCTTGTCATATGTTTAGACACAGCCTCCTATACAACTTCAGGGACTGGGCTCGCTCCTTCAAATAATAATATCTTGTACATCTGATTTCATGAAGAATTCAAGATTAAAGGTCATATATGAGCAGTCTTTGTACTGAGATAGTTTGTTGATAATAAAGCACAATTTTGACGTTTTATACTTCTAATGAAATGGTGTTGCACACATTGCAAAACTCTGGTAACTTCATTTTACTGTAATTCATAAAGAGAATAATAGGCATGCAACAATGCACTGGGGTGTTTTATTAGAAAATTGGGGGCCATCTTCACTAGTTTTTCCACATAGCTTTTCTCCTTCCCTCTGTGGTGTTGTTTGTCAGAATTGCATTGCTTTGCTACCATCTCACTTCTGCAAAAGGCAATTTTGTTAAACGTATTCCCGAATGCACTGATGAAGTTATAACTGTTTGGCAAAGGCTTGGAGACGAAGATGCTGCCGTGAAAAATGAGCCTTGTCAACAGACAACTGACTTGTGATCACAAAATGCGGACAATGTGGTCAGTGTTGTATTATCTGTTTGTCTCCTACTTTCAGGTGTACCCACTATCCCGAGGGAGTTGTTACATGTCAGGAGCATCTGTGGACTCTGACAACTCTTCTTCACTGTCAAATTATATCAGAGCAGAGACTTTTTTCATCTCTCAGCGCTATGGCTTTTGCCCAGTGTTACTGGATGTCCTCGGGCTTTGTGGCTGGCACTCTGGGATTTGGGCATCCAGTTCTTTTTTGTGCGTCTGTACCTGTCTCTAGCTATGTCTCTCGTCTGCGCTTATAAAATGGGAGAAAAGCAGAGTCTAGACTTGAAAGAGATGTTATGAGGAGAAACGTGTCAAAGACTGTGAGTTTTGGGGTAAGCTGTCAAAGATTTAATAGATAAAATATGAATTTGCTCTAGACTGTTTGTAAAAGAAGGTGTATCTTGTTCCATATTGATAGTCGCGTGGCATTTCGGCACGTATGTGAAAAGCTGTTGCTCCCAGTGCCTGCTAGGAGATCATATTATTTCCTTCTCTTAACTCGTAATGCGTTTACCCTGCCTGTGATTTATGTAGCCAGGAACAAGAACTGAAGCTCTTACACAGGGGAGAGGATGGGTTGCTTGTGTGCCAGAGCTGTTAAAAGCTAAATCTTCAGATCTTTAACCCATAAGATAGTGTTTCTAAAGAGGACGCCTTAAACCTGTTTGTATTTATTCATTAGTTTCACTACTGTGTTATTTCCACGCTGTTTAACAGCAGCTGATATCTTCCTATATTTTTCAAGATCCCAGGGTGTTTATTGTAGTTGCAATCGTTCTTTCGTTGAGATCAGCAGAGTAGCAAACAGAGACTGCAGATCTATTTTAGCCAATGAGCCATTAGTTTATGCTAGTCTAGGAAATTCTGCTTTCTGTTAAACTGCAGCAGCTTATTTATAGTCTCACAGAGTTGGCATTAATAGTATCCAGTCTTCTTCAAATGTGCACTGCTTGTTTTGTTCTAATCCATCTGTTTGAAAAACAAGTTAAATGGGTTATGCATTATGTGTGTTGCTTTGATGACAGATTTGGAATTTCCTGCCTTGGATAAAGGAGCAAGGATTAGCCTTAAAGATGTAATTCCACCTCTGCCATCCAGACCTAACGCTTGCCATGCAAAAGGGGGAACAATCCTGTCTTTGCAAGGGATTCTAGAGGGCCCCTTTTCCGAAGTGGAAAAGCTGCACTCCAGATGCTCAGATAAATTGTCAGGGGTGTCCCTTCTTTTACAGGCAGCTGCTAAGACCTGGGAGAGATGCTGTGTTTCCTTGTTGCCACTGACTGAGGAGTAAGAGGTGACTTCTCAAGTATGTGCTGGTTTTGTATAATCTGAGTTTCATTGTATTATCTGGGCTGAACATCCTACAGGTCACTAAGAAGGGTATGTAATATAGAAAGGTTTAACAGAGGTGCAGGCAAAGAAATGCCCTGTCCCTCGTATAGATAGTATCAGGCAAAATTTCATGTATTTGCTGATGTTCTCTTGCGACTTGAGTACCCTGCAAGAGAAACGACACCCTCCGCAAGAGTAAGGGAGGGTCCTAAAGCAAACATTACATTAAACAGGCTAGAAAGCTGAAGGCTGAACTCTTCCAGTGAGCCCTGATGACTGCCTGCATTCTCACTAAAAACCCACTAGCCAGGCTTTTTCCTTGCATGCTGTCGATGCACCATGCAAATACTCCTATGTCTGTGCAACGTGTGTCTCTTATGTCAGTAGGAACGTAGCCCTCTAACCTCTGAAAGTAACACCAGCTTCCCTGGGCAATTACTTTGGCCATTTTGTGCTAGAAATGGTCCTTTAGTACTGCGCTAACTTTAAAAAAACACGTTTTAAATTACCCTGAAGGAAACTTTAAAAGGTAACAAGCAGGGGTGAAGGGGACAAAGAGAGAAGAAATAGAAGAACTATATTAAGACTTCAGCTCTCCGTGTTCTGCACGTAACAGAGCCAAAACAACGTAACACCCCCTTCTCTCTGTAGCAGAAAACATCCTTCAGGCTGGCTCTCCTGTGCAGCCACTGTAAAGGAAGTTTAAATATAGCAGAAATAAACTTACTGAAAAAGTTGTGAGCAGGCTCTAATTTCCAACATCCTTGTTCGACTCTGAGGCACCCGAAATGTGCGCAAGCAGAAGTCACCGCAGCCGAGTCCAAACCTGTGTTGATTGTCACTTGTGTAGGTGTTAGTGCCGAACGCTTTCCCGCTCCCTGAAATGCAGGAGGGCTTTTACTTCGCAAAGTTTCGTGGTGTTGCCATCTGTCCGAGATTCCCCTGGCCGAGGGTTCACACGATCGGGGCGATGCTGTGCTTCCAGGCCAGCACATAGAGGGTGTGGAAGGTGTATGCTCCCAGGGGGTGTCTTTCTAATTCTTCCCAGCAGGAAGGTGGATGAGGAAATTAATAAACATGGGGCCTATTTTGCCTTTTATTAAATAGGAGTTTCAATTAAAGAAATACATGCTTAGGAAAGCGTAACAGCTCCATGCACTGCTTAAAAGCTGAAATAAATACAAACATTTGCAAAACACTTTTCACAAGCTTTGTAAGTCAGAAAATGAAAAAGAAAATGGCATTAAAAGCTTAATTTAAAAAAAAATTAATAATTTCACACTATGGTGAGGAAATTCCAATTAGACAGAAAAATACGCAGTGTCAGCGGGGCAGCGCTGAATGCTGTAGGATGTCTGAGCCCCCAGCTGGCAAAGAGTTTCTAATTTAGGGCCAAATTAAGCTTTCATTTATGCTGGCATGTATCCCCAGGAACTCTTTTCACTTCGTCGGGGTACTTGAGTCTTACCCCTATGTAGCTGAGACCATAAATGAGTCCTTAAGAAGCTTTTTGCTACTGAGAATTCTTTCGGAGCCTTATCGTTATTAAAGTTCTTTCCTGAATAATGAACAGGCAGAGGCAGTAGGGAGAAAAGACTGACAGGCATGAACCTGCCGTTATAAAACATTAAAATGTCCTGAAACTTGAGGATTTCAGCTTTGTTACCGATACCACTATTTAAGTAAGTCCTTATTGTTTACCTCTGACATTTAAATCCACTAAACATTGGGAATCCAGAAACTCCAGATTATTAAGAGGCTGAATGGATGTGATTACAATGTATAGCACTGTGTTATTCATATGGAGGCTTTTCAAAATTGTCTTTCAATAACTTCTTTCCAAGTCTGAGTAAAACAGATCTCTACAGCTGGACATTTGTGTGGCATAGCGGGTACGTTACGTATGCCTGTGACCTTCAAACACTAGCTTTTATGGGTACGTCTCTTGTGGTTAGCATGATAAATGATGTTAACGCTGGCTAATTAAATCAATACATCTCATTAATGTCTTGCAGTTTCTGAATTTCTTGTCACTCTTTAGTCCCATGGATCACCTTCCGTATCTGCTTTTCTCAGATCGACATGCAATTTTTTCCCTCTTCTTTCTCCGCAGAGATACAACAATTCCAGTACCCTCCATCTGAAAGTATGTTGGAGAGGTATATTTAGTACACCTAACAAGAGAAAAGTTGAAAGGTAACCAGTAGCACCTCCCGCTTCCCCATTAAATTTATTTTCACCATTTCACAAATAGAGGCCCTTCTGTGTCTCTTGGACTTAACTTATAAACTAAATAACTTTTTTTGGTTGAACATGTTGTGAATTGTGTTAATGCAGGAAGAGAACGGGTGCTGGGAGATGTTATATGAAAGAATGTAAAGAATCCTACAAGGATTTTCACTTTCTTGCGGCACTGACAAGGATCTGAGTTAGGAATATCGCAAACAATATTGTCCCTATGCCTATTGTGTGTGTGTCTCTATGCTTCCACATAATAGAAAGCCTTTTTCAGTTCCCTTCTTGACTTTTGCCATACATTAAATACCTAATAAAAGAGGTTTAAAACCTTTCCACAAAACCCCACATTTTTCCCACAAAGATAATAGCCTAAATATCTCTTGGAATATGTTAGTTCTTTTGGATATTTTTCACTTTTTTTCCCAGTAAATCATGTTTTCAATACCACCTCAGAATAGAAACGAAAACATTGGTGTTTTGGGGGTTTGTGTGCTTTTTAAATTTTTTTTTCTTTCTCTTCTTTTAAATCCTTCTTATTTACAAGTTTTTTTCACAAGCAAAGAAAGGGAAGACAAGAGAAGAGATTTCACCACAGTTAAGCATTTCTCTCGAAAAACTTGGAAGAAGCAGGTTTCTACAACACCTAACCAAGCAAGATGAGACAAAAAAGAGCAACTGCCAATGTTTTAGGCAAGCCTAGCAACAGCCCGTTTCTGGATAGCTTGTTATGATTCGAGTGTCTGTTTTAATAGGGGAAAAACAACGTTGGTTTGAATGCACTGAATACCAGTAATTCCCAACCAGAGAGCTTCCCAGCTGTAGGCAAACACCACCTCTTAGACGCTGCGATATAAATTCATTTGATCATCCCATGCTAATACCTTTACACATGGACCTGCCCCCATCCCTGCAGCATGCCCGGACGTAGGAACACAACCTGGCTCCTCTCTGGGACACCCATCTTGCTTTTCTTGATTTGTGATGAGAGAACAGAAAGATCCTGGAGTAGAAACTGAGACAACAACCCTCTCTGCACCCCTACAGCCACTGACTCCTGTCCCTTGAGCTGTGGTGCAAGTGGGAAGGGAAAGGTGAGGAATAAGCAGCCTGACCTGTAGATATGTTAGGATGGAGTGCTGCCAGGGGAAAACATTGGGATGATTACACCCACAGCATCTTGCTCAAAGGCTTGTCTGGGAAGCCTTTTGCAGGTAACTGAAATCTGCTTTCTGCTGAGCCTAGAGCTCTTATGTAGGACTTTTCCCGCCTTCTTTGCGCTATATAGAGCAGGTATGTTAGTAAAGGCCCTGGATATAAAAGAAGTCCTCAGGTTGTGTTGCTTCATCTACCACTAACCTGTCACATGGCGGCTTGTCCTGCAAGAATCTGGGCTGCAGTCAGAAATTCAGCTCATTATCCAGAGGTGATACGACGCAGTGTTCGCCCGTCCTGTTTCTGCAGCTAATAGAGCTGTCAGCTCCACTGTCACTCGCTTGTCATCCCATCCAGAAACATATAGAAAGCCTTAAAGGAAACACGTCACCCCAAGAGCAGACTCTTGAAATAAAATTGACCCTTATTCAAATGTACATGCAAAATGGCTTGGACTTTTCCCTTCGATTGTTATTTGTACAGGATTTGCCTTTTGTTCCATGGAGAGTTAATGTGGGTTGAAAATACGACATTTTTCAGGAAAATATCTGTTATAGGTGCCAAAGGCTGTTCTGTTGTCAATGGTTTGTGATATTTTCATGGCATATTTGGAAAAAAGGTTTTCCCTTCTGTCTCCTTCAGTTGTCTTAAGCCCAGCGTTACCGTCTCATTCAAGGGATGATAATGACTGCGTTCACTTGTTGCATTAGATGTTTGTGCCAAGGGTGTTTATGAATGTTCTAGTTGATTTTAAATACAAACTTTAGTGCCTGGAGACATCTTCACATTGAAAGCAATTGAGTCACCGTAGCAGGGAAGGAGAGGTTCAGCAGGTAAAGCGGCACTCAGTCAAGAAGGTGCTTGTTGGCTAGTAAAGTACAGGGGATGACAGCTGGTCTGACAAAGTGACATTTGCGACTCCAGAGAAGTGAGACTTTCTTAATTTAACTGGAGAAGTGTCAAGATCCTCTGCTGAGTAAGTTAGAAGTAAGTTTCAGATGGAAAGAAAGTAAGTTTCGAGAGGAAAAATTAAATCTGCTCAGAGCCCCTGGAAAGGAGATTAGTTATAGATGTTGGCGTGGAGGAAAGGTTTTTCTCTAACAAGTGCAGCCTGCGACACATGACATGCAGGGAGACATCATCCCTGACGTGTCAGGAGAGCACCTGCAGCAAATGAGCAAGGTACTGAATAAAAAGGACCTTTTACACTTTCTCTTGTAAGCAGGCTGAGTATAGCCTTGTTTCTTATGCCTTAAACCCCCTTCGTTACTGTAATGTCTATTTTGGATGCTGTAAATAAATACTCCCGCTTGCATTTTGCTTTAACCCAGCTGGGGTTAAAGTAGTTGGTTAAAAACAAGATGTTCCTTGCCGAAGGCTGCCGCAGTCCTAATAGGCAACCAGGGAGGTGGTCTCGGAGGGGTGAGGAGGGGAAGTCACCTCTTCCCGCGGCGAGGCATCGCTACCCAGGCTTTCAGCAGGATGCCGGGGAGCATACCTGAATCTCTGCTCCTGAGGGAATTTGTCACCCGTGCACTCGCGTCATGCTGTGTTTTTGTTCCGCTCTGAAAGAGCGAACCTCCGTGTTGAGGGTGAGGTTATCTTCTCCATTTCTTCCTTTGTTCATGAGCACCTCCTGGTTTGCTGGAGATGCAAGTAGTTTACCAGCAATCATGTCAGAACATTTCTTAGCATCGTACTCCCACTTTTATGTCATAAAGCAACAAAGGGAGATGTTGCTGCTACCATCTCTTAAGCAAGGCAACAAAGGCATAGATGTAATAATGCACACCCCCAAGTATTTACCCAGTTCTTTTTACATTCCTCTTTTTGTTTTCCCAAGCAAAAAGTAGAACTCCCTAGCAACCATTTTAAGCCTGAGGACACGCTGAAAGCGAGCTTGACAAATGAAAGTGAGATGCTGCGGCATGTGGGACTGGCACAGCAGCCCGGTGGAATTATCAAGCCCATGCTGTGCAGAGCCCCACCGGGCTGCATCCCCGGGGGTCACAGGGATGGGAAAAATGCAAGCAGCCTCCTAAGCTAGCGAGCGGGAGGTGCTCAGGAGACAGGCTCCTGCGTCTTAACAACTCTGAACCCTTTCCTGGAGTTAAGCACTGTACTCTTTCTTTCTTGGGGGGAAAAAAAAAAAGAGCACTGAATAATAGGCTTCCTTTTTAACAGGAGTGGAGAAGCAAAAGTCCCAGTTTTAAATGCTGACCAAGTGGGCAAAGTACTTACCTGGGCTGTAGAAGGCGCAGATTCAGATCCCACCTTTGCCTGAGGAGATCTGACCATCAGCGTGTGACGAACAGACTCGTCACCAGGACATGGGGTATCTAAGACAGGGCTCTTTCCAGATATGGGGCTGGCTCAGTGGTATCATCTAATGGCTCAGTGACAGGTGCGGCTCTGCTGTGCCAGCCGTGTAGTCCTGCCCTCATCTCCATGCCGGCTTTGATGGCTTTCTGACCACACAGCACATTGCTACAATTCACTAAGCAGAAGACATTCACCTTGGTTTTGTTGGTTTGGTTTCTCCTGGAAGGGGAGAAAAACGGAAGGCAAAGGTGCTGAAGAGCAGCACTTCCTTCCTTGAGCATCGATGACTGATTGGACTGACCTAGCTTATGATCCCACCTGTTAAAGCTGCTCAGCATCTCACGGAACTGTAAAATATTCCCTGAGTTTGAGAAAGACTATTTAGCCCATAGCTGAGATGCTTATCTAGGAAAGATGCGATATGGACTTTCTTCTCTTGCCATGTATTTCCCACTGCAATTTTCTTTTTTCATTTGAAATCGTACT
This sequence comes from Phoenicopterus ruber ruber, assembly GCA_009819775.1. Classification (NCBI taxonomy): domain Eukaryota; kingdom Metazoa; phylum Chordata; class Aves; order Phoenicopteriformes; family Phoenicopteridae; genus Phoenicopterus; species Phoenicopterus ruber. Next base: position 89,928,902 of record CM020217.1, read on the forward strand.
GAGCTCGTTGTATACCTGTCACATACAGTAAGAGTGAGATTCTGCAGTCTAAGAGAATTAGCTAGGTCTCTCAAGCAGAGAAATGGAGGATTGATTGTGTTTTGATTCACAATGTATAATCTTCAGTTAGTAAGTAAACTAGGAAAGTTGAGTGTTCCTTTCCAAACTCAATAACACGTACAATTTTGAGGGACTTCAGCAAATGTCCTGGTTACCTGCCTGTGGTGGGTTGACCCCGGATGGATGCCAGGTGCCCACCAAAGCCGCTCTATCACTCCCCTCCTCAACTGGACAGGGGAGAGAAAAATACAACAAAAGGCTCGTGGGTCGAGATAAGGACAAGGAGATCACTCACCAATTACTGTCATGGGCAAAACAAACTTGACTTGGCTAAAAATTAATTTAATTTATTGCCAGTCAAATCAGAGTAGGATAATGAGAAATAAAACCAAATCATAAAACACCTTCCCCCCACCCCTCCCTGCTTCCCAGGCTCAACTTCACTCCCAATTTTCTCTCCCTTCTCCCCTGAGCGGTGCAGGGGGATGGGGAATGGGGGTTGTGGTCAGTTCATCACGTGTTGTCTCTGCTGCTCCTTTCTCCTCAGGGGGAGGACTCCTCACACTCTTCCCCTGCTCCAGCATGGGGTCCCTCCCACGGGAGACAGTCCTTCACTAACTTCTCCAAACAAGCATCTTCCCACCGGCTGCAGTTTTTCATGAACTGCTCCAAGCGTGCATCCCTTCCATGGGGTGCAGTCCTTCAGGAACAGACTGCCTCAGCATGGCTCCCCCGCGGCGTCACAAGTCCTGCAGCAAACCTGCTCCAGTGTGGGCTGCTCTCTCCATGGGGCCACAGGTCCTGCCAGGAGCCTTCTCCAGCATAGGCTTCCCATGGGGTCACAGCCTCCTTTGGGAGCATCCACCTGCTCCGGTGTGGGGTCCTCCATGGGCTGCAGGTGAATATCTGCTCCACCATGGACCTCCATGGGCTGCAGGGGGACAGCCTGCCTCACCATGGTCTTCTTCATGGGCTGCAGGGGAATCTCTGCTCCGGCGCCTGGAGCACCTCCTCCCCCTCCTTCTTCACTGGCCTTGGCATCTGCAGAGTTGTTGCACTCACATCTCACTCCTCTCTCCGGCTGCAATTGCTCAGTTTTTTTTTTTTCCCCCTTCTTAACTCTGTTATCCCAGAGGCGCTACCACCATCGCTGATGGGCTTGGTTTTGGCCAGTGGTGGGTCTGTCTTGGAGCCGGCTGGCATTGGCTCTATTGGACATTGGGGCAGCTTCTGGCATCTTCTCACAGAAGCCACCCCTGTAGCACCCCCCCCTACCAAAACCTTGCCACACAAACCCAATCCAGTGCCTCTGGTGCGGCTCCCTGTATCACTTACAAGTACTGAGCTGGATAACTGGAAGTCTTCATATTCTCGTCTGTCACTTTGTGCTCCGATGGGTTCTGCTTGCAACAAATGCTACCAAAATGAATCAGCCCTTGGAGGAGAGGCACAGGAAAATAATAAGGCGAGGTAGGTGTCAAGTGTCTAGCCAAGAAGATATTACTATCAATCCCCACTGAATAAAGTGTCAAACCTGTCAGTGTGACCATCAGGCAGAGAAGTTAAAAGGTAACAAAGCAATCAGTGTAGCTGACTTTTAGGTATACCTTCCAGTTCTTATCAAAAATGGTTGTCATCGTTCCTTATAGCAAAAAATAAAGAGGCTGTATAAATGCTGGATTTTTTCTCCAGGGATTTTTTAATGCCAGTGAAAACTTGCTGTTGCCCCCGTCCATTAGTGCTGGTAGAGGCTGCGTGTTTGAGAACCATACTCTGTCCATCCCCCCATGCACTATTTAGAAACTTAATGAGTGATTCTGAGTATCCACTGTCAGGTGTCCATGGTCGCAGCTTATTAGACAGGCAATGACTAAAATAATTTCAGTGTCCATGACAGGCATCCATAGCAAGATGTTTGAACTCAGCCCTAAATCTCTTTGGTAGCTTTGAAATCCTTATAGGACACCCAATTTGTCACTTTTTTGGATTGGAAAGAAAAATATTTTGAAGTTTTATGCAAAGACAAATATGATAGAACTATGAAGGAACATCTTTTTGTTGTCTGGTCACTGAGCCCAAAAATATTAATATGCACAAGTGTAATAAATGCTACCAAGTTACTTTACTCTGAAGATGGTGACTGACCCCATTGAGAGTTTAGTCGCCTTGATTCCAGTTACCTTGTTTCTTATACTTACTGGACTTATTCCTACCAAGTTTGTCCAAAATGACACGGTAGCACCCAGATATTCTACTTTTTTTCTTGACCGCAGCTGCCTATTCTCCATCGAGGCACAGTCCTGTTTTGTTATTAAATCAATGCTTATTCTATTTCCTCGTTGTTTGTTCTGTTTCTTTTAAGGTTCTGCAGTCGAAACAATAATACTTCATTAGCCCTGGCATTAAGGGGAAATTGCTAGATCTAAAATTATCAGTTATTGAAGCAGTATGAACTCTCCTACTTCAGGACATTTATCTTGGGTTTGAGCAAATAAGTTGCTCTGTAACAGCCAAATTTAGGATTTGGGGAACTGCTTTTTGAAGCAGCTTGCTCTGGCTACTGTTGGAAACAAGGCAGATGACAGTTCTCGTGCAACAGAAGAAAGTTTGTGTTCCTTACCGAGAAGAGCTCACCCTCCAAAATAAACATTGGCCAAGGAAACTTAGGGACTGCGTGTATTTCTGCACTTGCTTCACTACAGCTTAGCATATATAAAACTATGCAAGAGTTACATAGTAGGTTTCATTCATATTAGGTAGTGAGACATCAGCTGATATTGCCTGTATATTTAGGTTTAACGTATGTGTTAGAAATACAGACAGCCTGGAGCATAATAGAGTCAAGTTCTGTTTATTTTTGGTAAGGTGACTCCAAATCATATTAGGAGCTGAGGAAACATCATCAGCTCCTGAGGCAGTCACAATAACGATAGCTTTATCAGCACTCATTCACCATTTTAAAGAACAAAGGTTAATAAACAGGAGATAGAATATTTATTCTAATATGGGTCCCTGGGGTACTAAGTCATCTTTAATGAGAAATGAGGTAATTACCAGTTCTGTCACCTTTCGTCTCTCAAATACACTTGAAACTGTTTAATATGAGGCCCGTGTTGTTCAATGGAAAATAAAGACTTAGAAATTATTGTAAAGCATCGCAATATCACTATATTAATGTAAAGACAGTGAAGCCTGAATATCAAAGTACATATTTAAAGGTGATTTGAACATTTTTCTTAAATCTGAATGGGATGAGATGTCAGGACAAAAAAATACATCAGTTGTCCTGGTCTGTCGTCACTCTAACCATTACAGACTACTCAGCTCCTCGAATTAGAGATATTTTGGGTTTGAAATGGAAAACATAGTGAAAGAATTGGACTGTGACAAATTTTGGAAGGACAAATTTCTAAATTTGCATCACCTGCCTTATATCCAGAAAGCTTGTGGAGAGTGATATGAGATGAGCTAGGATGAAAAAAAAATCACAAAGGTAATGCGCATGAAGAAAGAACAAGGAACAGCTACTGCAATTAAAGAAAATACATGCGGTCAGACTTCTGGAAGGCTGTAAGCCTCATTTTCCTTTCCTTCGCTGTATTTGCTGGATCAAAGATTCTTGAAGTGGATTTAACTGCCTGTCCCTTTTTGCAATGTCATAGCGGTGGAAAGGAGACACGATGTAGATGAGAACCACGTTCTGCAGAATTAGGTTACGGAAAGATAATTACACAAACAGCCTTCATCCACATGCTGCGCAGTGCAGGCAGGATTTAAATGGTTCAAGTTACACAGGGCGAAATAAATAGTCGCTCTCAGGTCACTGGTGGGCCAGGGACACGGCTTCTGGAGGACAGTCTCCTCCAGCCATCTCTGCACCAGGAGTGCTGCTTGGAGAGAGCTCGAGCAGCAGTGAGGGTCAGGTTTGCTGGCATCTGGCTGCTCCCCATGGCCGAGCTGGGAGTGGGGCTCCACGCCAGACCCCAGCTTTGGGTGCAGTCATGGGCTTCCCCTGCAGGTGAGGTGGGTCAGGGGGATGAAGATGATGCAAAACTGGGAGGAGTGGCTGATACACCAGATGTTTGTGCTGCCATTTGGAGGGACCTGGACAGGCTGGAGAAATGGGCTGACAGGAACCTCATGAAGTTCAACACAGGGAAGTGCAAAGTCCTGCCCCTGGGGAGGAACAACCCCAGGCACCAGAACGGGCTGGCACCACCCAGCCAGAAAGCAGCTGGGCAGAAAAGGACCTGGGAGTCCTTGTGGACACCAAGTTGGCCATGAGCCAGCAGTGTGCCCTTGCCACCAAGAAGGCTAATGGTGTCTTGGGCTGCATTAGAAAGGGCATTGCCAGGAGGTCGAGGGAGGTGATCCTTCCCCTCTACTCAGCACTGGTGAGGCCACACCTGCAGTGTGTGTCCAGTTCTGGGCTCCCCAGCACAAGAGAGACATGGAGCTACTGGAGAGAGTCCAGCAAAGAGCCACGAAGATGATGAAGGGACCAGAGCATCTCACTTGAGCTGGGAATGTTCAGCCTGGAGAAGAGAAGGCTCAGGGAGGTCTTATACCCATAGGGAGGGTGCAAAGAGGACAGAGCCGGGCTTTTTTCAGTGGTGCCTGGTGACAGGACAAGAGGCAATGGGCACAAACTGAAATGCAGAAGGTTCTGTCTGAACATCAGGAAATACTTCTTTACTGTGAGGGTGACCGAGCACTGGCACAGGTTGCCCAGGAAGGTTGTGGAGATATTCAGAAGCTGTCTGGACACAGTCCTGGCCAACTGGCTCTAGGATGAGATGTCCTCCAGAGGTCCCTTCCAACCTCAATCACTCTGTGATTCTGTGAGCACAGCCCATTACTGTTGGAGTAACAGCATTGCTGGCATTTACCTACCAGGCCAAGCCAGGAGAACTCTTCACCTTGAAGACATTATGCTCAACAGGACAAGCCCTTTGCAGCTGGGTTTGCTCAGACTGTAAAATGCCAAGGGTAGAGAGGCCCAAAGTGGGGTGCAGAGGCAAGGGTGCTGGTGGGACGGCCAATGGGTGCAGAGGGCTGAAGAGGAGGGGGAGAAACAGGACAAATAACATCCAGATAAGGAAGGGCTGAGTTCAAGGGGCCATTTGGCTGAAGGTTTGGGGAAAAGGCAACTAGCAGGCTCCTATCTTTGGAAGATGAGTAAACATGACTGTGACAAGAAGCTGTGAAAATGTCTTGGGTGGCAACAGCAGGAGAAATGTCTGGTGGCCCTGCTGTAGCCTGTCACTGGTCAGCACTGCCCCTTTTGCAAAGGCATCGTGAGGATCGACGGCTTTCCAGGCCTTCATGTCTACTCTTAGCCCCAGGGAAGGAGACCTGTAAAGGGAGCAATGGGGACAGAGAGCACTCTTTGAAAATTCAGATGTATATTCACAAAGAAGTTATGTGCACTTCCACCCTCCCCTGCTTTTCTCCATGTAAACATTTATTTAACTTTAAAAAATCACTGGCAAATGGCTGATGGTGTTGTTCTCAGGTTATAGTTGCTAAACCAGGCTTGGTTCATTACAGAGTAATGATGGCTTTGCATCTTCTTGTTTGCTATTCAATAATTGTCCTCTTGAGCGAAAGTGCCTATTGACCTGCACAAAATATAATTGTGTCTCCCTTCAACTTCCAATTTTTTAAAAGCATTTCTCCGTTGAACAGGCTTTCTCCAATAATGATTGTATTTGTTGTAGATTTCCCTGGCAACATAACAGTATGGAAATAAGCATTTGTACCAATCCTTTCTGCTTCAGTTCTAATATGCAATAGTAATTTTTGCATCAACAGCCACCATCTAGCTTTCTCTTCAGTGTAAAGGTGAAAGAGCTCCTCAGCATCACTAGTGCAAATGATGTCTCTCAGCTTTTCTGTGTCACAGCTTCCCAGTAGGTTCTCATTCCCCTTTACTAAACACGAGTAAATAGCGTCTCCCTTCCTCTGCAGGTGCTGAGGCATCTGCAATGGGTTGGCACCTACTTTCCATCTCATCTCATGAAGACAGTTTTCAGAAGTGCTAGCACTGGTAAATCTACTTAAAGACACCAAGAACTTGCAGACTCTAATAAATAAACCCACTTTTCTTTCGTATTTGAAGGTTTGGAAAGCTCTCAAACCATGGAAAGTTTGGGAACGTATTGCTCCTTCCCTCCTCGTGGTGCATTAGCTAGGGAGTAATTGGGGAATTCGCTTCCAGGTGGCCAGGGAAACGCCAGAGCAAACTCTCAGCTAACTTCTTGATTTGATACCTTCTCCATACTGAAAGATAAGCAGGTTTATTTAAAACTGTGCAGTATAATTCTGCACAACTAACTACTGTTATCAGTGGCTTTGATCCCTTATGAAAACTGCATAAAGCACTTCTGAGTGTAATTTGATGTGGTAGGTTTATTACCTTAATAGGCAGGAGAAAGTTTTCAAGACCACTCGATGCAAAATTAGCTGTTTTGCTACATTTAATTAATTCAGGTTCATGTGATTTTAGTGCAGCATAAACAGTTAGATGTTGAGAAATGGAGAACATTAAAATAAAATGAAAATGGCTTTTTTTCTCCAAACCTTATGATTTCAAGTTTTGTTTAAAAGACTAGAAATAGCTTCTGCTAAGAACAACGAGTTACTAACTAAGCTGACAGCACAGCATAGGGTCAAAATATTTTTTAAAATTTGCAGTATGGTCACTTGGTGAAGGAACTTAAATATTTAGTTTAAAATTCCAGCATATGCTCGTTCCACATGAAAGGCCACTGTAAACAGTTCCAATTACTGCTAATTGATTTAAACCTCAGAACTCAGTAGGAAATCACAGATGTTAACTGCTCAGCGATGCACTAAAACTTCCTGAGTTTCTCACAAAAGATTTGGTGTAATTGCAAGATATCTTTTTGAGGCCCGAGGATTATATAAATCTGTTCCATGGAAAGCATTGATGTTAGGCTTGTAAGGCTGTTAAGGAAAATAACTTTATATTTGTTTGGGGACCTTCACCCTGTAGAAGACCGCAGAAAATGTCTGATGTTTTTGTACTGCAAAGAAGAGAGAAACTCCCTCTTTTTTGGACTCCCATGAAGGATTTCAGAACCCTTTAAAAAGAAAACTGACTGTTTTCTTGAAAAGCTGAAAAAAGAAGTGGCAGAAAGATTTGAAAAATTCCAGTCAGCAGAAAACAGGTCTCCTGAACTGATGTGCAACACTGAAGCTTAAGTTATAGGACAGAGAATACAGGGAAAATGTTCCAGAAGTCTTTGATTAAAAAAGCATAAAGGTTGTCTACGGACTATCTGGGAGCCTGAAGTTAAACAACAGACGTAAGTGCATAAGCTGGATGCAATAACCACTTAAATGTAAATGAAGACAAGCTTCAGCAACCAAATTGCTTCTAGGATTAAAATGACCCTGTTCCCCTCCTCATCGATAGAAACTACCTACAGGCACTATCTGCTGGCTAATCCTCATCTTCATTTCCCTTCCCTTGGCAGTTACGATGATCTTCTCTCCAGCAGAAGTGTTTTTTCTGAAAGTTGAAGAAATATTTTTTTTAAAAAAAATACAGCCCTAGTAAAATAAATTCTTTAGTATCATTAGAAATGCAGTACTATCCCAAGCCGACGGTGAATCTCGCAGCAAGAGGAAGTGTTGCAGATCAATTACTGGCAGGTTTCCCAGCAGGTGAGTCGGGAGCTCAGCTTGTGTGGTTTAAAGCTCGAGGGCATCTCTGGGCTGCACATTATTTTTTGCTGGGGATCCGGGACCTCAAGGGTTGGTGGCTCTGGCACAGCACAAAGAGCAATAGCTTGCTGAAGAGAGTGAGTTGGATAAAACTGCGAATTAGAAATCAGGAGAACTGGGGTCTGCTATGTGACTGCCGTCTTCCCATGCCTCTGCATGCTGTTTGTAAAACAAAAGCGTTATTTGTCCCCTGTGAAGCTTTCTGAAATCCCATTAGAATGTGCTGTATGTCAGGAACATAGTGTTCGCAGTGCCGCTGCGGGTCCCAGGCACGGCTCCCAGCCCAGAAGATGACAGAGGGAGAATCTCTTTCCTAGAGAGTGCTCTTTGAGACAGGAACAGCAGTGCAAAGGGAATGAAAATGGCCCCCCTTCTGCAGCTGAGGTTATGTTTACGTCAGTGCAAGTCAGTATGTCTGACAGAGGTGTCTCTCCCCGGGTGCACTGGCCAGAAATGAATGACCTACGGGCAGACCCACCATGTGGCAAAGGCACCCTGGCCTCAGGTAAAGGGGGCACTGCCCAGTTATGCTGGCAGGATTAGGGGATCCTCTCTGCCTACAGCTGCCCGCCAGCCCATTCCAGGGCACAAAGCTTAGCCTGCCTCTCCTTCCCAGCCCGCCCTCTCCAAAACCCAACGAGACAGTAACCAAACATCAGTTAGTGATCAGCATCCTAGCCCTACAGGGTCGCACAGGTTGGAGAGCACTTTGGGGATCATCCAGCTCCAAGACCCCACTCAAGACTGGTCCAACGTCCACCAGGTCCCTCAGCCTGACTGGGGGACAGCCTTTGTATGGCGGGAGCACAGGCAAGGGCCATTAGCAACGTCAGTGTCCTCCTCTGGCTTGCTCCTCACCATTTGCTCCTTCTTGGCAAGTCTGCCAGTCTTTTGGGCAAGGCCCCTGGTTTACTCTGCAGCCTTTTCCAAAGGTGTTACCTGGACTGGAAGACTCCCTCAGCCTCCATCCGTACTGTGCTCCAGTACTGGTGTGTGTTTTATATTGTGTCCTTCTTATATTAGAGTTTTAGCTATGTGAACTGAAATAGGTCCATTGTGTGTGTTGTCTTCCTATCCACCCTCTTAAAAATACAGATGAGAAACCAAAGATGGACAACATTTACGCTGGAAATAACAGCCCGAGATCAGGAGCAACATATTTCCCCGTGTTGTTATGCGTACATTTCAGAAATGTTATCCTGCTGTTCATTTAATGAGATTGTACTGGGGAATAAAGGAGAAGGATGCAGGTGTGGTGAATGTGTCTAGCAAATCTTTAAATGCCTGAGTGGTGATGATAATGGGAGCATGAGTTTATTGCTCTGCATTTTAGAAATACATTTTAAAAACTTCCAATTTTGCTAGGCATTTATTTGCATACAGGCAGTTCTGCTGCTCCTTTCTGTAATTTTATTGCAACTGTAATATAGAAATTTTGGGAATCAAATGCATTCCACTATATTTCAAGGCTCTGCCTATGCAACTGGGTGATATCTGTTTTGTGAAGAGAAGGCACTATTTGCCCCACCTTCTGTATATCTGACAGAAAAATACAGTAAACTAAGATTAATATATCCATTCCTTGCGCATGTGGGTGGATATAAGGGAGACGCAGATTTCAGTCTCACAGGGGTTTCTCCTCTTACCTTATGTAAGCTTGAAAAATATTATGGGATTTTTTTCATCTTTACTCCTCCAGTCTTGTGTTGGATGCTGCTAATGGGACGGTAGGTTTATTGGCCATTGAGTCTTCCTTGAGATTGTTCCAATTGCGTCTTAGTCCTTTGAACTCGCCTGTTGTTCCTGCCTTCTTCAAATTAAACAGGGGACGGGAAGGGAGGAGTTTTAGCCTCTCTCTCTCCACTGAATTGGCTACTGTCATTACACTGCTTTCTTTCAGACTCCCTGCCAGTCCTAGCATCTGTTTTTTAGAAAATTACTTTTCAGTCAGTATCCTTTCCCTAACTGGAGGTATTACTCTTAGAAGCAACTCAGATCCCATTATTTTTGTAAGTTATATGTCGATTTAAATTTGAAAGTGGCACTTGAGGTCAGATTCCCCCTCCCCCTGCTTTCCTAGCCCCCACTGTCTGTATCAGAGGTATTGAGATGATCTCTATGGAAAATCCCTGGCATTCTGCGTTTAAATTGGTGTATGAGAAGGGAAGGCTTTTGTTCTCCATCCTTGCCAGCCTTGTCTGGAAGCAGCAATACTTGGTGCTGACCAGCGCCTCAAGAGATGACTCTTGTCTCAATTTATTTTTGGTTACCAGACAGTACTGGATATAATTTTATTAGCCATTTCGCCTTAAGTCAAACTCTGATTACCTGATTTGAAATGTTACTGTGTGGTTTCTGAAACGGTTATTTTTATCAAATCATATTTAAGCATTGGAAGTAGAGCTGAACAAGCTGCAAAGGGAATGTTTTGTTGCTAAGAAGTTAAGAAGGGTGTTGATGGAAGATAACGTCTCGTAGAAAACTGGACAGACTGAAAAATAACCTTGCTACATCTGGATACCGGTTTTGTCATGGCATTAGATAGCTGTGACAGAACTGTATGCTGTCTTTCCTGCGGTGAAAACAAGTCAGAGAAACAAATTTTTAGCCATTTGTACATTTCGTTCATTAACAAATGGTCTTACTTGAAAATGCAGTTCTCTAGATCTTGGCAGTAGTGAGATGCCTGTAGACAGGAGCATAAGTCTCCTCTCAGTGATTTGTGGGACTGGATATTAAACCTGCAAAATTCTAAACATACCTGGCCATGTACCGTAAGATGAGAGCGCAGGTAATGTTACTGCTCAAAATACCCTCTGCGAGAACCATACAATTCCATGGTCGTGTAGCAGACTGCAGCCTCCTATCGTCAGACTTGTTTACTGTCTTCCAGATGAGGCCAATACTCAAGAAAAAGTAATATCTAGTTTATTTTCAAGCTGCTGTAGCTCCTTAGGCCTTGCAACAATATAGAAATATTATTCTCAACCCCGAGAATAATTTTAATCTACCCTTAAGATACCAGTGACTGAAAGTAGTCATGTAAACGTTATTATACACCTTTCCTTCTTCCAAATTACTTGCAAGGGATACAGTTATTGCAAGCAGGGAGTGAGCGCCGGGGCGTTCACGTTCCCCGGTGCACGACTGCGGGTGGGCCAGCGCCGTGCCCCGGGTGCTGCTGCCTGCTGCTGGGGGGGACGTGGCATGCGAGGAGCGCGCCCACGGATGCTGCTCCTCTGAAGATGTTTCTAATATTAGATTTGTGTTATTGAGCTCTACTCTCCCTGGAGCCAGGAAAAAGCCTACTGAAAGAAGCCAGTGAGGAAAGTAAGGCAAAATGTAAAGAACTGACTTGTGTTTGTTGTTAAAGAGCACTGCGAAATGCTGGCTGCGCGGCTTAGGTCATCTGCGGGAGAGTGATGAAAATCACACTGGCATGGGCGTTATGCGGCATTTATGTCTCTGTTTTGCTCTTAAAATGAGCAAATTGAGGTTATAGAGAAACATATGCGATTCTGAGGCATGTGCTAACTGAATTTCTCCCCAAATGTGTACAAGTATAATCAAATATATCCCTCGAGCAAACTTGCATCATCCAGTGATGAAACGGCCAAGGAAAGTTCAGACACATGCTACCAATCCAAAAGCAGAAGTCCATGAAAGGCCACTGAATACAGGAATGATGTTTACCTAAAACATTGTAATTAAGCATTAAAAGTTATGTTTTAAGCTCAAGTAACTGCAGTGGTTCCCTTGTTGCCACCAGCCCTGCATCAGCACGCTGCCGCACGTAACTGCACGCACAAGCAAGCGTGCAATGAAACCATGGTAGAGACTTGCAAGACCTCAACCTGAGCTGTGTAGTTCAGCGCTTCCAGCCTGGGGGCCACAGTGTGAGGATGCAGAGGACATCACGGCTCACGTTTCTGTCCAGGCTGTTAAGTCCCTGCTGTTGTTGCTGATTACATACGGACAGCGCTGCATACAATACTGATGCTGCATAACACACGTCAGAAATCCTGGTTGTTTTAGTGCTAATGTATCAGAAACCTCTTTAACTTTCGACTAAGCCTTGGTTGGTGTTGATATAATTAGCCTGGAGTGAACAGACAACATCCTCTCTAAAGAGTTCAGGCATGAGTGAATTAACCTTTCTGGGACTGCAAAGGGACTTGCTTGGACTTTGAGTCCAAGGCTGTGGTTGCATGGCATGGTAAGTCTGGCTGCAGGGCTCCTGATACTGGACCCAAAATGATGCAGTGCGTTGATATGGTATGAACTCACCCTGCGGTTTCAGATTTGGTCCAGAAAAGTTGGATGGGCTAACTTTGTACTGAGAAGCTTTACAGAAGATCAGGTTTCAGCTGTCCTCTGCAGCCAGTGCTCCTGATTGCATAAAGCTGGAATAAATTCCCCAGTGGTCATGAAGGTTATTCAACAGAAATACGACCATCTGCCTGTGCCGTCTCTGGATCATACTTGTACTGCCGAGTAACCTGATAGCACATCGGTAAGCACTAGTGATCACAGGACCATAGTCTCAGAGGTATGAGCCTGAGATTAAAAAACATCTTGAAATGGTTAGTTTTTTCCCTTAGCAGTAGCTCTACTACCTATTGTTTCAGGTATCCACTTGCAAAAGGGCAGAGGGTGGAGGGGAGCATCAAAAACTGAAGGGAAGGAGTCAACCCAGCTTTCTGCTGCATGATTATCTTGCATATTTGTGAGAAAATGATGCGTTGTACCTTCCTCTCTTCTCCCTAATACAGAGCTGAATCATTAAGACTCTGCTAATAAAGTCCATTTGGGTTGTCTGCGCAATTTCCTATGCATTTAACAGAGGGATAAATTCAATCAAATGTCCATGACCAACATCGACTGCAAGCAAAAGGAAGCAACAGTGTCCTGCCCAAAAGCAACAATGGATTTTAATCCATTGTTTAAAAAGCGCAGTATTTTACAGTGCTCTTTTATCTGTCCTCTACCAAAGGCGTCTTTAACAAGAGCTGTACAGACGCTTGTCACAGTCCTGCTGTCTGATACCTACCTCAAGTTCTTACAAAGCACTGAAATTTATAATGCTACATTAAGCTTGATTCATTGCCACTCTCCTATTTCACTCACAGCAGTCCTGTTTGTGTCAACAAAACTTCATGAAAAGCATTGCCTGTTACCCCGAGGGGGACTGATAGCTGTGTTCCTTGTACCACAGCCCTGTTTTTCTAAATAAGATTTTATCTACAGCTATTTCAGCTTGCTTTCTGCTCCTTTATACCGATTCAAGTTTAAAATTGTGATAAGAACTTTTCAGTAGCTTTTTCTGTTAGGATTGGTACTAGGACAAAGACTCATGGCTCTTTCTCTAATGAATATTCCAAGTTTGCAAATCTTTATGACGTGCTTTACCTAATGCCAAGGGGAGGAGAAGGAACACCAGAAGACGTGATGCTGCAAAGCTCAGTCTAATTTAGCGGGCCAAGCAAGGAACAGGCTCTGCCAGAAACAGCTTTTCACGCACTCAGACACCCCCATCACCTGAGACCTGCCCCTTTCGTGTCTCCAATAGGTTAGTGATGCTTGTTCCAGCTGGTCCCAGTGGCAAGCTTTCGGCAGTGGCTTGGCTCCAGCATGTGATGGTGCCAGCTCGGATGCTATGCGGTGTCGGACATCCGTGTGACAGTGCTGCCCTTGTCACCAGCCCTGAAGGTCATTATAGCCATGTGCCAGCTACTGGCTGCCAGTCCCTCTGGACACGACGACATCCCTCTACACCTCTCCGATGGTTTCAGGCATGCTCTCCTGTCAGGTGTTGGTCCGTGGCCCACATAAGGCTCGTGCCGTGGTTTGCATTGCCCTGTCGGCTGCGGCTCACCACGCTCAGCCCATTTGCACCATGCCCAGCTCTTGGCCCAGGTGAAGCCATGATACTCCCATGCCACCTACAACTGTGTAGGGGAACTTCCTGCAGTGAAGCTTTGCATCTTAACAACCTGCTCTAGTTGAGGATGTCCCTGCTCATTGCAGGTGGGGTTGGACTGGATGACCTTTAAAGGTCCCTTCCAACCCAAACTATTCTATGATTCTATGATCTTTCAGGGATCTGGGCTTAGATCTCCGCTTTTTGATTAAATACAGAACTGACGAAACATCCATATAGGTGTTATTACTGGCTGTTGTATTACGGCAGACCAGACCAGAAGACTCACTAATAATGAAGACAAGTAAATAACTCCTTTTTTGTTCTCTGTGACACATTGCCATTTCATTTCCCTTGTCTCAGTTGCAGGGCCCCCTTCCGCTTAACGGGGTGAGTGCCAGGGTCTCGCTGTTTCTGGGGCAGGGACCCCTACTCCAGCCACTGTCCTGGACAGACTTTGACTCACTTGTCCAGACAGAGACCAGGGCATGACTGGCCACCTGGTTCCTCATGGGCATGCCCCGACATCCACTGAAAGTCCTTCTAAACTCAGAAACTTGTGATGGCCAGTCCTGGGAGGCCGTAAGACTGGTCTGCCCGTTGGCCTAAAAAAGAAAGCACATGAATTAAGTTTGTGTAAAAAAAATATAAAAGGAGAAACAACTGAGAAAGAGCTTCAGAAGCAAATCCTTTTCTCTACTGTGTTTGAGGAGCAGCTGGCTGCAAATTATAATTGTTCTCTATTTAGGAACAATAAATTTAAGCAGAGTGAAATAAAGGGAGTGATATTCCCAAAGACCTAGCTGATAATTTATAAGGGCTTGTAATCACTGTAATTGAATGTATATTAGAAATCTGTAAGTACAATATGAAGCTGATTTAAAATTACATTTACTTTCTTGCATCACGTACTTCTTCCTAATGATGACTTGTATTTAGTAAAGTTGAATTAACAATGTTTGTATTAAAATGTACTCAGTGCATCCTTGCTGCATGAACCTGTCAGATTTGGTAAGGACATCCTTTTCAGGAATATCTCCAGACCTTAAAAGGACACTGGGGTTTCTGAGTTAGGAAAATACAGAGCAAATTCATATATTACATTGTAAAAATCTGCGGGTGCAGGATTGTGCACAGCAGAAGCAAATAAGGAAATACAGTTTTTAGCAATCGCTGTGTACTTGCAATGTTAAAGAGCAGCTTTCTGAGTTTCAGAGCAAAGATGATTGCGTTTCCTTTAAGAAGTCGCTGCCTGTCACATGGCATGCTCCCTTCAAAATTTTATTACATAGCAAAGCCTCGTTTCCCTTAATGAGATTCCTAATTAATTGTAGAGTACTGTACTGAATTAAAACCTACAATTTTTTAAAACTAAGGGCCCCTAACTGGAGATCTGGGAGCCTGGATCCCCAAGAGCAGCAGCAGTCCCTGAAAGCACAGCAGTAGAATTTCTTGCTTGTGAAAACTAGTCTTAAATCTTCCAATAAATGATTCCCATTAGCAGCTGTTCAATGGTTAATTACGTCTCACTGTAGGTTTCTCCGGTTTCTGTGTGTGTGCATGTCTGAGCGCTTGCTTTCCTCCTTGCTTCAGAGATACCCGGAGAAGATCTGGTAGGACAATAAGATAGATAACGTTGCCCTCCCAGTGCCCTGTGTCTCACCTGTGTGTGTCCCCTGGCATCTGCCTAGTTAGGATATGGAGGAGAAGTGGGGAAGTTACACTGTGAACACCCCAGGAGCCAAATTAGCTCTCATAACTCAAATATCTCAAAATGTATTGCCAAATTCAGGTATGTTGTAAGAGCTGATTGCAGCTGCTAAGGAGCCTAGCCTATCCCTTACTCTGTCTTTTGTGATATGCTCTGAATTGTCTTTTTTTTGCCTGAAAATAGAAGATGTATTTCAAATGTGAATTTGGAATGTGCGTACTTTTTGGACTTGCAACTTTTAATTGCTCAGAATGTGGCACTATGCTGTGTGATGGGAAAAGAACAGGCTCTGTCTTGTGTAAGTAAGTCTGAATTTTTTGCAATGCTTGGATCAGAAGGAATGTGCTGGGATGAAAAGTGCTATGCGTTAGTTGGAAATACAGGCCAGTTTAATACTCTCAGGAAAACAGCTAAGCAAGAATAATGTGGCACACTTCTGGAGGCCTTCCAGGAACTGACAGACAGAGAACTGAATCAGTATTTCAGCTGTGAAAATGAAGAAGGTTTCTAATCACTAATGCCCAAATCCTGCTCAAGTGCTTTGCTTAATAACAACTGTGTTAAAACTGAAAATGCATCTAAATGGATTGCTGAAATGCTTGACTGAAGTGGAGAGCAGAGGTCAGGCAGGGCTTGACGGAAAGTCTCTTAGGTCTGAGAGATTTAGAACACAAACATCCAAACAAAATCTTTTTGCAGAGGCTTAGCCATGGCTAACAGCCAAACTCCCACCCAGCTGCTCACTTCACCCCCTCCAGTGTGAAGGGGGAAGAAAATAGGAAAAAAACGTGAACAAGAGAGCTCATGGGTTGAGATAAAGATGGGAGATTGCCTACCCATTACTGTTTTGGGCAAAACAGACTTGACTCGGGGAAAATTAGTTTTAATTTATTGCCAACTAAAATAGATCAGTGAGAAACAAAATGACAAACATTAAAACAGCACCTTTCCTCCCCACTTTTCCATGCTCAACTTCACTGCTTCACTCCTGATCCTCTACCCCCCAAGCGGCACAGGGGGATGGGAACGGGGGGTTGTGATCAGTCCATAACCGCTCCTCTCTGCCGCTCCTTCCTCCAGCTGGAAATGTCTGTGCCCGGCACGGGGCAGCCCCTGGCCATTTCTCACAGGGATCACCCCTGCAGCCCCCCAACGCCTTGACACTTGCACCCAATGGAACTCATTTGCAGTGAAAGGGCATTTTTTGTGCTTTATTGAACTGAGACCAAGGCCAGAAGTCAGTGCTGGTTTGGATCTCTCACCTCATGCTGGATGGTCACCCAGAAAATTAATGGAAACCCTTGGAAAACAAAAGGCTCATTCTGCATGGTCAGATAAGAAGTGGTGCATGGTTAGATAGGATCAGAAATGCCAGCAAATTTCTGGTGTCTCACTTCCTGACAGAGGAAAACAATTAGCAATGAAACACATACAAAAGTGCCAGTGGATATGAAAGAAATGTAAACACGAAACATAGCCAGCAACGGCAAGGGTGATGGTGCCGTGCACTTAGCAATGGGAATTTCATGTGAAAAATGGGGCAAAGAAGAACTTTTGTGATTGCCTTATTTCAACTAGCCTGTATATGCCACCACAATGTGCTGGCATTTCTGAATAGCATTTTGCCAGATAGTTGCGTATTGCAAGTGCTAAGTATATTTACCCCAATTACATAATTATGTACCATTATACAAGTCAAATAACTGCATTAGAATTGACAAAATTCTATATATGTACTCTTTCTAATGTAATGCTATCAAAGTAACCTAGACACCCACTGAAATACAGAAATAGGCACATATGGGAATGTTTTCCTTCATGTATCCATATGCTTCTATATTTAAATCACTGTTAATTATGTATATATATGTAATTTCTTTATTGCTGTGAACAAACAGGAAGAGCTCTGTTCAATTTTCAGGAAAAAAAAAGAAAAAAAGCCATCAAAGTGAAGTGTTTACAGTATTTTTATACAGATGAATAAAGAAAACATTAGTAAGCATCTGTCAAGATTTATTCTCATTTAAACTTCTAATTTTAAAATATGACGATTCCTAGAGGTGCAATGGTACAGGTATGACCTAATGCTCTTTTCGTTCTTTCCGCCATTTCCGTGCAAACGATGACTGTGCTGAGAGCACAGATGACTCTGAAGGCACGTAGCTGGGGAGAAGTTTTAATAAAACCTGGATAAATCTGGGGATGGATGAGGAGTGGGGTCAGGGAGACAACTGCTTTCCTTCCCTTTCCTAAGACTTGTTTGTGAAACAAATCTGTGCTCTAGCTCTTTGGGAGCGGGTCTAAGAGCAAGTCCAGAGGGGCCCCGTTCCAGTTCTCCGGCTTCTGCCCTCCTGCAGCAGCCGCCGCGGGGAGCAAGACCTGTGGCCCCTGCGGCAAGGTAGGGAGCGGGATGCCCTCTGCTCCTGCTGGAGAGGGATGAGGAGCAGTACCCAGGCGGGCACACGGTGCAATGGGAAATGCAGCCCGCGACTTTCAGGCGAGCCAGTGAGGTCAAGACAATCCCTTGGAGGGATTGAGGAATTTGGAATTTGACCCAGAGCGGATGAGCCTGATGCTGAGCCAGTCCATGAAACACCAAAACGGTCTTTATCAGAATCACTCCGAAGTGGTTTGATGGTGAAAACAAGCTGGAAAATGTGAAACAGGAGGGAAAAGGGGAAAGGTGAGGGGAGGACTGTGCCCTCTGCACTTGTTGGATTTGATCGGAAGCAGATGCAGCTGGTGGAGCTGCAGCAAGTGGTCACAGAGAAGGCAAAAAACAGAGCGCAGCAAGCCTTCCTCACTGACGTTGACATGAAACAAGCAGGGAAGACTGGAAACACAGCCTTTGAGCTAACAAGAGGTACCTTTTACCCCATTGCTTATTTAAAGACTGAGCTGCTAAAAATACATATTTCCATGTTTGAAAAATTCAAGACAAAGTCAATTCAGATGTCACTTCAGTGAGGGTGATTATTAATGTGGACATTAATATTTTTTTAAGTTTTATCAGTCAAAGCATAAACTAAAATGTCTTTAATTTCCTCTCAGATACCTTGCATGCGGTAACATGTGTGTGTCCAGAGAAGGGCAACGAAGCTGGTGAAGGGTCTAGAGCACAAGCCCTGTGAGGAGCAGCTGAGGGAACTGGGGATGTTGAGCCTGGAGAAAAGGAGGCTGAGGGGAGACCTTCTCGCTCTCTACAACTACTTGATAGGAGGTTGTAGAGAGGTGAGTGCTGGTCTCTTCTCCCAAGTAACAGGTGATAGAAAAAGAGGAACTGGCCTCAAGTTTTGCTAGGGAAGGTTTCAATTGGATGTTAGGAAACATTTCTTCACTGAAAGGGTTGTCAGGCACTGGAACAGGCTGCCCAGGGAAGTGGCTGAGTCACCATCCCCAGAGGTATTTAAAGGACATGTAGATGTGGCGCTTAGGGACATGGTTTAGTGGTGGACTTGGCAGTGCTAGGTTAACGGTTGGACTCGATGATCTTAAAGGTGTCTTCCAACTTAAACAATTCTATGATTCTGTGTATTACTAGCTATCTTTGTGTGGAGAGTGGTTTTTTTTAAACACCTTAGTGTGACAGCAAAACTGCAGGTCTTAAGAGCTGTGTAGACAATTCATTACAGTCTCTCCTGTTTACCTCAGCAGACAGGGTTTTTCTGAAAATCGGAAGGAGAAATCAAAGAATGATGAGATCAGCTGGAGGGTTTGAGAGCAAGTGGGACAGTCAAAGGTGATATAACCACAGCGCAGGAGCAAGGTGATTTCCTTGCCTCCATTTTCAGCAGAAGATGCCAGAAAGAGGCTTGCCCAATCTTTTTCTGTATGGAAGGAATAACTGACTCACTGTTAGGATTAAAGATGTCAAGAGAAGATGTGCTTGTCAAACCATTGAATTTGACATACACTTTCTGTCCATTTGCTGGACTGTGCTAATCCAAGCTTTAAGAGTGTTCCTAGCAAGTTGGTAGAGACTTTAATATTACACCTCAGGGGACTGGCAAATGCCAAATACTTATTCATTTAAAAAGAAAGAGCAAACAAAAAAGCCCAATAGTAATGGCTTTGGTAATTATGGACCGGTAATTCTTTCTTTAGGAAATTATAAAAAATGTTTGAAGCAATAAGAAATGTCATGGGCTGCTCACATGTCACTCTAAACAAAAATTTTCCTATGAAAATAGGAGTGTCAGCTCTCAAAGGTGGAGGACTTTCAAAAGGCCTGAGACAAAGCCACGTACCAAGCAAGACACGTAGAAGAATGGTGCGCAGTCTTGCGCGCCTCTACCAGCCAATTTCCCTTTAAACATAGAGTTAGTGGAGGAAGTCGGTGGGGAGTGTAGGATAGGGAGGACAACACTGCCCTGCCATCCTTCCTTTCTGTTCGAGGCCGTACCCACGGATCAGTGCTTTTCCTCCTTTACGCATTGGTCCCGGAGAGTGATAAGGACAGACACCAGCAGTGCAAATTCATCAGTGTTTCTAGACGTGGAAAGATGAAGGCATCTCAGAGGAGTCATTCAAAGAGTCTGAACAAGTGCTGAGCCAGCACCTTGATCCAGATACCTTACCCTCTCCTTGACACTAACTGCAGAAACTGTCTGAGTTACCTTCTAGAAACGGGTCTTAAGAACTTTTTATATGGCAGAAAGAGTTTAACAGACAATATCTTGACTGTTTCAAGAAAATATGAGGGACCTTTCTGTTTTTGAATGCTGCGTGTCCTGAATTTACTTTCATGTATATGATCAAAGCACTGTAAATAAAGACACTTCTAATAGTGGATCAAAGGAAGAACAGAATAACTCTGCTTCACAACCATTTATTATCTGCATAATTAAATCAAGGCTGTGGATAGAAGTTCGTTGAAAAAGACATCTTTTTGGGATGTGCAATTAGAAAGGAATGTAAAATAACCACAAACCTAAGTACAATTCCGTCTCTTGTTTAGGAGATGGCTGATTAAATCTTGCTCTAAAAATCTTACTTTTTCCTAGATCAGTCTGATGACTTCGACTAAATATATGTCAAACTTTTTAAGGTCATTGTGAAAGAAATCAATGGAAAATTAAAGCTTAGGTTGTGTTTGCCAACGTCCACATGAGCTGTTCTATTTGCTACCATCACCTCTGTATTTCTTATCTGTTCTCCTACCTATGTGTATCTACTATTGCAATAATGGGAGAGTCAGGAAACCAGTTTCAATAAAATCATCTCTATTATAGCACATATACAACACCTCCCCCCAAAAAAAGAGAAAAACAAAAGATCCCCCTCAAACACTTGGAAAATCTTAAGAACTTTTCACATTTAAAATTACTCTGCTTGGAGAATTGCATTATAACAGCCAAATTTCACTTATCGGGCAGTATTTATTCACTTTCTGTTTTGAAGAGTGGTTCATGTTGATGCATGCTATCAGATCATTGCCACGCTTTAATCCCATTAGTGCATGGGAGCTCTCATGGCTAAAGGGCACCTACTTTAGTTTCTGCAACATCTAGACATGGCTCATAAGGGAGAGTGACTTGCCTAATCTTTGTGAAGAGCATCAAGATGCCTGGATGGAGCTGGTGAGATGGAGAGGAGAAAAGGGCAAGGGAGCCTCTGCTGGTGGAGCAGCTCATGGAAGTGTCTCCCCTCATCACAAAATTCTCATTCTCTGCCTGAAGAAGATGCAGTCAATTCAAAGCAGATTAGATAAAGGTAATCTTTGCAGTTTTATAAAAATGGAACTTCCCTTAATTTTGTGAAAAAGACATTTCTTAAAAATCTCTAACTAAGATTCTTTGGGTTTTATGAGATCAGTCTCAACACGTTTCATTTTTAAGACCTAATACATGAGCTAGCTTTGAGAAAAAACTGTTCTAAAACCCAAAGTTATTAAACTTGTACTATGGAAATTTTTTTCTTGCGACGGCATATTACACCAGTGGGTTGGTTAATTCTTTAGATTCTGCTGATAAGCAAAAGTTTTGTATAAATATCCATCTTTGCTGCACGGTCAAAATTCAACTCTCTTACTGCAGTGGAGAGTCATCTTACAATAGAAATTAACTTAAACAAATAATGAAGAAAGTCTTTCACTAATCCAAACATGGAATATATTTCTATTCTTAGGCTCATTTAGGGTGTACATGAGCACTTTGGTCTATGTACAGCAAATATTCTGGTGTATGCACTGCTTTTTCATTTAATGTTGGTAAAAAAACCTTCACGATGAACTTCTAGGCCATGGCTGTGACATGTCAGTACTACAGTAACACTATTTCTAGTAATCCCCGATGATATCATAGACCATCTGCTAAGGACCTTTATCACCATTCCAGGGTTCAGACGGCTTTAGCTGCACAATGAGAATTGCGTGTATTTGGGAAATAGGTGTTTGTGCTTCTAGGGTTCGCTTCTAGCAAACTGTTATCTAAAGCCCTGCTGAGATGTGAGAGACATTCATATAATTAGGATTCAACTGCAGGCTTTCCATTTCCGCATACATTTGAGGTATCTATCTTTCCCACCCATCACATTAGACTCCATGAAGATTAGCTTTTCCCTCCTTTTAAAAACAATTTGCAGTAGGCAGCGCTCTTCTCCCATGCCTGCCTGCCAGGGACGTTCCTCTCCCACAGAGGTTTGCATACTTTGACTCCTGTTCGGCAGCATCGAGGGCCTGTCCTGCACTTGGAGTCTGGAGCTGATGGGCTGTGAATCGCACCAGCCCGAACTCAGACTGAGTGCGAAAGGCGACAGTGAAACTTCCCTTCCTTCCCAATTTCTGAGTCAGTTCTGGTCTACTCCTTCCCCAGTTGCTCAGGTCCTTTTGTTCCACTTCAAATGCTAGGCCATGGATTACTGCAATATAATAAGGGAAAAGTAGGAAAAAAAAAAACCCAAACCCACACACCAGCTTTTGCTTGAAAAGTTGCTCTGATCCAAAATCCAAGGAAGGCGTTGATTTTACTGGGCTCTGGAGCAGTGGCTCAGATCTCGTTTCAGCAGGACTGCAGACGTGCCTGCCTGCGTGCCTCGTTGAAGTCATGAGCCAGAGCCAAGCTTAAACTAATATGGCAGGCAAGAAAGTGGAAGGGCTACGTAAAATCAGCCTTGCCTTTGGTTCTTCATGGCTGCCATAAAGAACTAGCTCTCCAGGAAACCAAAGCGAAGACAGACGTGCTTCATGCAGGTTGTAGGTGATTCCTAGTGCACCAAAGAGATGCTAATGCGTGATAATTTTTCCGGGCTCTCGTGTAATGCTGACAGAATAAAAGAGCTTTTCATATAGTGCTTTCAGCTTAAAGAAAGCTTCCCTTTTCGCATACATGTAATAGAATATACATGATGGGTCTATTTCTCAACATTTACATTAGGTTATGATTCCTGTTCATTAGCATGATTACACTTATTATGTGTTCAGAGATCAGCAGTGTTTGTTTTCTCGTGCATCTAAAACATCAGAATGATGCTTGGATGCTGCATCCTAAATATCACGTTACTTAGATCTTCAGTTCTTACAGAAACTTGTAACTTTCTTGATCTAATAAATACTTAGTGTTCTTACAAGTTTGAAAAAGCACAGTGCAGAATGTTAGATTTACCAGCACGGGTAGACGATATTCAAAGCAGAAACATTTATAAAAGCAGTACCCGTGGGAATCAGCAAGTAACAGCTATTTCACTTGGTGCAGCTTGCTTACTTTTACAACACTTTCTAGTCCAGTCTCCTTCCTGAGTAATCCCAAGGTCACCACCTCACAACTTTGAGCAGCAGGCCATTTAACCTGCTTACTGCTATCAGAGATGAAAAGTGATTTTTTTAATGCTTACTTTAAATTTATTTTTCTTTAACTTCCATTTGTGTTCTCCTTATCCAATCTTCTGCACTGAAGCTAAAAAAGAAGCTTCTGTTATCTCAGTTATTTATGATTTTGGTCACTTCTATTAAATCCCTACTTACGACCGTAGTTTTCTAACTTGTTCTCATAACTCATTTCTTTTAATCTTGGGATTACTACTGCCCTCCTTGGTCCTTTCTGATTTTTTTCCAAGAGCTGCACTTGCAATGGTTTCTTGTAGGGGTTTTTCTAATTCAGGGTTGGGCTTCCTCCCCCCCCCGCCCCTCCCCCAAATGCTTGCAAGATAGAAAAGGAAATCGTAGGAAGTTATTTGACCAAAAATAATGCCCAGCATAGGGTCGATTCATATTTTGCTTTCTGTTAACTAAACAGAAGGATCATGGGGGAGGAAATTTCTTTTGTATATGCAGTTTAAATATTCCATTTTTTCAGGTCAAGTACCACTTGTGTTATACTTGTCTTTTTATAGGAAAGCCGATACTAACCCTATATTTAGGTTAAGTATTATGTGCTATTATAAAAATTCTTGGAGCTTTCTTATAAGAAAGTCTAACACCCTCCGTGGTGTCAGGCTTTTGAGATTTTCAGCTGAAGACAAGTGCTTGGGGTAGATAATCCTTTTTCCTCTCCACTTCTGCCCATGAAAATTCATTTATACTTAGCTGAGATACAGGTTGTTAAACTGCTGTTCCTTTCTTTCACTGGCACTCTTCTGGAAAGCCTTGGCATCACATCAAACTAATAAGAGGCAGTCCTTGAGCACCCCTGTGCCGCTGCTGCCACCAGTGCCGCCAGGAGCTGGGCGGCCAAGAGAGGGGCAGGCGAGAGCAAACCCAGGAGCTTCAGTCTCTGCCCACCTGACCTGGGGCCCCCACGAAGGACCTCCCTCCTTGTCTGGTCACAGAGGAGAGAGGAACCAGCCTGATTTGCTATGGGAAGCTTCCCAGCCCCTCTCCAGCCCGTGGTAAGGTTACCCTGACGGCCAGCTGCCATCTGCGGGGCAGCAGGCAACTGCGAAGGGCCAAGTGCTGCTCATTGCAGAAGGTGGATTTACAAATGCAGATAACACTGTCTTTCATCACCCCTTCCTTACAAAGGAAAAACCATGGACTACTCTAGTGATGATAGGTAGAAAGCCTTTGGCGAGCTGAAGTCCATTGGACCGCCGGCATCTCTCTTTCCCCGTTCCCTGTTATATAGCGCCCACGCCGGGTACTTCCACCTCCCAGTCCTCACCTGCAGGAGGTAAAACCCTGCTTGCCTCATCCAATAAGGCTGAGAAAGGACGCTGTGAGTCCACTTGGCCACTCCTGGTCACTAGAAAAGGATCTCCTAATTTAGAGGACATCCTTTTCTCTAAAGGAGCTCCAGTTTCTTTCTGCCGGTTACAGCTGAGAGTGGTCTTTGGTCTCTTCTTCACATGCCACAACTCATAGGGTGTTTGGATCTCTCCCTACCCCAATATCCCTCAACCTCCAGCCTTCAGACCTTTTTCCTGCCTGGTGGTTGTAGGAGAGCCTGCCTTACAACGAGCCACATTGTGCTGTGCAGCCAGGAAAAACAGCCAGCTTTTGGGTCCCAATGAGGGACGTGCCACATGAACACTGCGTTGCCAAGGAAATCAGCAAACAGCTTCATCTTTTTTTTTTTTTTTTTTTCTCACAAGCACTGAATTAAAGTGTGTCTGAGTAGTATGGGTCTTAATTTTGGGGGGCTTGTTGTTTCGAACGTATTTATTCTTAAATGTATACTTGATCTCATCTGCTTTTAAAAAGCCGCCAGGAAGACTTCTTGACAATTCCCTCCGGAGACAGAAGGGAGAGGGATGGGGGATGTTTGCAACGTCTCCAGCTGTTTGGATGGGCTTGATGCGCTAGGAGGAGTGACGTGGGGCTGGCAGGCTGCAGTTCTTCACCCTGTACCAAGACGGTGCTTAAACCCTGTCATGTGCAGACACAGCCCTTGTAGTCTAGCTAACAGCCCTCACCTATCTTTCTTGCATATGATATTTCTGAGTGTTAATGGAGCTGATGTGCAGCATTGACCTCGTGTCTGGGTTAGACTTTGACTCCCATTGAGCTGTTTTTGCTAGTGTCAGTGTGAGCTCAGAGTGGTATTGAGCAGTGCATAAGTGACACAGTGAGACACTGAGACACCTATTTCTTCATTTGCCTTGTTGTGTCTGGAGATGAGAAGCCTAAAAGCAGAGTTTTTCCAGCCCTGCGTGTTTCGGCATGCTTGTCTCTTTTCCAGCTCTTTCAAAGGAGGTGAATAATGGGATGATAGGGGAAAGGCACTGTCAAAGGGGGAAAATCCTAAAGGCTCTTCGTGTCCCTCATTAAACTTCAATCCCTGTGACCTTTTCCTGCGTCACGGTTGTAGGAGGCCCCATCTTACAACCTGTGTTGCTGATGAAAACATGATTTTGATTGATCAGGATGACTTTTTAATACGTATGACCTTGATTGCTCGGGACTTTGGTGCTTTGGTCAGGAATGGAACTATCTGAAATAACTGTGAAATAACTGAAATAATATGAAATAACTTTCTCATCATATGAAAACGTTTCTTGGTTTCTGAACTTTATTTACTTTTTTACTTCAAAGAGAATATTTTTGTACAACTTAGGATACCTCCTTCACCCTTTTTGCATTCAGGCCGTAACTTTTCCTTTAATAATATTTTCTTAAAACCTTCAGCTTTTCAAAGGAAGGTCTATAAAAGCAGCTTCACCAAGCCTTTTGCCAGACAAAAGTGCTTAAGAAGTCCCTTGTAATAAGCCTTATTCCCTCTCTTCAAACACGCCAGTGGGACTAGAGCCTGAATACTCCAGTGACTAGTGCTCTATAAATACTTCTGATATATAAATTACAAACTGCTACACACTAGAGCAGGTTTTACTTGTGCTGTGCAGTCAAGGGCAAGGGAACTAACCAAAATAAGAACAGACTTGCTGGTGGAGTGGAATATATCATGAGGACTTGGTTTGCCAACTATTGTCACAGCTATTTTCTTTACCTAAGCACTGGGACAGAAATACAGTAATTACTGTTGGTAAATGCCACTTCATATCGCTGACTGCTGTGCTTTCCAAGGACTCTCGTTACTATATAATCATTTCCAGTTTTGACAAATAGCACTTGATTAATGAAAACTGTATTTCTAAAGCAGCCATACCTCCTGGGAAGTCACCTCCTTGGGTAGGGGAGGAGAAGGCTGAAGGGGGATTTGACTGGGCTTTTTCAGAAGCATGAGGATCCCAGGTGTGCTGCCTGTGGTATATCAGTCGTCATCAAATATCCCAAACAGAGGCACTGACTGAAACAAGCAGAACGGTTTAAAACAGATGCAAGAAAGGCTGCTCTGAAAGCTGGTGGTGAGCTTCTGGAGCCTGGTGCCACTGGATGTGCTTGAGGATATGTCAGCAGGTTGAAAAAGGGATTAAACACATTTATTGCCAGCAAGTATATAAACAGATACTAGCAGGAAGAGGCATGGAGCTAATAAAACAAGAGTATGAGAAAGTGTTGAGGCTCGTGTGGTCCCATAAATAGCTTCTTCTATTGCCACCGCTGAGACTGAATACTGGGCGGGATGGACTGTTGGTCTAACCCAGCAGTGCGTTATGTCCTTAAAATGTGGAAAACACAGAGTTGCTGCTTCTGCCGTAGATGCCAGCACAGAAAGCTTTGGTGTGTCACCATGGAGCGCAGGGTGGAGGGAACAGGACAAACGGCATTAGGGCTGAGAGTTAAAAAAAAATCTGAAAGTACAGGTGGTAGAAAAGCACAGTTGCAAAATGTAGGGGGTTACTCTGAAGTTTAACAGTTCACTTTTATGCATTATTTTTACATGTATGTTTCTATTGCTGTGAATTACAGCATAGAGTCATTTTCTTAAATTCTTTTTTGTTGTTGTTTTTGTTTTGCCTATATCTTCACATGTTTAGTGAATATGGCTAGCTAAGAAACCCTGTGAGGCAGTTTGAACTTTGGTGCCCAAATTTGCCTGCATTATCTTTCAGCTTCCTTCATCTATATTGGGATCTGTTTCCTTCTCTTCTCTTTCTTAGAAATCTTTGGAGATTCACCAATGGCCGGAAGATACAAATATAATTGCAAGAACCTACTTTGTTTACAGCTCCCTTCCCTCTGCTTAGAGCTATTCTCAGTGGGAGGTTTAATTTAGTTATCACTTTTTGCCAAGGAAAGCACATTTTTAGATTTTGCTTTAGTTTTAAAACAAGTTTACGTCCTCTCCTTGCTGAATCTACAGCACAGCCTTTGTTCCTTCCATGTCATCCATCACAACCTTAACAGGGAGAGACCAAAGACAGGTTGCACTGAGAGACATCTGTTCGAGCATCACTGCCACATTCCTGTCCATCAGGTTTTAATCTGGACCCCTGCCTTTTTCATTTTTCCTTCAGTCCTGTGCTTCTCGGAGCCTGTGCAGCAAGCTCCGCTTTTTTTATTTATACTCATCATAAACTGCCTGGAAACCACCATCACTGACCGAGACCCCATCGTGTGAGAGGAAAGAGACAGCTGCTGTCTCTAATGTTATATTTTGGGGGTGGATTTGAAAGCACTTGTACCTTCAAAACCCTAAGAAAAAAATAATATGCTGTATACAGCTGTCCAGTTAAAAAAAAGTGTTTCAGGGTAAGTTAGGGCTCACCTCATAAAGTAGTTGCTGAGGTGAAAATGCAGAACTCTCCTCTCTTGTTAAGGGAAAAAGTGATAAGTCCAACTGAATGGCTATGCTCTGTTTATAAAGCCCAGTGTTTTCAGTATTTTATTTAGCATCTAATTTAATTTAATATTGATAATAGAGTTTTAAGGTAGAAGCAAGGAGTAGGGCTTACTGTGTTAGTCTTCTCTGTCAAAAACTCAACAACCTGTAGAGATGACGACTTTCCTCAGAAATACCCAGGCTTTTTGTGACGATGTCACAGAATGGTAGGGGTTGGAAGGGACCTCTGGAGATCATCTAGTCCAACCCCCCTGCCAGAGCAGGGTCACCTAGAGCAGGCTGCACAGGACTGCGTCCAGGCGGGTTTTGAATATCTCCAGAGAAGGAGACTCCACACCCTCCCTGGGCAGCCTGTGCCAGGGCTCTGTCACCCTCACAGTAAAGAAGTTTTTCCTCATATTCAGGCGGAACTTCCTGTGTTCCAGTTTGTGCCCGTTGCCCCTTGTCCTGTCACTGGGCACCGCTGAAAAGAGTCTGGCCCCATCCTCTTGACACCTGCCCTTGAGACATTGATAAGTGTTGATGAGGTCCCCTCTCAGTCTTCTCTTCCTCAGGCTGAACAGCCCCAGCTCCCTCAGCCTTTCCCCAGAAGAGAGATGCTCCAGTCCCCTCATCAGCTTTGTAGCCCTCCGCTGGACTCTCTCCAGCAGTTCCTCGTCCTTCTTGAACTGGGGAGCCCAGAACTGGATGCAGGATTCCAGATGGGGCCTCACTAGGGCAGTGTAGAGGGGGAGGAGAACCTCCCTCGACCTGCTGGCCACACTCTTCTTAGTGCACCCCAGGATGCCATTGGCCTTCCTGGCCACAAGGGCACATTGCTGGCTCATGGTGAACTTTTTGCCTACCAGGACTCCCGGGTCCTTCTCCGCAGAGCTGCTTTCCAGGAGGTCAACCCCTAACCTGTACCGGTGCATGGGGTTATTCCTCCCCAGGTGCAGAACCCTGCACTTGCCTCTGCTCTTGATGTTCCTCTCCGCCCAATGCTCCAGCCTGTCCAGGTCTCGCTGAATGGCAGCACAGCCTTCTGGTGTATCAGCCAGTCCTCCCAGTTTTGTATCATCAGCAAACTTGCTGAGGGTACACTCTGTCCCTTCATCCAGGTCATTGATGAATAAATTGAACAAGACTGGCCCCAGTACCGACCCCTGGGGAACACCACTAGCCACAGGCCTCCAACTAGACTCTGCGCTGCTGATCACCACGCTCTGAGCTCTGCCATTCAGCCAGTTCTCAATCCACCTCACTGTCCACTCGTCTAGCCCACACTTCCTGAGCTTATCTATGAGGATATTGTGGGAGAGAGTGTCAAACGCCTTGCTGAAGTCCAGGTAGACAACATCCACCACTCTCCGCTCATCCACCCAGCCAGTCATGCCATCATAGAAGGCTATCAGATTGGTCAAGCATGATTTCCCCTTGGTGAATCCATGCTGACTACTCCTGATCACCTTCTTTTCTTCTACATGCTTGGACATGGCCTCCAGAATGAGTTGCTCCATCACCTTTCCAGGGATAGAGGTGAGGCTGACTGGCCTGTAATTTCCTGGGTCCCCCTGGGATCCAAGCGCTGAATTTTGTGGAAGCCAAACTGAAAGCTGTATTCCTAAATGCTTGGATTATAAGAAGCATTGATGCCCACGATTTGCATTAACCTCATAAGGAATTTCAGCATCTTTCTGAAAAAAAAAAAGAATGCTAGTTAGATGTCTAACTGGTCATCCGAATTCATGGACCAAATTCCCAGCAACTCCTGAAAAGACTTCTGCAGCGCACAGCTCTAGCCAGTTTCTATTGAGGACTTTACGTGGCTTTACAATTCTGATTTATTCTGAGCTTTATTCTCTGTACTTTTTAGTCTTTAATAGAGTCTTATATTGTAATCACAGCTGAAATCTGCAGATTATGCTGCCACAATAAATTATTCAGATGTGCTACTTAGACTTCATTTTACTAAAATGGTTCCATCTCTATCAGTGAGTGACAGTTATTTCTGAGTATTATTTAGCCTTTCACATTACAAATCAGGACTCCTGCCTATTGCCAGCTCCAGCTTCTAGTGCCAGATTCCCATCTGGCATTGTAACAGGGAGTATTTGAGTAGGACACACTGCCTTTTTTTAGTACTAAATCTATAAGGCTCACAAGGAAAAAACAACCTCTTTTATCTACTGAGCTCAAACTTATGTATTCTCTAAATCATCTTAACTTCTCAAATGTCGAGACGACTTTAATAGCCCTAATTGAATGGAAAACCGAGCTGAAACTCAGACGTGGAGTTGGAAGTCTCAATGAGGTACAAAACGTCTTTTTTAATAGCCCCTCTATTAAAGAAAAGAAAGTTAAGCAGTATGTTATGTAGACGTTTCTATCATGTTCCTGTGTAGGAGCTAACCAGTACTTAGTGTACTGTGTACTAACCAGTAATTAGTTCTGCTCCTGCCTTGCCATCCAGCTGGGGCTCTGGGGAATTACAGAGCTTTTTCAGCAAGGTGTGAGGACCCACACCAGCCACCGGCATCCGTGACACCCTGCCAAGCCCTTCTGACAGTTTCAGGCTCTCCTGACCTGTCAAATCTTTAATGAGGAGCACAGTTTCCACCTGCATGTCTGCCTCATCTTGCCTCACATGCAAGAGGTTGTCTGCTGTGCTGGCCAGGTGTAGCCTGACTGTGAGGTGCCCCAGGTGAGACCTTCAGTGTTCCCTTGTCTGGTGGCTTGTTCGCAGCATATATCTCATGCAAAGCCAGCTGCTGGGCCAAGGCAGTGGGTGCTGGAGAGGTCATGCCCAGTATATAGAGAGAGACGTCATGCCCAGTATCTTGCAGGAATTTGGGGTTCTGAGATCGCCGCTGGGGAAATCGCTGTTCCAAGATTGCTGCTTGGGATCGTTCCGTGATCGCTGCTCAGGGTGGGCTGTATCAGTCATTGGGTCATCAGGTGGTGAGAAATTGTGCATTGTTTGTTTTCTATATTCTATTATCATTATTTTTATTATTATTATTATCATTATTAATATATAATATTATTATTATCTTTTCCTTTGCTATCCTAGTAAACTGTCTTTATCTCAACCCATGAGTGTCCCTTTCTTTCCGACTCTCCTCCCCATCCCACCAGGGACAGAGTGAGTGAGCGAGTGGCCGTGTGGTACTCAGTGCCAGCTGGGATTAAACCACGACAATGTGTGTAGGTATATAATGCTTTCTACTGCCTGTTCTTGGGCATTAGAAGGATATGATATAGCTCACTGGAAGGAACCCTGACTTGTTCTACACAGATTAAATGTCTAATGTAATACAATTTATTAAAATGAACTATATTGCCAGCTCCACCATCACAAGCTTTGCAGTAACTTTATTGTCTGGTTCTTGCCAAGTGAAAACAGCATAGCTGTTTTGTCATATTGTATTCCATTCATTCTGCAGCCTGGCATAAACAAGCTCATGTTCAGCTTTATCCCAAGCACACCACAGATTTGGCCTTTGCTTGACCCAGTCTGTTATGTTTGCAGTTCCTAGAGAACAAATTCTAATTATAGGATGCAAGTCTCTGTGGATGTAGCCTTAAATGGCTGCAATAAGAGACTTATTGTATTAAAAGAGGTTTTCAATTTTCAGATTTAAAGCTATACCAGATCTCTGACCTGAAACTGTATCGTTATAAAAGTCACTGAATGAACCAATCACTCAGTGTTGCACCCCAGGACTTTGTAAAGCGGTGTGTTTTACCTGATTCTGCAAGAGGGGTACTGAGGCACTGCACAGCGAAAGGGCCACCAAGGGCCTGATTCTTATTCATGTTAGGCTCCATTTATCTGTGGGGGAGCATACGGATAAAAAGAGAAAGAAATTAAGTTTGAAGTTTCCAGAGAAATAAGATGTGTCATGGGAGACCCATTTTTTGCATAAGCACAAGTTAAAGTCTTTGCAAATCTTGTTGCCTCTTTCAGAGTTTAGAAAAGGAAAAATTAGTTTATTTTAAACTAGGGTGCTTTTCCTTACTGTTTGACAGCGTATCCTTATTGCCATGTAGAATTTGTACTAATTAGCCGTGAATATTTCAGTGGCCTTGTTACGCTAATCAGATGTTGGCATTTTATTTTCTGCACTAACTACACTCTATTTCTGGTTGTTGTGACTCCTGTGAGTAGGGGCCGTACAGCGCAAATGAGCCCTTTCTAATGAAAGCTGCCTGAGGAGCGCTGTCACAGGGATGACTTCCACCTCTGAGAACATCTCCAGAACTTGCATGCAGCCAGCCAGCCAGCACTGCCCTGCTTTCCGCGTGTAGCTCCTATCCTGCACAAAAAAAAATGATTTGGGAACTATTTAGGCAAGAAATATTTTTCGGTGGGTGAGCTGAGTCAGCGGCGCAGTTGACTGTAAAGACCTCCTGTACCCTTGCTTTCTTGGCTCACCTTTGCTATTGGCAATATCAATGAGCCGCCCTCCTCCCTCCCCATTTATCCCCTGGCTGCAGGCGCACTTAATGAGGAAAAGGGCTCCCTTAATCACTCCTAACCCAAGGGGACCAGTGTAGAAATCAACTGTAATACGGTACTGCCTTTGCTGAGTGGTTTCCTGGGGAAAGGTTAGTACTTATAGATATGTTTCCATGTTTTTTTAAAGCAATGATCAGATTTAAGCATTTTCCGGCCTTCAGGAGATGTGGTGATAACACTCCGCTGACACGGTCGAGGCAGGCAGTAGAAGTGTCAGCCACACATCAAACTCACCGAGCCTTCGACAATGGCAAAACCTACAAATAAACAGCGTGATATGTTTACTCTTATCTGTAAGATTCTTGCAGCTTTTATCAAAGATGCTAGAAATGTAGTTTTATACATTGACTTGTTAGCGGGGGCCCTTTTATTCATGGATTATTCAAACTGGAACAATCCAGCACAGAGGCAGTACAGAAACTGTTGTTAGAACTGACTTTTTCAATAAACCTGGCCTTTTGGGAGGTATGGATTGAGGGGCTAAAGCCCCCTATATTTTTTCAGCAGATGGATTCTGAATTTAAAAAATCAATGACTAACAGAGGTAATACACAGAGTAAGAAGGGCTGGACGGGCAAACAGAAACAAATGGGGAAATTTTATGCAAGATATGATCCAGATTTCGCCAAGCCAAGTACAACCAGCATAAGCTGTATTGTGTGCATGGGGCCTTATGTGACAGAAAATAAACGGTGCTGGAGGAAAGATGATGCCTTGAGAAAAGTAGGCTGCTTATTTCAACAAATCTTTGAAAATATCTAGAATATGAAGGGACTGTTTTTTTAATTTGCTTTTTGATGCCATGTGGCTTAAAGGTTGTGATTCTCCATTCTTTAATTGCTGGTGACAACAAATGACGTCAACCTCCTGTGCTGCCATCCCCAAAAGGGTGGTCCCGGCGGTGACACTGGCTGCCTCCCTCGGCAAAGGGGAGCCCCGGTTGCTCTGAGGCTCACCTTGATTTTCCACAGGAGCGAAAGGAAGACTGGGGCCACTGATGTGGGGAACAAGCTCCCGTGAAGGCCAATGATGGCAGTGTGGAATTCAGTGGGATTCTTTCTGGGTAAAACCCAGAAAAAAAAGTCCTTTCAGTGAGTGCTGCTTAGCTGGGCTTGAGCTGCAAAGCACCCTTGGGGGCTGGAGCTTTCCCAGAGTCTCACTACGGATGAGGTGGGTGCATGGTGACTTCAGGGGATTTGTTCTTTACAGTCCGTCTTGATTTTGTTTAGGGTACACACAAGGAAGAGACGCTCATGCATGGCCAACAAGTAAAGTAGGTCTGGATAAAAATGGGCATAAGTTCTCAAAACTTCAGAAGCCAAGAAGAAATCTTACTCCTTCTCTGTCTATACCCCCAGAAAAATGGCAGTGCACCAGCCAAACACAGCTGCCCCTTACGCTTATGGCGCATCTCTGACACATAGGAATATCATCTTTGGCCACTGCTGGAGGTGCATGTTAGTCAATATAGGATTGTCACTTCATATGGTGCTTATGGGAAACAGGTTGTTTTTATGCCTGTATCATTATACTGTCATGCTTGCAAGTTAAAAATGACTCTGCCTTGAGTTAAACACCATCTGCTGATGGCACTTGGAGAATGGCAGAGATCTAAGAAGAAGGAGGTGATTTTTTCTGGTGACTTATACCTTGTTCAACGATTTACAGGAATGAAGCATGAAGAAAAGGTTACAAATCAGAGCAGTAGCTCTATACACTTGACTTTCGGTTTTATACACATCTGCCTGACATCTTGTGTGGGGGAATGCCTCAATGGCACACATATTTTTTGAAAATTGGTAGTATGTTGCTGAACCTTTCAGATGGCATTCAGATTCCAAAGCAGATCCCATCTCTGAAATAGATGAGATGGGAAAAAACAGAAAAACTACAAAAGGCTTTAAAAGCTGCTCAAGATCTTGGTGAAGAAAGAAAAGAAAGAATATAAAACTTTCCAATGCACTTATTACTGACTTGAAATTCTTATAAGGCTAATTATTCTGTTCTAATTTTTCCTGATATCAAGAGACAGCATTAAAAATTTCACTCTTACAACACAATAAATGAATCCAAAAAGAAAAGCACCTCCTATAAAGTACTCCAGGTACCTCTGAAAAGCAAGAAAAGGTGATTTAATTACATATTTTAAAACTAATTTGCTGTGAATTACCATGATATTCTGCAGGCAGTTCTCTTACTTGGTTGTTTTTGCAGTTGGAAACTTATGTCTCAACATTGTTCATTTTTTCTTAAAAAAATCCAGCCTCTCATTTTTTTTGGTGATGTTTTATACTCCCTTTCTTTTCTTTACATAGTTCATTCTAACACAAAATAAATGGAAAATGTCACACCTTTCCAACAGAGTACTTTGTCATAACAGAAGTCTTCTGGGAATTGCTTTAGAAAAGACGAGGACAGTAGTGAATTGATTATTTGGCACGATGGCCAGTGTCACAAAATATATAGTTTAGGTTAGAATCAGCGTTTCCAGAATATTTTATCATTGACCATCTTGACCCATCAGAAACTTCCTTACAAACAGTAACCTGAAATAATGTCAGCATACATTGTGTTACTGCTTTTTAAGTTTTTCCACCTGTCATTAGTCAGAATACTCAAGACACTTGAGAAATGAAGTGACTGATGAATTCTACTTTTCGTAAACACACTTAATCTATTTTTCTTATGCAGACCAAAATAGTCTTAGTAATTGGTTACATTATTTAAACTAAATTCACAGAATCACAGAACAGTTGCGATTGGAAGGGACCTCTGGAAGTCATCTGGTCCAGCCC
The DNA here is from genome assembly GCA_009819775.1 of Phoenicopterus ruber ruber. Lineage (NCBI taxonomy): Eukaryota > Metazoa > Chordata > Aves > Phoenicopteriformes > Phoenicopteridae > Phoenicopterus > Phoenicopterus ruber. The sequence continues at coordinate 89,964,255 of CM020217.1, forward strand.
CCCTGCTCATCCCAGGGGTGACTCCCAGGGCCACCTAGAGCAGGCTGCTCAGGACCATGTCCAGATGGCTTTTGAATATCTCCAAAGATGGAGACTCCACAACCTCCGTGGGCAACCTGTGCCAGCGCTTGGTCACCCGCACAGTGAAAAAGTGCTTCCTGATGTTCAGAGGGAACCTCCTGTGTTTCAGTTTGTGGCCATTGCCTCTGGTCCTGGCACTGGGCACCACTGAAAAGAGCCTGGCTTCATCTTCTTTGTACTCTTCCCTCAGGTATGTATATACACTGTTGACGTCCCCCCCAAGTCTTCTCTTCTCCAGGCTAAACAGTCCCAGCTCTTTCAGTCTTTCCTCATAGGAGAGATTTTTCCAGACCCTTCATCATCTTTGTGGCCCTTTGCTAGATTCTCTCCAGTAGCTCCATATTTCTCTTGGAGAGAGAGCCCGGCATTGTTAGTATTAGTTACTAAAGTAATTAATTACTGTAACTGTGCACTTGAAGGGACCAGGTCCCCATATTTTCTAGAAACATGCGTAGCAAAAGCTACTTGAACATGTGTGAAAACAAAATGTCCATGCTGTTGAGGAGTGTTCTACTCCTTGAAATGCAGCTTGTCTTCACTGTTGTGTACTGTCCAGATACATCTAACTCTATATGTCCCAAAGCTGCACTCTTGACTAAATCTGGTCGCTGACTGGTGATCTCCACTGGCCTCAGTCTACATGCCTGTGGTTACAGTAGATAAATAGATTCACTAGTGATGTGCAGGGTAGCTCTGAAGGAAGAATAGACCCCCGAGTGTATTGGTCTGAAGCCAAGAGGAGCAAACACCATAGAGTAAGGAGATGGACCAAGAGCGTGGTGGAAGCACCAGAAAGTACTGGCGAGGATATGGAAAAGTAACTCCTTGTGGGCATCTGTGTTCTGGATCTATGTCCTCACTATCCAGGCCTCAAGCTTTCTGCCAGGGTCCTTACCTTCTAACCCACATGTGGGCTTTTGTATCATGTTTGTTGTAAATGAAAGTCAAAACCTAACGTTTTTCCCCCCACAAACATTAAGGTTCTGCCTCATTATACTCAGCGTATCCAAATGACAGATGATGTAGAGAGGACTGGAACACGGTGTTTTGTTTGTCCTGGCATTAATGAGCGTTTGAAATGCTGATGTGTAGGCAAATCTATTTTTGTTTTCATATTTTGCATATATATTACTGTATAATGCCTTGTGGGGGGAATAGGAATTTAACATCTAAATATTTTAATATTCAACATATAGTGGTATGTACAAGATAGAAAGAGGAATGATTTTTCCCCTTAAAACAGCAGTGAATGATAGTTTGGCTTCATGCAAGCTATTATAATGTTTGTACTAATTTCTCCCTCTAATTTAGGGTGGATAGATGCTAATTCTTGTCTGCAGGAAATACATAGCTCTTTGCTTGTTCTTTTTATTTCGTAGGCCATCTCATCATAGTCTAAAATTATGTACGCTGGCAGAAGGGGTTTTGGTATCCCTTCAGTTTGGCAGTGAAAGATTTCACAAGTGCCTTGAGCCGAATCTGCACAAACTCCAAGTGGAAATGAGATGCTTGTTTTTAACATACTGTAGTCAACCAGGGGTACGTGGTGTCCTTAGCTGCTGTGGATTGCCATGGCCTGAAGTCTTTAATCGAGCCTGTGTGTCCCTCTAGAAGACGCATGCTGGCATCGCCTAATGACATTGATAATAGCGACCCAGCAATAACTGGATTACATTCCACATCCTCGTTATAAAGACAAGAATACATAATCCCTTCTGCTCTTAAAAATATATTAATTAACTTACTGGTTTACTTAATTTGATTTAGATAAATTATGGAGATATTTCTACATTCTGAGAGTGGGAGGGAAGGAGAGAGAGAGATTTACGGTCAAGTGAGAAAGAGTAAACTAGTGCTATGCTAATTGGTTTTGCCCTTATCATGTAGTGGTGTGGATATGACATCATTTTATTGGGCTTTGTCATCCACTGAAGTTAACTGAAAGTCTTTCACTGAATTTGAGGAATAAGCACTCCTGTCCTGGTGAGCAGTCATGCAAGGTTTTCCTGGGCACAATGGCATTCAGTAGGAATTTTGCTGGCATGGGATTAACCAGACTAGCCAGACAGTACATAGCTCCTCAAGCTCAGAGTGAGAATTATGTACCCAGAATTTCAAATAAATAATGCAAGACGCTGTTAACCATATGCCATCTATATATAAAGGGTGCCAAAAAGCAAGGCTTCCACCTAGCCCTGTGACTACTGCAAAGAGCAATGCATATATGGATAGATCTCTTTCAGACAAATTATACGGATGGAAGTGTTTCATGGGTTACAAAAGATTTTTAAAGCACTAAAGGTGTGTTTTTAGCTAGCAAATATTTAAAACACAATACACACTGAGCTCCTCCTGGATTTATTTGCTTTGCTTCTCGCTCATTCTCTCTTACGTTGGAGCAACAATTTATCATGCGGTCTGCTTACCTTCCTTATTAAAGAGATTTCACTTTAACTCATTGTTACACTCACACCACTGTATTTTTCTCATAATACCTCTTGATTCATGTAATCCCTTCCTAGAAAGCTGAATCACTGGGATTTGTAAAACGAATAACCTTTACTTATGACGTTGCAATGATTTTTTTCCTCTAAGCTGGTTTAAATCAACACAATTCAATTAATTTCTTTCTTGAGTGTCCATCAGTTGTATTGAGCAGATATTCTAATTTTGCAGTAGGGTCTATAACGTTGTTTACACTCTCATCATGGGAGTTACTGGCAGAGAAGTTGTAGCTTGTACCCTGTGCAAGGAGAACATCCCTTCTACTACGAAAGCCAGTCTGCTCCAGCTACTGACTCTCATGCCCTAAATTTATACTCAGGCTTTTTGCTATACTGCTACTTTCAAATGTAACACTACTCTCACTTCAAATTTGTAGACACCTCCAGTTTTCATTTGGAGTATTTTGGTAAACTGGAACCTGCTTTGACATTTACTTTAACAGGTGGTTGGAATACAAGATTATACATTTAGAAGGAGACTTGCCTTTAAAAACTAATGAATTGAGTGGATTGTACAGGCAAACAAACCTTGAGATGTACGAAATATAACAGCTCCAAGACGGAGGCTTGGTGGCCATGCATACACACTTACTTCCTTTTTTTTCCCCAAATGGATGTTTTTATGACTCTTTTATTCCCTTTGGGACTTCTTTTCACAAAATCCAAATTAAAATGAACAATTCAAGGACGACTTCAGAATATTTGTTTCTGTTTATTCCTTCTACTGGGATGTAGCTCCTGTAGAGCATTGGAAGCTCATTCAAACAGGAAAACATAACTTTCGGAACAATTTTGGAATAGTTTTTATTTTTTAAATTATTTCCAGATGATACTTTTCACCAGATCTTTAAAAATCGGTATTATTTTAATTTCTCTCCATCTCAGCCTACACAACTCCCAGCTATGTGCACATTTTTTTCACTGAGTGCAATAAAATGAATTAGATTCAGAGGGATTTTCCTCTTCTTTTCTTACTCTCTTTTTCTTAAGTTTTCAAGATTTCTTCCACTTTTGGAAAGTCTTAGAGGAAGAAAGAGAAAAATTAAAGATGGGATTAATTGCCATTTTAGCACTCTTAAAACTGATACTCAAGCTTGAGAAAGTTTTCAGAAATTCAGAGAAACTGAAAAAAAAGGAGTAAAATTAGAAAACAACAGGCATTTGGTGATAGAGAAAGAAAACAGGGAAAGAATAAAGAGAACACAACACCCCTCCCTAAACTTCATGTTTGGTTTTCAAACTATGAAGTTAAATGAATTGGAAATGTTTGTTTTGTTTTAAATACTGTTGCTGAAAACACCTGATGAATACAAAATGGAGCTAAAGCCACCTAAATCACCCCTGATTTTGGAGTTTGCTTACCATTCACATATGTTACTTACAGATATGATTATGGCAAGATCCTTGTCTGTCTTTTGCAAAATACCTAAGCAGCTGAAGCACTTAACCTATAAGGAGGATTGAACCTATGTCTTCATCCAGATGCTCCCTGTGTATCCTGAGCGAGGCACCTTTTCAAACTCTGTTGGCATTTGGAGCACCACACATCTGGAAATGCAGTAGTCGAGGGACAGGTTCAGAGAAACACATGTGAGCAATCGTAACTTAGCCTGTTGGTTAGGGCAGGCAAACAGCTATAGGTAAAATGTATATGCATTTACATGAGACCATGATTAAAAAGCCAGAAAATAGTTCTGGGGCCTCAGACCAAACTCATCTGACTTTAAGGTGAGTATTTCCCCAGTTTTTCAGAAAAAAATTTTGTCATCGCACAGGTGGCAATGAGTCTGCCTTACTGGGGTGGATTGAGAGACCAGATTGAACCAGCACAGAGACCAACTGCACCCAGCACAGTGCAACTTGGCTCCTCATTCCCTGGAAAGGCTTCTCGTGGCAGAAAGCTCTTTAAGTTAGCAGGACAAGGCATAGAATGGGTAGACACACCACCTAGATAACTTCAGACTAGAAACGAGGTGCAGGGATGTAGCTGACTGGTCAAACGTCCTTAAGTATGTGCTGGATTTTGTGCCACTCCAAGTCTTTTAGTTGGGACTGCATCCTGTGGAGAGAAATATTCTGTGTGGGGGAGAAATCATCCAAGCGCTCCAGATCCTGATGCTTCAAGTTGCTGTGCCATGTAAGCACAAAATGACCTAAGCAGATCTGAGCACTGGAACGCATGTTTTAGTTAATAATGAGTACAATTGCAGCGTATAAGGACTTTATTTTATGGCTTTGGCTTTGAGCTCTCTCCCCAGTACTCACTGTATGTGACCAGCTGGAAGCTACTCGGTACAACAGCTCATTCTTAGACCTGCTGCACAGATTCATGGTTTCTTCCACCCCTATGGTTCCTTCATAGTGCTCTGCCATGGAGAAGAGCAGAGGCATAGTGCTGATGGTGATATTCTGAAAGAGGTTAGATATGAAGAAGCTGTTAAAAGCCTCCTGAGATCTTTCATATCACGTGTATATTGTCTCAACAATTTTGCAGAAAATGTAAAATTTGGGATGGAAATGAGGAGAACTAGTGCAGCATTAGGACAGGATACAGTCCAGGGCCAGAGAAACTTATAAGCTACTTATTTTGTGATTGGCTGTGAGGCGTCGAGAAAGTCTGCTATGCTCGAAAAGATTTGAAAGATTGAGAGTAAAACTTACTGGTTTCATACACCTTTTCCTATACTTGCTAAAGAGAAAAGAAAAAAAAAAGGGGTGCTTGGATCAGCTTTAATGTTTACTTGAATAAATTCATAGCAGAGTGCAAAGCATTTCTGAGAAATGAGAAAAGGGCAGAATGGCAGTTTTGAAAACAAAATTGCAAAAAAAGGTAATATAAAAGTAATGTACAATATGGTAATAGTGTGCTAAATAAGTTATTAGAATGCAAGAGTTGGGGGGAAACTAGATGTATTCTCACGTCTGTTCAGTTTAAAAAGAAACACAAAGGTTCTGTAAAGAGCATTAATGTGTTGCATATATTATCTTCTACCTGAAATGGGAATGCTAACGATTTACGAAGAAAGTTATTGTGAGACTAATTTATTTAAAAGAGCTCTTTGAAGCTGGTACTGCGGGCTGACTTGGAGCTTGATTTAGGGTGGGCAAACCAGGACAATTGGTTCTAAAGGCAACAGAGGAGCTTTGCAAGGTTAAAATGGGGAATAGGAAAAGACGACGTGTGCGTGGCTAAAGAGCATATGGCCATAACTTAGCCTCTGCATATGGACCCTGCAAAGCTAATGTCACTTGTGAGCAAACTCACAGCATTCCTTCTGTTCTAGGACAAAAAACTGTGTTGTTTAGTGGGGTTTTTTTTGTTGTGGGTGTTTTTTTTTTTTCTTTTTTAATTATATTGTAATAGTTTTTAAAAATAAGGAATATCTCATGAGTGGCAAAACTTCCATCAGGAAAGAGACCATGGAAAACCTGAAGCTGGTACACACCAAGGAGAGAGCCAACCTGGGAAAATGAGCTGAGGCTAGTAATATAAAATTAATCACATGGCGTTATTTCACATAATAAAGCCTTTGGTTTGGACGAGTTCAGGGCCATGACAAGTTGACACAGGAGGCTCAGTGGGAGAGTGATGGAGGAATTGTTACAAAGACTTCTAAAAGTCTCCTTGGAGAGCGAATGAGCCATTTTGAAAAGTGATTAAAGGATAAAAATAAAGGCATGGGTGCTCTCCTGAAGCAAAACATGGTGTCTGAATCCTTGGAGCTCTTGTGAGCAAACATATGCCATGGTGACAGTAGCTGGGATAGGGAAAATGACTCCACTTTGCCTGTCTTCAACTTGAAGGTTTTTCTTCACTCAGGTAGGCACTGGAGTTAGGTGAGTCTGGGCTATTGGGAGGTTTCTATCTGCCTCATTTCTCCTCCTCCAGATGCAGCTCAGAGCTCAGAAATTGATGCTCCGGGTGTTTCTACCCTGCAGTATCACTGCGCCTGCGGTAGTCACACCAGATGGGAGCTCTTGCCAGCAATCCCGTCCAGTCCTGATCACACTCGCTTTTCCACGTTGCTGTATACCGTGTGCACACGTAAAGCTCTGCCTTGTATTATCTTGCTTGTTACAATCATGTTCTTTACAAATAAAAGAAAATTCTTCTCATTCATTGGAATAAAAATGCAGTTTGTATATATAAATGTTTACTGGATTCTGCTCTTCATTCCTTAAAGCGATAATATTACAGACTGTAATTGTTCCTTTTGTAACCAGCCTGACGAGCCAAAGAGAATTATGACATTAGGTAGCCTAAGTAGAAGGCTCTAAGCAAACATCTTTAATGAATTTATCTTCATTGATGAAAAGAAAATCAAAGTAGCTCACAGTTTTCCTTGCGACTGCTTCATGGATTTTAGATTTAGGTGATTTTTTTTTTCCCTCTTTGAACAGTAGTTCTCTAAACACAAAGCTTTGAAACGTAATTTAACCACTGGCTATTTCTTGGACATTACAAGCCATCTATGACTCAGAGTGCTTGGATCAACTTTATTTTGGTCACTCCTTGTACTTTGGTGGATTTCAGTTGAAGATTTTCATCGTATTCCTTCGGGTCAGCTATACTGAAAATGAGGGTCCAGATTCCCCTCCCTGGCAGAAGATTTGGTGCCCCGGGCTAGCGGGAAGGCGACAGCCGAGGGAGGAGGTGAGTGGGGACACTGCTCTGAGTGAAGGGCTCGGGTAGGCAATGAGACCTGACGTGAAAGGGCTAGATGGCCACCTCCACACCTGCAAACTGAATAGGGCCGAGATCTGATGCTCTGTACAGATCACCTGTCTCTAACTTAGGGGTACAATTGCTTTATCACGCCACAGAAAATTTCCTGACCAGCTCGACCTCATTTCTTCCCTGCCACCCCAGGTCCCCTTCCCTCTCGCACCCAGATGCACTTGGAAATTTGCTCTTCAGAAAAAGCAGCGGAGGCTTTGCAAGCACAACCTGATAGAAACCCAGGGAAAAAGCCACTGTATGTTTTGGTGATATGTTAGCTTTACACTTTCTAACAGGCATTTACCAATGACTGCAATACTATTGTTAACTTTCTAAATCTTATGCAGCCGATGCTGGCAAAGAAAATGTACTGAAAACCCAGAAGGAGATGCTGCGCTCCCAGGTAGCTGCAGTGCCCCTGAACTAGCACGTCTTGAAAACAGAACTGAGCTCTGCTTACTCCTGAGATAGCCATCCATGCTGAGGTATTAAGTTGCACAGATGGGTAAAAGTAAAATGGAAGCTTGCAAAATGAGATTTCAAAAACATAAACAGGTTTCTGTCGATGGCAACCTAATAAAGGAGGTAATTCTCTAAACATATTGTTCCCATTTTGTTTCTAATTACAGTGAACTACAAGGTTAGTTCTGCTCTTTAGGTGCACTTTAATTACTCTCCCAATGTTGACTTTCTGCATTATGATTCCTTTAACACGCTATAGGAAACAGACATTTAATTAACCAGATGCCACTCAATAAATCTTAACTTCTACTCTCTGAATCAGAAAAGCCAATGTTAATGGGTGTAAAAGGGCCAAGATTTTAGAAATAATTTACTTTTTATGTTCCTTTAGGTCTTTGTTATAGTAAGGAAAGTGTCTATAATGAAGGAAAATTAAACTGATGTTTGTAAGCATTTAATATAATGAAAAATAGCTCCACAAAGTAAAAACAAGATTCTAACATTATGTAAGTGTTGATGTTTCATAACATGTAGGAAAGGCAATTGACAACGGGTATGTTAGCAGCGTGGTATGACTGCACCTGATGTGTTGGCTTGCTTGTTGTACTTCACATCATCTTGTCTGTACTTATTTAGTATCTTTGGCTTTTGGGGATAGGTTTTTGCATGTAGCTCTATAAGCTCATAGTCCCTGATCATGCCATCATGGTAATCCAGAAACATTAGCTGTAATTGTAATACACAGGACATGTGAGACAGGTTCCCAACGTGACAACTGAGAGCATCTCCTGGCTTTGGAGGAGGCGGGCAGAGTTTGGCCTCCTGAGACTCTGCTGACCCTCCCAGCAGACCTACATAGAGACCTGGTTTGTGCCGCACAGCATCCATCATGATTATCGGTGCACTGCATCCCAGTGCACCCATTAATCCTCCACTTGGAGGTTTCCGAACATTTCCAGCAGCCTTAAGGTCAAATGAACACAGCCAGGTACTCAAGTCAGTGGAAGCCTGAAATGTTTAAGTGTTTCAATAGCTGGGTGATCTCTTCAGATGTATTACTCTGGTGTATCTAGAAAAATTGCTGGGGCTTTCCACAGTAACTTGTAGCAGCAGAGTCCCCTTCCCTGACCTTCTCCCCTTAGGTCGATGTCTTGTCAGAGACTTCCTCACTCTGACCTCAACCCTAGTCCCATTTCTTAAAAGTATTCTTGTTTTAAATTATATAAGTCTCTTTACTATATCCACATCATTCTTCCTTTCTCCGCTCGCCCTGTGTCGACAGTACTTTTAGCCTTTTGCAATGTCACTGAATATGGCCAGAGTCCCATAAAAGAATACAACAGGGCACGTTCTTCCATTAATAATTGCAGTGCAAAGCTCCTATTAAAATTAATGGGCACTCCATGTGCACTGGAGTGTAAAAATAACCCCCCTATTCTCACATGCTATTTTAGTCTCTTCATTCTTTCTAACCAACGTTTCCACTTCCATTACACCTAATGAATGCTGTGGGAATGCAATTCCCCTCCCTGAGGTTAGTGACATCAAAGTTGTCCCTCAGTCCAAGATTCACACTGCGGCCACCCAGAGTCTCTTCTTCAAAATGTAACCAGGCACAGGTTCTGCAGCTCTTGTGGGACTGTGTTTTAGCATTTTCCGAGAGTGATAATGTATGATAATAGTACTGAATCTTTTTGGAAACCAACCCGAGTGCAAAGGTAGTGACATCAGGGAATATGCTATTCCCGAAAGGTAACTGTCAAGGATTAATTGCTTTTCCAGTCTTGGTCTTTGCCTCTTTTGACGTCCAGCCTACTTTTTGGCAGAACAAGGACAGCTTTTTAAGGTTGGCCTCTCAGCTGCAAGGTACTTTTCTGCTAATCTGGTAAACCAACTGCTAGTTCTCTTCTTGCACCTCCCAAACAGATTTTTCCATAAGTTCTCTGTGCCCTGCTTGGAAATAGCAGCAGTCAATACATTTTATAGACAGTATGATTCCATACAAGTGACATCATAAACAAAGAAAATAAGACGCAAAAGAAAGTTAATTTTGTATGTGGATCTTTAAAGCTAGCAAGTTTGATAAAGCTTCCAAAAACCAGTGAGAAAATACTGCATAAATATCTCTTTCAAAATGTGATTAAAATCTGGTTGTCCTCAAAACATTTCACATAGTCATCCACAGCCTTAACGCAGCCCATTTAGAAGAAAAAACCCTACGCTTCAAAAAATCTTTAGAAAAGATTTTACTTAATTGAAGAGAGCACATTACGAACACTCCCATGCCTCTGCATTTGTTAGCACGGAAGACATGAAACTTCTTGTGTGATCTCCCCTGCTCTGAGTTGTCTGAAGGCAGCAGTGACCGGGGTGAGGGCTCGGTGAGAGCTGCTCCCAGGAGAGCCTGCAAACCCGTGCTGCAGAGCTGAGAGGTTGCGGCTGCTGGTGCAGGGAGAGCTAATGCAGCGTGACACTGACTTTGCTCTTATGCTGGCTGACAGTGAAACGTCAGAGGATTGAAAACAGGGAAAGGAATTGCAGGAGCACTGTTAGAGCTGTTTTTCTGGCCTCATGCAGAAGGATGAATTTCCATGTCCTATGGCTGCGACCACAGCAGAGCCATGGGCATGCATAGCCAGAGCACCTGGCGTGATTCCCTGCGTGTTCCCAGCCACTTGTCCGTGCAGGAGAGGCAATGGGCTGGTTTGGGACAATGGACCGAAGTGAGGCAGGATGAGTATCTGAACTCTCACCTCTCTTCACAACAGCGTAGTCCAGTAATGGGCAGGAGCTCTCCTGGTGGGACTTGTGGAGAGTCCTGAAGACCCTGAAGGCAGCTCCCTCCGTGCCTAGACCAGTGGGTAGGCTGGGTGCCCAAACCTGTGCTCTGCTAGGTGAAGCTTGCCTCTGAAGATTATGTTGAAACTTTCTTTTCATTTTTCAGCATATAAAAAAAAGTGATTCCCAACTGATCAGAGTTCTCTGTTAAACTCCGGATCAGCAATACAATTTCTGGGCTGGAATTTCCTACCCAAACCATGTTTCTTATTTCCACCTGTGCCTAAGCTCTCCTAAAGGAAATAACTCTTTAGTTGCTTAATTGAGCTCTGAGTTTAGGAAGGCATTACCCATTCAGAAAGCCTCCAGTGAATTCCCATTTGTGCTAAATCAGCCAGGTGACTCATCACCACCTTTTTAAGATAAAAATTCCCATAACAGTACTACCGTAATAGCTTCAGCCAATTAAAGTGAACAGTATCAGGCAAAATAACGATTCAGTGATGAAATGGCATTTCCCAAAAGACAATTTTTGGGGACCACACAATACCTTCTTTGTATGAGGATCCATTTTATGGCTGTGCCTTGACTTACCTCTTGAGAGCTGGACTTTTAGTAGGGGGTTCCCATCTAGCTGGTTACGCTGCTGTATAACTTAATAATATATTCCACCTGTGCCATCTCAGAATATGTGATATCCCTTATAATTACTCTATAATTATTTACTCTCCTTACTGAAATCTAGTAAGCCCATCTGCAAAACAAAATTCTTAAAGTGGCTGAGCTTTTGCAGCATCCCTTTTACCCAGTAAATTTCCTACCTCAGAATGGGACCTCTACTTTTCAAGAGTGCTCTGAGAAAAGGAAAGGAAATGGCCACCCCAAAGGAACAAACAAAAACCTTTGATCCTGGCACAAACAGAAAAAACCTGAGATCTTCAGTTCCCCACAGTTGTGTTTCTTTGGTAAGCGGCAATCATCCAAGCCACAAGCAGGTTTCTAGGTAACTTTTGCTTCCTTGTGAATATTCAGTTTGGGCCATTGGTTGGATGGAGACCTGCACTTGCTTAACTTGTTGGAAGTAGCTCTGACCATTTCATAAAACGGTTTATAAATTTCAGCAAAAGTTAAATAAATAAGAACTAATGAATCCAAAGAAGAAAACCATCTCCACTGAACGTGGGAACTGTGCTAAAGTCGTGCCTGATAAACGGGAGCATGGAGCCAGCAATGAATAAGTGCGGTGTTAACCAGCGAATCAAACACACAGAGGAAACTCATCCTGCCTGAACTGACCCCAAAAGGAGTGAGCAGTGGCATCGTGGTTGCTTGGTCAACCGTGTCATGGGGTCTCCTGTTTAAAAGCCTGTTTAAAAGATGTCTCTGAGCCAGAGAAGGATGCAGCTGACAGTCAAGTTGGAGGTGAAAGCTTCAAGATAGTTTATCAAATGAGACACCAGTTCCTTTTGTTATCTAGGACCCAAATATCCTTCTCTGCTTTTGGTTTCTGCTTCAAAAGGTGCATCTGACCAGTCTGGTATCTTTTGCAACACTGCAGTGAACCTTATGACTAGGACAGGTGCTAAAACCAAAGTCTTACATGACCCAGGCTCAGAAGGGGTGACAGGCTGAGTCCTGGGCTTGTCTTCCTTCAGCAGTGCGTACCTCTCTGATAAAAGAAACCATCCGATATGGAGATGTGGTTTTCTGTCTTTGATGTTGATTTTTCTGTTCTCTTTTTGTGGGTTTCTGTCAGGCTTCGTCTTCAAAGAAACAGAACCTGTCACAAATTACATGAATAACAGCAACTTCTGTGCATCTCAGCTGTTTCCCTTTATCCCCAAAAGAACCTTCCCCTTATCTTGAATAACATCTAAAAGACTGACAGTTTTGGTCTTTAAGTCTTCTCTGTTTTGGTGGTTTATTTGTTTGGGGTTTTTGTTTTGTTTGTTTGTTTTGTTTTGTTTTGTTTTTTTTAAACACCTCATCATGTGGCAGACGTCATGGATGAGGATGTGATCTCATGTGAAATACACACGATATTTTGATTACTGCCTAGTATTTATTCGTCAGTCAGTCCTTTTCCAGTGGCCTCTCTTAATCATATCACTTAGGCTGAGTCTGAAGAGCACTCCTTCACTCCAGTAGACAATAAACTAGTAGAAGATTTACCCATGTGCAATTTCTTTAAAACTGAACAAGAAAATAACATTGTCTTGTGTTGGGTTTTGTTTAAAAAGGGGCTAGTGCTATTGCATATCTGAAGTAGCTTCCTGAGTTGCCCAGGGAGGTGCATGAGATGGGGAGAGCACCTGGTCAGGGGAGATGGCAGCAGTAATTGGAACTGCCGTTATCGAGTCCTCTGTGCGTTGCCAGATGGGGATGAATTTGCCAAGAAGCGCAGTCGTTCACCTTTTCCACCAAGGCCAACTGCAGAAACATCAGCAGTAGTGGCATTGCACCCTTCTGTGTTCCTGAATGACCACGGCATTCGTTTTCACATTCACGTAATTAATTATCAGTTGCCATTTCAGTCATGCTGGGTAGGAAGCTGCAGCTGTAATTAGTGGCAAATTTTTAATTAACAAGTTAAGTACTTCTTATTAACAGCTGTTTGAGAAATAAGCCAAGATTATTTAACGGGTCCTTTGGATCTATAAAATAATAGACTTAACGTTCTCTGTCTTACTGTGAATGCTGCCATCATATCTATGCACAGGTCTACAACTCTGTATCTCCATAAAACATGTAAGGTCTTGTTTATATATATTGGCATTAAGAGTAGGATTTATAAGTGTTTGATTAATATGAATCATCCTGTAGATAATTTAATTATTGAACTCCTATATATTAGTACTGGAAGCTGAGGAGCTGTTTGACCTAAAACAAATTTATGAAGACTTGGGGGGAGAATAAATAAAGGAATCAGGCAGTGTTTTAGCATAGAAATATGCCCTTTGTCACTGAGGAATTAATGTAGTTTAACTTTCTTGCTGATAATTGTATTTATACTATCTAAAAAAAAAATCAAAAAAGTATTTTGCTACAGATAATTCTTAGATATATATTTTTCTCTTGCATACTGTATATAATGTCATATAGCATGTCTGGGGTGCCAGCATGGTCCAAGGATCATTCCCAACAGGAAGGTTAGATGCACCCACCTGGTTCAGAGGTGACAGCATAGACGTAGGCCACACCATGCCAGAGGGCATCGAGAATTGGAAAATGGCACGCTACATTTGGTAGCAAAAATATAACTTTATTTTCCAAGTCTAAGTCTATTTCCTAGTGATTATTTTTATTAATAGACTTACTTTGATAATTTTCCAAAGCTTTTATTTACTTGAAAAACAACTGGCAAACCAATTGCTATACCCAGAATCTACTTTTCCTTTGCTAATGGACATCTGAGACCTTAAAGTTATTGCACGGATCATTTTATTCTCTTCAAGAAAGGCTGATGAGGAACTACAATGTACGTGTTATCCATTTGAACACCAAGTTATTTAAAAAGACTGGCTGAGAAATGTCTGTGCAACTTATTTATGTGGTATATGATTCAGGACAGCTCATTTGCTCATCCAAGCACTGCTTTCTCCTTTAGTTGGAGACACATGTATGTTTCCAATGGAAAGCGAATAGCCACTTCTGGAAAGCCCCGTCTTCTCATGTTTCACAGAGAATGGAAAAAATTCACCCTCATGTCCCACCAAAGTGCTACTTACACCTTCAAGTAGGTCTCAAGTGAGATTCATGACATTTGCCATAGGCGAAGGTACCTTCCTTGCTGTATCTGCAGCTTTCCTAGTCTCTGCAGAGAATTACCAGCCGTTTACAATGTGGTAGGGAGCAGAGGAGGTTATTTAGTAGCCTGGTCAGTTTAGTGAGGGCAGTATGAGACTGGCACTTTAGGTCATGTCTTTTGCCAGTGGAGGAAAAAAAGACATGACAAGACATCAGCTTGCCTCTGAAGGTGGCTCATGACACACAGGAGGGCAAATCGTGTCTGTGGTCTGCTGTGGCAGTTGGTGACTGGGATACAACATTCAGAGGGACAGTGGTCACAGGGGTGAGCAAAAGGTCTCCCCCTCTTGGGCTCATTACACGTTACGAAAGACATTTGCATCCAGGGGCTGAAATGGGACTTGAGAAAAATGGTCTGAGCGTTTGCAAGTTTTGATATGTGGGAGATCGAAACATGGCATGCCATTCTTCCAGCCCATATTTTAGTGTCCATAAATGCTAATCAACCTCTTTACAGAGCTAATGGAATATACTCTTTCTGCATGAAAAAGGTGGCTAAATGGATATCAAGATGAGCAGAACTGAAAAAAAGGAGAAACTGTCACCCTTTCAAGGTGGCTTTGAATGGTAAGACCCCCTCGAGTCCTGTGCTCACCAGGTGTCCCGTCCAGATGATCTCACCTTTCAGTTTTGTGCTTCTTCAGTCTTCCCAGTCTCCTCCTCTCCCACTCCTACCGCAAGTCTCCACTCTCCTCACATCCATGCAGTTATCAATGTGAAACACCCCATTGCCTCTCTCTCTGAAAACTGAATACTCCTTCCTAGTGCTGGTAAGGCCCTAACTTAACTCCAAACCCCATGACAGCATGCTAGTAGATAATATCCATTATTTTTATATCCGTGCCTTAGGGGCGTTCTTTGTCTTGAACAGGACATTTTTCTGATGATCTGGGTAGAAGTTATTCTAATTGTGAACGAGTTTTGACAAGTGTCATCCTCTCAATTCAGTAAATCACATCAGCCTGTAGGCAGTCACCTACCATGGGGAAATATCGTTTGCATCTCGTCTTCGTGCACCACTATCCCATTGTTTGACATATTACTAATTGCAGGACCTGGAAAATACTATAGGGCCAATTGTGTTCAACAGGTCATGCTTGTCTGTTTTTATCAGTATCACAATTAAGGGTGAGCAGATGTTTCCAACTAAAATAAAAATAAAGTGAGAACCTTGCCCTTTTCTCAGATAAAGCCTGTCTTGAGTTTTGGGAAGATTTAGTCAACTTTTTCTCATTTTACTGTTTTGTTTTTTCTGCATGCCCTCGTTATGGTGAAGAAACGCAAGTAAAAGCATTAAAACACTTCTCAATTGGTATAAGGGAAGTATTTGTAGCCTGGACATACAAGTACTAAAAAAATGGGAAAAGGGAGCTTGTTCCTTGAAGATGTGAACTGGGTTAGATGGTTGGCTGATGGAAGCAGAGACCCTCTGCTATTCGATGGACATCACCTGAGTTTTTGGCACCTTTGCTGTAGTTTTTATTTAATCTTTTAAAATTCTTGCCTCTGTTGCTCTTTCCAGGGCTTCACTGTGCTCGTGGATGCCGTTCAAATACTGAGTTTCAGAACTGTGCAGCTCGTGTGCACAGTCCCAGCCCACCGCAAGCTGTGTGTCCCTGTGTGCGCGGCCCCAGCTCGCACCAGTCCTTTCCTGCTTTAGTTCACTATTCTTTCAGCTCTGTATATGGTTTATAATTTTTTGTCTTGCCTGCTTTAAGCAACTCAATTTTTTTCCCAGGTAGATTTCATTTGGTTAATATTTATGCTCTTATCTTTCTGATCCTCATTATATTATCACCTCAGAGTTGCATGGGTTTGCTAGCCTCTCATCTAAGCACTACCTCTACATGTAGTGCGTTTTCTGGATCACCCAAGAAAATTCTTTACAAGGCATTGGTGAGATTTAGGGAGGTGTCCAAGTGACTAGGAAATTTAAACTGACTTTCTGATTAGTTTTAAACTCTTATATTTTCTTTGCCAAAGCCAGCTCTGATCCCATTGGATTTGAAATGTGATTATTATGCCTATAGATTCAAATGTGTCTCCTGAGATTTTCTTTGGTTTTGCTCCCTAAAGGGGATCAAAATCTAGACTTTTAAAGGACTCATGCTTTCTTGGAAATATTGTCATACTCAACAGTAAATTTTTCTGGATCTCATCACACAGCTCCTGGCATTTTATCATGAAAACTATTTGTTATCCCTTGTTACAGTTCTTTAATCTCTTCACAAACCATTTGTTCATCTTCTAGCCAATCCTGATATAATCTTTTTGTAGATTTCATACCACTTTTTCACATGCTTTGCAAAATCAGAATAACCCATCTACCTTATTCCTATTTTCCATTTATTTTCATAATTTCATCAAGCACAACAGTCAGATTTCTGGCATGATTTATTCCTTATAAATTCATTCAATTTTTTTATCACAGATCACATTATCTTCAATATAACTACCTGTGTATTAAACTTGAAATGCAGATCTTGATCATAACTTCTGAATTATCATCATTGCTAACGTAGTGGACAAATAAAAAGTTTTCAGATTGGGAAAAATCTATACTTCATATGCATGTATGCACCAGATATAGATACTATTATTCTGGCAATAATATTTTGAGCCTGCTAAAATGATGATAAATTGCTTGTTTCTCACGTTTTGTGATTTTGAAGGTTTCACACAATGTTTTTCAAAAGCCGCAGCAGGAAAACCCAAGCAAACAGTGAAGATATAGATATGCCAAGCAGGAGACCCAAATGAAAGGTCAATTTCTACTGGATGGGAACCTGCTCTCCCTTTACTATATAGTGCTCTTGTACTGGGTCAGAGGGACTAAGAAGGTAGGCACTCATAAGGAAAGGATAACTAGTACAGGGTATTCCAGCCTGGGAAGGGAGAGGCAAGGGAATTAGAGCCCCTGGGTCTGCATCTGCTGCTTGCCTCCTCTTACCCTCAAAAAAGAGCAGACAGCTTTTACGAAGGGAAGATGGAAGATAAAGCTTGAAGGGGCCAATTTTTAATGGCATACCGTACAGGGTTCTTTTATTTCCTCATCTCTTTTTCTTCATGTTCTTGTTTTTCTTTAGTAATTGTTTCCAATATTCCACTTAAATGTCTAACATTTTCCCATGGCAGAATAAACTCATTATTTTGCATCATCTTTAAACATCATTTGCAAATAAAGTGTTCTAGGTGCAATCTGATAAGCACGTTCCTCAGATGTCGATTGATCAGCCAGTGTCAACTGGGGAACTCCTGAAGCAGTTTCTGGTGCAGGATGCAGCCGTCCTCTGGAGCAGGGCACGTGTTTGACACCCTTTGTCAAAGGCAGGGCGCTGGGACCCAGTTAGGGGGCTTTAACTGGTACTGCTTTGGCAACAAGGGTAACGGCTATGAAATTCCACATGACTCAACTACAAACCCCTTGTCTCAAGGCTGCTCAGGGGGTTTACACAAGCAAGTAATAACTTTGGAGCTTTTAATTAGAATTGTGCAACTACACAGATCTGCAGAACAGCACGTATGAGCCAGGCATTCACTTGATCTGCAGTAAGGAAGAGAGGACAAACATTTACATTGGTTCAGTTCACTTTCAGCACAACAGAAACCATGAATTATGTTTTTCCAGGTCACTTTCTAAATATACATAGTCTCCCTGTTATTCTCATGTGCATTCCTTGGAGGTTGTCTGCAAGCTACCCCATCACCCAGTGACAGAGCAACTATAAGGGCCATGTGCTTCAGTAATATAAATAAAAGTATATCTCTCTCTATCCCTGTAGACTCCTAACCCAGATCCCAGATCCTGCTTCCTCTACTGCAATGATCCTATGCCGCTAATTCCCCACCCCAGCCTCCCAGATGCAGCTGGGGACATGCTTTTATAAAGTCTCTGCAGGTCATCTGAGTTGCTGGTCATGTACGTGCGAATGTGGCATGGTACACAAAATGAAATAGGATAAAGTCTTCAATTTGAAGTCAATTGTATTCATTAGTGCTTGTGGCATGACAGGCATACTGCCTTAAGGATTTCATATGCTGCACCTTTACTGGATCTCTCCCATATGTATTGAGCTAAACATTTCTGACCCTCTTTTTTAAAGGGTCCGAAATTGCTAATAAATCTATGAGATTTTTTGTCAGTGGGAGCAGGGATGCGTGCTAAATTACTAACAGTAGTGATCATGGGCTAAAAGGTGCATCCAATGCTTTATGAATAGCTGATTCCCACCACACAATCAAACATATTTAGGAAAATTAAGTTCCATGGTCATTGACAATTAAAGCTTAAGCCATCTTTGAGAAAGCCACAGAGCTGCTTCCGAAGCTGCGTGACATCCAGTGGGAAGGTGTGAGGTCTCGGGGGGACCCCACAGCGCAGGCAGAGCTGGTGCAGAGCCAGCTGCACCCCACGGGTCAGCCTGCCTCTGATTTGCTCTGGGCTTGAAGCACATCTGGGAATATTTTTAGTTTCCACATTCAAGTGATTGGGACAAAGATAGAAATGTTGAGTTCTCTCTTATTTTAAACTATGTGTTGCAAGTTAAAGCTGCAGTAATGTACCTTCAGTAAGAGATCCTGGTTTGCTCTAATTTCTTGAGTTTTGGCCTCACATGTATTCCCTGATTGTGGGATGAAGGTTGTGACTATGGCTGGTAAAGCTGATGCGCAAGATAGGTGGAATGGGGATATCAGCCAAGTGGCCATGGCGTGTGGGGCTCACTGTGGGTGTCCTGTCCCGCTCCTCACCCAGGGTCCGGCACAGGCATTGCATCCCGTGCCGAGGCTGGGCAGCTGCGATGCTGCGGACGCCCAGGACTTCTGTCCGCACCCCTGTCGTGTTGCAGGCATGGACGGGACGTGCTCTGAGAGCCCAGGAACCGGGTGGTGGGACATCTGTTTCAGCAAGAGAGGGAGAGAATTTATGTGCAGGGTGAGGACAGGCCTTGAACAAAATGCACTAGTCCAGGGTAAAGCAGACAACGTTATCCATAGAAACTGCAGGCAATAAGAGGCGCTGAGAGGTTCTGCAAAGCAGAAGTCCAGGCCCTTAAGCTGGAGAGTGTTGGTAGAAAGTGACTCCGGCATTTAAGTAAAAGGGGCGAACAGCTTGCCCGGTTAGCATCTCCAGGATAAACCCAAAGGACAGAAAAAGGTATTCCTGCACAAAACCCGTAACTACATGATTTCCACATGTGGGAAGGTAAATGGTAAAACATCTGCCTTTTCCAAGCAAAACAATATCTCTGATTACAATTTGCCCACATATTTCACTGTGGCTGTAGCATAAGCAAGATTTAAAATATAATATAAGTTACATATTTGAGTTCTTTTTTACTTTTATTCTACAAGCCATACATTTCTGGAAGCGTTTCCTACAATATTCTCATTTTGCATGGAAGCCTTGGAACTTTCTGCGTTTATATGCAAGGCCGTACAGCTGGACTTCGGGACAGCAGTTCACAGCTGTAGTTTGGAGTTTGGGTCTTCTTTTCTTCAGTTGAATTTGTAGGATCACTGGACCTGGACCCCACAGAGAGGTCAGCTTATTTCCACGTGCAGCAGTGGACGCAGTGACAGATGACTCGGATGAATCACTGCAGCAAGACTTGTGAGTGCTGCAAACAGCAAGGGGGAGAGGCTGCTGGCAGGGGGACCTGCTCAGGCGTTCTGCTCTTCAGCTCCCCTCTCTGCTGTGACAGGCTCACCGCAAAAAACTGACGGCCTTGTCAGCACTGCATCAACAGAAATGAGTGCTTGGTTTGGGGAGGAGAGCACTGGAGGGGCTGCAGCCAGTGCATATGCTACTTCTTATTTTAAGAGCAGGGAAAAGGGCAGCTATCGTGAGCCTCACCATCCCTGGTATCCGCTTGACACCCCAAACTGCTGGGTTGGGAATCAGAATAAATGATGACAATTGCATAAGCAGAACAAGGGGAACTATTAGTGTACGAAACAAAAGCTCTTCTTCTGAATGTTCAGACATTTTTAGTCTCACTGTCCCAGAAATGTCAGTGAATTAAAGGAACGACTTCAGCCGTAGCTCGGCTCCGTTGTCATTTACATGTCAGGTTCTCACACTTTGCTAACTGAAGGCGATGGAGGTGGGTGTGAAACAGATTCTTGGCAAAAGCTTTCAAAAATGGGTGCCTAAAAAGTTAGACCCCCCAGCTCTGCAGAAGCTGCTGGATGTTCAGAGCTTGGAACAAATCAGCCACTCACACACATCCAGATGTAGGCATTAGGTACCTTTTAAAAAGAAATAATCTTATTCTCTGAGACCCTTTCATCCAGCACCACTTCGAAGTTGCTGGTGCCCAATTCTGCTAATTCTCCACAAAGGCAAAAGCAGAGATTACTCAGTATCTCAGTGGCTGAATTTTTATCCAAAGGCCAGAATACTTTCCTTTGACTCAAGAGTTGCTGAGAACCAACTTCATATTTTTTGCCAGCTGTCTGGTCCATCTGCACTAAGGTAACATCAGTAATCTCAGAAGGGAGAACAAGGTTTAGGAAAGCTGGAAAATTGAGTTACTTCAGTACGAGGCATTGTTACTTCAAGTCAGGCCAAGGGACTGTTGAGAGGGGTTAATAAATAGATTCTGCAAAGCTGAAACCAGCATTTAATTACTTCTGAGCTTTGTTTCTGGCTCTTCCAGTCCAACACTTTTTATAAGAGTTCTATTCATATTAAAATAAAAATACAAATATGAGACTTGAAAAGGGAGAAGCTTATGTTCATTTCTGAGCTGATTGCCTCTCCCAGGGTTTTTTCTGCAAGCACAGAAGCTGTATTGCTCCTGATGTACTTGGCTGTAGTGGAAAGTTTCTCTGCAATTTTAATGGCTTGCAAAACTTGAGATTAAGATTTAATGGATGGTTAGCAAAACACATTTTTGGGCTTGTAGCGTGATTTCATGCTATGATGCCTACATTGACTGGTTAGTTACAAACCTGCTTCAATTCTCCGCTACCAATATGTTTCTAATTAACGCAAGTATGGCTGAAATATTGAAAATCTCCTCCTTTATCAAAGAGATGTAGGGCCTATAATTATTCTTCCTGTTTTCCCCCTTCCCCCTCCTTCATTCCCAGAAAGGGATTTTGTGCTCTTTAATACCTCAGAAAACCTCGTTCTCTCTGCAACCTACAAACCTCCCTCCACTTCCTAAACATTGCCCTCACCCTGCACGCGGGTGATTTATTAGAGCGCTGAGTCCACAGAATTGCTCACACAGAGCACTAACACCATCATTCATTTTTTATTTAAAATGCTTTACAGGCAGTTTATGGCAGGATGACAACAGGGCACCGCTGCTTACAAGAGCTCAGGGCTTGGCTGGCTTGAACTTCCCACTGCGGCCGAGGAAACACGATGGTTTTGGCGGAGGGACCCACTTTTCTTGGCTAAGGGTGGGTTTGCATCACGTTCCGGGGGTCTGATGTGGACTTGGGCACCCAGTGCGTAGCTGAGAAGGGTGAGCAGCTCAGACTGCCAGACCCTGGTGCAGTCGAGGGAGAGAGGTAGCTTTGCATTGCCAGAGAGAGATACTTAACTGCTATATGGCCCTGAATAGCAAAACCCACTTCAGGCAGCCCCGAGCAGTGGGTCTGAATTGCTCTCCGAAGCTTTGAACATCGACGCCATGACAAGTTTCCAGAAAACAGCTGTAAAATCTTTTTATCACGGTGCCTTTTGAGCGGGGAATGCAGGAATAGCTCTGTAAAAAGTGGTGAATCAGATGCTTCATGAACTCCGCTTGTCCTGTGTACTGTTAAGCTGTTGAAGTGTGGAAATATTATTTATAGGGCAGCAGCATGACCTGAGCCTGAAAGTGTGCTGCCCTGAGAAACAGAGTAAGACGGAGTCCTCGCCCCAGCCACGTGAGAAATGTGCCCCAGCTTCAAGCAGAACAGTTCACTGCTCTGCACACTGCAATTAGGGGGACACAACTAGGGGGAGAATGACAGGATGGAAGACTTCAATACTTGTCCTAAATCACAGCTAGGTTAGAGAGGGGACAAGGAAGGGAGAACAGCACCGTGCCACTGCCATTAGTCCATGGTTCATGTATGTCTTCAGTGCTATGTGCTGTTCTGATGCCCCCCCAGCTCAGGAAGGGTGCAGTGGGACTGGAAGGGGTTGAGAGGAGGGCGATCAACACAGCTTCTGCGTGAAGAGCAGCTAAGTGAGCAAGGACTTGTCAACCTGAAAAACAGATTGCTGAAGGGCAATATGACAGAGTTCTGTAAAAATGCAAGAGGCTTGGTGGAGGATGAATGGATAGGGACGGACTGATTGTTTTCTGTCCCTGTAAGGAATGAGGAGGCATCAGATGAAGCTAGCAGGAGCTAGGAGCAAGACAAACCAGTGAGTTCATTCTGTGTTAATCAATAGTTGAAGAAATACAAGGAATTTGCACTGAAAGTGAGACAAGATTACAGAAGAGATACACCAAATACAACTGGTCTGGAAGTCCTGGATCTTCAAGCAATTGGAGGCTGGGGGGGCAGGGGGAGCTGAGGGAACATATTGCACATGTTTCTTTTTTTTGGTACTCTTATATTCCAGACATTTGCCTTTGCTCACTTCTTAGATACAAGACACTGAACCCGGTGGACTTTTTCTGACTGAGTAAAGCTGTTCCTATAGTCTATGTTTATGAGAGAATCCCTAATTCTCATCAGAAATCTGATCCACAGCCAAAGAAATTAAATTGCTGGGACTGTCAGCATGTATTCAGCCAAAGGTTGTGTATCCCCATTGGGACAGGCTGAAGCAACACTCATTGCTGTATATACATGCAGAATTATGGAGTAGAAGCAACATTTCTGTGCTGTGTGTTACATATACTTTACTGTACGTGACAATGACTGTTATTTGCTACCAGTCCTGTTTGTAACTTGACACTGTGAGTTCAGTGAGAGTTGATTAAGAAAAAAAAGCCCTTTTGCTATTGTTACTTTTTACTGTTAAGAATGCGCAGCTGTTGCATGAGATGTGTTTTGTCAAGTTTATAACAGTTAATAGAAAGCTAAAGTAAACAACGTCTGCGAGTTCAATGTTTTTAAGCCAACGCTCAAACCCATTCACCATTGAAAACAAGAGATATAAGGCCAGTAGGAATCTGGAACTTGGTTTCTCCATTCTGCTCCATGCAAGAGACCAGCATTTTTTGGCTTGTAGTGTATATTCTGGCTTTGCACTACAGTGCATGCAAACAGAAATGTCAACTTTACAATTAAATGAATATGGATTGAGGAATGTTTGGTGCCATTACTCAATAGGACCATTTTGCTGGGTGTTCAGGATTGTAAAAAACCTCCAGTGAATCAACACTCCATCATTCTGTTATCCAGCTCTATCACTCTACATCCTGGCAGAGGTAGCATTAGCTCTGCATTTAAATTACTGTGCACAGCTATGAGTTGTGTAAAAAAAAAAAAAAAAAAAAGGGAAAAAAAAAAAAAGGAAGGGTAGAAATCCTGCTGTTCCACTTACCAGCCAAACAGAACTGATTTAGGGTTATGCAGTCCTAATCTGTTTTGACAGCCCGTGGTTTCATATTTTCATTTGTGAAACCTAGGTAGGAATTACTTGATTTCTAAAGAAAAAAACTTCTGCAGAAGTTTCTTAAAAGACCTTCATTTGGACTAGCCTAATGCTTTTCTGTTCAACAAATTCACCACTGCTCTGGGAGCCTCAGATTCAAGCATCCCTTTGCTTTAAGGGATATTGTTCATTTTTAGCTGCCTGTCACTTTAGAGTTGAAAACTATTGATCTTAGAAAAGAAACTGAAGTTTTGGAAGGGTTGTCAGCATATGAATAAATGCCACTGAAATATGTGTTTCCCGTATGAGAGATCTTGTGGGTCTTTGCATTTGGGTCTAGTGCAGTCACATTTCCTTACCCGTTGGCACTGAGGGGTGGTGGCAATGATCTCACATCTCCCAGTTGTGTAAAACACGATGTGTTGGTCCCCACTCTCCTGTGGTTATTTTGGCCCGTACAACAAGCCCAAGTGACAGAGCTCAACTGCAGCACTGGTTGCTATATTCTGAGGGTGACCAAAAAAGGCAGAGCAGGGCTGCAGCTGTAGTTCCTCAGATGTTTAATTCATGAAAGGTATTATATATTTCTGACTCTTATAGATCAGAGGGAACACTGATGTTCCTTGGATTATTTTCTTTGCCCCACCACCAAATGTGTGTGTTTTACTCGTAATCCCACCTGCCAATGAGCTCCTGCCCCGCTCTGAGTTTCTGAGGCAGAGCTGCTAGTGTGCACATCAATCCAGTGTTTTCCAACCTGCCTACCAAAAGCACATAGGTACCATTCCTACTGTTTTGGAAAGCCTTTCCGATGATGGCAGGTCAAGACAAGAAGCCAGGCACACAGCCCTCACTTCGTGGTGCAGGGCAGAGACTGACAATCCCATTCCCTGACAGGTATCTGAGATGCAAATACATTGAAATGGGAAAAGGGAATTGAGTGGATAATGGGATTTAGGGAAAACTACTATGTAGGAGATGTTGCCTAGGAGTCAAGCGTTTGGGTTACCTGCTATTGGTAGAGAGATACAGTTCTGACAGCAGAAAGAGACTGAAAAAAGTAAAATGCTGCCAAAAAGCCTCAGAGATCTTGGAGAGTAATATCAACACATAGCCTGCAAGGAGCTCTTTCATAATGGGAGAGACACAGAAACTGTGAACCTTTACAGGAAAGTGCACTCCCCTTTGCAAACCTGCCATTGCAACAGTACCGATGCGACCACGGTTGTGATCAGCCTGGTGTCAGGAAAGCCGCCGCGCAGCAGCTTGCTGTCTTGAAATTAGCACTAAGGAGACAGAGAGGAAGGTTAGCAATAAAGTATTTATCTTTAGTAGTGTTCTGCTTTCCCTTGCAAAGGAAAAATCAGTGTTGCGGAATGTAGCAATCTTATCAGAAAGCAGTTTCCCTGCACCTCCCTCCTCCATGTTCTGCTATCGTACAGTGTTACAGGATGGCAGAAATGGCCCTAGGATAACTCCTTGTTTTAACTTGTTGTTTGGTGTGTGCCTGCTCTTTGTTCCACTCAAGTTGACTAATCATACAAATAATCTTGTGGCCTTTTGAAAATGGAAACAAAGTAAAGATTAAAAAGGTTAAAATCTGCATCCACACAAATATCACCTGCACCTCAGGGAATGGAGCGGCTCGAGCGTCACAGCAGTAACTCAAGCCAAATTAGGAAAGTGTGGCTGCTGCTCCCTGTGTCAAATGAGGCTCTGCTCCTCCCAGGGGCTTCCCCGACCCCTCTCTAGGATATCTTCATCTTGCAGAATCGGTCCCACAGTGATGATGAGGGTACAGTATGAAGGAAGCAAATGTTCTTTACCTTCCCTTCTCTCTAGTGTAGCTGCCCACGGATGCTACCTGGTTTAGGGGGCTGATCATGGAAGCAGATCTCCCGATTTTGAGTGACAGATGCCATTATCTATGTCTGAGCAAGGTATACCTAAAACACTGCCCCCGGCATGAATGGTTGTCTCCAGGCTGCATAACTGTAGCAATGTCTTAGCTATGTTGCTTATAATTCTGGTTTCATCATAAACCGCTGTTTTCAGGTGCTTGTAGCTTTGGAAAATTTCCATCCAGGCTGAAATTCCCCACACTGTATGTGTGGACTTAGGCTGAATACTCTCAGCAAATTGTGTCGTTTTTTTACTAGTAATAAGCCAAGGGAATAAAGGGAAAGTACTATTATCATTAAGACTTTCCATAGCTGGTGGATTTACCTGGCATGCTTCATTTAAAATAAAGTTAACTAATTCACTAAGCTCATTTACAAAAGCAAGTGGCTGAATCTGTAGACTCCAATACACAAGCACATGTCTGTAGGAACGGTGTCTGTGCAGTTGTCACCATCCCCTGTGGTACAGAGCAGATGTTGCGCAAGCTGAGCTGCCGGTCAGGCTACAGCTTCTTCAGCCACCCCTGGAGATCTGCGCTTGGTCACCTCTGCCCAGACAAAAGCAAATACGAGACTACATAAGAATTTCAGACCGTCTGGAGAGAAGGCTGTTTCTGAGTGTGGGTTTGCACAGGAGAGGCAGAAGCTCGAGAAGCATTGATGCTGGGAGCAAAAAGGATTGGAGAAGACAGTGCTGAGGTTTATCCAGGATGAGTCCTGGACGTGGGATGGGGCCACACGGCCGTGATCTAAACAAAAATACAGTTGAAATGGTTACAAAATCACAGTGCACCCGACATCCTGCACACTAAAATGGGCAGGTGAAAAGCTGTGAGGAAAAGCTGTGAGGAAAAGCTGCAGTCATTAAAGAGTGTATGTTCCATAGAAGAAAAGGGGGAGGGAGTCAATGTTACCCAGTCATGAAGCTGAACATTTGACTGCAGCCTTTCCTTCCCTCTAGACCTTTTATCTATAATGTTAATGGATATTATCTAAACTCCAGATAGTGTCTGCTACCTCCTAGCTTCTTGGAAAGAGTGCCTCCAAAATACTTAAATAGGATAATCTTTATTTTTATGAGTCTATGAGTCCCTGGGGTGTTTCTTCTTTCCCAGAAGAGGGGAAAGAGCATATCATGTAGATATTCCTGGAAAAGGTTTGCCCTTTTTTTTTTTAAGAACGCTCCATCCTGTTTATCAGTATTTTCTGCATTTAAACTGGCATTTAAGTCAAAAAAGAGCAGAGCTGTCAGGACATTTTTTGCTTATGTTTAAATATTCCCTATAGACTGCTCCCATAGGGCTGCCCCCTTGGCCCTCCACTGCCGTTTTGGCCTTTGCAGAGGTTTGTTGCCAAAATCCTGGCAATAAAAGGATCCATTGCATAAAGTAGAGAAAAACATTGGTTTGCACTTTATCACTTAGGGCATGAGCTATGAGCCATGCCTGAGGAACACGCCAGTGCCTGTCACGCTGATGTGCCACAGGCAAATGTCAGCTCTTCCCTTTAAGCACAAGAGAAAAGCCCTCCTGGTGCAGCAGGATTCATATTGCATGCTCTCTCCCATAAATTAATCCTTCCCTGTCACCAATATATTGCCATAACACATTATCAGAGACCAAGGATGGCTATTGCTTTCACTTGTATCCCATGTCAACTGTTTTCTCTCCCATTCTGGTGTTAGATTACATCTATGGGAAAAGAAGACACGATGTGCACTTTCACTTCGTGTACCCTGCTGTACAAGCAGCATTTCAGATTACCGCTATTTTTTTCTCTTCAGAAGGGACTGGGTGCAATACTGTCCCTAACCCTGCACCCCAGGTTTTCTCCCTACTTGTCAGAAGATCTTATTCCACCACAAGAGCGAGGAGCGCCCATCACTGTCCCAGTGAGGCCCATAGACTCTAATCAGCATTGTGAGGCTGAAGCAGCCCAGACTGAGCAGAGAGCAGTTTTTACGTGTATTTGCTGCCTGTTTTGTATTATATTAGTTTCCCCTAACTTCCCCTCTGCTTGTCAATAGTGACCGACAACGGAGAGGTTTAGATGATGGAGTCTGAGATCCTGGACTAGGGTGAAGGAGCCCGGATGGAAGTGCAATGCCCTGGATACACACATGAAAGCTGAAGCCTCATGTGTGGCTTAGATCACCCAGAAAGCTGGAGAGGGAAGGAGAAAACCAAGAAGATTGCCCAGTACCATCATCAGAGTCAACGGGAAGAGGGAGGAGAGCAATGGGAGAGGCTAACGCCGTGAAACACCGTGTGGCAGGCAGCCCGACGTGGGGAGGCAGCACAAGATGGAGAAGCCATATATGACTGTGCAAGAGCAGCAGAAAGATCAAGAGACTGCTCAGGCCCTGGAATATAGCCAAGACGAGGCTAGAAACTTTGAAAGCAGTTCATGGAGACTGGTGAAAATAAAAAGCAGCTTGGAAGAGATCCAGGCCAAAGCTGGAAATGATAATTGCAGGCTAGGGTAACAACTGAGGGTTCAATGAATTTCATGACCCAAGGAAGAAATGCAGTAAAATGGCAATGGGAAATATGGGTTTCAAGAGTGCATTTTTTTCCTGAGTTTGGTTTTCTTTGAGAAGAGAGGCAGATCAGAGCCCAAACTATGAGAGAGGACAGGACACAAAGATGAAAAACTAAATCATCAGGGAGGACGTGAAGAAAACAGTAAAGAGGCCAGATAAAGAAGAAGGACGACTGTGATTTTAGCAAAGAGAAGGGGAGGGTGAGCTGTTTGCAGGTGTGTATGGTAAAGATGCTATTATGGGTCCTTTGAAATGTTTAAACAAAACTGTACATGTGGGTTTAGGTAGTGCAAGGATGTGTCCAGCTCCAATTTAAATGGGGGGCTATGCAGTAGCGTAAGTGTGCAGGGTGAGATGGGAGCACACAAACTGTGGGTAACAGGGGAAATCAGTGAGGAACCAGGGAAAGAGGGCTCTGAACAAGAGTACTGGCAGAAGAGGAAGAGAAGAGGAAAATCTTGTAGTGCAAAAAGATATGTAGAATATATCTCTAACTACAAGGGAAGGGAAAAGGGACAGCAAAAAAGCAAAGGACTGGGGAAATCACAGTGGTGTGGAAGCGAGAGCAGGAAAACCTGAAGAAGGAAAGGCTGGACAATGGACGATTTGACAGCAGTCTGTGAGCAGAGAAGGGAAGGTGAGGGCATGTATGAAGAATGAGCGCAGCAGCCAAGTTTAAGACAAAGATATAATGGAAGCCACAATGAAGGCAGGTAGCTACAAGGACTAAAATGCCCCTTTCACATTGTGAGGTCCCTGATGTATACCTGGTCTCTCCTGGAAAAACAGAAGATCAAGCAACAATTCCTCGCTGTATGACAAACAGAAAAAAGCATACACTTTGGAGAAGTAAAAACATCTTTCCTGTCCTTTTCTCATCAAAGCCAAGTGTTTCAGCAGCTGCTTTTTGGAAAAGGAAAATTCGTAGTTAGAGCTACCTGAAAGAGATTAGCTGTGGTCCTTCTTTTATCTTGTTCTTCAACTGTGCTCATGGCTGTCAGTCAAATCTAAACTCCAAAGTCAGCCTCTTCCGCAGGGAGGGTGTCTGTCTCTCATGGATTTCGTGCATTAAAACCTGCCGTGCCGCGAGAGGCAGGGACACGGGCAGGCGGTGGCGTGCCTGCTGGCTGATGGGCTTCTGCAGGGATCAGTGGGGGTCTGTGAAGGCTTCTGGCCTTTCTCCCCAGGCATGGCATGGTGTCTCCCTCCAGGAGGAATTTCGACTTTGTCGCTCCGGGTGGCAATTATGCGAAGAGTAGTAAGTACGATGGTACGGCTTGAAGCAGTGGTGTTCCCCTGCTGCAGCGCCTGTTATCAGACTCCCTGTGTCCTGGCTGCAGTGTTTCCAGAGCTTTGGTATAAACAATTTTAGATGGGCAAATTCTAGCTATCGATTCAATTTGGAGTGTCCTCTCCTGATGTGAATCACTGAAACTGCAGCAATAGTCCAGCCAGAAGCTTAGACCAGAGCTGTGCTGCGATAACTGCTACTCACCTGCACCAGGGTTTGGGTGTCTCTGGGGACAGGTCACAGCTCTCACTTCAGCCGAAGTTAGTAGGGACTGCAAGCTAATGATGCTTAATGGCTGTCCCTCAGCAAAAAATGAGAGGTCTCACTCTGACTCAGTACAATTCGGTCCAGAGGACTGAACAGGCTCCGGTGGTATTAAATCCCTGCCTACATCTTCATTCTTTTAATAACCTTGACATGCAGGGGGAGGTGGTGGGTACCCATGCTTGTCCTGCTTGCGATGCTCGGGAGATAGAGCCCTCAAATCTCAAGAAATGTTTGCTAAGCACTTCATTCGTACATTGGAAATAAAATAATATAAGCCTCTTCACAGCTGTGTCAGCTGCTATTTCTTTTTCTAGATAAGAGCCACCCTGTTCTCCCTCTTTCTCTCTCTCTTGCTGGCTATCAGATGTCCTGAGATTTCTCTCCTACTCATCCAGCATTCTCTCCCCTGTGGAGTAAATAAGCATGGAGTCTGAACACTATTAACAGTTAGCATTTTATGGCTGTCTTCAGATCACGGCTAGTTTGCAAGCAGCTGTTTAGTTTTAACTAGAAAACAATAGCTTTTTATTTGCTGTTAGCAAAACAGTTACTTAAGGGCACAACCGCAGTTGTGGAATTTATATTGTTGTATTATAATTTTTTTATTCATTTGTATATTGTATAGTTATTTTTAAATATATCAAATTTCATGCAGAGTGCTCATGTGAAAAAAAGCAGTATTTTGCAGAAAGGATTGTGCCCTTAGTCCTGTTGATTTCATCTGGATGACTGAAATATTTCTGAAACGGAGACTGAAAAACAGATGAGAACGAGAACTAAGCAGTTAAGAGCACAAGCAAATTACAGTGTTCTGTTCAAGCTCTTAGTACTGTGTTTATTAATGTAACTATAACTTGACAAATGTTACGGAAATTAGGCATCTTTGTTATAATTTTTGTATATACTTTATTTTTTATATGCTAGTATCACTTCCTTTCTCCAATTTTAATACTGGCATCCTTTATCATTCTTTTTTTTTTTTTCTTTGCTTGAAAAGAAAAAGAAAACAATGGTGAAGAAGCCTGTCATAACACATTCCTTCCTCCAAATAATTCACTTTCCCATCCTACCTGTGTCGTTCCTCCCTTTCTGTCCTGTGATCTCCCTGGCCTGCGTTTGTGCCTGGACCACGGTCCTGAGCAGCCCCAGAGGCCCATCGGTCTCTGCTGCTGACCCGCCTGGCGCAGCACAGCCCCCTCCGATGGAGGGGTGTACGAACCCCCAGGAGCTGGATGTGCCCATCGACCCTGCGGTGTCAGCTACTCTGCAGTGTAAGGTAAACCTAAGACAAAACTTTCCAGGACTTGTGTTTATGCTGCCTGACGTATAAGAGGGATCTACACCTACCATGACAGCTCAGGTGCTCTCGAGCTCACCGTTTCGAGGCTTTTAGAGGGTTAAAGACAACAGACTGCAGGATCCTGTAAACAGAGTCATATCTGTGATGGAGAAAGCTTTGCTTTCTGCTCCCTGGCTTTTTGCTGCTCTGCAGGGAATCTCTTCAGTCTTTGCACCTCCGCCCGGCATCTCACCCCGTCCATCCTGCACGTTTGGGCCGCGGCACAGCAGGCACCGGGTTAAAGCCGGCGTCGCCGCCCGCTCCCAGAGGACAGGCAGGACTGCCGAGCTGGTCCCCAGCGCCCCGCACCAACACACCGGACCTCACTCGGGAGCTCAGAGCAAGCGACAAAATCTTGCATCTCCCTGCAAGCAGCCAGGTCAGGCACTGTGGTTCGCTCACTTTTGATGTCTATTTATTTCCTTATTTGTTCTCTTTCCTTGGCCTTGTCTGTTACTTTCCTCCATCTTTCTCCAAATATGTCTAAATCTACGCACTCTACCCAATTATTTTCAAAGACCTTTTTAGGCTCTGCCAAATGCTTGACTGCCTTCTCTACGTGTCTCAGAAGAAGACGTCAGCCCTTAGCTGATAAAATTAAGAGCCGTGATGAAACACCAGGATCCCAGAGAAGTGCTGTGTGGAAACACGGGGATCCCAGAGCACCTCTCAGCCCCTTGGTCTGGGACCAGGCAGTGTTTTCACATCCCTGCGGAGCAGACACCTCCCAGCACCCCAGAGGTTTTGTGGGAGGGAAGTCTAGATGCATGACATGGCCAGGTCCCTGGTTTGGACATTCAGGGTTGCAGATCTGAATTTAAAATTCAGGGTCTAAATTTAAATTTAAATTTAAACTTAATTCATTCTGTAAGCCTTAATGGATGAAAATGTCTAAGTGAGTAATAAGAAATATCTCAGGGCCACAATATAGAGAACAACTTACTGCTGGAGGAACAGAAACACTTTGGGCTGATGCTGGACTTACTCAAGTGAAGAAGGTGGAAAAAAGTAGAAGTTCATCTGACTGAAAAATAAGAAATCATTAAGGCCTTGGATGGACAAAGGTCAAAAAGCCAGCTTGTTCACCAACAGTAAACGTATAAATGAATATAACTTATATAGAGTAAGATATTCTTGTATTAATGCTGTCTGGTTACCTTACACAGATTAATATGACTTTTACTAGTGGAAAATTTCCTCTCTGAGATACATTCATGGAACATTGAACCTGGCACGTATAGATGCCTCAGGATGTTCTTTGAAGCAGATTCTCTGCATTTAGATAAGCTGGGTCAGATTTCTTTCCTAACAGGCTGGCCAACTTGTAAGTTTTTATAAAGAAATAAGGAGAAGCAGCCAAAGTACCATATGGATTTGTCCCTGCCCTGTAGTCTTCAGCAGTGTCGTTTCTATTCTGCGAAGTGTTGACTCACTGAAACCCTTCCTGTGGCGTACATGGATGGAGAAAACTTTCTCCTGCCCACTTCAAAGTAATGAAGTGTAGGATTCCTGAACAACAGAAGAGATTTCGTTCAGAGCCATCTCCTGAGTGGCCGGAGGTTTGCAGGTGTTCAGAGCTTTGAAAGGACAAAACTACGGTATGAAGGAATGACTTTGAAGACTGAGAGCCACATATTGTCTGCTCTTCAGCGAACTGACAGATCCACATAGGAAAACTCTGAGAAGAGTAAAGACGACATCTTTTTATGTAACTCGAGCTTCTCATTTTCACAGCCATGGAGCAACCCAGAAGTGGGCTGCATAAAGATGTACTTGTTGGCTCATTACCATAGACCGTGGAGATGCAAGTGCATCTATAGCCTCGAAAACAGAAGCTTTGATCTCAGCGTTACTGCAGAAACCAGAGAGGTGAGAGATATGAAGTGGCTTTCTGCCTCCTCTCTCCTCATCTGCCCTGGTTTTGGCATGATAAGTGTGTGTGGACGTCGGTGCAAATTTGAAGAGTGCGAGTTAGAGTGGTTACACTCTAACTTAATTATGCTAATAGAATAACAAGACATGGCAGTGTTTCTCTTCTGCATGGGGTCAGGGCACAACCCGTTCTAGTTGTCCCCTCTTCATAATGTTTTCTGGCCAGGGGGAAGCACTTGGGTTAGGAACCAAATGTTCCAAAAGCCCTCTCTGTAAGAATGATAAAATGCAATTTGAATTCTAGCAAGTTGGCCTGGAGTAACTTCTCATTAAACAGCCGCAATGATTGTAATTATGGTTAGATAGAATTAATAAATAATATAAATGCTCTCTAGGATGTACAAAATTATTAATGGATAAAGCATAAACTGGAACTACAGTCAGCTGCTTTATTTGAGGATACAGTAGAAGACCAATAAATCCTGCAGGCAGATTAGTTGGAAAAAGCCAATAAAAATTATTTACCTAACCAGCCAGCCCACTTGCTATTTGGTTTGACAGATTCAATTTATTTTCTCCTTTTAAACTCATTTTTCCTCTCTTTATTGCAACCGTTGCTTGGTTTTTGGAAACAGCTGAGATGGAGTGTAAAGTTGTGCTTGTATTTCTCACAGGGTCTATTAAAGGTTGGGGAGCAGTGAGCCTAGACTTTGAGACTAGATATGATATATTGAGCAGCTGAACAGCTTACGTGTGATCTAGAGGCAGAGAAGCTGAAGTGAGACAGGGCACAGGTCCAGATCCATGATCTCAAAACATCATATTTCAATGTTCCTACATTTGTCTTTCTGTTCACAATATGAGAATACGGAGAGGAAAGGATTAAATAAATGTTTGTGAGTGTAATCTGATAGTGCCAAACACTGAATCATTTTAATCCTGTAAGAAGCTATGGAATGGGTCATAGGAGAGTTTATTTGCAAACTGTCGACCGGTTTCAACACTGACCCGGAATGATCACCCCTCAAGGTTAAGAAAAAGGTCTTCTGTCCTGAATGTGAAGTGCCGTTTAAATGCAATTGAGTTATTTTCACAGCCACCAAGATCTCCACGGCTTCACAAATAACCAATGGAACTCCTGTCTGAGAAACTCACTCACTTCACAGCCGACAGATTTTACTTTTACCTTCTCACCTTGTGAGGGAACAGATTTGCCTGGCAAAGACCAAAGTTAATATCTGCAGCGCTCTCAGTCCGTGGGGCTGAAGGAGTTAAGGTTGAGGATGAGTAGGAATAACTTCCTGCCTAGAAAAGCCATGCACGCTTGTAAATCAAAGCAACCTTAGCGGGCTGCGGTTCGCAGCTGGGAATCGATGTAATGTGGCACTGAGGTCAGTGGCCGCAGCATTAGGCCCTAGTTTGGCTGGCCCTCCGGCCTCAAGGACTGGCACCCAACATCCACTCCTGGAGCGGAAAAAACGTCCAGGTCCTTCACGATTGCAAATCTTCCCATAAATCAAGCCACCAGCAAGGAGAGCGCTAAGATGGAAACTAGTGTTCCTGACAGAGAGTGGGTGAGACAGACTACTAAAATCATGATGAAACTTCTAAAGTTAGTAACCAAGGGTCTATCTTTATCACTTTCAAAAGGTTTCTAGAAGCTGTGTGGTCATGCGCTTCAATAAAAAATTAAGGTGAGAAAAAATTGCAGTTTACTTTCTGTGTCTAAATTTGCTCTTCCTTAAGATGTCTGGAAAGCTTAATTTCTGTGAGCCATGAACGAATACGTATCAGACTTCTCTTTTCACTGGACAAGGACCAGCCTGCGTACCAAGGTAATCTCACCTGCTGCAGCACAGAGGGGCTGATGGGGCAGATGGAAAGAGATTCCTGAAATACCATGGCTGCTCTGTGTGGAAAAGTCTAAGACGAATGACTCTGCGGGATGTGTCCCCACAAAAGGCAAGAGAGGCTTCAAGGAGCTTTATAGTTGTTTTGGTCTTGGTTGCTTTTCTCCTTCTTGTATCTGTGACTCGTGTAAGGGAGAAAGCAAAGATAATGATACGGGTAGGGAGTAGTGGCAACAGGGCACAGCTACCTCAAACTCCTCCATGTGTAAAATCAAAGATTATAATTACTGTACTGGAAATGGTATTAAATTGAGATTAATTAGTATGTGGTGAGTTAGTAATATGAAAGAAGAGTTTGAAATAATAGCAGATGTGTTTCTAGAAGAGACCGTATGGCTCAAAAGGACAGCGTCACACCGTGCTGCGTGCACACTACCATGGTAGAAGAAGGCAGTCACTCTTCTGATTCATAGAACAAATTAAATACATTATTTTCCCCACTAAAAGTAAACAAGGTAGACCCCTGGGGATGATATATTCATGGTTACCAATAACGTTCAAGCAGGCTGGTGACTGAAAGGCCAGATCTTGCTTATTGCAGAGACATTCCAAGAGGTGGAGGCCATTGATGGTGGCGTGGCAGGGGACGGAGCAGGGACAGGGACACCAGACAAATCTCTGTGATTGCAGAAGCCACAAAATTGTACCCACTCAGCACCAGGGTGGCCTGAGTCACCACTCTCTAATGGCATTTGCACCTCAGCATTCTCCAACCGCAGCCCTCCCTGCTACACCTCAGCCGGTGGTGACCATACCTATTTCATAAGGGTATCAGGTATCATCTCCTACATGTAATGTTAAAAGGGCAAGTGGCTGAACCTCAGGTTTCACTCCATGCCTTCTTAAATGTGACTGGTTTTTGGCAGCTTAGGCAGCACCGTGTCAATGCTCATAGATGCCTCACACTCACACTTACACCTCTCTACCAAAATCCTTGTGTCCCACTTACATCAGCTCTTATCAGTCCAGGAGTTCTCCAGACAGCTATGTTACTCCTGCTGGTGGTTGCTCACCATGCAATAACCCAATAATTTGACAAACAATCAGTTAAAAAGGCAGGAAACGCAATGCTGTGCCCCATACAAGACAGCTGAGAATTATGCTATAGCAAGGAAACCCCCTGCTGTTGGGTCCACATGCACTCTCAATGGTGGAGCAGTGCTGTTAGCATGAGATTAAGCTCTCCACAACGGTACTATGTTGAGAGGGGGGAAAGTCCTATTGCACTTGACATTACACTGTACTCTGCCATGCAGTGTAAGAGAGTTAACAATGTACAGCATATATAAATGCAAACACTTTAGTGCATTTCATGCCCATACATCGCCCAGTTCTGCACACGGGTGCTATAACAGAACCGGATCAGATCAGGGTATACTGATCAATTCCTAGGAAAATAAATGAAAAAGAAATGCCTACATTTATGTGGCTGCTCTCAGATGTAGCTTGGGGATACAATAAACACACTATGGACTAGTTTTAGAAATGTCTTTGCAAGTAAATCCATAGCAGGGCTATGCAGTGCGTCAGGCACTGCTGTGTGAAACCGTAGATCAGGTTTTTAGCAACGGGCTGGGTAACGGTGGCCTTTCTGAACAGAGAAATACCCCTGGTGTGCAACCACTCACGGTCTGTAATTAAAAAAAACCTCTACCTT
Organism: Phoenicopterus ruber ruber; assembly: GCA_009819775.1. NCBI lineage: Eukaryota > Metazoa > Chordata > Aves > Phoenicopteriformes > Phoenicopteridae > Phoenicopterus > Phoenicopterus ruber. Next base: position 90,000,939 of record CM020217.1, read on the forward strand.
GCTCTAGCCTAAAGCACAGAGTAAAGAACATGCACTCCTGTTTATTTTGGCTGAACCATCGAGGCAGTGGAGACCTCGCGACTGTTACTGATGGAAACTTAGGTATTAGAGAAATGAGATGGAACCAATTAAATACAGTATAGGGGAGATGAAGCTTGAGTATTCTGGATTCAAGCTGCTGCCCAGCTGGACACTTCTCTACCCCGTGTCCTCTCTGACCACTGCGACAGCGTAATACTGGCTGTCCACATAAATTGGACTAAAAAAAGGAACAAATTCCATGTTAAGTGAAGGTGTGTGGCTGAACAAGGATGAAGTCCAGCTTGTCAAAGAGAAGGGATTAGAAACAGATTCTGGAGCAGCAGATTTTGGAAAGCCAATGCTGGAAAACAGCATCTGGGGTGCCAGCTGTGGCCAGGACATGGAGAGGCCAGAGAGGCAGATCCTAGAAGGAAAAAGCCGAGGCCCTGATACATATTGCTGCACTGAGAAACAGTGAAATATTTAGTGAAGGAAGAAACTGAAATGTGAAGCTGGAACAGCTGTGCTCAGCAACCTGGTACGGGCAGTATTGTAGGATGGGTTGGGGAGAAAGGATAGTCCAGTGGTTTGGAAAATGTGGCCTTGGGCTGCTGTTTATGCAGGAAACTTTGTGACTATTGGGGCTTTCATATCATCAGAAATGGTTCTGAACAAATCTGAGCTTCTAACAACATCCCTGCTGGTTGCATGGCCTGTCTCTCATGACAGCTACTTTTGATCTTCTAATTAACCCAATCTTAATCCATTTAACATAACACCGTTATTGGTACAATGTGCTGCTGATTCTGTAAGAATATCTTGTAATACCTTATCTCAGGAGAAATACGGGTGGAAAATATCTCTACAGTTACCTTTATTACATTTTTAATCCTACCAGAGAATTAAACTCCATCTCCAACTACACTATGGTCACTGGCATTGATTAGACTCTGATTCTGTAATTCTCTCTTCACTGTGTCTTGTGTCAGCTACTCCTGGCTGTCACCGGACTGACGTGAGACATGGGCCACCCTCTTGAGTCTTGTGAACAGGGACATTCTCTGTGAACGTTGACACCTGAGTATTTTAGCTTAGACAGAGCATTGCTCTGGCACAGCTACGCCATTTCTGTCACCCCAGCAAGGCAGCGGAGGGGTCCTCTGGCTGGCTGTGCGTGCCCTGGCTGCTGCGTGGGCATTTCCTCCTTATTCCACAAAGAATGAAGATCTTCCCAGAGCAAATTTTTCCAGTCATGCTCCGAACGGGCTCCCAGGTGATGTCGTCTCTAGTTGTTGGCTTGAGGGGCGAGGACATGGACAAGGAAATCCACATCAGCCAGCCTGGATAGCGGCGTGCATCCCCCAGCGTGCTGGTGTGGCTTGAGAAACAACTGCACGTAAAGTCAGCGGACACTCCATATCTTCTGCCCTCCTGTTTTGCCTCTATCCTTGAGGACAGAGAAAAGTACCAGAGAGAGTGAAGTGGTAAAAAGGTGAAGAAAGCAAAAGAATTTTTTTTTTTGACTCTGTTGCCTGGCTTTGCTGTACTTTGCAAGAGGGTAAATGCATTTTGCTACACGTTTTAGGTTCTGGATTGGAGAATGGTTTTAGTGTTTCTTTCCAGTGGGAAGGAAAGCGGAAGGTCATTTCCCCACGTTTCCAATCAGCTCCTTTTCCCGGCTTCAAAAATCATGAAATGACAGAGGCAACCTGTAGATTAACAGGATTGAGTCAGCCAAAATCAACTCATGTTTTGGTGAGGGCTTCTGAGTGAGATGACTGAAACAGTTTCTTTAGAATTACCTGGCTGTTAACTGCAGAATCCCTTGTAAAAAAAATTCTGACTGAATATTGGTCTGTCAAAGGAAAAAAAAAACCCTGCATCATTCATTGAAGCTTTATTTATATACAGTGGCTTTTCTGGCAATGAGGGAACCAGAAGGAGATATACAATAGCTCAAATAGAGCTGCTTTCAAAGTTACCAGCTACTTGAATACCACTTTCTCTGGATGCTTATACCTCTGACTGGGTGCTGCTTTGAACAAATTAAGGTTTGTTCAAAGTTTAACTCTTATCCCCTGGCAAAAAAAATCCAGCCAGCAAATAGAAATAGAAGTAGTTACAGGGGCACCGATGTTACTCAGTTCTTCAAAGTGTGTCAAGTTCAAAGAATTTATTTGCCTAATTTAAAGAAAATTGTATTTAAATCTACAAAAACTCCCAAGAACAGCATTTTAAAATACAGTCACTTGAACAATAAAATTTAAAAGGTCACTATTCCTAAGAGCTGAAATCAGCAGCTGCTATAGAAACCTTAATGCTTCATCATCTAACAAATTAAAAACATTGATAATATTAATGGAGGCTTCAACACTTACCATGTTTCATTAGTTAAAATACTCATTTTTCTTGTGTCTTGAAGAATAAGAATAATTACTTTAGCACTGTTTCCATTCCTCATAATAAGGGTGTAGAGCCAAATAACCCAGCTCGCTACTGCTGCAGTGTCCTGGAGTCCCTGGGCTAAAAGGGCTCCGGTGATGCTAATTGAAGGTAACTGCTAATTGAGCTGCCAGGTAATTGCTAATTGAAGTTTGCTTTTGGTGCCTCAGCTTTTTGCTTGTACGACTGTGAACCTTGTACAAGGTTTCATTTTCAACCTGGATTGCTCAGGTAATGAATAGCACATGAATGGGGCAGAAGTGATATTAAAAACCATCATTATTTCATTTACATGCATTGTGAAAGGAGATTTCTTTCAGCTTCCAGTAACTGTCATTATTTCTCTGGGGACTATATTTTTTTCTTAAAGATCTTGGTAGACATTTCATGCTTTTTGTAACAATCATCATTTTTAGAGCCTTTAGATATAAAGTTTGCATAGTATTTGACCACTTTTCACTTGCCAGTGCCTGTGGCCAGGTAACTATTTTAAGCCGGGTTAATAGGGAGCAGGTTTTAGCAAGAGTCTGGAACAAGATGAAAACGTGTCTTTGGCATCACAGTGCATCACCTTACCTACTTTGCTACTCGTCCTTGCAGCAAAAGATGAGCGGTTACCTAAAACTGCAGTTCAGGACATTCACGAAGGATGAGAACAAAACCCCCCCAGATTTAGCTGATTGCCTGTTTTTGGAAAATGAACACAGGCTTCACGTCCCTTTGAAAAGTCTGTCCGCATTGAGCAGCAATTTAACTAGCTTTTTGAGAAGTAAACAGTAGGATGAGTAAACGTGAGAACATTTTGTTAGTGAGATCTCGGTGTATAATTCATGATGGGTTTTGATACTGAATAGTTCTCAAGTGCAGCGGGAAAACACGTACCTACGATAGAAATGGCATGCTGAGAAATAAGGAGCTATTCTGGTCAGCAGTATGGTTTGAAAACACTTCCTCCACTCCAGGTGGGAGGTTTTTGTGAGAGAAGAAATAAATCCTAGCCAACAAATGGTGGCAGTCTCTGAAACAAACAGTCCATTATGGAGTGAAAAAACGATGAATATTATTTCCCCGGACTTGAGAAGTCTTTGATTTAATAATTTTTTTTTTTTTTTCTTTTTTTTTCTCCCAGGAAATTTATACAATCTTCAGGTTGCAAGGGACTGATTACTCTGGGAAAGGAATATTTTGCTTGGGTCTGGGATCACACTGTGGTCACTGAGATCATTATTTTGTACCACATTTCGTGCAACCAGCATCCTTTCTCTGTTCTCTCCAAATCCCTCAAACAGGTCCCTTTCTCCACTGTTGTTTTGTTCCCAGGAAATCGTTCTGTGCCGAGCTTCACGCTGACGAGTGATAAAACCACCTCCTCCTCCTGAACCCGAACTGCTGCCCGGGGTGGCTGTTCATTAGGCATCATTAGGGATCCTCACGGCAGGAGCCGCCCATGAAAGCCGGACCCTCTTGAACACGCAGCAAAACACTTATGGATTTGGGGAGAAGCAAGCGGCACAGAACTATCCTAAAATCAGTCCCTAGTGAAATGTGTTTGGAAAATACTTCTCTCTGTACCCCAAAGAAGTTTTCTGTGCGCTATACCACATAAAATAGAGAGACCTCATTAAAAACACTTGCTGCACTGCAAATGAGAATCCTTTTCACGTTACATTTTGTACCTATCAGTGATCTGAGAAATTTCCATGTTTTCTAAAACAGATCCTGTAAAATAACAGAATCTAGGCATTTTTTCCTCTCTCTCAATATCACCACGATCACTTGTTTTTTTCTTTTTATTAACTTCAGGGGGAAATCAGTATGAAGGTAGATTTTTTTTTTTCCCCTTCTTGAAAGCAGCAGTAACAAGGGCAAAAGCAGTCCTCATTCTCATAACTGAAAGCCTGGCTGTTTCACTTCCAGTAATATTTCTTTTGCAGAAAAGCTTATGCATAAAAATATCTTTTCCCAAAGTTAGCATTTCGACAGTAATTTGAGCAGATAGGTGCTGTTTGTAATTAGTGCCGCATCTCGTATTGACTGCTGTGCCGGTGGAATTTTGTGGCACCAACTACGTATAGTTATGAATCTCCCTCCATGTATAGGCAATCGAGGGGATGTATAACGTTGAGAGAAAAGTGCCTCCTGAGGACTTGGGAATGTTACTGTTGAACCACAGGTATAAAGTGATGAAATAGCTAAAATCCTCGCAGGACATCACCCTGACGCATTAGGCAAACAGGAATGTAGGCTGCTCGTGATGCAGGCAGACAAGAGAGAAAGGGGGGAGGAAAAAAAAGCATTCATTTGGAAATTTCCAGCTGGAACCTTCTCTTAGACGCGTTTATGTTTTAAATATCCCCCCGGTCATGCTACCTATGAAAACGTTCACTGCTGTGTGTGCTGCAGTAACAAACAGTTGATCTTTTTGGATTCTTTGCAAGACATACTAAAAAGAATATTTGAATATTGTAATTAAAAATAAGTCCCTTTTCTCTTTTACCATTCATGAGTATTCAGCCTGTCCTCTAAGGGACCGGTTCAGTAAAAGGTGTGGATAACTTCCGCACCGCATTGCAGAAGCTTCCAATAAAAAGGACTTGAGGTTTCTTTCATCATTTTCTCATCAGCCACACACAATGATTTCAATCTGCAGTTTCGCATTAAACAAAGGTGGAACAGGATGCTTTCTTTCCCTTATATTCATCAGCCTTCAAAGGACAGTTTCAGAATGGAGAGGACACTGGCAGAAACCCTGTGTGATTTCTGCCTGACTATTCCTCTTACTCTGATGCATCTCCCCCAGGTGCTTCCATCCCCTCCAGTCTGCTCCTTCTGCCCCCCGGGAACTAGCTGGGCTTCCCGCTGCTGGCGACTGTCCCTGCAGGGGTGGGACAAACCAGGTCCAAAAGCACTGCTGACAGTACAACTTAAGGGAAGTGAAGCAAGTGCTGTAATCACTGCAAATGTTTATACCCCTTTGGCACTGAGGTGTTTTATCGTTCCAGCTCAGTGGAAACATATGGAGAGAATTGCCTGAGCCACCACAAAGTTATCAGCAGGGAGCCAGCATCTCCCCGTGACAACCGCGTGTCTCCTGTGTTTCTATTAGCGAGGGATTTCTGGTGATCCTCAACCTGAGAACCGATCTGCTTTAATAAAATGGACACCAGAGGCAAGGAAGGGAGAGGGGAGGCAAGGGACCTTCCCTATCTGCTTGTAACGGTGGGAGGAGAGACACGAGCTCATGGTGAATAAGTGGCTGCTTCAGGAGAAAAGTTTTGCATACTTGAGATATGCTCTGTTTTGTGACCAATCTCTTTGCTGTGCTTACATACATTTACAAGGATTTTCTATGCTTGCACACACCCGTCTTCCTACAGTTGTGTTAAGGCATGCACCACTGCGGACACGAACCGTGCTATACAAGCCCCATGTTGGTGGTTCAGCATAAAGCCGTCATATGGTGTCACGTTCTCTTTTTGCCGTAAGCAGGTACAGCTCTTCCCTTTTTGGAAGGTCTGCCTAATTCTAGTGGGAGACCAAAATTGCCCAAGTCGGTGGCAGACATAGGTATTTGCTGCACAGCCTGCCTGGATTACCCGGTGTGTTACAACTTAATTAACTCAGTCAGTTGGAAGATCACCTTTACTGAGATGCCTTGGATAAGTCGAGCAAGAGAGATGTTTGTTCTGAAACTAGAAATAACTTTAGGCTGCATGAGCAAAATCAGAGAGCATGGTGGGCACTGTGTCAGGGAGAATTTTACGCGAATGTGTCTGATCAGCAGGATGCTAGTGTTAGACCAGCATATGCTCCCACTGAGAACGAAGTCTCTGTGTATTTGTGTAAATAAATAATGAGAAATACGTCCTCTCCAAAGAGCTTGACGTCTAAATACTGCAGATCAGCTTTAAGGGAAATAGGGAAGAGAAGGGGTTTACGTAAGGCTGGTGAGAGCAGCAGGGAGACCGAGCTGCCTTTCTGACTCTCCAGCCACCACTGTTTGAGCAGCTTCTGTGTCAGTAAGTAGGACCCAGAGAATGGCAGCGATGGGGCTCTCATTACAACGGCTGGCATCGCTCTCCAAGTTTCAGGTCTGTTTTACTGGGATCGACTTCTGGCAGTGCTGACTGTGAAAGCTAACACAAGAGAGAGGAACTGTGAGCTAGCTTTGTGCATAGCTGTAGCTTTTTCATATGACCGTGCCTGTGTATAGCTATATACATAAGTATATACACACAGTGATCAAAACAGGGTTGCAAAACCCTGTTTGGGAGATGCAAGAGTGCCATTATGAAACATCTTTATTCTACTACTGTAACATTAAGGAAAGAGCCAGCAGACCTGATGGTTCTCTGTAAAGAGCCTCTATAGCTAACACTGGATCACCATTTAGACCACCCTGCAAGCTTTGAGAAAAAGTTCCAAAGTTTTGTGAGTGTTGAAAACACTGTAGAATTGGCAAATTAACTAGGACCTGCTTTGGTGCAATTATTTTTAATGGCGCAAGCTTGACAACAATAGAAAATTGGCTCCTTGTTTGATTTCTTAAAAAATGAAGAATTAAAAACTATTTCTTGAATAGAAAGAGAGTAGTGCATTTTTACCACCATCTGTTGAACACACATTTGGAGAACCAGGAGCTTCTTTTTCCATCCACCTATATCTGTGAAGGTTTTTTCCCCATTCAATTATTTATTTACATTTCAAAGTGAAGAGAGAAAGATAAATCTGCTGGGACCTACCATCATCTTTCAAAACCAGCAGTTAAAAACCACAAGTTGCCAGCCTCCAAAATCCCAGCTTCATAGATACTGTGTTTGGTAGAAAAGAACTGAGGCATGAGGATATTTACTGCAGAATCAGGAGAACCGAGTGAACTGTGAAGGCAGGGAGTCCATCACATGAAATCTCCAGGAGTACAGTCAAAGCCTGGTTGGACCCAAGCTTCCAAATGTTTTGTGCCTGGAGTTGCTGATCGTGCTGATGCCGCCACACGTCTCACCAAAGGACTGAACAAGTTTAGAGAGGGGCAATCTGGATGGAGAGTTCCCTCTTCATGACAAGAATATTGTCTTCCAGACAGATTCATATGTACTGTGCGAAAATATGTGGAATCCGTATTCCATAAGAAAAATGGCAGGATCCAGAAGGTCATCCAAGGGCAGAGGAGAAGAAAGGAGAGGGCTCGAATTAAATGAAAGAAATGAAATGAAAATAGAATTTCTCTGTCTCTTTGAGCAATGAGGAATGAACTAGGAGCAGTTTGCTGGAAGGGCAGGAGGGGCAGGGTGACAAGCGGCACATCAGAGTCCCTTTCATATGGAATTTCTTGAGGAATGGAGAGCTTTCCACATACACGTCAGAACCTCTGAAAAGTCACCACTGAGGGTGCCAGCTCCCCCTGCAGCAAGGGCAAGTGAATAGGTCACGCATCTTTTTCCAGAGTGTCCCCATTTACAGCTCAGCATTTTAACAGAAACCCTTTGATCTTCACTTTTACATGTCACACAGTAAATGGCAGCCATTCAGAAACAGCTACCCGGGGGGCTTCCCCCCTCGGGGAAAGCAGCAGTGCGGAGTGGTGGCAGAAGCCACCATTTCAACTCCTTTCCTTTGTCAGACACCTCACAGGGACCAGCAGCTTCGTCTGCACCAACGTGCCTCTCACTAGGAGACCTCCACCACTTGCACGTCCTGCTGTTCCTCGCTGAACTGGATGGAAGCTGGAAGGTATTTTTCCTGCTAAACCCAGGACCTGCAATACATTGCACCACAATGGAGGCTGCTATAAAAGTGAGAGGGAGGACTTACCTGACCTTCCAGTGCCTACACCGAGTCTCTGAGCAGCTTTTAATGTTTTTCCCATTCTGCTCTCAGTGACTTCAGCTGCCACACGGGAAGTGCTGAGCCTCATGCATCCTCTGACATAGGTGTCCTTCCTAAATGCTCCTGTATACCCATAACAGAGAGCCATTCAGGAGAGAGCCTGTGTGCAGCACCTCAAAATATAAACAAGGTTTCTTTTTTTAAAATAGTTACTAAGATCCGGATGCATCTTCTAAAGAAACCCACTACTACACAAAGCAGACAGAAACCAGAGGGAGACTCTATATGTTCCACCTTCCTATAGCACCAGGAGACCCAAGCTATTGGCTGTAAGAGTGCTTCTCTGTGGCTGGACCACGCTCAACTGTGAGCATGCCTTAATATTGTAAAATCCTGCTCTGGAATGGGGAGATGAAGTTGGAAAGGTTTTGGTGAAGCAAGACCTGGTGAAGTTGCCACTCAGCTTGGGGAGAAGAACTGATGTGCCAGCCCTGAAAAAATCCACATGGGAGTTTATGCTTTTCCACACTGAGACTTTCCACATCTGTCTTTAAAAAAAAGAGAGGGGGAGAGGAATCATAACTGCTGACGCTTCTTTCCAAGAACTTGCTAGCACAAAGGAAGGTGTCTGCCTCAAGCCTGCATGAGAAATAGAGAAACGGGATTTGCTTCTGTGGGTCTTTCCCAGAATTTCCATGGGGTAATGGCATTGCGTTTATTGTTGCCAGTAACCCATGTGCCGAGCAAGATTATAGCTATCTGTTCTGCAAGAGGACAGGATTAACTAACCTGAAAGTGCCTCAAGAGTTAGAGAAAGAGTCTGTAGAGCTGGAAAGACTAACAGTAATAACGAGGAGTATTAACAATGACAGCAAAGTAGGTGACTTTTTTCCTAGTCTAGAAACCACGTAGTGTTCAGGTGAAAATTGTTCTTCGGTGTTAAATAGTTTTTAACTTTTGCTTTACGTGTCCTCTGTGTCTATTTTTGCTACAGAGCACATTGCTCGAACAATGCAGCAAATGAAGGACATGTCTTCGGATCCTCTGGGAATAATTCAGGTGCCTGAACATGTGTGTCTAGCGCTATCTGAGTTGCCCTTGCTTTTCTGTCGGAATTCCAGTGCCTGATCCAGAAGGGCGACTGCTTCCCCATAGGTCCAGTGTCATATCTGACAGCCCTGAGAGGAGGGCTCAGGTACCCTAAGACACATGAAATGGCGTTAGATGGGCATGTTTAGGCACACCAGTCACTCACTGCCAGTGTCTGTATTTCAGAGTTATTACTGAAACGCTTCACTCTGCGTTAGCAAGAATAAAGGCACCTTTTTTCAGCTCCGCAGCAGCCACATGAACAGCTACCAGCACCAGGCAGCAACTGCTGCCTGCTCACCCCTGCCGCTGGTCTCTGGTGGCAATGCCAGCTCTGTCAGGCTCCTTGGGGATCCGCAGCCCATGCCAGCTGCCCTGCACTGCCAGGGTGGGTAGCAGAACTAGAGGATCTTTGCTAACACAACTGGCTCCTGTGGAGCTGGGAGAGGGAGGGAGCACGTGGATGTTGAAGGGTACCCTCCCTCTAGGATCTCATGACGATAGAACAATTCGGTTGTGCTGTGGGTTGCATTTTCCATGAGATGCTTTTGTCCAAGTTTTATTAATGATTTGACCTATCAGGGCTTGGCATCAGACTCTGACCTCCGCAGCCCCACTGAAACTCTTGAAGCCGAGCTGCACAATACCGCAGAGAGGACTTTCAGGGCACTGCAGAAAGGTGGCCATGAAGAATGCCCCTGAGCTGGTTCCCCTTCCCAGAAGAAAGCCAAGCAGATGCCAACTGATTCGAACTGGCATTTAAAATCATGTTGCTTTTACCTTTTTTTTAAAGCGTTGGCAGAGCAGAAGCTGTGTAAGCAGGTGCGAGGACCTCCGGCTCCCAGCACAGACGGCACTGGAAGGCAGCGGCGGGTGGAAGACGTCAGTGCTGCGCCGACTGCAAAGCCTGCAAGGAGCAACCAGGGGCATTAAGGGGCCTGTTTCCTTTTTAGGAAAATTATTAATGACCATGAGAAGAAAAAGTGATTCAATACTGAAAACTTGCTGCGCACCAGCTGTTGTTTGGAGATGGATTCAACTAAAAAGAGCAACACAAATGGTACAGTGAATTTACCTCACTTGATCCAACGCACGAGCCAAGACGCAGTGCTATTGCTCTTTACTGTGTTTCCAATGGTTATTCTGCATTGTTCCCTTCACTGACAACATCCTTTCGCTCAAGAGAACTATTGTTTTCACTTGAACATAACTAAAACAATCCAGAAAATGGGACTGAAACCCCAGAGCAACAGCACACATAACTTCAGAGGGGAAATTCATTTAACCTAGCTTGAAATACTGCACACGAGCCCCTTTTTACGTAAGGATGACCAGAAAATGTAAATTGCGTGGCTTGTCCTGCATACCTGAATTTCCCGCCTGATTTCCCTCCCTGATGTCAGGATAAGAAAGTTTGCTTCCCCTTGCAGGGCACAGGAGCTCTCACTGCGTCAGGGAAATCCCTGCTAGCGGTGAAAAGAGGGTGGAAGGCAGTATCTGATCTGTGCTAGGAGTCCACAGAGCGCTGGGGGAACCTGTCTTGTACCGGATAAATGTGGAAAACAGTTTACATTGTGATTTCTGAATGCTGCTTTGAAGATATTTCCTGGACTTGGTCTCCAATTCAAACAATAGGAGGTCTTAGTCTGTAAAGTTTTTTTTCTGGAGTTGATGGCTGGTGGCTAAAGAGCAGCTGTGATCACCGCTTGCCAGCAGACTTAAGACTGGTGCTGGGGCTATTTTTAAGCTTTATGAGTATGAGCTACGTGGTTCTCATTTTTTGATTTGCAGACACTTTCAGAAAAATCTTTAAATTCACATTCATTACCTATTTCTTTTCCTAATGGTAACAGCCTGACATTTTCAATTCTCCCATTGAAGAGTTACATTATTCAAGTCTCTTACATAACTTCTGTTGTCACCGTAGAGGGAAGATTTTTATTAGAGATACTGGTTTTCTTTTGTCTCTTCTTCTGTTTGGTTATGGATTTCAAAATAACCTTAATGTACGAAAACTCACAAGTGGAGCAAAGAAGGGGGGGGGGGGGGGGGGGGAGAGGGGTGCTGTATCCTAGGCCCAGTTTTCCTCCTTCCAGCGGTAGCTGTGAGTCCCTGTGGAATTTATAATCTCCACATGAGTTTATAAATTTTGCACACAAACCTTGTTTATGGCTTCCTTGTTAAAAAAAGTTTTCAATTTTTTTTTTTATACAAATTGTTGTCTTAACAGTTCTATATGCTATTAAGGATCTTTATTTCCTCTAGAATAATTTTTAATTAGCCACCTGGCATAATTCAGTAAACCCTTTTTTGAAGAGAAAAGAGCAACTGCCAGGAAAAAAAAGAGATTTAAACATAGCAACCAGAAGAAAATCCTGTCTCTAACCTCCTCCACCCAGTATTCATATTCTACATTATGGAATAATCATGGGAGAGAGCTGGAAGATCGCCTCAAATAGTCCTCCCACCATATGGGAGCTGGTGGAAGCAAATCTACAGAGGAGTTGTTTAATGTTTTTTCTTGGTTTCACAGATACGTTTTAAGCCTTCACAGCTGTTGTGTAATTAAGCTTTACTTTTTTTGTGGCTTCAAAAGCAAAAAGTGAAGTGTTAAAAGTATCACCCTGTCCTCGACACCTGTCTTCTTGCAGCCAGGTTCCCAGTTCATGCTCCACACTCAGGAGCACGTAGTTGTTCCGGTTTCTGCTGACAAGCCCGATCCTCCTCTCTGCCGTCCCTGGGCAATCTCATTACAGGTATCACAGTCGTATTATGAATCTCTTTCCTTCCCTTCCTCCTCCACTGTAGATGTCAGCCACCCTCACGATGTGAAAAGCGTTGCCTATTGACATATCACTGCCAAATTCCCTTGGAAAACCCTTCTATGATGGGTTTCAAGATCTTGTCACGTTCCTATGTAAGTACCAGTTGTTCAGACCCCTTTCTGCTTTGCTGCTTGGTATAATCGTTTTGAAGCAGAAATAAAAGTAGCCTGCATTGCTACTATTGCCTCTGCTCCCCTCTGCCCTTTGGGTCCCCGAACCACCCTTGAAAAACTTAAGTCTGCAGTATTCTGCCTACGGACCTGTGCGGCAGGGTAAGGCGACACCGTGCGCTGCTACTTGCGGCAACCATGAACACAAAACATGCAGGTGGTCAGCCTCCGCCAGCATGAGCAGACCTTTAGCTCACGTGTACGTGGGCGGCACAGAACGTGGTTCGTGGCAGGGAGAGGCACCGTTCCCTCAGGCTGTCACTCAGGCGCTTCTGTTTGTCTGTAGCAGCGGGGAACTTTCTATACCAGCCTGGGTTTTTCTAAAATGTGTGGAAAGCTCCTGACGGCACTGGATCTGCACAAAGGTTTCCAGTTGTTTGTGTCTTTGTGTGTTGGGGCCATCAAAGCGAACGATGGCAGGAATGAACAGCTCCGGGAATAAGGCACAGTAGCTACCTGGGGACCTCTCTGGTGACTTTGCTGCAGGAGAGCATAAAGCACAGGGGTAAGGGAAAGCTGTGTGTAAACCTTGCCTGCTCAGCTGCTGGCGAGACTGAAATCCTCTGATCCCCAAGCTGGTAACAGGGTGGTTAGGGAAAATGAGACCTTTGTGCAGCTGTGCCGTGTCCAACAGCTCCTTTGCTCCTGCAGGCTGCTCTGGCTGTATTAGGTCAAGGGGAGAGGTGAGGGCTGTCTCAGACCCTCCAGGTGAAGAGCTGAGGGGTTAGTGCCCAGGGCCGGACTGCTGGTTTGCAGCAGGAGAAAACACCAGCCTCGGTCCCCATGGGTCTCCCTGCTCTCCTGAGATGGAGTGGTCCCTGTTGGCACATCACAGACAAACAATTGCTGCACCTCAGGGCAACGCATCGTTGTCAGTGATGAGGTGGTGTCTGCAGGGGAGTACAAGGAACCGTGCTGCTGACCGTCCTGCAGCACCTCTCTGCTCCTGCCCACCCTGTGCAACCACTCTTACAAAACCTTCTGGGTGCCTGTGCAGTGGTTCATACTGTGAGCCCTGTCTGCGTGGTGTGACACTCATTGCACAGGCAGCCTTGACCCACCCTTCTTGGGCTGGACACTGCCCGAACCACCTCATTGCACAGACATTGAGAACAGACTTTATGGGGAAAGAAAAGCAGCCCTAGCTAAGGACTTTGTGGAACAAAAGAAAAAGGCATTTGTCCCAGCCTGCCTGCTCAGGAGCATTGAACGGGCTGGGCCAAATGTGCTGATCTTGAGGAGTTCACTGGTGTCTACTGACCTCTGCACTATCCCAGTACATATTTGTCTAATATAGGGCTTCAGGGGTAATTTAAGAGAAGAAAACCACCAAATTTTGTGGTACGTTAGCCTTATATATCAGCTTCCCACCCCTTGTTTGGGTTTCTCACCTCTTTTTCTACTTTATAAATTAAATCCCACTGTTACAAAGGAGTGGGTATTCACAGAAGAAATAGCTTTACATGAAGACCCTGTTGGACAACCCCAACTTGGGTTCTGGCTCAGAGGAAAATTGTTGTAGTTTTATCAACTTTTAGCCCACCCAGGGCACGTGTGGGTGTTCACTCCTCCACAGCTGCACTGACTTAGCGAAGCATGTGGACATGGCATGACCTTGAAAAACATGTTTGAGACCTGCTGAAGTCAGTAAGACATAAGTATACAGTTGACTTAAACTAGATCTTAAGTAGTGTCCATGCTGCTGGACAGTACACCAGAATGTGCATCCATATTGGTCCCTGCTGGGCTCAGACAGAGGCCTGCAAGCTGTTCCAGGCATGTTTGCAGCCTCCCACAGAAGGGTTTTCTAGCTTGCACCATCCACTTGGCTCATGCACATCATGCTAGCAATCTGGCAGTGTATCTCAGCAGTCCTGCCTGATCCTCACCCCAAACTACACCTCTGCTGCCATGCACTGGAGAGCTTCTGAGCCAGAAGCTACTTCTGAGCCAGTTCTTTCTGAACCAGACAGGAGCTGGGAACCAACCTGTCTAAAATTTGACTCTGAGGGCTGTCACTTCTCTTCGCTCAAATCATGGTGAGCAGTGATCGTGGCCTTTCTATTCTTTGCAGTACCTAGAAGACAGGGATGAGCATCTCCCACCAGAATGGTACTGAGGCCATCAGTGGTGGTTGTAGTGCTGGTGTGCAAAGGGCCACCTTCGATGCTCGTGGTGCCTGTTCAGGCCTTCAGTGTAACCACACAGTCTGTAGCACTCTGGCTTGAAGATGGCTTGTGCTGCCTAGCATCTCATCTCACCTCCCTTCAAAGGAGGGACAAGCATTTTGGACAGAAAATTCAACCACTGAAACCATTTTACCCAAAATAAGAGACCCCTTCAGACAAATCCTGTCTGTATGAAACATAGAAGCATAGCTGAGAGCATCAAGCCAATATGGTTTCTTCAGCCTTAGACAATCTAGAGCTGGCAAGCTGTAAAGTTTTCTTTAGAGCTAACAGGGGACGTGGGCTGTCAACCAATCCAATCACTCTATATCTCAGTTTTGTCACTCATAATTATTGTGTTTAAACTACTAGGTGATAAGAGTAGGCTAATTTTGATTATATTATGAAGAGGTGCTTTTAATTAATAAACTCAGTAGTTAACTGGGTTTTAAAGGACTTTAAACAAGAAAACCAGAAATGTGTTAATTCAGGTACACAACAAAATGTGTATTAAAATCATTTAAGAAAGAAATGGCTGATCCCCACCCTTAGTGGCACATAACATTGCAGAGCACCTTCACAAGAAATGATTGGCACATCTGCAGGAGGACAGAGGCTGGAGGGGTTGCTCCACTGTATGGAAGGGAAGATGGAACTTGCCCAGGACACCTGCTGCTATCCATCTTAACACAAGAAAAAAAGGTTGTTGCTCTAAAAGACTCTCTGAGAGGTGTTTGCCTGGGGAAAGCTGTAAAAAAACAGTTAGTGAGCCTCCTAACATAGCTAAGATACTGAAACAACTAAGGAATGTTGTTACATTTTTTTCATGTCTTTAATTTTGGCAATCCGTTTCCTTGTTTTATATTTTTGTAGCCTTGCTTCGCTGTTGCACTCTCCTGTGTCCTTATTAAGAACGTACTGCGTTATCTTTACATCCTGCCTAGGAATAAAGCTACCCACAGGTGAGCTGGTGAACAGCATGGCACTGTGTTACCGCCAGCTTGGCAACTCTTAAAGGCCAGGCGCTCTTGCAGCGCTCAGCACAGCAGTTTCTCGGAGTAGTGTTCCAGGGCACGCAGAGGGTAGCAGGGTGTATTTCCACTAAGCTGTACTGCCCAACTAATTGATAAAGTGGGAGGGCTGAGTGGAAGGCCCTCTTCTGGGGGTTGATGTTAGTGAAGAAATTCCCTGCAGGAGAGTACCAGTGCTCTCACCTCCCTGTGAGAATCATTTAGGCTCATGGGAGAGGCATCTTCCACGGTGGAGCTCTTCTTCGCCTAGCCTAGCTACTCAGTCCTTGTCCTGGCTGTTAGCGAAGCTGCTGGAGAAACAAGTGGGAGACAGTAGCATCAATCAAGGGATGGAGGCAGGGAGAGGTGCTGATCATACTCTGTTGCACGAGACAACCTGTTAATGGTCCCTGCTGTATCTAGTTTGAGTCTGTATTGAGTGATGAGAGAATTGAGAAACTCCGGGTTATTCGGGTCCCTCCCTGGAAACTAGAGCAGGTATTTGAGAGTATGAATTCTTCTCCAGCCACATTTGCAAAAGACCTATTTCACGTGATGCTATGCCATAGAGAGATCCAGGAGAGAGGCTAGATCTTTAATGTCGTACTTTTAATCACTCAGCCACCAGCCAGGTTGGTCTGGGACCACCTGGGACCACCTGGAGTTCCTCTTGGCTGACATTCAATTCATAGAGCACCTAAGTGCATAGATGGGGAAAAACTTTTTAGCAGGGCCAGTTGTGATTGGACAAGGGGTTATGGTTTTGAACTAAAAGAGGGGAGATTTAGACTAGATATAAGGAAGAAATTTTTCACAATGAGGGTGGTGAAGCACTGGAACAGGTTGCCCGGAGAGGTGGTAGATGCCCCATCCCTGGAAACATTCAAGGTGAGGCTGGATGGGGCTCTGGGCAACCTGATCTAGTTGAGGATGTCCCTGCTTATTGCAGGGGGGTTGGACTAGATGGCCTTTAAAGGTCCCTTCCAACCCAAACTATTCTATGATCCTATGATTCTAAGTTCCTCTTAAGGCTCTGAGTCTGGTGGGATGTGAGCAAGCAGTGGGGGCCTGAGGCGGTTGATGCCTTATGCCTGTCAGTGTTCAAGAGACGTTTGGACAATGCCCTTAATAATATGCTTTAACTTTTGGTCATCCCTGAAGTGATCAGGCAGTTGGACTAGATGATCATTGTAGGTCCCTTTGTTGCCTGAAATTGAAAAAAAACTCCTGAAACACACAGAGTATGTTTAGAGAGGAGACATCGTTTTAATCTGCACAGGGTGCAAGGTAGAAGATTTCCACAAATCAAGCACACCTACTGGGGTTTTTCACTGGATATTTATACACAAGAGTTACAAAGATCCTGCCTAACTAATGTAATTATTCCACCTATCTATTACATATTCATTGTGTTGAGCAAGCAAAGTATTCTGCGTCTGCATGGGAATTATGCTTAGGTAAGCAAAGTCTTCTACGCCTGTGTGGGGGTCTCAGAGGGTCTCTAGTGGTCGTTTGGGAAGAAGACCCCTACTCATTTTGTCCTTTTATGGTCATGTGTCATCTGAGGACACCAGGGCTCTGTTTTTTCTTGCCAACTCCTTGTTTCACACTCTCACAGCAGATACATGTCCTTAGTTGAGCAAGTTTGTAACCATAAGATGTTCCTTTGGAACACTGGCTGCTATTCAAATACCTTTTAAGCATTGTCTTATGGAAACAGACCCTGAAACTAAGTATCTAAAGTACATAGATTACAGTCCCGAATACCATGCATATCACATTTTCTTGAGTTGGTAACTACCCCTTAGTTGTAGCCTTATTCTTAACTATTAGTTTGTCTCATCCTATTTCACCTATGACATTATTTCTGTTCAAACAATTATTTTTACCTATGCATAAGATGTATACAAATGTACGTCCGCAAAGTAACACCTTCCAACTGAAATATTCTGTTCTATTCTATTTTGTTCTGTTCTGTTCTATTCTGTTCTGTTCACACACAACTCTCCTCAAACCCAAAATGACAGCTAGTTACTGGCTTTGCAAGAGCCTGTCGCAGATCCGGCTTTGGCAGAGAACTGTGCATAGATTAGGGAAACTGGGAGTGGTGGCCAACACCACGAGCTGACCTCTTTTGGGGCTAGAAAGCTGGCAGGCCCAGGAATGTCTCCTAGGGTTGGCACTTGGAGAGAAGAACGGAGCTGAGGCGGGTCTGCACGGAGTGCACGGAGGGGAGGGAAGGAGGGAGGCACAGGGGGGCACCAGCTTCTGTGGGGTATGCACTGCGCTGCAATAGCTAACAGTCTCACCAAAAGTTGGGCTCCTAGGATTTCTACAGCTTCTTTAGAAATTGTACGCATCAGAGATGGGTGCCAGACTTTCTTGGAGACAGGTGATGCTACTACACATGGGGGAGATGTGAACGATCATGAGGCACCTACTGGGTCTGGCTGTAGCCAGCCATGCTGGTTGGCTCAGCAGCAGCACAGATGCTCCTTCAGCAGGGCTTAGCTCCTTGTCATGACAGGGCCAGTCCAGGAGGCTTCCTTCATGGAGTCTGTCAAGATGGGTTTAAAGAGCCCTGGACCTTCACAGGCTGGGTATCAGACCAGAAATCCCTTCCTCAGGATCCCTAGACAGGCAGCAGTGCCTGGTGCTGACATTTGTCTCCAGAGACAGGGAGAGGGCAGCGGACTGAGAGCCACCAGTGGTTCTCAGTGCCTTGGACGCCAAAGACCTCAGAAAAGCACTCTTAAAAATGACTTGCTGTCATCAAGACAGCTATTTGATCCTGAGCTGCTTTATGTTGGCTTTTTGTTTTCTTTTTTCACTATTCGGTTACATTGTTAAAGACGATTCTTAGCCAGATTTCAGCTCTGTTGCTGAAACCTGGATTTTTTTTTTTCTCTTCGCAAAATCATGCCAGTTGTTGGGTAATCCTTTACTCACCTTGGGGCTGTAGGCAGAAGATCTTCAAAATATCTGATGCAGCGCTAGAGATGGGAGAGCAGCTTTGCAGCCTGATACTGATGGAAGTTGGCAGAGGGATGCCAGTGAGAATTTGGTGGTCCGGGGCTTCAAGGCTCAGAGAAGCTTGTGAGGCTTGCTGGGGCTGAGGCAGAGCCAGCTGGAGCTGGTTGAGTCCATATAGCCTATAAGGGTAGGCTGAAATACAAACCAGAGTGGAGACTGCGTGTGTGAGCAAGCGGCGACTCCGGGCTTGCATATGAACTCAGGGCTGAGCCTAAATAAGTAGGTGTGTAATGTACGCCATGCAGGAGCTACTGTGACAGTAAAGGTGTAATTTGTGTCACATAGGATAGATGTTGTGCTTTTCTCATTGCTGTGTGCCAGTATTGTGTCAAGAGACATGAACAGAAAAAGCAGTTTTAAAGTAGCTCAGCAGTTGAGTCTTTATATTGATTCAAGCCTTTATACCACACATAACAAAGTAGTAAAGCCCCATTAGAGAGACAGGTGGTAACAAGTGAGCTTTAGATGGGCATGAATCATTTCTTACCAAAGGTTTGGAAGTGATGCTGTGATTTTTGCTACTTACCCATCTCTTTGCTGGTGGTGCCTAAGGCACTTTCCCGGAAGTAGTTCAAAGGACGCATTCTATATCCTTGGATCCTGTGATGAAGAAAAGTGATTTCTTCTCAGAATAAAAAAGTCTTCCAAGGTGGGGAACTTTTAGTCATCACTCTATACTACTTGATAATCTGCTACAACTCTATATAAGGAAAAATGTGGTCATAAAAGAGAAAAAAAACCATAAGTCAGAGATTTTCCTTGAGATCACCCAATGGAGAAAGGTGTGGGAGGACACTAGAGAGGGAGGAAGAAATTAGAACCTCAGGGAGACCCAAATGGAAGTCCTGGCCCTGCTGGAGACTGCAACTACCTTCAAAGGGGTAACTATATGGTATAAATATTTAGGCAAAGTTTAAAGAAATTGGTGGAGATATATTTATAGATGGAGCTTGAATGATTGCAATCAGTTGTGCTCTGTTTCATCAGTGTATAAAACTGAAGCTACGCAACTGACTTCAATTACATTGCAAAGGTTTTTTTACCAATAACAATGAAAAATGGAGTTTGGCTTTCAATTCCTTTATGTAAAAATAGCTTATGCATTAGATTATCCAATAGGAAAGTTGAACATTAATTTTTTTTTACAATCTGCACCACCTGTGAGCATAAACACGTTTATTATATATATGTCCTGGCTTGTTAACAGACGTTACAATAGTCTACACCCTGTTGACACAATTTTTCAGTCAGTGGGGTTTCTTGTGGTAATGGGCAAAAATGCAAAGCAGAATGAAAAACAAAGCAGAGGCCAAAAGTCACAGAAAGAACAAGGAGAAACGATCATTTTTCTAACAACCTCAGGGGCTGGCCGTGGCGTGGCATTACTGCCGTAAAGGGTACAAAGATCTTCACTATCTGCCCGGAGTTTTCTGATATGCTGCAGGGGAAGAGCTACTTGATTTTGCTCATTTGCAGAGCAGAAAGAGCAAGGTCATTTCTGCAGGGGTAAGAGACGTTGGAGGAAACACCTTGTTTCTCTCCAGGATGCTTTTTTGAAACAAAAAACAAAAAAGAAAGAATTCATCTTTCCAGCTCAGGAACAAAGTAATTCTGAAATGGTAAAAAAGCTGGCACAGATTTAACCTCTGATTTTGATCGTAATCTTACTTCTGTAGGATTTTGGCCTGGAAGTTCAGTATGTAGGATGATAACAGAAATGATTGTACCAGTAGCTGTGGAGTCTCTAATCAATCTGATAAAATTTTATTTCTGGAAAATTCCAATTCATAACCCCTCCCCTCTCTGACAAAAATGCAACTCTGTCCATGATCAGAGCTGAGGTGCTGCAGGAAGAAAAGATAAAAAGAAGTTTGTTTTTTCTTCAAAAGCAATTTTAAAGGAGATATTTGTCTAATGCTTATTTGCCATAATCCCATTTTGTTTTAAGATCTTGCCAAAGATTATTGTGTCTTTTTGTGTCTTTTGTGTCTTTCTTTGATTTTTGTGTAGAAAAAACCCTTAGAAAAGTTACCTTTCAACAATTCCCAGTGGTAAAATACTTAAAAATAATCTCCCTATCAACCTGAGGAAATCCAAATATAGGAAAATTATTTTCCCCTCCTGTCCTGGTTTTGGCTCGGATAGAGTTAGTTTTCTTCCTAATAGCTGGTATAGTGCTGTGTTTTGGATTTAGTATGAGAATAATGTTGATAACACAGGGATGTTTTTAGTTGTTGCTAAGTAGTTTTAGTGCTTATACCGAGTTAAGGACTTTTCAGCTCCCCGTGCTCTGCCAGCAAGGGGGTGCACAAGAAGCTGGGAGGGGGCACAGCCAGGACCCAGACTGGCCAAAGGGATATTCCACACCGTATGACGTCATGCTCAGCATATAAAGCTGGAGTTCACCAGGGGGCAGGAATCGCTGCTTGGGGACGGGCTATCAATCACCGGGGGGGTGAGCAATTATTGCATTGTGCATCCCTTGTTTTTGCATATTCCTTTATCATCATCATTATTATTATTATTATTATTATTATTATTATTATTATTTCCTCTTCTTTTGCTGTCCTATTAAACTGTTTTTATCTCAACCCATGAATTTTTTTCTGATTCTCTTCCCCCATCCCACCTGGGGAGGGGAGGCAAGTGAGTGGCTGCGTGGTGCTTAGTTGCCGGCTGGGGCTAAACCACGCCACCCCCCTAAAAGTTTCTCTCTGCTCACGAGCTCTCGGATTTCTTCCATTTTGTTTGGAGGGTGAGGCAGATTTGAAAAGCCTGTGTTGATCTGACAAAGTTTGGCAGCCTTAGCTAACTTGGCAGCTTAAGCATTTTTAACTGAAAGTTTGAAGCTAGATGTGACTTCTTCTCTTTTTTTTTCTTTCTAAACTTAAAGCATATTAATATCAATTTCTTAATTTAAAAAGACAAAGAGAATGTTAACATTTTTCTATCCGATGATATCAGTGGCAGTATCTCAGTAAAATAAATTTTAAAATGTATTTGAAGAATTTCTTCTTGGAGGCAGCTGGGTTTCCTTTCTGTGCCCTCCTATGCTATGTATTCAATCCTAAACAATTATCCAGGACCTGAAAGCAGAAGATGTGCTTATGCATATTGCACAACACTCTTTTATTTTGACAGATATTTTTAGTGCCTTTAACTTCAGAGAATACATGTTATTAAGTATGCCGTATGGTGTACTGTCTACATTTCCGAAGTGAAATGTTCATATTTTTGGTTGATTTCGGTTGATTTCCTATCAGTGGGGATTCAGTGGTGGTAATGCTGGGTGTCCTGGAGCCCTAATTCATCAAGTCTTCATTACATAAGCTTAACTTTCAATCAAGAAAGAAACTTGATGGCTGCTGAATCAGAGTCTGAAAAACTCCTAAAAAATAAGGTAAATCAGGGAGAATTCTGGCTGTCTCATGCTGTTTCCCCCATGACAGCTAAACTTACATTTTTTAGGTTTATAAATAATGTCCACTCATTGGCAAAAGTGATCAGGGGATTCCAGGCGAGAGTGTGGTCACTGGGCCTACCCTGACGTTTCCCATGCACTGCTCCAGCCGCAGTCACAGGGAGCGGTGGGGAGTGCACGGGGGGTGGCCCTGGACCCATGAAACCCTAATTAATGTGTTGCTCCATGCTGCCCGTGAGTGCCTGTCAGGCTGGCACCAAGCGGTCTCTGCTGAGCCACGGCAGCTTTTCAGAGCCTCCCGCGGCAGGAGAGGCGAGGACACAAAGCCACCGCACACCGAGAGGAGCCCGCAGCCCAGGGCTGCAAGAGGGAGGAAACCCAGCTGTTTTCTTCCCTTGGTCTCAGCTGGGCAGAACAGGTTGTTCTGTAGTTTGGGATGATGTTAAAGGATGGATGCTGTTGCTTGCTCCTTGGATGTGAGCTCCTGCTGCCTGCTCAGTTCACCCAGCCGAATGCCTTACTGTTGAAATCAACATTTGTTTTGCTTTTCTCTGCCCCCTCCTTCAGCGCGCACTTTGGTTTCTGTGACCAAGGAAAAGATGTTATCGGTCAAATCTGTTTTTCCATAAAACAGAGACAAATATGTCCTAAAATGAATCTTGCTTTCCCCACAGAGACTGGAGGCTTTTTTCTGACTTTGTGGATTCCCTGTTGACTTCATTATATGGATGTTAAAGTCAAGCACTTTCAGAGAGATTAGTGTGAGGGGAGGGAACATAAGTCCAGACAGAATAAAAGAAAATTCCACTCCCATGACAACAAGAAAGGAAGGAGAGTGGCTATTTCTTGTACAAGAGCAGGAGCAGCTGCCTGACGGCATTTAACAATTTCCTAAGAAGGTCAATGTGCCATAAACTATAAGCCTAGAAATGGGAGGTCAGGATATCAGTACCACCATTCATTACCAGAAATGTCTCTGCTGATTCAGAAAAAAAAAATCTTTGTACCTGGCACAAAATCTTTGTATCATCATCGGTGATTTCAATGAAATTACTTATGCACGCCTAGCTATGGATTACATTACATGGGAACATATAGGAAAGAGCCCCAAATAAGGCAGCACAGTTTAACACAGGTCATGCTTCACTGCAAAGGAAGTGGAGGTGGCAAATAGATGAATTGAGGTCAGTGCTGCATTAGGTGTCCATCAGGCTCCTGCAGCAAAGTCCAAAGACTATGTCTTGCTGTTCAACGGGGAATGAAATTTAATGTAAATCACATTGTTTTTCATCTTTATAGTAGAGGTTGCCAGCAAGATGATTTCCAGATGAACGTGCCCTCTTCCAGTCTCGGTGACTTTTAACAAATGAGAATAAAATTACCCTTAAAAGCAGGATTCCTACAGCTCTCCTTTTTTTCAACTGAGAGCTATCTGAGTCTTTGTGTACATGCGGATTTATTCTAGCCCATGAAAGACTGTTAGCTGTTTTGCATATGAAGAGCCCCATCAGGTTCAGGTTTTTGCGTGCAAAGCCAAATATGATCTTAAGTATACACAAGGAATGTTTCTATTCAGTGGCCAAAATCTTTTATCTAGAGGACCATAAAGTAGGCAAAGCATTAGTTCTCAGTTTTCATAGTAAATGAACAGGGTCAGACTCTGCTGTAACTCAGAGACAGACTCTTGTCAGATCCTCTTCTATCAGACGGAATAGTTGAAACATAGTCAATGACTTCTACATCTACAAATGCAAGTATATTACAGACAAAGAACTTTGGTTTTCTTTGTTTCTTTGTTTTCCTACTGGCTGCTTGTCCATGCAGTTTGTGGATCTATTGGGACAGTCATTCTTTTCAATATATTTTCTTGTATGTGTGTATGTATATGTAGGATAAAAAAATAATTGTCTGCTGTTAGAAAAGTCTCTGGATTAGTAAGTGTCCCCATACTACACTAGAATGTGGGTCGTCGAAACTACTAAGAGCTCAAAAAGGTGCAGTGCAGATGTCTGATTCAGGGAAAAGGGGTAAATCGTAGGAAAAGGTGCTGTAGAGGAAAGGACAGACACAAAAGTTTATTTTTGAGTCAAGTCCTTTGAGTCAAGTGCTTTTCACTGTTTGTATGCAAACAACAGAAACTAGCAAATGACTCAGGACAAACCTGGTCAAGGGCTAAGATCATTATCACCTAGAATCAGAAATGGATGTTCCCCCTCGGTAAAGCAGGGAAAGACTGGATGCATTGCAGATGTTTTACATCTTCTTGGCAGTGCAGCTAAATGAACACTCTTATATTTTAGGCAAATTCTTGTTTAAAGGTAGAGGTAAAAGTAAAGCTATTCTCTTATTTTCTCTAGTGGTCTATATGCTGTGTGTGGCTGCTTTGTTGTGCGCTGCTCTACTGGCTGTCCCAGCTCTCGTGGGAGCACGGATGAAGGTGGAGGAATAAAAAAGACAGATGTGTATTAAGGATGACTGACACTGTGTAACAATTGGCAAAAAAATGCACACAAAAAGGATTTTTTGCAGATCTTACTGGGAAAGAATAGCAAAGGAGGAACAGCAAGCACAATACCGTCTTCAGCAGACATTTATATCTGAGAAGCTGGAAAATGAGAGGAGATAGCGTAATGATGTTATTTCATCCACTAAGCAAACGTACAGGCCTGTACCAGCATGGCTGCACTTCTAGTGATTTCAGAGGCTTCCCGTGCACTCAAAGGCAGAGAGACAGGTCCGGGGCAAGACCGGGATGGCTCACCCTGCCCGTGGGACCAGGTCTCTTGGGACTATCCCTGCCACAAGATCACAGCCAAGTCCGGCTGTGACCCTGCGCTCCCGTTAAACCTCTCGGCTGACAGCCTCCAGCTGCGAGTCGCGGTGCCACAAATGCGTGCAAAGCACCAGCCTTGGCAAGCCCCAAGGCCACACGATAGGGTTCATGAAGTAAAAGGGATCACGCAAAGCCCTTCCGCCGTGTCTGACAGACAGCTCTGTACGCAGCTGGCCGCGTGGTGACCTCAGAGTTGATTTGGAGGCAGTTGCTTTTCCTTCAAAGCATAAGGTTTACTTAAATCTGTTTGGACTGAGGATTTAGAAAATGTGAGAGGGAGAAGGAAGGAGATGGACTCCAGGCCAGCAGCCAAGTTTAAAACTGAAAGAAGGGCAGAGATGATTGAATGTAATTCTTGGGAGAACTGTAGGCTGGTGTGCCTCAGTTCTTGAGGAGGCACTTCAGCAAATCTCCCCTCGATAATGAGGCTGCAAAGCTGCAGAGGTTGGAAGGTCCTGGTTTTTTGACAGACTCTAGTGTAACGAACACCTCTCTTGGAAAAAAAATTGGTAACAATTACTCCCTGTAAAGGATGTTCTTTCATCCACGGACCAGAAATATCGCAAGTTACAACTCATTAAAAAGATTCTCTCTGGGCTCCTGTCCAAAACTAGTGCCAGCTTTCTCCAAGCATTTGAGCAAACACAACTGGCACTGTCAGTGCTGCCTTCCTGGGGAAAAATCCTTTGCTGCTCGGTGGTTGTGGTAGCCAGCCAGCCGCTGACATGCGTCTGCAGTTTCCTACTGCTGCCTACAAGGTACTACCAGGCTGAGCAACGCTGCACGCCTGCGAGCTGAGGTACCACAGCACAAGGTCTTCTAACCCTGCTCACATCCCAGGCATTGCACAGCTCCGGGGGCGGGTTATCCAAACGGGCTGTAGATGTGGATATGATACAGGCTGGCTGTGCTAATGCTAGCACAGAGCGGAAAATGTTCTAGCTCAGTCACAACAATGTCTTACCGCAGCGCAGTGTCATTCGGCTTTTCCACCGCTCCAGGTGTCCAGAGTTTCTATGAAATTCAGGGGAAGAACAAGGCTGCTCATAACGGGATGGAGAGAGGCCAGCCTGCTCGGAGCAGACTGCCAAAGCTAATAAGTAGGAAACATGGAAGAAAGAGGCAAGCCTGAACTCATGCCCCCTTTGGGAGTGTAATTCCCTTACAGCAGGCTGCAGTGCTGTAGCAATCCCTAGTGAAGATTCATAGTCCTCCAACCACCCATGGATTTGGCTGCTGAAACCAACCACAAAGGAAGGAGCTAGTGAGGGGCTTGCTCGCCCCTTTGCCAGCACCAAGCTGATGTTAGGTAAAGCTGAAGTCATTCTGGTGCCAACTGCAGAGGAGAAGTGTTTGGGGAAACAGGTAAACGGCAATGCTGCGTTAGCAGATGTCAGGTGCCTGCAGGATTAGGTGGCTGCTGGGCAGGGAGTTGAAGTCAGGTACCTGCAGAAACAGGCAGCACATAAATGAAGTTGTTGTGAGTTGGCTCTAACATGAGGAACACATGATTTCTCTGCTGGGGAGGTAGTGGAAGGATTGCGAGGGACATGTAATTTGGTAGGTCTACTTGGGGCAGCTACTTGTGCTGTGGGGTGTGTCCCAGGCAAACCTCAGCTCAGTCCCCAGCATGTTTCACACCTAGTGCTTCTTGCTCCAGGCAGGAGTTTCAGGCCCAGCTCCATGGACGTTGAGTCCACTGTGCCACCACATGACCTGGGGTTGGGCTTGAGAAGCACTTGCTCTGCTTCCCTTACCAACTCTCTGTGAGGGGAAGGATGAAGGGGCTTTTAATTACTGACTCTTCTTTATTTGGAGACCCTTCCTGGCCTCAGTGCTGGTAGCTAGCTGAGACGTTTGAGTTTTCTCCTAGGAGAAACTGGAGTTTTAAGAGTGCACTTCTGTTCCATTCACTCGATAAAAGAGAGACAACGTATGTGTCTGGAAAAGATCTAACAGACATTTACTTTGTGCCTCACCAGAGCAGGATTGCTC
Source organism: Phoenicopterus ruber ruber (assembly GCA_009819775.1). Lineage (NCBI taxonomy): Eukaryota > Metazoa > Chordata > Aves > Phoenicopteriformes > Phoenicopteridae > Phoenicopterus > Phoenicopterus ruber. Next base: position 90,027,772 of record CM020217.1, read on the forward strand.
ACTATTTAATACTCCTTGGCACTCACATTGTGCTAGTTAAGGACAAAGTACTGTACAAATATTAATTAACCTTCACAAGAGTATGAGAGGCTCAGTTTTCAGAGGGGAAAACCCAGAGGGCAGAGATCTTCAGCAAGGTCACACACACAGCATCACTGTTGTTTCAGTATCTTCTGCTTTGGGAGAAGATCCTCAAGAGGAGGGGAATAACTTGAGAAAAAGGGACCTAGTGGGGACTGCTGAGATGGCTGATGGGTGAAGAAGGGGAGAAGCCTTTTGCTGAGCCAAGCAAAGGAGAAATGCCTCGGGGATATTGGAGAGCTGGAGTGGGCTGCAGAATATGCTCAAAGCCTGTTATAGCAGGTGTGCGGGTGTGCCGCTGAGATCAAACCAGAGCAAACTGCTTCCAAAGCAGCCCTGACACACAGGGATTAAAATAATTGAAAGGTTCCTGAGCTATGGCACCAAGTACAAGGTGTTAGGTTTCACCTATACTGGTCAAATAACTGCTCCAGAAGTGGCACTTCAAATGTCAGCACTTGCCAATATTTACCATCTAGTGGCTAGCTCAGCTGAGGGTCTGGCCCTCAGAAGGAAAGTGTTCCTTTGTGATCAAAAAAGGAAATATGATGGTAAACATACTGGCAAATATCAGTGGGAAATAATTTTAAATGGTGTTAAATGCGTATCCCCTTTGCAGACAGATACAGCAGAACCTAGACTTAATTTCACTGGCACTCAGTGTACGGAACTACCGCGCAGAGACTTGCAGTGCATTGCATGGTAATACCGAACCCACAGGCTTCTAAAAAAGATGTGAAAAATACATCTTAAAAGAATTGTAAAATGTATTCCATAAAATGAATGCCTTTTTTTTTTTTTTTTTTTTTTGCCTGGAGAATACTTTTATAAATTGATAAACTAACTCTTACAAATGTTCTCCCCTGAGACGCTGCTTACCTTTGCACATCTGGTGAGAGACTTGGAAAGAATTTAGTGCAGGTGCCAGTTGAAAAAGTCACTTGCAGTCTGGGGATTACTTCTGACTTCCTACTTTCCTACTTTCTTTTTAAAGCAAAGGAATAATGCAACTTGATGGTACAGTATTACCTCGCTGCCCAGAAAGGCACTTTTAAAAGATTCAGTGCCTAAATAAGATTTTCCAATAGTTTTTACTGCTTTTCTTAGTACACAGCCCTACAAGTTAGTGCTCAGGCAGGAGGCTTATTGAACAGCATTTTGCCTGGATAACAGCAATATCAAAGGTATCCAACTATGGATTAAGCCTGGTTTTATGGATCTGCCATTTCTCTTTAAATCATTTTGCCATTCTGCAGCAATTCACCTGTTTCTTTCTAATGTCTCTGAATAGCCAACAATTACGGATGTAGAGATCAAGAGGACTGTATTCATGGAATAAGGCTGGCAGCCTTTCTTTGAGGGTGGGGGAAAGGTGGCCACTTACAGAGAGATATTCATGAGAAGTAAAACGACATGGTTTCCTGACAAGGACAGTTGTGGAGTCAGAAGCACAACTCGGACCTTCTGGCTCTGAGACCAGTTCAGAATTAACAAAACAGAATTGCCTTGAAGAACGATATTGCAAAACACAGTCCTGTCAAATAAGCTATGTTAATTCTGCCAGATTTAGTTATCTTTACAAATAGCCACTTTAAACACACCATTCAGTGAACTAATATATCCTGTCAGACTATTTTTCTGAGGTTATGGAGTATATTAATATATCACCCCAGTGGATTAATATTGTGGTTTATTAATATATCAACTTCAATGCTCAATTTGGCCAATACTGGGGCATAATTTCATTGGCTTACTGTATCTTAGTTACTTACAAGTTCAGTACAGCAAGCTTATTCCCTCTTTAAACTACATTTCTTCAGCAAATCTTTCTATAAATGAAAATGCAAATTTCAATGTCTGCACTCAATAAGGTATTGTTAACTCAATCAAAAATTTCTATCTATCATAATACCATTTGGGAAAACTAAGCCTATTACCAGAAAATTCAGCTCTTTGCAAGCTTCAGGTTTGCATTTGAAAAGTAGGCCATTAAAATAACAGATGAGTGCTGCAGAGCACAGATTCCAAGTGACTCCTACCTGTAGATGCATGGGATAACTTAAAAACTGGAATCAAATCCTTCATGAAGGAATGCTTATAAGACAAGCAGACTTTTTCAATATGCTGTTTGTGAGGAATTTCTAAGACCGAAGGACCAAAATGCATTTTAAATTCCCTTTTGGTGGCTATAAATAACTTCTTATTCAAGACCAAAGTCAAGAACAAACACTATTTTGTTGTACCCTAGGCTTGTCCACTGAAGTTACTGAAGTGCTTCAGAGAACATAATTTGGCACATGATGTATTTGTTACTTGATACTTGCATATAGTTCTTGCATGACAGTAATAGGAATGATCGCAACCGTACACCTGCAGAACTTTGTTCTTTTTCCATTGATGAAAGTCTGAGGTGATTGCATTGATACCTATTGCGGGATGCTAATTCAGCAATAATGTCAGAGCCAAATTTGCCACCCCACTGTTTAGTTCTTCACCATAGTCTTAAACTTCTCAGTGCACTGGAAAATGTTATGAGGCAACTGCTGGCTTACTGTAAGTCTGGGACACAGCGTTGGCCAAAGAGTAGGGCTCTAAAAGTGGCTTTAAAAGGGCCTTACAAGAACAGGTATCCCTCAGTGATACGACATTGCTGACACCTGTTATAAGCTTCTGAGTCTTTCCAGAAGCCTCAAGATAACCAGGTTGATTCTGGACCCCAGAACTCCCTCCAGCACCCAGTTGCACACTGGTATCCATAGCACAAGCGACAAGATGCCACCTGATGTGTCAGGTAGAGAGACCGAGCACACTGCTGACGTCTAAAGTGCTTGTAGTTCACAACAATCTTTTAATTTTCATGCTCCTTTTCTTTGTGATCAGTTTATACTTGTTCTTTCACCTAAACAGCCCTCCTGCCTCCTTGACGTTACATCCATGTATTTATATGCTGCAGTTTCCTGTTCTCTCAGCCTTCATTCTTTAAGTGCAAGCAAGATAAGCAGTTTTAGGGTCTTATATGAAGACTTTCCCCAGTCCCTCATACTGCAGTAGCTGCTCTTGGTGCCTTTCCCAGGTTGAGGTTCTCTTTCTGGGGCAGGAATGACCAGCACTGTTTGCTGCATTCCCTGTCAGTTCTTGCCTGTTCTTTTGAGGGGCATTAATATTACATATTCTGCCTGTTGCACCAATATATCTATTCCATATTGCAGATGGCTGCTCAAATGTATTGTGAGACTTACTGTATCAAACTGGGAGCTTTTAGCCATCCTTTGCTCAACTACTATGTCCTGCCACCTTCTGCATACTCTGGTTTACAGTGGAAGCATTTTTGATTACTTCACCTAATTCCATGACCCTATGCACCGGGGAATCAAAAGGAGCAAGAAGTAAGTGGAGAGCAGAGGCTGTCACATGTCCCCTGCTAAAATAAGCCATGGTGGAGATAAGCTATCACCTACTGTGCCCCTTGGCCGGAGACTGTTCCTCTTGGAGCAAGGGTAGAAGGGCACATGCACTCGAGCCTCAGGTGTCCCACTTCAGTCTAGTACCTTAGCTGAAACATCTAAAGAAGTAGTCCATGCTAAACCACTGGGCTGTAAGCTCTGGTGACTGAACTGAGGATGTATACCCTGTCCTCCAGCTGTAATGGAGCAGAAAGGTTTGCTGGAGGGAGGGAGAACAGCTGGGGACCGTATCAGCTTCAATTGCCCCAGCAAGAATCAGCACAGAATTTCTGCTAGAGCTTTTAGTGCACCTGCTGACATCGGTAAGCGAGGAAGTTAGTTCCTTAGCTCAAGTGATGGAGGTCTCCTTTATGGGACTGAGAGCTCGGTATCCAATCCTGGCCAATAGTCCTGTGAGAGGGAATGTTACCCTTGGCTGCAGAGAGCCAGAAGCTCATTTGCCTTTGAAAATCCAATATAACCCTCTCTTGGTGTAAGAACTTGACAGCAGTGTAATAGATGTGCGTGAGTTATTGATTTATCCTTCAGCTTCTGATCTGTCCTTCATTTTATTAACCTAACTTTATATCACAGGTTTTATGACTGATAGAAAAATATAATTATATTTCCACTTGCAGGAAATGTTCCTCGTGCCGCTTTCCCTAAAGGAGACGAGTGATCAGTGACGTGATCTCTGTGTCTTCACCATCATCTCTGATCACCTGTATCATCCAGAACGTGCTTTTGCCTCCCAATCAGAGAATGTGAGCAGTTTAAACAGAAGTGCAGATGTTGAATAGCAAATAACAAACATTACTGTTGCTCATGTGCGAAGAAGAGTATTTGTATGAAGACCAGCCATACTCCAAATATTTGTTCAGACAAATGCTTGCTTTTGTGAATACTCACAAATAAGAATGATGGTCGAGCTGGACAACAGCAGCTTCAAATATGAACAAATATCCATATTTGGCCAGTTCTGTTACTCACATGAGTTTTTGATCACATTTGATCTGAAACATTGAGAATATATTCACTAGTTGCTATTTCCCATCTCCTGTTTGCGGATGGACTCCTCTCGTGCATGATGGTTTGCTACAATATATCATTGAAAGATAATGACACATTGCTTGAGCACACTGCAGTCTCATAGGATAACAAAATAGAAAAAAAAAATATGTATAGTTTGTAGCTATATCCTACTTCTGCTGTCAGTCACAAAGATTGATGGACTGTCTTCTGTTTCTTTCTTTTCATTCATGATTGTGTTTTTGTTCAAATCATTGATTTATCATTAATCTAATGATTCTTTTCTGGTTTTCAACTTGAAAAATATCCATGCCCTGGCTCATTACTGTAGTATTTGTCATCAGAACAACACCATCAATCATTTTAAGTTTAAGACAAGACTGGGAAGGTGGAGGAAGGTCTGGATGATTTAAAGACAATGTGCAGAAGAGATCTGAAAAACTTTTCTGCTGTAGAGAAATAATTTGTTTAGACAGTAATAATAAGGCTTTACTGGAATTGGGGCTTCTCTAGAGGGTGGGTAATGTGAACTATGGGTGTTGTTAGAACACCATTATGGATGGTTTTATATTTGGAGAACTGTGGAGGTATCTATCCATGGATTTGGGGATTGTATTGCCAAGAAAATCTTCTATCAATCAGCCTTAGCTTTGGTTTTCATGTTTAAACTCAATGGCTATCAACAGTTTTTAAGTGAAGTACTCAAAGACCGCTTGGAAACACACCTTTGCTGATGTGGAATCAAAACCATGCCTTATCTCAGCACAGGGAGAGGGGAGGAGAGTCATGGCTTGTCAGAGTTACAGGGAAAAGCCACAAGAGAGAGCTTGGCTGTAGGTTAGACCATGGTGGAGATAAGTAGGTTAATAGGGTTCCTGGCTGGCCGGGGGTTCCAGGCTTCTGCTCTGACAATCAGGAGCTTGAAATTTGGACATGGAGTGAAGCAGAGAGGTCAAAGATACAGCTTGCCTGTAATTATATGCCCATTGAGGGTCTATTTGCACACCCCCCGCTCTGGCTGTTGACACATAATCCCAGTCTTGCCCTGTGGAGGTGTCTTTACAAGACATGAACACACAAAAGTACACTGAAGAAAGTGAGCATCCATTCTCACTTTCCAGTGAAGTCAAGGCACTTTGGTATGTAGTCTGAATTTCATGGGCATGAAAACCACTGCACTCATGAATTTCAAAATAGGTTGTGATATATATATATCAAGATGATCTTTCAAATCTAACTCTTTTTTTACGCATTTCAGCAATTTCAGACTCTTCCATTTTAAAAAGAACAATATATGGAAAAAATACTTAGGTCCATATTAATCCTTATCATAGAATCATAGAACCATTTAAGTTGGAAAATACCTTTAAGATCATCGAGTCCAACCATTAACCTAGCACTGCCAAGCCCACCACTAAACCATGTCCCTAAGCGCCACATCTACACGTCTTTTAAAAGCCTCCAGGGATGGTGACTCCACCATTACCCTGGGCAGCCTGTTCCAATGCTTCATAACCCTTCAGTGAAGACATTTTTCCTATTATGCAATGTAAACTTCCTCTGGTGCAACTTAAGACCATTTCCTCTTGTCCTGTCATCTGTTACTTGGGAGAAGAGACCAACCCCCACCTCGCTACAACCTCCTTTCAGGTAGTTGTAGAGAGCGATAAGGTCTCCCCTCAGCCTCCTTTTCTCCACGCTAAACAACCCCAGTTCCCTCAGCCGCTCCTCACAGGACTTGTGTTCCAGACCCTTCACCAGCCTCGTTGCCCTTCTCTGGACACGCTCCAGCACCTCAATGTCTTTCTTGGAGTGAGGGGCCCAAAACTGAACACAGTACTCGAGGTGCGGCCTCACCAGGGCCGAGTACAGGGGGACGATCACTTCCCTACTCCTGCTGGCCACACTCTTTCTGATATAAGCCAGGATGCCGTTGGCCTTCTTGGCCACCTGGGCACACTGCTGGCTCATATTCAGCCGGCTGTCAACCAACACCCCCAGGTCCTTTTCCGCCGGGCAGCTTTCCAGCCACTCCCCCCCAAGCCTGTAGCGTTGCCTGGGGTTGTTGTGACCCAAGTGCAGGACCCAGCACTTGGCCTTGTTGAACCGCATACAATTGGCCTTGACCTATCAATCCAGCCTGTCCAGATCCCTCTGTAGAGCCTTCCTACCCTCAAGCAGATCAACACTCTTGCACAGCTTGGTGTCATCTGTAAACTTTCTGAGGGTGCCCTCGATCCCCTCGTCCAGATCATTGATAAAGATGTTGAACAGAACTGGCCCCAATACTGAGCCCTGGGGAACACCACTTGTGACCTGCCACCAACTGGATCTAACTCCATTCACCACAACCCTTTGGGCCTGGCCATACAGCCAGTTTTTTACCTGGTGAAGAGTTATTATTATAGAATAATATTTGCCAATTGCATTTCTATGAGAAGTACTTTCTTGGTCTATAAGGGTCAGGTGAACATCTGGTCTCCTTCATATCTGTACTACCATAACATGTCCTTGGTGATACCATAAAGGTATCACTGAAAACCAAATGTTATCCAGTCTTGTTAATGTGCACTTAGCTAGTGTCTAACATACTGTAAAGTGTGATTTACTACGTTTGGACTGATATACAAATTCTCAGAAAAACCTAGAGAAATTTTTCAAATACATTTTAAAATATATTTTGCTGAGATACTGCCACTGATATCACGAGACAGAAGAATGTTAACATATTCTTTGTCTTTTTAAATTAAGAACTTGAAATTAATATACTTAAAACTAAAAAATAAAGAAAAAGTCACAACTAGCTTCAAAATTTCAGTTAAAGATGCTTAAGCTGACAAGTTAGCTAAGGCTGCCAATTTTTGCCAGATCAACACAGAGTTTACAAATCTGAACTTAAAAAACAACCACCTGAGGGAGTAATGTTGATTGAGCAAAATCTAGAAACGTATACTGACACACAGCAGGGAATTGGTGACAACTGCTGTGTGCAGTCTTCATGCCTGCGATATGCCCACAATTCACTTAATATAAGAGAAAATGGCCAGCTGGTCCTGTTGAACTGAAGGCAGCAAGCTGTGCTCCCCTGTCATTAAGCTTAGGAAAAACACTGTTCTTGAAAATTTAACTTTTCAAAATGACTTGAACTATTCTGTTGGCCAAGATCAAACCAAAGACCACACTGAAAAACTGCACACTGTGGTATTATGTAAATCAGTATAGTGGGACTTCATAAAACATACAAGAAATTTGTTTCCCGTGTTCAAGAGCTTTCAGTCCAACGGAGATGAATATAAAGATTAACTGAACTATGAGTGATGATCAAGGGAAAGATAGCTATTAACGAGGTTCTTTATTTTTGTAATCATTTCTCCATCCAAAAATGTTCTATCTTGTGCTGTTACAGGTACTGTGGTGGGTTGACCCCGACTGGACACCAGGTGCCCACCAAAGCTGCTCTATCACTCCCCTCCTCAGCTGGACAGGGGACAGAAAATATAATGAAAGGCTCGTGGGTTGAGATAAGGACAAGGAGATCACTCACCAATTACCATCACGGGTAAATCAGACTCGACTTGGGGAAAAAATTAATTTAATTTATTGCCAATTGAATCAGAGTAGGATAATGAGAAATAAGACCAAATCTTAATAACACCTTCCCCCCACCCCTCCTTTCTTCCTGGACTTAACTTTACTCCTGATTTTCTCTCCCTCTTCCCCTCCAGCAGCGCAGGGGGATGGGGAATGGGGGTTGCGGTCAGTTCATCACACGTTGTCTCTGCCGCTACTCCCTCCTCAGGACGAGGACTCCTCACACTCTTCCCCCGCTCCAGCGTGGGGTCCCTCCCATGGGAGACAGTCCTCCATGGACTTCTCCAACGTGAGTCCTTCCCACGGGCTGCAGTTCTTCACTAACTGCTCCACCCTGGGTCCTTCCACAAGGTGCAGTCCTTCAGGAACAGACTGCTCCAGTGTGGGTCCCCCACGGGGTCACAAGTCCTGCCAGCAAACCTGCTCCAGCATGGGCTCCTCTCTCTCCACAGGTCCACAGATCCTGCCAGGAGCCTGCTCCAGTGTGGGCTTCCCACAAGGTCACAGCCTCCTTCAGGCATCCACCTGCTCCAGTGTGGGGTCCTCCACAGGCTGCACGTGGATATCTGCTCCACCTTTAACCTCCATGGGCTGCAGGGGGACAGCCTGCCTCACCATGGTCTTCTTCATGGGCTGCAGGGGAATCTCTGCTCTGGCGCCTGGAGCACCTCCTCCCCCTCCTTCTTCACTGGCCTTGGTGTCTGCAGAGTTGTTGCGCTCACATCTTCTCACTCCTCTTTCCGCTGCTATATCCCTGCAGCAGGTTTTTTTCCCCTTCTTAAATATGTTATCCCACTGTTGCTGATGGGCTCGGCCTTGGCCAGCGGTGGGTCCATCTTGGAGCCAGCTGGCGTTGGCTCTATTGGACATGGGGGCAGCTTCTGGCAGCTTCTCACAGAAGCCATCCCTGTAGCCCTCGTGCTACCAAAACCTTGCTGTGCAAACCCAATACAGGTACTCTGTAGATATATACATGAAGACAGAATACGTGGAATAATTTTCTGGTTTCTTTTTTTGTTTCATTAATCTGTTTAAGAATTTTAGGTGTAAGATTTACTTTTTCTTCTGTGGTGCCTGTTGCCTGCAGGTGCTGAAAGAGGGTTTTTCACCAATGGCAAACGATAAAAATGTAACTGCTATAGCTCTGATTTCTATTTTCAATTGACCACAGGTACTTTTTTTTTTTTTTAAATCTGTTTAGAAATCTACAGTGTCACAGTAAGTACTGATCTAGGGAACAGTTGACAGTATATTTAATATGATTTTAATATAATAGCAATCAACTGATATATTCCAAGTGCTATACAAGCATTAACTGACCGTGACCATGTGTACACCATGCTGAAACAAAGAAACTGAGACATAAACCCACATATAATCCACAGGGTAGACGTATTTGAAAATGCATTAGACAAAAATAATTTTTGCATCTTGCACAAAGCTCACTAATACAAATAAATCTGTATTTTTCACAAATATTTCCATAAATGATTGACTCTTGTAACTCTGACTGAGATCTTCGAAAGAAGACGTTTCAAGTTGTGATCAAAAACCATACCTGTTCTCAAAATTTATTTTGCAAAAAAGAAAATGTAGCTGATCTTTTAATGCACTGTAAGGTGAAAATAAGACAGAAGATTAATAATTACAATATCAAGTTTTCCTTAGAGGATGGGCTACATATTCCTGCTTCCTATCTTGAAAAATGTTGAGTAGAGTACCATTATTGTGGTAACCAAGTTCTCGTACTTGGCTACAATAACGACATTTGCCATTGTCTTCAAGTAAGGGTGGGAAATTAAAGCAAAACCATAATTAGGATCACTGTATCCAAACATATGGAGCAGTTAGATACAGAAACCAGTGTAAAATTATTTGTCTCTTATATGTTCATCCCTCGAGACTCCAAATGGTTTGTGTCTCACCCTTCTACTTAAATTAATTTACCAAACATAAAAACACAGTCTCATTTAATAAAAGCAACACCAAAAAGTCCCATTAATCCTCACAGTATACATTTACTTTACATAATGCTTATGTTATAAAACAGAAAAGAAGCATAAGTATTGTGGGCAGTGTGTGGATGGAAACAAGCTGCCCTTTTAGAAGGATTTGTCCTCTACGCAACTATTATTTTCTTCCAGCAGTGAATCTGTACAAAGGTTTCCTGCACAGGGAATAAATTAATGGATCTATTTAAAAAGGACAAATATTATATTGCAGGCCATGCTCATGCTATCACGGCCAAACAGATGTTAGAGGAGTAGCATTTGGACATTGTTTTGCAGCAACAAAAGGTTTATCACGGGAGTGGTATAACATTAACAAGAGTGCTGACCTACTTACACACCATAACACTCTGAGGAGTGTCTGGGGAGATAGAAGACCCTGGAGCAGGGCATGTTTTACAAGCCAAGTCATGAAACTATGACCAAGAGCATAACCTTCCTTGTAGCAGCTATTTAGCGTTGACAGAGAAATATTGGGCGAGTTTATTTCCATCTCAGTACAGATACTTAAGATTTAGTTGTCTAATTCTCCACTGATTGCTCTAGGCTTCCACTACATTCGTTGGAGAGCAACCCACACATGCAATCTCTCCGACCTACTTTAACTACCTACCTCCAGATGAGATGAATTTCTCCCTGGATGTGCCTGCTGCTCCCAGCTGCCTATAATGGGAAGCAGGGTAAATCGCTGAGAGTTTGACAACTAACTTTTTGAGACCTAAGTGAGATAGATCCCACCCATGGCCTAAGAAGAGTGCCTCCATCACTTACAAATACCTGAGCTAAGTCATGTAAAGAAGTTAGCACATTTTCTCATGAGTTTCTTATGAATGTGACTAATGAAATGACCACTAGCAGAATTGATATGGATCTGTCCACATTGCACCACAGACTGTCCCTGGTGAGCGAATGGATGAACTACCGAGCTTTTCCACTTAGGCAGTCTCATAGGGGTCAGTCTCTTCTCCCTAGTAACAGATGACAGAACAAGAGGAAATGGCCTCAAGTTGCACCAGGGGAGGTTTAGATTGGACATTCGTAAAAATTTCTTCACCAAAAGGGTTGTCGGGCATTGGAACAGGCTGCCCAGGGAGGTGGTGGAGTCCCCATCCCTGGAGGTATTCAAAAGACGTTTAGATGAGGCCCTAAGGGATATGATTTAGTGGGGGACTTGGTAATGCTAGGTTAATGGTTGGACCCGATGATCTTGGAGGTCTGTTCCAACCAGACAATTCTATGATTTTATGATTCTATAGTTTACCTCATGGTGAAGCTTAGACATACCTGAAGTGGAAAAGCTGGATAGCATCACATCTGCTCACTGTGGTGACAAAGCGATGGGAAAGGTATACCCAGTGTAGAGAAAATAAAAATAGCTGAACTAATTTTACTGAAACAGGTGTATGTCTGTTATGCAAAGACATCTTCTCTGGGGCATTAAGACCCAACTGCTACTTAAAGTAGTTAGTGTTATATTTCCTCTAAGGCTCTAGAATACATTTACCACACTAGTAAATGGTCCTTTGCAGTAGTGTAAGGAGGTTATGAAAAACTGGTTGTATGTTATTGAAATTATACAAGAATACAGACAAATTTACTATTAGGCACAGTTGCTTCAGCTCAGGGGATTCTGCTGCTGGTGAGTAATGAAGTATGACAGTGACACAGAGGTACCCAGTTAGCAGCACATTATCTCAGGGCAGTAGCACAGCAGCGTATCACACTTGCACATCACTGACGGCATATACAAAAAAAAGCTAGTTTTTATCACTCTGCAGATGAAACAAGTGAAAAACAGGGAATAAAATACTTTAAACTGAGCTAAATTTTGTGTATTAAAAAAGAAAGACTAGAACCCCCAGACTCATGCGTGAGCTACAGTCAGCCTTAAATCCTATCAAAACTTCCATCAACAAAATCTCCACAGCTTTTTAACTTAGTTTGAGAGGTGCCTGCTATGGCATGCCATAAAACCATAAGGGAAAACTAGTTCCTGGGTACTATTACCCACATGTTTCCAAAGTATCTACTTCTCGGGCTGGGTTCCCTTTAACAGGTCAGCATGCTGATGAATTGCTAGGTTTCATAGCATTTCTGCTTGTTCTGATGGATTATTTTTTATAATCTTCCTATTAAAAAAAAAAAAAGGTTATTTAGACTCTTAATGTCTTCATAACAGATTGTCTTGCTTGGGAGGAAGCATTAAATTCAGTTTACCTAGGGACAGAGGAAAGAAGATTTAAGGAGAGGTAAATCTCCAGCATGATTCAGAGACGTTTTGTTTCTCTGTGTCTCCTCTTATATGAGTCTGCATTAAATCTTCACCTGGAAAATGCTGAACAAAGATGAGTGCAACCCTGTCTCTTTATGAAGTTGATCTTGTTCCTGGCTTGGTGCTCTGGATCCAAAGCCTGGCTTTCCAGTGGGTGCTGGGCAAGGCACTGATATGGTATATCCAATTATTTTCTAGCATACACATGAGATTCTAATACGTGGACTTTTCCTGCCCAATGTGCTAACTTCCATTTCAGGGAGACAGGTGCCGTATCTCAGCTCCAGAGTTAGCGTTGTTCTGGTTTACGCTGCTTGGAGGTTAGCTCTTCAGAGGCTCCCATTTGGCACGCTTTGCTCATCGTAAGACACCTGGTATTTCTGCAACGCGATATAAATATTCATGATAAGCTCCTGACACATCTGATTTGCTCTCATGTCCAAACCTGTCCTGTAAGGTGACACGTGGCTATGTGACTTTGATTTCACTCTTTCCTGAGTTTTAGTTCTGGATTGGATCCTACTTGCCTGCTAAAACAGTGAACCCCCAGGGCCTGCGCAGCAACCGGTGTGTTTTTTATAGGTTTATGTTGTATATAGCATACATAAATGACGTGCTTGTGAAGGGTCTAGAGCACAAGTCCTATGAGGAGTGACTGAGGGAACTGGGGATGTTTAGTCTGGAGAAAAGGAGGCTGAGGGGAGACCTTATCGCTCTCTACAACTACCTGAAAGGAGGTTGTAGCGAGGTGGGGGTCGGTCTCTTCTCCCTAGTAACAGATGACAGAACAAGAGGAAATGGCCTCAAGTTGCACCAGGGGAGGTTTAGATTGGATATTGGTAAAAATTTCTTCACCAAAAGGGTTGTCGGGCATTGGAACAGGCTGCTCAGGGAAGTGGTGGAGTCACCATCCCTGGGGGTATTCAAAAGGCGTGTAGATGTGGCACTAAGGGATACCATTTAGTGGTGGACTTGGTAGTGACAGGTTAATGGTTGGACGCGGCCCCAGCAGCAAGAAGCTGTCCAAGAGGGCATTGCAGCGGCACCAAATACATGGCATTGTAGTCTGCAGTTTGGCAGACCAGGGAGAAGCCAAAAACAAAAAAAAAAAAACCAAAGAAGAAAAGCACCAGGTAGGGTGCTTTTAATTTTAGATTTATCGTAACACCATAGAATTATATGGTAAAATCCTGATGCTCTAATTCGCTTGGTGTTTGCATTACTTTGTAAGCAAGCGGTTACAAATTCAGCCTAAATAAAGGCGAACAAGATGTGGTACACAGATATGCACACTGAGAAAGTCTGACGTCATGATTTTGCTGGAGAAATTTTGGGCTTTTCAGCATGTTATTGTTTGGTTAGTCTTTTACTACTCACATAAACCTACACTGTTTCTGTAATTAAGTTTACAGGCTTATACCTTTGACATACAAACAGAATTATTTCTGTTCAATATTCTGAGCTTTAGTCTATTAGTCAGCCACAATATATCCTAATATGCAAGACTGAAAACCACAAACCAAGACAAATAAAATATATACATACTTGTCTCTGTGTGTGTATGTGTATACATTTCCTCTTTTCTAAAGCTAGTTTTAGTTAAAAGATTCATAAAGCTATTTATTTTGTAATTGAAAAGGAAAAAGGATATCCCTGTGAGAACAACAGAAAGCTAAAATAATGCTTCTCTGCAGAACTTTTTATTCCTCCCAACGCAGACATCACTGAAAGCAGGTAGCAGAGGTGAGATTTGCTGGTGAAAATTAGGCTCTGAGCAGCACAACCTGAGAATGCTGCCCATGGCTGATAACAGATTGTCAACATTTGGATATGTTAGATACTGAAAAATATACTTCAAACCACACTGCAGAGAATCTTCTTGACAGCTTCTAATTTCTGTGACTTTTTTCTCTTTTTACTGAGAAACACAGCCTTCCCCTAACTCTTCCTACCGTTGTTCTTTTTTAATGCCGAGACGTAGATGTACGTGGTGTGCTCAGCGCAGCCTGTGCAGGACAATCATAATGTGAAATGGCACGTAAGGTTTTCTTGCCTTTCGTTTCCTTCTGTCCTTCATATGGCTGCAAGGCGCAGCTCCCAGAGGTCTTGGGGCTTTTCCAGTTCTCAGGGCTCTGCTGAGTTAATGAGTGCCCCGGGGCTGTCCTTGCTCCTTGTACCGGCTATCACAACGTGCACACCATTTGCAGTGTCACCATGCTGCACAGGCTGCATTGTTTGTGGTACGTGCCTTCAAAACTGTTTGACCGATTTTATTCCAGTGCATTGCAGGGGGATTCCTACCGGCTTGCTGTCCGGTTGCTCATGATTGCTAGCTTAATCTAGCAAGGACAGGGGAGGCTAAAGGTGGGCTTGGATTATGGCTGTGGAGACTCTTCATTTGAGAGTCACTTGTTTCTTCATAATGAAGAGCATTAATCTGCCAGGGTTTCACTTTCCTGCCACTTACACTGTTTTCCCTTTTGACTCCACCTGGCTCTGGACACCTCTTCAGTGATGCACACAGTAGTTGATATAAAGTTTAGTTCCAAATTCAGCCCACTGATTTCTGCTGCCACTTTTACTTTCTATATGCTCCTAAACTTTGCTGCTTCTACTTTAGAATGAAACCCAAAGTACCTCACAAGGAAACTTTTAGTCAGCAGATTCGGGGCACCTCGAAGCAAAGAGCGGAAAGAACATGTTGCTGTTCCCACCACCCACCTGGCTCTGGCTGAGCTCAATATTAAGATGCTGCTCAAAACAGAAGGAGCAAATTAGCACAAGAAACTCACAGAGGCTTCTCATTAGTTCAAAAGTCCCAGGCTATCTTCTGGTTTGGCTGGAAGCTAATCTTATGGGATGAGGTCTCCATGTTTACAGTCCTGCTTGAAAAAAGGATATCTTGGAGGTTTTTCTGGGGACAGAGCAGGGAAGTGTTTTAAAATATGGAGATCTCAAAGCCTAGCACATCTCATCTGGTAAACACTAAGCTGAAACTAATCCAAACTAATCGGGCAAACCTTTATGACCCTAGAGAAGGCAGAGCCATGAGCAAGCACTTTGGTGTTTCTCATTCTGCACCGGTTTGGCATCTGCCAGTAGAGGTTTAATTTTGAGGGCAATGTGCTGTCTTTAGCCTTTTTCTGTTCAGTGGACACGAATCAACCAGCCTCAGAACAGCCCGTAGCTGGCTACCTGTCATCACGGCACTGGGCATCAAAACGCCATTGCCCTCTTGCCTAACCCATCTCCAAAAGAGAGTGAAAAGTAAAGAGAGAGAAAATGTTTTGCAAGGAGGCACAGAGCATGGAAACACTGGCAATCTTCAGCTCTCGCCAAAATGAAATCTTCCTGTCCTGTGAAAGGACAGGAAACCTAATAACTGGGACCTGCAGTCAAATCAACAGCGGTTGGAGTTATACAGTGCTTCAGGCCATGCTTATTTAGGGATCTAAATATGGGTCTAGGTACCTAACCTCAGGCATAAAGGCAAAGCTCAGACCATAAGCAAGCTTCAACTCATTTTTTTTATTAAGACAGCAGCTTGCTTATGATAAAGGCTATGCTTGGTCCTACATTTATAAATAAAACCCCAATAAAACAGTAACTCTGTTGCTACTGAACAGCTCAATACAGCAGGCTAAAAATATCCCCAAATCAATCTAGGGTAGAAAGGTTTGTGAAGTTACTGAACTTCCTTATTTTTTTTTTCAAAATGAAGGTTTGCATGCTGCTGTCATTCATAAACCCTGCATGTATCAGAAAGCAAGATCTTTATTAAAATAATCAGATACAGGGGCAAGTGAAAAATAGAATAAGACAGTTTAAGCTATGATGGATTGTACTGTAACTATCTAGAATATCTGTTTTTAAACATGAAAATGAAATATTGTATCTTGGATTTAAAGATACATCATATATGATTAAGTTTGAGTATTTAGTGGTTTTATCAATTAATTCAGCGGGAAAAGAAATCGTGTGGTAATGAAAACTGCTGCTAATGAAAAGGTTAGCAGTACCAGCACTGCAAAAGAGGATTTCAGTGTCAAATAAAAGAACTTGGCTGAACCTTTAGATTGGAATTACAGAAGTGGGAGAAAATTTAATAGGGACTAATAGCAATAGCTACCATTATAAACCTGAGATTTAGCATTAGGAAAGGAGAGAGGAACAAACATGCGTGTGATGGTCAATCACACTCAATGAGATGCTCTAATGAAGAAAGGAAGACAAAGCTAAAACTTACCAGATTAAATATTCCTACTGCAGATAAGCAAGTATTAACCCGTTGTACAAGCTGCTGTTCCAGTCTCTCTGGAAAACTGATTGCAACTCTGGTCACCCAGTTTGAAAAAACAACAAAAACGTGGATTCCAGCTGCTGTAGGTGCAGAGGAAGGTCACTCAGAGGGTCAGGGACTTTCTATCATCTTGGGGGAGACTGGAAAGAGCTTGGCTTGCTCACTCTGGCAAAGCAAAGTTTGGATGGGGCTAGAAACGCTGTTTTTGTGCAGACTGGAGCTGGGGGTTAGTGCTGTGCAGAGCGAAGAGCTAAGATAAAGGGTCTCCATGCCACAAAACCGAAGGGTACAGCTGCCTGTGCATAAATTTAAGATGCGAGTTTAAAGAAAGTTTCCATCCTTCAGAATGGAGCTTAAAAAGGCTTAGAAATTGGGCAAACATCCACAGCATTTTTAATACGGAACAAGATAGATTTATGAATCGGTTTATGTGGCGTGATTGCTGGAGATAGCAGGGGTCTGGATCTGATGACTCAGAGGTGACTTACAGTCCTGCAGTGTACTGAATGTTCCTCCTATATGCTGGGGCTCGAGGGGTTCCATTTATTTCATTATTTGCTACAAAAATACGGATTTCAAGCTATGCAGCAGACCGCCCAGGAGGAATAGGAACAAAATTATACACCCACCAGTTTTTTTCTCTCAGGCGGCTTAGACCAAATGGTATGGGATTGCAAGGGAATAGACTGAGGCTTGACAGTGGGTGAGGTCCTTCAAGCCTTCCTCAAAGTCACCTTCCTCTTCAGAAGCAGGTTTGAATACCTAGATTTATTTTGAAGCTACCTTGCTCCAAGTAACTCAAATTCTCTCCTCTTCATTTCTACTGTATCCTGGGTTCAGAAAATACATTTTACTGAACTATATTATTCTCCTGCTACTGCTAGATTTCAAGAATTTTGGGCTCTTCATCATCTGTTTTTTCCTCCACTAAAGCTAGTGTCTTCTTCTGTACTTTTTTTATCAGTCAAACTAGATATCTTAATTGAATGTGCCTGAACTGAGGCTGACTGTGAATATGGAAAGGAGCAGGGGATGGAATTTCACAGCAGGAAAATATTCACTTTCCACAAGATTTCCCCATTTTGATGGGCTGGCCCTTGACACTCATCATTCTGCTTCTTTTCTCACAGCAAATTGAAGATTTTTTTTTGCTCATTATTAGTGGACAGATTCATAACCCTATCCTCCACTTTCTGGGTCACCTAGTGACACCTTCCTGACACCTGAGTGGCTACATCTTCTCATTCTTTCCACTGTCTCCCCAAAAATTAGGATGCCAAGATGTGATGGGCGAAATTAAGTAGGACTTTGGTGTGTGAGGGAAGGGTGGTGGTGGTGAGGAGTATATTCCAATGAAACCTTAACTTCATGCTGAAATATTTCCCAGTGTATATATGAAAGGTGCCTCTTGATGCTGAGCCTTCATGAAGAAAGTCCTGTAGGAATCATGAAGGCTGTTTTCCAGCGGCTTCGCTAGACATCTGAGACACTTCTTTGGCCGCATCTACACCGGAGTTGCAGCAAAGACCTATCTGAGTTAGGATTAGGTTAACTGCCTCACACAACAGCAGGAATCCAGCTGGGGCAACACTGTGCTTATGCAGACTGAGCAAGCCACCCCTTTCGGGAGGATCTGTAGCTCATGCTGAGCTCCTTGCTACTGCAGCTAAGCTGCTATCAATCACGGCACAGTTGGAGCAGTGACTGCATTATAGACATTTTCTTTGTTTGTAAAGCGTGATAAAGTTAGGCCCACAGCTGGTGCAGAGAGGCTGTTTGAGAGCCATGCTGCAGCGTGGAGCCTCCAGCCCCCTCTGAATTCCTAAATGATGGAAGGGCAATATACTTGCACTGTTTGCTAATGCTTGTTCCTGCAATGCCATATAACAATAAATTGAGTTCTGCATCTTCTAGTTGATAAAAGTTGTTTATCTCCAGCTGAGATGTTGGACTTGATTTATATTAGACTGCTTTTTCTATTTCTACTGAGTTATCTACAAGACAAACCACTCAGGGAAGGGGAAAAAAGCTTTTTTTTTTTTTCCTTTGTGTTGTTTGTTTTGAGGTCAGCCTCACTGCCTCTTTATAAGGATCCCGGAGAATGGATTTAATTGGGATTGTACTGTAGCCCAAAGTTTTCTGCATATTCCAGCAAAGACCATTAGTAAATGTAACACAGGACTGCAAGTATGTAGGGCTAGATAAGGCATTACAATATTTCCTAACCCCTTCTGCTGTGGAGTTGGGTTTACCTTCCTACAGATAGGTTTACCTTCCTGCTGGTGGACTGCAGTACTCATACATTAAATGTGCCTGGCAGAGTTCTCTGATCCTGAGACCAAATGGCCTAAGGAAATATATTTTGAAGCTCTCTTACCTTGCTGTGAAGGACGCTCCCACTGAGCCTGTCTGTTGGAAATGGTCCCTGGCCCATGTGGACTGCCAGCCCACGCCTGGGAACTGCTCGGGGAGCGCTGATGGACCCAGAACAGCTGATGGCTTTGCAGGGAGGATGACTGAGTGCCCAGGCCTATGTTCTAGTATTGCTGAATTGCTAATATTGACACAACCTGAGTGTTCTGTACTGATGGAGATTTCATAATCTCCCAGGGTCACCATGCTACCCTTTCTTTACCCTCATCACTAAGAAGTCTTCCCTGATATTTGCCTTAAATACGGCGAAGTTAGCAAAAACAACTTATAGCAATCTTTATGACTATGGAAGATTTCTTTCTCAGTCCTCACTTTCCAAGCCGAACAACCCTAGTCTTTTCAATTATGTTTTTTTTTCTCTGTGGATTTTCTTTTCTGGACCTCTTACTGCTCTTACTGCTCACATTTCCTTGTATTTTCTCTGGCTTATCTTTAAATGCAGAATCCAGGTCTGGTTGCAGTGCTTCAGGTAACACTTCACCAGCACTCCACATGACAGAAGAATTATCTTCTCTGTCTTATTGCACAGCCCATTTCTGTAACGCTTCCCAAAATGAAAGTTGTCTTCCTTCTGCAGCGCTAGATTGCTGCATCCGTACCCGTTTTGTGACCCCTATAAACCCGGCTCTGTCACCAACACACAGCCGTCTGGCTGATTGTTATCCCCATTGATTTGTTCTGTAATAGCTTGCCAGGACTAAACCCTTCGCATTGCATTTGAGGCAAAGACAGGCTAAATTAATCTTGTTGATTTTGGACAACTAGGTCACCTGATCATTTGCAAATTTGGTCTGATCTTCCACAGCTTTTGCCACCCCTACAGCATGTCATTAACCATTTTACAGCTCTATGTAAATGAAAATATTGAGTAGACTGAGCAGAGGAGAGACTCGTAAGGCAACTCACTTGAAATGCCTTCCCACTCTGTCTCTCTGCGTGTATTTCAACAATCAATCAGTTGTGGACTGCTTTTATGATATTTTAAGCTAGGCCTGATTTCCTTAGGTAACTGTGGGAATGGTGTGCAAGACAGCACTGGAATCCTTCCTTTAGCCCAGCTATATTTTAAAGACAAAGTATATTCTTCCTTTCTCACTAGGCATGTATCCAATCTTGGTAGGAAAATACTTTTCCCACACAGAGTCAGAAAGAGGAGATCTGGACATGCAGTACTGGTTCGAAACGTTCATCCTGGTGGAAACCTTAGAAAATGTTTACTCTGCAGTTTCAGTTAACGCGTGTTGAGCTTATCTGCCGTAGGGTATAGCTTCTTACCGCAGAAAATAGCTGGGTTGTGTTTTTCTATATGTAGTAATGTTGTGGTTGGAGCTGTGATCCTCTGAAGATCAATCTTTTCTAAATTACAGATCTTGCTTGCCCAAGTAGGTAACATTTGTAAGCAGGGGTAATATCTTCTATGAAATTGGCTGATGTAGCTCCTATTTTAAATAAATTATTACTGTAACAGTAAAAAGAAAGGAAGAAAATAAATTGTTTTGGTGCTATTATGGTAATGAGTGCATTAGAAATGCATACAAAGAGCACCTCAGTGACTTAAGCAATTGCTCATATAAACTGGTGGGTCTCAGGTTTTTGTGATGGCTTTTCTGTTTTCTACGCTGTGGTTCTCAAACTGCTGTGACCTCCATTTGTTGAAAGGACAAAACCTCGGGCTTTTGAACAGCACTATATTCACCTCCCCAGGAAGGAAAAGACAGGGTGCTTGTGACCCTTGGGTGCTTATTCCAGGTAGAAACCTGTTACCTGCGCAATGAGTCTCACAGTGCGATGCACTTCCAGTTTTGCCACCTGTCCTCCTGCTAGCTGTCTGCACTTGGGAGGTCCACAAAGAAAAGACCAAGGAAGAGGTTGACTTGTAGCTTGGTGCTAGCTGGTTTGCACGTCAGTTAAGACATGTAGGATGAGATGTCTTCTTTGATGGTCTGGATACGTAGTTCAGTTTGAGATACGGGGCCAGCTAAAGATCTGAGACAATGTAGGAGGTGAGTGGACATGGAAGCATTAGTCCATCATGTAGCAAAAGTCAGTGCTGCATACCTTAACCAAACATTTTCCATTTGCTCGTTTCTTGTGGGATCTGCTTTGTACACTAATTTTTAAATACATGCGTATTCCTGGGATCTGTTTACTGCACAATTGTGACTAGGAGAGAGAATGTTTATATTCAGCTGCTCGTCAGTGTGTCAATCCCCTTAGCTAAAATATCTACCAACTCAGCAAAAGTGTAAGGGCCTGATTCTGAGAGCCATCAGATGCTGAGTATCTGCTGACCTTCTTTGGACAAGGCTTTAATCCATTTTGCTTTGACAAGACTAAATGACAGTAAATGTTCCTTTGCCTATTTCTACTCTTTTGCCAGTTTGCAGAGCTCCGTATGCAGTGTGTGCTATTTTTATTCATGAGATGTGGTATAAACTTAACAAAACTACTTATAACTGCAGTTTGCAAAAATAATTTCCATTCCATGATGTAGAAGGTGCTATATTGTCTTTTGTTAATTAAACCAGAAAATATAGGTTTAAGGGCTGCTACAACGTAGGCTTAAACCAACAAAAGCCAAATTAGAAGCAAAACTTGCATTTTAACTCATCTGTTGTTCAAGTCTCGCACTTACAATGTTCGAGATGCAATTATGAGATGTTATAATGTAAGTTAATCACCTTTTATTGTTTAATCACCACTACGCCACAACAAAAATTACCTTTTACAGTCTATTTATAATTAATTTTTTTAAAAAATCTTTTTTCCTTTTCAAAGGGAGGAGCTTTCTCTCTTGCTGGAGAGTTTGGCTTGTTCAGAGTTCTTTATGTGACTGCAGATGAAAATATGAAACACTTTTTAATTTGGAGCTGTGTGCAGGTGACAGTCTTCTGACACAGGCAATCTTCCTTTCCTATCTAGGCAAGGTCCCCTCATCAAAATGACACACTTCTGTGTACATTGTCTCCTTTACAGATACATGTCAAGAATTTACATGTGCAGATTCTCACACCAGTGCTCTTGATATTGTGCCTGTCTTGCAAGTCAGACATGAGCAATTTATATATTTGGAAGAATACTGTTTGTAATCTCCGAATTTTTAGCTGATTGACTCTGAGCGGAAACAACTTATAGAGGTCTTTGCTAACCAAATCCGATTTCTAGGGCCTTGCTCTTTATTCTTGGAAATGAAACTGTGTTTCTCAGTAAGTAAGTTGGGAAAGGACATGATGAACATTTAAATCCCACCATGTGCATTTACACGAATGTCCATGTACATCTACTCACTGCCCCGTGCATAGTGGTGTGCGTCATGTTGTTTTGTATGGTCCTGCATGTTTCAAATCCTAGCCTAAAATGCTGAACCTTGTTCTGTTTGTAGAATCTCCCAGCCCTTCAGAAACGTGCCCATTAATGGTGTGACTTGAGCAGAACTCCCTCACTCCCACTCTTCTTCCACAAGCCGTGCAACTACAGCCTTGCATGGCTGGGGCTTTGCAGCCTGGAAAAGCAACAGCCAAGAGGTCATGCTGAGCACGGAGAAGGCTGGAAACTATTGTTTATGGTCCCTTCTAATACAAGAACGAGGGGCATCAGGTGGAGCCAGAGAATTGCAGGCTCAAGTGAATCAGAAGGGAGTCATGCACACCGTGCAGAGGGATGTGAAATTCCTTGCCAACATGTGTTGGAGGTGCTAAAAGGTTGCATGGGCCTAAAAAGCAATGGGACAAATTTGTGGCAGAAAAGTTCAACAAGGACTCCTAATTGCAAACATATCGCTTGAGAATGTCTGGCTCAGGGAAGTTCCTAAACCACAAATTATTGGGCCTAGGAAGATATTCTGGAGAAACATCGCTATAGGCTTATCTTATTGTTACACTCTTCTCCTGGCATTCACTAATGTCTGCTGTCAAAGCCAGGATACTGGGAGAGATATAGCTGCACAGAGGACGCTGAGGCTGGACCACATGCACAATGATTCATTAGTGGCATCTGTAGCTGATGGGATATGTTGATTTTAAAGGTACAAATTAAGTTTTGAGAAAACTAAAAAACAGAAGAGAGAGAGAAAAGGAAAAGGAAAAACTCTCCGCAGTGCCCAGCCATGAAAGAGCAGTGAGGAGGTCCCGGATGATCGTCCGCCATGGGGACTGTCTCCAGTGCAGCCGGTGTCAAGGATGAAGATGACAAAGAGGAGGAGGATTTTTGCCATGTTTTTTCCCTAGAACTACATATTTTTCGTCAGGACCTGCCCAAAATCCCTACCGGTTGTTCCTGTTAGTGATGTTGTTAGTGCTGACTGGAGTGTGCTAATCAATCAGATGCAAATGTTGCACATTGGTTGGTTGTTAAGCTTCTGCACATTTACTGTTGCATCTAGCAGGGCCTCAGTGTTCCTAGGGCGAAGGCAGGAGGGTACCTTGGGCACCGGGCAGCAATATGGTGTGGAGCAGCAGGGGAGATAAGCACCTAGAGGAGAGCCACCAGGAGAGCCGACAGCAGGCAAGGAGACGTCACTTTGAAATGACCTAGTGTTCATATTTTTCAGATACCAAATAATATCTCAAGGCGAGAGATAAAAAAATATGTTGTTTCGAAGCATTTAAGAATATTAAATAAAAGAGGAAAACTGCACAGTCAAAAAAAGTATGTTGCACAGGATTCATTTAAGCTACAGCACAATAGTTATATATTTAATACATTTAAAAAAAGAATTAGCAATTTTAAGGATTAGTTTGCCTGTCATAAGGAAACAAGTTAAATGTCCCTATTCTCCTTTTATAGAAAGACAGCTGCTTTCAGAGCAACTCAAAAAGGAAAAAAAAAAAAAATTGGAGTCTTTTATTTACTTACTGTCCCAACAGGAGAAAAACTAGCCAGGCTTGCCAGCTTGACACTATGTACACTATTGAGCTCCTAGGTCTTGTTTTATCATGTGTTTATAGTTTCATATTGAAAAGGCTGACAGACTTTCTATTACACAAGTGCTACCAGGTGCTTAAAAAGAAAAATACTTCATAATACAGCCTTATCTCAGGCCTGATGAATTTGTATCTTTTTCAAAGTCCACCTCAGCAAAGGTGGACTCTCATCTTCTCAGATCTCATGTGCATTTTCACTCTCACTGAGGTTTCTTCTGCAGTAGAGTCCATCTACCTACGTACGCTGAAGTCAATGAGATAATTTTTATAAGTGCCCCCCGACATAAGCGGGTGCCTGCCTGTGTTTACCACCTGTCTCTGGTTTTACCATACGTGTATATAAGAGGTAATAAAACTTGGCTTAGTACAGGTTGCAGATAAATAAAGACAAACCTTTGTGACTAACTGGATCAATGCGAAGCGGGAATATACACCTGTGTTTGTGATACGTATAAACTATGGGTTTGAGTGTTGTTTGGTTTTGAATATTATTTTGATGACTTGATTTTACAGCCTTGTCTTCTTTACACACTACAATGAAGAAAAACACATAACCTTAGGCAAGGATATCTACTTAATTTCTTAAGAAGTGTAGCCTGAAGGATTCCTTGACTATTCTTATACCTAAGTCGGGTAAAGAGCTGTATCACAGCTCAATGCATATGGGCTGACAGTGCTCATGAGCATGCCAGACTAGAGAATCAAGATCCTGGCTTTCAGCTGAGTCTTAGGTTATAATAGAGACAGGGTATATTTTAACAGGAATAGCAGTAGGAAAAGTGGATTTGTTTTTTTTTTTTTGGTGGCTGTAAACCAGCACTTTCTCAAGTAAATACGCGAAACTGAAATTATATAGATACCTGACTACAGGAGTTACAGGTGTAGTAAGGGATGCAGGCAGATAATTTCTACTCCTTGTCCCTCTACTTGGGTGTGTTCTGGTTTTGGCAACTCCCACAAGAGCTGCAGAAGCTGTTTAAAAATATTAGTTTACAGAGCTAAGATGAAACATGAATATTTTGCTTCAGAGCTGGATGGAGACAGGAATAGGAACAGGTTAACTCTCTTAGTCTTCATCCAAGGAATGAGGCAGTTGGAAGCTGTGACAGAAATGAAAGGACAAAGCTTGACATATTGGAGAGCTCATATTACCTCATGTTTGGGAATAACCTGTTTTTAGCTACTTTTGGACCTAGACTTTGTTGCAGCAATCTGGTTTGCATCTGGTTTTGTGAGTGGCACATATAACTGTTACGTAGCTCAGTGCCACAATACAGCCGAATCTTTTGAAAACCCTTCAGATGGCAGTAACTAACTCGATAATTTGACCTAAGAAAAGTCATAGGGTCAGCTACTGAATCCTGCGTACACAATTCTGAAGAGGATTTAGGGGTCAGAGTGAACAGGCAATTCAGCGTGAAATTCCAGAATGGTGCTGGAGCAGAAAGGATTAAGGCAGCCTTTGGCTATGCAAGCAAAGAAGTTGTGAGCTGAAGTGGGATGTAGTTTTACCTCCGTACACTGTACTGGTGAGCCCAACATTGGAATAACAGACTGGGGTTCATCAGCACTTGCTTAGAAGAGATTTGTGTCATCCAGAAATAGATATGCAAGCTGGGTCGAGGTGAAGTATCTGGTAGCAGAAAGTGATTATACAGGGAACCTTTCACAGTTTTGCTGTCTGGTGAGATGGGCCCCATCTTTGCTGCTTATAGTTTGCTTGCAGGATGTTGAAAAGTTAGAGGCTAGTCAGAAGAGGGCCATGAAATGATTTAAGAGCAAGAGAGTTGTAGTTACAGAGTCAATCTGTTTAGTTTATCAAAAGAAAACTTGGAAGTGACATGATTACGGTGTACTTTGAGGAGACAAAATACAGGCCCTAAAAGGTTCTTTATCCTAACAGGCAAAGGCATAAAAAGAACTAATGGCTGTAAGCTCTGGCTTGTTAAATACAAATGAGAAATTAAGAACATTCATTATTTGTAATCAATGAGAAACAAATTACCAGGGTTGGTAGCAGATTCTTAATTCTTAGATAACTTCAAATTATGACTGGATGGAAGATATACTTTAACAGAACACAAGTTATTTGGCTTAATATAATCAATCATTCTTTATTTGCTTTGTTAATAGGAGTATTAAATCTTTTCAGTCACTAAGGTTCCAGAACGATACACTATCTACAGATCTTGCTCCCGTTTCTTTTTCTGTAAAATACTAAATGTAATTTTGTTGTTTGCTTTTTGATTTTTTTCAACAGTGACTGTGGGAGGAAATGTGTCTGAGAAACTACAGTATAATAAATAAATAAATAGCGCATACAAAATACATTTTCAAACGTGGTTCTACTTCCCCTCAAGAGGCTTGAATCTAATACTGGTTCCAATCTCAGCATTTCAAGTCCTTCAGCAAAATTCATGCTAATAGACCCAATAGTTTTGGATTCTGCCTCTACTGCCCTGACATACTTAAGAATGTCATATTAAAACGGCAAACACAAGAGTAATTCCCATTATTATTCCAAGCAAACAAATTGCCTCGGAACCAGTGGAACTAATGCAGATGCCATCATAGGGATTTGTTTTCTCCATTGCTTCACTTTTTCACAACAATAACCTGGCACCTTCCCTACCCCCTGCCACGATAACCCACCAGCCGTCCCCTCGGGTCATTGCCCTGCCTTATCTCCTTTTTCCCTCTTCCTTTGGGCACAGAGGGGACCCCGAACGGCCCATCATTCCACGCTCATGCTACGCCTATGTCTCGGTCGTGTCCCTTTCTCTGTGGCTAGGCAAGGGGCTGTGCGTGGGTCGGAGTTGCACGCGTGCCGACCCATCAGCCAGCCAAAGCGCACGACGAATTTGTCCTGACCAGGTTGCTGGCAATTGCTGTTAGACTGACGCTGCAACCTTTCCCTCAGCGCAGGACATTCATTTAGATCTCTGCCATCTGCCCGGCCACAGACTGTCATGAAAGTTGTAGGAAATGATTTGTCGTTGATACCTTACCTTTCTGTCACATGAGCTTGTAGTTGGCACACAAGAGATGGATCGACAGAGACAGCAAGATCACGTAAGCTGCATTCCCCTGGGAAACCAGACTGAAAACACATGAGGTATATGTTATAGAACACACTGGCTTAACTTTTTCTGGCCTGTAAATGTGTTTAAACCATAAATCTTCCATGGGAAATATGCAAGTCAGTGAGAAGCGGAACAGAGTGAACTCCAGATGAGCTCAGGATGATACACTGAGTGTCTGTATCTCCAGAAAGTAATTCTACTTCTTTCCACAGACAAGTACTTTTTTAACATTGTTTTTCTTTGGGTAATAGCATATCTCATACACCATGAGATATTACAAAATTTTCTAGAAATATACAAATGCATTTCAGAAGTTTCATTCTTCTACCATTTATAGTCTGAAAAATATTAACAAGTTTTCCTTCAGAGGGCTGAAAAGTCTAAGCTAAGTGTAGAGTTACGTGAAATCCACTCTTCCTTTTCATGTATTTTTCCTGAGTATCGGTGTCTATGTTGTTGTCATCAGCAGGACCTACAGAGGTAACAGCACAGCACAATTGGTAAGATCAAGCCTTAAATCTGCAGTGCTGCTAGCTTCTAGTTTAAAAAACAGAAGTGAAGGCAACAGGAGCCTGTGATTCCCTTTGTAAACTCATGTAAATCAACTCTAAATTAATTGTTACAATTGCACTGAGTTACTAGCTGCTCTAATAATACGTAAAGCATTAAGAATGCAAACAATGACAATGAAGTCAAAGATATGAAAGTCTGCAGTAGGCTAACACAACTTTATGTCATGGAAATCCTTTTTGGTAGACTGACTTTTGCAGATTTCTCTGCAAAATTATTGTTAAAGATGTTAAAGTACAGATAATGAACACCACTATAAAGTCCACTTCTAAAGTAATGTCAATTAAGCCCCATGTTCCCTGAGGTTCTTGGAGGAAAGGATTATAAAGTAGAGCCTAGAAAATCCAGATAACCGATTTAAACGTAACTTGGATTTGAACTGGTAAGAAATAATTACCACTGTGTATAAATATGCCAACTTTCCAGTTTCCTACACAGGACTAACTGGCATACAGCACTATGTGGGGCCAACTAATTTATTTTAGGTATTTCATATTCACTTCCACATTTTTACATGGTTGTATTTTTTAAAGAACTATTGTCATGGAAATGAAAATCATTCCCCCTTTTTATTTGACTTTTTACAGGCAATTTTTTTTAACTAGAATTGGTCTCTCTCTGCCCATTAACCATTTTTTTTTTCTGCCAGACTCAATGTCAGGTAGGAGGACAAAAATATTGCACACTACTGATAATGGGTAGTATGTCTAACCCAGCTGGCATGCTAGATGATGTTTTCCTGAGAAAATGTCACCCTCTGAGGAGAAGAGCAGATTTTTATTTTAATTATATAGATCCCTTCTATGTTGCACACACTGGGGAATTTTGGCTTTTTCAATGCTTATCTGATCCTCTTTATATAGTTAAAAAAAGTTATTTTGATTGCACCTGCTTCTGGTGGGTGAGTTTTGGGCTAAAATCAGGAATAAAGAGCAGGTATAGAAGAACTTTGAGAGGCTCTATCCCCAGGTGAATATACACTCAGTAGTGCTGTCTCATTTCTAAGTAGACACAAAACATAAATGTTGGAACGATCACCTGCCTTGACCAAGAATCTTCTACAAAGTCAGACTGAGTCTAAAGGGTGCAAACTGCCATGCTCACGGCTTTCCTGGGGGGGAAAAAAAAAAGGAAGTTAAAAGGATATTGATACAGCTGTAGAAGAATTAGTGAAAACTGAGTGACTGATTTGTTCATTTGGGATAAAGCAGACCTGTGACAACAGGCTACACGAACTGAAACAACTCCAGCAGGAGCCTACACCAAGGCTTAAAGCCATTTCTTATGAGTGAAGCAGAGCAGGTTCTTGGGCCTGGATGTCCCACATTCCAGGAGCATCTTCAGATGACTAGGATAGTTTTCCCTGTCAACCTGTTTGGGAAAATACTGCAGGAAGTTGACACCAGATCAACCAAAGTACTTAGACTTTTAGCTCTCACTTAAAAGCTAAGTAGGTGTAACAGGCTTGATGCCTTGAGAAACTGCTTCTTAGTTTAGAGTTGTGCTGCCATTCAGAGGGACCTTAATAGGCTGGAGAAATGGGCTGAGAAGAATGTCATGAAGTTCAACAAGGACAAATGCAAAGTCCTGCCCCTGGGGAGGAATAACCCAGTGTATGAATACAAGCTGGGGGCAACTGGCTTGAAGGCATCCTGGCATAAAAAGAAGACCTGTACTCAGCACTGGTGAGGCCGCACCTCGAGTACTGTGCTCAGTTTTGGGCCCCTCACTGCAAGAAAGACATTGAGGTGCTGGAGTGTGTCCAGAGACGGTCAACGAGGCTGGTGAAGGGTCTAGAACACAAGTCCTATGAGGAGCGGCTGAGGGAACTGGGGATGTTTAGTCTGGAGAAAAGGAGGCTGAGGGGAGACCTTATCGCTCTCTACAACTACCTGAAAGGAGGTTGTAGCAAGGTGGGGGTCGGTCTCTTCTCCCTATTAACAGACGACAGAACAAGAGGAAATGGCCTCAAGTTGCGCCAGGGGAGGTTTCGATTGGATATTCGTAAAAATTTCTTCACCAAAAGGGTTGTCGGGCATTGTAACAGGCTGCCCAGGGAGGTAGTGGAGTCCCCATCCCTGGAGGCATTTAAAAGATGTGTAGATGTGGTGCTTAGGGACATGGTTTAGTGGTGGACTTGGCAGTGCTAGGTTAATGGTTGGGCTTGATGATTTTGGAGGTCTCCTCCAACCAGAACAATGCTATGATTCTATGATTCTATGACCTGGGGGTCCTGGTGGACAACCAGTTGACTATGAATCAGCAATGCGTCCTCACAGCAAGGATGGCCAACAGCCTCCTGGATTGCATTAGGAGAAGCATTTCCAATAGTGAGATACATCTGGAGAGCTGAGTCCAGTTCTGGAGTCCTCAGCACAAGACATGGATGTACTGGAGAGAGTCCAGAGAAGGGCCATGAAGATGGTGACGGGCCTAGAGCATCTGACATGCAAAGAGAGGCTGAGAGAGCTGGGCCTGCGCAGCCCAGAGAAGAGAAGGCTCAGAGGGATCTTAACAAAGTGTATAAATACCTTACGGGACGCTTTAAAAATGATGGAGCCAGGCTTTTTTCAGTGGTGCCCAGTGACAGGACAGACAATGGGCACAAATGGAAATACAGGAAATTCTATTTAAATGTAAGAAAAAGCTTTTTTTGCTGTGAGGATGGTCAAACACTGGAAGAGGTTGCCTAGATAGGTTGTGGAGTCTCCGACCTTGGAGGTACTCAAAACCTGACTGGACATGGCCCTGTGCAAACCTGCTGTAGGTGATTCTGCATGAGCAGGGGCGTTTGGCAACAACCCTGTGATTCCTACTCTGGAGGCTCCTGTATAGGACTGGTGAGCCAAGGATCACCCTTTTGTCTCCAGGCACATTTTGAATGTTCCATAATAAATAATGTAAAATATAGTTTAAGCATTTTTCTGTTTGTTTTTAACATAATTTCCCTCTAATTTGTTCACCACAGATTTTCATGTGGAACTTTCTAGTCAACACCAATTAGACAGGTTTCAGGCAGGGAAGATGCATTAGGCCTAATGCAACACTTGTAACATGAAAAGTGTTATATAGAGTAAGAGCTGACAGCCCACCCTTGGGAAAATATGGAAACCGGGCTTAGAGCCACAGTTTAAACTTGGATCTTGCTTGTTAAATTCCCAGCAGGTCGGTGATTCAGTGCATGCATTCAGATAACCAGAGACAAGATATCTTGAAAATGACACCTTGTTACTTACAGAATGGGAAACATGGGATGAACTATTAGCTTTCCTTCCTCTTCCTCCTATTAGTTTATATCTATCCCATTTTTAACTGCTATATCTATCAAGGGAAGAAGAAAAAAAAAGGATAATACACATGCTTTTCATTATCATTGCCATGACATGTTACAAGCACATGCACAGATTGGATCATCTCATTAAATTCTGGCAACAGGCTGTGCTCAGATGCCTCCTGGTTCTTCACAATGCACGAGTGACCTTTTCCAGCCACTCGCCAGAAATGAATACAAGCTGGTATAAAACCAATACCAAATAATTTTAAAAGGATTAGCAAGCCTGCATAGTTCAGTGTGTCCTGCTCTGCCAGAGCGGCACATATAACTCCCTCTCATGGAAAAGGGTTATTTCCACCTGTCTAGTGGCAGCCCCAGGAGCGTTCTCTGTCGTTCCCTTCTGCTGCACACTCGATATTTGTTCACAGAGAAACTCATGTCATTCACTTTCTGAGTCTGACCTTCCAGGTGGTAAACCCAAAAATTCTGTGGGATTTTTTTCTTTAGTTCTGTTCTGTGTCTGTTACATCACTGCCCACCTTCTTAAACTCTTTTGTTTTTAATGAACTGTGTTTATGAAAAAGAAAGTGCAAGCTAGAGCTCAATGAATAATGAAACAAACTAAATTGCAAATATTTTATTTAAACTTTTGAGGAAAATTTTCCTTCTATAAGATGTGAAAGTAATGAAAAAATGAATAATGTATGGGAAAAAATATCATTAAATCCATTGAGTGACTTATTTGAGAAATATTATTCAATAATCTTTAGGGAAAAGAAAATGCCCCACATGCCATGCTTCTAACCTGACATACGCCCGCCTTCCACATACCAATCAAATCTTTAGATGCCATATTTGAGGCTGTTACTGCAGAATACCCCACTGGACAAAAAGATAGGTTGGTAACAACTTCTACAGGTGATGCTTCTAGGACAAAGAGGCCCCATGCTCCTTGACAGAGATTGTTTCTTTTCTCAGCATTTTGCGTACTGGCAGAGCATTCTACTGAGTGGTCATTCCTACCTCTCTTCCCAGTATTCTTGTGAAATGATCTGTGGATACCTAAACTTTGACGGAGCCATTGGAAAGATCTCCTAGGCTCAAATCCTGGAAAATTGTAATTCTTCTTAGTTTAGTATTATGGGCTATTGACGGACCAAGGGCATACTTTCTGGAGCTAGAAAAAGCAGGAATACTCATTTAAGTGCACTTGCAGCTTCTGTGTTTTGAAGTCTTGATCTCCCTATATGTCAGTTTTTTATCTGTAAAACATGCTCAACAGCTCTTCCTTTCTACAGCCCTTTTCTCTCATCTATTAAAACTGCAACATCTTGAGGACAAGGACTGTCTCTTTGCTATATGTTTGTATATCACCTAGTGCAATGGAGCCTCTGGATGCTATCATAATACATTTTAACTGGGTATTACCGAGTGAACTCGTAAACAATGCAATGAAAATTGGTATTATCCATCATAATCCTGACAGTATTACAAACTAAGACAGCATAGTCTAGAATCTGACATTTGCCTTTGAATAAACACTTGAGATTTGATGATTGTCTTCAAGGGATGACTTAGTATGGGATTTGCAAGAGATGATGCAGTGGAGCTGTCTACCTGATATATTTTGATATGAAACAAGTTAATCCCCCAATATTAATTTCTTGTTTTGCTGGTTGATGCATGAAGACTCCAGGATTTAGAGTGCATGTGGCTGCTCATCCCTCTTAGCTTTCCTTTTCAATCCTCTATAAAGGATCCTCTTCGAAGCTGGGCGCAGATGCTAACAGCGGGTTGATGCAGTTAACGGCATAGAGTCAGCCAAACCTCTTTACCAAATACAGGTGCAACATGCTTTTCCAGAGAATAGTTAGAGCATTTTTCAGACTAGGGGGGTCCGTGTTGCTGTTGGCCAGTGGCTATTCCTGCCTCTCACTCATTCTTGAGAAAGGCTGTGGCCCTGTCTGTTGACAAAGCCTCACGACCACCCAAGGTATTGGCTCCCAAATCATTTTTCTCTTTACTTTCTCATGCACTTATCTGCCTTTCAAACTCAGCATCTTGACTTAGAGTCTGAAAGCACCTTCCTGACATCAGAGTGCTCTCCAGGGCATCAGCTCACAATTAAAGCAAACTGATCCTGAAGGGGTGAGCTGCAAGTGAGAATCTCATCTGTGCCTTAGGATAGATATATAATGCACCATTACTTCTAGTGTCTGCTTTTACATCTCCTTCTTATGGTTTTTTCAATTTTTCTGGCTTGAAACAAGACAGATATTTTCTTGGTGGACCCTTGGAGGCCCAGAAAGAGGCAAAGAAGGTTGTGGGTTCTGCTGTCGGCTGAAATCCAATCCTCATTTCAAATCCTCTTATTTCAAATCTACTTTTTGAAGTGAGAGACAAATTTGGGGGGGGCGGACACACCAAAATCTTCAACGGTGACAGTTGTATGCCACCAAGTAATAAAAATAGTGCAAACTTTTTAACAGTTTGGGTTTTTTTAAATTGATGCTTAAAGCAATTACGACACTGTCTTGCTATAGCCTGTGCCAATGTGATGTAATGCGTGTTGCTCCATAGGCAAGTCGCTGTAGCTAATTTTCTCTAGTGTTTTGCTTTGGAACCAACAGTATCCCTCATTAGTTTCTTTATTAGTACATTTAAATACTCTTTTAGCACCATTAAGTCTGAAATGGCTTTATTCTTCATTCAGCGGTATTTGTGTTCAACATATTTTCTCAGCGCTCCCTACAAGGTTCCTTACAACAGATGTTATGACGCAGTTGAAGGAACGTGAACCAAATTGTAGGTAATGGTCCATGCTTATTTGTTTTGTGTAAGCTGTGGTTTCTATAGCTACTGTACATCTGCTTCATGCCATTTGCTGATCACTTTCTGTAGCTGTCCCAGTCTAGATATTTAAAGCACGCTGTACTGATTCTGCTCGGCACAGCAATCTGATAACGGCTCGACATGTGAACCAAGCTACAAATTTGGAAACATGTTTGAAAACAGCTGTTACGTCTATATAGAAATAGTCTATCTACTACTGGCACAATGGCCACCTCACCAAAAACTGAAACACACGGAGGTCCAGTCTCAGCAAAAGACTTGAAAATACAACTAATGTTGAGTACAATTAGGCACGGTCTCAAGCTGGTGGCTAAATTGGGCTCCTAGTGCGGGAACCCAGAGACAGCGAATCTTTCTTGTATTCTGCACTTTTACCAAAAATCAGAAAACATCCCTGGCTGAGTGTTATAGTTCTGTTGGGGTTGGTGGAATTACCTGTGAGCCACACCAAAGATAAATCTGACTCATTTTTTCTTCTGTTGAAGTTTTTCCTTCTGACATGGAAGCACAGTAGCAGCGTCTTGGCTTTTCAAACTTTGCCTTTATTGAAGAAAGTCCTCTTCTGTCCTGAAATCTCTGCTTCTGTCACTGAAATTAATGCTATTTGGCTTAAACTGCTGGGGTTAAAGAGTGGCAGTAAGGCCTAATGTTTTGTAAATTTTACATCATTTGTGTACTTTTTTTTCCCTGCCACCCTCTACCAGCCATCCTAACTGCTTTTTCTGGTTTTGATGGGTTAGTGTGAGTTTGCTTTTCTAAGTGTATAAGGGAGGCAAAAAAGCTGAATTGGTCCATTCTGCCTTTATAGCTTACTTTCCAAAGGAAGTTGGGCTTACATGATCTGTTTTTCAGGTCCGTCTTTATAATTGTTCATGTGACAGCTAATTTCAGCTATATTTGACCAAAAGGGTAGAGATCTCAAAGGTATTACATGCCTACAAACTACTTCTCCCTGGCTCCTCTTTCCCCCATGAAATACCCAAATTAGTTCCTCCACTGAGGAAAAGGTTGCAACACTCGGCTGCATTATTGAACAGCTGAGAATCCACCTGGGAGACAGCATCCAGAAACGGGACCTCTGAAGCGCTGCACTACACGAATCTGCTGTTTTCGGATAGTGCTAAATGCTACTTTACCTTTCATGGTAGAACTTAGGGAGTTGTATTCATTTTCAGCATTTTTTTTTTCACTGAATTTTAAGGTATTTCTGGTCTTGATGGCAACACCGTAAAACTTTAATCAGTTACAGTGTGCAAAAGTTTCTTCATATTCGATTAATAGGCTCATTTATTTAAAAGATGATGAGAAGGTACCCAGCATATTAATTGCCTTCAGCAACTGTCATGTAATAACTGGCTGGGTTTTATCAGTTCATAATACTGGCCTTTCCATCATAATCTGACATTATTGATTTTCTACAAAAAATTAATAAAAATAAATGTTCCTTTACTCTCTTTTCACTTCTTCTTGAATTTCGGATACTATCCATACTTTCTTTAAGCTCCAGCAGAGCCCACGGAACCCGTAGTTTGCGAGGAAGCAAAGAAAGCTTTATTGCATAGGAGAAGTTGTAGATCCAAGATAAATGTAAATTAGATCCAGAGGAAAAAAGAATAATCAGATCCTTTACTCTGCGAAGAGTGTGAAACTCAGCAAGAAGAAAAACTAACTGAGATCTTACTTCCAGGGTAGAAGGGATTTTCTAGGACTAAATACGCACATTTTAATCATGAAATGGATGAGTTTAAGCTAAGCGTAGCCTAAGCAAGAAAAGTCTAGCTTGCTTTATACTTGAGCTAGAGGCATTCAGGCTCACTCTACCTGTGCAGTACATCACTGTGGGCCACGGTTTGCACTAAACGTGCGGCTGCAGCAAAGAACACGACTGCTTTTTCCCATTTTGCTCAGAAAAGTTTCATTTTTCACGTAGAAGAAGTTTCCATGGCTCTGCTCCAGCAGTTTATAGTGTTGATGCGGCAATAAAGCGGTTGTCACGCTGCTGGCAGGAGTTGCCCGAACTTCTCACCCTCCGGGGAGGGAGCTGGGAGCTGGCGGCTGCAAAGGGAAGATAAAGCCGGTCCCTTGGCGGAGGAGGCGGCGGCGAGATGTCTCCACGGGGAGCAGTGAGGCAGCTCGTGAAACACCAGCTGGGTAGGAGACACGTGACAGCTCTTCTCCTCCGGGCTGGGTTGTTTCTGTTTGGGTGTTGGGCACAGACGGGTCGGCGCGTTGGGTCGGGGATGGTGATGCCGCTGCCGCCGGGCTGCGTGCTCCCCTCGGGAAGCAGACGGGCACCGCGGCACGGGCACCTCGCTTCGAGGAGTCGTTGGCTGAGCGCCGTCAGTAACGGGGCTCTTCTCCAAACGCAGCCCGACCCAATTATTGTCCTGTTTGCTGTTCCAGGACACGGCATGTTAAATGTGACTAATGTACGCTGGTGAACTAGTGTGTGGTTCGATATGGCAGATCAGAGAAAGGGGTGGATAGTGCCAATAAAATAGTATTTGCTACATGAGGCAGCAACATTGACTTGGACGTGTGGATCAGATTTAATAATCAGTCTTTCATTTTTCTCCCCCGTTAGCAGCATTGCTTCTAATCGTAATATATTATCAGCTAGCCCAATATGAAAAGGTGTTAAATTAGGGAAAAAACAATGTTGGTGAGTAGTTTTTTTTTCTTTCTTGGATGCACAGAAAATCATGGACGTCATCGTTATTAAAAAAATAAAATGCATTGTGATGCTATAGCAGCACGATCTGATTTTATGATTCTCTTTAAACCAGAAGACAAGGAAGAAATGTTGAGGGTTTTTTATATAAGCAAATATAATTCAAATATCTGAAGTAAAAGTTTTTTTCTTTCCTGCACATCACTGAAGGATTTAAAAGAATTGCTGAGACGTATCTGCTTACTGAAATTCCTAACCTCACTGAAAGAGCTCATCAGTCTAAAATTTTTTTTTACTTCTAGTTTGTACAATACTATACAGAGTATATAATTACAGTTTTATAGACAAATGATACAGACTATCAGCTATCTGTTAAATGACGTATCAAGGAAAAAAAGGCTATATTATATTTATATAAAAACTCTTCCTCTGGTGCTGAGCTAACTCTCCCACTTTCCCTGCAGCCAGAGAGACAATGATCCAAAGCAAGAACAGACCTAAATGCATTTACTTCAAGCAAAGGGTTATGACCTGGTTTAACTATATCCTGGAGACACTAGTTTGACTGGCAAGTGTGTCAGAGTTTGCAGGGTTTGCGCCTTAATCCTCCAGGCCTTTCAATGATATCTGACACTGTATTCACTCTGTCAGGGCTAATAAATGGCCCGGTGGATGATTACCTTTAAATATTATAGCTGTTGAAAGTAAATTATTGATGGACATTTACCTCATTTCATTGAAGATGATAGCTTTTACTTCTATTACATTAAAAAATAAAATAACAGATGGATTACCATCTTTTTCAGTCAAAAGAAAAAGGAAGTTTAATTGAAACTGTAGATACTTTGTCTGTGGATGCTAATCTGAATTAGAATGCTCTTTTTTGTCATTTTTTTTATTCTTGTAGCCGATTTTGCTATGAGATCAATGTAATTTTTTTCCTAAAAAAAAAAATTACCACACACATGCTTTGGTGAATCGTTTGGTGAATTACATTTGCAAACCGTAAATAGATGCTGCATAGCTTGGTGTTAAAATGTTGATCTTCTGGTGCAAAGTAGGCAATTTCTTCAAGAGGGTGATTTTTCTTCCTACTCTGTATTTGGAAGAGCGTGACCTGGGACTCAAGCTGTCACAAACGCATAGGAACATTGGCGAAGGGAAAATATCTCTTTCTTACTGGCTATGAGAAAGAAGAAAAAGGTTTGAGGCAATCAATCAAGAGCTCTACCTTGTCCTAAGTTAGGAATACAGAGAAGGAGCCAACAACCCTTGCCCTGGAAGCAGAACTGAGTAACCACCTCCTTGCTTGGCCGCAGGAGGAAGCCTTGGCCTGCAGACAGTGAGGCAGTGAAGGGCTTCAAAGGAGTGTTCGAAAACAGCTTACATACTGAGCAGAAAACCTGCCTGGTAAGAAAATAGGGAAGGAGAGCATCTCACTCACATGCCTGACTCAGAGGTGGGGAAAAATGTCTCTTCACCGAGGATTCACACACCACAAACCTTCCTTGTGGCAGGCAGCTGCGGGCACGGTGCTCAGCCCCGGCGCTGGGCGAACTCCTCCCTCTGCTGCGGTGGGCAGAGGCCGGCGTGTGGGCGAGGGCCAGGGCCGTGCACTTTGCTGTGCAGCGCAGCGCTGAACACCCAGCCTGATGGGGTTCGCATACAACTGGTGGGGAAGCCTAGGGAGGGCACCCAGCTCTCCACCAGCCGTGGCATCAGGACGCCTCATGTCTGTTCTTTCACGGCCCCAGGGACCTGGCATCCCTTCCCAAGTCTCTCCAAAGCTCTCGAGCTCTTCAAGCTCTCTACCATACACTGAGTAGACTCAGAGCCAGCACGTCCTGGGACATGGTATGTGTGTCTCCTTAGAACATCTTAGAGAATCGAGAATTATGTTTCTGTATTTCGGATACCTACTCAGGATGAATTGTCCTACAAGGAACAGCAGGAGTCCCAATAGCTGGAGAAATTTCCCCTTCCTCCCCCTCCAGAAGCAGAGCGAACTTGTGCTGCTTCTCTGCACTGAAGGACGCGAGGCTTGCATTTCAGGGTTCCCTGCCTTACTGAGACCATCGATCATCTTTAGTGTGTATGTATGTATGTCACGTGTATGTCATTTGCTAAGCACTGAAACAAACTGTGGCATTCAGAGTCAGAAGCTGCTGTAGCTGGGGTTTCTGTTCCCAAAACCCATCCTCCTCAATCAGTCACTCAGTGGGACCAGTCTCCGCTTCAAAGGGGGCTGAAGATGGAGAGGCATGCGAGGAATGCTGAGCTGTTAAACCACTTTTAGCTTCTCAGTTTATTCCTGGACCCTTGCAGTCACACTACATATAAACTAGGTTTTGGGTGGGGTTTTTTTAAGGGGGGGTGGTGGGGTGCGTCTTTTTTTTAAATTCTGAGCTCATTTCTGAAGCAAACCAGCTAGTTCCCTCTAAAAGAAAACCCACGAACAGAACATTTCACCCCATAGCCTACTCCAGACCAGAGGGTTTGGGTGTAAATCACACTAAGTTTGGCTCCTTTCATTCATCATGGTCTTGTAACATCACCTCAGCAAGCACTGGGAATACTGGCCGATCCCCTTTCCACACCTGGGCAGCATAACACGTACCATTGGCACCGTACTACACATGCACCGTTCCAGTGCACTGCAGCATAGACCTTCCAGTTGCTACGTCGAAATCATCGCGGTGCGGGACCAAAGGACAACCACACAGGCCAGAAGCAAAGCAAATGTAATTCCACATTAGAGATGTATATCTATATCTATATCTGCTATATCTAGAGATACCTAGAGATACAGAGATACGGGGGGGGGTGGTGGGGGGGGGGGGTGGTGGTGCGTGCACGTGTGTGTGTATATATATTAAAAAAAGTGTATATATAAGCCACAAGCATAAGCTGGATGTTTCCATCCAGTAGCAGAAGCACTGTTCCACATTTACATGATGAAGAGATACCACATTTGCAGTAAGGCTGTATTTAACAAAGCTGGGCACTGTGGTGCTGTTCTAAAATAGGGGTCTGAGGCACAGGCAGCACCTGCTTCCTCCTCAGCTCTTCTCCTGTTACTGCACTATATACAGTGAGCAATTGCTGGTCGCTCTGTCTGCCTGTTTCCCTGCTTAATACATGGATGGCCAGGCCTTCACCTACTGCTTGTGCTTGGATCAGTGGCCACGGGACTTGGTGTTGCAATATTTCAGGTGCCTTCCATTGAAAAGCAGCTGTTAGGTCTTGGTGCTAGAGGGGGACCCAGAGGAATCATAGAATCATACAATCGTTTAGGTTGAAAGAGACCTTTAAGAGCATTGAGTCCAACCGTTAACCTAACACTGCCACGTCCACCACTAAATCATGTCCCTAAGTGCCACATCTACATGTCTTTTAAATACCTCCAGGGATGGTGACTCCACCACTTCCCTGGGCAGCCTGTTCCAATGCCTGACAACCCTTTCAGTGAAGGCATTTTTCCTACTATGCAATGTAAACCTCCCCTGGTGCAGCTTGAGGCCATTTCCTATCGCCTGTTACTAGGGAGAAGAGACCGACCCCCACCTCGCTACAACCTCCTTTCAGGTAGTTGTAAAGAGCAATGAGGTCTCCCCTCAGCCTCCTTTTCTCCAGGCTAAACATCCCCAGTTCCCTCAGCTGCTCCTCACAGGGCTTGTGCTCTAGACCCTTCACCACCTTCGTTGCCGAGAAGACTGTCTGAAATGAGTGTGCAGCGTGGGTATGGTCAGTGTGCTCTAGCAGGAGCCAGTCCCAAGCAGTTAGGGCACCAGCCACCCCGTACCCTGGCTTGACCTGAGAACAAGCACTGCTCCCTTGGACAAAAGCCTTTAGCAGTGCAGCAGTAGCCACAGAGAGCAATAGTTCAGATGCTCAGAGCTGCCCTCTGAAGGTGTCCATCCCTGTTGATATGATGGGAAATCTAGAATAGCCAGCGGATAACAAAGATGCCACAAGTGTTTCAAGAAGTATTAGTTCCCACCTCCCTTCTCAGTGCACTGCCTGCATAGAAAGGCAGGCAAAATCCCTGCAAAAAGACTGGTAGAAATGGAGTAGAAATTGCCTCTTCATTTTTTGGCTGTCAATGGGCAGTTCATAGGCAGTTGTGCTGGATTCTCAGAATAATCTATTCAAGGTTGTGTGCTATTAAAATAATTAATTAGACAACTAAACAGCTTCACCATTACTTCCTGTGATACATTTCTTCTGGTATTATAGGCAATTACCTTCCAGAAAGAGAGTAATATAAGCTACGGTGCCTCCAGTCACCTCTTTCCCTCCATTTACTTGCTGCAAGAGATTAGTTATGTACATCTCCAGCGATGCTTGCAGTTCCTCATATGTACATTGTACTTTCTTTGGCATATCTGCTCTGGTCTCCCCCCTCTGTTTCTTTAGATGTTAGAAACAACAAGACCTTATCCCTCCTCACAATCTCAAGGCATGGAAAAATAACCACTGCCCTACCTTCTGGAGACTGGTCTGGATACTCTTATCCCACATTTCTTCCCTTTGCTTGCATATCAGTACAAGCCCCAGTACCCCTGTTCCCACCTTTGAAACACAGGTAAAACATTAAAATCTTTTTCAGGACCACAGTATTGATTTCAGGCATTTCTCAATACCTGCAGAAAGAGGCATCACATTCAGGATTTGACCTTTCCCTTAACACAGCAGCCAGGCCAGCTCTCTAGGTAGCAGTTCTCGGTTAGGGCTGGAGAGTGCTCGAAGGAGGGTAAAAAGAAGCGAGGAACTGGATTCAAGGCTGGAAGCTGTTGCTTTCCTTTGGGTAACATCCTACCCATCAACAGCTCCGGGCAAAGCAGCGGTTCCTGGTTCTCACTGCCTTCCTGCAGGTGCTCTGGCAAGACACCGTGCGTCAGCCCACTGGCAGGAGCTCGCCTTGCTGGAACCTGCTGGGAAGCATTGCCGTGCTCAGCGTGGTCCATCGGCTGTGCCTTGCCTCACTGCAATGCCTCCTGGCATTGTGGAGCAAGTTGCTTGTTCAAAATGCCGCTCGTTGGCTAAAAAATGAGACAGGGTGGCATTTGCTATGCGTCACCCGTCTCTGAGCATGGGGGATAGAGGATAGAGCCCACATGAGTGCAGGAAAGCACTCCGAGTTGAGTGCATTGTCCTAAGGCTACTGAATCAGAGCAACTATATCCATCTCAGATAGTCCAAACAATTAAATTCTGAGCATCACTCTCCAGGCTTCCTAGAAAATAGTCTTCCAGTCACTTCCTCAGCTGTTTTTTACCATTTATGTGAGTATATGCTCTTTTAATGAATAATTCAGCAGCTACATTTATTACAGAGCATTAGGGTCCCAGAGGAGTTTAGATGTTCTCTCTCAAATTCCCAGAGCAACCTGAAGAATCCCTCAGGTCTACCCTCCTTTAACATCTCCACCCCAAAATTTAATACATGAATGACTTAAAGATTGTAGAAAATTATCGCAGATGCAGTCATATCTTCAAGCCTCGAAGGATCAAGTTTTTTATTCCATACTATTGAATTCCGAGCAAAGTATTTTCTTTTACTCTTGCTTTTTCAGATTTGTATTAGTTATATTGTAACATTTACTGTATGGCTGCTTTATTTTTGCTTTGGTATCTCATTTTAAACTGTTAGTCTTTGAATCAATAGGCTGTTCATAGACCAAAGGAAAAGGGTAGCTAGATTGTGATCCTCAGACTGAGGAGACTGAGCCATTATCAGGGAGCAATAAATTTCTTATTATGAATCCCAGTTTGTGATTTCTCTCTCCCCAGTATCAAACAAGACAAGCTTTGCTACTGTTCTTGATTCTTTTGAGGAATATAATACCTTACCTTATATAAAACAGATCAATATTGAAATACATTCAAAATAATCAGTGGAAGGGAACTCATCACCTAACAAAAAAATAGTGCAGTAAGTGAAGACCAGGGCTGCCCTAAGCTGCCCTGAAGTTCCTCGACTGCCATGCCACTTTTTACTGAAAGGGACTGCAGCATAGCATCCAAGTTTGGAGACTCTGGAGAAGAGATGTAAGGTCTCCAAACTCCATTTCTTCAGTTAGAAGCATGGGCAGCGTAAAATCATGCTTGTTTGCGTCTCTGCTACATTTATTTAGCTTGAGATGCAGCAGAAGCACTGCTTAATATTAAGGTTTCCTGTTCCATGTCCTGCTCAGCCACTGTGCAGCAAATCTTTCCTTGGGCATTTCTGTCACTGCTGGGAAATGAGCTATGCCATCAGGAAGGGCGGTTTACCCTGTTTTTGAAGACTACTGCATCAGCTTAATTGTAAGAGATGATAATAAACCAGACATTACTTCACAGGAATGATAAATTCCTTTTTTTTTTTTTTCCATTTCTCCTAAGAAACACAATATACAGGCCTTATGCTCCAGCAGCCGGCTCCCCTCACTCCTGCAATGAGTATAGAAGAGTGTTGGAGGGCGTAAAAGGAAAATCCATGCTACTGGGCTAATTCGCTCCATGTGACACCAAAAGAGTGAGACTAATACTGTACGGGAAATCTTCTGCCATTGCACCAGCACCAGCCAGTCTCCGCTGTGACACTGGCAGTAGGGCTCCTCTAGACTGGGACCAGGTATTCCTGATGCTACTCCGTCTGGACAGACCTTGTGCTGGGATCTGCAAACTTGTGGGGGAAAATTAAAGGTGGATTTCTGGGCGTAAAAGGACTCAGAATTAAAGGGTGGATGGGGAGCTGTGGATCTTCAGACTACATTATAGGGAGAGCAGAATTAAATCTGTCTAACTTTTTGTTGAGATTTTTCTGACTTAAATTTGCAGCAGTACCTAGTAATATCACAGAATCACAGAATGACAGAATGGCAGGGGTTGGAAGGGACCTCTGGAGATCATCTAGTCCAACCCCCCTGCCAGAGCAGGGTCACCTAGAGCAGGCTGCACAGGACTGCGTCCAGGTGGGTTTTAAGTATCTCCAGAGAAGGAGACTCCACACCCTCCCTGGGCAGCCTGTTCCAGTGCTCTGTCACCCTCACAGTGAAGAAGTTTTTCCTCATATTTAAACGTAACTTCCTGTGTTCCAGTTTGTGCCTGTTGCCCCTTGTCCTGTCATTGGGCACCACTGAGAAGAGTCTGGCCCCATCCTCTTGACACCTGCCCTTGAGATATTGATAAGCGTTGATGAGGTCCCCTCTCAGTCTTCTCTTCCTCAGGCTGAACAGCCCCGGCTCCCTCAGCCTTTCCCCGTAGGAGAGATGCTCCAGTCCCTTAATCATCTTTGTAGCCCATTATAGTTTGCGTTCATGAATATAAGAAATATCCACTACGTTATTTTTTGAAGCCGAAGCAGTTCACTGTGCCGTGCACTGGCCAATGCCGCTGCCTTGTTAGAAATGTGTAGGGGGACAGTGACAGGTCACACTAAATAAAGCTCTGTGGGTTTTTGTACTTGGAGTACTACTTGCTCTTAGTTTCCACCACCATCTGCATCAGGAAACACATGAACTCGCTTCTTTTGTACACATTCAAAACGTTCATAAATTTTTATGGCCAAGTTTACTGAACTTTCTCACACAAACACTGCAAACAGAATAACAAAGCACACCAGTTCATGTTTCAAAGGTGACTCACACCAGCTAGCAATTTATCATGGGATCTTTTGCAGGCCTATTTTTGGTCTGCTCGCCACGCACACAACCTTACTGAAGACTCCCA
Organism: Phoenicopterus ruber ruber; assembly: GCA_009819775.1. NCBI lineage: Eukaryota > Metazoa > Chordata > Aves > Phoenicopteriformes > Phoenicopteridae > Phoenicopterus > Phoenicopterus ruber. Next base: position 90,072,018 of record CM020217.1, read on the forward strand.
GGTGTTCTGGCTCAGAGCGATGCGGTGTGGTGGGGATTGCCCTGAAACGAATGAACCTGCTCATTAAAAATGATTTCTGGTATGAAACGGAGACAAGTGGCAGTTAGAACATCTCCTTGTTGCGACCCTTCTCCTCCCTGCAGAGCAAAGATGCGCAAACGTGGCTCAGAGTAATGATAATTTGTTCTTAGAAAGGATGAGCGCAGGCTGGAGGCAGAGGAAGGGTTTTTGGCTTCTGCTCTGTTCAATGTATGTGTCTACGTATTTGACTTGCATAACTGAAATTGCCCAATGATACTCAAAAATTTGCATTTGTGAGTACACAAGAGGAATGGCCACCGGCTAATCAAATCAATAAAATGCAGCATCTCTGTGGGTGGATTAAACTGTAATTAAAATGGGATTTCTCTTTTAAAACTGTTCCTTTTAAATATGTGTCTTCAGATGGTAAAACTCAGCATAAATTTGGATGAGATATGAAATTCTCTGCTCAAGATGCTGGAATAAGAGGTGGGACTAAATGAAAATAATTCCATTTTCTATTAGTCCTTTTTTTACCTTTACACTATGTTACCAGATTTGATTAACTTTTCCTAGCAAAATTAAATAAAGTGGACATCCTGTCATGTGTCACAGATTTCCATACCAAGTGAGGAAATTCATGCACTGTGTATGTTACTTAACTGTGTAAATACAGATTTTACTGGCAAATAGATGAAAACAGATCTTTCAATGGCTACAAAGGTATATCAGATGTTCTGACTGCTTGTTTATATGTCATCGGGCTCTACCCTTGAAACACGAGGCTTTGTCTGCCTGGTGGTTGCACTACTCTGTTTGAAACTCAGGGACAGCTGCATATGATGAAGTTTTAAAAATGTTTTTAACAATATATCTTCTATTCCTGTTTTAAATGGGAACGACTGGTTCTACATATTTTATTGCTTTGAAAGATTTTAGTTTGTAGAAATGACCAAGAAAGTTGCTAACAAAAAGCCCTAAAGCGTGATAAATACCGCAAACTTTCTCTGCTCGCCCCTTTCTTCACAGCGTATTTCTTCCAGCGAAGCATTCTGCAACAAAATGGAAAAGCTGAAACTTCCCCTCTGGAAGCCTTTTAAAAGGGAGGTTATAAATGTTTTATATTGCATCTCAGGGTATTATGCTGTTTCCCCAGGAGGCCAAGTCTTCAATAGGCAGCTCTCAAAGTGCTGTAGGTTAGTTCCCCTCTTCCTCGTTTGCTGTCTGCGTGATCATAGCGTCCCTTGCACTAACCACGCACTAATGAGTGGCAAGGAGAGTAATGTCTTTGGCTGTACGAACACATCTCTTAGAGACTATTATATTTGCAAATGAAGTGATCTTTCTGTCGCCAGTAGTTTTTTTACATCTTGTCGCTGCCGATCAGCATGAAGAGTCTTTACAGAGAACTCCCATTTCCATCCTAAGGGTCTTTTTCTATGGTTATTGTATTTTAAAAAGAAACGATTTTATAAACTAGTGAACCTCTTCTTCTCCCTGAAGGTCTGTCTTTCACCCTCTCTCTTTACAGACACAAAAATTCTAGTAGTTTTACACCAAAATGGCCAAGCACATGATGCATTGATCAGGTATTAGAAGAAATTTTTTTTTTTAAAATTTTTCTTCACTTTTTTTTTCGTTTTAAAGTTCCACCTCTGGCTACGCTGGGGCTGATACCACAGCTCTTTCTCGAGCAAAAAGAGAACTCCGAGCGAGCGTACTGAGCTCTGAGTTTATGAGCGATGCCCGCCACACAAGTGGAGGGGTGCGTGGCAGAGGACTCTCCTCCTGTGTCAGCCTAACAGTTCCCTCTGGAAAACCCTGGGCTGCCCTTGCCTGGCTCCACGTGATCCCAACAGGCAGCTCTCCGCCTCATGTGAGACCTAACTGTGCAGCACAGCCTCCAGATCCCATTCCCTCTCACTTTTGCCATGCTAGGCTCTGTGCTGATATTTTTATTATCAAAAAAACCCAATTACACTGTAGAGGGCTGGCACAAATTTTGGCCATGATACTTGCAACCCGTGGCAGTCATTAAGGAACTGAATGGTTTTAAATACATCCTGGATACAGCTGTGATCATGGCAGGGAGAACTTTCACTGCTCTGAAAGTGACAGGTGAAAAGTAATTTGATATTACTGTTCAAATTTTAATAGTCTTTGTTAAGCTTCAGAGTTAACATCTACAGCTATTAATGAGGACAGTTCCCGTCTCTTAGAATTACTGCTCGGAAACTCTTCTGTCTGCATTTGAAAATGACCTCTGTAACTGTAGAGGTGAGGTATTAATGAAAGCTAATTCATTAACTAATTCATGGAAGCTAATTATGCAGGAGCTTAAAAGGAGTTGTAGAACTACATATTATGGTTGTATTACTGCATTAAACATTGAGCTCTGACTTGTGTAAACAGGCTTAGGTCACCAGACTATAGGCAGCTCTTGTTGATGAAAAGGGATGGAGAAATTTATCGCATTTCACAATATCATTTCTTTAATAAGGTTTCGTTTAATGAACAAACCTTGTACAAAAAAAATACATATCAATGAGCAATAACAGTTTCATATTTATACAAATAAAAATACAGCTTTTACAGTTTCATTTAATAAGTACTTTGCAAATGCTGCCAGTGAAAAACTCAGTGAGAATATATTCTAATAAAACATGAACTGTATTTTACAGCATGAAGTGCTGTTTCATGTAGCTTTGTAAAAACATCTTTTCATTGGATGAAACAAACAGCTTGGAACTGGTGTGACCATTTTCATGAAGAAGGACAACCTGAGGTGTTACTAAATAGCTATACTGAAAACTGTGCTGATTACCTAGGTGGTCATTGGCTTCTTAATGGCATCTGTGCCACTACTCATGAAATCAAATTCTGCCATAGGGTGGCAGGCCTAGAAGAAAGTGAACTGATGGTTCCTGTCCATCACCTATTTCACTACTTAAGAAAGTTTTTTGTATAGTATTTTGGAACTGAAATTGGTATTTGTTCTAGACTTCCGCTCTGGGAACGCCCTCAGAGGCTGCTCTGACAGTGCAGAGAAATAAAGTACACATGTGGGCTACAGGAATGCTGGGACAGTCCTCAGTGAAGACTTCCCATTAACAAAATCCACCTACTGCCGAGTGTATGATCTGGCAGCTCACTGGAGCTATAGGACTGACCCAAATGGTTCCCTCTCTGCACATGGAAAAAGAAGATAACAGCAAGTCCAGAGGAGGGCCCCGAAGATGATCAGAGGGCTGGAGCACCTCTCCTATGAAGACGGGCTGAGAGAGTTGAGCTTGTTCAGCCTGGAGAAGAGAAGGCTCCAGGGAGACCTTATTGCGGCCTTTCAGTACTTAAAGGGGGCCTACAAAAAAGCTGAGAGGGACTTTTGACAAGGGCATGTAGTGATAGGACAAGGGGTAATGGCTTTAAACTGAAAGAAGGTAGATTTAGATTAGAAGGACGGAAGAAATTCTTCACTCTGAGCGTGGTGAGGCACTGGAACAGGTTGCCCAGAGAAGTTGTGGGTGCCCCATCCCTGAAAGTGTTCAAGGCCAGGTTGGATGGGGCTTTGAGCAACCTGGTCTAGTGGAAGGTGTCCCTGCCTGTGGCAGGGGGGTTGGAACTAGATGATCTTTAAGGTCCCTTCAACCCAAACCATTCTATGATTCTATGACAAATTCTTACCTGAAGACACTCTCCAGAAGGGACAAGCCATGTCTTTCCAAGCCACAGAGGGCACATGCAGCCAGTCTGTGATTAAACACCATCACAGTCCAACCACTACCTCACTTCATGGTTTTAACTGGCAGATCTGCATATGGACCAGGCAAAGTCATTTGGCTTCACGCATTTAGGAAGTTGATGTCCTCATGACCTTAAAAAACTGTGAGCATTCTCCAACCATTCCTCCCTTCATCTCTGCTCTACAAGATCCCGCGGCACAGCCCTCCTGCTGAAGTGTTCAGCCTCTTCCTCCAAAAGATAGATAGCAAAAAACATGTGTCTATAGGAGCAAACTTGGGGCAAGACTGGAGTCAGGGATGAATTTTCCAAGAGAACAACCCAGCAAGCAGAGGGTCATAGTCGTTTGAGTTTCAGTTTGTCTGCTTCCTGAGCCAACAGGTAAAACAATCCCCAAACTGCATTACTTGTCCTCTAAGTCAATGTCCTGGAATTATTTCAGTCTTTCCTAAATGGGGAAGTGTGTGTATAATTACGTAGATCTGACATATAAATTTGAAACACATATATGGAAAGCAAATTTGTGTCATAATTTGATGAGCAAATCATATTCACCTTGGTGATGGAATTTTTAAAGATGTTTAGCTGTAGTGCAAGATGAGCCTTAGGATTCACTGGGGCCTTTGGATGATATGAAAGTCTAAAAATGTGACATAAATCACACCATTAGAGGAGTATACTAATCTCATTTTACTAAGAAAGTACTAACAATTGGGTTTAGCAGCTCATTGTATTAAACATCTTTTCTAGTGATGAGTCAGAAGAATTATGAGACAAATTACGATCTGCTCTCACAGAACAGAAAGCAATGTGAATCACCTGCTCTCTCCAAGCCTTCCTCCCCCCTCACGAATTAAAAAGCATCATCAATGCGACATGATCATAAGCAGAACATACTGGAGCTATTTCAAGATAATCGACTGGAGCTATTTCAAGATAATCGAGGCGCAGTGTCCAAAGAAAGCATGTCTAGTTGTTTTCCTTTGGAGCGGATTCAAAATTTACAAGACCAATAAAAAAGGCTTGGGAAAACCATCCTCTACCTCCTGCTGCTGTGTTTAGGCTCTTTTAACTTGTAAAAACAACACATTACTTTGTGCTTGTGTTGCTCCGAAGTTCAGGACAAGCTTATTTTGCTGGCCAGGAATATGAAATCACCTGCTTTAAGTATTGGATATACATTTCTGAGCTCTCAGCTACTTTCAGATACTTCACGCACAGCTCCCACTGAAGCCTATTACAGTTCCATACACAGAACCAGACCTTGGGAAGTTCAGCTCTTTTGAGGAGGGTAACGTAAGGTGGCCAGCTGGAAAAAGAAGGGAGGAACGGAGCAGCAGACACCTGCCTCGCTCAAACGCCTGCTTACAAGTGCTGCTGTGTACTCAAAAGAGCTCAGCTCCTGTAGAGGATAAATATTTGTTACAGCTAACAGACATCTTTGCATAAAATTAGCACATTCGGAAGCATGTGAAAGAAAATAAATGAAAGAGAAGCAGTGCAGTGTTTACGTTACTTTGATACAAATACTTCAAAGCAAACAAGCCACAGCCCTTTAGACTTACTGGGCCAGACCATCCCTCAGAGGTTTCTGCAAAGTCTCCTGCACAGATCTTTTTATCAATTTATTTATTAGAAGAAAGCTCATGATCCCCTTCACTGCTGTTCTCCTCCACGGGGAGCTCGCGATGAGCACAGGTGCTGTGATGGCTGAGGGACGGGGCACACCTGACTGACCCCGGGAAAGATGGCACGGCTGGGCTGGACTTTGACAAGGAGCCTTGGGCAGGGGCTCATGATGTTCCAAGGTGCACAGATTCCAGCAGAAAGCCTACTTCTGGTACAATCTAAAGCATCTGGGATGCTTTCATCTTCTTTCACCACAGTCTTTTCACAACCTCATTCTTGGTCACTAAATAGGATTTTTTAAAAATCATTTTTTGTACCAGATTTCTGTCCTCTATTAGTTTTTAAAATATTTTCTTGAAGAATTGTTACAGCAAAAAAGATGGTATCTTTTTGTTGTTGCTGTTGTTGTTGCTCTTGAAAGAGGCAGCCTTTCTGGCTGAGTAAATTCTCTTGCAAAGAAATCTGTATTGCCACACCTAGACTTCTCGTACACAAAGCACTGCATTTAAAGCCAACTCAGGTACCTCTACATTAAACGGGAGGCTTTCGCCCAGTTCAGCATGCAGTATTTAGCTGTCTGAAGAAGAAGTCTTAGGCCTGTCTCCACTTACCTCATTTAAAAATCTCTTTCCTGGCAGAGCGCTGTTAAAACGTTGAGTACTTTGTGCCTAGAAGGTGCTACTTACTCCATGCTAAGTATTGAAGGGGGAGGCTCAGGTGTTTGCCGGATTTGTTACACTATTCCAAAAGCATTGGTGCTGTTAAAGCAGTAAGCGTTATTGGGGAGCTAACAAAGAACGTGCAGCGTTATCAGTCTGCATAGCACTACTGTTATTTATTTTGCAGTAGCATTTGGATGCTCCTGACAGAGAACAGCAACCCAACGTGCTAGGCTATGTAGAAATATAGAATAAAGCTACTCTCTACCCCAAAAAGCTCACCATGCAAGATGACAGCGTGCTTCTGAAAATATTGTTCCTAATGAATGTAGAACATCTACCTATTCCTACTTTACTTTATTCTTGAGTCATAAGATTATGATCTGACCTGTACAAACTCCTCATCTTTGCAGTATTCACAATGTCTATTTTGGAGTATCCACTAGCAAAAACAAAGTTGCAAATGAAACCAGGGTAAGTATCGTGCCTTTTTCCTCCCTTTTTTAAAGGCAGTCCTATGTGTTACTATTTTGTGCCACCAAGAAACAGGCAATTGATGGGCTAAAGAGAGCTCCCACGAGTACGTAGTTAAAAATTACGCCATAGAACATTTTTCCTGTCACTGCTAGAGCTCTGCCTCCCTGAGCAAATCTAAATTATCTCTGCCAAGAATGATTTATGCTCAGTGCTCAAGGAAATACCTCTGAAGCTCCCGTTCTCCTTGTTGGAGTGCGCCAGGTCACGCCATGGGTCAGGCATTTTTGTGATTTTGGAATAAGGATGGAGCTCTAGTCCCCCCCTGTAATCAGTCTGGTTTATATCACTTTGTCTGTACAAAACAGCCACAAAGGCAGGATAACTGGCCACAAACGGATCGCTGGCAGTGTAGAGAGACCCTCCAATATCCAAAATGGTTCCTTTGCCAGCCCACAGGCAGTGCCGTGGTCCCAGATGAAGGAAGAGCCATTACACGACGTCCGACGTGGCCTCCTTCACTCTGATGGCTCTTGAGAGCTGCGAGGCGCTGGCGTCCCGCAGAGGCCTCTCTCCTTTACAGCCCAGCACGCAGGCAACCCAGGGCAAGAGCAACACCGGGTCTTAAGTCACCTTTCACAGACGTGCCCTCGCTCCTCAACTGCATTTGAAGACGGAGACCCTTTCACGTTACAGAAGCAGGACGTGACACCTGAACGATGCACTAACCGTACCGACACCCTCTCACAAAGCGTAAACACCCGCTCTCCCGGTGCCAAATTGTATTGTCTCTCGGTAATTATCCTGTCGGTGTTTTGACAAGAAAATTCAAGAATATCCCAGTCCCTTGCTCTTTTTCTCTGAAGGCATACTGTCAGAGACAGAGCTACACAGATTTTAAGGAGAAAAAGAAGTGTCAAAATATTGGCAGCATTCTCGTGCTGAAGAAGCAATAAAAACAAAGTGGAGGCAAGGGAGTATTTTGTGCTAAACTATTCACCCAGGATAGGCTTCTGTCTGACTGTTTTACAAGTTATGAATTCTAAAGCTACTCACAAGACTTAATAGATGCTAAAAATTGCCATGCTAACCTGCGCTATCATTCCTGTTATCAAAAGTGTTTATTGCAAAACTTTACTACAATAATTAGATCTAAAACATTAGACTGCATTTCTGTTATCTAAAAAAAAACCTGTGACCAGAATATAAATAGCTTTTAATTTGCATTATTTGTAAACACCTGCACATGAGATAAAACTGAAACATTAATTTCCAGCAAGAACTGCATGTCCAGCCCCACCTGTACACAGGGAGCATGTGATTTCATACATACATAAAATCAGTAAGAATTTAAAAATTTTAAAATGTATTCTATAAATGTGCATGTATATATATACACACATGTACATACATAAATTGAAAATGTATAAAATGAGTTTTATTTATTTGTGTCATTATGAGATGAAGATATGAAGAACAAAAGGGTATGGGGATGTTTCCCCTTGTCTTTTAAAGGTAGCGAGAGCAATTCAGAAGATGACTAAGTTGCCTGCACGTGTCCAGTTTACCTCATATTCCTCATGCACTTAAACTGCAAAGCTCAGATCAGCACATGCTAAATTTTGGTTGATGCAGAAAAGACATTAAAACCAACTCTGAGGTGCAAATATTGTGTGTCCAGGAAGGTAAGAGAATGAAGTTCGCATTCTTTTAGCCGGAGAGTGGGACACTGCTCAGTCAGGGTAACGCAGACTACGGCAGTACCATCTGCCTCAATAAACTGAAATTACAGTCAGGACTAAACCCTCTGTGTGCAATACAACAGTACCTGCAATGAAATGAGGGGGAGACATAGCTGACTGGCAGTTCCAGGTTAGAGAGTTCTTGTCTTCTGCACCCTGAGACAAGGATGTGGCAGGTTTGGAGAGTCAGTTTTGGGAGGGGAGGGGAGAGGGAGGAGAGGAAGAGGGAGAGGGAGAGGGAGAGGGAGAGGGAGAGGGAGAGGGAGAGGGAGACGGCCCCACAGGCTATTAGGGCACCCACATTTGAGAGCTTTGCATATGGTCCAGCCTCTTGCAAAAATCAATGTGGTAGAATCTCACAGAACGGACCCAATACAGAAGCGCAAATCACATTTTGCTGTTGAAACACTTTGCCCTGAGAGCTGACTATATCATAACACCGGGGTTTCTGCTTGGAGTGTTGCTCCTGTTACTAGGAGCACTGGGAATGTCTGCAATGGTGTAAGCTTAAGCAGGATGCTTATGGAGGGAGTTTGTTTACTGTGATGTAGTTTAAAAACTTACTTAATTGGTAGGATCTTTACTCCTTATTTTTTCACTGTTTGTAAACAATAATTTTCCCATGGATTTCATCACACTCCCAAATTTACACACAGCTTATGTTCTACTTCTTGATGCAAAAGGAAATGTTAAGACTATTATATTCCTTTGGAAAGATGAACATTTAGGACTAAACTAAAGACGAGAAGAATGTACCTAACATTGTACTTGCTGAATGTATCTGCTTCTCCTGAAGCAGACAAAAGGCTTTTTGCACAGGAGACAAAACTTCCTCCAAGCAGCAGGCTTTCCAAAGGAACTTACTCATCCAGGAATTAGGGAATATCACAGAGCTAATCACAACCTTCTGCTTTAAGTACAAGGTGCTTTACCTTGCTTATGACTTCTCTCAGAAACATAAGGCAAGACGGTGCATACACTGTCCCTCAGCCAGCATACACGCTTCCCTCAGGAGGGAAGGAGAGAACAACAAGTGCTTCATGCATTACTGGAAGGCACAGAGTTCAGCGTAAAAATTAGGGGAAGAAAATGTAGAGCACATTCTGGCATTAAATGTTGATGCGTGAATTAGCTGTGGCTCCAACAATGCAAAACCCTGAATAAACCTGAATAACCTGAAACTTCTGAAAGAAACCGTACCTTCCTCTATTTCAGCATCACTAATGTTGCCACATCGTTCTTCCGTGACAGCAAAAAGGACTGTCATTACAGGAGATTTTTGGCTCTACCACATTTCTTTCTTAAATAGTTTGTTCTGTCCAAGACCTTCCCTTTTCTACTTCTCCCCTCTGCATGGCAGAATAATGGAAAATTGGCTTGGGAGAGTTCTCAGTAGCATTTCTATACTATTCATTGGTCTCCTTGCACTGAACACTGCCTCTGCAAATTTCTCCGTTCACAGTGTCTAATGTATAATAACAGTGTTGAAAGTATAATAATGACGAAATATGTGAAGCCAATATATTTCTGTGATCAAAATGTCTTGAATTCTCATGAATAATGAGATCAGAAACTATTATTATTTTGAGAGATAAGATTTTTGCCTATTAATTTGATTTACATTAACCGGTTGTTGTTTGCTCCAGTTTTCCTTCTAAACCACAGAAGAGACATACAGTTTTCTGTGAACTATTACACAACTCGTATACGAACAAACCCAGAATTGCTGTGGTGGAGGTGGTGCTTCACACCTATATCCAAAACCTTTTGGATATCCTATATTTTGTATCAGCTGCTGAATGATAAGGACAGTTTGTATAGCTCTCCACAGTGACTAATACTCAGTTTTGAGTCTTCTCCTGCCAGTTAAAATGACGATTCTAGCTGGTGAAAGCACCAGTACCATCTCCTCTAAGCTGGTGCACCACAGCAGCATCCGTGTGTGTTTGAAATAGGTCGCATCAGCTCACGTTACTCAGTGTCATTTATCAAATCCTATCCGCTATCTCTGTGATTTTGATCAGAAAAATTGCTAAAACTACAAAATCTAGAGAGCTTTATTAAGAACAACAGTAACCCCTACTGGATTGTGGCTGTCTCCGTGGAAACCTAGGAGATAAAACACCTTGTACTGCTTCGTGGAAACCACGATGAAGAACGAGTCATTTCTCTGCTTGCAATAAATTTCAGTGTCATCATTTCCTGGCTTAAATTGGAAATCCTGCTGAATTTACACTCGAGCTTGCTGAAAGACATCTGTTCTTTGCAAATTCAAATTCAGAGCATTTTTTTGTATTTACAGGTAAGTTATGAAACCAGGCGTATGCCAGCTAGTTTGTTTCTGTGTTAAAAATTACAAATACTAGAATGTTTTTCTTTATATGCCCAAAAATAAGGGCCTTCAGATATGATTAATGATCTAAACAAATTACCACAATCTGCTGAACGCATGTCCTAAACTCATCCGAGTCTTCTTCAAGCATATTGAGGTGTGTGCAGGGCTGCAGGGAGGAGAAATCGGAGCAGAAGTACCATAAGCCATTGTGATAGAAATCTCCCGGTCTCGTTAAACAGCGTATATATCAGTATCACAAATTCGGCATTCCAGTTCTTTCTGAGTATGTCGTGTTTCTGACAAAGGAAGAATATGTTCGCAGAGCTATTTTCAGTGACATTTTACTATCCTGTCAGAAAAGTTCAAGCACTGTTTCTGCAAGTTTTTTCTAGACTATCGTCTCAAAGTAAGATTTCCTTTTTCATTACTGAAAATTGGAATCAGAGGGTTCCTCTGGGCTACCACAGAAGCTTTCTGGTATGCTGGAAAACTAAACAGAAAGGGACCAACAGGAAAAGGGAAAATCTGAACGAGTCTAACAACAGACAGTGTCTTCATTCATTCTCCTTAACAGCTTACGAACAAACAGTAACCAAATCCTGCAGATAGTTATAGATTTGAATCCATTTAAGTCTGTGGCTTTACCCCAGTGCTTTTATGTTTCCTTCTTACCTGAAGAAGAAAACTGTCAATGTAGTAACTACTTCTTTTTCCTTCTTCAAAACAAGCTTAAATTACTCAAATGCCCCAAAGTGGTGTCAGTTCACAACTGCTTACAGCGTTCTTGCAATAAATGGTATTTTTTCTTGTTTTGGTATTTCACTACCGTTACTTGATGCTTTTACATTGCCAGCGTGAATATACACCGGATTCTGTTGAAATGTCTATTTGACATTTGATAATGTCGATTCGGCAAATGAGTTCTTTACTGCATAAATGTCCATGATTTCATGTAAAGCTACCCTGGGCTACGCCACAGATAAAATTTCTACTAGAACAAATGAAATACCTGAAGTAGACTGTGGACAGATACTAAAACAGATCAGTCCTAAGACAAGTCTAGGACAGATCAATCCGTCACATGTAAAGCCAAATATCCTTCCATTTTAGGTGTCCTAAGAATTTGAAAAAAACAATAATAGCAAACAAGTTAGACATAAGACTAATCAAGTTATCAGCTATGCTTCTGGGACAGCCCCCAAAATCACTCCTACGTATTAAAATTTCAGACATCTGCACTAGCTATCTAGGAGAAGATGAAACGTCATCTTTCCCTTTGAATTTCCACGTGGTCATAATCTAAATATTTGCATTTTAAAAGTTGTAAGAATAAAACAGTTTACCATCAGAATGCTTTTTTTCTCTGGATTTCACCCTTCATTTTCTGTTTCAGCAGTACTTTTCCTTAATAGTTCCATCAGTAATAACAGTGCCTCTATATTTCACTATGTAAATATGTATTTGAAGACTTTAAAACGCAGTTTGATCTTGTCATTAAAAACCTGAAAACCCATTACTGTTAAATTTAGAATTGGCACCTAACTTGAAAATCAATACTGCATATATTAAAAACCAAAAAGCTATCAAATTATGTCCAAAATAACAAGAACGATTAAAACAGTCCCTATATTCACTGACCAAATTTATTTCTAAAGAAATTAATCAAGCTATCTAGATGGAAGTTGCCTTTTCACTATTCTATCGTGCAAATTCACAGTATAATCATCAATTTGAGCTAAAAAGAATACAACTACACCTTTAGCAAAGACCTCAGTATCTGCAAGGGTTTACAGTAATAAAATCAACAGGGTGAACATATAACATTTATAAGCAATCTGGTAAATATTTTATTGTGTTTTTCCTCATGAATAATTTTTAATTAAGAAACAAAACTTCAATCTGAAAAAGTTACAGCAGTTTCTTGCACATCTAAAATTTCTAGAACAGTGAAACATTCTAGAACATGAGATTTCTAACATCGCTGTATGTACTCAAACAACATTGCTAATTTATTCAGATGCTTTCATGCATAATTACTAGAAAACAAATCTGTTATTCTGTTAGTTTATCATCAGAAAGGAAAAGCTATCTAGTGAGTACTTTGAAAAATATAAATAATTGCAAGTATTAAATTATTAACTGCAACATGAATACGCTGTCTAAAGCACCATTTTAATTTTCTTAGTAGTTCCCTTTTTCTATTTAGGCTAACATTGGGAATGCAAGGCCTGATTTCAAGCTTTGCCTACGCGACAGATGACTTCTGGCACGGCAAGGTTTTCCAAGGATGTGACAACACATAAATTGTAACACCGGTGAGAAAGCAAAAGCCCTTTTTAAGGACATAGTTACACTGTAAACCTGTATTCTTACTTCTAAAAGCTTGGTGGGTTTTTTTTTTCCAAGGTGGGAGAGGAGTGCTGTTAGGTTTATTGTATCGGTACAAAGCACCACTTTTCTGCTCCTGCTGTATGGACTCGGGAAGCGAACAGAGCGCACTTACTTCTGCACCAGCAAAGGACCCTCTGCTCCCGCATGGTTTATGTCTAAGAACGGGTGAAATATCTAATAAATGTTACGCTTCCCAAACGGACGGCTTTCTCTCTTCCTCGGTGGGCTTTCGTTGTTTGATTTCAAGACAAGGTCTTTGCAACTAGTAAGCAGCATCTTTGCAAAAAAAGGAGCATTAAGTTAGGGGCCTGATCTCATCGTTATTAAATCAGCAGGCCCTGAATTAAATTCAATCTTCTATTATATCCCACAAAAATCTCACAGTGGAAACATCTGCATTACAAATATAGGACGTGACGCCACTTGTTAGCAAAATGTTTCTATTTATAGTAACAGGAAGAAATTACAGCTTTATGCATAAAAAAATGACCAGAACATATCAGACAGAATCAATCAGCAATTGTTCCTATCCCTAGCGTTGTGATTTCCAGTGCGGACCCATTACGAAGGGGCACCTCCGTTTCCTTTATAAGCTTCTCCCTTCCACCTTCTCTCATAGAATATAAATGTCATTTGGAAGCTTGAAACCGAAATGTTTTCTTACCAAATGCTATTTTCCTTCATCATATGCTGAGAATGAATGGTTCTTCTTGAACATTCAGCTGCTAAAGAGAAAGAAAAAGTGCATATCAAATTTTCATTCTGTCCACTTTGACAACGGCTCTTTTTCACGTTAAGGCTTAATGAGAAATGAAGACACTAAACCTCAAAATATAGGTGCAGTCGGACTGATTTCTCTACCTGTGCAGATTCATGATACTCCTTTTAATGCATTTCTTGAGAAAATGAGGCGAATAAGAAATTATGCAGATGCATAAAGAGCAGAGTATACCACAGGGAAAATGCTGGGAGAATAATGAGAGTTGGGATCCTAGCGCAGTCATATTTTGAATATTCTGCCATGCCTGTCTTCGGTGACATCTCAGTCAACAACCGAATACGGGTCTGAACAGACTGCTTCGCTACCTGGCATGTCGCTGGGGATTGTCACCAGTGCTTAAAAGGTAAATTACTCTGAATGAAAAGATTTAAAGCAGTTGCGCAGAACTTCAAATCACTTTTTGGATGTCAAAGTTTTTGGTAATATTATGGCTTGCTGAAATAAGGAAATGTCGGATGAGCTGATATAAAGCTACCTTGGATAAAGAAAGATTTGGGGAATTTTCTGTTTCTCACCTTGCAACAGCACTTATCCAAAGTACTTTCGGAAAATATATTAAAACTATGTCAATTCCTTGTGCTATTCTTCTATGACAATTTTAAGCTTATTACAACTGAAACCAGTTTTAAGAAAGCAGTTGAACCTTTCTGCTTCTTAGCTGCGCAGCCTTCCCTGAAGATCTGTCCACTACTTCAATCTAGATGTTTTCTGGGAAACACCAGTGACAACTGTGTCATGCAGAACTTTGGGGGTTTATGCATACAAAACACATTTTAGAGGCATTTAGTACTGCACGTGTTTTATTGAAGAATGAATGAATAAAACAGCCTTGCTAATTAAGCTGCTCTGGAAATAGTAATCAATTGGAATTTCAGGTGTCAAAACAGAGCAAGATTATAAAACGTGCTTCAGAAGAACCCTTAAACTAATGTTATTTTAAATGTATAGTTTTTAATCAAGTTCTGAAGCACTTTGGGAGCTACTTTTAAAATGTCTTTTCAGTACCGCTGTTAACTATTTTGTAAAAGGAAAGGAAAACAAATTGCAAGCACTGTTTATGGAAGGGGATTTAAGATCAAATAATGCATTGTACAAAACACCAAAGCATTCACTGTTGGTCAAACACCGTAGGAGAACGTTATCCAACACAATACTGACACATGCTAACTGTTACATCCTAATAAATACACAAGTAAGCAAATGGCAAAAATTATTTTAAAGTACCGTCACCAGGTCTCTAATAAAATTCTATTACATTGACTTTCTACAATACAAAAATAATAATAATCTTTAGAATAATAGGTGTAGTACAACAGTTACACTTGCTCACTATACAAATACTCAGTCCATTGGCGAGAGACTGCGATTAAAGTCGTTGCCTATCCTCTATAAACAGCTCCATAAACGCACGGCTGTTACATTAACACATCACGGATAATTGCTTTTACTGTAGTTACTTTAAAGTATCTGTTAACAAACGCCAAGAAATTGCCCGAGAAGTGGCTTGGTTTGTACATATTTCATCTATTATATTACAGGAGCATCTTAAGCAAGGATGACGCTCTGCTCCTCTTGGCACTGTACAAATACGTGTAAGTTGATAATCTCCGAAATGACCAATACAACAAAGCGCACTGCATAGCTATTGTAAATTCTAGCTTCTTACATAAACTATCTTATGTATACCAAGTATCAACGGTTTGCATAGTTGCACAGTAGTAAGTTATTCACACTGGGGTTTTTACACTAGTCTTAAAATAGAGGCAGCTAACATTCAGACCAGCAGTCTGCTTTTTAAGAATCCACAAACGTAATTCATATGCTGTTAGCCAGATATTGCTCATACATTTAAATTACAGCAGGAGAGATAGGCTGTCACTTAACTTACATTAATTGTAAAATACACTGATTTATCAAAACATTAATTGTACTTGATTTTTTTTTACTTTTGAGGGCAAATGTACAAAACTACATTTAAAAAAAAAATCACTGCTATTAAATAAAGTCAATTTAAAGCAACAGAAAATTAATCTGAACCAACTTGTGCTACTTGCTTTGTCTGAAGTTGCAAGGAGAGAAAAATGCTTTTGAATAATACTGACGCCCAAAATAGATTATATTTCTTCTGATACTTTAAGGACTATTTTATATTTATGAGCTCTTACCAAAGGCGTATATCTATAAGAAAACTGTCACTTTTGAAAGCAAAGGGAATTAGCCAGTAATTCATAAAATTTTAGAGATGCTCAAGAGCTTCAAGTAACAGTGACCATGGAAAAAGCTCCACAGATATACTGATAGATACCAATTCACATTACACTTTTACAGCTGGTGTATTTTTTTCATTAAGAACCTTTAAATGGATTAGAAAAAATGCATTAATTATTGGTGGCCATTGGAAGGTTCTTGCTAATCTTTTCCTATGTCATCAGAGTTGCATATTAAATGATGCATTTTTGAAGCTTTTCTTTCCATGCTTTATCTATTTACAAGACAATGCATTCCCAAGCAAGTAATAAGCATGAGTAACATACAATACTGAAATGCACCTGTTAGAAGCTTTAAGATAAATGTAAAGTTTCATCAAGTTACTTGATGTAGATCACTACAGAACTTCACGAGTATTGAGAGCTTAAAATGAAACAGTAAGCACTTAATTAAATTAAGTGCTGAATTGATTTACAAGCCTGAAGCTCGCCGACTGCACGACTGAGCTGCATTTAATTTAGCTCAGGACATGAAAGTATGTTTTTTTATAATAAACAATTCCATTCAGGTAAAATTTTCTTTAGCTTACAAACTCCACAATTTAATTTGATTTTGTTTTTTATTTGGTAGAGAAGACCTTACAGAAATTCTATCAGCTTGTACCTTCCAAACAAGGTGGACACTAGCATCTGTCTCGACGTTTTGCAGTTGTTTTGGGAGAGCAGACTGGGGGTTTTGTGCCAAGTGAGACTGCTCTCGTCGTTGATCAGTGTAATTTTCCTAGTATATTTCACAAAATTGTCAAATATTTATGTCTCTAAGCTACACATTTGTATAAAATTTTTATTTGGATTACTACTGCAGGGCTATTACTTCAGAGACTATAAAGCTATCCACATTCTTAGATGCCCATACATTTCCCACTGAACAGCAAACTTCAACACAACAGTTCTTCTGAGACTGTTTATTGAATTTAACAGTTCAGATGGAGTTTAGATGCAGTTTGTATAAAAACCCTCTTTTCACGTAAACTGCAATCAAAAATAACTTTACAAAATAGTAAGAGACTTACTGAGATTGTCAGTTTCCTAACATGTAAAACTATAAAGTATTTGTGCATGCTCACTATTCAATTTCCTTCTTTGTAACAGAGGAGTTGTTAAAAGGAGTTTGTTTTTTTAAATCTCAAGGTAGTCTATGAAATGGAATCGTTGTCATAATTCAGATATACAAGATCAAAACTGGCACGGAGAAACATAACATTTGTTTCCCAAAAAGTTGAGGCAGCTTTTGTTGAACGGTGTCTGCATCGGTAAATTCTTTATAAACTCTGGTGGCTTTGGAGCATCAGAGAAAATCCTTTTTTTCTTTTGAGATCGTGAAAAAAATTTCCCACAAGTACAGACAAGTAAGGAGGAAAAGTAGCAGCTTGTTTCCTACATACAGCCCAACGCCATGCGCAGCTGCCCAGCGTCTCAAAACAAAAATGAACTTGACATCACAGGGAGGCATATCCCCCTCAAGTTACAAGCACGTCTGAGATTTCTCCGGGGAGAGGGAAGCAAGCACGAGGGTAAAGCGTAAGTCTACTTTTCATGCATAGCTACTGTGCGCTGCCTCGCATCCACGGCGCTTCGTCAGACATCCGAGTTGGAGCTGAGGTTTGTTAACCTGGGGTCTGCATTGATCTCGTATCTGTAGTGGTAGCCCTCCATGTGATCCCTACAGGCATCTCTGATGTTGTGCATCCACTTTTTGATCCCTTTTCGGTTCAAGTACAAAACCAGGAGGAAAATGGCCCCGATGAGAGCCAAGACTATCCCCAGGAAGACGTACGAAGTCTGTAGCTGGGAAGGCAGGTCTATGGGCATGGAGCAGTTCAGGTCTGAGCCGTTGATCTTCAGCAGGGCTTTGCCCAGCATCTTGTCGGGGTAAGCGCAGGTCAGGGCTTCTTTGCCCTCCACCTGGTCACTCTCCTTGAGCCAGGCCACCAGGTCCTCGATGGCGCAGTCGCACACCCAGGTGTTGCGGCCCAGGCCGATGCGCCGGAGGGCGGGCAGGCTGCGGAACTGGGCCAGAGTGCCATTCCTCAGCACGCCCAGGGAGTTGTCGCTGAGGTTGAGGCTCTGCAGCTGGCCCAGCCCTTGGAAGGAGATGTTTCGCAGGCCCACCAGGGAGTTGTTGCTGAGGTCCAGCTGCCGCAGGGCGGGCAAGGCCGTGAACATGCCGGCAGGCAGAAGCAGCAGCCTGTTGTCAGCCAGCTCCAGGCGGCTGAGGTTGCGCAGGGCCCCGGACTGCAACACGGCAGCCAGGCTGAGGAGGACGCCGTGGTCGCGCAGGGCCCCGCGGAGGACCAGCTCCTCCAGCGGGCTGCCGCCTTCCCCGAAGGCCAGCGGGCTGAGGGAGACCAGGGGGTTGCCGCTGAGGTCCAGCTGCCGCAGGGCGGGCAGGGCGGCGAGGGCACCGGCCTCCACGGCTTGCAGGTGGTTGCCGCTGAGGTTGAGGGCGCTGAGGTCGGGCAGGCGCTGGGCGGGGAAGGCGCCGGCCGGCAGGCGGGCCAGGTGGGTGCCGGTGATGAAGAGGTTGCGCACGTAGGACGGCAGGTCGGGCGGCACCGCCGTCACGTTCCTGTTCACGCACTTCACCGTCTTGGCCGCCTCCAAGCACTCGCAGAGGGCCGGGCAGCTGGCGGGCTGCTGCGCCGAGCTGCAGCCCAGCAGGGCGTGCAGCAGCAGCCCCAGGCAGAGCGCGCCGCGCCCCGGCATCGCGCCCGGCCCGGCCCCGCACACAACTTTCCCTTCCGGGCGCCTTCGGCTCCGGGCGGCACGGCGAGGAGAGGCAGGGCGAGGCGAGGCAGGGCACGGCTCCCGCCGGGGCGCTGCGCGCTCCGGGCAGCCCCTTCTGCGGGGACAGGCGCTTCCCCTCCGGGACTGGCTCCGCTCCGCTGCCCGCAGCGAGACCTGCGGCAGGGGAGGAAAAGGAGAAGGCAGCGGCGGGGCACTGCAGCTCCGCTCGCCCGCGCCCACCCGCCTTCCCCCGGCCCCGCGCCTCGCCCCCCGCCCCCGACACGTGGCTCGCTCGGGCAGCCCGGGCCCCGAGGCAGAGCGGGGGAACCCGCCGAGGAACAAGTTTTCCCCCGCTTCCAGTTCACGCCGCCGCCTTCCCACCCGGCCGGCGGCTCCGCTTGCGGAGCACGGAGGAAAGGAAAGGGTCTAACCCGCCGCCTCCTACCGCGTCCCGCAGCTCCCCGCCTGCCGCCCCCGCCCCGGGGCTCTCCATTCCGCTCCGTGCCACGACTGGTGCAAAGTCCCGCCCGGAAAACCCACCGCGGAGCCGAACCGAGCCGAGCCGAGCCGAGCCGAGCGGAGCCCCGTCCGGTCCCAGTCCCCGTCCCTCACCTCCCGCCGCCGCTTCCACCCCGGCTCCGGAGCAAACTCCGCCAGAGCGAGCCGCCGCCGCCGACTGCCCCGACCCCGCCGCCAACTCCGCGCCCACCCTCGCCGCGCCTGAGCCCTGCCTCCGCTGACAGGAGAAACCAACCGCCGCCCCGGCCGGGGGGAACCGCCGGCCGCGCCTGCCCCGAGGGGCGGCCCCGCCGCCGCCCGCGCCCCGCCCGGCTCCCGCCCGCTGCCCCCGCGACCCTGCTTCGCTGCCGCTGCCGGGCGGCCGCAGCCGGGAGCCCGCCGGAAGGGTGCGCTCGGCCCGCCCCGCTCCCCTCGCCTCCCGGCCCAGGTGGTGCTGCCGGAGGCTCACCTTGCCGCCGAGCGGAGCCGCTCCATGTGGAGCTCCCCTCAGCGCGGCGGAGGGGTGGGCGGCTCGGCACGGAGCGAGTCGCGGCCGCCCCGCGAGGGGAGAGCCGGCGGCGGCGAGCGCTGCCAGAGCCCCGTGCCCCGCTCCCCGCCTTGGCAGCGCCGTACCTGCGCCTCGCCCCGACGCGGCGGCCGGGGCCGGGGGCGTCGCGCCGGAGCCTGGCTGTTGGGTACCGCAGTTTTCCCGATCGGCACGCTCAGGTCGGCAGGAATGGGAAATCCCGAGGGATTTCCAGAGCCGGGGGCGCCGTGCCGGCTGCTGGCGGTGCGGGACCGCCCGGCGCGGCCCCCGCCCGAAGCCCACCCGGGTGCGGGGAGGAGGCGAGGGGGGTCCACGGGCCCCGGCAGGTCTTGGCGTGGAGGCGGGGGCGGCGCCGGCCGCTGCCCCGGCCGCTCTGCCCAGGGAAACCGTTTCGGGGATGGGGAGGGGGGCAACACCAGCAACAAAATACCCCGAACAAGCTCCAAAACGAAACAAAAGATACCCCGTCGGGATCTTTACAGGTCCTAAAATAAATAATCACGGAATCATAGAATCGTTTAGGTTGGAAGAGACCTTTAAGATCATCGAGTCCAACCGTTAACCTAACACTGCCAAGTCCACCACGAAACCGTGTCCCTAAGCGCCGCATTTACATCATTAAAAAAAAAAAAAAAGGAAAATCAGCTGCAAATTGACAACTTAAGTCTGAGATTTAAACTTTATTGTGGTGAGGAAAAAGCCTAAATACCTATCTATATGTAAAATATGCGCCAGTTTCAGTTGCCATGGCTGTCCCAGAACCGCCCGGACACGGCTGAACAACCCAGGCGGTACAAATGCTGTTCTGCAGAAGAGTAACTCGCTTGGGTTACTCCACAGAGGGGTATTTGAGGAAATGGTGAATGGTGGGAGCTATCACGGGAGCTTTATTGGGCCGCTGGTCCCTGTGAAGTGATTGAGATAGTTAAATAACATCTAATTAACGCAGAAGGCATACCAATATATTATAACCACCACAGTTTCAGCAGTGTAAATCCGAGCGCTTTGGATCTGTGACTCCTTTGGGCTTTCCTTACCCTTCTGATGACTGCTTACACAAGATTTCCTTCTCCCCATATGTCAGAGTTATGTTCCTTCTGCTTTCCTGATCAACTCATTTCCTTAGGTGGGAATCTTCTACCCTTTTTGCCTCCTTTCAGATTTCCCCAAATGCACAGCAGTTCTGCGCGTGGCCCTTAGTACTTTCGGGTTGGTATGCTTGTTTTGGTAAAGTCAGCAGAAATCTTACAGCTGTCAAAAGCCATAGGGGAAATGAACAGATGAATCCATTATGAAATCTTGAGAAAATACCCACAGAATCTGGGGAATAATGAGCTAAAACACTAATACCCATAGGATTGCTCTCCCCTCTCTAGCCTGCCAGTGGTATTACGGTGCAGAACATGAACCGTCTGGGGTCAGGGTGGCAGGCAGGGGCTGCACAGCTGCTAGACCAGGATGCTCTTTAGGTGAAGATGACGGAGAAAAGGAAATACAGAGTGGCTGAAGTAATAGTGATACAAGTGAGATCTTGGATTCGCAAGCAGTTCCAGAAGTTTGGGAAGTTACTGCTTCGATGTTGAGTTTGAAAAACAGTGACACTACACTGCAAGAGTTTTTTAGTTTGTTAAAGGGTGTTTGAGTTCCAGATCCAAATGCCTTAGTATAATGCTTAGAAAAGTAGGTAGGTAAAGATATCACTCATTTTGTAAGAGAAAGACGTGTTCTCTTAATCCATTAGAATTCTTTGAAAAAGGTTAAAAAAAAGTTGGCCTACTAGACAACAGTGAAATTCAGTGACCAGTAAGAGGTAGTTTCTGAAAGGAGACAGCTTTTAAAAACAAGTAACTGAAAATATTAACAAAAAAATCTGAGATAAATCATAGAAAAAATACTTACTGAGCGTACCCATTACTGTTTTTAATAAAATGTTTAGATAAAATGTCAATTTTAATGGAACAATACAATCAAGAGCAATTACACTGATCTACTCATGCTGCTGACCAAAGTTGTCCTAGTGTCTCCTGGCTCTCCATGGCTGTCTAGATGGGTCTGTGCCTCTTGCCCTGTACAGCGGGTTTGCTCTTTGGGCAGGGAATGTGATTTTGTTACATGTTTGTGGAGTGCTCCCTGACAGGTGCTTGCAGGTGCTGCAGTAATGCAAATAATACATAACATATTTTCCTATTATTTCCTATTATTCCAGTAGTAAATTGCACCTGCTAAGCCTACTTAAACTTGCAAGAGGGAGAAACCATTTGTTAATCTGCTCTCTTTTCTTCTTGCTTAAATAAAACAACTTTTCTCCAAAAACGAAACCGTACTTTCTGGTGAATACAGTTTTGCTGAGTGGATTTCCTGGACATGTTTGTAATCTGGACTACGAAAAAGAAGAAAAAAACCCTGATGTATTTTCAGGTCAGTTTTGGCTATTATGATGCTTGATTTGTAAATTTGCATTGCACAGCCCATAGAATCTCATTGCATAGTTTTTTGCATAAAGTTTATGCAAAGCTTTTGAATGAGTTAAAATCTAGTATTTGAAAAGGTATGGTCTTAGCTAAAGGACTTAAATTGGAAGGTAATTTATCATAAGGAAACTGTTCCTGTGGATGATATTCCTACGGGTTGACTGAGAAGCTCACATTAAGGGGGGCGGTTGAGGCGGTTGTTCTGCTGCTCCTCCAGGCTGAGGCTGGCTGATGTGCTGGTCATCCGGAATCATGAAGGAAACCTCTGACCGTCCACCTCCAGAAGATTAAAGCTTGCTTCATGTGACAGGAGCATCTCTCCTGTGGGAAAAGGCTGAGGGAGCCGGGGCTGTTCAGCCTGAGGAAGAGAAGACTGAGAGGGGACCTCATCAACGCTTATCAATATCTCGAGGGCAGGTGTCAAGAGGATGGGGCCAGACTCTTCTCAGTGGTGCCCAGTGACAGGACAAGGGGCAACGGGCACAAACTGGAACACAGGAAGTTCCGTCTGAACGTGAGGAAAAACTTCTTTACTGTGAGGGTGACAGAGCCCTGGCACAGGCTGCCCAGGGAGGGTGTGGAGTCTCCTTCTCTGGAGATATTCAAAACCCGCCTGGACGCAGTCCTGTGCAGCCTGCTCTAGGTGACCCTGCTCTGGCAGGGGGGTTGGACTAGATGATCTCCAGAGGTCCCTTCCAACCCCTACCTTCTGTGAGTCTGTGATTCTGTGTCAGTGATGAGACCCGCTTGCTTTTGAAAATCAGTACCCCAGTATTTCAGCTCCCCCAAAGTGAAAATGTGACACCTACCTAAAGGAATGCAGAGAGTCGTGGGGACAACCTGCGATAACTATACTGCTTGACATTTTTGGAGTTGCTATATCCCTTTTAAGGCTCTCACCTTAGCAAGGAATAAAGTGGCATGTGTAGATGCTCATGTCACTCCACTGTCCCTAGGAAAACCTGGAAGATTATTTTAGACACTGAAATTTAAGGCTGTTGATTAAGTTAACAGAGATGAATCCCATCCTAATAATCTTCACAAAGCCCTTTGGCCAGTTACTAAACAATGCTGGATGCCTTTTATGAGATTCTGAGTGGCCTGACTCCAGCTGATGTCCAAGGAGTTGGAAGAGTGTGGAGCAGGACTCCATGCAATAGCTAACATCTTTTGATTATTTTTTTTTTAAACTGACAGGGAAATTTGTGTTTCTTCTGTGAAATATTTCTACGTTGTCTCAATATTGCATGAAGATACTTAGCACTTCACGGGAAGTGGCCTTGGAAGAGTATTTATGATGTGCTAAGGATTATACACCAAGTGAGCAATAGCTCAGAGACCAGAATTCTTTTCTTTTACCAAAAATATCTTCCCACG
The DNA here is from genome assembly GCA_009819775.1 of Phoenicopterus ruber ruber. NCBI lineage: Eukaryota > Metazoa > Chordata > Aves > Phoenicopteriformes > Phoenicopteridae > Phoenicopterus > Phoenicopterus ruber. The sequence continues at coordinate 90,095,675 of CM020217.1, forward strand.
AAAGTGGAAGAACAAGCTGCAAGTTCCATCTGCTTCCTCACATGGAGACATCCAGCAGGTCCTCCAAAGGACACCTTCTGTTTCCCTCAGGACTCGGCTTCATTTGAAGAAACACCATCAGAATTCTTAAAATGGTGCCATAAAAATACTTAGGCAACCAAATGCTGCCTTCAGTTCTTGTTTGAATATTTTATTCAGCATTCACATGCTCACACCCAAAAACATTCATGTTCTGGTTTTCTTTTTAGGTGCACTTAAACTTATGTGCTAGTTTTCAATTTTGATATAAATTGAAGCAATTGAACAATCTTCAAGTAATTTTTTTTTTTTTTTTAACTTAGCACTTTATTCCAGACACAAAAACACCCTGTCCAAATGATCTGCTGGTCTGTTCTGGTTTTCACTGTCTATATGATGAATGCAGGATAAATCCTATGATTATCTATGTGGAAATCATGCAGCCATTAATCGCTATACAAGATAAGACCATGTTTGCATTTTCTTGTATGCTATCCATTTTTATATTGAAATATCAAAAGTCAGTCTAATACAAAGAATGTTGATTTTGAATACCTTGGAGACATATTAAACTTTCCCAGTACTAACAGAAAAAGATTTCAGCTAAAAGTAACCTTTTTTCTGGGTCTCTAAAAATATGTTAACTGGGTATCCGTAACAATGCACTGTTGTAAATTCTGGGGACTCCTGCATGCTTTAGGTGGAGATTGAAGGGACGATAGGAGACAAAGTGCCCCCACCTGAATATAAGCGACACTGAAAACTGATGAAACTGTGAAGACAGACTCCTTACCTGCTCCCCCTGCTCCCCGGTAGTGGTTTATTGTTAAAACCTGTTACTCAAATGAGAAGGAAATGATGGTGACTTCCTCCAGCGAAGCTGGTTACCAGAGCTGGGGTCAAGAATACTCTGCGAAAAAAGACTTGGGAAGAGGACCGGCTGTATTCCAGGTGCTGCCACCGTGCGCGCATCCCTCTGTCCGTACTCCAGCTCTGCGTGCTGTGAACATGTAGAGTATCTGCAACAGGAGCCAAGTTGAATAACCACTTACAAGTTCATCACAATGTAACTGAGAATTTAACATGCTTAAACAGGTCAGGCTAAACTTTCAATCCTGCTTTTATTCTTTCCTTGCTCAGGAATGAGGCATGTCTTTTACTTTCAAGCTACCTTTGATAGATTGCTATATGGATTTTAAAATGGTAATTTTTTTTCATTATTTTAATTTTAAGAATGTATGGTTTAGTTCTATGACCTAGGCTAAGTTCCATGTAAATTCTACTTAGAGTAAATCACTACAGCCAGTAAAACTCTTTCTTCTGCAAAATAAGCCTTCTGATTTTAGTCCTTTTTGAAGGACCAAAAGGACCTACCTTCTGATTACTCCTTATTCCTCTGATTCTCACTGCAGGGCAGTTTATATGAGCAGACTTCAGCTGGCAAGCCTGTATATTGTTCATGTCCACTTGGGATGGATGTCCTTTCAAGGAGCAGCAATCTAGAAGCCTGTTGGCAACGCTGGGAAGTCGGCAGAGCGGATTATCTGTTGGATTAGCGTTGCTCTGTGCCATGGTGACCTGCCTTGCCGCACACAGACACTCTCAGCGGACGCTGAACTCAAAATCATGTTTTTTGGGCCAACTTGCCATTTTGTCTTAGTTACAGTGTGTGAGGAAGGCACCTGGTTGGATCGAGGTGCTGGGTTCCAGCTCGCATCTGCTACTGGTATCCAGGGGACTTTTAAAAGATGGCATAGGTTAGGGCAGTCGCCTAGCTGCAGTGGGGGAAGGAGGGGAGAGCTGGATCACGTTGCTTTCCTTCCTGGCTCCGAAAAGCAGAAACCCAGATCTGGAGGGAATCTGGGCCAATGTGTTCCTCACACTTCAGACGACAGTCCCACTCGTTCCTCACTCCGCAGGCTGTGCCGTGCCGAGGTTTCACAGCCGCTCGCGGTGCCAAGGGTGTTTCCCGGTTCGCCCTGCTTCCCCGGCGGGTAAGGGTGGCTGGCTTCAGCACGCAGGGCTGCCGGAGCTCTAACCGCAGAGGACTGCAAGTTGGGAGTATTTCCATGTAAAGCCTTTTTCATGAAAACATGCTCATCTGTTGAAACTGAAAGTCTTTGGAGGGAAGAGTTGAATTTGATGAATTCCCCATTTAAAAAAAAAGGCATATAAAAGGCTCAGCAGATTTGAGAACATATGGGGTTTGATTCTCCACTGTCTTACACATTGTGCCGTTGTTTACGATCTGATGAAGCAGATGTAAAATGCAACCTCGCTGCCTGGTTAGGATTTGCCTCCACTTAGTTACAAGTATGGTTGAATACGCAAGATTAAAAAGCCTGGTGAATCAGTTCCCTGCTTCTTTTCCTCCATGATCATTGATCCTTTGCTACCTGCTTTTGACCACCACGACGCATGCAAGTTTATACAGTCCTCTTCTACTGAACTCTTCCTCTTTTGCTTTGCCTTCCCAGCCTTCTCCTGCTTTATCTCGAGTCTTTGCATCTTTCTGGGTTACTACATCCCAGGTGTTTTGAAAGGAATGTGTATTTAGAAATTGGAAAGGGGTGGGAGGAACAAGGAGGACAGTGATTTTTTTGTGGGGGTCGCACGTGCTGTCAGCAAAGGAGGAAGATGATACTTTCCCTCCCTGTTAGCACCAGTGACTACACCTGAAATACTGCATTCCATTCTGGCATCCTACCACTAGAAAAAATGACAAGAAAGAAAGAAGATAGACAGAAAAGAGCATTAAAAGTGATTTGAAGGCTAGATGTACACTGACTTGTGCGGAAAGACTCAATTAACTTTAAAATGTTTGGGCAAAGGCTTGCCCGAGCAAAAGGCTACAGAAGAAGCCTCTGTTTCAAAGCAGACGGTAAAACTGAGTGAAGAGGGGAGCTAGTTATTAGTCATTCAAGGTGGGTAGAGATGATGGGATAAAATGCAGAAAAGAAAAATACATGCTTGGTATAAAAAATAGGCTTGCCTACACTATAGAACTATCTCCTTATTATACTGTATTAGTGGTAGTTTACTGTAGTTGAAGAAAGTACTTCAGAATTCATAGTAGGTTCCCTGTGCTGTAATCAGTTGAATAACCTAGTGAAGACACGACTCTAACACATACTTATATTTCTGCCACGCTTGAAAAGAGTCTCAAAGACCACAGTGGCAGGTGGGTGTCTGTAAGTCTGTATGTATGAAGGGCACATCTTTGACTTTTCCGGAGCGCTTCTTGCAGCTTTGGGAACCTCTTTCCCTTAGTTTATGGTTGTCAACACTTACGGGTTTTGTGCGATTTCTCACTATTGCTTCAATACAAGAACCTGTCACTCAGGTCCAATCTTTGTATCCCTTGGAGGTCCACTGTCATATATCTCTAAGTCCACTATGGTGCGAGATGGAAAAGCAAAGGGAGTTAATGGAGTGACTGAGTGTTTTGAAAGGAATGCACGTCCTTAATTTTTCCTTTCTCTGTCGCTGTGACGTCGTGGCCAAGAACCACAAGGTCCTCTGCAATTATATGTAGAAGAAGAGTCTGTTCTGGCACTCTCGTTCTAATAAAATTAATGTCAGGATCAAAATACCTCGGCTTTCTCTGTCCAAGTTTGCATGCTTAAAAACAGGCTAGTTTTAAGGATTTAATGCAATAATGGAGCATGATGTGTGTAATCACCAGCCAGCCATTGAAAGTTAATGCTGCTGGGCTTACCGAACTATTTTAGTATCCTGTATGGGTATTATGTGCATTTTACATTATGAAGTATGTTATAATTATCAGTTTGATGTCATAAATGGTTTGAGGTCTGCTCCATTAGGTTTATTATTCCTGAATATAAACTGGAAAGAACTTCAGCGCCAGAAAAAGAGCCAAAGTCTTGTTATGGCGTTGGAGCAAAAGTCCGCCTAGTCCAGCATTTTGTCTCTTATGGTGGCCAACACAGGTTGCTGAAGAAAGACATTAAATTCCATACAAACATGAACTCCCCAGTATTTTTGCCCAACATCCAGTGATTTGTGGCTGAGGGACTTCCCAAGCAAGAGCTAGAAAAACTTCAGTACCATGAACATGAGCACTGTTAGCTGACTTTTTTCACTTGAAAGATTTTCCCATCAAAAGATTCTCCTTTTGTTGAAATATTCTTCTCTTTTAACCTGAAATTTCAAAACAAAATTACGCATCCTTAATATTTTGAATGTTTTTTTAAAAAAAGTGAAACAGTTAAAAGTTTACAGCAGCTTTTTTCATTTTCTAGCTCTGAAAGGTTTCAATTGTGGGAGGCCAAAAGAATGGAAAAGATGGAAGTGAAGCAGTGGACCTCATTAAATCAGTTACACTCTGTGGCCAAATAAAGGGAGAGACATGAGAATGAAGGGGGCAAATTCTAAAATATTTAAATTTGTAATTTCTGAACATAAGGAGAAGCAGAAAACATTTGATTTTTTTAAAACCTATTTTTGATCTATCTTTCCCTACAGTATAACTAACAGGTGACAAGGAGAAGTATTTGAATATTTTTCTGGGAAAATTTTTTTTGACCAATTGTAGTTATGAAATTCTCTGGTCATCTGAATATATTTAGTAACAAATATTTATTAAAAATATTTATTAAGGAATTCAAAACTTCCTACTCTTAAAATTCAACAGATGCCCTAATGCTAAACATGCTAATCTAGATTTTGATATATTTGTAATGGACTTCAGCACCACAGTGTATGTTTGATGTTGAATAAACTCTTAGAAACACACTTGCACAATACAGGTCCTGCAAAGTTTCGCAGTTTAAGTTCTTGGCTTGTTTCTTCATTTTATTAGGGCCTCCTTGTACAATATTCACAGAGCAAAAATGCCTTGAAGGGGGTAAAATGGCTTTCTGAAGCTCCTTCCCTTCTCTGGGTGCAGATGCCCTCCATGGAAATGCAGCGTGGACATGGAGCACATTGAAGGGTCGTACTAGTTTCAGAGTGAACCATGTATACCTGCAATTTATTTCATGAGGACTGGGGAGAGCAGAAACTAACGGAGACTGCTCTGACTCACATTTGGGACAGAACAGTCACAGCCTAGCACAGCCTAAGGCTCTCGGTCCCCATGTCCTTTTCCCTGCTATTCATATCCCAAAAAGGTACAAGGAAGAACAAGGTAAAAGAAATAACAGAAAAAACAGCTTCCAGTTGCTGATAACCTCAAGGCAATACGAGCACATAGACATAGGGGTTTGCCTGTGGAAGGAATCTGATTCTACAAGTTACACGCTTTTTTGAAAGACAGAATTAAAATATTTTTGTTATGAGATGTTGAAACAAAAAACCCACTTGAAACAGAGCAGAGTGGGGAACAGGTGGCAGTGTCACAACTGCCAGCCCAACCGAGCCTCCCAAGGAGGTGATGCAAGACAACGTGACATAGGTGTTCTTGCTGAGGCTTTCCTGCTTGAAGAGATTTACGACATGAAATTAGATCCAGGCTGGCAAAAATTGTTTCTTTTACAACTAGGTTAAAACATTCTGAAGTTCAGGATGCTGATCCCAAGTAAATAAACATGACAGTTTAAAATTAATGTGGTGCCAGGGAAAATGGCCAGAAAGCAGTTGTTAAGATGGTTAAATCATCTTTAGGTCATACTGGAAAAAAAAAATCCCACTGAAGTTTTCAGTGCTGGGTATGTTTTATTGCTTCTAATATAAATTTGCTGATGATAGTTATTACCATGACTGGGAACTGATCACACTGGGCGTGGAGGTCTTGGGTGCATTTAAGCTGGGCTAAATGATACTAGGCTGTGAGTGCTTTCTTGAATGGAAAACAGTTTCAGTATTTAATAGTAACTTTAATGTGAAAAAGCCAATTTTTAGTATTTGCAAAAATACAGAGGCATGGCTTGTTACATTTATATATTTGTATTCCAATGAATAGGAACTGCATAATACCTTGGCATTTTGGAGGCTACAAGTAAAACTTTTTAAAAAATGTTACCATTCCACAGTGACAGAATAGTAGCTTGCTCACTTTTTTGCACTTTCAGTATTTCATTTATTCCTTCCAGTCAACTTGTTCTTTCTGGCATGCTTAGACAAACTGCAAACTCATGTACCTTCACAGAACTGCTGCAAGCCAGGAAACAGAACCAGACGAGATGGGGAAAAAAACCCAAAACGGCAGGATGCATTCATTTGTTCTTCACTGTGTTTTCAACTGAAACTCAAAAAGTATTACAAAGATAATCATCTATTGCTTTTACATGAAGTAGAGGTAGCTTTTATATATACCGTGACAGCTAAATCTCCAGTCAGTTGGCATTTTGTCCAGCATTTAGTATCCGTTTGAAAAACGCCTTCACTTTGCCAATCTCACATTGCCAAGTCACAGTTCAGAGTCGCAGGAGAACAAAGGCAAATTCAATAGCTGGAAAAATACAAGAGAAAAAAGACTGGCCTTGGAGAAGATTTCATTTAATGCTGCTAGGAGCTGGAGCGCTGGCTAGAACTGTTTCAAAAGCCTGTATTCTTCAGCTCTTCCTTCAGGGAATAATATGTTAGCGTACCTCAAACCCAGTGGAGCCACCCAATGGAAAACTAACTATATAATGCACACGCTGCCAGACGCTGTTCTTCGTAGCTGTGGCTAGAGCTCCAAGTACCTCAGTAAACCTGCTCTGAGATAATCCAGGTATCTCTAGCCTTACAGTGCAATCTGCAGTAAAGGTAAAGGCTCTTCTAAGTTTTGTCTTCAGAAGTGACTGATAATAAGAAGCCCAAGATTCCTGGTTTCTAAGCCTTTTTGATGTTTTTGAAAATTGTACCCATATATATGGGTCTTCTGGAACCAATGAAGAACTAAGTGTCATTAACATCACTCGTGATCAACAGAGCCAAAAATCTTTTTTCATTACAGCAAAGAGAAAAAAGTTGACCATGTCATCACGGACCTTTCTGGACAAGTCTTGTCTGTTTTAGTGAATTTGTGACAGCGACCAAATACAGCTTGTAACCCTTTATCAGCCCCGCTGACTACCTCTGAGGTTTCACAGGCCATCTGAGAAGCACGTAGCTCCTTGGGCGATTTGACAGCCGTAATGTGGCATCCATCACTTGCATCCCCTGAAAGCTCTGACTGCCTCTCAGCTTCCCACCAGGACGTTCAGCTCTTTTTTCTTCTGCTCCTTCACATACAGAGACCTGCATGGCCATAGCTGACTCCTTAGCTTGTGTAGGTGCCGTCTGTCCCATGAACATTTCTCAGATCACAGCTCGACTTGTCTTTTACGCCCACGTAGAGGTGGCTTTAATTACTTTTATCTTTCAGGCTGAGTAAAGGGTTTGTCCTTTTCAAGGATGCTCTTAAAATCACACTCCTTTTCAGTGACAGCGTGTTACCACCTTCCAGGAGCACAGGATGACTGCCAGGACTTTCGGCCACAGTTTCATGAGCCAAAGATTTTAGTGACTTGGTAGGCAGTAACAGTTCCCCAAAATCAGATGGATCGCTGAAGCTTGTGCTTCGCCTTAACTCTCACCACTTCATTAGGGGTCTCCTGAATCTCCTTGAAAAACCCAGATAAACCCCGGCTGTATGGTGCCCGCTGATGGAACACTACTTACTTATATATTTGCCCTGGATGGTGTGTGATTATTTTTAAAAAGCATTGACCGGTGTAGAAAATGAGCCTGTGCCAGCAGAGAAGGAAAACATACATTGAAAAACTCTCAAGAAGGGCTAGGACTGGCATTGTAACCAAGATGTGCACGAGACAGACAAGGCTGTAAAGTCTTGACAGCCACAGGTAGTGTGACACTCTGCAGATGTTTTTAATGGGAGCAGAAGCTCTGTAGAAATGTTTTCACCTGATTACACAGTTACTTATGTTGCAGGCTCAGAATTAAGTAGTTTTCCAATTCAGATAGGATGAAGTAATTCCCAGGTTTTATAGTTGCCATTTACACTGGTGAAGATACAGAACACGAAACAATCATTTTGTTATCTCAAATATCTTTCAGCTTTCTCAAAAGCATGTTAACTCTTCTCATTGTTTTTTTCCTCAATTAAGGCCTTTTGTTTGTTTCCTTCAAGTTAATTGATAATAGGCTAATGAATAATCCATCATCATGTGAATTCAGATTCTGATTCCGTGTGAAGATGAATTCCTTCATTCAGAAAAAACCCTCCACTTTAGCAAATGTTAACCTTGTTGTGGTTCCAGAAGTTTAATTTATTCATTGTAAGTAGCTAAATTCTCAAGTCAGGGCACTTTTTAGGACTTCTAACTATTTCTTGGTTACGGAGATATTCTCGTCCCCAGTATTCACAGTTGGTGCCTCTACAAGGTAAGTTTATACTGTTTGCAGACTCCTGATGAGTAGAATAGCATTACTTAAAAATGAAGGTTCTATGTATAGTATCAAAATATCTCCCTTGGGACTAGGGAAAAAATGGAATTAGCGTTTCTTGTTGCTGCCTAAATTTTACTATTCAGTCTATAAGGCAAAAAAAAAGATATAAATTGGGTTACCCTTATTAAATCTCATGTCCTACCTTGCCAAATGTAGTCTTAAAGAAGGTTTATTCATTGTTCAGGCAATGCCTTTAATAGTGAAACATGAATGGGGAGAATGTATCCCGTAATTACTTTTTAATGGCAGCTTCATCTTGGAGAAAAAAAAAGAAGTGCTGTAATTATTTAATCTAAAAATTATTTGTAGAAAGCAATACTGAGTGCATGAAAAGGTCAAATGTTGAGCTTCAGAAGACAAGAGAGCTAAATATGTCTAAGCACGTGTTAATTGTGTATAGTAGAGGTCTTTAGTTGGATGGGGAAGAAAACTATTTTTTCATTCAATTAATTAAAAAAAATAACTTTACCTCAAAGCTTGGAGTAGATTTGAAAACACCATCTTTTCTTTGTTTAAATTATCTTTGCTAAAGGCTGAAACTTTTTTTAAGCAGAGATGTCAAGTGAATTTTGAGAGAAGTATTTTTAGTTTGTTAAGCCTACGTTTGACATTCTTATCTCGGTGGTTGGCTTGTTTACCTGCAGTAATAAAATATTTCTGGGTTTGGAAAACTAACCTGTCTTATATTTACACAATCAGGCTCATTTGTATTTTTGGATTAGAACAAAACTACTTTCTCACGGGTCTATGCCGCTTCTGTATAAATGAGGATGGGACTATGTGTATACCTCCATCCTATGGGGAAGAGGGGAGATCCATAGCCAAAAGCCTTTGCACGTGGATATCTCAGGCTGTAACCTCAGCCACTACACAGGTTCCCTTGTTTTGTACTAACCATTTCCACACTGGCAGTGACATTTGCCTACCTGAAACTGGTCCTGATGCATGGAAATGTTGTTTTTTCCTGTCTATAAGTTACGTTGGACTCTTCCACGCACTGTCGGATAGCTGTGGCAATCAACAAGGTGACCACACTCTGTAGGTTTTAAGTCAATCAGAACTTTTCATTTTATTCAAAATTCATCACTTACGTTGGCTTCTTTTGTTTCCTATACTGTTTGTTCCTTATCAATCTGCTGTAGCTGTTTTCATTTCTTTTGCATACCAGATTGCTTTGACTGTGTTAATATGCTGAGACCCACCATTTTTATTGGAATGGAGCGTATTTTTTTCTTTTTTGCTGTAAGCATGTCATATAAAATACCTGGCAGCTTGAGAATCCCAGAGATGCATTATGTGGAGCAGAAGTAAAAAACCTGCTTTTGTTGCAATGGATGGAAATTATTTCAGGTGCAATGTTAAATGCAAATTATAGACTATATTATTTTGCTTACAAGATGGTCTTTGTACAAACACAATAATGTGAAAATAAGGAAAAGGATTATTTTGACAGCTTAAATGACTTGTTTACTGTTTCTTTTTGAAAAGTTAATATCTTTGAATACTTTCCACTTCTGATGAGGCAGTTTTTATCATATTCTTTTTGCTAAAGTAGCATTTCTCCAACTTCAGATATGGCTCCTGTTACAGTTACGATAGACTTACTTAATTATAGGAAAGGAATAACTCTGCTGGGTCAGAATGGCTTTAAAATTACAGAAGCTGCTTGACTAAATTTCAATGCTGATTCTACAAACAGCTCCATATGTTACATTTCCATTCCTAGCTGAGTCCCATGAAGTGAGCCGCACTCCTAACTGGGCACTGTCTGTACAGAGACAGAAAGAAGATCAGCCCTATATTACCATTTGTATCAACTAAAATATTTCTACTTGCCTATTATTCAGTGTAACGGTAAGAGAAATCTAGATCCTTGGGATAATGCAGTGCTTATTTCTCACCCCATGAGAAAATTTTACTTTAGGAAAAGAGTAAGAAAGGTAATGAATAAGAAAGGACTACAGGTACTGTTTTGGTTTTTTTTTTTAAAAAAAAAACCTATCCTGCTTTGTGCCTCTGGAAGGCACTGATTTCCATACAAGCAGAGTTAGTGCTGAGCTCTTTTAACACATTCCTGTCCCTTATTATTTTCGCCCTTTTGTTTCTGGACTTTTCTGTGAGCCTGATGAAAGCTTTTCACCAGATTGCATCGCTTAGGTCACACCATTTTATTACTGACGTTGTTCCTTTTTGGTCCTTTGGTATCCTAAATGTGTCTACAACTTTCATGGCTCTCTGATACTCCCCTTATGGACAAAGTAGCTCTTCAGCTGTTAAAAAGCTTCGGTGACGATGTGTAGAGCATCCTGGAGATGTCCAATGCTTTTCTTTAACTCACCATAAAGAGCGGCCTCTAGACAGCGAACAGCTGCATTAAGTATTAATGTTTCACAGTAATCAACAGATTTATGAACCCACTTGAATCAGTTTTTGTTATTATCAGCATTTGTCACAGGATAGCTTCAAAACTTACATTTTGAACAAGCTGACAGTTATAAACTTGTGCGATTGTTTTTTCCTTCTTTCATTTTTATCTAAATCTTTCATAAGGAGTATTGGGATTTATGTGTTTATCTGACTTTAGAGAATTAAATGTTGATATAATTGGGCACGGGGGATAGATCTAATGGGAAACAAAAGTATTCCAAGGTAAAATGGCTTGTGAAGGGGTCATAGCTGTAGTACTTCGAGTCAGCCCTGTTTGCTTAGCTGCATGTAGAAAGTCTGACTAGCATTGGTGTATACGATTATATTATAAGCTGTATATATGTATGTCTGAACTATGCACAAACACTATAAATACCTATGGCTGCATGATTTGAGTACACATATTGGTAAAAACGACCAATTAGACACGTTATAGAGTCACAGACCTGAACCCTTCCCAGCAGCTATAGTCTTACGGGGAGGCTGCCATCCCCCGGGAGGCAAAGGACAGCAGAGGAACGCCTTCCTCTCTCCTCGCGCCAGCGGCACGGGCAGCTGTTGATAGCCTGGCTTCCTTATCCAGGAGCATTAATCTTTTCAGTACTGCTCTTGCAGCATGAGAGACGCACTGGGAGTATTCTCTCTTCCGCTGAGAGAAGAAATCAGCTCCCTACCAGTTTTTTCAGGTGCACGAGGCAGATGCCTGGTGTTTCAGCTATATTGGTATAGGCATTGCTGTGCTTGCTGTCCTTAGGTAAATATTGCTAAGTGCCACGTAAGCATGTTATAGAATGAATCACTGCTGTTTATTAGAGTGACCTAGCATTCTGGTGAAGGTCTCAGGATGACATTGTTCACATGCTTTCAGGAAAAACTCCTGAAAACATTTTTATGGACTTCCTTTCACTAGAGACCTACATTTTGGGATCTGTGAAAAGCAGTCCTAAATGAAGCATCCAGGTTCGCTGCAGAATCCTTTTTTCCCCGTCCTTGGCTGATGGGAGAATAATAGTTTTGTTTATCTTCTGCTGTCCTAGGCAGCTGGTAATTCCTATTCTCCTTTTCTCTCTAGATTGTTTTTTCCTTCTGCAGGACAGATTGAAACGACAGACCTAATCTTCTCCTACTTTATATCCTATGCAGCCACTTACAGGTGTGTGTATAGTGTCACCTTACCAAAATGCCAATGCTTTACAGAGATATAAATTAGAAGGTACAAGCAGTACAAGCAGTATAAAGACCAAGACAGGAGATAATCAAGTCCCAGGGAGAGACAGAAACTACGTTTAAGTCTTATACCATCTGGACACAACTTTTTGTGAGTGCTTATGAGTTTAAAATATCTGTAGGTGCTGAGGCATCTGAAGGTTCAGCGGCATATGCCATTTTTATGCGAGGAGCAGCTGAGTCCCAGATCGGAGAATTACTAGCTGTTAAAGGGAGATATTCCTTAAGAGACTGGAGCAGACAGATTAAGCTTCTTACTTTTCAGAAGCTGCCTTTATAAAAGAAGTTTTCTGTTATTTTCTTCCCCTCCAGCCTGTCCTTTGCATAATGCTATGCCAGCTTTGGCGTGTGGCTATGTGCGAGGACAGGGAAAAATAGGGTTGTGCAAGGATACTGCCTGTACCGGTAATACAGAGCTCTTTGTTGGAAGGAGTTGGGAAAAAGCTGGCTGTAATCTGCTCAGGCTGAAAAAAGCCGAGCACAAAGCTTTAAGTCATATAAAAGCAGGCTGCAGAAAGAAAAGGACCCTGAGGAGGGCTTGTAACAGCAATGTCCTACAGAGTAACCAGTGAATCATCACATTGACTACATGATATCATTAAACCCTATCTATTTGGACCTGTTTATCACAAAAATCGTGTATGGTGTCTCATTCCTTTCACAGCTGTGCAACACCAGTCACTTGAAAATTCCTTAATGGGTCTCTAATCTCAGAATACCTCCTCTGAGTATGTTTTGCCCCAGCCTTGTTTTCACGTGCTTTGTAGAAGGATAGCATAACGCCACTTAGTATAAAATGAGCCTGCACTGGTAAGAACACAGTAAAGGTTTTGTTGTGCTGCCGTATAGCTGACCCAAGACAAGACAATGCTGAGGTGAGACATTGCCGCGAACTCTTTATTAAGGCAACTAAAAGGTAGACAAAAATAACTTCTCACAGGTCAGCTCATTAAGGATGCTACTGAAGTATGGGGAAAAACAGGCTCCTGAGTTACTTCTTCCCTTTCCCTTTCTCTTGTTTTGGGAGCTGAACCAAATTTGCTTAATGAGCATAAAAAATTATCTTTACTTCTTCCTTCTTACTGTTTTCTATAAAAATAGAGCTGAGGGAGCAAGGAAGAGTACCTGGCAAACAAATGGGTATGTTCAGAGAGAAACAACTATTAGTGGGGAATAAAAAGTGGCAAAATAGCTCTTCCTACTGTCCCCAGCCCCTTCCTCGAGACAGAGCAAATGTCAGGGCACAGTGGGGCCGGGGTCTGGAGCGGCAGGGGCTCCCCTGGGGCAGGCAGGGTCTCTCTGCCAGGGATCCCACCGCCCCAGCCAGGGAGCAGGGCAGGCCCCTGGGGTTTTCTTAACCACGTCATCGGTGGGTGAACTGATACCCAGCACTCACAGCTGAGAGTTACCTCCGGTCCTTCTTTTTTCTTTTTAAAAACCATTTTCATCTGTGAATTTCTCTTTATCTAATCTTTCTCTGTATTATTTCGCAGGACGAGGATTCTGTACTTTTGGTGGTCCCTATTACATTTACACTGTTCTTATGTGAAGCGGCTGCAATAGAATTAGTATGGTGAGCCGACTTGGAGCTTCCTGGCTGTCATAGTGATTTTGAAATATTTTACTACTTATCTGGAAAACATTACATACCTCTGCTAAAGCATCCGTTTGTGGTCTGAGCAGTATTATGCTAGTATTTTAGTGTTATTGCTGATAAGAAAGGTGTCAGAAGGATGCTGAGAGGTGTGTAACAGACTATGGTGCAGTTCACAATGTTTTCTTTGTTGGCAAAGCTGGCCCACGAAATTCTTGCCTCTCCATCCTATCCTCTGCCCTAGACATTCATTCCTATGTCTGTGCTGCAGTTTGCTCAGTTGTGCTCAAGTAAGTTTGCGAGTCTCTGCTGAAGACAAGATCTGGTCTGATTTGGGTTAAAAAAAGAGAGTATTTTTGAAATCTACATCACTTCAGGAGGTAGTGTAGATCTAGTAATGTGGGTCTACAATATCTTCAGGGACTTGAGCAAATACTTACAGGCTTGGTAAAAACTTAATCCAATCCTGTACGTAATCTGCCCTCACAGGATTATTCTGTTAAAAAAAAGATTTTAAAATGCAGCAAGCTGATAAGACTGTTTTTTCAAGAAGTAGCAGCCACATGTTCTGCAAGCAATTTACTGCTGACTAAACTCTCAAGCAGCAACAGCTAGGGAAGATGTATGCATGGTAAAAAAAGACTTGAAAATGAAGAATGAATGTATGTCTGCATTTTTAACATCTTTTTGAATTTGAAATACTACAGCTTTTATTTCAGGTTTCGAAGTACTGAACATTCACTGAATTGCCACTTACAGATTCTGAGCACAAGTCTTTTTATTTCCCTTCCAAATGATGCCAAATTAAAACAGTCTCATGTTTGCTCAAAATGGCATCATCGGAATTACAGCAGAGTGTCACTGTTCCTCAGTCGGCACTTCAGGTCAGTCTCCCTGTACTGCTGGTCTGCCCGAGCCTGGACACGGTCCTGCTGCCTGCAGGTACCTTGGCAGGAGCTGAGTGATATTTAGCACAAGGGTAACTGCTCAGATAACCACCAGACCAAACAAATGCGGGAGCGTGTGGACACATTCTGATTCAGAAGCAGAACTGCACATGACTGAGGGACACCTTCGTTTTCCAAGGTCTAGAAAGAGGATTGCAAATTTGCTCTAGTCTCAATCAAATAGCTGGATGGAGTCCTCCTACTCTACACAATATCTTCAGGGTAATGGGAGACTTCTTATTTTCTTCCCTATTGGGAAAAGAAGGGGGAAGAATGGTCCAGCTTATGGGTTCCTTTCTTTTTCTCCTGGCTGCTGGTTGTTAGCTGTCTTTCATGTGAGAGGGAATAGAGGTTTCTCAGCCAAGCGAGGAAATCATATATTCCCAGATAAGAGGACTTTGGAAAAACTAGGCAAGAACTAATATTTTTTCCTGGCCAAATTAAATAGAAATTTCACACGTCACCTTCTCTCCCTAATTTTGATTCTATAATATTTGAATAGGCTTGTTATTAGGTGAGAGAAATTCACTCTGTCTCTAAATGGTACCATAACTATTTAAAACAGCTAAATACAAAGTGCACTCATTTACTTGCAACAGCCTGAAAAGATTTTTCCCTGGTTCTGCTTCAGGTAACTATACCATATCTGCTAGAAATTTTATTTTCTTCAATTGCATTTTTGCCTCATGTTTTAAGAATAAGGCTTTCCAAAATGCTACTAAAAAAAAAGATCTTGCCATTTTTTTTTAATTTGGTTTTCGTGAATACCTTTGGAGAAGCAGGCTGAGAGGAGAACAAATGTGTCTCAACAGTGTCATCTAGTGGCCCTTGAGAGAGCAGCAGCAGCTGAGCTGAGCTGGACTGCTAGCCATCACCTTCTCTTATACACTGATTAATGACCGACCCACAGATTTGTACTTGTTGGGGGGGAGGCCTCCCTGCAGGCGACTTGAAGACCTTTTCCATCCAGAACAGATGAGAGAGCAGACTTCTAGCAGTTTGCACAGGAGATGATGAGGCCATCCGTGTTGCTCTGGAGGAAGAGGTCCATGCTTTTAGTTCAGTTGCTAAGAAAGATTTGCTCTTTGCACACCTAAAAATATTTTCCGTGTAGTGAAACCACAAAGGGAGATTGGTGCCTTCCAAGAAAAAAGTGTTCTTTAAGCTAGCCTAACACAGCAAGTCAAACTACATGAGCATAAGGACTATGAATTCATGCTTTGTGGGGAACTGGTGTAGTGAGTGGAGAATGTTGTCTCGGTTAGCAAAGCTAATAGGAACAATTCAACAACCAGGATATTTTAAAAAAGACAAGATAGGAAAAAACCCACAGAAATATAGTTTTTGTGTTTTCAAATAGCTTCACTTTGCTTGTGTTTGAGCTGCTATGCTCTAGTGTGTTCACTACATTGCAAAAATCCAGCCTACCAGTCATGAAGATGTGGATCATCATCTTTGATTCATCATTGGGCAGCATGAGATGTGTTCCCTCGGTCAGAAGAGGCGAGAGGAGCGTACCTATAGACAGCACACGTGGTTTCCCAGCAGTCCTGAGGAGTTGATAATGAATGTAAGTATAGGAGCTGGCTTGATTCTTGGGGGCAAACTTTTATGAAAATGAGATACAACCGTATGTGGTAGTGAGATGATACACTACAATTGGGGTCCCGTTTTTGATGGTCTTAATCTCAGGCCCTAGAACCAGGTCATTGAATTTACTGTCCATTTGGGGGAAGAAGCAGAAGAGAGCGGAGTGGTTTGTGTACTACTCTTGTTCAATCCACGCTGTCTCACAGGCATTTATGATCTTTTGGCCTACGGTTCTATTAAAATACCCCTTTGTACTTGCAGTCTGATACTGGGTGTTCACACTGCAACAAACAGTACTAGTCAAGGAGACAGAAATCCATTTCAGTCTTCATGCCTGGAAGTCAAAAAAAATTAAATAATCAGGAGCAATTACACTGAAGTTGGCATTACTTTATTAAAATTTACAAATCAGCAGAGTGTATGAAATCCATCAAATATTACGTATCCTCTTTATGAAACCATGACAAATCATATAAATGATAGTTTCCATCATGACTGCTAATCAACCACTTCACTTTTAATTTTATTTTCAATAAACTTCGAATAGCATATGAAAATGCAATTTTTATATAATGGAAAAATGCTCATAAATCTTCAGTAACCTTAAAGGCCATGACCACAGTTTTATGGTGATAGGTCACAGAAAAATAGTGTGTATTTATGCCAATTAGAATGGTAGTTCATATGCTGCTGCTTGGCTTTTGCAATTAGAATCCTTAGCAGAAACTCAGACAGATGTATCAAAGTTGTTAGAATTAAAGTTCAAAGCTATTAATAAAAAATCGCTAGAGCTTTTGTTTTTAAAAAATATTCTACAAATTTCCTGATGTATTCTATCTGGAATACAATGTACATATGCATGGTCTTTTTAAAGTGGGACTAAACGATAGCTGGGTAGGTTGGAATTACTTGAGAGGAAAAATGAACATTTTTAGTTTTTAAGGGGTTTTCCCCTCCTACAATTTGGCAGATCTTTGTTTTAAAAACTGTAGCAAAAGGAATTCTACTCATGCCTTCTATAGTTTCACTTGCATCTTCATTTGTCATTTCATCATACGCTAAAGTGAAGGTGAATCTTAAATTGTAAGTACTGAAATATTTACCATTTCTAATACAGCCTTTCATTTATAGTTTTCAACTCACTTTAGATAGCCAGAATTGTATTCCCTCTATTTTGCAGGGGAGTCAATGATCAGAAACAGGCTCATACAGGGGACAATTTCAAGCAGGTAAGTTAAACTCCTGTTTTCAGCAGTCCTAGTAGAGGAGCTTATTCTGATTCTGCATGGAGACAGACCACGCTGGGAGCGAGGAAGGATGAACATTTTCCCCAGTGCCTGACGCAATATTCAGTGAGCCTCTGGCACAGCTGAGACTAGCCCAGGAGAACTGCCTGGAGTCCGGAGCCTGCACCCGATAAGCTCCGCCTGTGAAGAAAACTGCGGTGCTATAGTTTTTGTTGCAGACTTACTTTGCGAAACCTGCAAGCTGTTAACCAAACAATACTGTGGCGTCATCTGTGTCAGAAGAGTTTTTCGACTGTAGATGGCACTGCAAGGTAAATGCAAAGGTGTGTCTGGTAGCTGTGGAGATTTTCTTCTCTTGGGGTTTTTTATCTCTGAAACACTCTGAAATCAGTGTTTGAAGACTTAAAAAATTTTAAGACCTAGAGAAGACCTAGAAAGAAGTGAGGTGAGGCCAGAGGAGACCTGTCTGGAGGTGATGTAAAGGGAATGCCATGCTATCTTTGCCAACATACTATTTAATGCAGGGCTATCCCATTGTGGGAACCAACACCTCCCACGACAGTGGTGGGTCACCGCAGAGATGGACAGGAGTGGTGACTCCAGCTGCTCCTGGCATCCCTGGGTCACGCAGCTGGAGCAAGACAACCCAGGTCACTTCAGCCGGGCCATGAACTCCTGCAGAGAGCACACCAGTAGACTGGGAGAGACGGGCTGCTTCCCACTGTGCCCCGTGCTGCAAAGTGCATCCTGACCCACAGCACTTTGCACGGCAGTAGGTGGGCACGCTGTGCCACCCAGACTGAGCGCAGCGGGACCGTACTGGCAGCAGCAACCCCGAAGCCAGTATACCTGGCGCTCCGTGCCAGAGAAGGTGCCAGATGCCTTGTTTGGGGATAGCACCAACATAGCCCAAATAGCTGCATCTGGGCATGCAATGGCCAGAAAAACATCAGCTGTACTGTAAACTGGATGTTTACCTACTCTTCACAAAAAGTTTTAAAAAATAACCTCTTTTTTCTTATCATCAGAACGAGGCAAGAAAGGCAGTTCCTCTCTGTTCCCACAAGTTCGGAAGCTATAAACAGATCCTCCATGCCTCTTAACCACCATGATCTTGCCTCTCCCCTGTCTGTGAGATGGCCACAAGACCAGCAGTGTTATTTGCAAGGGCTATGGAGTCCGAGATGTGCACTGGAAAGTCCTTAGGAAGCCCAAGAGAACACCCTTGATTCTCATGTCTTTCCATCCATCCTCTCCCCTCCCGAGGAGGCTGATGGTAGCCTGCAGCCTTGCACCTTCTGTTCAGGAAGATCAGGGTGGGAGGAAGATGTGCAGGAAAGAACCACAAATTGAAATCCCTTGCTGCACTTATACAATAAACTTCTCACAGAATAAGGACATGCTTTGTTTAAAACCATGCTCTTCTGCAAAATATTTAACATCACAACAGATAGCATCCATTTTACATGTACTGCAGTTTCTGATTGTATTTAAGATTATACACCAGTAACTGCAAGTAGCTGTCCCTTGGACAGTTTCTGCCAATGATTGTCTTTTACTACCGTGGGTATGCAAATACCATTTTGTTTTATGTATGTTGTGCCCTTTTCCACAGGTTTTTGCAAAACTTTTTTTTTTTTTTTTTAATATGGGACAAATGTGAGACAATGTGTTCTCATCACATAAGCCTCATATCACTTGTCACAAACTAGCCTTTCTGAGTATCTAGACTACTATAATAACAGAAAATATACCTTGTACATCAGAAAGGCTCTCAAGGTCTGATTAGACAAGTTGCAAATCTTATGAGTTAAAGAAGAGGTGTCAGAGTATTTGACACGACATGGCAGCATGGAAGCGCTCCCAGTCTTGCGAGATGAAGAACCTGCTTTGCTGAAGCCGTGGTTTGTTGAGTGAATGCTCCTGGGTGCTCACCGCCTCTCCATTTCCTACTTTACCTTCGCAAGGGCGCTCCCAAGTAGACTGAGCAGACTTCAGGGAGTCCCCGTACTTCACCATCCTCCTTTTCATGCTATTTGATCCTCGGACTTCTCCATATTTTTCTCAGATGGTATTGGTATATGGAATTGAGTAACCCGGTCTCTTTGAGTAAGAGGATAGACTTTCTTAGAGCAAGATGCACATATTTTTAATAAATTTGCAGATACTTTACTGGCTATCTGATAAATAAATACTAGTCTGGTTTCTTTGCAAGCCTGCCCTGCTAATAGGTGTTACGCTGAATCTTCCTCTATCAGTTATGTAATACAAATTTCCTAGTATTTTATAATATTTTCTTCAAGTTCATAAAAGAGAAAGATCATGAGGAACTTATTTAGTATCAGCAGAAGGTAAGCCTGGAGCTGATTAATTTTTTCTTCAGCAGAGAGTATTACTGCTGCCAATAAGAATTATTAGTCAAGGCTCTAGAGGACACTGGTAATAATTAGGCCAGCTAAGGCACATAAATAGAAATGTGAAGGGGAAAATCTGTCACTCGACACTTAGTATAGCTGAAAAGGAAAAAATTATTTTCATTTTTGATATATAGACTGAACTTTTTGATTACTGGCTGATAAAAGTAATTACCATCTTTTTTCAATATTCAGAATCAATTTCAGAAATCTGTTATGAGATCGTTACAGTGATAGCATAAAGTGCAGAGTACATTTTTTCCTTACTGTCGCTTACATCTTCTCCTCTAATTCCTCCAGTAGCCGAAGTCTGGTGCAGCAAACAAGGCATGGAACTTTACCTCAATATTTCTACAGACTGCTCTGGATGGATGGATAGGATCCATAGGTTGCCAGAAAGCTGCCTAATGGGGTAGTGTCCTCCCTATAGCCTAGATTTATCTCCCCTAACCTTAAATGAGTATACACATTTGGAGCACAGCCAACCTATAATCCCTCAACAGTCAATGAACTGAGATGTATACTAAGACAAAAAATACATTCTGTAGGCTAATTAAGCCTCTCAAGATTGATGTTCCTCCTCAAATTCTGAAGATGGGTAAGCATACTGGTTTTCCTTTTTAAGTGCTGCTCTTTCAATTTTTTGAGTGATTTTTTACTTAAAGTCTAGAGCTGCTATAAAAAGTAACAATGGCAGAGACACATTTTTTTTCTGTAAGAGAATTACATGTTTATTTGTGATAATTCAGACCTTTACACCACAGACTGAGAAAAAAAAAGATGTACAGTTCCTAACTGTCAGGCACGTACTACATGCTTCGGGAACTCACAAATCTGGCTGTTGGACTACCCAATTAAAAAATACTCTTCAGTGACTCGTTACTGGCTTTTCATCTCCACTGCCTGTAATTTCTTCTGGAAGGCTTAAAATAGTATATTTTTCCACAACAATGTTGTCATTTTCCACTGGTAAAAAAAACCAAACCAAACCCAGCAATTTAAACAGAGGCTCAAGTTAACCTGTTTGAGCTATTTTTCTTTTAGAATGTTACCTTATCACCTCAACATATCTCTGCAAATCAAACTATATCATCCTGATTCTGTGAATGATATTCATTAGTTTGCTGCTTTTGCAGAGGCAGCACAAGATAGCAGGAATTTCTATTATGGACCTATGAGCTGGGGACAATTAGAAAAGCCTGAATAACAAACAATAGGTAAAGTAGTTAATATCTTATTTTTCCATCAAAATATTAGAAGTCCTGGAAAAGAGATCAAACTCTTGCATGGAAACCCATTGCTAAAAGCCTTTGGTTATTCTGTCAAGGTTTTGACTGACTCAGACTTTACAGAATCACAGAATCACAGAATGGCAGGGGTTGGAAGGGACCTCTGGAGATCATCTAGTCCAACCCCCCTGCCAGAGCAGGGTCATCTAGAGCAGGCTGCACAGGACTGCGTCCAGGTGGGTTTTAAGTATCTCCAGAGAAGGAGACTCCACACCCTCCCTGGGCAGCCTGTTCCAGGGCTCTGTCACCCCCACAGTGAAGAAGTTTTTCCGCATTTTTAGATGGAACTTCCTGTGTTCCAGTTTGTGCCCGTTGCCCCTTGTCCTGTCATTGGGCACCACTGAAAAGAGTCTGGCCCCATCCTCTTGACACCCGCCCTTGAGATATTGATAAGCGTTGATGAGGTCTCCTCTCAGTCTTCTCTTCCTCAGGCTCAACAGCCCCATCTCCCTCAGCCTTTCCTCGCAGGAGAGATGCTCCAGTCCGTTAATCATCTTTGTAGCCCTCCGCTGGACTCTCTCCAGTAGTTCCTGGTCTTTCTTAAACTGGGGAGCCCAGAACTGGACACAGTACTCCAGATGGGGCCTCACCAGGGCAGAGTAGAGGGGGAGGAGAACCTCCCTCGACCTGCTGGCCACACTCTTCTTAATGCACCCCAGGATGCTGTTGGCCTTCCTGGCCACAAGGGCACATTGCTGGCTCATGGTGAACTTGTTGTCTACCAGGACTCCCAGGTCCTTCTCCACAGAGCTGCTTTCCAGGAGGTCAACCCCTAACCTGTACCGGTGCATGGGGTTATTCCTCCCCAGGTGCAGGACCCTGCACTTGCCCGTGTTGAATCTCACGAGGTTCCTCTCCACCCAATGCTCCAGCCTGTCCAGGTCTCGCTGAATGGCAGCACAGCCTTCTGGTGTATCAGCCAGTCCTCCCAGTTTCATGTCATCAGCAAACTTCCGAGGGTACACTCTGTCCCTTCAACCAGGTCATTGATGAATAAATTGAACAAGACTGGCCCCAGTACCGACCCCTGGGGGACACCACTAGCCACAGGCCTCCAACTAGACTCTCTGCAGCTGATGACCACCCTCTGAGCTCTGCCATTCAGCCAGTTCTCAATCCACCTCACCGTCCACTCGTCTAGCCCACACTTCCTGAGCTTATCTATGAGGATATTGTGGGAGATGGTGTCAAACACCTTGCTGAAGTCCAGGTAGACAACATCCACCACTCTCCCCTCATCCACCCAGCCAGTCATGCCATTGTAGAAGGCTATCAGATTGGTCAAGCATGATTTCCCCCTCGTGAATCCATGCTGACTACTCCTGATCACCTTCTTTTCTTTTAGATGCTTGGAGAAGGCCTCCAGAATGAGTTGCTCCATCACCTTGCCAGGGACAGAGGTGAGGCTGACTGGCCTGTAATTTCCCGGGTCCTCCTCCTTGCCCTTCTTGAAGACTGGAGTGACATTGGCTTTCCTCCAGCCCTCAGGCACCTCTCCCATTCTCCATGATTTTTCAAAGATGATGTAGAGTGGCTTGGAAATGACCTCTGCCAGCTTCCTCAGCACATGTGGGTGCATCCCATCAGGGCCCATGGATTTGTAGGTGTCCAGTTTGCCCAGCTGATCTCTAACCCGATCCTCCTCGACCAAAGGAGGGCCATCCTTTCTCCAGGCTTCCTCTCTTACCTCCAGGGTCTGGGATTCCTGGGGGCCAGCCTTGGCAGTGAAGACTGAAGCAAAGAAGGCATTCAGTAACTCTGCCTTATCTGCATCCTTCGTGACCAGGGCACCCACCTCATTCAGCAGAGGGCCCATGTTTTCCCTAGCCTTCCGTTTGTTACCGATGTATTTGAAAAAGCCCTTCTGATTGCCCTTGATGTCCCTTGCCAGATTAAATTCGAGGCGGACCTTAGCCTTCCTTGTGGCATCCCTGCATACCCTGACAGCATCCCTGTACTCCTCCCATGTGGCCTGCCCCCTTTTCCACATTCCATGGACTTCCTTCTTCCATTTGAGTTTTGCCAATAGTTCCTTTATCAGACTTTATCAGGTCCTATTCACGACTCAGTATTATTTTCCAGCTTTTCTGTGTGCCTTGCTGTAGTTTTCTATTTTTTACAGTAGTATTTTGTATGAAATACCTGAGGGGCAGTCCAGCTTCTTAGAAATTATTTTTCCCATATAGAATCTATTCATGTTGTCCTGGGCTTTGTTCTACTTTAAGCCTCTTGATCTTTCCACTATGCTGTTTACCCCTCCAAAGGATGCCTGTCCCAGCTATTCACTTGAATTCATTACTGTACAACAAAGCATTGTTTATGACTGACTTCAGCTGTATTTGGACCTCCTTATCTCTGCAGATGGTCATTACTGTTCTTAGGCCAGCTGGCAGCATACTTGGAGCAAGGCCACCTCTGAAGTATGCTTATGACTGAAGCAGAAAGAAGCTATCACTAGGAAAATAATGCATAAATAAATTTCACATAGCATGCAGGGTTAGTTACAATGGTGAATGACTGCTGGCAAACCATTTATACAGCGAAATACAGAAAGCAGATTGCACAATTCACATTAACTGGGTCAGATGGCACAGGTAAAAATACTTGAGAATCACCTACATACAACTTCTACTCAATCTTCTTGAACTGCTGCTGAAGAACACATGTAACTGTTTTCAACTTCAAATGTTTTGTGGTTTAAAAAAATAGCTAGGTTGTTTTTAAGTCTTTTAATGCTTGCACCACACAGAAAAAAAAACGTGGCTTTAAAGAAACACATTGAAACTCTGGCCATTGGCATTAATATTAATACATCATTAATATATTTCTGTATTTTGGAAAAAGTGATGTGCGATTTTTTTACTCTGTATTTTACGTTAGGTACTGCTCATCTTAGTTCCTAGCTTCCCACCCCAAAATGCTGTACCCTAATCCTGTTTCGTATTAATCTGTAATCTGTACCGCCTATTACATCATCCAAGACATTAATTAAAAAGTAGAATTGAATTGAGTCCTCATGGAGTTTACTTGAAACACACATTAAATGAACCGTAGGTAATTACTTTAGAAGAGCAGTTTTTCAAATCCTTGTGCACATACCAAGCTTGCTTATGAGACTGCCCTCCAAGTTGGTGTCAAAAGCCTCACAAAAATCAAGCTGTATCATGTAAATTAGGCCACTTGCTCCGTCACAGAGACAAATTACACTGGCTTAAGACAATCAGCCTCGACACAGCCTTCTCGATGCTTTCTCTCACTTCATTATTTTCTAGAGACCTGCAGGCTGATTATTTAACTATTTGCTGTCAAGTCCCCCTGGAGGGGTGCTGCCTTGCCAGAGACCCATACTTCTTCACAGCCAGCCACGCCGCTTCTCTCGTGAAGACTGAGAGGAAAGGGCACTGAAACACCTCAGCTTTCTCCTCTTCACCTGCGCTCTCCCCATTATCTCCAGCCCCTTTCCTCGCTCACGACACGACGTGCGTTACCGGCTCCACACACCTGAGGCGGCCATTTTGATTTAACCCTTGCACACCGCGGGACAGCCCGTCACGGCACGCCCCGCCCACTAGACCCGCCTGTCAGTCAATCCGGGCTCCGCCGCGGGGGGAGGAGCCGAGGCGGCAGTCGCAGCCAATCGGCGTGCGAGGTGCGGCGGCGCCGCGGCCAATCGGCTGCTTGTTTCTTTGGGGGTGCGGCGGCCGCTGTCCCTGCGCCCCGCTGTGAGGTGCTGGCATCGGCTGTCGTCGTCGCCGCCTGAGGTGTCGCGGTAGCCGCAGCAGCCTGGCCCTGCCCCGGTGTCACTGAGGATGAGCCCCCGCGCTGCCCAGCGCGCGTCCCGTCCTGCCCGCCCGAGTCCATTCATCTAGCGACTGGTGAGGGGCGGGCTGCGACCTGCTGATGTGTCCGGAGGGGGAGCCGGGCCTGGGGGAGGGGCAGTGTCACGGCTGGCCCTGCCAGAGGGGACGGGACGGCGGCAGTGGGGGACTGTACGAATGGGGAGAGCCCCAAGCAGGAGGGCCAGGGAGGGTAAAGGGCAGCCGGCCACGTAGGATGGGAGGGGACCGGCTTCGAAGCGGAAGACGAGTGACTTGGACGCCTGTTTTGATAAGTCTCTTCTGTTGCTTGTCGCTTCCCGGCTACGTGGACATGTGTAGTGGGAGTCAAAACGGCCACCTTCCCCCCTGCCTGCTCCTGCCATGTGGCTGGCTCTTTGAAACACTTCAGACCTTCCCCCTCTTGACACTGGCAGCAGCCTCTGCCAGGTTTCCTTAGCTGGAGATTCTCAGGAAGCCTGTCGTGTTTCTGGCCTTCTTGGTGATACTTATCTGTGGCTTTTGGTAGCAGCTCACAGTGTTGCTGGCTTTGAGCAGCAGCCTAAGCACCAGAGAGCTGAAATCTCATAGTTAGCTTAAAAGGATATTTCCGTGCAGTCTTCTTAGGGGCCAGCCACCAGAGCTCTGAAATCTGGCCCTTTTTTTGCTGACGTGGTCAGTGTAATTGTCTATCTTCATGGAAACCGGCCGCAATTTGTGGTTTACAAAAAAATAATAATCGCCCAACGACATCTGATGTGAGTACTCTTTAATAATACTGTACCAAAAGTTCAGAGTTCATTCAGAAAAGTCAGCTTTTCCTAAGACTTGATGTATTTATTTGATAGAGTTTTAAGCGTGGTGAAATTCTAGAACTCATTTGTGGTTCATTGCTCCTGACTTATCTTCAGGTTATCCGTTTCAATAAAAAATCTAGAGCAAGGTCCCAGTGTATTGTGGAAAACCCTGTAACTGCCCTCACTCTACTTTTGTCTATACCACTTTCTGTATGTTTTAATTTTGTGGATAGTGTTAAGTTATTAAACGTAAGTAGTTTTGACTATTTCTAGAGAAGCCAAGCACAGTATTTCACAGTTTACTGGTTATGTACTATGATTCCTGACTAATAGATCCGCTCTGATGCGTTGTAGGTGAATTTAGCTACCAATGGTACTTCAGTGTTTTTTTGACAGACATGTCTGCCTTTAATTGGCAGTGCTTGTTAGCACTGTTAGGAGCCAATGGATTAGAGTTGCTGGATCACTGAATGTCTCATCCTGATAAGGATTATGCTGTTGCTGCTGTGGAGGTGGAAGTTGCAGAAAGGCTGGAGAGAAACTCTAAAGGTCACCTGCGCCAGGGGTGTACCTGTGCCAAGCAGTGGCACAGAGGCCCCGGCCTGGTAGATGAAGCAGCCTGGATCTGCCATGGCCCAGGGGACATAGCGGGCATGCTGGAACATGGTGATTTTTAAAGCAAATTGGTTTTCCTCCATAGCTTTACTTCTAGGCAGGTCATATTCATTTAAAACTTGAACAGGTTGCTTGTTGTCTAGCCTATTTTGAGAGCTTCATTAGCATTCAATTTATCATTTGAAAGTGCTTCCTGACATATAATCTTAATCTCTTACGAAATTTGAACAAATGACTACTTATCCCACTGTCAGGGGTAAAATGGACTAGAGTTTTGATTTTTCCTGTTTGTGTAACAGCTGCCTTATTCAAAGGCTCTGGGTGGTCTGTAGAAAACGCAGCTGAAGGAGAAACCAGATCTGATTTGCTCAGCCTGTACTCGTGGGTTGTTTTGTAAACCTTCTGAATCCTAGTTGCTCTTTCCAAAGTTTTCTTTTACTTACCTACTTCTCTTAAAACTTGATATCTGAACTAGAGGCAGCACTCTACCTGATGTTTTGTGTATTGAGGAGAGCAGAACCCTTGCTTTCTGTGCCTTGTATTGCAATGCTCCTGTAATACAGTAGAGAAGAAGCTACTTTTTTTAAAAGACTCTGTGTAGGAATTTCGGACTGCCAAACCACTCTAAGCTGCTGCATATCTTAGATTTACTCTTTTTTCCTTGTATATTCAATCACTTTTCCCCCCATAAAATATATTGTGTATTCAAATAATATTGTTCAAGGGCTTGAAAAGTCTAGACTTATGCCCAGACTTCAACAAATGTGCAGGGAGTTTCTGAACAGGTTAAAATATGTTTGGATATGTCGTCTTCTGAGTAGAAATTAGTAGTCTCCCTGTTCTTTAAAGCCTTGGACAATGTGCTGCATATAGCTGAAGGGTGTGTTTGCTGTTATTTATCTAGGAATTCATCTGTGTTTCCTTGAGGATATGTTGCTTAATGCCAGTGCTACATTTATTATATTACTACCCAGCTTCAATTTGCTAGTCACTTTAGTCAGATTCTAACATACTACTTTAATATGTATTAGTGAAAGTTGCCTTTAGGTAAGACTACAGTCAACAGAAAATCCTGGAAAATCTGTACCATGATAGCAAATTCCCATGGCTTTAATTGTCTAAGCTTTAGATTTGTTTTTTTGCTTAGCTTACCAATCAAGTAGTCTGCATGGTGAAGTTTGTTTTGGGTACAAATATTTTCAGGATTTCCATGCTGTTATGGTTACAGGTCTTTTGTGATGTTATGAAACAAGTGCAAATGGACCAACTTGGAGAATATTATTAAATAGCAGCATGCTTGTTTAAAAAACAACCCCCCATCCACTCCACCCTGGAAGTCTTTAAGGACGCACAGTACCCTTATAAGGATGGACTTAACCTTCCCAAAGTGTATGATATTGCCAGTCATCTCTCTTCATTTAGCAACTTACTAGCAAAAAGAAGAGCAAATGAATTTTGCACCTTCTGAAAAGCCATATTATTTACACTATTTTTTTTTTAAGGAGGGGTATTAGGATTGACAAGAAAAACTCTAGACTTCTTTTCTGTGGAAAATAGAAACTGTTATTTAGTTCCGTTTTAGGAGTCCCTTGCTGGACTTAGTAAAGCAGCCTAAAGCTGGGTTTCAAGGCCATGTCCCTAATTTGACAATTGAGTTACTTTAATGCAGTGCATGTGGAAGATGCAAAACCATCAATCTGTCTTCAAGTGGCACTGAATTCTAACTATCTGAATCTCTTCTGATTTCTTTTTCACTTCTATGCGAGACCATTATCTCTATTAAGATGAAAAAACCCACAATGGCAGCTACTAGCCACTGCCTTGGTACTGGTATCCACATCCATGTTAGACGGATTTTGCTAGATCTAATACTGAGTATAGACTTTCATCAGGAAGAATCTGAAAGACCACAGATATGAATTCTAGTATCAAATACGTGCCTCCCAGATGGGCAGTTTCAATATATGTTTCTGGCATCCAGCCATGTGGTAAGGGTTGGTTGGTGTTTCTCTTCTGATAGCACCCTTGTGCCTTTAAGCCAAGAGCACACAATCTCTGTGGAAATACGTTCTAGAAAAAAAGAAAATGGGAATGTGTTGATGGTGAACATGATCCTACAGATGTGGAAATGAGCAGTCTGGTATTTTCCTTCATCCAGTAGCTTGTGATGCCTCTGTGCTAAATGTCAGTGTTCTAGGCATCACAAAAATTTGTGCTGAATATGCTCTGCCTTCACTGGCTTTGTCTTCTGAAAGATAATGACTAAGAAACAGGGGGTCCTAAAGCTGCCTTGGTATCATCTCTTTTTTTTGGCTTAATTTTTGTGAGATTTCTTATTACCAGAATACAATTGATTATATATTTTTTTAATCTATTCTGGGAAGCATCTTGAATAACAAAAATAGGTAAACAGAACCCTTGGAGACCACTAACCCTCCAGAAGTCCCTTGTAAGCAGCTTTGATATGCAAAGAGATTTCTGGAACTCCACAGTGTGAAGCTTCTGCCAACTCTGTTCAGTTTTCCCAATGATTGACTAGAATCTCAAGATTTCACATCTGCCCTCTGCTGTTTGCAGGAGATGAAATCTACCATCATCATCCTTAGTCATTAAGGTATTTGTTAGCTTAGTCTTACAGATGTGTAAAATCTTTGTTGATTTCATACTCGAGAGGTGTGACAGCTTTGATTTTATACTTTTTAGCAAAAATGTGCCAAATCTTTGCCTATTTGTAGTGACTTCTTGAAAGAAACAGAGATTTTTGAGACAACCACAGTAGGTAGAGAGCTGCTTTTTCAGCTGTAGGAGTTCTGACTCCATAAGGGCAGATGACACATCTGACACACTCCTTCACGGAGGGTGTCTGATGGCTGTGGTGTAGTGGTGCTTTGCCTGCTCTGAGGGGAAGAGCTGAGTGAGAGGGCTCTACCTATTCACTTCCAGGAGGCAAGATACCACAAACATTTTCTTGCTTCTTAGGAATTGCTTCCAACTTGGTTGTAATCTTTTAAATTTTCCTGGGCTGTGAACATGTATAATAAGTAGCTCATGTCTCTAAGGGAAAATTTAGAAAACTGCTTGCTGCTGAAATAAAACATCTTTGGGATACTCTGAATACTGCTCCAGTTCCTCCATTTTTTGTGACTTTTTTCTATAATGAAAACGAGGAATCAATTTTTAAAAAGAATTTGAATTCCAAATGATAACCTATTGTATAATGAAAATGTTTAAAAGATGATAATCTTATTTAGCTATGTATGTCTTTTAATAATTACAGCATTAGGAAGACACTGGTATTGTAACACAAATATGATGAGTGCTGAGAAGCCTACAGAAATATCTGCAAAATAAAAGCAGAGACACATAATCAAAAGGGCACTGTGTTCTAGAGATTTCAATTCAAAGTTTAAAAAATGCTGGTGCTGTTTCTATTTTGTGTTTGTTTTAGGTGCTGAACATTCAGGTGGGACTCCATATACTAGAAGTAAGCATTTGGACAGGACAAAGGTTTTCACACTGACATGAGCATCAATTCACAATTTTAAAGTTTTAAAGTTTCACTTAAGGACCTACTTTGTATTTAAAAATAGTCAGGTCTGATTATTAACCCTTTTCAGATGTTGTAATAACATGATAGTGTGTGTTGTTGGTGTGCCAGTCTTCGTTGTGGAGGGGTGAAAACTTGATCTACAGCCTTCTGTCTCGAAACTCAAGGTGTATATATCAATGTACTAATATAGTATCTTGTGTTGTAATGTTTATAGTAAAGGAGGGCTGGGTTGGAATGACTTATAAAGAAATAATTCAGCAGAGTCAGATTTCACATAGCTGCACTAAATGTCACCATAATGGAGTTAGTGTGAGGTAGGCAGGGTTGTATTTCTGTCTAGTAGCAGACTTCTTATTCCTTTAATGTGTGGCTTGTTGTTCACAGTATTTTCGTGTTTGGTGAGGCTGGAGCTCAGGTGCTTTAAAGAAGTTTTTCTCTGGCCTCTCTGTTCCTTTCTTGTAATGGCACAAGTTTCTTTGGAACCAGGAGTTACTTTCTTCTGAATCATTTTCTCATGCAATTCAGTGTTTTAAACAGGTGTCTATCTGCACAAGGGAAGGTATGGCATGGGGCACAGCAGGACGACTTCCTTGGGTGGTGGTGCCCATACCAGTTTGCCTAACAGATTAGTCAACTTTATTTTATGACTTCCCTGAGTAATTTTTCTTTGTTCTTTTTATTAGTACTTTTCTTTCTTTGTAGCACTAATAGCAATGTCTTAACAATTAATTATATTTAAGATGTGCTTTACAAGGCATATGTAAAATTCATGCTTCTTCCATAGCATAATTTTATTGCCTAGTGGCATATTGATGAAATGTGACAAATTGGTTTGAGGATAATAGCACTTCTGATGTTTTTCCTATAGATCTCCAAATATTTTTAAAAAATTATTACTGTTTAGAAGGATGTTTGATGCACTGGCAATCTGAGTTTGCTGATAGCTGTCACCTGTCACACTTTGATTCTTTGGAGCAGCAAGTCAGGCTGTGTTCTTGAAACTGGCGCTTTTTCCCAAGCTTGCGACAGTGATTCACTTTTTATAGTCTGAGGCTTTAGAGAAGGTGAAAGGAGAAGAGTCCACACAGGTAGAGGTTGAACTTCTTGTGTTACTGCAGACGTTTGTATGTTGGTTATAAAATGCCCTGTAGAGTGAACTGAAGCTTGCTGTAACAAATGAAAGCTAAACAGTTGTGATCAATTTTGGTCTCTGAAATATTTCTGAATGTTACTCCTGGTCAGGGATGAGGGACTAAATTGTAGTGAATAAAAACTACTTTTGGGGTTTTTTTCCTTCATTTGCCTCCTCTTTGAAATTGGTTTGAAGGTACATACTGAACAACTTTTGATCTGTAGTTTTCCATTCCAGGTATTTAATCCCTTCTGAATGAGGTGGAAAAATAATTGTTGAAGGCTTTGTCATGAGATGTTTAAACGAATACTCTTGGATTAGAAATGTTTTTTTTTCTTGACAGTTGAGATTCCATTATGAGTGTTCACTCTAAACTGATTGCCACCAAGCTGAAAGCAATCTTGATGATAATTTTTGAAATAGGAGGAGGACTGGGATTTCTGTTTTCTTTTCAAACAAGATCATCTTTCCCTGACATGTCTTTGCAGACAGAGACATTAGCAAAATATGGTTACACATTCAGTGCCTGAAAAGCAATGGAAGCTAAGCTCAATAGGGTTTTTTGAGGGGGATAGGGGGCAAGGAGTGGGGTGTGCACATTTATAATTATATTATATTATATTTATATTATAACTGCCGGGCTGGAAAGATAGCAGGGTGGGGTTTTTTTTGTTTGTTTTGTTGTTGTCTGTGTCCATCCCCTGTCCGATCCCCCGTCCTGTGTTCCGCGCCCCCCCCCCCCCCCCCCCCCCCCCGAGGATTTGTTAACATTTTTAGTTTTATTTATTCAGCTTTCATGGCATTGCCCAGCTTCTTTTGGAATATTTTACTCATGGGTAGAGCAACTTTAATCTACAGTTTGCATAGCAAGCAAAAACATCAAGGAGTGTAACACATGATTGAGTACTACTTCACTCAGTTTGCAACTTATGCTTTAAAAGATTGAAGCGTGAATTTTTGGGGGGCTGAATAGCAGTTCACATGAAATCAGGCAGTGTATCAGTGATGTATATAGTTAATTTTTTCTATTTTAGATGGGTTTATGTGTGATCTTTATACTGCTGTCTGCACTTCATGTACTGTAACCCTTTTAAATATAGCTGCACATATTTAATAGGCTAGATGAGTGCTTCTGTCAGGCCTTCTTTACTTTTGAGAAAGTGGATGCCAGAGAAAGATGGATATGCTAAAGATAAGTATGCACAGATAAGCAGAAATGCTGTGTGCCCCAGACTGTGAGTATATTTTCATGAAGAAGAATTCGTGTCTTTGCCTCCTTTTCCTTCTTCTTTTTCCCTTACTCCTTCCAACCTAGACCTTTACTTCTTCCTGCCTATTTCAGGAGCTTCAGACGTTAGCCCTATATGAGTGCAAACAGCCTGAATTCAGGCTCTCTTGTACAAGTTGCTCTTCTTTGCTCTGTTGCCATCCTTCCTCTCACCTCTGTCAGAGGCTCTGGGAGTGGTGGAGAGGAGCCTTCCTGTTGATTCTGCAGAAGAGACTTAGTAGGGAGATGGGTAGGCATTCAGGCCAGGGAAGCAAAAGTGGGGCATAATCCTTCTTTGCAGTGGCTAAGGGAAACTGTGGTGGTCCCACCCTCCTTCTGGGTGTGATTGACAAATCTTCTGTTAGCCAAGGTGTACTCAACAGCTGTGGGGATTTTCTAGTGTTTTGGTTTTGGTTGGTGTGTTGTGGGAGGGTTTTTGTGGTGGTTTTTTGTTTGTTTGTTTTCCCTCCTAGCAGTCTTTTAGTTTGGTTCTTGCTTTCTGATCACAAAGTAATGATATAATTATACAGTAATCTATCAGGGTCCTAAGGACCCTAAGATTGGGAAAGCAAACTTTTTTTCTCTTCATATGACTTTTTTAGATCCAGTTTACCATGTAGCCTCTAAGATTTATGTCAAAGAAAGGGAGGAGATGCCTTTGCAGGCTGGGGTGGGGAAGGGAGTCATGGCTTTTTAAACTGACTGAATACCTGAGTATAAGTTCAGATGACATGGGACAGGTCAGTTAACCCTTGTCACATTACTCCCATACATGCAAGTGCTAGTTTGATATGCATTTAAATTGGTACAGTTGCTGGGGAAACGATTTTTTGTTTACTAATCTGTTCTGGTTTATTCTCTTTCAGGTCTCCCTTGCAATTATGGAGTTTTAGAAGAATAAGGTAGTGTGGAGGGGGAATCCCCCTCTCCACACTCGAGGTAGTTCACTTTTGGAATTTTCTATGGACAAGGATATTTGTTATATAAGATGGTGAAGTAAGACTTCTAAATATATGTATTTATAAATATTTATTTGGATCAAGTGCCAAACATAGCAGTACAAAGATTTCTAATGGCAGCTGAATAAAACTGGATTTACGTCCTTGGAATTACAAATTTTTTAAGGCACTGTGTTGTGTACTGAATTGGAGTGCCTTGATACACTTAAGGGTTCTTCCGCTTAAGGAGAGGAGCAGCTTTAGAAGTGAAGATGAGTTCTCTCATGCCGGACTGCACTTCAAAGTGTCGATCTGTACAGCATGCTTTGGATGTTATTTCTGTAGTAACCAGAGGAAGTGAAGGCCAGATCAAGGCCTTTCTCTCTTCTTACTGCTACAATGCAGCAACTATAAAGGATGCCTTTGGTAGAAACGTTATACATCTTGCTTCATCTTGTGGCAAAAAAGGTGTGCTAGACTGGTTGGCTGAGACCAAAGGAGTAGATCTCTTGGCGAAAGACAAAGAATCTGGATGGACAGCTTTGCACAGAAGTATATTTTATGGATACATTGATTGTGTTTTGTCATTACTGAAGGTGAGTGATTTGCAACTGTAATTTTCATTGGTACCTACATTTTTTAGAGTTGTATTGGTTGTGTAAAAGTGAGTTTTTAAACTTGACTGAAAGCCTCTTGAGGATTGTCTTAATACTATGTTTAGATCACAGTGCATTTATTTACTTGAAAGTTGTCTCTGTGTTCATAAAAGATGTCTGCCTTAGCCCACGCAGAAATCAGCACTGACTGAGGGTCCCTGATTAATTGTGGATTTCCTTGAAGGCTGGTTTGTGTGGATGATATCAGTGTCAGGATCTTAGAAGTGGAGAGTGATCAGACTGAAGGTACTCTAAAAGTAGACTCTTCAGGAATTATACCAATTAGTGTTTTTACAGAAGATAAATAATAAAAGCCTAAATGGAGTTATAATTAGAAATGAATCTTATATTTGAGAGAGAAACACTTAAAGATGTGGAGCATTTTATTAAGGAAATTCCTATTTCATACATGTTTTAACCAGGGCTTTTGCTCAGTCCCCCTCATTCCTTTCTTGCAATTGCTCTTTCTTCCATACCACTTAGCAAGTTGTGTATGTTTTTGATTGCTCTTCTGTTCCTCCTGTCCCAAGTACAGCAAAGGGAAGAGCTACATATGGTTAAGATGTTCAGGGTCCCTTTAACCACGTGAGAAAATGAAATATTTGTGGTTCAGGGTTACTTAAAAGCAAACCTTTTAAGGCAGAGAATTTTCCCTTTTGAGTTCAGCCTTTTTAAATTGCAGTGACTAGCTATTTGTAAGCATTAAACTCTGCTTTCAACAAGCAGTTTAAGCAAAATGGTTGTGGAACCATTAGTTTTTAATTCTTGAAGGTCTGGTAACTGTTAAATATGAATTTCATGTGCTGTACCCTTACGTCGTGAGGAGGTTTTCATTAAACTTCACAAAAGTAGGTGTTTGTGTGAAAATTGTACATGCTTCTGTTCTCTAGAAAACTGGAAACTGTGTACGTGATGTATGAAAAAGTATTCAGTCCTCTAGTGTGTGTGTGTATGTCTGTATCTTTGATAATTGCTTACAGGAGGCCTATACAGGTTTCTCCAGACGTATTCTACTTTTGTCGGTTGCATAAATGAGTGAGGTTTTTTCTGATAGCTAGTTCGGCTGATGCTCCTCGAAGAAGCCAAATGAAACAGCTCATGGAGAGTGCTCTGCCTCCCAGTTCCTTAACTGAAGTCTCTCTGCTGTACTGCATTCTAGAAAGGATATGTTCTTAAGGTATTATAGCAACAACAGGAAGGGATTATAGAATAGCATTATGAAATAGCTGAGCTAGAAAGAGATCTCTGAAGATTGTCTAGTCCACCCCCCCTGCTCAAGCAAGGTCAGCTAGAGCAGGTTGCCCAGGACTGTGCCCAGTTGGATTTTGAATGTCTCCAGGGATGGAGACTCAAACATCTCTGTTCCAATGTTTTAATACCAGTCCAGTAAAATGGATTTTAAGTTTAAACAGAATTTCTTATATGTCAATTTGTGCCCATTGCTGCTTGTCCTGCCACTGGATATCACTGGGATCCCCACTCCCCACCTTCAATCAGGTATTTATTATACATATTGGTAAGATGTGCCCCCCCCCCGCCCCAAACCTTCTCTAGGCTAAGCATCCCAGCTCTCTCAGCCTCTCCTTGTTGTCAGATGCCTCAGTCATCATTTTCCTGGTCTTTTGCTGGACTTGCTCCTGTATGTCCGTGTCTGTCTTGTACTGGGGAGTCCAGACCTGAACCCAGTGCTCCAGCTGTGGCTTGCCAGTGCTGAGTAATGCCTGCTGGCAACATTCCCTCATGCAGCCCTAGATGCTTTCACCGTTCTTAGCTCCAAGGGCACATTGCTGGCTTGTGGTCAACTGGTGGTCCACCAGGAGCCCCAGGTCCTTTCCTGCCAAACTGCTTTCCAGCCAGTCGGCCTCCAGCTGTATTAGTACACTAGGCTGTTTCTCCCTAGGGCCAGGATTTGCATTTCCCTTTGTTGAACTTCATGAGGTTTCTCTCAGCCAATTGCTCCAGCCTGTCAAGGTCCTTCTGAATGGCAGCACAACCCTCTGGCTTGTCACCCACTCCTCCTGCTCTTGTGTCATCATCAGCCTTGCTGAGGGAGCACTCTGCCCCATCATCCAGGTCATTAGTGAAGATGTTAAAAGGTACTGGCCCCAGTATCAACCCCTGGGGTATTTAACTAGTGTGGATGACAGACTTCTGTTGCGGGGCTGGAGGCAGTCATGGCTTATTCTCAGACTGTATCTAACTACAAGTTTTGCCCCTCAGCAAGTGGGGTTTGTTTTTATAAAATTCAGACCACGTGCATATTGCTGCAGCCTCTATTCTG
The DNA here is from genome assembly GCA_009819775.1 of Phoenicopterus ruber ruber. Taxonomy (NCBI): domain Eukaryota; kingdom Metazoa; phylum Chordata; class Aves; order Phoenicopteriformes; family Phoenicopteridae; genus Phoenicopterus; species Phoenicopterus ruber. The sequence goes on from CM020217.1 coordinate 90,131,876, forward strand.
CTTGTAAATGACTTATGCAGCTGCCAAAGAGAAGAATATCTAGCTACCTGTTAAATCATAAAAATAGGTCAGTCTTTCTGTCGTATAGTGAATTAATACCAGCGCTATTGCTAGTAGGATTGCCTTTATCATTTGGAGAATATATGTTGTTGTTCTTCTGGCTAGTGTTTTTCCAAATGAAGTTACAGGTTAAAATCCTTCCTGCAGATATGGCTAGCTGTCCTTCTGTCATGCTTGAATGAATTGTGCTGCCTTGATTTTTGTATTTCATGTGTTTACCTCTTAAGTGTGAGATTCTGTAAGGTTTTCTTTTATGTTAGCCATGAGCTGTGGTACATAGGTACAGCCGTATTGTCCATTAGGTTCTGCCTGGGGACATCTGCAGTTCTTTCCTTCAGAGATCTGATTGATGAAACTTGACTTCCTTAAAACCAGTGCTGGTGTAGCAGCACTTTTTTATATTGCGAAAACGGTATTTACAGAGAATATCTACCTCTCTCTGAGTTCTAAAGCAATGACCTGTTCATGCTTTGTGCTTCTGAAGCTTCCCTGCTGCTGTCTTGTCTGGCTGTTCACATCCTCTTGCCTTTTCTCAGCAACTGTGAACCACTGTTCCCTGCTTGTTTTCAAAGCCATAGGAGATTTTCTTTATTTTCTTACTTCTCTGGCTTGTCAAAACTAATTCTGTAAACATGCCAATGTAAGAAAATGTGTTCTTCGAAGCTGGTAAGTGCATTTTTGGTAAATACTTGCCCTTCCTAGATGGCAGTGCTTTATCTTCAGGTGTGTTTCCTTTGTGTTTCACTGATTACATCTTATTACTCAATCAGTAGTCATACAATAAAATCCCAGTTAATAGATCAACATGATGTATATGTAGCTGAACAGAATTGCACTGTTTTTTTTTCAGATTTGCTTACAGTTGACTTGAATCTGAAGATTTTTTTTATCAATATTAAACTTCAATTAAAGACTTGTTTAGCTGCTTAAATGTTTACCTGGCATACTTCAAGCTGTGGAGTTAAAATTCACTTCTGTTTTTCTCTTCCTCTCTTCTCTTTCAGCATGGCGTTAGTCTGTATGTTCAGGATAAAGAAGGCTTATCAGCCCTGGATCTTGTGATGAAAGATAGGCCAATCCATGTGGTGTTCAAGAAAACTGGTAGGAAATCAAATAGCTTAAATTGTATTTTACAAGGAGATATGTTTCATCAATGTATTAATGTATGTACCAGCATAGACAGTATTTTCTGTTTCTAATTAGGACTGTGTAAGTTATGAGATACCTGAAGATGTGAGGTCACCAATATCATAAGACAGCAGGTGCAGAATCTTTGCAGTAGGCACATGATGCACATGTGTAGCAAAAATGAAGGAATAATGACTGACTTAGAGGTTAAAAAAAAAAAAAAAAAGGCAAGTGATATAACAGGTAACCCAAAGAGGTTGTGGAGACTCCATCCTTGGAGATACTCAAAACCTAAGAGAACATGGTCCTGGGCAACCTGCTCTAGCTGACCCTGCTTGAGCAGAGGCGTTGGACTAGATGATCTCCAGAGGTGCCTTTCAACCTCAGTTACTCTGTGATTTTTCTCTTTTATCTTAATTCAAGTTATCAGAGAGACTTCAACGTCTTTGAATTTGACAGAGTAGTTTACATCACTTCTGTGTCTTTTGTGAAAAGAGGGGGAATACGTTCTTGAATCTTCAAAATATTTTTAGGCAAGGTAGCTTGATAGAAGCTAGTTACAGTCACTCTAAATACAATTTCTCCAAATAGGAAATGAATATGTAAAAATAACTGCCCTGGTTCCGGCTGGGACAGGGTTAATTTTCACCAGAAGCTGGCCGGGTGGGGGCGGGGGGGGAGGCTAGGCCGTACCACGTGACCGCCCCGCTCCCTATATAGCGGGGCCGGCGGCGGTGGCGGGATCGCTGCTGGGAGCGGGGCTGCGGGCGGGCGGGAGCGGCTGCGCTGGGAAGCGCCCTAAGTACGCTCTGCTGCTGGTGTTGTTGGGCGTTCCTGTTTGTTTGTTTTCTTTTCCTTTGTTGTCCGGTTAAACGGTGGTTGTGGTGGTTGTTAACCCACGAGTTTTGCCTTTCTTTGTCCCGATTCTCTCCCCATCCCACCGCGGGGGGAGGAGCGAGCGGCCGGTGGTGCTCAGCTGCCGGTTGGGGCTAAACCACGACGGTAACTCTGAGCACATGTTTTTCTTTGACAGGCGAGTAGTTTTTTGCAGTAGCTTGTATTTATTTTTGTACTTTTTTATACTTTTCCACCCCCCTGCTTTCGCCTTTTCTCCATGTCCCCAAGTTCAGTCTTATACAATGAAATTTGTTCTTTTCAGCTTGCTTCCAGTCAGTTTAAGTAATGGTGGTTACACAAATCCTGAGTTTTAGGTATTTTTAATTTTATCTTGTAAAATATGTTAAAATTCTTTAATCTTTTTAATAGTGGTGCAACATGATCAAATATACATTGATTTCATTTTTTTACTCATCAGAAAGTGGTGTTTAGATATCACTGTAACAGAGAGGTTATTTAAAAAGTACAAAGTGTTAGTTTTGGTCACACCTCTGATTTGAAAGTGTTTATGGTTTTCATCCATGGCAGCATAACATTTTTTGGGGGAAGACTTTTTACTAAATTGAAGCAAAGCATGTATAACCTAAGGTAATAGTAGTTGTCTTCTGAAAACATAACAAGTAGATCTGCTGCTGAGGAATGTTTGCATTTTCTGCAGCTGGAAAATATATATAAGTAATGTTGATCATCTGTAACTTATTGATAAAGTGTTTTGTCATAGCACTTTACGTCTCATAAGACTAAATGTTTTTGAAGTTCAGTTTTAGGTAAAAAACGGCTTTCCTCTTCAAATTTTAAATAGAAACAGCAGGAGTAGCTTTTCCAAGTCAGTATGTGCGAGACATGTAAATTTACAAGCTGCAGAGAGAATTTTTTTCATTGCAGATCCCACGGAAGTCTACACCTGGGGAAACAATATAAATTTTACTTTGGGTCATGGTGGTCAACAGGGTAAACATCATCCTGAATTGGTGGACCTTTTTCCTCGGAATGGCGTGTATATCAAACAGGTATTTTTAATGTATTACATAAGCACCTTTATTGGTGAGCTTGGAGGAGTGTTTGAGGGGGAATGAGTATCAAAGATGTTATCAAGCTTTGAAAATTTGCATGGGAAAAAAAGAAGTTAGGTCTGTGGGTTTTTTGTTCTGTTTGGTTTTGATGCTTGTGTTCCCCTTCCACCCCCCCATCTCTTTTTCTTTCTTCCTAGTTAGTTCTCAGCAAGCAGTTTCCATTGATCTGGCAAGCAGCTTACAGCAGCTAAGGAGTACTAGAGTAGGCCTGCTGTGTTATATTCTTGCTGCTTCCCCCCACCCCAGTCACCCTCAATGAAATTGTGGTTCTCTATTTCGGTGGGGAGAATGTTGTGGAGTTTTTTATCGTAGAATAGTTTGGGTTAGAAGGGACCTTTAAAGACCATCTCGTGCAGGCCCCCTGCAATGAGCAGGGGCATCCTCAACTAGATCAGGTTGCTCAGAGCCCCATCCAGCCTGACCTTGAATGTTTCCAGGGATGGGGCATCTACCACCTCTCTGGGCAACCTGTTCCAGTGCTTCACCACCCTCATTGTAAAAAATTTCTTTCTTATGTCTAACCTATATCTCTCCTCCTTTAGTTTAAAACCATTACCCCTTGTCCTATCACAGCAGAGTTTATGTCATTTACCTTGGATATATGGCTCCTATGTCATTAAATAAATTCAGAAGCATGATACGGAACTGTTTTGAGTTTCTGACTTCTTGTGCAACTCCCATAGTGAACTGAAGTGGGACAATGAATCTGTTTGATACATGTTGAATTAAAATTCTTCTTGTGTTGAAAGCAGCATGTGCTGCTAAGCACATTTGATGTAACAGTAGTTTTGTCCCTAATAACTTTTTGGGACTTCAGTTTAAGGATGCTTGAAAGTGTAAAGTACAACTTGAACAAGCATTCAGGGCAGACAATCTGTGCTGCAGTCTTTACCTGTTCCCTTCAGCTCTTCTGAGGCAGTATTGTTGCCCTTAAAACTCAATCTTTTGAGCTTCTGTTAGCCTGTAGGGCCGTGCTTGAACTTATTAAATGAGTTAATACGGTTTGTTTTAAATACAAACTGTAGGTCTCTTCAAGTAAGTTAAGGCAGTACATAATACATTTAAAGCAAATATTTTGTGTTCTTAGTGACTTGGTTTGGCAGTCCTGTGCTTTAATACTAGTATCTTACTCATATTTTCATGAACAGATCTTTAATAAAGCTGAACTTCTTCACAAAGTAGTTTTGTCAGGTGTTATCAGATTATCCAAGAAAATTAATTTGTCCTGTACTGCTTCCTCCCCACCCTTTTTTTGCACTTTTTCTTTCAGGTGGTACTCTGCAAATTCCACTCTGTGTTCCTTTCCCACAAAGGTCAAGTTTATACATGTGGACACGGACAAGGAGGGCGCTTGGGTCATGGTGATGAACAAACGTGCCTGGTATGCTATTTTATGTAGTCTAGCGTGATGTTTCTTTTATTTCAAACAGCAAGTCTAAAAAGTGAATTCGAGTTTCTGTGAGTGTACTTTCAAAACCAGTTGGCTGTTGATTTCAAGCAAACCCCCTTGCTCCCCACGCAATAACAGAAAATAAACTGTTTGATACTACCAGTGAGATGGCAGAGAGAGTAGAAGAATGTGCATTTAAATATATTTTAATTTAAGATAGCTAGATACTGTGGCCAAACCTCTGTGTTACGGCCCAATTGTTTTAAAGGGTAGCTGATGCTAGATAAGTGAAAGCAAATAGGTTTTGGCTGGGCTGCCTTTTTGAATAGGTTTGTGATGCTGTCTGATGAGTGTCAAGGCTGGCACAAAGGAAAAAGCAGTACTGTGGAGCTGTAGTGGCATGAAAAGTGATGGTAGGGTTGCTTCTTATTAGACTTGCACAGCTATTAAGTGAAAACTCACCTGTCATTTTCATTTGAATAGTACATTGTTGCAATATGCAAAACCAAAATTTGAGAAGACTAAGTAAGATATGACAATACAATTCTTAGACTTCAGTATCTTATCTTATGCACACTACCTGGTAGTGTGCATTTAGTTTGCAGCATAGTAATATTTTAAAATTTCTAATATCAAGTATCTGGTAGAACTTACATTATGTTCCTGGATGTTATAGTGAAGACTGGAGCTCAATTCTTAATGCTTTTTTTAAAAAGCACTTCTATGAAATCAGAATTTTTTGCAAATCGCTGTTTTGAAATTGGGATTTTACCCAGTTGAATAAAGGAGAACTCACGTTAGAGTGCATGAAAAGTCAAAGATACAGAACTGCTTCCTTATTCTGTGGATTTTTCTTAGGGTTATACTGTGTTTTGGAGGAAGGGAGAAATTTTTATCACTTACAGTAATTTAAAAAGAAAAACAAAAGAGATAATAGTTAGTATTTGTCCGGGTGTCCTGGAGATACAGTTTCCAACCTAATTTTGGAGCAGGTAGTTTAAAAATCATCTTCCCTCATAGCAGAGGATGCATTTCAAATGAAAGGAGTTCACCTTATTGCACTGGATGTGGTAATTATGTTAATGAGCATATTGTATGTTCAAATGCATTTTCATCTGTAGTTCAGTATTTGGTTGTGACTTTCTGTTGGTGTAATTTTAGTTTCATAGATGGCCACTGGTTAATATCAAACTTTTTTTTTTTTCCTTTCTTGTTCAGGTTCCGAGACTCGTGGAAGGCTTAGCTGGCCATCAGTGCTCTCAGATAGCTGCAGCTAAGGATCATACTGTTGTTTTAACAGAAGATGGATATGTTTACACGTTTGGTTTAAATACTTTCCATCAATTGGGTATTCTTCCTCCTCCTACTAGTTGCAGTGTTCCTAGACAGGTAAAAATAACATCAGTCAAAGCTTAGTTGTTCGTTTGTTTGTTTTTAACAGAAAGTAAAATGTGAAGATTGTACAAATAACTTTTAAACTTTTTCAGGACAATAAAGTCAAATGTGAGTTCAGATAAAATCTTGATTCTGTGTTATCATACATCTCAGTCTTAAATACTTACCTGTGTCCTGATAAACGTCTTAGTTTGTAACCTGAACTGTACTAAAGTTTGTAGTGTGATACAAGGTACAATTGCCAAAACCCTTTTCTTCCCCAAATTGTTCTGTAGCTGAAGTGACATAAAAGTAATAGGTATGTATTACTTGAGATTCATGCTCTTTACTCCTTTTGAATTACTGAATGATGGATCTCAGGGTTTGATGGTTGTGTCCTTTGCTTGGAAGCACTGCTGATTCTGGAGTCCTAATGCTTTGGGAAGAATAGTGACAAGGGAGAGATGGTATGGGCATCACAACTTGACTATATTTCTATGCTCAATCTATAACTTTTTCTAATTTTTTTTTTTAAGTAAATAAGAGTTACATTACCTTTTATTGAAGGGAAGCTTCATCTGGAGTAGAACAACATTGCACTACCAGTGTTACAAAAGTAGGAAAGTGTAATTGGCCAAAGTGCAACAGGATAGTGTATCCACAGTATTTGCTTTGATCTTGATCATCTTGATCTGGACAATCAAGTTAAATTTGAAGTGTGGAATTAGTAATATAGAATCATTTAGGTTGGAAGAGACCTTTAAGATCATTGATTCCAACTGTTAACCTAACACTGCCAAGTCCACCACTAAACCATGTCCCTAAGTGCTGCACCTACACGTCTTTTAAATACCTCCAGGGATAGTGCCTCAACCACTTCCCTGGGCAGCCTGTTCCGGTGCCTGATAACCCTTTCAGTGAAGAAATATTTCCTAATACCCAATCGAAACCTTCCCTGTCGCAATTTGAGGCCATTTCCTCCATATAGTGTTCTGCAATATGTTTAGGATGTTAGGACATACAATCTGAAGCTTTTTAGCTGACACTTTTGCAGCACCTGAGTCTTCTTTGGCTGTCTTATACATGTCCTGTGCAATCTTGTTCAACATCTTACATATGAAGGCAGCCTAAGGAGATTTGATTCTAGTTCTGATTAGATAATGCAAAAAGTTTACTTCTTTTTGTCAGTAGTGTAATAGTGTCCCACTTGACAAACTTCTAAATAATCCTGATTTATTAGACTGTATGTGGATTGATACCAATGCTTCATTCTAATGACTTTAGGAGTTAAATGTTGTCACATGTGAAATTCACCTATTGCTGCTTAATATTAAGATGTACTTTGGATTTGTGCTTAGGTTCAGGCAAAAAACCTGAAAGGTAGAGTGGTGATTGGAGTGGCTGCAGGCAGATTCCATACAGTGCTATGGACTAAGGAAGCAGTGTATACCATGGGGCTGAATGGCGGCCAACTAGGTAAGGTAGAAGCGTTCTGAAAGTAAAACCCAGCTGTTAAAAGATGTTATTCGTACTAAAGCTGTTATCTGCTTCTTAAAACAGAAGCCTGGTTAAAGCTTTCTCTTCCTTCTCTCTCTCTTTTTTTTTCTTTTTTTTTTTTTTTAACACCAGTCTGATGACATCATCCCTTCACACTTCTTTTGAAGAATATTTTTCATTACTACCAGTCACTTTCATATTTTGAGATGATGGGAGCTAATCAGACTTAGCTCTGTTATTTGAACTCTGATTCTTTCACCTTCCATGTATCTTGTGTGGTCCTCCTACTGAAGACTGTCAGGAAATAGCATGTTGCCATTTGTGTTGCAGATTACCCCAAGGCATGCTTGTCTCTTTCCAGCAGTCTGGCTGGTACTGCCCTTAATAAATTATAAATTAGCATTCAGCTCTCCTGCCTATGTTCTTCTTTCACCATGCACTGTAGATATGCTACTGATAACTTTTCCCATACTAACTTTTTAAACTGAAATGCTTGCCCATATCTAGAATTTTTTTCAGCAGTGCCATTACCAGAATCTTCACTTAACTCAGTATTATTCTGAAGTCAAGAAAGAACCTAATAAAAATGTATTACCAACTAGTGAACTCCTTGATTTGTTGTATGAATGGGATATTTTAATTGCTTTTGTCTTTTTTTAATAAACAGGTATTGCAATAGTGGTTTGGATTTGCATTTCTGCAATTCTGTATCTGTGTGCAAACAAAACTGTTTAGCTAGCTCTGGTACTTACAGTTAATCTGCATCAGTTCTGGCATCAGGTTCAGACACTTTTTTGTGTTCCTATTTAAGATTGCAAAGGTATGTGAAAAACTTGTCTTTGTCAGAGAAGTCTCTTACTAATGAATATTTTTTTGTTTGGTGGTGTTTTTGTTGTGTTTTTGGTTTTTTTTTTTTTTTATATGCACCCATCATATAATTGTTTTTGTGGTTGCTTGTGTTGTTGAGATTATTCTGGTGTGCACATGGCCCAGCGCAGTACTATATGGAGACAGTAATTCGATTGTAAGCGGTATAGTTGTGTCAGCTGGGCACTATGATAGACCTGTGGTAATAAACCTTGCCTCTTTAAGATATTTGGGCAGAGCACTCTACACATGACGGGGTTTCTTCCAGCTTTAGAGGTAGCTCTGTTGCTTGTTGCTGGATATTTGTACCCTGATCCACTCTGTGGTGCAGACATAAGTGCACACAGAGCAGGGTTATGTTACGTATGAGATTTTTTATGTTAGGTTTCTTGATGCAGCAGAGCAGCAATGGCCTGATGTATGTTTGTTTTTTTTTTTTTTAATATGCTTTCAGAGACCTTACATTACAGCTCCAGCCTTGTCTGTTGTTTCACATAGCTGCCTGCCTTCATGCTTACGTGCACTTACAGTAATTTTTATAACAAGCTTGTTTGGTATCTTCCAATGGCTGAAATAATCTATAGTTTATGCCAGTGTGATAGTATTTATAGTGTCTTGAACTGTAATATGATCAAATAAATGTTCTTTCTTTGGAATCAAAGGCAGTACTGCTGCAGAGCCTTAACCACATTAAATAGCTTTCCCTGTAGAATATGCCTTACTTCATATTTGTGTATCAAATCTTCAATGTTTTGTGGTGTTTGTGGTGAACGAACAAGTATGTGTGGTGGGTCTCTTATCTGTCTAATTGCTTTGAAGATGAATTATCTAACTACCTAAAAAATCTTCTAGAATTTAAAGGTTCTTCAAAGTAGTGTAGCAAAGTGTCCTTTAAATGCACAATATGCGGAACGGCAAATAATGTTTTTGGGGTGTGTTGTATTTTGTAGGTTATCTGCTGGATCCTAATGGAGAAAAATGTGTAACTGCACCTCGCCAAGTTTCTGCTCTACACCATAAAGATATTTCTGTGTCCTTGGTCTCTGCAAGTGATGGCGCTACAGTATGTGTTACTGGAAGAGGAGATATTTATTTACTTGCAGACTATCAGTGCAAAAAGATGGCTTCAAAGTATGTGTTACTTTTCTAATTTGTCACGAAGAACAATAGGTGAAGATTTCACTGTAGTCTTATACTTGCAAGCTATTTTAAAGATTTTTGTGCATAAAGTGGAGATAATAAATGCTCGCCGGAGTTTTCTTCATTTGCAGTTCTTTCATATGAACTGTATCTATCTTTTTTGTTTGTTTGTTTATTTGTTTTTGTTATTAAATGAGGCTAGGGTGCCACACACTGTTTACCAAAGAATTTTTTTTAAAAAAAACATACTAAGAGGAAATACTTTGTGCTACAGGTTTAAAAATATTGAAACTGGTATTTTTTGTTCATCTGTTAGCCTGAATTTATATAAATGCATCTTGGTCAAGGTGCTGAAGATCTGCTATTCTATTTAGTTATGTTGTTAACGATTTTGAATCAGTAGTTTGGGGTATGAATTTCATAATTGATGTGTGGATATAGTATGTTATAAAGGGTAGTTTAGGTTGCAGAGGGAATCTTGTGACATTGTCTGGTCCATATGCTAAAACCTGTTGAAGAAATTGGGCCCATGACTCATAAATTTAGGAAATTATTTGATCTCATTCTCTCTTACTTAGTTTGCAATAACAGATTAGAAGGGGTAATTAGCATTTTTGCTCAGCTAACTCCCAGTTAGCTTTTCAGATTCACTTCAAATCCTAGCAGTGTTTATTGACATGTTATAGCTTAATGATTGTTCTATACTTCATTTTCTACATGGTTGTAAGTGAAGGTGCTGGCACTTGGAGAAACTTAATATCATGTATTGCGCTCTTACACTAAGAAACTGAAAAGAGATAACTTGCATGGTTTTAATAAGGTAAAAAACAAACCCCACCAAAAACCTGAGAAACAGCCTACTGGGATAGGATAGGTCTTTTAATACAAACAGCTAAATGAAACTTATACAACTATTTTTTTTTTTTTTTTTTTTTTTTTGTAACGCTGAAGGTCAAAGCTAAATCATATACTCGTTTTCACTTGTAGAATTTTGTGAAGAACCTGTGGATATGATGTGACTTACGTAATAGCAAAACAAAAATTACAATCTACTAATAGTATTTTATTTGCAGTTATGTTAGTAATACCAGTGGGGAGAAACTAAACTAAACGTAATTTTTCAGTGTCACTACCTCAACTGTATTTTTTTTTTACTGCTTCTGTAAATGAAAAAGGTAACTCTGTCATAGAAGCAGCATCAATACACAGTGAAGAAACACTAATTTAACTTTTTGTGTTCTTTCAGACAGCTGAACCTTAAAAAAGTTCTTGTTAATGGAGGATATTTGGAATATAAGGTAGATACCCAGCATCTTAAAGAAAATGGGGGTCAGAAGATTTGCATTCTGGTGCTGGATGAAGCTGGAAGAGTAAGTTGTGTCCCTAGAAATCATAATTATATAGAAAGCTGCATACTGATTAATCAAACTTTAAACGTAAGAAGTTGACAGGTCAAAATCTCATGCATAGAAGATAGCCAACTAATTTGTGTAGAGCTGCTAATGGGTTTTTTTTGGTTGGTTGGTTGCATTTTTTTGTTGTTTGTTTTTGGTTTTGTGTTTTTTTTTTTTTCTTTAAAGGGCTGTGGGAAGACTACCAAAGTAATGTACAGTAGTTTATTTTTAAATCTGTGAACATGGCTTTTCAGTGAAGGTATAAACTCCTTTACATACGTAAGTGGTTATATAGTGTACGTGGTCTGTCCGCCCCCCCGCCCCTTCACCCCGCCTACCCGGTCACCTTTATACCTTCCAGAAATAGTCGCAGAAGTCGTCTCTAGACTTGGAAGTTTTAGAGCCTTTGCTGAAAACCAGCCGTTCTGTAGATGAGATGTCTCTTTTATTGTTGAAAAGTTGCAGCTAAACCTGATGAGTGGCTTAGTATTTATAGTTAAGTGTAGACACTGTGTTGTCTTAGAACTGGAATACTATGGCAGATTTATTGTTTTCTTCCCTCGTTCTTTCATAGAGTAACAGTTTATAGGACTCATCAAAAGCCCCCAGCCTTTTCTACGTCGCTGGGAGATCTAAACCTTCAGTGCCATCTAGTGGTGTTTACAAAAAGGTTTTGTTACTGAAATGCTGCCGCCTTAAAGAATGTTAAAAACTGAGCTTGTATATCAAAGTAGGGAGTAGTGTGGGTACTTCCTTTTCTTTCCTTGCATTTGACTGAAATATATTTTGGGATGATCTTGTCTTTTTGTTAGGTCATTAGTTGTCTTGGAAATTATAAACTTCCAGTTCAGTATTTGTTCATGTGAGGTTTAGCCTCTAGCATCCGTAATATTAGTAGTGCCCCTTCAACATCTTTGGGACGCTGCTCTATCAGTAAGAAACTATCTTGTCTTCCTACAGCAGTGGAACTATGTCAACCTACATTTCTTGTCTTTCCATGCTGAATACTGGCACGTGCTGGGATCTTTAGTGCTTTTAGGCATTATAAATTATCGAGTAAGGAGAGGGATGGAATCTTAATACTCCTGTTTCCCGAATCAGCACTTCCTGGTCTGGCTTGATTGTACTCTCTTTGAGAGTACTGTTTAGCCTAGCAAAGAGTAGGCCTAAGGGGGATCTTATCAGTGTATATATATACTTGAAGGGACGATGTGAAGAAGATGAAGCCAGGCTCTTTTCAGTGGTGCCCAGTGACAGAACCAGAGGCAATGGCACAAACTGAAACAAAGGAGGCTCTGTCTGAATATCAGGAGGGACTTTTTTACTGTGAGGGTGATCGAGCACTGGCACAGGTTGCCCACGGAGGTTGTGGAATCTCCATCCTTGAAGATATTCAAAAGCCATCTGGGCATGGTCCTGGGCAACTCGCTCTGGGTGTCCCTGCTTGAGCAGGGAAGTTGGACTAGGTAACCTCCAGAGGTCCCTTCCAACATCAACTACTCTGATTCTGTGGGACCCAAGAGAGGGGAAAGGAAATAGGTTACTCAGATTCTTTTGTCCCCTCCTTATGCAGGTATTAACAGACCCATGCAAGTCCTTCAGTGGGAAAAGATGGAAGCCCAACTTTAGCACCACTAATGCCACATCTGGGTTTTATCTTGCATGGGATTGTTGCTTCATGCTCACTTCTTTCAGACATCTACAGTATACCTTGTTGGGGTCTTGCTGTGCATGCAGTTCTTCACATTTCTGTTGAAATGTGAAAGCATTCTGTTGAAATGTGAAGTGCCTCTGGGATAACATATTTAAGAAGGAGGAAAAAAAAAAAAAATCTGCTATGGGATTATAGCAGTTCCTGAAGGACTGCACCCTGTGGAAAGGACCCACGCTGGAGCAGTTCGTGAAGAACTGTAGCCCATGGGAAGGACTCATGTTGGAGAAGTCCATGGAGGACTGTCTCCCGCGGGAGGAACTCCACGCTGGAGCAGGGGAAGAGTGTGAGGAGCCCTCCCCCTGAGGAGGAAGGAGTAGCAGAGACGACATGTGATGAACTGACTGCAACCCCCATTCCCTGTCCCCCTGTGCCGCTCGGGGGGAGGTAGAGAAATCGGGAGTGAAGTTAAGCCCAGGAAGAAGGGAGGGGTGTGGGGGAAGGTGTTTTAAGATTTGTGGTTTTTTCTCGTTGTATTACTGTGATTTACTTGGCAATAAATTAAACTAATTTTTCCCCAAGTCAAGTCTGTTTTGCTCATGTCAGTAATTGCTGGGTGATCTCCCTGTCCTTATCTTGATCCACGCGCCTTTCGTTATGTTTTCTCTCCCCTGTCCAGCTGAGGAGGGGAGGGATAGAGCGGCTTTGGTGGGCACCTGGTGTCCAGTCAGGGTCAAACCATGACAGTGTGCTAGCTTTGAATTTTATCTGATTTATAAGCAAATGAGTTGGACAAACTTGTAAATTAAGAACTAGATTAAACTTGTTTCTTGACTTGATGACCTTTTACCGTTCATGTTGAAATGTCAGTAAAAACTGTCCTGTAGATGACTGCAGTGAAGATGTTTGAATATTCAGAGAAGCTTTTCAAATGCCCTTCATGGGCAAATGGATCTTGATATCATAATAGATTTTCCCTGTTTTACTTGTGGGTTCTTTGTAATAGGTGCTCATAACACTTTAGGATATAATTTTGAAGAATGTCTTTCTCCTTTTATATGCAACTTTGAGATGGCATGTTCTTGTGTTTAAAAAAAGTAGTGTGTAATATGTAACTGCTTTTATATGATATGATGATTTCCCTTTTCTCTGAATAAATGATGATAGGTGTTTTGCTGGAAGTCGTCTAACAACTCCATGAAGCAGTGTCGTTGGGTGTATGGCCGGCAAGTCTTCATGTCCGATGTTGCTTTAAATAGGAACGAAATAATGTTTGTCACACAGGATGGTGAAGCCTTTACAGGGAAGTGGCTGGAAGAAGGGAAAAAAATCTCAGAAAAGAAAGGTTAGCTGTGATTTCTTAATTGTTTGTCAGTACTTCAAATCAATGTAAAAGTTTAATTGAATCTTTACAGTCTCCAACAATATTACGGGCTGAGTTCGTTCTTTCCTTTGTGGCTAACGGTTGGTAGCATTGACCAGTACTGTCCCCTTTCCTCAATAATACCAAGATACACTTACTTTGCAGCCTTCAGTTAACCTTCAGGTGGAGATTTCCAGGAAGAAGAGTACTTCTGAAGCGTAATAGTAGTACAAGGGTCTAACGTAATAATCTTGTCTAATAATAATATTAGATGACCAGTCCTAAGAGACTGGCATTAAACAAAAGAAGGAACTTGCTTGCACTGCTAAGTCTGTGAAACCTTATGTTTTCCAGATCCTTATCTGGGCATAATACAGGGTCCAGAGCAATTTCCATCTTACTAACTTGGCTCATATTGCTGAGAGTAGGTCCTGATGGATTGTTTTATCTGCAAGGAAGATACCTGTCTACTATATGACAAGATTTTAATTGAAACTGTCAGCCCTCTTCATGTAGGGGTCTTAAAACTCTGTGGATAGAAATGGGTTTACTTCCAGCCTGGGATGTATTTGAACTTTATAGCTTTATGTTGCAGTTCTGCTTCCTTTGATACCAAGATTCCATCTTTAGTTTTATCAGTCCACTTTTGCCTTCGTTCACAGCAACAATCTTTCCTCTGTTGCTCAATGCAGAGTTGCGTACTAGTTTTACTCTGTTGCTACTTTATTTTATTTTACACATCACATAGTAGTTCCCTCATTACAGAGGCACCAAACACAACTCCTTTTCGCTCTTGGTTTGTCCTGGTGCTGGTATGTGTCTGTAGGCACTCTCTTCTTTCTGCTTATTGCTGTGCTTTTTGTAGTTTTAGTATCTTTAAGGAAACTTCAGAATCCAGACCTGTTGACTAGTTGAATGTCTAGTTGATGTTCATCACTGATTTGTAATGAATGAGAGCTGCTGTTTTTTTTGAGAAGTTTTAACGAATGTGGTGAATGGTGTGCATGTATTTGGTTATCCAGTTCTTGAAAAATAATCCAGTATTCAGAGAATATCATGTTTTTTCAATAGTATTTTGTTACTTTGGGTATAATTTAAATAGATAGAAGATGAAGTCTGAAGGCAATTGTATTATATGTGCTGTAATTGATATGGCAGGAAAAGAGAACAATCTTGGCACTGCTGTACCCTGATGCACAGCTTGTTTCATTCCACAAGAGGTTGCATTGAATGTTAGGTGGAGTGTTTTCCCTTATATGAAGAAGCGGTGAAACACTTCCGCAAGAAGTTCTGAATAAAAACTCTCCTATATGTAATGTGAAGTTTTAGTCTTAAAACCTATTCCTACATTTCAGTTAAGCGAGCTGAAATCTTCAGCATAATTTAGCCTTATTCAGTGACTCCATCAATGGACTTAAAGAAGTCATAAATCTTGCCTTTTTGTTATAGCAGTTCCATCTTAATTAGCTGGACCTTTCTGTGGGGTTTTTTTCCAATCTTTGTTTTTTTTAGCAGAACTTGTATCAAGCCTTCAGAATTCTTCATGTGATGTGTCTTGTGAACATGATACAAACAGTGTGTATGAAAGAATTCGACTTCAGAAGCTTACTTTTGTCCACCGAGCTGTTAGTATTGCCACCGATCCTAGTGGTTGCAATTTTGCTGTTTTACAGTCAGATCCTAAAACAAGGTATATTTAAAATATCAACAACTGTAATTTTTCTCTTGTGTGTGTGTGTGATTGCAATTAAATCATTCTGCTTTTCAAAACCATTTTTTGGCACATACAGAAGTCACAGTAAATGTGGTTATCCATACTGCTAGAGAATAGCACTTGGTAGTAAACAACTGTGGTGAAGTTACCCAAAGACCTCAGCTTATTTGTTGGCATAATTGGTACAGATAGTGTTGATGTTTTATCTAAAGTGTTTAAGGCAAGCATTTGTGATGTATTTCTTAACACACTCTGAGCTCTAAATACTGTAGAAATTCACCCCTTCAGTAATTGCCAATAATCAACTTTATTTAAAATAAAAGGTGGATCTTTATTTGTTTGGAAAAAAAATGTTTAAAGTGGGAAAAAAAAAAAGTAGAATACTGAACCATGTTCCTTGCACTTTCATAATGGTTTCCAATATATCTGATAAGTAAGTAAATATTAGCTTTTTTTTCATATTGCTTTGGATTGTAATATGAAATGCAGCACACACCTCTGTTTTCTTGTTAGAAAAATGAGATGAAGATAAGATAGTTCTGGTAATACATATTTACTGGCTACATTATCAAGACGAAATACTATATTTGATACTCTGAAGCTAGACCGATCTTACGTATGTGGTTTAATTGCCTGAATACCATATTACTAGTTTTTTGTAAAGAATAGGATGAGAAATGTTGAATAGTCCAGCAATGTAAGAAAAAACCCAAACAAACCAAATGAAAACAACCTCGCCCTCTTCATTAAACATACTATGTAAAATTTTATGGAGCTTGTAAACAATGCTTTTTTTGATGGATTTCATTTTGTTCTAGTCTATATGAAATTCCAAGTGTGTCATTATCAAGTTTTGGAGAGGATTTTGGCAAACTGTTAGATGAAACAGATGAAATGGACAGCATCCATGATGTGACTTTTCAGATTGGCGCAAGAATTTACCCCGTGCACAAATATATCTTGGCTGTACGCTCTGACTTCTTCAAGAAGCTGTTTGTTTCCAGTGACAACCAGCTAGACACTCCAGACGTCTACCGTAAAGATGAAGATGCCGTTGGATGTGATCTTTATGTAATAGAGAAAGTTCATCCGGATCTGTTTGCATACCTTCTGCAGTTCATATACACTGATACTTGTGATCTTTTGACTCATGGTTATAAACCAAAAATTCTGCATAAAGAAAAATCGGAAGAATATCAAGATACTTTAATTTCTAACCTGAGCAAAATGAGTTTTGATGAAAATGTTAATGGAAAGTCTGCATTTGAGATTTATAGAAATAATCAAGTGCAAGTTATAAATGAAAAACAGAAGAGCAAATCTAAAAAAGGCAAAGTTGTTGGTGAAGAAGCTAACCTTATAAAAATGTTGCAAAGTGCTGCAAAGAAGTTTGGACTCAGCAATTTAAGTGGAAGGTAGGTGAAAAGAAATGCATTTATATTCTGGCAAGCTCTTCACAGAGTGTTTATATGTAAGCGGATCTAATCTTAGTTGTCATTAAAGTAGAAGGCTAGTCGGGGTTGGTAAGTTTAGCTTTTTTTTGCTTGTTTTATTGTTTGTAAGTATAAAAGTTTATAGCACACACTGTGTCATCTCTTTAAAGCAGCGTCAGTTTATTCTGATGTTCTTCGCTAAGAGAAAGCACGTATGACCTTTTCGAATCATGTCAGAAGCAGACTTTCATAGCATGATTATGTCCTTAAAGCATCATTTTTCAATAGGCTTCTATATGATGGAAATGTGCTGTCGGCCCTTATTGTGTCCTAGAACCTCTTGGACATTTGTATTTAAAACATCTGTCCTGTGTATCTTTTAAGGCATGAGCTCTCTGAAACTTGACATCCAATGCAAATCATCTGACTTTCCAGAATGACTGTCACAAAACATCAATACTTGTTTTGTTAGAGACAGCTGATGTAATTGAGTTTTGGATTGATGAATTTCTATGCTGTGGTCTGTAGTCTACCAGTTTTTCCATAGACAATGAACATATTTAGTGTAAAACAACATAAAAGTTAAATTCTTGTTTAAATGATGCCTTTTTAATGTTATGTGGTGAAACTAATGGAACTGAGACCAAATGTCTCTGTAGAACGGTATTACTCCCCCCCTGCCCTCGCATTTATCTTTTCCTTTCAAAGGAGGGAATGAGCTTTTTCAGGGCAGTTTTCTTCACTGTATTTTTCACAGACACTAACATTAATCAGCAAAGATGTGAAGCTGCTGCTAAAACTTGAGTTCCCAAGTAAAATTTCCATGTTAAAGCACTTTCCCGTGGAAGTGTGTTGCTTTGTAATCCACCACCAGCACTCCTGTGTCTTTACCATCCCATTCACAAGCCCCTTTGATGAATTAGGGTGCTAAAGAAGCCTGTGCTGAAACTTGCATCTCTTCCAAACCACTGTCTCTCTTCAGATAATTGACTGGTGGCAGTATATATAACTCCTAGATTTTTGACCCTATGGTATTGGACTTTGGCCTTAACTATAGCAGTATAGCTTTCATCTAAGATAATAAATAAGATAGCTAAGATGTGGAAAGAATGTCAGTTACATTTTACATCTGCAATGAAGACTTTCAAATAACAACTGGCCTTTTCTAGTTTTCTGTGATGAATGATTTTGATCCCTTTTCATATTCACAATATGAGCCCACTAAAGTGCTCTTACTTTGTGAAACTGTTCTTCTTAATAGTTTCAACTGTATACTAATTGTATTACTTATTACTAATGTTAATGATTTGCAGGTTGGATGGAGTCAGGTTAGAAAATGGAAAAATTAATGTTGTCAACAAGAAGAACGGGAACAAACCAAAATTAAATCAGAAGAAATGGTAAACTTTTTAAATCAAGCTTCCCTGCCCCCACCATCTTCCTCTTATGTCATCTCTTTATCTGTTAAGTGTAGGCTAAGGTTGATAAGCTGTATTTTAACTTTTGATCTACACTTGTCTCTTTCACAGTAACTCATGTTTGGAAGTTCTCTGTAGATGCCGATAGACTGATCTATGAATTAGTAATCTGGGATAGATTTATATATGGTATATTTTTGCTTCTTTTTGCTGTACATTAATGTGTTCTGTGGATTAACGGTGTCATAGAATACTAATGCCAGGAGAAATGTTGTGGGTAATCCAGTCAAAAGCAGTTTGACTTTTGCAAATATATTATACCCAAAGGCTTGAAAAGTCTACTTACACAGTGAAAGCTACATTGCATAAAAGTAGCTTTTTCACAGAACTTGGATTATTTCACTCTTCAAATGCATTGTCAAAGCTTATAGTGGTTACTAATGTAAAAAAAAAATAACTAACATAACCTAGATCATTTAAGACTGACTAAAATTAGCCATAATTAATTCATTTGGTCATAGCAGTTTTGAAACAGTAATTGACCATGTTTTGAAGGAAATACTTCAGATAGAATTTTGAGAGCTCAACTTTGGACAAAAAAATTCTCTCTTGAAACTATCCTGCCTGTACTTTTAGGTTCACTTTATATGATATTATTAAAGTTCAGGTGTGTTTTATTTTAAAGGTTAAATCCTAACTTGCTAAAGTAAGCATTTATTTGTAGATTTTACAGCTTGTAGTTCTTCTGAATAGTCACAGTTCTGATCCTATTAAATATCTTCTAGTTCGTACCTCTGCGATGTGACCCTGAAATCTGTAGATGGAAAGGAATTCCCGTGTCATAAGTGTGTACTTTGTGCAAGACTTGGTATGTGTGTGTATTTTTTTATAGATATGTATAAAATATAAGTCATATTGTCTTTTTTTAACTGAAATTTTAGTGCATCTTGAACTGAAATGCCTTTCTTTACAGATTATTTTCACAGCATGTTAAGCAGCTCATGGATTGAGGTAAGCTTGCCAATAAACATGTGTGGTGGTATGTTTTGTTGTATCAAGTAAGTGACAGCTTTTCAGTTTTTCCTAGAATAACATATCCTAAATACCGGCGAAAAGAAAAGGCTGGATTCTTGGATCCTGTTTGCAATAAAAAAACCAACACCCACATTTGTGGTTACTCTGTATTTGTACTGTTGAGATTGTGTATTAAATGAAAGTAGTAAAGGTAATAATGTATATCAAAGGAAATTAAAATACTACTTTTGTTTCAGAGGTTTATTTTGAGCTAGTTCATGGATTTATAAAAGCTGCTGGACTGTTCTTACAGGATAGTGCTTTGGATGAACTTTCATTTTCTTTCTGTAAAAGATGTTACAATTTAAATAGTATGCAGTATGGAATAGCTTTTCATATGTACTGAGTGAAAGATACAGCATAATCGAGAGTCAATGTGTAGAATGTCTAGTTGACTTTTACTGTTAATGAAATAGAGGATATCAAGGTCTATTCCACTTACTCATCTGCTACTGCTTCAAAAGGTGTAGATCTTTTATTTGTCTTGGTTCATATTTGTTAGCTGTGTGTCAATGCCCTGGTTGTTCCTGGACATTGTAATTTTACTAAATGCCTCTGTTCATTATCTGTTCAGTATCTGAATGCTGTTAGTAATGCTTGTTGAAAGAGAGGAAAGGTGTAAATGGAGAACCATTTTTCAGAGACTGAAAGCTGAGGCAGCGTGCAAGTGTTCTCAACTTTCGTAGCTTTTTGGCAATATGTAAATCTAAGAGCCTGGTAAAGTACTGGCAGTTCTCTTCTGCTGCGTAACAGAACTTTATCTGTCCTCTAAGTTACTGTGCTGCCTTTTCCTCAGTCATCCCTGAGGAAACATATCCAAAACACTGTGAGACGAGTGATTGATTTTTTTATTAAGTGTTGAATGTCCATTTGTATCGTTGATTTCTATATCAGTTGTATGTAGTTCGTAATTTTTTTTTAGTATAAAGCTTTGCTTTGATAACACCTGAAGTAAACCAAAGTTATTAAGTAGTGATGTTGCATAAACTTGAATGGTGACAATTACATGGTTTAATGGCTAATGTTTGCTCATACAGAAGCTTTGCCTTAATGGTTAAGATGGTTCTTCAAATGGAGGGTTTGCTGAGGACCTTGTTTTCTGAAGGATTAACAGTAATGGCTGCTTTCATTTTGTTCTTGCATTGGAATTTAGGATTTCATTAGATCTGTTACCTTGAAAGGATAGCAGTTCAGTACTTGCATAGGGGATTCCTGTAGTTCTACTTTTAAACAATTGTGGGTAAAGTAATATAATCAAGGAGGATTGTTAGAGAAGATGCTCAAACTGATGAAACACTGAACTGTTTCATGGATGTTTATTCAGAAGTTTGGACAGATTTTAATTGCTCTGCTACAATCAATTCTTAATTGAAGAACTTGAACAGATTTTGTGCAAATGCTTAAATAATTGTTTAACTTTGAAAATGTGACCCTTAGTCTGAGTCATTTGCTAAATATAATAACTGTTGTAATTTTGTATTTTATTCCAAGTAGTCAGCTTCTATTACTCTTTTTGTTTGTTTTTTTTTAATCCTTTGGCTTTTAGGCTTCCTGTTGTTCAGCTCTGGAAATGCCAATCCATTCTGACATACTACAGATAGTTGTAGATTACCTGTATACAGATGAAGCTCCTGCGATAAAAGGTGCCATTAATATATTTTCAACTCCACTGTAGCTCCTGCAATTTTTATATTTTTAAAATAGAAATTCAATACTTAATATGCTTGCATTGAAGTTTTATGTAGAAAATCCAAATTTTTGTGACTCTTGCTTTAGATTTTGAGGTGATAGCTGTACCCCAGGCCTCTTTGTACCTTTTCTTTAGTTTGTCAAACTGCAGTTTTCCTTTTCCCTTGTTCACTTGCTTCAAAAAAAGGACTCTGCTCTTCTAAGCTATTCCTTGTGCTGTGAAAATCCCATCAAAATTTGCAAAGCCATTACATTTGTCCTTTGGTAAAATCTCATTGAAGCTGTATGTGTTTATAGTTGCTTTTGACTTGCCCATAGTGTTTACATGATGCTTTGTTTTCCAGATTCTCAAAATGTGGAATTCATATGTAACGTTCTTGTGGTAGCAGACCAACTTCTTATATCCAGACTCAAAGAAATCTGTGAAGTAGCCATTGCAGAAAAACGTGAGTTCTTCCACTTGTTTTTATAAAGGGTTAGAGAATAAACAATGCTTTTTTTAGATGTTAATGTTTTTGCCTATTTCAGCACAGAATTATTTGCTCATATTCCTTTGCTCTGATTATCTTTTACTGTTCATTGCATAGCTATTAACAGTTGCTTCTTTAGTCTGGGTAATGTTCTAGGTTAGCATAATCTTCCATTCCTTATGCATCATTGTCTTCATCTCACGCTCTTTAATAAAAGGAAAAAAAAAAAAAGGTAAAAAAAGCAAAAAGCAACCCCCCCAGAAGCACTATGACAAATAAACCAAACTTTTATAAACCTTTATTTCATTGAATTCAAACTTATTGTCTTTAAAACATGATAAAATGAATTCTATGTTTCTATTTCTGTCCTTGTATTTAGTTGTACTAGTTCTTCTGTTGTTTGTTTGACACAGTGCTGTTTCTATATGGCTATGAGGATCTGTCTATTGTAGAAAACACTAAGTGTTGTTGCTTAGCTTCATACAAGAAGTCAGCACACAATTTTTGCTTGGCATTTCTTAGTGACTTCCATTTTTCTCTCTCTCTTACCCCTTCACTCCCCTTTTTTTTCTTTCTCCCTGCTAAGGGAACATTTGGAGCTTTAAGAACTGTTTATACTGTATATGAAACATGCTATTTTTAACTTTCTTTTTCCCCTTTATTTTGGACTGCTGAATTTCAATATTTTGAAAGTGATACACTTCTAGGTAGGACCTTTCTATTTGTGTGAAGCAGCCGTTGCATTCGAGCTGCTGCAAAGTTATGTGGAGCTTGTTGTAGTTTATGGCCATTTGAGCATTAGCATTTTTTCTAGGAATGGAAAAGTATATGATATGTTTCGATAACTAGATCACACTGTGCAATAAGTCTTAAAAACTGCTGCATGATATTGCAGCACATTATCCAATTTAGTTTGTTGTGTTTCTTCTTTGCAGTTACTTTAAAGAATGCTGCCGAGCTGTTGGAGTTCTCAGCAATGTATAATGCTGAACAGTTAAAACTGTCTTGCTTGCAGTTCATAGGACTCAACATGGCAGCTTTGCTTGAAGCACGGTAAGGAGCAATACAAATGTGTTCATGTACTAGCTGTTAAATTCAAACATCCCAAAAAGGCAAAAGGGTTGGAAGAACTAATAGGAGCAGTTAAATGTTAAAATGCAGCTGAATGCTGCTAGTTTAAAGGGAGGATCATTTCTGCCAAACAGGGAGAGAGAAACTACTTAAATATCTGTACATACTGCACTAGTTCTATAGTACAAAACCCTATGTTACAATCTGGCATGAAGAGCCTGAATTAAGGGGAAGAACCTCTCTTGAATTCAGTGGGCTTTGACATTAGGCCTAATCTTGTTCGAGTTTTTAAAATTGTTTTTGAAGATGCATAAAACTGCAGTGGTTTTTTTTGTTGTTTGTTTGTTTGTTTTTTTAAAAAAAAACCATGAGAGTTACTATGCAAATCGAATTTATTTTAAGTAGGTTTATTATAGCAGGTGCATTTTCCAAAGAGGATGGGCCTGCCTTCTGATAGTTTCTTTGCTTTAACTGTCTGCAGTGAGGGCTTAACAAATAAATTAATTACCCTTGCTTTCTACAATGATTCATCTAGGGTTCTAAGAAGTTGAAGGTGTGCTCTGGCCTTCCTTCTCTTCATGCTTTTGGACAGGGCTTCAAGTTGCTTCCAGAATACATATCATCATCTCAGAGCCTTATCAGCACTGGTTGAACTTCTTTTCTAGCAAAGAGTTAAACCCCCCTGCCAAAAAACCCCCAAAACCACCACCCAACCAAACAAAAAACCCCCATCTCTATTATTGGTCCACTCCTAGCCTTTTTGTCATGCTTCCTTTTACCTATAGAAGTTCTTAGAGATCTGAACCTGTTCAGAATGCCAGCACTTCATTGCTATGTCACACAACTGCTCTGCTTGTATCACAGATACAGGAATTCATTCAGATTAGCAATTTTCACATCTTTATAAAGTATAAACATTTTTAACCTTTGATTTTGGAGAGAAGAGTAAAAATCTAATAACATTGTCTTAAGTATTATTCTGAATTCAGATTTGTTTCGTCTTAAGCTTGGAAAGGACATGCATCATTCTTACTACAATTAAGACTGTATCTGCATTTTAGTGAAAATGTGAAAATGTCATTACTGGGTAGCAAGACTTTTAATCTGAGACACCTGAGACAGATAGAACTTAGTTGTGACAGCTTTGTGCAAGGAGAGCTGCTCACGTGAGCAAGACAGTTCTGTTGAGTAAAGTTTATTGCTGTAGTTATTACTTTTTGGCATAAATGTCAAGTGAGGTTGTGGCTGAGTTTTATAGAAGAATTTGCGTAGACTTGGAGTATTAGATACATGTCAGGAAGACTTGAAAGTATGCAGAAATAGGTAAAGTAACGACCAGTTCATGGTAACTTAACTATATAGGTCTATATTGGCTGTGACCTTAAGTAAAGGTAGGCTATCTGGAAAGGTGGTGGGTTTAATCGTGCCTTACAACAAGAGCATTGACTAGTTTATATTTTGCATTCATTTTCTTCCTTCTGACTCTGTGACCACCACAAATAGGTAATAATGCCTGTAGGTGAGATTCATCTGAGTTCATTTTGAATTTTTCATTATTGTGATTTTTTTTTTTTTTTTTTTTTTTTAACGCTGGTAAGATAAATTTGTATTTATTTTTTTAGGACTCTGGATGTCTTAAGTGATGCAGTTGTAAAGGATCTTTCGGTTTATTACAGGAAAATGGTAAGTTGTACAACTTGAGTCTAAGCTGATTAGGTTTAAAATGAGAACAGATGAGTAATAAATATATACCTACAGGGTCTGTAGATGACAGGCTGAATGTGGAACATCTGA
Organism: Phoenicopterus ruber ruber; assembly: GCA_009819775.1. Lineage (NCBI taxonomy): Eukaryota > Metazoa > Chordata > Aves > Phoenicopteriformes > Phoenicopteridae > Phoenicopterus > Phoenicopterus ruber. The sequence goes on from CM020217.1 coordinate 90,156,373, forward strand.
CTGCAAAGCTAAGGTTAGCTGCTGCTATTATCACTCTCGTGGAGCTCATATTTCATTATTCACTAGCCACTGCTGCAATGGTGTTGTGTCCTTTAATTAATTATACACATTAGACATATTCATGTTCTCTAATTAACAATTGTTGCATGAACAAACATAAGCAAAACCTATGGAAAAGAGCATCTGTTACTTAAAAGAAAGAAGAAAGCAAATTGGACTTCTCCAGTGTAAAGTTCAGGGTGATCATACAGATCTTAAAAGCAGTAAGAAAAATAATGTGAAAGGTGAACTTTAATGCAAAGGGGAAAATCAAGGCACATTATAATCCAGTGTTCTTTAACTACAGTTATAAAAGATGAATGTTTGCAAAACCTTGAAGCATTTTTTTGTCAGGAGTTATAGGCAGCTGAAACATATGCATTCTGAGTCTGACACTTAAAATAATTCTCCTTCTGTTTTGCTTAAAGATGTAACTTAAATTTATAAGCTGGTTAAATAATTCCTTACTTGATCTGTAATAGCGTTTTAAATGACAGTTGGTTTTGATCCTTTTACAAGAGATCATATATTTGCTAGCATACAACTTAAGAGAAACTTAGTGTAATGGCTTTTACAACTACAGATTCCGGCTATGGTCAGGAGAGTAATTACTCCATATCCAGATGGACCTGACATAAGTTCTTTGGAGCCTGAAGATGGAGAGAACTTTGTCTTTTTAAGGGAAGAAATGAATACAGAACAAAATTCTCAGTAAGTATCTATTTTTCATCAACATTTTTAACTAGGTGAGCTTTATATGGTATTTATCCCCCTTTGGATGGTGCCTGACTTCCTTTGGGTTCAGAGTTGAAATACTAAGAAATAGGAGAAATGGAGATTTTGGAGACTGCTCTCAGTTCCCTTAAGTATTTTAAAATGTTACAGAACAGCAGCGGAGCACTTTTTTTCAATTTATAAGTAGCATGTGAGTAAAGGTAGCAAAACAAGCACTTGCAGTAGTGTTTGGGAGTTGTGCATGTGATGAGAGTACCTGTGTATGTATGAGGCCAACTGTGGAGTTGATTGAACGTCACTGAATTAAGAGAAATCAAAAGAGAAAAAAACAGACTTTAATGTACTATAGATCTGTCTGGAAAATTGTGGTAATCTATGTTTCTTAATATTAACAGAATTGTCATACAAAATAGGAAGTTTTGTAGCATGAGTTTTTAATCTGTCAGTTTAAAGTGGCTACTGTCTTGCTGTAGAATAAAAAAACAAGCGACCTGTGTTTAAGATGTTAGAAAATGTGATCCAAACAACTGTAGATCAGGTAGTTTGGCCTCAGTAGTTTTGTAGACTTCTGATATTCTGTCTTTGAACATTTGTTCTGAAGACATTTGTTCTGAAGACATAGAGGTGAGAGCAATAAAATCTGTAAAGTCTTCTCAGGCTAACTTAATATGCTGCTTTTCTCTGACAAGCAAATAATAAAATTAGAACTGCTTTTTTTGTTAGTTTTTAAACTGGAGAAATTGACTATGACATCACAACTATGAAAAGTTAATTTGATAGGATGACTTGGTAACATGCTGCTAAATAGTGAAATATGATGTCACTGTGCAGATAAGATTTCGCCTGTGTTATTGTGTACTGTTATGACCACTTGTGTCAAGAAAAGTTACGCTAAATGAACTAGTACAGATAAGGACTAGTAGATCAAGAGAACTGACAGGCTATTTTGTATTAGACTTCAAGCCTTTCAGTGTTTTTAAAGGCTAGATGATAGCCTTTAGGGAATAGGGCAGTCCAAGGATTAAAAAAAAAAACCCCAGACATTGTAAGGTTACAATATTGATGCAAGAATGAATAAGTAATTATATAGTTATTCCACAAAAAGCTTCTCAAAGAAGCTCTTTGAAATAGGGTTACTGTACCTGTGATTCATATAATTCTGAATTTCTAGTAATTTTGTTAAAATGAAAGATGCCTTTTATTTGAATCCACTTTTTCTAATATCATATATAGGAAGATGCGACATTTTGGTAACATGACCATATACCTCCTTTATTTTATAAGTAGTAGTATCATAGTGGCAATATTTGTGTTGGGGAAAAATGAGACCAACTGTGGAGTTTATTGAACTTCACAAATTTAGGAGAAATCAAGAGAGAAAAAAGTGGGGACTTGGATGTAGTTTGCTTTATGTCAGTTGCTGCGATGTGTAGCAGGTTTAATCTAACCTAGGTGGCAGTGCCAGCCTATGCAGCTGCTGCATCTTCTGCTGTCTCAGCAGAAGTCTTTGTGCAGTGTACTAGACCAGAGGCTAGATCTAGATTGGAAAGAATTTTTTCTCTTCCTCCTGGATTTTTTTTTCCCCCCAAAATCATTTACTAAATAGTTGTGCCAGTGCATAAGCAGAGCAGGAACAAGCAGCTAGTGACAGCTGGTGGGACCAGGTATTACTGCTTGAAGTATAACTGCTGCTGCTGACTGAAGAAGTTGACATTGACACTGGTAGTTTTGAGGCTCAATTTCTTTGGCTTTAATCTTTTTTTTTTTTTTTTTTTTTTTTTTTTTAAAAAAATAGGGAAGCTCTTTTCAAAAGAGCAAAAACTAAGGCAAAAAAGAAGCCACGAAAACGATCCGACAGCTCTGGAGGATATAATCTATCAGATGTTATTCAGAGTCCGGCCTCTACAGGTCAGTGGGAAAGCTTCCTTTCAGGTATAAAAACAGAACGTAAAGTTTAATATGCAATGCAATGTGATTTCTATACTTCAATAAGGAAATCTTGCAAAGATTATTTCTTTTCTAGTGAACACCATAGTTGAATTTGAATAGTGAATTCTTAAGATTAAGTTTTGTTTGAAAGGATGTTTGTCATATTAAGCTTGTGCCCAAAGTTCAGATTCTGTAAAAGCATCTATTTTATTGAATAAAGTTAATGGACACTTTCCCATGTAGTTTTAATAAGTGGAACATTTCTGCTAATGTGGTGGGGTTTTCTTCTGGAATATAAAAAATAAAGTAGTCACTGTTTATTGAAAAGATGGTAGGAGCCTTCATTTTCAACAGAAGAGTGTCAGTGTTACTTCCTAAAACTGTATATTGTGAGACAGAGAAAGAAAACTAGGAGTAATCTTATTCTGAAAAAATATTTAAGATAGTCTTACATTTGTTTATTCTTATTACAGTCTAATATACTGGACTAGATAAACTTCTGGTTATTTTGTATTTAACATATGGAGTGAAATAACTTTTGGTTTTTCTAAGCACTGTTTAGTCCGACTCTCATGATTTAATAGTTCTACTCTCTTTTCTTATTTCTTAGGCTCAGTAAAACTGGATAAAACTAACTCTGTAGAATCACTTCCAGAACTCTTAACATCTGACTCTGAAGGTAGTTATGCAGGAGTGGGTAGCCCCAGAGACTTGCAGTCCCCTGACTTCACAAAAGGATTTCATCCAGAGAGGACTCAGGTTGGATTTCTTTGTTTCCAGCAATTTATTTGTTTGTGTTTATGTAGTCTTATTAAAAGCAGAGTTTGTGTTTTGGAGTGTTTCTGAGAAGCTGTTGTCGTTAAAATGATGGAGTAGACAACTTTAAGTAGTTATTGTGTGTCTGATAAAGCAAATAAAAATGAGTATGCCTTATTAAATCTTCTAAATGTAATTTATTCATGTGGTACAGTAATAAGAATTTTTATATGCTATAGCGTTCAGAAAATTTCAAACCAAAAGAGCAATTATGTAAAGTGTTTATCTGCTTCATTTAAAATGCAAAGCAAATCTGAAGTTTAGAAGCCAACAAAACAAAAACAGAAGCCAAAAAACTTCAGGCAAATCCTACTGTTCTTCGACTGCTGTAGTTGGACAGAAGTACAATCCAGGATAACCGAGGCATAGCTGGCAAAGAGAAATAAGTTTGAGAGAATTGTGCCTATGTTAAGTGTTAAAGATTTAGAAGTGAATGTCTCCGAGTGAATTTTCCACTATCAAGATGCATATTTGGACTTAAATGATTCAGGGTGAAGTGAGGCGGGGGGGTGGCGGTGGGAAAAGGTACAAATAGCAGACTGATTGAGGATTCACTATGTCATTGTTATTTTTGAGGTATCCTTTAAAATCTTTTCACTTACACGTCATTCAAGTTGTTTGTAGTTTCTAAATGAAAAAATGTGAGAATATTTATTCAACATTTTTCTGTCTTTTTTTAGATGAAGGACAAAGCATGCAGTCAGGGTATGAAACCCTCTCAACCTAACAAGGAGATGAAGTCATACAAGGGATCATCAGCATTGACACAGTCTGTTCCACAGTCCATTCCCCGTGCCAAAAACAACTCTGCAAGCTCTCCCAGTTGGGTAGCAACCAGTTTCAGGTAGAGTAATAGTTGTGGTGCCTGCCTAATGTACAGTCACTGTTCTACACTTGGTAGTGAATGCTAATAATATTCTATTCAGACTAAAAAGCTATCTGCACTTCAAAATTATCATACATTACTTGACATGTGAATTAAAGATTTCGGTAGTTTAATAAAACTGGCATATTTTTAAATTATTTTTCGAGAAAAGCAGTTGCTAGGTACACTTTCTTTTTTTTGAGTGCTACCACTCTGGACTTCTAATATCTTTTTTTTAGAAGGCCTGCTTGGTTAACACTTTGTAAAATACTTGGCAGTTTTTTGTAGAATTGGACCATGCTTGAAGCCATTAGAAGCACCATTGTACTTTGACATTTTTAAGGTATGCCTTTAAACAGCCTGTGAAAATCAACACTACAGGTTTAACTGATACAGTAAGAAAAAATTGATTATTAATTTTTATCTGTAGCAGTATCTGCATATGAAAAAGGAGCTGTACTGTGATAGGGTGAAGTTCTATCTTGCCTGGTGTCCTATCTCTGACAGTTGTCAATAAAGGTTGAATAGAGAACAGTTTAAGGATTTTGGGAATCATGTAGCGATAGCTTCCCACAGTTTTCCCAGGCTCTGTTGGTTTGTGGCTGATGGGCTTTGTTAATACAGGTGATACAGCTGTAGAAATGAAAAGTTGCAGCTCTGAAGTGTATCATTTGGTGAGCAGGGTCCATTAGGAATCTGTGTTTTGTCTCACTATGTATTTGTGCAAGCCTGGTCTATGCAGAGAGGGTAACACATCCCACAACCAACTCTTTGGTCTTTAGACTGGTTGGGAGAAGCTTCACGTTCATCTGCTATCTTAGAGTTCTTTTAGAACTTTTTTTAGAGGATTGCATGGAAGGGGAACAAATAAAACTGTAGGACTTTGTTGTAATGTCACTGTGCCTTTATGGGTCTCCTTTGTATTCTTACTTCACTTTTTCTAGTATTGCTGGTACAATGTCAAGAAAAAGCAGGCAGCACTGTTGTGTAGAATGTTTAAAAGGTTAATACTGTAGTGTATTTGGTTGGACTACTGTGGAGGAGCAGTGACGACAGCGTTTGGTGTGACCTCCCAGTGGTTAATTTGCTACTTAGTCTATGGCAGTTGGGTTTATGTAGGGAGAGACAGAGGGAGTACTGCTTATATTTTATTTCAAAGCTTGTCCATGAATCTAGTTGTAACACAGCTTAGTTTACCAATGCCTTTAGGTACACAGGTTTTAATGTATAGTTTTATGTAAGGCTTGGAAATGTCTGGATTTAATTCATGTTCATTTCTGTGGAAGTTTAAAATTAGGTCATTTATGAAAAAGAAACTGATTCCTAAAGTTTGAGAATGTTACTGGTGTTCTCTTTGCCATGGGAAATAATTTTAATCATGTTCCTCAAAGAAAGATCTAATTCAACTTTCATGAAAGAGCTGTGAGCAATGCCTCTCTAATACTTAGCATGAGCAGTTGACTACTAAATAAGTATCCTGGATTTAGGTATCTAATTTTTTTAAAGTAATCATAGTTCACATCTTTTTGTTTCATAGTATAATGAGTCTTGAAAGTATTTTTATAGTGTGCTCTTAAATATGTATATATTTATAAAAAAGTTTTGTCAGAAACATTCTATTTGAGGTTTGCCATAATTGAGGAAACAGACATAAATTATACATCCGGTTACCAATCTTATGTATGATTTAGAGGATTTCAGTGAAGGCTGGAACTGTGGAATGTAAGTAAAAATGAGTGCCTTGTAAGGTAACTTTTTATTTTTCATTTAGCCTTGCCAGCCCTCCTGCTATGGATCTAAGAACCATCATGGAAATTGAAGAAAGTATGCAGAAATGTGGAACCATGCCAAAGGCAAATTCAGGGTTGGTAAAAAACCAAAATCTATAAAAGTGCAGTGCGATAGACCAGGCTATTATGAATTTACTTAGTGGTTCGGGCAGTTCAGAGTTTAGAACAAGCAGGAGAGAAGTTGTCCTATTTGTTTTTGAACGGCTTTGTTTACTTCAGTTCATTATGTTGTTTTTCTGTGAGGATACAAAATTTATCCCTTTATTTTAGTGTACTCTTGTTTGGTCAACTACTGCAAAAGCATGTCTTAACTGTTGAAATGTGAAAGAAAGAGCTAGTAAACTAGTATCTTAAGTCAGCGGCCTGCTCTGTTGAGCTTTCCTATTTCCGACCAAAAAGAATTAATTCTTGTCCCTAGCACTTTGGAAATTACTTGTGAACCAGTACTGTAATTGATCCTGAAGTTTGTTTCTTGTCTTGCGTTCTCTGACCTCCCGCAGCACCCGTGAGTTGATACTGACAATTCTTCCTCAGACAGAAGCAAGGGTGGTTCTTGCTCGGAGAAGCATCCCAAAGACACATAGATAAATGCACGTTTTCAGGAGGCAGTGTATTAAACCTAGTGTTTCTTAACTGGCAATATATGGAAGAGAACTGGAGATGACTTTCATGACCTTTGAAGTCTAGTGTTCTTGTACAGGAGAGCTAGGACAGTAGTCCTGGAGCCTAGTAAAGGGTCGCTGGCTAGGTAGATTCAGAAGCTGTGGACAAAACAGCCAAGACTTGAAGAATCCAAATAACATAAAAAACAAATTACAAATAGAAAAAATGGTTATATTATGTTGTATACATTTCTTATACATGAATATTTTTGATTTAAGGGAGCTAAGCTTCTGACAGTCTCTAAAAAGTCACAGAATTAGAAAATAGTCTTCATCTGGTGGTAGTCCATCACTTCTGGAGACTTGATTCCTACTCTGCATGTTTTCATTTGTAGACATCTATGTGAAGAATAGTTTTATGATGCTTTTCTTTCTGTCACTCTTGCTATTCATTGATTCTCCTTTGGCTCCCCAGCCATCCACCACCCCCACCACCCCCCCCTTTTGGCATTCTAGACAAAGTATTTTGGTCTAGGAAAAAAGTACTTCTCAGTTTAATTTGCAAGATTAAAAGTGAGTCGTCTCAAAGGACACTGATCTTACATGTTCTTTCTTTGCAATATCAATTCACAGCAGAATGATGTCTCATGGAATCAAGCTTTCTCAGAAGCAAAGGAAAATGATTGCCCTGGCAGCAAAAGATAATGGATCAGTAACTAGCAGCACAGAGCCTACTACACTAATAACCACACCACCTCCACCTATGAAAGTTGCAAAACTAGGGAATGCGTGGTATGTTATAAATCAAATATCACTTCTTTTTCTTTGGGGGGGGGGGGGTTTACATTGAATAGTCTCTTAGGCCATTTTTAAGAAACTGCTTCTAGGTTCTGTTCATTAAAAACAAATAGTTCAATGCTAGTCTATCTACATTTGGTAGTAATCTAGAATTTCAAAGGGAGCAGGGAAATGCAGTGGTTGCAGTTTAACAGTTCTTTTGAAATTTTGCTATAGTGAGTCAGAAGACTGCATCCCATCTGGTTCTTGCCTGTGTGTGATGTGGTATTTGCAGATGGTATCAAAGTGAAGTATAGAGAAAGAAGGTTGAGCACAAGCTCTGAAACTTAGTCAGGAAGAGGTTATTGAAAACCATTACGAATGCTGGTTTTTCTCTGTCAAAAACATAAAGAAAAATGTTCCCCTTCCTGGGGGAAAGGGCTAAAATGACTTTCGAGTAGAGCAAAAAATAGACCCGAGTTACAGATAACAGTGTTATCTAGGTGGCTAGGAGCTGGAGGGAGTGACGGATGCTGCTGAGAATTCTTATGGTGGAAGGATGCATAATGGGTTTAAAACTACTTTTAATACTGATTACGCACAATTTAAGTGTTCAAGTTAATATCACTATATCAAATAGACAAATAGTTTATCATCAGTTCAATGACCTAGGTTTACAACAGTGAATGTAATGAAGTGCTAACCCAATTCATCTTTGTTCTTCACGTTTACAGTTGGATGAAAGCATAAAGACATAACTGTAAAAGTTGCAAGCTGTGTAAATTTAATGTGTTTAATTACTACAGAATAAATACCTATGTGCTTACTCTTAACTTGAGGTTAATGTTGGGCAGTTCTCCCTCTTTTCCTGTTCAAGAAGGTCTAGACTTTTATTGCAGCTTTCTTCTGTACTGGTACCCTAGAAGAATTGTGAGTCAGTCTCCTCTCTCTAGAGTTTACCTGTTTGTGCCTCAGTGGGAGCAAAGCTTGCTGCATACCAACCACAATCACCTTACTTTAAATGAAGTCTTTTTTAGACAATTTAGCTGTTTTAAATGCTATTGTAGTAGTCTTCCTTTTGTATTGGATAGATTTCAAAGTAAAATAGGAGTCTGTCTTTCAAAGGATAGGTTTATTTTCCACAATTAGAGCCATCTCTCTTGTGTCTTTTGGCTCTCTTTCCTTTGATCTTTTATATGAATTGATTGCTCCTTTCAGAAATAAGAGTAGTAAGCATCTGCTGGAATCTTTGCCTTTCTGCTATGCTCCTGTAAGTTCAAAACAGGCATGTAGCCTGTTAGGTATTTAATGAGTGTATGGAGAGAGAAAAAAATCACATTACTAGCTGGCTGAGGAAAAGGTAAGCTGCTTCCTGGAAGTAGTTGCTTCCTGAGAGGTATTCTGTGTCAAAAGGTTTAGGATAATATCTAGAACTGCTTGCTTCTCTGCTCCATTTCATGTATCTGTTATTTCATCCTTCTCTTTTGGATGGATGCTATTATGATCAGCACCTTGAGTTTGAAGTGCCTTTAGATTTATTTGAGATTCCACATAGGTCTGTTGGTATGCTATTAGTTTAAGACTATAGTAATAACAGTAATATCCTAGAACATAACAATGGTAAAATAGAGCTGGCGTTCAAAATATTTATCAGGAATGTATGGGAAAAACAGTGAGAGTATGTTGTAATGATCCCAGAATCATGCATTATAAATCAGATAATAATTGATTCTAAAATGGTATTCTACTTCCAGTTATGTCACCAGAACAAGCTTTGCTTCTCTAGTGGACACCATGCAGTACATTCAGCCTTATGGTTAAAGGACGTTAGTATTTTACAAGGCCTGTCAAGGGTCATATCAGTCTGATCTGGAATGGGCAGTTGTTTGGTGAATTCAAGGTAGTGCGGCATGACATGTCCTTCAAGTAGTGATTCTGACAGTGATAGCTGGGATTCCTCCAAGGGTCAGTGAAAGCAGGGACAAGCAATCTCTGCAGGTATCTGTATATCATGGGTTGATTGTAACTTAAAAAAAAACCCTAGTGTTATGCCATGTATTTCTAGTGTCCAGCTTACAAGCTATAGAGGTATGTTACTACAGTAGTTATTTACAAAAATGAACTGCCTAAGATGACCTGGTTTTAAAAATATCCAGCATACCATATTTCAAGTGAATCTAAGAAAAGGTTGAATTCTTTTGTTTTGATTTATACAAGCAGGACTAAAATATATGTCTTCTCAATTTGTTTTCAACCATGTTGTCCTGGTTTAGGCTGGGACGGAGCTAGTTTTGTTTTCAGCAGCTCCTGTGTTTTGGCTTTAGTGTGAGAAGAATGGTGATAGTGCACTGATGTTGCTGGTTGCTGCTGAACGACCAAGGACATTTTGCAGTTTCCCAGGTTCTGCTAATGTGCAGATGCAAAAACTTGGGAGTGGTGGAGACAGGATAGTTGATCCAAACTGGCCAAAGAGAGTATTCCATACCATAGACGTCATGCCTGGTATAAGTGAGGGTCGGTCGGTGGGCCACTAGGTTTTTAGACCCTTAACTTGTCTGAATCCTTAAGCTTCCCTTTGGGTTGCTTTTTGTTTCCCTATTTTTCCTTCTTGTTTTTTCGTTCGTTTGGCTGTTTGTTCCCTCGCCTGCTCTCTCTGGAACTTGCTGTTCTGGGATAGCTGGGGGGGGATACCCCTGCTCCCTGCCTGCTGCTCGGGATGGGCTGTATCGGTTGTCAGGTGGTGAGAAATTGTGTATCGTTGGTTTTATATATTCTATTATCCTTATATATATTATCATTATTATTATTATTAATATATTTTTATATTTTTCCTTTGCTGCCTGGTGAACTGTTTTTATCTCAACCCATGAGTTTTCCTTTCTCTCCAATTCTCCTCCCCACCCCAGCGGGGGGGGTGGGGGGGGAGTGAGCGAGCGGCTGCGTGGTATTGGGTTACAATTTGGGATTAAACCACGACACATGTACACCTAATACCAAAATTCAGGGTCTCATTTACTCCCCCAGCCTTGCAAAGTTATTCTGATACAACATTGGGCAAAGCCCACAGTTTTGTCTTAAAGAGGAAATAGAATGAGTTGCTTTGCACCTAAGGATTCAGACTCTGCCTGACCTCTGAACTGTAATTGGGACCTTCACAGTAGGAGAAACAAGGTTTGCAAGATTTGTCTTCTGAATTCTAATGAGTGGATGAATTTCAGAATCCTTAACATGGATCCTTTCAAGGGCTCCAAAGAACATGCTGCCTGCTTTACACAGGTGATACTGCAGGTCAAGCAGCAAGTTAGTTATTTGACTTAGCTAATGGAGGCGTCACAGGGCAGTTAAGCTCTGAGGCTTAAAATTTGCTGGGACAGACTGACAGTTGAATCAGATGGTTACCAACACAGGAGATACTGAGTTAGGCTATCCTTTATTACATTTGGAAAAAAAAAAAAAAATCCATCTATTTTAAATCTTGCTACTAATGTTATAATTATGCATAAACAATATGTAACCTAACATCTGTAATTATGATGAACACAGTCTTACATACACAAATCACACGGGCTCATTCACGCACTAATTTACGTGTTGTTAGAAACCCAACCACCTCTGTACCTATCCGTGGCTCAGCGTGGCAGCAACGGGGAAGCCATGCTCTTGTGCACTACCCAATGGGTGACTCAGAGGGGTGTCCCTGCTGATGCGGGAGGGCAGCTGCAGCTGGCCAGGAGTTCTGCTAATGAGGTGGACTAGGGCATGCATGAGTCAACCCTTTTCCTCGGACACCCAGCAAAGTCAGGGGCCTTTCTGTGATCAGTGGTCACAAGTGGGTCTTGTCCGGAGTCTTCAAAGGAACTTCCCCAGACCTGCCATGCTGTGGCTTAGGCTGATGTTAGTGATCACTGGTGTAGGCATTTCATGGGTATTTTCAACCAGTCATCTTAAATATCATCAGTTAATTTCCTTTGTTGTTTTACTAGCTGTTTTCGAAGCTGCAGTTTTATATGCTTGTCCCTGACAGACTTTGGGTATTAAGGGAAGGGGCTATGAGAACTCCTCTGCAGGAGGATGTTTGTATAGGGTATCTGTCTTTCTCCAGGCTGGTCATTCCATTCTCCCCTTCATACACAACTTTTGGATACAACAAAGCCTGAAGTAGGTTTTGGAGGACATTGTGTAGCTTATCTAGTTATCTGGGCTTCTTCAGAAGGGGTTTTTTTTGTTCCCGAAGTCCTATTTTTCAGTGTAAGATAAATGACTCTTTAGAAGTATTTGTACTGATTGACTTAAGCACATGAACAGATGCCTCTAGTTAAATGATTTACTTCTTGATACAGGAAATGAGATATTAAGAGAAGCTCTGATAAAGGCATATAAGAATATAGGGCATAACTTCCTGGATCTGACATCTGAATAGTTTGACTATTCATGCTATTCATCTACTCTCTGACAAATAATTCTTTACCTATTGGGTATTATTTAAACTACCAACTGCCTATGACCTGTTCCTTGCATTTAAAAAGCAAGTATGGACTGATTTTTGAATATACTTAGATAACTCTCTCTAGAAAATATATTGTGCACTTAAGGTTATGATTAAACAGTTTTTGAAAGTAGATGGGCTCTACTGTGTTACACAAACCATCTTAAGTGGAAAGGCCAGGGTATGCTTCAGGAGGATGGAATCCAGTCTAACACTCATGTGGTCACTGCGCACGATTCTGTACGTTCCTCTGCAGCGTTCCTCTGGCTGCTGATCTGGAAAATGCCGGTAGCTCAAGAGTTCACGCAAAGAACCAGTGAGAGGTATATGAATATTTAAAATTATGCCTAGCTGCTGGAAGAGGGCATTTGTTGAATAAACTTTAAGCTGCTTTAGGCAAGCCATCAATTACGTGATTGCCCCTGCTAGTTGTTCAAAGTATTTTTGTATGTAAGGTAGAATGGTGTTACTCATCTGCTCTAATATTATATTGCAAAGTTATGTTCTGTAAATTCACAATGGACTATTAGAGCGTATTTGGCAATAGATTGAGCTTTCCACACATGCAATATAGTCAAAGCCATAGACTTGTGTTCCAATGAAATAAGATACTCATCTTGGATGTGCAGTGAGTACACTTGCCAGAAGGGTGTGGGACCATCCGGCTCTTTTTTGGTTGACTAAGAGACAGAGTCTGTCACGCACAATGTCCTACCTTTTCCACCAAAAGGAACCTCCAGTTTCATAGTTTTGGGGGGACTGTACCTATGTTTCCTCCTCCGAAGAAAAGTGGAAGTTAGAAGGGGGGGGAATCACACTAGTCATACTTTGAGTATGTCATGCAAGAAGCTAGGTGTTAACTTTGTTAGTTCTCCAAATCTACTTCGATCGAGGGAGGGGGGTGTTGTTTATTTGTTTTGATTTTTTTTAAGCTCAGGAGATCCTATGGCTTTTCAAGAGTGGAGGCATAAAGAAATTTGAAGTCTCTCTTGAGAATTGACAATGGTGTATTTTAATGTATAGTTTGTTGGTATTCCAGCTTATACTGAAACATCAACAGCTGTTTTGGAACTTCATGCTTTGATGTTTTGCAGTTACAGCTTAGAGAAACTAAGCCATATTCCACTTTTTTAAAAAAGATATATAAATTAGTTTTTCTAATGCTACAAGTTAGATAGAAATGACAATGTATCAGGCAGGAGAAGCTGAAATTTAGAGTTGTTACTGTTAGGAAAATTTGTATCAGTTTAAACCAAACCATTTTAAGCCACTGGTAATTGTTTTGGATAGGTTCACAAGCTGAGAATGATGCAAGGTTGGGTTTTTTTTGTGGGCTTGTTTTGGAGTTTTGGGATTTTTTTTTTTGATGCTGTGTTGCAAGTGGATCCAATTGCAGTACAGAATTTTCATGAAAATGGGTAGGCTACTTAAATTGTTAGTAGCAGAAGAAGCTTCTGTGACAGCAGATCCCAAGGGAACCATTTGCCTACTTGGTATAAGTTTGGGGAAGTTCTGGGCAACATGCTCGGACTCTTAGGTGCCAGCTGGTGGTAGGAATAGAGGATGTGCAAAATGACTCTGAGTCCCTCCATGTGGAGGTTCCCATTCTGCTTTCTATGCTTTCTGCGCTGCTCATGCAATATTGAAAAACAAAAACAAACAAAAGAAACCACCCAAACAAAAAACCCGACCAAAACAAAAACCCAAAACAAAAAAAAAACCCCACCCAAACTTAAGCCAAGGTGGTCCAGCATGAGGTTCAGACATCGTATGTAACTTTCACATGCTTTTGTTGTAAGATTTCAGATACAATGTTGCAATGGTTTAATTTTCTCATGTTTGTTGTCTTAAATCGTATACCACATAGATGTAGTTAGAAAGTCTTTGGCTTCAAATGGTTCCCTTCTCAAGGTAGCTGCACAAACAATTAGCATTGTATAGATAGCTTGTTTTACTTCAGTAGTGCTTATAATTGAGCTCTTATTTCTTTGAGTAGTTAGTGAACAGAGCTATTCTTCCAGTAAGTATTTTGTATACTTGACAATGAGTGGGACTGCTATGCTTAATAAAGTTAAATGTAAGCAAATGTATGAAGAATTAATTTCAAAGTCTTGATGGGTAAGGGAAAAATGGATGTTAACTGCCTAGAATTCTGTAAATAAAAAGGCTTTTGGATCAGAAAGTGTTCAGAATAGCTATGATGCTAAATTGCTGTATTTTCATACTGGTTTATTTTTGAAAGATAATATGCAGTCTCTAATTCAGTAACAGTGCACATTATACTTAGGCAAGTAAAAGAAAACGAAGCATATCAGTTTTATGAATTTCACTGTGGATTGAGTGATTTATATGGCCCCCAACAGATATGAGTAACTCATTCATTATTTTGGGGAAAGAAGATCAGCTATACTTGACTTTCATGGTGGTAAACTAACAGTATTAGAACAAAAGTATTAGAGCATTGTGTGATTTATGAGAATACTTTTCAAGGAATAATTCTGTTAGAAAAAATACAGCTTGTGTAAGACAAGGTGTCTGAAAATGAAATTGCTTTTTAAGAGGATGGATTAGGGAAGGAATAGACGGAGGGGTGGTTTTGGGATTTTGTTGGTTTGTTTTGTGTGGGGTTTTTTTTTTTTCTTCTAATGAAATTTCCATACTAATGGCTTATTCTGTTCTCATAGGTATTTATTTTCTGATGTTTACCTATTTGACCCAAAGTGACTTATTTTAGCAAATGGGGTCTAGCAGGCATAATGGTGAGATACAAAAGCTAAGTAATACTGTATTTTTATTTTTAGTAACTGAAAAGGCCCTCTTTGCTCTCTGAATTGTGGAACAATATGGAGTCCTGGAAAGTTCAAGTATAAAATGAGTTGTTCTTTTTTTTTTTTTTTTTTTTAAAGGCCATCTTCATTACATTCTACTTTGCCAAAGTCATTCCGTGATCTGGTAATGGAAGAAGAAAAATGTATGAGTGCAAATAATTCACCTGGTACTGGTATCAAAAGAGCTGGATATAAAGGAACTGAGGATTCATCAGTCCAAAACACCATAAGGTAAGAGAGCAATCTTTTCCTTATTGATCAACCATTATACAAGAACCATGATAACCTGTTTAAATTCTGCTGAAATAAGAAAGGATAAAATTGTCATTTTTTTAAAAAAATAAATCCTGTAAGCATTCTTCTAATGATTCTATTAATAGGATTTTATGAACAGAATACTCTTGTGAATAGGAAGCTTAAAGAGTAAAGCAATTTAATGCCCCTGCAAATATTTTGTTTGATGTTCAAAGTGTTTGTGTCAGTATATATGGATACATGTGTATGTGTGTATATATATGGACACAAACACTTCAGGCTCCAAACAAAATACGTGCGTGTGTGTACTTTTGTATATGTATGTATGTATAAAAAAGATAAAGCTATATTTTTTAACTTCTGTAGAAATTAGATATTCTGTAGCATTCGGATATGGCATGCATGAAACAGAGTTTGCTTAGGAGTATTTCTGTGTAACCACTGAGGAGATAAAATCAGTTTGTTCAAACACAGTTCTGGCATTTCCTGATCTGAGTTTTCTTATAAGCTAACTTAATTGTTTAGGTGCAGTTTTTCATGGATTAAGACAGCGTACTGAAATATTGATGCATTGGTTATGTCTTTGTATTATAGTTACTGGGGGACTACAATTCTAAGGACATAAATAACTTGTTCTGAGGTACATGTGAATTATGTCTAGTTACTAGACAATATTGCTCTTTGGTCAGATTGTTTTAGTCATGCATCCTCTTGCTACCTCCAATAAAACCTCTGTTTTGGGTTAAAATATCTGTCTTAGCTGAGGAAAGAAATCTCAGCCTTATTCCTGAAGGTCTGTATGACTGAGTTGCCCACCCATCTGCATCTCTTCTCCCTATCATCAGTAACTTTGAATGCTGTGCATTTAAAATATATTTACGAGACAGAGGGCCTGAAAATCTTAGACTTTCCCACCCACCGTCTGGAAGCAGCGCAGGCCAGCTGCCCCACGGTGGTAGGGGAGCCAAGGGTGACAGCAGGACTGGCTGGGCAATGGCCCCCTGGAAAGAGAACAGCCCCCCTGTGCCGGAGCGAAGTGAGCAGGGCAGGCTCTGTGACAGAAACCAGGGTGAGCCACAGTCAGTGAGCGCAGACAAGTCCATTGGGATGAGGCAGAGTTGAGGTCAAATCTGCAAGTCAAGTCAGAGTCAGGGACAACAAGGCTAGGCTTGAGCATTGCAGCATAGCTCAAGAAAGGCCTAAGACTGAGGGACTGAGCTTAAATGCAGCTCCTGAGTAAAGAGGGGGGGAGCCCCTGTGAGACTTTGCACAGCTTTTCCTTACAACTCAGCTCTGTTCATAGCAGCCTGACTCAATTTTACACAGCTGCGCTGAAGGAGAAGAGTTTGCAGAGCCTGTTGGTGCACAGGGACCCCTGACACCCATTACCTCCTAGTTTTTCATATGAACTCCTGTTCCACCCCCCTCCAAAAACTGTCCCCTCCATAAAGAAAAGAAAGTTCTGCTGGGCCTCCCTCTTGGTTGCTCAGCTTGTATAGAAACTGGTGTTTCCCTATGACAGAAGTAGTATGTGTCCTATTGGTAGATAACAAAAAGAGGGTAGAAATACAGGAAGATCATATGTGGGATGGTGTTAGAGGAGAGAGGCAGGAGGGATTTGGAAAGTGTGTGAGACAGGTGGGCATTCTTCAGGAACAGAGGGATAAAGCTGAAGTTATTGTGGTGAGTAGAGATGTAGGGACATGAAGCACAGATCTGCAGAAAAACAGCTATCATTATTATTTTGCTATCAACAAAATTAAAGCTTTTCATCATATGGGAGGTGGCAAGGGCTGATGATAAAGGAATTTGCACTAGATGCTATTATTAGCTTTGTCACACCTCCTCTGTGATCTTCATAAAGATGTTTCTTTTCTTTTTGCATTGCTCTGTCTGGTCTGTGGAGTCTGGCCAGTCTGCACGCTCTCAAAGTGGATTATTTGAGCTGAATCCAGGCCTAATACGTTAGCTGTTTTATAAATGATACATTAAGCTAGTGGGATCCTCCATGACTAGATTAACTATAATCAGTTGGAAAAGGCGGCACTTCCAGAGCTATTTCAGGTTGTTTTGGATTGTGTCTGAAGATGCTTATTTCTCTCTATTAGGTATAAAGAGCCTAGGTGACTAGTTCATCCATCTGAAAGTTAGGAATTGAGTTTCTAGTTTGAGGCAATTTTATTCTTTGACTGTACAGTTCCTGTCACAGTAGGCTCTGATTTTTGCCTGTGGCATTCAAGGGCTATTTCTGTGAAGATTAATTATCCACACCCTTATCCCTTCCTTTTCAAGAAAAGGAAATTGCATGTGCATAGAGCATAAATAATCCTCATCAGTTGATGTTAGACTCACTGATGGGACATTGAAGATACTTGTATGGCTACTGTTCCTGCTTTGTCTTTTTTCTTTGGATAAACTGTGCAATAATTAAACTGACAATTTTCTTAAGTCTCTGGATGAGGGTTTTTTGGTGGTTGCATAAACACTCTTCTGTATACTGTCACCTTCCAATTTATGCAACCCAGAATTTTTCTGTAGATGAACCATGTCATGAATATGGAGATGCGAACTGGATTTAGTCCAGAGGCAGATCAGCCCAAAAGCTGGGCTGTGTAGATGTGACTGCATTGTTTCCAGGGACAGCTCAGCCTTGGGAGTTATGCTGTGCAGCTGTGCATGTGTAGCTCATAGTCCAAGCTAAAAACATAGGCCTGACATGACTTAACTTTGTTGTGGCAGCCTGGGTTGTCTTCACTGTGTTACTCCAGGGAGCAGTGAAGAGTCTTAGTGGAAACAAGTCTTTGTGGCTTCGCGTGGGAATGGCCTAGTTCTGGCATGGCTAATAATGAGCTAATAAGTAGTACATGACTCAAATGGTACAGCAAAACCCAAGAGGTTCTGCAGGAGACCAGGCTTTGTGTTCCTTTTCTGAGAGCTGTCATTAGATCAGGGAGGCACCGGACCTGAACTGGCTTCAGACGAACAAATTCTCAAGAAACACTGGGGAGCTGAGTCCTGGGACATCTTGGTGGCTGTGCAGGAGTCATGGCAAGTTCAGCCAACTGAGTTAATCAGGTTGGTTCAGTACTGATGATACTTGGCTGGTTTGTTTCCATGCAGAACCACTTATGTCTCTGCATCAGTCTTTAATTTTCAAGACTTCCAGGTTTCCAAGTTCTATATTTTTGAGGCTTTTTTTCCATTTTTCTGTATATGCTAGCTTCCCATTTCCCGTCTGTTCCATTTCTCCTAGTTATTTTGATGCCAGCTGAGGAATTAATCTAGCATGTTGAAATATCTGCACTTGATTTAATATCTGGACTGAGTGTCTTGCTAGCAAGAAACACAGATGTACATATGTACAAACAGCTTCAAAATATCTGAACTGCTTCCTACGTTTTAAAGCCACATTTAAATTGAGGGAGATGACACAGGTATTTAAACTTATCTTTTAATTGATCACTAGAGTGTGCTGTGACACTGGAACTATTAATTCCAGTTTTTGGAAATTTCTTTTGTGGTGTGTTTTTTTGGTGGTTGGTTGGGTTTTTTTGTTGGCTGGTTTGTTTAGAAGTCTTACTCTGGAAAAAACTTTTTATCTGTACTGAAACAGGTTTGTTTAACAATCTGCTTGGATTCATTTATAGTAGTGCTGTGAGTTCTTTGGATTATGAGTGGGAAGAAGAGTGTAGCGATCAAATGGGCTGGATAGGTGTCGGTTACTGTCAAATGTGCAAGAAGGTAAGCATTATTAAAGCAGGTGGAAAAAGAGATAAAGTTGAGAGATGACACCCAGAATAAAGGCATTTAGTAAGTTGTACAAACATGCTCTTAATTAAACAAACCAGCAGGCAAAAAACTACCTTCAGCAGGCAAAAAATCTCCTCTTCTCCTTCCTTTTCTCTGGTTCTTTCCTGCTTTTTATTATGTTGTTATCTCTCAAGTGCAGTAAGAGCTGGAAGCTGATTTATGTAGACTTCATCTAAAAAGTAGTCCCCTGCTGTTAAAATCGTAGAATAATTTAGATTCTCTAGTTCAGCCTCCTGCTCAGAATAGGTCAAACTAGATCATGTTGCTCAGGGCTTGGTCCAATTGAGTTGTGACTGCTTCCAAGTATGAAGATACCCCAACCTTTCTGGGCAACATGTTCCAGTGTATGATCATCCTCATAGTGGGATTTTTTTTTCCTTATATCTAACTGAGATTTCCCATTTTGCAGCTTGTGTATGTTACCTCTTATTCTATCACTGTGCACCTCTAAGAAGATTCTTGCTGCATCTTTTCTCTACGCTCTGGTTAGGTAGTTGAAGACAGCAATGAGATCTCCCCTTTGCCGCCTTCTTTTAGGATTAATAAAACCCAGTTCTTCCTGTTATGTGCTCCAGCCCCTAATCTTGGTGGCCCTCCGCTGGAGTTGTTCCAGCCTGACAGCATCCTTCTTGTATTGAGGAGCCCAAAACTGGATATGGTACTCTGTACGTAGACTAACAAATATAGCACGGGGGCAAAGAATCACTTACTTTGACTGCCTGGCTACGCTCTTGCTAGTACAGCCCAGTATGCAGTTGGCCACCTTTGCTGCAAGGGCACGTGCCAATTCATCTTTGACTTGTTGCCAGCCAGGGCTCTGCAGGTCTTTCTCTGCCAGTGAGCCCCTAGCCTGTACTGCTGTGTGGGGCTCTTGCCTTCCAAATACAGGACTTTGCACTTGCCTTTGAAATTCTTGTTTGCCCATTTCTCCAGCCTCTTGAGGGCCTTCTGAATGGCAGCCTGAATGGTCCAGAATGTGGACCGCTGCACCCTCCCCACCCTCTTCCAATCCATCTGTGGCCTTGCTGAGGGTGCGCTCCATCCTACCAAAGACACTAAATGGGACTGGTCCCAGTATCAATCCCTGAGGACCACCACTAGTACTTGGTTTCCAGGTAGACTTTGTACAGCTTCCTTGAACCTAAGAGACCAAAACTGAAAACTCATCCAAATAAACTTTGTCCATTGTGGTGTATGTTGGCAAAGGTATTTGTTTCAAATGGTAACAACTTTGGCTTTTTTCCCAGCCACGTACTTCTGATTTGTTATCATGATCAGTACACCCTGGATTCTCCTTTTTCTCTTCAAGCTGAAAAACTTGCAGCTTATAGCTGCTACAGCCTTCACTTCACATAGTCTTTTGTTTCATACTTCTGAATTTCCTTTCCCATTGCTTTGTTCCACAGTCATATTGTTCGATTTTTATCCTCTGCTAAATTAATAGCATCTCTTAATATGGTCTACTGGTTTGAGCTTTGCTGCTTATTGTGTCTCCAACTTTAACTTAGTTATATTTCTTTTAGTTAACTTATTCTCTAAAATAATGATTAACCCAGCTGTAAAGTGAGTAAGGAATTAGCTAGGTAGGAGAGGTATGAGAAACTTGTTTTTAAAAAAAAAAAAAAATGGTTATGTGGTGCTTGACTCAGTGTCTTACAGAATTCCTATATTTGTTTCTCACACTTACCTAGCATGATCCCATACCTTTCTTTAATAAAATACAATTCTCTAACCTGCTATTGGTCATCTTTTACCAAAGATAAAACAGAAAAAAAAATTACAAGGTACTGATTTTTCTACCTTTTTTCCATTTTTAACTATAGTTCAACACCTATGGAAAAAGCATTGCATATAATGAGGTCAAAATAAAGGAACTGCAGCTATATAGATACTTAATCTGGAGAATGGTACAGCAGATTTGACCACTCTTGCCATGGAGCTGTTGTTTCATGTGTCATTTCTTTTAAAGCTCTGGAATAGTGGTTATCTGGAAACGTCCAGTTTGGAGAGTACCACACCTTTTTGGTTTCCTCTCCATACAGTATACTACTGGCTCTCCTGCCAGTGTCTGATGTGATCACCATTACTGAAAATGGAGGGGAAGGATCATGGAAACACAGAAGCAATGTGACCTGGCAGAATGTGTATCTGCTGGGTTTGATTCAAGGGAGTGACACTGTATAAAGCCTCTTTTGAAGTTCAGTGTTATGCCCTGGCAGCTGTTGCTGCAGATATATTTTTTATATATATATATTTTTTTTTTTTTTCACCTGAACAGTTAAATTTGTGTTCATTCTGTTCTTTGAGTAGTTGGCTGTTTGGTGGGCAAAATTATGTTTTGTGACAAAAAGCTGGGCATGGTTCATTTAAATGCCATTTTTGATGATGGATGTTGCATTTCAGATTTTTTGAGATCTTGCCCTCATTGCTTAGCGGTAGGAATCATTGTTCTTGTTGTCCTTGGAATTGTGTTCTGGGGAGAATATTCCAGGCAGAGAACTTAACAGTTACTGGAATTCTCTTAGCTTTCTATAGATTTTTTCCTCTTTTCCAAGAGTTTGTGGTCACTTACAGAGGATTACCAAAGCCTTAAAGAAAATTGAGACTGATTTATTGAAATACCAACACCCTTAGTGTTTTTTACTATGCCATAGAATAATTCAAAAAAAAGTCTGCTAGCATTTCATGGTATGCTGTAACACTTTTTCAGAGTTCTGGAAATCACAAAAGTTGTGAAAGATAGGTATTAAATAATAAGGATAGGTCCCTCTCTTCCTACTGAGACAGGATTTTTCTGACAAATATACTTGTCTCTTAAGGCATAAAATACACCAAATGTGACCTCTTTTTGTTGAGACGTTAACGTTTTGCAACTGAATAAAATATCTTCGTGTTGGGAACTCAATTGATATTTCAGGGTGGTGGTTTTTTTTATTTCCAATTCTGTTAATTCTAGTTTTATGCTATTCTTATGAATGTGGGAGGTGGTTGCAGGATATGTACTGAAAGTCCATAATTTCTGGGCTTACACTTGAGGAAATAATTTACTACTGGTTCGTTCTTTTACATGAAATGCTTAATTTTAATACAGGACAGTCATGGAGTTTTTTGTTTTTTGCTTTTATCTTGAAGCCCTATTTTTTTCATATTAATTGCAAACATTTATGGTCAATGCTGTTAGTGCATAACCCAGTGGACTATTTTACATGTAAACCCACCCCCCTTTTTAAAAAAAAAAAAGGCGCCTTTGTCCAAATGCTCAAATGTTAGGAAATGCCAGAATTAATGCCCAAGCTGAAAATCCATTAAGTTCTGATAGTCAGAAATGAGCATCAGTGTCTCCTCTAGTCACAGTGTCACACTTTAAGACAAATTCAGCATTACAACCTAATGCCTTTCTTCTGGAAGAACCCTACACGTTTGTAATTGCCTACTGTGAATTTGTACTTCACAGTATGATGTAGGAGAATGCTCTGTCAGTGACTTTCTCTCTCCTTTCCTACCTTTTTCCAGGTGCAGCACTAGAAGTAGCCCAGGTCTGGAAGACCATGTTCCGGATTCTCCACAGCTGGAGAGTCATAAGTAAGTTTGACAGTGGCTTAGATTCTGGAGCTTGTTTTCTGTGTGTTGTGCTGACCTTGTTCTTGATGTTGCCTCATAATGTCATTTGTTTCTTTTGCAGTCCATGGTTAGCAGCATCACCAACTAGCTCTCCTGTGATAGCACCTGTCATGTTTTCAGCTATTGTAGAGGAAGAGCTCCAGCAAGAAGCTGCTCTTATTAGGAGCAGAGAAAAACCTTTGGCTTTGATCCAGGTAAAGTGCTAAGTTACTGCAGCTGTGAAGTAACACAGGGAGTTTCCAATGGCTGTTTCAGAGATCAGTTTTTAGCATTAATTATGTATTGGTGCACTTAGTATCATTTACATAATGATATTAAATATCATTTAGTAATAACTTCACATTGCTGTTTGATAAGGTAGGCCTATCAGAGAAAGTGAGATTGACTACTGAGTCCGTGATTAATGCATTCACAGCATCAGAGAATGGTTGAGGTTGGAAGGAACCTCTGGAAATTGTCTAATCCAAACCCCTGCTCAGAGCAGGGTCAGTTAAGCAGGTCGCTCAAAGCCATGTCCAGGCAGCTTTTGAATATCTGCAAAGATGGAGACTTCTACATTTAAATGCAATTTTCTGTATTTCAGTCTGTGCCCACTGCCTCTTCTTCTGTCACTGGGCACCACTGAGAAGAGCGTGGCTCAGTCGTTTTTATTCTCTCCCATCAGATATTTATACACTTTGATAAGATCTCTCTAAGCCTTCTCTTCACCACGCTAAACAACTTCAGCATGCTCAGTGCCTCCTCATATGTCAGATGCTCCAAGCTCTCTTAATCATTTTTGTGTCCCTTCACTGGACTATCTCCAGTATGTTCATGTCTCTCTTGTACTGAGGAGTCCAGAAGTGGACCCAGCACTCCAAATGTGTCTCCCCGGTGCTAAGTAGAGGGGAAGGGTCACCTATCTCAATCTGCTGGCAGTGCTGTCCCTCGTAGAGCACAGGCGGCTGTCACCCTTCTTTGGTCCATGCGCACATTGCTAGCTAATAGTCAACTTGTCCACCAGGACCCCAAATCCTTTTATGCTACGCTGCTTCCCAGCCTGTTGGCCTCCAGTGCGTACTGGTGCTTGGGTTTATTCTTCCCAGGAGCTGGACTTCACATTTCCCTTTGTTGAACTTCATGAGATTCCTCTTGGCCCACTTCTCCAGCATGTGTGGGTCCCTCTGAGTGGCAGCACAACCATCTGGCATATCAGCCACTCGTTCCAATTTTGTATTGTCTGTAGCCTTGCTGAGGGTGCACTCTGTCCCATCATGAGGGTAATTAATGAAGATGTTAAACAGTATTGGCCCTAGTCTCAGTCTCAGTATTGGTGCTAGTGACTGGCCTCTAGCTGGACTTTGTGCCACTGATCACAACCCTTTGAGATCACCAGTTCAGCTAGTTTTCAGTCTGTCTCACTGTCCATTTATATTGTCCATACTTAAGCTTGTCCACTTAAGCTCTTAGTCCATACTTAAGCTCTACCACTTTCCTGGGGATCAAGATGGGGGTGACTGGTAAGTAGTCACCCAGATCCTCCATGCCCTTCTTGAAGGTAGGAATGACATTTGCTTCCTTCCAGTCCTCGGGAACCAGCCCTTATGCCACAACCTTTCAAAGATTTTTTTTTTTTTTTTTTTTTTTTTGAGAGTGGGCTTGCAGTCATATTGTCCAGCTCTGATCTCAGGGGCCTGGGATTGCTGAAGGCTGAACTTACCTCTGAAGATCAAGATGAAGGCATCTGTTAGTTCCCCAGCCTTTTCCATGTCCTTTGGCATTCAGCAGTGGGCCCATGTTATCTTTTAGCTGCTGTAGAAGCCTTTCTTGCTGCCCTTCATGTCAGATTCAACTCCAGATGGCTGTGACTTTCCTAATTCTGTTCCTGTGTGCTCAGACAGTATCTCAGTGTTCCTTCTGGGTCACCTTTCTCTGCTTCCACCTCTTGTATGCTTCCTTTTTTGTTTGAGTTTTGTCGGGAGCTTTTTTTTGTCCATGCAGGCCTCCTGCCACTCTTGCCTGGCTTCCTGCTCATTGACATGGCCCATTCTTGAGCTTGGAGGAGGTGATCCTTAAAATCAACCAGCTGTCCTGGACCCCTCTTCTTTCCAGGGCCATATCCCATGAATTTTTTCCAAGCAGATCCCTGAACAAGATCATAGTCTTCTCTTCTGAAGTCCCAGGTTGTTACCCTGCTATTTGTCTTGTTCACATCTTGGGATCCTGAGCTCCACCATGTCCTGGTCATTGCAGCCAAGGCTGCCCTTGACCTTCTCATCCCTGACCAGTCCTTCTTTGTAAGTATGAGATCCAGCAGAGTGTCTCCCTTCATCAGCTCCTTGATCATCTATGTTAGGAAGTTTTCACCAATGCAGACCTCCTGGAGTGCCTGTGCCCTGCTGTGTTGCCTTTCCAGCAGGTATCAGAGTGGCTCAAGTTTCCCATGAGGAGCAGGGCCTGCAAACATGAGGCTTTGTCAAGTTGTCTGAAGAAGGCCTCATCTACTACTTCTTCCTGATTAGGTGGTCTGTAGCAGGCATGCGTTCAGGACCAGTAAAGCCAGTTCATAACCGTGCTACTGGTGTAAATGTAGATCTGACACTGACATACATGTTCTTTTTTCCTACCAGATCGAGGAATGTGCTATTCAAGACTTATTAATCCACTATGAAGCTTTTGACAACCCTGATGAATTTGTGACTGTTGAAAGGGCTCCGCAGGGACCTATAGCAGCACCTATGTGGAACAAGCACTAATTTGTACTCTTCACAGTCCATGTTGTATGTGCACTTCTGAAGTTCTAACTCTCTTGTTACAAGTAAAACAGGACTGGAAGAACAGGAATCATGTAATTTTTAACATCAGTGTCAAAACACTGCACATAATCACTAGGTATTTGTTAGAGAGAATGGAAATAATGTTTTCACTGTGTCCTTTACCCACAGTATATATTGTATGTATGTTTTGAGAGAATTTCTTTAACAAGACATATTATTAGTAATGTTACATGAAGCTGTAGGTTGGAAATGCATTTGCTAATCTTAAATTGTGAGGGTTTTTTGTTAAATTCACAGGTGGCTGAAAAGCGAGCACTTGTTTTGTGATTTAACGTGGGATTGAACGTGCGGAATTATACATCTTTAAATTTTGGGGGGGGTAATGTTCTTCAGAGCTTTCTGGCAAATTGGGAATATTGGAAAAAGTTTGTGCTTGAACTTCTTGTAAAAGTACGGTTTGATAATGCAGTTTTCCTTAAGTTATGTGTGTAAGTACTGGTTCTCTGATTGTTGCGGCCAGTACTTTTTACTGTCATGCTCCACGATGAACCTCCTACGCTGTACCTAAGTGCCCTGCCATTGCCTGCTCTCAGTTCAGTTGTGCATGTTTTTTCACTGTTGTGAGACTGGCCTTTGAGCAGTCAGCTCTGTTGTGAAGTAAAGCACACAGTTGAATAGAACGTGGTGGCACGTAATTAGCTCATCTATAGTCTTACTCTGCTAAATACGGTACAGTTTTAGAACCACTGTGTTTAAGGTACAATTCACTTGAAGTGCTGAGGAAAAAAAAGATCTGTGTATTCATTGTTAAAGCTATAGGGACGAATGCTTGACTGTGGAATTTGCAAACACCTAACCTTCAAAGATTATCATAGGTGGCTTTCGGTATTGTGTGTTCCAAAGTGCTCTGTGCCTGGTTTAAACAAATTTATATATATATAAAAAAAGGAAAAAAAAAAAAAGTAGCCTTATCTGCAATATTTGGTCTAGTTTATTTGTATAGGTGTGTTTGAACTTGTACTTTTTCAGTAGTGTCAGTACTCACGAACTCTGGAAAACTGGAATTGAGAGAGCTACAGAAAATGAATGTAGAGAATTGATCACTGTGTGATAAAAGAATCTTGAAAAAACCTCTGTAGATATGTCTAATGGTTTCAGGTCAAGCTACACCAAAAAATCCCCCACAAAAATTGTAAACAAATGCAATAAACCATAAAATCTTGATTTACACAAAGTTAGTATACTTTCATGTGCTGCGTATATATAATCAACGCTTTAGGTAACTATAGAGTAATCTAAAAGTATTTCTTTTGTGTATGAAACAAGAACTGTAGGCGTTTTGAAGCTACATAGGCAAAGGAAGATACAGCTTTTAATTCTATTTTAGATTCTACTGGTGATTCATTCACTATACTGATGAGAATACTTGCATTAAGTGCTTTACTTGATGCACTGCAGGGCCTTGGGGCCTGCTGAAACTATCCTTCTGAATTAAAAGAAAGCTTATGTACTGTGAGAAACAGCTATAAAAGCAGTGGGCCTTTCCAGGTGTGAACCCAATTTGTTCTCAAATACAAAATTATTGTAAAGTTGCTAATTTGCATTTTGATTTTTTTTTTTTTTTCCAAAATTGACTAGAATATGCTGTTTAAAATGTCATTCTTCTGACATTATACGAGGATTTGTGCTTCCACCATGCTGAGGAGCTTGACTGCTTTTAAATTCTGGGTTTATTGTTACAGTTTGTTTATGCATCATCACCGGTTATACTTAATATTCACAAACAAAAGTGAGGAATGATCAGTGTTCCACTCTTCTGAAATTGAGAACATTTTTTAAAGTGTTGTGTTAGAACAGCTTAAAGTTAAGGCTAAAATGTGTCACAAAGTTGTGTAAACTTACAGATTCCATTTTTTATTTATCTTCCTTAAAACTTGGAAATTAACAGTTTAAAATGTCTGAAGCATACTTAAAAAATTCAAATTATAATGGAAATAGAAACAAAAGTTTCTAATCCCTGGATGCACTCTGGGGATAGCTTATGGTTCACATGAAAACCCAAACAAAAATCCAGAGCAAGGCAGTTGCATCAACAGATATAAATGTCTTTCTGTGAAAGTGGTAGAACTTTAAATTTTCTTCAGTTGCTTACTTTGCGTTGATCACAAACTATCATTTCCCAGTATTAATGTGAGGTCAGTCTCTATTTTTTGTATAGACCTCACAATTGCATCATCATCGAGATTGAAAGCAGCCTCTGGAGATTGCCCGGTCCAACCCCTCCTACTCAAGCAGGCTCAGCCAGAGCAGGTTTCTTGGGCCCTGTCCGCTCAGGTTTTGAGTATCTCCAAGGACAGAGACTCCACAAGCTGTCTGGGCAACCCGTTCTAGTGCTTGACCATCCTCACAGTAAAAAGGCATTTTTATATTTAAACAGAATTTCCTGTATTTCAGTCTGTGCCTTTGCCTCTTGTCCTGTCGCTGGGCACCACTGAGAAGAAATTGTCTCCATCTTCTTCCCTGCCCATCCATCAGGTCCTTACACACGTTGTAAGATTCCCCCGAGCCTTCTCTTCCCCAGGCTGAACAGTCCCGGCTCTCTCAGCCTCTCTTCGTATGCCAATGCTCCAGTTTGTGGTCCTTTCTGGGGCTCTCTCCAGTATGTCCATGCTCACCATGTGTGCTATTTTACCAGATGCCTTCTGGAAAAATATTTAGGGGTATTTTAAGAGTTTTAAAGCCTAAACAATTCTATTTATGCCTGTTTAATATATAGAAGTAGATCACTATTTATCTAGTGAAATGAGTTGAGATTTGTGCTGTGCTTCATTCAATGCTACGTGAGTGTCTGCTGGTCTTAATGATCCACAGAAATGTTTCTGTGGACATTATGCTGGCTTTTTCTCTTAATGGACTTTCACATGACCTTCTTCAAAATTTGATTTTTTTTTTTTTTTTTACATTCCTACTTTTTTGTTTTAGTCTATCAGAATTCTTAAGACCAAAGAAATAAGTATATCTGTTAATAACTGCATAGGGAGATAAAAAGTATAACCACTAATCTGGTTAGAAATCTTACATGTGTCAGCTGAGTCAATATTCAGAGTTTGATTTCTTCTAGTTATTTTTCCTGGAAAAATAAAAATCCCACAGGGAGGTTTTTCTAGGTATTGAAACTTGCTAAAATTTTTTTCCGTGGAACAGTGATATGCTGAAATCATAGTTTAAGTTGTTATTGTCAGGTATCCATACCCAAACTTTGCATACGAAGAAACATCACATTTGGGTTGTCTGTGCAACTCCTCTTTTGCGTCTGGTCTCCACAAGGAGAAAATTCAGGGTTTAGGGAATAGCATCCAGAAATTCAAACGCCTAGTGCATATAATAACTTTGTATCAACACGAAAAATCTGGCATTTTCTAGCTCAGATGCCCGAGTTTGTGGCCTTTCTTGTAATGCTAAACATGAAATCCATCTTTGCGTTGGAATTCTTGTCATTTCTCGGCTTGTTAACTCCTTTAACTTGCACCAAAACAGGGTGGAATTCTCGGGTCCTGATGAACATAAAGCAACACCTCCAAGTTTGCGGTAAAAACAGTATTTAGCACATTGGTGTATAATTTCAAGGAGATGCATTATAGCTAGTTGGCTTAAGAAATACTAAGTTAACAAAAGGTTTCTAGTGAAATATTTGTTACGTCTCAAAAATACAGGGATAAGTAAAACTTGCACGTTTGCACTTTAAAATGGAGACAAAATTGCATCTAAAATTTTAATAATTTTTAATAAGTCTTCAGCGCTTGCTATTATAGTCACTCTGTCAAGGCATTTGAGGAATGTATAACTTTTCTGCATTGCATATTGAAATGAAAATGCAGGTAAAGTAGGAGACTTCAGTCAATTACAGAACCCATAACTGCTTTTCTTCCTTACGAAGAAAGGCTGTTTCGTGCAATGGAGTGTCTGTATAAGGGCTGATTTTGCAACTTTTCACAGAAGAGCATTGACTAAAAATGACTAAGTTACTATGCGTTTAAACTGAATCCCAGCCCCCCGTGATTGGTAAGTCACTTATAGGTGGCAACAGGACATTTTAGTTACAGACTCTAAAATGAAAGTGTTCATAGTCACAAAGGCTCTACTGAAGTTTTCTGCTACGGTCAAGTTATGGAACTGAACTTCTTTAAATGCTTTTGGACTTCAAATGATTTTGGTGTCTGTCTGTGTCCCACCCCCCTCCCACCCCCTCTTTTTTTAAAATGCTTACAATAGGGAAATAATACAGAAAGTGACTCTGAGCTCTTTTGACAGTGCTCAGCTTGAGAAGTTCGTTGATTGTTCTACCACTGAAATCGCGTTCTGCAGCCCTCTAACAATCTGAACTCTTTCCCTTGCCCAAAGAATTGCTTGCTGTAATGTAATGACAACTTAAGTCAGAACAGAACACTGGTTTATTAGATCTTATTCTAAAGCTAAAAGATTTATATTGGAATAAAGTAACCCTTAACCCTTGACTTGCATGATGTCATCAGAGAATGACAAGGTCTTTTTGAAGACCTTTGGAGTAACAGGAAACTGGTTAATGAAGGTATCAAATGGTCTCAGAATGGATTCCACCCATTGTACTCACAGAAAAGTCTGTAACTCCACCAAAGAGCCTGTTAGTTAAACTGAAGGGAAAATTCTTCCCTCTCTAACATCTGATGTGCTTCACCCTGGTCAAGTGAGATGTTGATGGGGCATCCAAAAGGTGAGTCCCTCCTGTCAAGGTTCTAGCTGTGGCAGACCTCAGAAATGCTGAGAGGGAAGGGACTGTTTTTTGTAGTGTCATTTTAGGTGTCTAACCTTGAGAAAGAACTTCTTAATTGTGGAAGGCAAACAAATCCATACGCATACAATACATGCTTGAAATGAAAAAGTTTTTAGTAATGGTGCAGCAAAGGAATTCTCTGAGTTCAGGGAGTCCCTCTAATGGCTTGCGTGAAAGTTTTCTTGGATGGGAGAGTGGTATCTAACACAAACTCTATCTAGAATAAAGTTTTTGCTTTCCAAGCAACTATTTCCTGCACTATGGTGTATATCAAGGCACCAAAAAATTACCATTTTTATAGCAGCTTTGAGATACCTGCATGGATTCATGCTGCACTAGTGCTGCAGCACTAGGAGCCTTGAGGGCCTCGCCTGGAGGAACGGAGTTGTGTGTGAAGAAACAAGAATCTCCTGGAGATCAAGCTGCTCCTCGGGTGAGCTGTGTTCTTCCAGTAAAGATTCTGGCTTTTTCTTCTCTGTCCCTCGTCCCTCTTCTCTTCTCTTGCACATATAGAATGCTATTTCTTTAGCATGGCCTTTCTTCCCCTTTTTTCTCTCTCATCACTTGAATAAAATGAGAAAAGAAATGGAGCAAACTTTTGCAAGGGCTTCAGATAAGGATTAGCAGGAGCTAATACTAATATATAATAATAATACAAGTTGAAATTCTGCTCTGTAGGTCAGCCTTGAAGAATTGACCCAAGTTTATCAAGGTGTTGCTTAAACCACATTTTGTTTCCTGTAATTCAAGTGACTGAAATGGTAACAGTTTTTTGTCTTGATGCAATGTGGATGGATTTCAGCCAGAGCCTGAAACCTGAAATTGGGGATCAGGGTAGATGCTAGATGACTAAGCTCCTGTTATAGTCAGTAAAGCGTTAGGCAGTCGAGTCAAGGGAGTGTGAAGATCCTGGAGTGGGCTCCTGAGGACGGGTCGGTGGAGTTCTCCCTAGGGTCTGGTGCCTGCCTTGGCTGGGTCTCCACCTGCTCCATTCAGAGCTGAGACACTTGGCGCATGAAGGTATTTGCGTGTCTCAGCCTTAACAAAGAAGTAGAGCAACTTCTTGGTTAATGTTTCTATGGGAACACCACCGGTTTGTCAAATGCATAAGCTTTGTGCAAGTGCATTGCCTTTGGGTGGCTCTTCTAGGAGGATGCTTTTGACTGGAAAAATCCAGTTAAAATCAGGCCCCTCTATAAGATCAGTAATCTCATGGGAGATTTGAACAGGGAGAGCAGTGTTCTTGTTCAGCTGCAGCTAAGGGTTTTGAGGGGAAACGTAATCCAGGAAGATCACGTGGTCTGAGTTAAGTGATGGTTCAGAACAGATAATCACGCTCTCCTCCTTCATTTAAATCAGTTCTTTGTATTTTAAAGCAATTCTACAGACCAATGTAGTTTTAATATTAGGGGTCAATTCTTCCAAATTTTGTATGAGCTTTTCAGATAGCAAAGGGATTACAACTGTTAAAAGCCTGACTATGGGCTTTTTTTTTTCTTATTTCATTTGCATAAAGGATATCGCATGCGTGAAAAACAGATAAACAAGTAAGCGAGCAAACAAACGTAAAGCAAGTTTATGTAAGAGCACACTTAAGCAGGCCCACTGCATTTGCTCTCAAGTAATAATGTACAGCTGGGGGAAAGCCAAGAGTCAACTCTTCCTCCTGTCCTAATAAAAAATCATCATTTTTTATGAAACATTCTCAAGTAAGAAAGTAAGCAGGGAAAATTGACCCAAAAGCTTTTTTTGTTGTTCTCAATACTTTAAGATTTCTTGCCTTTTTTAAAGGATAGGAATAAAATTTAAAAATAAAAAAAAAAGTTTATTCCAGGAAGATACGGAGAATGTAACACCTGAGGCTGGATTCTCAACTAATTTCTTGCAGTGGTAAACCGTTCATAGATCTCTGTCTCCTCAGACTGAAGTGCCATTAAAGTAGAAGTCTTTCTTCCTCATCTAGTCATTTCACTGTCCTGTAATTCTGCAGGAATATGTCACATACCATTGTCAGCCAGTGAACCCTGACTACAAGGAAATAGCTGCCTGTCTCGTAGGTTACGCGGTTCGCGGTGGGAGGATGCCAGGTGCCCTTTGCTTTAAGCACAGCAGCTGTATGTGCTACGTGAGCCTGGCTATAATCCCCGGACGGCAGGTGAAGAGGTCGTGAGAACTGCACGGGGAACGCAAGCTACCTGCTCCTGCTCAGCGCTCTCCAGTCGTCGTGATTCATCGGCTGTGACTGTCTTGCAGTGTGACTGAGCTGCTAGGGCTATTTTCTGTCTGATGCCACAGGTTTGTTCTGAAGGGGACCCTACCGCTTCTGCTAAATGTCACTGATGGCAGCACAGCACGTTATTGTGAGAACAGTGCTCGTGCCATCTGGTGACACAAGGCCTGAACAACAGGTGATACTTTAGCAAAAAGAAAAAAATATAAAGTGAAAAGTTACCACGTTTTCTTTATCCACATGTACGGATATTTTTGTTTATTCTGCCTTCTATATGCTGCCTTTATTGTAATAGAAGGGAAAAATACACAGAATCTTAGTCCTTTTCCCACTGTGTGTAGTTTAAGATGTTTACAAGACGCACTACCCATGTTCATGCATACTGCAAAGATGAAATTGAGCTGTAAGGCTACGAAGGATCAAATATTTGTATTGCACAAATAGCTGATCGCATCAGGGCTGAAGGAGAATGTGTGTGCATGCACGTGTGCGTTGCCGTAACACTTCACTTGACTCGTTTGTGGTTGCAGAATTGAATTATATTGCACCACTTCAGCAAATAGGGCTAGCGTGTTCTCTCTTCTCTCCATCTGCGTGTACTGAGTGGTAGTGAACCTTTTCATCTGAACTTTATCTCTGCGCTTTGCAAACATTAACAATTAAGCCTCACTATATTTGTGAGGTACAATAACTGTGAACTGTTATCCAGCTTCCAGGTGGTGGCTATCAACACACAAGTAATGAGTTGGTTAGTCTAAGGTTAAGCAGTGAGTTTATGGTCATGTCTTGGAGGAGCATCTGGAAGTCTATTCTTCCGCTTGCCTGTTCCAGCCCCATGTAGAGCCTGTAGCTTTTCTGGGATCGGCTATGTAAAAATTCCTTTCAACCAGGACTTGTTCCTCAATTTCTCTGACGCTCTTTCTGAAGCGAGCAGCTCTGCTGCCAGAACATGCTCCTCTGGGCTGCCCATTCCTGTTCTGAATGGGCTGCAAGCCCTTCACAAGCTGGTCAGGTCATATTTCTCTTTTTATATTGTTTCCATGTTCATAAGAAATTGCTAGTCTTGTAAAGGAATGTTCTTGTAAAAAGCGCTTGACCTGCTATTAGCAAGTCTATGATGATTGTTACCTGTGAGTTTTAGTGTGACGGTTTCACTCTAAATAGGGAAGGTTAACTAGTTGAACTGGTGGTGATGAATTCCTTGGGGGAAGGCACGCTAATTTAAGGCAGGAGCTGCACTGAGTAACCTGTGCCACCTGCTTGGAGAAGTGATGAGACGACTGTGCCGTGTCTAAAGGTGAGTTGCAAAGAGAAGAAAATTGAGTTCACGTCCTCTGCAGTTTCTCGTTGACAGCATAGTAGTAGTTTCTAGTACATCTTTTATATATTCTATGCATCTTTATTTTTGCATTACAAATTCAGTCCATCGCTATGTTAAACATATTATATTATCCTAGTATTATCAAGACAAGAAAGAAATGAAGAGAAGGTGAAGATTTTAATCACACCTTGTATTGACCTCAACACAGATATTTCTTTCCAGGTGTTTAACAGGCAACGTCTTTCAGCTAACCTGTAAGAACAGGCAGTAAGTATCTTTCGAGTCTCTAAAATGTCCTCTAGTATCTAGGAATCTAGGAAAGTTCTGACCTGAAATTCCTGTTATTTGAAGCAATAAAATCAAAATTATTCCCAATAGTTAAGCTGGAGGGTGGGGGGCAGTAGCAGAGGAGAGGGAAATGGCAAAACAGTACGATACAAATAAAAAAGCATGAACCTAACTTGATTGCTTGGGGGGAAAAAAAGCATGTGATGTTATTGGAAGTGTGTGAGCTTTCAGAGCATTCCATCAGGGCTGGGCAGTGACACAAGCAGCCAGAGGTGGAAACTGTACTCCTAGGGCTTGCTCTCTTCTGGCTGATGGCACCAAAAAGGAGGTTTTGGCTGGAATTCTGACAACTCACTGTGAATTGCAAGCTGCTATTGGTTATGCTGCCCTGTAGTCATTCTCATCTTACAATTTCCAGCTTCTTTCCTAGAAACAATAAACCCAGGTTTTACTCAGTCCTTTTGCCCTGCTCCTTTGCATCTTCATAAGGAGCAGCAATAACTGAAGGCGCAGTATTGATAAAGCTTTGGTGGACGTTCCCATATGAAAGACGTCCCTGCATACCAGTCATTAAGCTGTGCATTTTTTTATGTTGTTCAGAGCCTGAAATTATCACCTTAATTTCAGTAATGTCCAAGTTCATGTAGTTCTGAAGCTGAATTTAAATTTCTCCTGGGTTGTGCTTTAATACCTCATGTAACTTAAAGCACGAGCAAGTCTCCTACTTTGAAGATAAAAATTTAGCTTATTAAGGGGATGATGAGATTTAAAAAATTCCCCCTGAAAAGGAGCTATATGGAGTAAGATTTACACTAAGTACTGAAAAGGCTTTATGAAAACACATTAGAAAAAACGTCCGGATCAGCACATAGTTACGATGCCTCTGGCTCTCAAACGCGCCTTTCTCCTTGCTACTGTAGTGCCGATAGCCCTGGCACAACAACTGCAGCGCCGCATGTTTCAAACTGGCTCTGTCGATTTGTGAATATTTTAGTAGTTTTCTTCTGAAAACTATGATGCTTTCAATCTTAAATGTGGGGAGGTGTTTGCCGATTCTCACGGGACTGAGGCGAAGGGGTCAGCCAAGAAGCCTGGTGATACTGGTGTATCACGGGGGGAAGCTCCTACCTTGGGTATAGTGGAGTCCATCCCCACCAGAGCTTTATAAACCTAATATTATTTCTGTTTTCTTCTAAGTGATATGCAGTAGTGGTGGCATACTGCAACAAAGGGTTTAAGTCCATTATAAATAAAGGTAACTACTGACCTGGTGCAAACTTTTTTACAATGTGAAGTCACTTTTTACAATGTGTTACAAGTTCTCACAGATACATCTTTACTAACACTTTAACGCTTTGCAGAATGCTTGGGTGTTCCTGTGCCTGTGCGGTAGCCCTCAGTGCGGATTTCATTATCTACCCCCGAGCTTGCTGGGATGCACCTGTGGTAACTTGGGCTGAGCACAAAAGGGGGTTAGAAGTGCAAGTTACAAGGACTTTTTTCTGGTTTTGTACATACAACAACCAAATATTTTCCTCTTGTGAGTATTGTCTTGATAATGAATATTTTTTTTTTCTGTTCTTGTTTGTGTAGTACTGTGCTCCTATATCTCAGTGGCATCATTTTCATGCATAAGCATGTGCATGCATGCACACATGCACGTACACACACGTGCAGACACAGAAACCTACCATGAAATTTCTAATTGAGATCTCCACCCGCTGTAAGCTGAGCCACAATTAGAAATGCCATTGGAGGGTATGGACAGGCTTAGAGCCACCACAGGTGGTATCAAAATGCTACTGGTATTTGTGATACATACTGATAGCTGCTACTCATCCTGCTATCGCAACGGTATTGAGTAAAATTACAGAATCACAGAGCGGTTGAGGTTGGAAGGCCTTTGGCTGGACTCTCTGCAGTATGTCCATGTCTCTCTTGTACTGAGGAGCACAGAACAGGACACAGCACTCCAGGTGTGGCCTCACCAGCGCTGAGTAAAGGGGAAGGATCACCTCCCTCAGCCTCCTGCCGACACTCTCCCTAATGCAGCCCAAGAGGCTGTCAGCCACCTTTGCCACAAGGGCACGTTGTTGGCTCATGCTCAACTGGGAGTCCACCAGGGCCCCCAGGTCCTTTTCTGCAAAGCTGCTTTCTGGTCTGTCAGCCCCCAGCCTGTCCTGGTGCCTGGGGTTGTCCCTTCCCAGGGGCAGGACTTCGTACTTCCCTGTGTTGAACTTCATGAGGTCCCTGAAGCCCATTTCTCCAGCCTGTTGAGGTCCCTCTGGGTGGCAGCACAACCCTCTGGTGTATCAGCCACTCCTCGCAGTTTTGTGACATCTGCAGCCTTGCTGAGGGTGCACTCTGCCCCATCATCTGGGAACCTCAAGGTGAACTTCTCATTTGTCTTCTGTTTCCAGGTGTGTTGAACATTTCCGTGACCCTTGTGGAGATTGATTTTTGATTATATTTTTTTTTTTAATTGTAAGCTGAGTAATAAAACTGTTCTTGCTTGCATCTAAGCAAGAACTGAGGCCTCCAGCCTCTATGTCTTGCCTTGTTTTCCCAGTGGTCAGGGTAGGGCTGTCTTCTCCTATTACCTTTCTGTCACATGGTGCTGGCAGCCACAACAGCCACATCTGTAGTCTAGGGGTCCCTCTTGGCAAACTAGTCATCTCACCAAAGGAAAATTAAATGTCCATGCCTTTGGACTGTCTAGGAACTTTTAAGGGGCAAGATTTCTAGTTTGAGTGCTCAGAGGCTGCATTCAAACAGTGGGATCTTTGGAAAAGAACGGTCCTAAATTTGGGGAAATACAGCAGTAGAATAGTTAAGTGGAATATAACTAATACCGATAGTCTTAGTCCATCTGACTCCTTTTCATTTGCTGAGGAGAGTGTTCCCTTTTCCCTCCATTTAGGGGATGTACCATCTTGCCTGTTTCTTCCTCACACTTTGGATGGGACATGACTGATGGATCAAATGGGTCTTTACTGGTTGTATTCACCTGAGGCCTCATGACCCACCCACCTCTGTGTTTCTGTGTTAGTAAGACGTTAGTTAGGGGGAAAGCTGTCAGAGTTGACTTACTGCCGGTGGCTTTGCTTGCTTGTTTCAGCTGTTTCATGAGTGGGAAAACAGCTTTCTCTGTTCACCACCTCCCCCCAAATCTGCATTTATACGTCCTTCTCAGCTTTGCTTAATGGAGTTGTGGCTAGGGAATGTTGACACTGTCAGAATTATCCTTAAACAATACTTTAAAGCAGATTACCATGTCATTAATTGTATAACCTTGTAAAATATGTATTGCTATTACTGTTACTCTGTGCTTGCAGTGAGGTCTTGACCAGAAGCCTTTACTGCAGAGACAGAAATATGATAGTCCAGCAAGCTCTTAAAGCTTCATTAGCACAAAATGTGCTGGATGTTAAATAGGAAAGGAAATTAATTTATGAGCTATTGAAGGCAATCTACTTCGGGAAGGACTTGACTTATCAGTACTATTGTAAGATGGGTATACTGGAGATAAGGAGCTCTGAAAAGAGGATTTCTGCATCAGCTATTTGTAGGCAAGGAAAACACAGGAACTTAATCTCTTCATGTAGCCAACATGAGGAGGTTGATGCCTTTGAAAGGAGCGATTTAATGCACTGGAAGTCAATGCTTTGCTTTATCACATTTATACTTATTGCTGCTGCTTTGTAGTATTTTTGGCTTTGCCTGTGTTCTCCTGAAGGACTGTAAGGCTGTTTGCTTTAGTAGTCTCTGGCTACAAAGTAAAGAAATACTTTGAAAAATCTTTTTTTTTTTTGGTAAAATAGTTCTCTGTAAAACCTAGCTCCTTTAGGCTACTGCTTCATAAGCTTTTTGCATGGAAGAATCATGATCAGCCCCAACTTATGTGCTAGTCGTGTGGCTATGTGGAAATAACAAACTTATACATTCTGCTGTGTAACATGGACCCATAAACTGTGGACTGCTTACTGTGGCCAGAGAGAACACTGACGTTCACTAAACTATGATGCGTGGATCATGACTTGGTTTTTGGGGTTCATGACCTGTTCTTTGTTTTGTTTTGCTTTGTTTTATTCCCTTCCTGCCCCCTTCCTCCCCCCCCCCCCCCAATGAATTTACAGATGAGAAATGAGAGGTATAGAGACATCTGCCCTGGTTAGGGTTGTATATTGGCATATGAAGAGTCTTCCCACTTCAGTCAAAGGAAAAACTTAGTTAACTTGAGTAGGAGCAGGATTGAGTTATGCCTTGCATTATTATTATTTGTACACTTATTTTCAGCAAGGATGATGGGATCAGGTAAAAACTGTTGATAATGTCATTCTGTTTCATTTTTGTCAGTTCTGGCATTTGGGAGGAGACAGGAACAGTTCCATGTTTTCATTCTGGAAACGTTACTAACAGCTCGTAGCAGTGAGTAGCACAGGAGATTGCAAACACGTTGCAACTGAAAGATTTATCATAGAATAAAAGCTGATGATCTTCTATTTATTGAGAACTAATTAATAAATGTCCATTCTGGAAGACGGAAGATTTTCTGAATAGGTATTTAACATTTCTTTAATTAACTCATTAAAAGTGGGATCACTAAGCTCAGGGTTGGATGTTTGTAATGCTGCTTTGGACTCTGGAGCAATATGCTGACATCCAACAGACTCAAGAATTGGCTTTTTGACTTTTGTCTAAATATGTCTAACATTTTTAATAACATCTTTAATAACGTCTTTTTTAGATTCTACTGCTGACAGTGTAATGATGATTAATTTCAGTTAGTGTATGTTAAATTCCTTTTAGCCTTATTGAACAGTTCATGGGGAGAGAAGCTAAAGCTTAGGTTTTGTGAAGTTCAAGTGTGAAGCAGGGATGGAAGATGAATCCATAGAGTCCTACGTCCTCTTGAGCTATACACATAGAATATTTCTCTTGCAGTTTCCCGGATTCAAATCAGATACCAGCTTGCCAGCCCTATTTTCCTATAAGTATCTGTACCTTGAAAACCTCCAGAAAGTATGGCTGCTTCTTCACATACTCTTCTGTGGTGATGCAGCTGTGATAGAATTCTTGTTGTAGGTGCAAGGTGTCAAGCTTGAGCCTTTGCAGCATTCCTGGCATTCTTCTATCAGTTTAACACATTTTGGATCAGGCTGAGATGGGGAAAAAAAATCAAGTTGCCTGTATTTTAACGCATTACGCAAGACTGACTGAAACACTGCCTTGCAGTAATAACAACAATATCAAGGACTGGGTTAAGGTTGTCTGATGATATTTTGATAGTAAGTGTAAATCACATAGTATGAGAAAGCTTGCTTGAAAAGAAAGGAAAAAAGCGCCAGAATTATTTTCTCATTAAACAATTTTATGTTGACTTAAGCTCTGTAAGTGCATCCACTTTGCAAAAGGCTAAGGAATATTTAACTATAAATATTTAACATATTTCATATGAGCTAAAACCAAAGAAATAGAAAGAGCAAAGTCATATTCCACTTTATTATTTATACCAGCTCTTGGTCACTTGACATGGAGGTTGCAGTAACTCCTAGATAATGGTATGGAGGTATAGGCAGCTAAGCATAAAAGAGCAGGATGGAGAGCAGACTGAAATCAGGAACCGATTCCCTTCTCATGTACCTTCACACACTCATGTCCACGACAGAAAATGCTTCCAATTGCCCATGGTAAATGCCAGGCAAAACTGACTCGATGTCCTGTGGCTAAAAGCATTTCAAACAGGTAAGTTATCCCACAGACTTTCAGTTCCCTCTTGTTCTGTGTGAGACAAGAGTGAGACCCAAGAGCACGGTGTCCTGGTCCCGTTTCTTCTTGCACATGCGCTGTCCCCTCCAAGCAAAAAGTCCTGAGAGTTGTTTCCAGTTTCTTTATGATCATAGCACCCTGTATGGGGAGACTGCATAACTTGT
The DNA here is from genome assembly GCA_009819775.1 of Phoenicopterus ruber ruber. NCBI lineage: Eukaryota > Metazoa > Chordata > Aves > Phoenicopteriformes > Phoenicopteridae > Phoenicopterus > Phoenicopterus ruber. The sequence goes on from CM020217.1 coordinate 90,196,264, forward strand.
CCCTCTGTCATATTTGTTCGAGACAGTAAATTTAAAACCAAGTAACATTGTGCTAGGGTAGATTAGCTGCCTTAATTTTGTATTGACAAATATATAATACTCTTTAACCTGAAAGGAACACAGCACTCTTCTTTCCAAACTAATGGTATTTCACTGAAGTGCTCACAGTCCTTCTGCGCTAAAGGGAAATTAGAAAGAAGCTCTTCCATGTACGTAGCAGCTTGTCCCAGTGAGGAAGATGGATGCTGACAAAGTGTTGTTTGTACTTCCAGCAGGCCTGGACTTCTTGGGCACTGCAGATCATGACATTTGCAATCATCTGTCTTCTGAATGATGAGTCCTACTGTTTTTTCTGTCTGTAGACATGCTGGAGCCAGTGAGCTCCATAGATAATATGCATTTGTCTTGATATCTCGTGTTGAAATAGTTTGGCATTAGTGTTATTGAGGGAGAGTTTCTCAACACCAAAATGCACTTTTTCTTTCAATTTAAAAAATGCATTCTTTTGGATTTTAATAGAAGATTTGGGTTTCCTCCTTATATGATGGTGATATGGTGGTAATGTCATAAGCATTAAGAACTAGATTTCTTATTTGTTTAGGATCCTTAAGCATGCAAGCCTCAGAGAGGAAGGCCCGACGAGGGCAGGGTTGGCTTATGACATCCAGTTTAGGACAGAGCTGGGAAAGCCTCTGGGTCATCTACATCAGGAGCAGAAGCACTTGACTGGTTGGGTGTGTGGATCATGTCAAACTCAACCAACTTGTCAGTTCTGCCTCCACGGCTGGCCCTGCCAGTTTTTACAAACTCACTGGAAGACAACAGCCATTTTGTGATATTGTTCCCTTGAAATGCTGTTGGGTTTTTTCTTTTTTTTTTCTTTTTCTTTACGTAAAGATTTCTCTATGACCAGCAATACTCTTAAATTCTCAATTTTGAACATTGTTTCCTATTATGGAGAGGTAGATCCATGTAGTTTTGCAGCAAAATCAGGCGATCAGGCCCAGTCAGCATGGGTTTATGAAAGGCAGGTCCTGCTTGACTAACCTGATCTCCTTCTATGACAAGGTGACCCACTTAGTGGATGAGGGGAAGGCTGTGAATGTTGTGTACCTGGACTTTAGTAAAGCCTTTGACATTGTTTCCCACAGCATCCTCCTGGAGAAACTGGCTACCCATGGCTTGGATGGGCGTACTCTGCGCTGGGTAAAAAATGGCTGTATGGCCAGGCCCAAAGAGTTGTGGTGAGTGGAGTTAAATCCAGTTGGCGGCCGGTCACAAGTGGTGTTCCCCAGGGCTCAGTATTGGGTCCAGTTCTGTTTAATATCTTTATCAATGATCTGGACAAGGGGATCAAGTGCACCCTCAGTAAGTTTGCAGATGACACCAGGCTGCGCAAGAGTGTTGATCTGCTGGAGGGTAGGAAGGCTCTACAGAGGGATCCAGACAGGCTGGATTGATGGGCTGAGGCCAATGGCATGAGATTCAACAAGGCCAAGTGCTGGGTCCTGCACTTGGGTCACAACAACCCCAGGCAACGCTACAGGCTTGGGGAGGAGTGGCTGGAAAGCTGCCTGGTGGAAAAGGACCTGGGGGTGTTGGTCAACAGCCGGCTGAATATGAGCCAGCAGTGTGCCCAGGTGGCCAAGAAGGCCAACGGCATCCTGGCCTGTATCAGAAATAGCGTGGCCAGCAGGAGTAGGGAAGTGATCGCCCCCCTGTACTTGGCCCTGGTGAGGCCCCACCTCGAGTACTGTGTTCAGTTTTGGGCCCCTCACTACAAGAAAGACATTGAGGTGCTGGAGCGTGTCCAGAGAAGGGCAACGAGGCTGGTGAAGGGTCTGGAACACAAGTCCTATGAGGAGCAGCTGAGGGAACTGGGGATGTTTAGCCAGGAAAAAAGGAGGCTGAGGGGAGACCTTCTCGCTCTCTACAACTACCTGAAAGGAGGTTGTAGTGAGATGGGGGTCAGTCTCTTCTCCCAAGTAACAGGCAATAGAAAAAGAGGAAATGGCCTCAAGTTGTGCCAGGGGAGGTTTCGATTGGATATTAGGAAACATTTCTTCACCAAAAGGGTTGTCAGGCATTGGAACAGGCTGCCCAGGGAAGTGGTGGAGTCACCATCCCTGGAGGTATTTAAAAGATGAGTAGATGTGGTGCTTAACGACATGGTTTAGTGGTGGACTTGGCAGTGCTAGGTTAATGGTTAGACTTGGTAATCTTAAATGTCTTTTCCAACCTAAACAATTCTATGATTTTAAAATCCCATTTCAGCTTTGTTCCAAAGCTACTGCTATGAGCTGTCATTATCTCATTGTCACCTAGCTTGACTTCTGCAAGTATCCATGACCGCTTACCCCAGCATCCTTGGCTGAATTTAGCAATTCTGGCTTTTCAGAAATAGCCTTCTCTCTGACGGTGGCTCTGACTTTTGATAACACTTTTGTTCTAGGTGATCCACTCTACCTTTTAAGTAACATTTTCAAGTTGGCTCAGCTTGTCTCTGCGGTTCTTGTCTTTATGGGCACAGAGAAGAATTCTTCCCCTGTGGGGTCTGCCTGACAAAATAATGAATACGAGCGCTTGGATACCTCTGCTTTATTTTCCTGTTTCCTTCTAGTGCCTGCCTTAAAATTCTCAATTAAGCGGGACAGCTGGCACTTTCCATTTGATTGGGAGTTCCATGTTCTTGTTCAGTTGATGTGTTTTCTTATAGGAAGGACACTGCCTCAGCAGTTAGCTAGCTACCTCTCGGTCACTTTAGTGAATGAAGTACCTGTTTTGATTGTGATTTTTTTGTTAAAAACAAAACAAAACAATACACCCCCAAACTCCCACAACCCACTAATCAACTAAGTGGGGGAAAAAAAAAAAAACCCAACAAAAAAGCCTCTCTTCCCTGGCTATTATCCTTTGCTAGTTTTTACCTACTCTTAAAAATTCTGGCTAGGCTTTTGTCAAGCAGGCATTTGTTTTAAGATGTTCTTTCCAAGTGTTCCTCGACCATCTGTTGATAATGAAGCTGATGTGCAATCCAGCAACCCACTGCCTTTTGCTGGAGTGGTGCTTCTGCTGTGCCTGGCTGATCTCATGCCGTACGCTGATTGCCTTTTCATTCACCACTTTATTTTTCAGGATGTGGTAGCTGGCTTCCAGCTCCTATCAACATACAAGTCAGTGTGCTGAGGCAGTATCCTGCAGAAGCTTACTCCATTTGTTGTCTCAGGTGGTTGAACGTACTTGGAGGTCTTTGAGAAAATATCAGATATAGTTTAAAAATCCTAATGATTATTGCACTGATAATGCTAAGGATGGATAGCTGCAGTAGCATTTTTTCTTCTTCAGGGTCAGTGATGAACAAATGTGTCAGTTCTGAACTTGTGACTCACTCATAACCATCCTGTTTTTATTCAATTTTACATTTACTTGTTGTATGTCTTAAGTTTAGTGCAAGTAAGTTAATATATGCACTTTTTTTAGTTGGAAGCTGTGACTTTTCCTCCCTATGTGAAATTTCAATCTTTATACCTTTTCATGTGTCTAACTTATTTATAATAAAGATCTCGGTCTCATCTTATTGTACAGTTTTAATTTGCACTATTTAGTACAGAATTTAGCATGGAAAAAAAAGTGTTGATTTTCTCTCTTTGGCTTCTGATTTCCTGTTCATTTACTGCTGTCTTATTTTTTACTTGGGGCTGACAAACCTTTACTTTTTATTTTTTAGTTTCATTGATGTCTTACATGAGGAATCTCTAAGTCACTGGCAGGTGAATTTGTTTCTGAAACCCTTGACATAATGATTCTATGTATAAGGTTTTTCCATTAAGTGTTCTACACAACATCACTAGCTGTCGTCTTGTATTCTCTTTGCATCTTGTACATTTGCTGTTGCCTGACTGCTGGTTTATTTTCCACGTCGCTTGCTTGCCCCTTTCTCCTCAGCGTACGTCTCTGCCCTGTTTGATTTGTGACTTGGGTTTGCGTGCAAGCCTGTTTACCAGGTTTGTGCGAGTCTCTGCTCTTTCTTTGGTAGGGTTTGCGTCAGCTTTCTATGCTTTCATTTCAGCTATTGCCTTTTCCATTTCTGTTACTAGTGCCATCTGTTCATCTCTGAAAACTGGGTAATTACACAAGGCTGTTGGTTTTTGTAGCTTGGCAAAATATTACTGTGCGATTCCTTCAACTTCTTGATTACTCTGTTCAAAAATGTCTTTCATATGTGCCCCTTTTTTGTGAATTTTAAACTGCTAGTGGAGTATTCCCAGGATTTCCCTCCCTCATCCCCTGCAATCTTCTGTTTTATGTAAATGCTCTGGCATTATGTAGCAGCATTTTTTAATTGCTGCTCCTTGTTCCGCTGCACTTGGGTCCCCCTTTCCCCCCCCTTTTTCTCTCTTCTTACTGCAGTTTCATAGTGTGTCTCATTATCTAGGGAAACCTTACTTATTAAACATCTTCCCTTTAAAGTTCATCTGCTTGGAAACAAGAATCGGATCTACTAACAGATTCTCACTGGTTATATTTTATTTATATATTCCTTTGCAATATTCATATTGTCTGATTTCGTGCCTGTTTCTGGGACTTCTGCAATGTTGTATCTAGACCTGTTTCTGGCTTTGCTTCATTATGAAGCCAGAATCACCCTTCAGGGTTTTTTTCTAGCTTTTTTATTAGATCTAGATGCAAACAGTTGTCTTTCTTTTTTAGCCCATATTAAATTTTTTTTTAATACAATTTAGAAACCAGATTAAAGTTTACTATCTTTTCTATGCTTCTGCAGGGGTCTGTAACACTGCAGTCAGACATACCTCTGGAAACAGTTTTCTGTTCCCACAGTATTCTGCTAATTGTTAGCCAGCAAATTGGAAAGTCAAAGCCATTTCATACCCACCTGGGATCCCCCTTATCTGATACACTTTAATGTACTCTCTCATACATAAGTTTTCAGCTGTTAGTGCTAGTGTTTTAAGAAGCTTAATTAAATATCTGTGAAATCAAATTAAGAGAAGTCAATGAGAGTTGAGTAAGATAAGGTAAATCAATAGAGGAAAAATGCTGTCAGCCCAGGAAAATAAAAGTTTTTCAGCTACTTCTAGCAGAAAATCGCCAGTACCAACCCTGGTTCCTGACATCCTCACTTGTACAAACTGACATAATTTTGGAGAAAGGGGATGCAGGTTTCTGTGAGCGGATACCGGAGGAGCATGTGTAGAGCTTGCCGTGGGAAGCACAACAGCACGTTTCCGTCTCAGGAATGGTGTCTGGCCATGCCACGTGCAGAAACGGGTAGTTCAGGGGAAGGTCTCTGCTGACTTGTCTCTTCTTGCGGTCCTGACTGCAAGACTGTGGTATCGGAAGAGGTTTTCTCACATGCTATGTGATGCTTCAGAGGAGGTCGGAAATGCTGCTTTGGGTGGTACGTCAGCACGTTGTTCCAGCCCGGGAAGAAATGGAGAAGCACAGAGGACTGCAACAGGTGAATGAAAGGAGCACAAATGAAGCTTTATTGGTTGTCAGCAAGGGTCGTGTTTGAGTTTTGTTTGTGCTGTAGATGGAGGCTGGAGTCAAATGCTATAATGCTTTTGTTTCCTCTCATCTCTGCTTTTTAAACTATTCTCTACCTATTCAGTATTTTTGCATATGAAAAAAAATCCTACTTTTCTTGTGATGAAAAAGACTGGAGTTGAGCTTCTCAACTTGAAAGTGTCAGTGGCTCTTCCAGTATAAAACTTTGTATTCTTACCTCCCTCAGTTGCACAAAGAAAAATGCTGTATATTAAAATTACGGACTGACAGCAATCCAGTGAATTAAGGATTTCAAAACTCAGCAAGTTTGGAAATTGCTACATTAACCTAATCAAGTTTTTGGTATAAGTGTAGCTCCTTGACATTTAATGTATGCAGTCTACCATCCTTAAGTCAACTGACAGATCTATAGGTCCAGTGAAATACTCTAAGCAGTCTTGTCTCCTACACTAGTGGATTGAATTGACTTTGAATCTTATTTCCTTAGCTTCAGCTTCCAGTCATTTGTCTCAATAGAGCTTTTTTCTGCAGGACCTCAATGTATTTATAATCCAAAGATGTAACTGAGTAACTGTCTGAACTAAATATGCTGAATTCCTTTAACTAAAAGATAAGAAGCATCATTTTAGCAACTCTTGTTTGAAACTTTCTGGATTTTTTTTTTCTTCTTAAAGTCCTCTTTGAAATGTGAATATTTGGGTGCCATGATCTGATACAGCACTCCACCGAAGACACAGTAGAACCAAATGCTGAGATACATAAAGTTTCCCCGCTTTTCTCATCTGACTTGTTGACGTGCACAAAAATCACAGTAACCCTTCAACCTCGTTGCATACTGAGTGCTTATGTTCATCTCACTATCCCTGCTTTTTCCATCTTCACTGTTTTCCTGGGTAATCTTTCATACTGACACATGGCTTTCATTTTTAACTCTATGTTTATGATTTTACATAAATGTATGGAGTTATGTATTAGATGCTTACGCACAGGGTGCCTGTTGCATTCAGAGGTCATGGAGGGCTTTTGGAGCACCTCACACTATGACTCTGCAGTAAAATGATATCTATGAAAGTTGGACTTGCTTTCCTGTGCAGGTTTCTGGCTGAGATGGACACATTTCCTACCAAGAATCATTTCAGGTGTAGAAAATTTCACTACTGAGGAAGGACTGGAAATATTAAAGTTGTTTAGCTTCAAGAAAAGAATAGTAATGTAACTTCCAAAGCAATAGGAATATACTGCAGAAGGGAAAAAGTATCGCCACTTGTTGATGTCTATGGTGAATAAGGAAGAAAAAAGCTGGACCATAAAGGACTCAGCTTAAACTCTTGAAAAATTATAATAACAAGTATGGTGAAGCCTTGCCATGACTTCCCTAGGCAGTCTTAATCACTGAAGTCTTTAAGAATCGGCTGGATGAAGGCAGGTGTAACTAATCCCAACTGAGGATAAGGTGAACTATGTACTGATCCAAGCCATTTCTTCCACTGCTCGTGCAGATACCCTCCTGGTTAGCAGTTCGACTGAAATCATGACCAGCATCCTCCTAAAAAGGAAACATTTTCTGCCACTGCCGACGTCTGTATGAAACAGAGGCTTTATATAAAGACTATTATTATGAGAAAAGGTTCTGCATTAAAGGCTGTTATTATTGCAATGAAATTTTAGTATTTTTACTGAGGAGTTCTTATTAGCAGTTGATATTCGTGAATCATGCAGCTAAGCACTCAGACTTGCCACTTATTAAGAGCACTGACAATTTTTTCAGGACAAATTATTTTAGAGTAATTGATAACAACCCCAGAGAGCTATCAAACCTCAGCAAATCAATGCTTGAAGGGAAAACAATTAAAGAACTAATAGACATCAAAACATAAATCTCATGTGCCATGGCTGAATAACGGGATTTGACTGACTATCAATTTTTACTGCTCTGAAATGAGTTTTCTTTAAGCATAATCAGAATTTATTTTGATTATTTCAGTTTATTTCAGCAAGTGGCTTTTAATATGCATCTATGTACTTGAAGTGCCATTCGAAGCAGCTAGAGCCTGGTGTTGTCTCAATGAAAATAACGTACTAACACTACTATGCCTGTGTAAATTTATGTAAAGCATCCATTTTTAAAACCCATTATGTTCTTAAAAAAGGGTGACTGTGATTTGGAAATTCTGGTAACTGAAGAGAGAGACAGGTGCTTTTATCTTTGCAATCAGAAGGATAAGTATAGCACATAAGTGCCCGGCTTTTAGTGGAGATGTACAATAGCAGTACGAATGCGCAAGTGTGTGTGAAAAAGTAAAGCAGGTTGATGCAAATACCTGTTTGCATCTCCTCTGTTTTACACGGTTTATAGGAACTGCATGATCTCTTTAGCACTGATCTTCATGTGCTGTCCCTAACCCCCTCAGTTACTGAACATTAATTATTGGAGACCTTCTTAGTACCTTCTTTTGTGTCAAATCGTCTACTGAAGCAGAAACTAAGCCATTCTATGAAAAGTGCTCTGGAGTGCCAAATCTCTTAATTAGGGATAGTAGCTGTGGGTTTCAGGTTAAATTAATCTCCCCCAAGTAAAACTGAGGGTATGAGACTGTTTTGGTAAGAAGTTGCAAGATCTTTCAGAGTTTGGACTTACAGAGCATAATAGTTGACTTTCTTGTGACCTTTGCATGAAAACAAGCAATAAAAGAAAAACCTTTGTTTAAAACACAGTGATCGAGTCCCAATCAAACTGTATTGCGATATTTTTAGTTTAACTACATTTCTTGTGGTGATGGTTTCACAAAGCTTTTTATACATGTTAGCAGTTATGGTTAGCTCAGTCAAAGGAACTGCAGCCTGGCTCATTTTATTCTTTCCCCCCCCCGCCTTTTGGATATCATTAAGGAGGTGCAAAAATGAAGTCTAAGTGAAGGAAATAAATTGACATTTCTTGAGAAAAGCAAGAGCAAAGCTGAGTAGGCATTGAAGAAATGCATTGTTTCAATTTGAGATTGCTTGGGCTAGACACTATCGCAAGAGAGAGGCAGTATGCAGCACCTGAATTTAGTGCCATAGTCTCAGCTTTTACACTATGTACAATTAGTATTAGACCAGCATTATGTGATCAACTTGTGCTTGATCCCAAAGTGGATCGGGGGATACTCATGTTGCAGTAAAGAGAGAGGACGTTCAGACCTCTTACAGTACAGCGGAACATTGTGTTGGTCTACAGACAAGGCAAGTTTTGAATAACAGGAGCAGCTAAACAACATGCACAAACCAAAACAGTTCTGAATAAAAAGCAAAAGCTACTGTAAAAGCATCCTCTCCACCTTGACAAAAACTCTCTTTCTGCCTTCAGACCTCTTGCCCTCTCACCCCGTTTACCTCCAGTACATTTGAACTTGCATCTTCCCACGAAAAGCATCTCCCGTGTCTGCACTTTGTAGACCTGTGTTGTTGTGTTTTGTTTGTTTTTTTTTTTTTTCCTTTATTGTGAGAGTTATACCCATTGCCAACTCTGGAAAGATCTATTTATTTCCTGATTTATCTGATGAAGATATTTGTGAAGAACGGTTACAAGATGTGGTTTCCCATGGTGCCCCATCATATCTTTTGTGCCTCCTTTTCTTGTGAGGAGATTTAGCAGACCTCTGAATCAGGAGCCTCTACTAATGAGTTTCAGCTGTGAATTTGGAGGTAACCCAAGGTATAAGATGAAGAAGAATCTAGGGCTGGGGCTGGAGCAGGGATCCTGTGAAGGGTCTGAGTCTCTGTGCCAGCACCACTGACACACACCAGTAGGACTAAGAAATCAGAATTTTCTTTTAAGGAACCCCTTTCTCTTAAGCAAGGTTGCCTTGAAAGCATAGTGATTAAGCAGGGGCTTTTTCAAACCAGCAAGTGGATCAGACTTGCTCCTTGGCCTCCCAGTTCACAGTGCCATAGGACTTTTCCTCTGCTAATCATGACTACGCAGCATGTTTCTTGAAGCTACACCACTTGCTGACACAGGGAAGTAGTATGAAAAACAGGAAGGCTTAAGGCTAGACATTTCAGAAATGCCAAAGGTGAAAATCCCTGCCATAACATTACTGCTTTTTACGGCGATTTAGCAAGTGGAAATGAGGAGGAGAGCCAAAAAGCCTTTAACAAGTTAGGTCTCCGCAGACCACGAACAAGCAGTGTGTTCTTGGTCTGGAAACTGGAATAGAAACCGGCTCAGACAAGCCAGCCCAGAACAAGAGTTTGTTGCTGTGCTTTCCCTCATTATTCCTCCCCACCACACACACACATGCACGCACCTCAAAAGTCACCACTGTGGTTAACATCTGACCGTTGGTAAAAGGTGCAGGCTTAATTTAAAGCCATAACCTCTAAATCAGCAAAGGAAAGATCCCAGACAGTCTAGCAGTTAAGATGCGGGTAGCCATACAAACTTTGTACAGAGGTAAGACTCTGTGTACTGGTATTAGAAACTGTTGGAAAGAAAGCTAGCATAGTTTTGATCACTGTGGATGAACAGGATCTGAATACATTTTGCATCTATTTCTGTTTGAGCCTGACCATGAACGTTACCTCTGGAATTTAAACCTCTCACAGTTTCTTACAATCTGAGTTATTGCCGTATTCCATCCTTTTTCTTCCTGCTATATTTTTTCCTGCCTCCTTCCTATGCGATGCCTTTTGTCTTACAATTTCTTGTCATCTCATCATTGCGTGAAATGCTTCTTCCTTGTTTTGTTTTCAGAAACGTGTTTTAGAGACAAAATATCCTGTAATTTTCGAAGGTCCCTCCTTGCTTCCTCCTTGCTGCTTTTCTGCTTGCTGGACCTCCCATCTCACACTTCCAGTCTCTCAGCAGGTATGTATAAGATCTTCATGTTTATTTGATATAACCAAAGTGTTTTTACTAAGTCTGAGGCAGTCGTTTAGAACAATGAGGATTACAGCAATTTTGTGGTGTGTGTGCAGAGACTGATGGTAGCTGCTCTGGAAAACAACCTTATTCTCTGCAGAGCACCTAAGGGTATTATTTCACAAAATGTACACCTACTCCAGAAATGTCAGGGCGTAGGGTAACAGCTGGAAGCCGCAGCACGTTATGACTCTTTCCCTGCTCAGCTACTCTCTGACTGGGGTATAGGCGGGGGTTTGCAGCCACTTAGCGTACCACGAAGGCATATGGAGCAGTTTGAATGTCTGGGGGAGGAAGGTTCTTTCTTAGCTTTTATTGCCAAATGGAGTGACAACATCTTCTGATTATGTTTATGCCAATTCGTCCCCAGCTGCAAACTCAAGGTGAGCAGCAGCCTCTCTGCATCTGCTGACAACCGCGTTTCTCAGAAGCATGGAGCGGGCAGGGAAGGTCCCGGGAAAGGATGGACTTTTGTCTTTGGTACATCCCTGGCACGATGTACCGAGCACCCTCATTACTAGCTCTGGGCAGGAGCGGCCAAGTTTGGATCTGAAGATAAAGCCAAATTTCAGGAATGTTGCATGTCATGTGTTGACTTAAACAAACCAAACTGTGAATCTGAAAAGTACAGAATAAGAAAATATTCCACAGATAAGAGCCAGGTTTGAAGTTCTGGTTCGTTCCCCTGGGCTGCAGAAATGAGATGTGCAGCTCTGAGTTTATCTGTTACCTCTATCACATAAGGATCTGTGAGCTGGTTTCCAGTCCAGCTATCCTATTTACATCAACAAGGTAAATACCCTGTCAGTCACTTGCATGGGCTTTTATTAAAATATGCATTTCTGAAAAAATAAAAATACTGAGTCATACCCACCTATGGGGGTCATGTTCATAAAATGCATTCTTTTATTTCTTAACCAAAGTTTATTTTCAGTGCCTTATCAATTGACTGATGAAAGACTAATGTTCAAGTAAGCTATGCAGCATAACTTTCCTTCCTCCCTACAATATTCCATGCAAATGAGTACTGAAACAGCATTGCCTGCTTGGGAGTCAGATTAATCTTGCTGAAGCTCACGCAGTAACAAGCCATCAAGCTCTCTACACGAAATCACTGTAGGATTTCTACTGCTTAAAGAGAAAAGCCGGAAGAAGAGCTTCACAATTTATGGGAGAGAATTCGTCCTCCCACTTGGAAAGACTTGATTAATGTGGTAAGTATGCTTTGAGAACATTTCTTCCTTATGGATATTAGCCCTACTTTAACATGAAAGGTAAGAACACTTCAGGCCATGTATTTGCAACCATTATCTCAGTTAATTACCCATCCAAATGGAAACATTTAAAGATAATCCCCATTTTGTAATTAGAGATATTAATCTGTTATTCTGCTTTTCCTGCACAACGCACAGCTCCTAGATTCCTTTCAACTTTCTTCCTAGGTCTCTGTTACACAATTTAAGAATCTCTCTTATTTCCATATCAGATTTGTTACTGTGTGGGGAGGTCTCTGTGTATACGTGGAGCTGGTGCTTTGCCGTTGGGTCAAAGCATGAAATGATAAATTACAGATCAACACTACTGTTGATAATGCTAGCGGAATGAGTACTGAAGGAAAAATAATCTTTCCGTATAAATAAAAACTAGTAGAGCCTGGGGAAAGGTGTGCAATTGGCAGACGTGTAGATAACATCTGCTAATCTCCTTTCCAGGTTGATTATAGTGTTCAACACTTGGTAGCGTCACGTGGAACTGGAGATATCTTTACGTTCTTCTTCCCCCATCAAAGATGTCTTAAACTTCTGTATTTGATTCCTTTTTCATAAGGCTCTAATGTCTCATATTCAGATACCACCAAATAACAGTTATTTTTATTGCATTCAAAAGGCCCCATTCACTGTCAGTATTACTAAGTAAAACACACTGTGAAATGAGTATCATGCTTTAGACTCAATAATGACCTTACTGTCATTTTGATGCTTTGCCATTATCTGCAGAAGTGCTCACTTTATACTACATTTTTCACTAGCTCATATCAGCGGTGACTGATTCAACATGACGAGATGACAATCAAAGCTTTGCTCCCTACCAGCCAGCTCTGCCACTCATGAATGCTAATAACAGCCCTGCGAAGCGACTTGTGGAAGAGGGGCCTGTGTGCAGCCTGCATTGCTGCAGGCATCTCTAAAGTTATCGTTTTTATGAGGTTGCTTAGGAAGTGATGAATTTCAGATGCAAAGGATATTTCACAGGGCATTGCTACTGAAGTGTGCTACAAGATATTTGTGACTCTTTTGATTGCTTTAGGGCTATATCTAATATCGTGAGTCACTAACTCGAGTGTAGAATATTCTAATGGCATATTAACATTAATCAAAAAAATACTGGGAGGACTGAAGACAGCCTGAGCACACCAGTAATTCTTCTACTTGTAATTTTGATGAAGCAGGGGCTAATCAGGCATTGAAAGAGTTAGTGCCAATGAGACAGTAAAATTCTCTTTCTAGGAGTAAATGGTTTGATTTATTGGACTCTTTCTGTAATTTGGATTTTTTTTTTTTAAATAAGTAGATCCTATTTATTCACTCTTATTATTTCAAATTTGTTCTCATTTTGATCTGAATACCTCTCTGTTCCTCTAACATGTTTAGTAAGTCTTTGCAGTAAAATAGAGAACAATTTGAAAAGCCTATCTTATTATTAGAAAATTGTTTAAACACAATTACTGGAGATATTAGAAGGTATTTGTCATAGAAGATATTCTGAACGCTCCTCGTGTCTCCTGGTCTTCTAGATTGGATGCCCATTTCAGAAGATCATGTTTAAGGAAACCTTCGTGCACTTGGAGTTATGCATTACAATAACTGGTAGGTGGGATCCATGTGGATAACTGCTGAAAGAATACAGAAGGGCTACTTAACCTACAGCAAGCAGGGTTTTTGAGCAGCTTTGTTTGCATGGATTACTCGCTCTTTTCCCTGGTGTTAAATCCCTATGCTTCTGGGCTCCTTGAATCCTGAAGGAATAATCATAGAATCATAGAATAGTTTGGGTTGGAAGGGACCTTTAAAGGCCATCTAGTCCAACCCCCAATAATGGTAGATACCAATAATGGTAGATAAGGTATTCATATGGGGCAGGACGCTCCTTTGGGCAATGCCAAAACAGCCCAGTCTTACCTACCTGAGCTGAAAAAAGCCCCAAAGGGTAGAATCCAAGTTAACAATTCACTTTAAAGTTACAGAGTTACTATAAGGTAAACAATTATTCTTTTTCTTTATTTTATTTTAATTTCTAAGCTCCAAAAGGTTCCACGGCAAAGGAAGAGCAGCCGGACTGCTTACGAAAGCAGTCAGGGCCGTGTTAGGCTTTGAGCCTGCGAAGCGTAGCTGGGATTCTGTCGGGGCCATGGCACTACTGTACGGCATCTGCGTGTGGCTAGAGGGCTCTGCGTGGCGTACGGTGTGGGCCCCCGCCTCGGTCCACGTTCAGCACAAAATCCTCTGAAAACTTGCATGCACAGCACCCGGGAACTTCTCGTTGATGCTTGGAGAACTTTACCCATCGTGCCAAAAATGCCCGGTGGTAACAAAAAACCCCACCAGGAGTCACTGCAAGTGCCTGCAAAGGGCAAGACTTGGTTTGTCACCGTGATTGCTGGCTGAACAGACTTAGTGACATTGTCGGTCTAGTAGAGGCCATAGCGTTTGGAGAATGAGATTTTCTCTGGAGCTGACAATTTCAGAAATGCTTGTGGGTGTTTATTTAGGTAGAATCACCTGTCCTGCTGTTGAATCCATCTGCATCTAGGTGCATATATTTAAAACGCAAGTCAAAGCAATTGAGAGGCTAGAAATCCAGGTCAGGGGTGACATCTGCGTAAAAGGCTTCATTCGGCCTGTGAAACATCACACACCATTTTGGTTTAATCATCAGGTTTTATTGCGGTGCAAAAGCTCTGTTTGTTCTGCCTTTCCCAGTTCCGCTGGCAGCAGTGGTCTGTGGTGCCTGCGAGTCTGGGACACCAGGCAGCTACGTTAATATGACACACTTCCTATTGAGATGTATTTGTTTGTTATTTTTTTTTTTTCCTGAAGAACTGTAATTAATTATCCAGCAACCATATCTGGCTAATGTTCTTTGACTTTTAATCAAGAAAGGTAATATTCATGCAGGGGAAAAAAAAAGCCATCACTGGTCCTCTGTGTTGGTCCTCGCCACTGCTGGAGTTTGCCTATAATTTTGTTTGTTTGTTAGGATTTTGAACTTTAAAAAAAATGAGTAATATAAAACTTTGTGTGTCTGTCTTTGTGGAGATACACAAGAAGATCTAAATACACTTAGTATTTTACTGCTTATTGGGTTCAAACATCTAAGATTATAATATGGGAAAATGCTCTATGAAGAGCCCATTTGAATAGAAATAAATTTCTGTTTAAAAACAGTGCAGCTATTCATTCATATTCTAATGGCCTCATAGTCTCATTAGAAAAGCTTTGTCTCTAACCAGAATGCTGAACTCCTCTAATGTAAACATAGTTTATGATGACAGAAGAACACTTTTGCTGGCAGAAATTCATGGCATTGCAAGTATACACTAAGCAATACGTAACTGAAGTACTTTCCCCCTCATGATATAACTGAAAAGCCGTTATAGTTTTGTCACTTAAAAAAGAAATAGATCATCCCACCCACACCCTGCAGTACAAAACTGTTAAAAATTTCTAGTGCTAGACCTGGGATGATATAGTTAAAGGAAACCAGCTCCACAGTATAGAGGCAGATATATTAGTCATAAAAATACTCTTTTCCCTGTATGAGCCACAAAAAAACTCTTTATGCAGCTTTAAAAACATACAGGCAAGAAAAAAGGCTTCTTAATATTGGGTTTTTTTAAGCTATATCTAAACTAGTTTGATCTGTAGCTAATTCTTTGAAAGCGCTGACAAAGATGTGAGTGTGTTTGCTGAGAGGTATTTGGGACAGCCATTACTCGATTGGGATTAGTGGACCAGAGAAAGCTTTTCAGCATGTACCAGGCAGGATCAAACTGAGATCATCAAGGAATCTTTGTGTTAGCCATAAACAAGAACCGAAAACCAAAGCATAATGAGGTGAAATGTGTGTGTCTCTATAGCTATTTATCAGTGTTGTATGGTTCAAAGAAAGGCTCAAATAATGTTTTCCCTGCTCTAAGAGGTAGCTTTATTGTCCTCCATTGGAAAGTTCATGCTGGTCCAGGAAGCAGGATTTGGACTTCGTTTTGTTAGAAAAACATGTTTTATTGCATTCTGAGTAATTTCCGTTGGCAAAAATTATGCTTTTGAAAGAAGGGTAAATAATGCTTTGTGGGGCTTCAGCACCTCTCAGGGGAAACCTATCTCTCTTCATTAACTTACAAAAACATAAAACTAGGAAATGTAGCTGTTGTTTACGTGTGGATTGTTGGATTACTGTGAGTACAGATGCTGGCTGTAGCTCTTAACAACTATCGGCTTATCTCTGGTGATTTATGTTGATATACCACCACGCTTTGGCGACTGAAGCACTGAGATGTGGTTTGAAGTGAACTACTACTCAGTGTCAAAACAAGAATCAGCAGATTAAAGAGGGAGTAAATCCAGAGCGGAGAAATGGGTCGAGCAATGCAGTCGTCGCTCGAGTCTTCGAAGGGCTCTGTTGCATGGTCCCTGAGGTCCCCAGCTCCCACTGGGAAGAAATGGAAGTGGAGAGGACGACTCAGCCTATATTGGGATAACATTTTCACATGAGTTATAGATGTGTTGCTTTAACGTGTCAAGCACTGGTATCGCTGTTTGCACTAGCTTGTCTTGCATTCACCATTGCATACACCTCATAGTGCTATGTAAGCATAAGGTCGCTTGTGCTGCTCTGAGGACTCGCGTTCCTCTACAGAAGCAAACGAATTAGAGACAAAATGATTGTTGAAATATTTAACAAAGCCATGTAGCAGGAATAAGTGTGAGATGTCTGTAACTGGGGCTTGACACTGTACATACCTTGTGCACCACGGAAAATATTTTTTTTATTCATAAGTGGGAATTGGCAGAAAGTTACAAGCACCGAAAAACAGGGGGTTAGATTTTAGATAGGTTAGCTACTGTGAGGCATTAATTGCTGATAAGCGTTTCCATTCCAACTATTTTCTTTTAAAGTCAATGAGCGAGTCTGACAATGGAAGAATAGTTTCTTCCTTACTAGAAAATGCATAAGTTTAGGAGATCATTATTTACGCAGTGCTGTGCTGTTCGGAAAGTTGCATCTGTTCTAAGCTCTTGGCACTACCGTTTGGAGTAGATTTGTTGCTCGTGGCGGATGATGATGATTGTTCCAGTAGACTAATTTGATGTGATACTTAAGTCTACGCCTTCTGCACAGTAGAGATCTTGTCTTTTTTTGCTTGACCAGAGATGAACAGGTATATGGTTGGAACTATCTGCTGAGTTTTGTATGCATGCGTGTGTGTTTTAAAATAAATCGAATGATCAAGGAACATCAGCTCTGAAGCTGTGTTTTCCTTGGCTACTCAACCAGTCTCTGGAATGCAGTTTAAGCCAAATAGCTGTAGAGATGTCCCTGAATGCAAAATATAGCTACCAGGACATGAGCCCTTGTTGTGTCTGTTCATAAGGCTGCAGACAAGCCAGCTGCGTGCTTTTTGCACACTAATGGCTAGTTGGCTTGGAGAATTGTGGTTAATTAGCAAGTGCACCGTTACTTGGGTTTTGAGACTGTTGAGTCTTAAGATGGAAGGGTGCCTTGCCCAGCAAGAATGCCTAGGTCACTAGATTCTGAAAGTGGATTCGTGACACGAACAAATCACTATACAGGGAATAAGTAAGAAAAGAACAACAAAAATGGTTGCTAAGAATTCACATGCTGAAGGGTCTCTATTGAACTTGATGGACCTGGGTGCTCCCTGGCTGTTCCTGTCATGCTATGTGATACGTTTTAGAAAAGTGGATGTAGCACCTAACGTATTTGTCAGTTATCAGCAGGTAGGTGATGGGCAGGGAGACGGATGGCACCATCTTATACATTCTAGAGGATCTACTCTCTGCCAGTGCACTGGCATAACAAATTAACAGTGAGCATCTGAGTTGCTGTAACTATTCATGCACATACTATCAGCCCCTGGTAAACACAGCGTAATACAGTGTACCTAATGGAAGAGGTGTTTAATATAACTTGCACGACTTTCTGTAGGACTACAGAAAATCCCTAGGCATGCAATAACCTAAACTCTGTGTCTCAGCTGCATCATTTCACTGGGGAGTGGGGTGGGAGAAAAAAGTAAGTAACGTAACAAGTGTGTACTCAGTATTACCGGGTCAGCAGCAAAGGACAGCATCCCAAGTCTGCATGCATTGCCAGGTATAACTCTTGCTAATACAAGTGGCATCCTTAGAGCATTGACTTCGGTGGGACCTTTGGTGATTGCAACACATCAAGATTTCACTGTTTGCTCTCTGGCCAACACCCACTTGGAAGTTAAACAGATAAACACTCGAATGCACCCACTAACTTCAAAAGCTCTATCCATGTGTGTAACTTCAGGTATGTGCTGAGCTGGGATTGCCTGTCCTGAGTGTTCCCACAGCCCCCACTGCACAGCACTGTTTCCTACCAAACTGTGTAGAGTCTTCTTGTTTGCAGGCTTCTGAATTTCAGTGCAGATTTCAAATGACTATTCACATGCAGTAACTTCATCTGGAGCCAAAATGAGCTATTACTGCCAATGGTATGAACGATCCCACAATCCACGCTTTTGGAGGTTGAGTTTATTGGGATGAACTCTGAAGACAGTCCTATCTTCGTGAAAGAGTTGTCCTAGTTTAAATAGGTTGAGAAAGTTTGTTTAGTCAAATGTATTCCAACCTCTGTGTGGATATTGCAAATAAAATGAAGGGCTCTCATGGCAGATTTTGTAGTATAATCAAACCAGTTTTTAAACTCAAGGAAACAAGACAGGCTGGCCTGACGGTTGGGGAACTACCCTGAGACCTGACGGCATTGAATTTAATTCCCTGTTCTATTCTCAGGCTTCCTATCGGAATTAGAGGTATGCTTCAAAGCTGACTATTTAATTTTTGCTCAAGCTGAGGATTGCAATGCTGTGACTACTCTGGCACTAGGAGCAAGCTCCATTTACCCTCAGCATTGTCGGTGCTTATGCCTATATTTGCAGAATGGGAATAACAACGCTTCCTAGCTCACAGGGGTCTTGCAAGGAGACATTCGTTACCAGTAGCAAGCAGCCCAAATGTTGCAAAAACAGTCACCATATAAGTTTTGAAGACAGTTAAATTTGCGCATTTAGCTCAGATGGACCAAACCACTGCGTGAGAAGAGCTCTGAGTTAATGAGAAGGCCTGATGGACTATGTTCAGCATTGCCTTTTCTTTCCAGCTCTTTCAGGCGCAAAAACTGCTCAGTGCTTGTCTGTCAGCAGTTTTGTCTTTCACCTCTCGTTCTGTGAGCTCTTGCAATTCTGGTTGTCTATCCATGCACAAATAAGGCCATGATGGATGGATTGCTCGAGCATGATGGTGGGCTCACAGGAAATTCAAGACTCAGACCAAAGTTCAAGGAAGTTTTTGTTTGTAAATGTGTTGTGCATCTTTCTGTAAGAAAGAGCAGAATCTCTACCAGCCTGTTATTGCTAATGGTCTACATAAAATCTAAATTACACAGGAAATTTGAAGAAGAAATAAGGGGGGAAATGATTAAGTGTGGGCAAATTAAAGGAGCCAGGATGTTGGTCATCTTCATAAGAGGAAAGTTTGAATTTGTTTCCAGCTTGCTTATGAGACTTTTTGTGATATTATTCTCTTGTGCATTCAGTACCTTTTAAGAAAAAAAAAAAGTTCACCAGAGCTCCACCATGGCCATTGCCACTAGCTCTTCTTTGTTTGGCTCCAGAAAAGGAAGTTTGTCAAGCATTGTTTAATCAAAGGGGAAAAAAAGTTTATCTATAATCCTTCATATTGTCTCACTCTGTACATACTGCCAGTAGGAAAGGAGGCTGTATTAGCTACAGAATAAAGAAATGTTGTATGTGTTGGCAAAGGAAATTCCTAATTATCCTCTCAGTTCTGCTTTGGGATTCTGTTTGTGAGGCGAGCTCCGGAGAGATTTCTTGGAACTTTATGGGCTCTTGGACCGGAGTAAACTGATGGCTTGAGATTTCCAACCCACCACTTGGACGAGAACATATAGGTCTGCATGTCAAGCAAAAGACCTGCCTCTTATCTGTTATGCTGGAGAGGATTTATTGCCTTGGCAAAATGAGTTGCTCTCTATCCAATTCTCTTGAAATAGCGGCGTTCTTAAGTTCGCCTGTTGGCACCAGCCAAGCAAATGCCAGGAAACTCATAAACGTTCTTAGAGGCCCAAGGCGCTTGCTTTGAATTTCCTGTATAAATTCTTTAAAAAAAAACCCTCCCTGTGATTTACTGGTCTGAAAATTTAACTTTGTGTAGCAGGTTGGATATCTTCAAATAGGTGATTAAAGAACAAGAAAAGCCTTTGCTGTTTCTAAGGTGGAGTTATTTTTTCTTTTAGTGTTCCTATTAAACTAGGGCTCCTATATAACTACAAATGTTACAAAAAGTGACTAATTTCAGGACAGCATCTTTCCAGCTGTTTTCTTTACTCTGAAATACGGTTTTGCTACATCTTGAAGGCCTGTGTCCAGCTTGTGAAAATATACGAATTTTGATAAACCATATCTGTCACCGTTCCATGCGCTGTACTTCCATCAAATCAGTAAGAGAACTTAAAAAGCTTGGGATGGGATATTGCCAAGGATGTGGTCCCAAGATATACAATAAACTGCAAATTTTTTGTATAACCATGTAAATGCTTTTTTCTCTCAGTCTCCCACCCATATGAATCTTTGTGCTTTTAAGAACATTACATTTAACATAAATGATCAAGAAATGTCTACTGTGAAATGTTGGAGTGATGGGGATTTTTTTTTTATTTTTTTTTTTTTTAAGATGTACAGTTTTTCTTTAAGGACAAAACTCCCTTTCTAAAGAGGCTTTTAGCACTTCATCTTTCTCACACTCTTTATTCTTTCCTTTTGCTCCTGGGATGCTGACAGGAAAAAACCTGAACTATAAAATGCATTTTCACTTCTTGCATTTCATTGTTTAGTGGAGTTATAGTGCTATGCGTTCCAGTTTTGGAAGCTCTTTATGGCTGCATCTAATTCTGAGCGTATATGTAGCCTCATATTGCTGTGTTGCAATGCACTTAGATGTCTTGCTGAATTACAGTCAGAATGCTCAGAAACAAACCGCTGAACATATGTAACCCACCTCTATACCTTCTCCCCCCCCAAAACTTAGCCTGCTTCTCTCGCATATATTTTGAGCAATCTTGAGCAATTTGTGGAAACTGTATGAGAAATGCAAAAAGACGGTGACTTCCAATCTCCCAGTCATCAATGTTTCGAGGTCATCAAAGAGGCACAAGTTCATTAACCACCTAATATGTAGAGGAATGCTTAAACAGCAAGAAGAAGATACTGATGATTGGGTCAATAGAAATCAAATATATGCAGGTTGCTGCCTGGATTCACTGGTCACTTACTCCCCTGCAACCCATAAAATTTTTATAAAATTTAAGTAATTTGCTTCTTGTAATGTGGTAGCTGGCTATGTTTGGAAAAGTGGAGTCAAGAAAAAGTACAAACTGTGATGCTTGTATTTCAGTTCTCTGCAGACGCCTCTCGTGCACATGTATATGAAGTGTCTGTCTCCCCTGCTATGAGCTGAAAAAAAGGAGTATACCTCTAATGTGAGTTCAAAGCTGAGCATCCTCTATTCTTGCTGCCCGGTGACTTGGGCTAGACGGTGTGTAAGTTTTTCAAAACATGTGAAGTATATCTAACATGTAAAACAGTGAAAAATGCAGCCAAACAGAGAACATTCAAAATTGTTCCCCAAAAGCTGTGAAGGCCTTGTGTTGGTGACATTAAAGAGCTGAGGGTCGATGAGAGCTGAGGATGCCTCAGCAGCTGCCCCTCCTTCCTCAGAGAGCTGCCTTTCTGCTGGGACTATCACCCTCATCCGAGCTGCCCCACAGGTATGTCCATGTCCCCCATGTCCCTGGCTGACCCTGACCTGCTAATGGGATTTCCTGGCCTGACCATGGATGGCCCCATGGCTACGGACCGGTCTGGTGGCAGCAAGGTCTGGGCTGAGCCCATTCCAGCCCCGTTCTGGCCCCACGAGTGCATAGTGGGTCTGCTCTTGGGCTTCCTGATGGGGACGTGACTGGGATCTACAGCTTGTTCCTTGAGTGAGCAGTCTTGTGCCATCTGGATAAGTTAACAGGAGCTCTTCAACATGTGGTTATTCTGGTGGAAGAGACTGCCCCTAGTCATAGCAATTTCTGTTTTTGAAATTGAGGGATTGTTTAACATTTAACATTTGTTCACTGACTAACAGAGACTCTGTTACAAAATACAGATGTGTGCACACGAGTGTGTTCTCTGGTGCTCATGCCAAAAATCCTTGGTGCGGTGTATGAGTTACTGACTTGTGGCTAGACCAGCCACTGAGTCACCTTAGGAGCCTTCCAAACCAAGAAGCCCAGGAACTGGCAGGGCTATACTTATTTGCTTTAATTCTCCTACGGAGGACAAAATGGGAAATATT
The DNA here is from genome assembly GCA_009819775.1 of Phoenicopterus ruber ruber. Classification (NCBI taxonomy): domain Eukaryota; kingdom Metazoa; phylum Chordata; class Aves; order Phoenicopteriformes; family Phoenicopteridae; genus Phoenicopterus; species Phoenicopterus ruber. Next base: position 90,218,386 of record CM020217.1, read on the forward strand.
GCAGCACCCTCAGCGGACCAACTTGATTTTTGGTTTTAGTTATCGGTAAGGCTCAGGTGAGTGACTATGCTGTGTTTTCAGAGCAGATTACTACTCCCCCTCCCCAAGGGAGAAATCATGACGTTTCCATGGGTTGTATTGCGTCATTGAGGGATGTTCCAGGTATAACGAAAAGAGCAGAGAAGATCTGAGCTTCATGAGTAAAAAAGCACATTTCAGAAGGCATCAGCTGTGAGCTACCCTGCAGTCACCAGGGAGAGAAGAGCCTTCTTGGCAGGCAGAAAGGGAAGAGACAGCCAGCAACAGGAGAAGGAAAAGACAGAGACATTCCCAGTAGTATTACAGTCCAAATTCCTCTCCCCTCCATCCTACTAGGCTGTTGCTGATTAATCATCTGTTGGGAAATACTGCATTCCCACAGGCCCTGCGTCAGTGTCATCCTTGTACCTTCTTGTTTCCTAGTAGCTCCTTCCTGGGTTTCTCCAGACTGTTGCTTGCCCCTCAATTTTATAGACAAGAAAGCTGCAACCTGAACATCTGATTTGTGGGACATTAAGTGTCACCCTAGAGGAAGCTGAAGGACCTGGTGAAGTGCAGGCTTTGGGAAGTTTGGCAGAGATCAGTGCCCACACCCCTGCAGCTGGGCAGGGAAGTCATTACACAGAGGCTGCTCAGATGGCCCTGAGGGATGAGATGTGCCACAGAGGAAATATAGGGCTTTCCCAGTGAGTCTCTGGAGAACATTCTTCTTCAACACCAAGCACAGCCCTGGAAAAAGTCCTGAACATGGAAGCCAGGCCTATTAGCTAAATACATAAACAAAGGGGATCCTCAGAGTCCCGAGAGTCAACGGCTAGCACCTCTGCTGTCCTTTGAGCTGCTCTTCCATGCTGGGGTGGAGAGATGCTTAGTCCTTGCCTGCTCCCTCCCCTACAAATGCACACACCTGGGCATTCAGGTCATGGGCTGAAGTGGTGTAACTGGAATTTGCTGTGTACCTGTTAGTTCAGAGCTGCAAACATGCTGAGCTCAGGGCTTTCCTATTCCCTGACCGACTTGGAAATGCCAGGGAAGATTCAAATTTGCAGATGCTTTTGCTAGAGGGACTGCCTAGCCTGACCCCAGCTATATGCAAATCATTTGCTTTGCATAGGCAGGGACTAAAAGCCTAAATTGTACATTTAACTTCATTTAAAAAACAAAAAAAATCATAAGGCATTGAGCTACAACTTCTTTCCTCAGTCTCTGCTCCCTCTGGCAGAGACCAGGGATGCAGTGAGAGGGGTGGTGTGTTCTCACCCACAGCACCTGAAGTGACTCAGGAGGAGCCTGAGGAAAAGAATGTTTGTAGCTCTGGCACAAGTGGGGTTCTTCTTTGTCTGCTCCTGGTGACCTCTGTCATTTCCTCTGCTGCTCTACAGGCAACACCACAATGACATAAGTGACCCTTTACAGTCCCACCAGTCTGGGTAGATGAAATCCAGAGAACTGGATATGTATTTGCTTTATTTCTGCTGCTTTGAGCGTTGCGTAGCATCTCTGAGTCAGACAGTAAAAAACTAGGAACTGGAAAGCATCATTTGTTTGCAGAGGAGAAGATTGATCCTTGTATCCCTAGTGTTACCACAGGATCCTCTTCCAAAGTTTTCTTTTATTATTGCGTCCAAGGGTTGGAGATCCATTGACTGTTCATAGGTAAGTTTATTAAAAGATGGCCTGATAGCTGTGTTTCTCCTCTTCCACAGTAGACCCCTAAATATAGTTCTAATATAGACATATATTTTAAAGTATTAATATATACATATTTAGTCTAGTATAATTCCTCAGTTTCACCAGTTTGCTGTAAGAAACGTTAGATCTTTCCTCTTTTCCTCTGCACTCCTGTTGCTCTGCTGTATGTAACTGTGTTCCTCCTAATATATATCACGTTAGGAATGAGCCTCCTTGCAGATACTGAAAGCCCCGCCAACGTCATTTGTCACCCCCAAGGAAGCGCAGCTCAGCCCTGTGCATCCTAGGAGGCTTTGGGAAGAAAATATACTTCAAGCGAAAGGTCAAGAAGGAGCGGGTGCAGCACGCTGACGGCCAGCTGCGATAAGAGATCAAACACAGCTGAACAAATGCAAACATCCAGTGTGGAAGCAGCAGGTCGTGGTAAATCATGTCCAGTAGCAGACACTCCTTCTGTCCTGAAAATTTACTTGATTTTGACACTAGTCTTTAATTCTTTTCCCAAAATTGTCAAGTTTAAGGTCTGTCATTTTCTATAACAATCATATATTTTCAGAGCTGTTTCCAAAGGAATAGAAAGGTAGAATTACTGTGTCAGGAGGGAGCTCTAGAATCACATGAAGGAAAAAATCAAACCAACAACCAAAGAACCTCCAAACTGATTGTTCCATTAAAAAAGCAGCTGTGAGTTGTGCCAAAGTTTAGTGTAGAGCTGTAAATTTCAAATATACCTGGAAAACTCCTTGCTTCCTCTGCTTGGAACATGGCCACTACATTTGCTTTGAAAGCTTTCCTTTCAAAGCAGTTTGCAAAAAGTCAGCATATGGAATGGCAGCATTTATAAAGTGCCATGGAAATGGAAACTCCGGTGCTGTTTTGTGTTCATACTGCTTGTCTTTCCTTTTTATTCCCACAGAAATACTAAAAGCTTAAAATTCAAAACAGAACTTATTGTTGTAAGATAATGTATGTAATTTCTAGACGTATGCTTCCTGTGTTTTTCCTCAAATATCTCAAACAGCTGGTTAGAGATGCTGGCCAGCAAGCTTAGACTTGTGGATGTAACTGCACTGTTCCTGGCTGCACAGTTGCTTAGAAGTGGGAGCCCAAGCTTAATCTATGTCCCCACAGGGTCTTTTGGCCAAGTGCACCTTTCTGACATGTTTTTTCTTTATGAGGTATGTGCTAACTGAGTAGCATTTTATTTATTATTGAAATTTTTTAATGTGTGAACACACCGTTTTGTTTTAAAAATCTCATTCCACGTTAACACAGCTTCAGAATGAATGAACTGGAGCCTCGAGCCAAAGCCAAGAGAAAACCTGGAGCCTCCTGAAGAGCAGATAGCAGTACAATTTAACACCTAATGATGAGAAGTGAGGAGTACCATAGCTGGTCTTCACCAGGCTTTTGTCCCATTTTTTCTGCTTATGTCTATATGAGCGGGTGAGGGGAGGGCTGGGGCACAGGTTAGGGCACTGTCCTTTGATCATTTAATTGCTAGCAGGCTCCCAGGCGTGGTTTTGGTCAATGGCAACTAGCGCGTGTTCGGGTAGTGCTTTGACATGGTTCAGGTACAGCATGGCCCAGGAGTATTCCTAATAAGCAGTTTGGACAAGGATATTCTTTTTGTGGAAGAAAAGAGAGGCAGACGGAGTGCAGGAGAGGGATGCAAACCATGACATAAAATCTGAGCCAGAAAATGCAATTCTACTCTACTTACTTGTGTAGTTGTAGCCTTTGATCACCAGGCTTATGTGAAAGCATTTTGTTGGCTTTAGTGAGGGACGGGTCAGACTCTTAGTAGCATCTTTGCTTAAAGAGGCTTCATCAAGCAACTCTCTATTATCTACGACTACTTCCCTTTACTTTTTCCTAATCTTTTCTAGAGCTGTAGTTTCTTTCCATGACCTCCTTTCCTTGAATCGTCATGCAGCATTTGCCTTCTTGTCGTTGACTGTAACTGGATCACTAAACAGCAATAAGCTGGTTTACAAAATTTGCAAGGACCTTCAAAGAAATATTGGACTTGCGGTACGGGCCGATCCCCTTCTCAACAGCCATGGCAAACTTAACATGTGTGACGGTGTATTGGCCTAGAGTTACCAACAAGGAAACTGGACTGTTTCTTAAAACCAATAGAGCCACAGAGACCAAGAAGTTTCACCATCTCTGCCTTAAGGCGTGATGGTCGACTTCTGCTGACATCAGTGGAAAGATTCTTCTTTTTGAAAGAACCACTGAATGGGACCATTACTCAGAAGGAAAAGTCACACTTATTAAGTCACTCACACCTCTTCTTATGTTTTCCTTGGAGATCTGAACTATCAGACCTTCTGAGAGCAGATCACATCTTGAGATGATGGAAGAAGACAGTGTAACCCAGCACTGGCTGTTTGGTATACCCGTCATTTGCTGCTGGTATTGCTTAATTCTAGACTGTAATGATGCATTCATGACGCAGTGCTAGCAACGCAGTTGCACATTTTTTACATGGCAGGTCCAGTATGCAGTACTGTTTACACTTGGGGCACTATGCAGATGTAATTTTGGGATAGTTATAAAATGACAAATTCTTTTCTAAAGATGAAGTTTCTTCTGAGGCGGCAACTCTAATCTGCTGCCCACCTACATCTCTAGCAACTAGTTTTCAAGTGCTAATCTGTTTTGCTGGATCCCATCCAAGCATGACAGTTGTGGTGAGAACTGAGTCAGATTTTCTGGTGGCTCTGAAATTTGTCATCAGATGTGTCAGAGCTCTATCACAATATCCCTCACTTCTCAGAATAGACTTCTGATGGTCTCTCTCAGGGTCATGGCCCTGTTTGAATCCCAGCGGACAGGCCTTCGCACCACATTTCTGTAACTTTAGATCTCATGCTAGATTTCCATTATTTTCCCACAAATACAGCAGGAGGAAGGAATGAGACGCTAAGCATTATGTTGTTGAAATGTTGTTTTCTGTTTTAGTTGTGTGAACTTCCATCAGCTTTACTGAGAGATGTAGCAGAGGCAATTGGTGAAAACTGTTAAAATGCAAAGACAAGCCATAATCCTCTCCTAGGCACTAAGCAGCAGGGTCAGCAGCAGAGCTCTGCTTTTCCAGCCAGTTTAATTAAAAAACACAAACTACCATGGCTCGCTCACTCCATCCCAAAGCCTTTACTATAAAATCAGACAGCCTAGGCTTCCCAGGAGCAGCACTTTCCCCTTTGCCAGCACTGTGCTAAATAAAAGCCCATAACCGAACAGATTTTTACTGCAGGAGGAAGAAAGCAGAAAAGCTGCAGTGCAATTTGGAAAGCCTGAGTAACCTGTGCACTACCCCTTTCCCCCCAACTGGAGTGTGCTGGCCTCCTCTAAGGGCTATGGGGCACTGCTGGAGTAGTCAGTCGTTACTCTTCCTGCCCAAATGAGCCCTGCTTGGAGTCTGTTGGCTACCTCAGAGGATTTTGATAGGTAAGAAGGGACGGAGCTTTCTGGAGCCTCTACATCTCCCTCCCGACAGAAGGAACCAGTGTTCTCCACTGGGGGAAGAAGGCCCCAGTGAGTTGTTCTTGAACTGCAGTTGAATAGGTAGTGATACTCGTGCTTGCACGGCTCTTTTCTAGCCATTACGGCTAGCTGGGGCTGCTACTGGGCTGTGCTGGCCCTCAGCTTGCAGTGGTATTTAGTGGGTTTCAGCTCCTTTGGATGAGGTGGAATAACGAATGGGATCTGCAGAGTCTGTCACAGAAAGGATGCTTCCTAAACAGGTTTTTTCTTCCCTTTGCAAAAAAACAAACAAAACACACACACACACACACACACACACAGTGAGGTTTGGGGAACCTCCTTTACTCAAAGTTTCTTTTTCACAACATTGATCAAGTTGGCACCTACCCTTTGGGTATTTGGTATGTTTGGGTTTCCAGTGGTTGCCTTTATATTTTTATTAGCTTCACAGCTCCCTCATTGGTAACATGTAGCTGATTTCAACAGAAAAATCAACCAATCTTTGCCAAGCATAGATATAAAGCAACTGCATTTAGTTTGGCCTTTGCCAGTCTGCTTTCCTTGTTTTCAATAGTGCTTTCCCCCTGCTGGGATTTGGTCTCTCTGGAGCTCTAAGGAGGGCTTAATCCTTTCCTTCAAGCTTTAAGCAACCGGGCTCTTCTAAGACAGTGATTGCAGCGGTTTTTGAACTTAAAAGGGCAAAAACTGTGGGTCAAATATCCATGATGAATCACTACAGTCTTTAGAAAATGAGACATCAGTGTGAACTTTTGATTTTGGCAAGTTTGTAAAATGAGGTGCTTTTTTTCATCAGTAACCCAGCTGTTACCCGTAATCTAACTGCTCTGGGATGCTCTGTGCAGCAGTCCCTGCTGTCTGAGAACCTGGATTGAGGGTTTTTATAGCAAAAACTCTTCCAAGGGCCTATGCCATGAGATGATTTTGCAATTGCAATTGAAATTAGTGTAACAGCAGAATTTCTACTGAGCATGCTTTTACATTGGGTTGAGGGTAACTTCACTGTATTGCCTTAATTCAGTTTCTCAGTGACAATCAAAGTCAGGCAGGTTTCTTTGTTTTGAAATATGTATCTGAGTTTGCTCAGGGAGTGTCCAGCTACTTTGATAGTACCTTCAGCAGCTTTTAAAACTAGATAAACATTTCTGTACAATAACAATTTATGGCGATGTAATAATCATTTAAGAACCTACAACTCCCACCCCTACAACAGACAGTCAGTAGGAAGAAGATGGTGAGAAATCCTATGGAGATTGTTACTGGCATGTATTTGCGATCAGGTAGAAACCATTTTATTGCCAGACCCATGTTTAGCAGTAGCAGGTAAAATCAAAAGAATACAGATGCGGCTGTCGAAGGTGTCCCAGTGGAAGATGAATGGTGGGATCGGTGCTTGATGCAATAGACGTGGGAAAATCCATGACAACTAATTTGAACTAGACCTGAGTAGCCTTTTCCCCGACGCTGTGGCAGGATTAATGACAACGGTAATAAGCCAAACAGTTCCTTGTTCTTTTTATTAGTAGTAGTAATAATAACAAATAATTATATGTGGGGCACGTATGGACTAGAGAATATGTGTGTACACACAAACATATATACGCAGGTTGAGCTGACGGATTACTTAGCAAATCTATGGCAAACGTAGGCCAGTGTCCAGAAGCCTTGGTCTGTGAGTCCTCCTGAGAGAATATTCTGTTCTGAATCATCAGCAAGGCCTTTTGCTTCAGCAGGGTCTGTCAGCTCTCTCAGCTGGTACTCCATGTCAGGTCTTGATCATCTGTTTGTGATAACAGGGGCGGAAACGCCAGAAGGAACAGATGAACTCCTCAGAAGCAAGCTTTCTATTTCTGTATAAATATCCTTTGCAATAAAGTGAAAGGAGGAGAAAATACAGCAAATCTGTTATACAGTATCAGCAAAACTGCTGCTAAATAGAATGTTTTTATGAGCAGTCAGCAGATTGCTGAGGCTCAGATATTAGCCTAGTGACCGTACAACAAATTACAGTCATGATATAAGACTCAGTTCAGTTTCACCACCTTGTGCGTGTTTTAATGGCAAATAAAGACCTTCTGTTTTTCAGGTGGTTTTCTTGGTGTTTATTTTTTTTTCACTGAAGAATCGTATTCCCTTTTTCTGGTGTTCAGTAGACTGCAACTTAAGTCAAAGATAGAGGGCTTCACAAAGACTTCATTATCTTCTTCTGATTTATTAGTGTGATTTTCCCTTCTCTCCATACAGATAAGTCCCTTAAATCTCTTTGAAGGTTTTTGTGTTTAGACTTCTCCAGGGCAACAGTTTAGTGAACATATAGTGAACATAACATGTAGCTAACCTAAATTTTACAATACATACCCTTTCAGTTTTTTTTTTTCTTTTGCATCCAGTGTGATTTTGGGGTTCTGTGTGTGCGTGTAATAGTCCTAAGCAATCAACTCAAAAAGTGATGGTTATGGCTGAGGTCAAATGAATTTTCTACCATCCAATTCATGTCAAAGCAAGTTAGTTGAAAAACTTCCATGGGGCCCAGCAGAATTTGATCAGGCCCTATACCTTTAACAAAACGTATGGCTTACAGAGCAGAGAATAAAGTTATAGTTTGCATTTGCTTACAAAGCCAGGGGAGGAAAGTATACTCTCAGCAGCTACTAAATGGACTTTATGCCTGAATTATTTCTGGCTTGAACTGTCAAGGGAGAACACAGCACGCTGGCTACATGTAGATCTATTCATTGTCTGCAATAATCAAGACAGAGAGGATTTTACCCTTTCAGACAACTAAGTTCCTCTCCAGACAGCTAGAGGACATAAAACAAGATCAGGAAAAGAGATATTTTTCATTATATTCCTGCTACCCTTTATCCTTTTCGGCTCTGATTTTAGGACAACAGCTCTTTCTGATGAAGGGTCTATGCACCAGTGCTATCAGCTGAGAGATGCTTGTGTTGGGCCGAGCTTTTACTGTGCTGTGGCTTATCTTCTATTTTAAAATGCTCTGGACTAGTGGCATTTGTGGCAAACTAAAGCAAACTGCAGAATCCTGCCTACAATGAGTGAGTACAGGGTGTCTCAGACCTCAGGGATCTGAGGTGTCTCGTATTTATATATTTTGCATGCCCTGCCCACGTATATAATTTAATGTTAATAGAAATATTTCTTATCACGGTAAAGATGCGTTGCACTGATTAAGTTTTGGGATTCGGCTTGCTGTTTTCACTTACAAGATACTCCTAAATGTAAAACATTCAGCTAAGTTTTCAAGTTCATTATCTAGAAGTCCAGGAAAAGATGTGCAGTAGACGGTTGGTTTTTTTGTGATTCCCACACTCTGGTCACACCTCAAAAAGCATTGACGTTTGAACAGTTGGAGAGCATCCATCTCCTCTTGCAAGGCTGCATTTCATCTGTAACATCTGGTGTAAATAAGTAAATTCCTTTTAGATGCTGAATTCTTGCTCTTTTGAAATACTTTGTAAATTTTCCAAGGTTGAATTTTTTTCCTTGCTTGTGGCTTATGTTTGACTGCGGTTAATGAATATGGTGTGTTTGGGATAGAAACGCTCTCCTGTTTTACCTGAATGGAGATTACTTCTACGTGTGTGCCTTTTCAGCATGAGGTAGTTTATAACGAAACAGCACGTTTCCATAAAGCGTCCTGTTAACACTTTTCCTATTTTCCTTTTAATAACAAAACCCTGAAGAACACCTATAAATGTGTTTAAATGTCTTTCAACACTTAGATGGGTGATGAGAGCTGCAAGCAGGGTTCTTGCAGCCCAGCTACAATCTCTTTCAGCCATTGCAACACCGGCACATCAAATTGTTTCAGAAAGCAGCTTGGTTACTGCTGAAGCAAGAGTGTATTTAAACTCATTTTTCAACACAAGTTGGAAAAATGATGGATTCTAGTGGGGCGGCCTCCTTACTCGAGAGATCTACTGAGATTTACAGCTGAGGTGCTACTCCGTGTGCCATGAGGTCTGCAGAAATCGTACTATTCGCAACGGCTGTCTGAAGAAGAGCTCTGATCATCTCGTCATCTGCCCTGCTCCCTCCTGAGCCCCAGGTACCGGCCACCCCGCAACCGTCTGGGGCAGTTCTCTAATTTCGAGGCCTATTCCTTACGTTTATATGCTCATGGGCTTTACTGCCTTATTCGTTCAGTGGAACAGAGAACCCCATGAGACATAAAGAAGTATTTGCACTCTGTAAGCAGTTTGCTACACTAGGAAAATGTAGGGAGAAGGCATTGGGATGCATTCTCAGGAGGTGAAAACTGGCAAGGCTTAGATGAAGGGAAAGGTGCTTTGCTCTGCAGCAGCTGGGGATTTGCTGCTGCATGTCCACTAGGACATTGAACATTAAATAAAATCTCAGAGTAAAAGTGAGCGCAAGTTTTTAAGGAGAGCTATCATCTTACCTCTCTCCATTACTAGTGATAGATTTGAGGAAAACAGATGAAGTTTTAGGGCACGTTCAGAGAAGTGTTTTTGTGCTTGAAAACCTACCTATTGTCCAGTTGTTACAGTGAGTCCAATAAAAGATATTACTTCTCTTTTAGAGAATTTACTTGCTCTTTGTATGCTAAAGCAAGTAAAGTAATGTTTGCTTTAGAAAAATTGCATTGAGCACTGAAGATGAATTATCGCTTGTGCATCTCCCTCTTCCACTTTGGATGTGGGAAAAAATTCCCAGGCAATATTATCCCCAAATTAAAAGAAATGTAAATTGACAGGTGCAAATCAAGACTGTATAATTTAATGCTCATTGGAGACTATGCTTTTCCCCTGAATTTTTATGAAAACAGGTTTGGGAGCCTCAGTTCAGATTTATAATCAAGAATGAATTGCAAGCGATACTTGCTCAATTAGACAGAAATCATATTCATGGTTATCTGGCAAAGGCTGTTTGGCTTGGTTAATTGAAGTGTGTAGAGTAAATTACTGGCTGCACAGTGCACAAAAATAGTCAGCATTTGGACTTATAATCAATGTTTCTACTTCTGTTGTCAGTTTGATCTGATCCTGTGAGATACCGAACACGTGCAGTCAATGACAATCAGGTGCACAGCAGACAGAAGTACACCCTATCAACAGGCTGAGGGCTCTATATTGGTTTTGTCTCAGTTTTATTGAGAACAGCTTTCACCTGTTTTGACAACTTCTTGGGTTGCTGATGCATCGAGTGGTGCTGACTGGTAGTGATGAGTCAGGATCCTTCTGCCTCCAGCAATAATATCTGTGCAAACCTGGATAAAATGAAAAAGTATCAGGTACAGGTGTGTTAAAGGTGATATTTTTAAAGTAAAAGAGACAATTAAAATCCTTTTGGATGGTGTATTTTCCTCAGCCACTTTGAAACTCTCTAATAGAAGACTTTTAAAGATCCACTTGTTTCTGTTGCCTTTTTGGCTTTTAATTTGTCTTTCAAATTATCACTAAGGTCTGGAGATCTGTATCTTACAGCCTGAGAATGAAACTGCAGCCTTTAGCTGCATATCAGGTACTCGTACCTGAAACCCGAACTGAGAATCTCCTTTTCCAGTTCAATTTTTTTTTTTTTTTTTAATTATGAAAACAGTGGGTACAAATTTGAACTTAGAAGACTTAGCTGATTTTCAAGATAATTCCTTTATCTATTGGGCTCTCAGCAACAACATGACATTTTCTTTCATCTTTTAGAAGGGTATCTGTGGTAAATAGTTATTGCTTTCAAAAACGATGATGCATTTTAAAGTAAATAACCTCCTCTGGTGGGTTGGCCCCAGCCATCAGCCAAGCAACCACACAGCCGCTCGCTCACTCCCCTTTGTATTGCCACGCGTTATGCTCAGTCCTTTTGGCGGGGTGACGGGTGGCACAGGACGTTGAGGTCGGTGGCTTCTTTCTGCCGCTCCTTGTTCCTTACTCTTTTCTTTTTCTGTTCCTTCCTTGTTACTTGTTTCCCTTGCTCCAGCATGGGTTGTTCCTGGGCTGCATTCCTCTGGGGGTGTCACCAGCTCCGCTGTGGAGCACCTCCTACTGCTCTGGCTTTGGAGGTCCTTTTATTTTTTTTTTTTTTTCTTTTTTTTTTTTTCCTTGGCATTTACTGCCCTTTCTTAAATACTCTTTCCCTGAGGTGCCACCATCGTGGGTGGCTGCTGGGCTCAGCTGTGCCCTGCGGCGGGTGGGTTGGAGCCGGCTGGAAGTGGCTGTGTCCGGCACAGTGTGGCCGCTCCTCACAGAGGCTGCCCTGCAGCCCCTGCTGCCAGCACCTCGCCGTTCATGCTCAATGTATCTCCTTACCTTCCTGGTTTTTAGATCGCGATTATTGACTTCCAAGGTCTGTTTTACAGAAATATTTATCTAAACTGGAATGTGTACTAAACAAACGTGTCACTCCAGCAGGGGATATTAATTTAGTCATAACTCGTATCCCATCTATTTAGATTCTGTCTAGGACCACTAGACCTACCCTCCCATTGAGAAATCAGAAGCAGTTGTTATCTTTCCTGACACTTCTGGAGTACCAATCGCTTCAAAAGTCGCAAGAAAGGGAGGTCAACAGAGCTTGAGTTCAGTTCTCACTTTGCCTTTCCCAGTAGAGGGACATCAGCTCCCAGCTCTTCTCCAAGCCCCTGGTAAGACTCGCCTGCAGTTTGCCAGGCGGTTCTGGGACAGGCAGCGAAGAGCAGGGTTGAGGCAGGGCAGATCTGCTGTCCTTCAGTACGGTTAGTCAGTGCCAGAGTTTGGTTTATATACTGTGTTTTCAGCAGCTGGAAGAATAGATTTGAAAGGGCTATGGCTGCGAACAAAAATAAAGACCAACGTCGTCAAGCATGGCCGTTGCATGCCCACGTGCTTACAGCAGGTTTTCAGAAGCATTCCACATTTCATGCTCTCCAAAGGGAGCAGTGCTTATTAAATGAAACCACTCTTTTTAGCAGCCTTGTTCTGTAGCAGAAGATGTAGCTTTTGTGCCTGTATTTGTAAAGGCTGGAGTATAGGTTTATCTGCACTGAATTCTGTAAGGCTTTCCCACATTAGAGCCAGAGAAGGGTCCCAACCAAGACTCCTTGATTCGTATGTCTTCACACTAAGGAGTCTGAAATCCAGATGTCTACCAGATTTGCAGCAGCAATACATCTAAAAACTTGTAATAGCATTTGATTCTTTCAAACCCATATTTTACCTAGGACTGAACCACAAGATAAGATGACATGTCACTAGAACTTACAGGAAGGTGGGAAGTGAAGGAACAGAGTAAGTGAACTGCAGACTTTTCTGCAGGATTGCTATGTGTCCTGGTTTCGGCTGGGATGGAGCTGATTTTCTTCCCAGTAGCTACTGTGTTTTGGATTTAGTATGGGATTTGGTATGTGAAGAAAGTTGGTAATACACTGATGTTATTAGTTGTTGTTAAGAGACCAAGGACTTTTTTCAGCTTTCCAGGTTTTGCCAATACGCAGGTGCGAAAACCTGTGAGGGGTATAGCCAGTACAGTTGACCCAAACTGGCCAAAGAAAGTATTCCATACCATAGACGTTATGCCCAGTAGATAAGTGGGGTCGGCCGATGGACCGGGCGCCTTTCGTTCATTCGTTCATCTGTTTGTTCCCTCTCTCGCTCTCTTGGGAACTCGGGTTCCGAGGTCACTGCTGGGGAAATCACTGTTCTGAGATCGCTGCTGGGGAAATTGCTGTTCTGTGATCGCTGCTTGGGTTGGGCTGTATCAGTCATTGGGTTGTCGGGTGGTGAGAAATTGTGCATCGTTTGTTTTGTATATTCTATTATCATTACATTTTAATATTATTATCATTTATTAATATTTTTTTTTTTCCTTTGCTGTCCTAGTAAACTGTCTTTATCTCAACCCATGAGCTTCTCTTTCTTTCTGATTCTCCTCCCCATCCCACTGGGGAGGGAGGCGGGGAGTGAGTGAGCAGCTGCATGGTACTTAGCTGCTGGCTGGGGTTAAACCATGACACTATGACAGGCTTAAGCTGGTGCTAAGAACACAACAACAATTTAAAGCCAACTCAAGGATCCTATTACTACCTGAAATTCAAACTAACTTAATGCAATAGTAAACATTACTTTAGAAAATTAACTTGTCAAACAAAAAGATTTGCAAAAACATCCTTTAGGGCTCAGGTTACAGAAGTGGAAGTTCCTTTCCCAGTTAAGTTTGGTTTGGTTCAAAGTGAATATGAACATCAGTCAGCACACTGAAGCGTAGCCACTTAGATTTGTTTTTACTTTGTAATTGAGCCTTTTCATGAAATGAGGAAAGAAGGAGCAGAAGGAGGGATCTCTAACCAAGGAATCCGTAGATCATTCCGACAAGAAAGCTGCATGGTTTTGCGTCACCTGCAGCATTTGAATATCTTCCAGAACTTGTAGTTGCTTTTTATTTAAATCTTTTCCCACATGCTATGAGATAAATGCCTTTGTGTGCTTTCAGGTCTCCTTTTATATCCTTCTATTTTAGTGTGAGTGTGTAGTAAATGTAAGTGCAATAGATGTTGCCTTTAGATGTGAAACATCAGTTAAAAGGCTGGTTTCCTGTCCGAGGCAGAAGTCATGTCTCTGGCCCTGGCAACTGTTGTTTGCCGAGCTGAAAATATGACGTCACAGCAAAGGTGACAATAATGATCCTCGTTTTGGATACATAGGTAATTTCTTGATCAGGTAACTTAAGCCAATCTCTTGAAGTGCTTTGTATATTAGGACCTGAATTTAAACTGAACTTTGATTCCTGTTATGGAGCTGTTGTGGAGAGAAGAGCCCTGGGAAACTACATCCTTACTGACCTGAGCTTTCCAGGTGACCGGGTTCATTTCTGCTCTAACTCTTTCAAAAGCTGTTTCTTCAGTAAGCTAACGAAATCTGTTTCTGGAGGTATTCTGGACATACACTACTAGAATTTAATCCAGACTAATATCTGCACGTTAACGGTGGATACTCTTTATCTGAGGTTCTGCATACTGCTTTCTAATGACCCCAGTTTGATATCTGAGAACCAAGCATACTGGGAGGTTTCTGTTTCCCCATTGTCATGTAACGGATGGCAGGTGAGCTTTCAATGTAGCATACATTACTTGGGAGGAAATCCTATATTTAAAGATAATGGCTCACTAGGGAAAAGAGATATTTCTGATGTTCCCTTTCTGAAAAAGCTGGTGTATCACTTTATCTTATAAATCTTATTTATAAACTATCTGTGCACTATACGCTATAGAAACAGTCCTCAGCATCGCCATGCTCCAGACACTGCTCATTCTTCCTATATCCCACAGTGAACATTATATTTTTAGGAAGGCTCAGACAAACGTTTTTCTTTTTCTGCTTGTCCTGCAATATATTTGTGTAACTGCTCCTGACTTTTTTTGCAAATGTGGCTGGAATGATGATCCTCTTCTTCTTTCATGGACCCTACCAAAAGATAACTACCCAAAGCCAGATGAACTCACCAAGTGTCCTTGATTCTCAACTCAGTCATTCAAAACACAGCTGTATGCAGTTTGTCTGGCAAGGTCACCAAATTCACTTGGTACCATAATCACAGCTTTTATAAATGTCCTTGAAAACTACACGCCTGTTCCTATCAGGTTTATACCCTTTTGAAAGAAAAGAGCTGCCAACTGAAAAAGTTTTCATCCACGTGAATAGATCTGCACCTAAGAGAGCACTCCTCTTACTTTTTCTTGTGCAACAGGCCAACACGTGCTACAACTTCTGAGAAGCCGGTGTCATCGGAGGCTTCACGAGCTAGATGCATCTGCAATTTCAGAGTCAAATTTCCCACTTGTGAAAATGGGTAAAGGTTTGTTTAAATCAGTAGAGAAACACCTAATCGCACCATTTGATTATATGATTCTGAGGGTCTGACAGAATCAACATCTCACTTCTATTAAATACTAGTTGTATCACTTAGTCACATATCTAGCCTTCCTTCCCTTTGATGGTTAACCTTTTCCACTAAAGACAAATGCAGGTCATTTATTTCAGCAATTTTATTTTATCCATTTTTTTTTCCTCTGGTATAAGTTCCAGCAAAAATGCAAGAAAGACATTTATAAGCAAGTCCTTAAAAAACTGGCACTGCATCAGCCAAATTAAGTGCATGACCAAATGTGAAGTCCATAAATGACCTTTAAATGATGTCTCACAGCAACAAACTGAACTATCATCCTTGATAAATCCAAGTTTTGGTCATTCATTGTTTTAGAAATAATAAATGGAGTGAAAATGAGAGAGAATGAAATGTTTAACAACATTTCTCCCAACAATTGAAACAAAACCTCACAGAACCTGGAGAAATAACATGCCTAGCCCTGAAAAGGGAAATAGGAGACTATCCAAATGCAGACATTTTTCAATAAACTGTGGCATTACTATTCGTCATCTGAAAGGAATAATTCAGTACTTGCTTTTTTGGCATGTACTTTTCTTGGCGTACTGTGTATATCGGTATCAGGAGTTTTCATAGAGGTACGTATGTGCAAAACCTGCACTGTAGGACATTGTTCCTTCTGGACCAGACCATTAATATCCTTAATGTAGGTGAACGAACTGATTATGGAGGAAGTTCTAACACAGTCAGCAGGACTTCTTGTTGATGAAGATGCTGTTCCTTTATAAGTATGGGTGCTGTAGTCAACTCTTTAATAAGGGGGATAAATAGATTTGATTTTATTTAACTTACTTGCAGCTGAAAGACAAAAAATATCCCTTTTTTTAAAAAATTCCTTTGATGCTTTTTTCACTGCAGTAGCTGAACACGGTAGAAATTATCACAGAATCACAGAATGATAGGGGTTGGATGATAGTCAATTAATCTTCACTACCCTCTCTTAGAGAGGAGACATAGAAAACCTCTGCAAACTTGCTGGATACTCAAAATTAGTTGTTGCCCCAAGTTGCCAAGTTCACATCCCAAAAATGTTCAGGTTTGAGACTTCTGCCTTGCAATATGTGAAGAAAGAATGAACTGGGATCCGTGTGAACAGAAATGATTTTGGTGTAGGTCTATCTGTTGCTCTGCTGGACTATAAATGGCAATTACTTTTCCGTGATCAGTGTTTCAGTGCCCTACTGACAAGCAGAAGCACACACAAGTAGTGAAGATTATTGCAAGTACAAATGAGCAACTGCAGAGAGATTATTCATTACACCCTGCCACAGCTCAATCACAGAATTAATTCATTTCAGATGCTGAACAAAGGTTTTGAATTTTGTTCCAAAGAATCACGCTAGTGACTACTGACATGGGGAATAACTGCTGCCTCTGCAGGAATGAACGTTGCTTGAACGAAAAGCTGAGTTCAGACTGATGTTTTTTTGCCATTTTTGATCCCGTTCATTAGCAAGGTAGCTAGGCGAGGGAATCCCATACTCCTGGGGCTGTGCCACAGCCGCTTTGCTTGTATCCTCTAGCTATCAAAACTTGAAAGAGAAAGAGACAATGGCTTTTGTTCAGTACTATGTGCAGCGCTATTTATCCTGGAGAGCTGCTCTGGTATTGACATCCTGGGTTAAGATCTTCATCAAGACATATTGTAAGTTATTACCATAATGTCCATGGGCTTTGAAATACTCAAAGGATTTGTAATGGAAATATATTGATATCAAAGCTTCTTTCAAGCCTAGTTTCCACAAGAATCAGGTGTAGCTGGCTGTAAGTTATAAAAACAGTAGAAGAATATTATATTGTTGCCAAAAATAGCAGTTTTACAGATTTTTGGAATCAAGTCTTTTCCTTACACCCCCACACGATCAAATTAGCCTGTAAAATTAATTTTAAAATAATATCACAATGATAATTCCTATTGAACAAAGAGCGTATTAGAGTGAGAGAAATGGAAACTGGGAACATAACTGGGGAGGAATCAGACTAGAAAACTTTTGCAGCATCTTCTGTGGGTATCCAGTGAAATCCTCTGGCCAGAATGGAGCCATTACTATACTTCTAAATACCCTTTCTTGGACTTCTTGAATCTGCTTTAGGTCAGAGGTCAACTGTGCTGAGGACAACCTTCAACATGTTTCCTGGGAAAAGAACTCAAAGGTGGAGGGAAAATCTCCCTATATTTGTAGATGGTTGGAAAGAGCTGTCTCTTGGCAACCTTGGACGTGAGTGGCCTTTAGAGATCACCGTGTTTCTGCCATAGGGAGCTCTGGATTAGTTGTCAGGATGCTGTGCAGGGGGCATATAGAGTAACTCATCTTGGAAAGAGCTTTGGATGCAGACTCCCTGTTGTGGTCCACAAAGGAAGAATGTCCCACGCTTACAGCATGAAGGTTGGCTTGCTGTATGCAGGAAGAGAGGTCGTTTTGTGGCCTCCAACAGCAAGGGGTTCATCATGCCCTGAAATGATATTCGAAAATGTGGTGTTTTGGAGAATGGACGAGTTAATTCTACAAGATCCGAGGCAGAGCTGTGGTGAGAGGAGATAAAAATGGAGAAACTGTAGCTCTGTGACAAATATTCTCCTGGCAGAGCCAGGATTTCACCTGGCACATCCAGACCTGTTCCATCCAACAGGGCCATGGAAAGCATCTCTCATACAGACAAAAGAAATTGCCTTCAATAGTATATCTTCCCTTTGTGTAGTGGCCTATGAGCTATCCTATGCCTCAGACTGCATCACATGGAGGACTGCAACTGAAAAAGCCTCTCCTGGAGTGGTGTAAACATATGCAAGGTGCAAACCGGGAAAAGAATGTAATGGGAGAAACAAAATAGTTACAACTTTTAAGGAGTACGAACACTGAAAGCAGCTAATTGAAAACTGTCAGGAACTAATACAGTGATAAAAAAAAAAAAAAAAAAAAAGAAAGAACAAGCAAATGAAATGAAAATGTCAGGGTAAAAAAAGGAAAAGATTTCCGAAGAAACCTACAGGAATAGATAAATATATCAGAAGGACACTTACTGCTTTTCGTTAGAAATAAATGTGTTCTGGAGTAAAGCTATGAGCTAGTGATGCTTTTAATTCTTTCTAGAGCATTTGAAAATTCTGTGCGATGTTATCTATGAGAAGCAGCACCCATTTTTTTTTCCATATTTCCTACCGACAAGACAGAAGAGACACAGTGATCTCTTGTGGAGATGCTACCTAATGCTTACCCTGACTAGATTCAAAACAAGCCATCCAAGCTTAAAGGAAGAGTCTGCTCATCAATGGAAATTTTAAGTGGCCACACGTGTACCCATCTGATGGGAGGAGATAAGTGTGCCCTGTGCTTCTGTGTGATGCATGGCCAAGAGCAATCTTCAGTGTCACAGAAAGCAAACTTTTCTACTGTGTCTGCTATGGTGATCTGGCATTTTCATAGCAATTGAAGGAGTAACCAGCTCCCATACCTGGGAATACAAATAGACAAGTACCCATCATGATAGGTTATGGTTTTTTCCCATTTTATCAACCTCTGGAGACTAAGTCCTGAAAGCGCCGTTGGTCAAACAGGCAGACAAGGGGGCTAATGGCTTTCAGCCACGGTAGCCGGTGGGATCCAAATGAGCAGATGATGATGTTATGGTGATGGTTTCCAGCTCTGTGAAGGAAAACTCCTGCTGATTTAGAAGTTCTCCTTGATGAACACCACATGTCTATACTGAACTTTCTCTTCTATTTATCTTAAATTTCCTATGAAAGCCATTTCTATGTGAAGGGATAAAGAAGCTACGTGCTTAAAAAGAAAATCAAACTGCAGTGCTTAGCAGTATGTTTATTCAACTGCAAAGTCCACTGTTGAAATAGGGATTGACAGACGTTAGCCATATTTTAATACTACTCTCATGAATGCCAGGACTGAAAATGCTCAGAAGCAGCTGATGCCAACAGTAATCTGAGCCATCGGCCCTCAGTTGAACATGTCCTGGGAAGATTTATTCTTTTTTTTTTTTTTTTTTCATTATGCTTTGTCCAGCCTTTCCACAGCAGATCTCAATGAAAAATATTCCAAATTTCAGTGACAATTCCAAGAAACTGACTGAGACGTTACAAAGTGCACCAAGAACTTGATTCGAGGAAGAAGGCACCTGAAATAGGACTTAGGAGAGGTGTAGGTGCTTACCTCCCACACTGCAATCCTCAAGACCTTCTCTCAGCTGCAGCCTAATGCCGGACACGCTTAAAACGTCTTGGCACCCTAGTCTTTTACTTCCAAAGTAAAGCTTGACTTCTGCTCTGTCCAGAACAACCTTCTTTGTGGTAATGGTAATCATGTAGCAACCATTCCGTGCCTACAACCTACGAGGATGCCAAACACGAGCAGCCTTCCTCTGCCTGCCTTGCTTGGAGGTGATGGGAAAAGGGCACATGTGGTCCAGGATGGTCTCACGCACAACAGGCAGCAGCAATGGCCTTTGTCCTCATGCTGTCACCGTGCCCTCTCAGCGCAGCAGTCCTGCGAACGCATTGCTCAGTCTGCTTGTGGGACGTTTTGTCTGACGAGTGTGAGAACTGCAAGGCAAATCTATTTTAGGACAGGAGCAAGCGTACCGTCTCTTACTGAGACTATGTCACTTTTTGCCTAAAAATAATTTGAGACTCATTTTAGCATGCAGGCTGTAGAATGCTCTCTGATTTCACCAGATGAGGATTAGCTAAACAGCCTATTAGCTCACGTATGCCTCATGGCTTGTACAGTGCAGCTCATGGTAAGGAAAATATCCAGGAGTGGTTCTTGAAAGTCAGAAGTGATTTTTCAGTTTTATGTCTCTTACTGACCTATCTCTGTCATCTTAACATGAATACACACACTCATTTGATTAATAATCTTGAAAAAAACTTGAGAAAAGCCAAAAGGCTTAAAGATTCACTGCAGGTCAATGTTATGTTCAGCAGCATAGTCTGTTTATATTCTCATCACACAGTGTTCTGCCTCTAAAAAGGGAACAGACACAAAACCATCTGATTGATTAATGTGATGCAGTTACACACAGTGTTGTTATAAATATGTACAGTGAACTATTCACAAACAGCATAATATCCAAGCATTTTTTGTTAGGAATTTACAAATAACTTCTGCTAAAGCTGTTTATTTCATAACTTCTCTGTGAAAGATTTGCAGGCAGCAAGTGCGGGTGAAATTCACTCAAATAGTGATTTATTGTAGTTACTTAACTTGCTTTCAAATATATTTGTGTGCATACATGTGTGGAGAGCACATGGGATTTTAGGAAGGAATGGAGAAATAATTCAATGGCTTATTTGTTTCTATACAAACAGAATCCCTTTGCAAGTTTTGGAGGCAGGGAAAAAAAGAGCAGAGCTTTTATGTTCTCCAGAAGCATCTTGAGGTATTAGTCCTGATTTACTGCACCTCATAAGGACTTACAGGGGAGGTTAGACATACTTTTTTTCCCACCGGAGAAAGCGGAACGGGATTGCTGTGGAGTACTGCTTCAGCAGCATGCGGGAGAGCGATGTTCACCGCAGCTGGGCGAGAGGTGCTCCTTCTGCCCGAGAGGTAAGGCTCCATGCTTCTCCACCACTCCGGGCGTCCTTCTGCCCTGGAGCGCTGGCTTTGATTCAGAAATTATGAAAATCTGTTTCATAGCAGTGCAGAGAACGATTTGCAGAGCCATTTATAACAGCCAAAATAATTCAGTTGTGACCTCTTCGTGTTCCCATAAAACTGTTTTTCCCTCGGCATCAGGAGATGAGTCAGCAGTAGTGATAACAAGAGTTAGAGAAAGACTGGAAAAAGCGAGTGTCCCAAGTACTTTGGCAGTGAAAAGTCAAGCTTCAAAGTGATTTCTTCATGGAACATTTTTTCTCTCTCCAGGACACCAAATTGACTATTAAAGAAAGAAGAAAAAGAGTGAGAGGGAGAGAAAAGGACTTGGATGATATTTCTCAGCGTCTGCCAATATCTAACATGCTTTTGGAAAAGTTGCGTAACACAACCTGCCAAGAGAGCCCTGTTTGAATAGAGGTTAGTAATCCTTTCTCCTCGGTGGTATCTTAGTGGTTTTGCAGAACTGACCCACAGGCCCTCATTTTCAATCGGTGTAACAGGCTCTGTTTTTTGTTAAGCCTATAAGGATCAGGAAATTGTCCTCTGAATGCACCTTAACAGACCACGAGCCTGCCCAGAAATTACCATAAGGTTACCATCAAGTCTATCTTTCTTCCTGTAGGACACCATGGGTGATGGGAAACCTTGAATGTCCTCTTCCTTGAAGGAGAATCTTTGCCTCCAGTGATCAAGCGTACAGGTAGGAAGTCAGGGAGCTTGCAATATGAGGTGTTATGTTTGAAATAATTCAAACAAGGGCTGTTGCAAAGATCTGGTTTGCGATGTTTTCAATGTAATTTCTTCTGACTTTTAAATCTGCTCTGCATGATAAATTGAAAACGGTGTTGCAAAAAGTTTTTCACTAGATATAACAGTAATTCAAATTTTCTAATGGAGGAAAATAACTTTTAATATTTAGCTACTTTTGTTTCCATGGCCTTTGGATAATGGTTATGAAGGAAAAGGAAAGGAAATAAACTAAAACTCATTTCCTTTTCATGAAATGTGTTGTAAAATAATTTCTTTGGCCCCTTGTTCATGACAATATGAGAGACAAAACTGAAAAGGGACATTCCTGTGTGTGAGGCAGTTTAGGTCCACGGAGCATGTGTCTCCTAAAAGGACGTCTCCAAGCACCCAAGGCTGACACCAACACTGAAAGCTGCTGCTTGAGCCTGGAGCAGGCAACCTCCCTTCTGAATAACAGTTTGGCAGTGGGATGGGACATCATCTCCTTCCTGAGGTTTGGGCCTTGTCTGCCATCCAAAGCTAATGCCTTAACAGCTGCATTCATATAACAGACCCACCAGAGCCCCCTTGCACAGACATAGGTTGCGCATGGTCGTACCACACCTCTGACAAAAATCTTCTCTTGTCAGCTCAGGGCTTTTGTTGGCTGGGCTATGTATGTTTGATGCTGGAGGACAGTGCATCTGTCCTCTCAGATCTCTCTGGTGCAGAACTTTCCTACGGTGCTGCTCTGCGTAGCTGGGACAAAGGAAGCTCTGTGGCACCTAGCTGCAGAACTGTAGCTGCCCAGGGGACATTCTTGGGATAAACAGATGAAAGAAGGGGTTTGGGGCGTGCTTGAAGGTAGGTAGCAGTTGAACTGTGGTGTCGAGACTCTGAGGCGTCTAAATCTCTTTGTGGATTACACCCTTGTGATTTTAAGCAGGGCGCTCCAGAAATATCCTTGCCTGCGTCCCTCATATAGGTGGCTGCTCAATAGATAGCTTGTGCGCTTGGGATGTTAGAAAAGTGTAATGATGCACTGGTGAGGCAAGCTGCGTGCTGCTGTCTTTCCAGACTATGCCAGAATACACACCCAGAGGTGAGCTGCACCTACCTGGGGGTGTCATCCTTGTTGTGGAACTGTCTGTCTCTGAGGGTGCAAAATTGCCTATTTTAAACAGTCTGCAGAAAATGTTTGTTGATCTGACTCTAAAATGATGTTTATTGTAGTAACGAGTCTAAAAGAAGAAATGTGTTTCATAAGGTGTTTCCCAGAAACTCTGCCTTCAATATTTGCTACTTAAAACTAGTAAATGAAAAAAAAAAAAAACCAAACCTACTGCGATCTTGTTTTATTGTTCTGTCTGGCACTGTCCTGTGCATACTGTTTGAGAATCTGATTCTGTACACCAGCAAAATCTTTGCCTTGATCCACTTCTCCTCATAGTCATGAAGACGCCTATCAAATTAGCTGGGATTTGGATAAAACCTGCTGAGAGGACTATAACATTCCAGTTTTCTTAAACCTAGAGCTGTGAGAAACATTCACTGCAAAACCTAAAGCTTTTCAAGTGAGCTTAGGCTGAATATCAGATACAGGGAGGGATTTACTATTGGGTAGAAATCATGTAAAACTCTACTTTTGACATACTTTTGACCTGAAACCTGACAATGCTCAGATATTTTGACTGAAGTTACTTTGAGGCTACAAAGCCAAAAGTTAAAGAAAAACTCAGAAACTGCAAAGGTGGCATGAAGAGCTCAAACTTAACACAAACCTGCTTCAGCTTTCATGCTGGATTCAGCTAGGTGTTGCTTAGCCTCTCTGCTTCCAAGTAAACATCAAGCATATTATTGCAATTGCAAATTGCAAATATTATTGCAAATTGCAAATATTATTGCAATGCCATCTATTGCAAGCATGAACACAGACTAGTATACTGTCAAGCCTCAAAATGATCAAGTCAGTTTTGTATTCTCAAAAAAAGTCATGAACTATGGGGACAGGAGTGTTACTGGTAATTTTCCCAAAGATTTGCTCAAAGGCGTTGTTTAGAATCCCAGCTGAGATAGAGCTTTCCTAGATATCTAACCCGAGTTGTTCCTTGCTTGATGTTGTCTTATCACTGTCAGGCCATCTCAAACTTTGATGATGAACAGCAACTTGGAAATAATTTTGTGCAGTGTATTTGTGTTGTCCCCTACTTTAAAAATAAATTATTTTTTCTCATCTCATATTGCATTAGGAATGACTACAAAAGATCAACACTCAGCAGCAAGTAGAAATAACAGCAGGATTTGCTTAGTTATTTTGCCCAGACTGAATTTAGTGGAAAACCACTATCAGATGGAGAAGAGGCTGCGTTGCATTTGCAGATGAGAATTTGCTTGGGAGAAAAGAGTTTTTCTCCATAAAAGTGTTACTGCAGAGGTTCAGACAAACATTTCCAGCTCTCTGAATAGTTCAGGTTCTGAGAGCTGCAGTTCCAACAGCCTCCAGGAAAGGAGTCAGTCATGCACATGTATGTGAATTCTCTCACATGAATAAAAGCACAATAAAAGCAAAGAAACTTTTTGAGTTGCTGAATCCTAACTTTTTTGTCAGCATGGAATTTTCTGTCTGGAGAGAAAGAACATCTTATTCTCTCCCCTGCTGCTTCTTGCTGCTTATATTGCCTCCCTAATTGGAAGCTGCAGTATAGATGTGCAAAAAAGGATATTCTTTGAGCATACCTCAAGGGTGAGCTGTCTAACCAAGGAAACAATTTCATCCTGTCTGTTGTGAGAAGAGCCTGGCTCAACCACATGCCTATTTCACTGCTGAGCAGAGCAAAAGACGACAAGGAGAAAAGGCTCTGGCAATTGAAACTGCAGTACATTAATATTCATATTTTCTGTGTGTGGCTTTTTGTAGTCTGCTACAGAATTGTAGTCTGGTACAGAGTTCCCCAGAGAAGGTGTGGATGCCCCATCCCTGGAAGTGTTCAAGGCCAGGTTGGATGGGGCTTTGAGCAACCTGGTCTAGTGGAAGGTGTCCCTGCCCATGGCAGGGGGGTTGGAACTAGATGGTCTTTAAGGTCCCTTCCAACGCAAACCATTCTATGATTCTAATTATTTGACTTTAAATTGCATAGCTGAAGTTCCGGCATTCTGCTTTTATCACTGCTTCAGATTAAACCATACTTGGATCACTGAAGAAAGATGACATAAAATTCCAGATTAGATCTGTTGCTTGCTGCACAGTGGGCTACGCTTTCGAATGATTTCCATC
Organism: Phoenicopterus ruber ruber; assembly: GCA_009819775.1. Taxonomy (NCBI): domain Eukaryota; kingdom Metazoa; phylum Chordata; class Aves; order Phoenicopteriformes; family Phoenicopteridae; genus Phoenicopterus; species Phoenicopterus ruber. The sequence continues at coordinate 90,243,145 of CM020217.1, forward strand.
ATACACCTTGCATTTTGCACTCACAAGGTGCACAAAAACGGAATTAGTTTTCAAAGGCAAGTCTGACAGCTTAGCAGTGCTTTCTGCAGGGGGACCGTGAAGTGTGGCCCGTCCAAAGACCTGCCCACCTGGATGTAGGTGGCACCCGCAACAGAAGTGGTTGTGTTAAATCATGAATGTCATGGTGCTCCCAGAAGAGTACGTCTAAACTAACAAATTGTGAAGCCTGTTTCACTGCCAGGAATGCCACAGCTGTACCAATGCCAAATTACTATCGCAAATGGGGCACAGCTTTAATAAGTATGATGGTCTTAATCCAGCGAATTTTAATGTTAGAAATATCCCAGCTAAAGCCAGTGGAGTTATTCAGGTGTTTAAAATTAAGCATATGCATATTTTCTATGTAGTATTTTGGAAGGGTGTAAGTATAACCGAACCAAGCTCCAGATGCTCTGTTTTCATTGCTGACATTGTTTGGAAGTTGAGAGTAATATTCGTCATCAAAGACAAACAAATGGAGGATGACTCAGTCTCATCCTCACTCAGAGGGGAAGAATCCAAAGGGAATTGGATTTCCCTGTTTAGAGAAATCCACGCAAAGGGAAAGGAATTCACATTTGTCTGAAACAGTGAAATGCAATCCTGTTAAAAACTGTTTTTCTGTAGTTATTCAAAATTAGGTCTGAGGTTTTTAGGTCAAACGCAGCTGATTTCTCTCTCACAGAGAAAAGCTGAAGGAAAGGCTTGATATTATGGTGAACTTTTGCTTCTTGAAGAAACACACAATGATTCCAGTTTCACATGTGTTCCTTCTCAAATCAATGAAAAGTACTTTTCAGATACCAGCAGCACATCAACCACAACTTTCTGCTGCTTAAGCCAAGAGCAAAAGATAGATCCCTTGAAAAGCCCACAGTGAATTCAGCGCAGATAAAATAACTTTTTATTAGCCCCCCCCCCCCCAAAAAACACAACTGCTGTAATACTGACAGATTATTTTCCTTATGTGCTTGGCGTCTCAGTTCTTATTACAGATAGTGAAATATATGGAAAAACAGTACTCTAAGTGAAATGATTAAAGAAAATTGGAACATCTCATAAAATGCTCTCCTGGGTAAACGCAAGTTGAAAGGTTCAAGTATTGAGTTCATCAGAGTGTCTCAGAAATATCCTTCATTATTTTTTATTAACTAAATATCTCACCTGCCCTGGTTAAAGCCCTGTTCATTTTGTTGAGTAAATGCATGAACAAAGCTTGATGGCTGGTGACAAAATAGCCATAAAGAAGCTCATAAGTAGCAAAGGGCCGTTAATCTGGCATAGGCTGAGCTTCACTTTCAGCACAGTGAGTAGGAGAAGTTAGCTGTAATTAACACCAAAGATCTTCTGATCATTGTCAAATTACTATTAGAAGGCCATAGATCTGAACTGTTTTCTTGATACTGAAACACCACCTTTTCGAAGACGTGCCAGCAGTAAATTTTTATTGCTGTCTGATGGGATGCACTGAGCCTCTTCTGTGTTACTCAGGGCAGAGAAAGTAGCACCGCTGTTAGTTCTCAGCACAAAAATTGCCATCGGGTTTCACCAGGAGGGAAACTTAGTGGGACTCAGCTGGACTGAGGGACCGAATACTGAAGGGATTAAGAGAAGTGTGGGGATGATCCCCCTGATCTTCTGGCCAGCAAGGGAGAGGGAAGGAGGGTAATACTCTGAAAGAAAACTTTTGAGTCAAGCTTTCTGAACTGCACAGCTGCGTGTAGTTTGTGGAAGGATAAGATCTGACCGCAGAAAACTTCCGTGTGAAATAAGTCCGGACCAGGGGGCTGGCGAGTTGAGCACAGTGCCCACTTCAGTCATGTAAACCCTCACCGCGGGCTCCTATTTTCAGTACAAAAGTTGACTCAGAGACATTCGTCATAAACAGCACATAGAGAAAGGGTATTCAAAGAAAAGTTAAGCAATGCAATATTCAAATCGAATCTAAACAAAACATGCTTCAGTTAAATAACATATTTGAAATATATTGGCCTCTTATTCATGATTTTCCTTGGGGCAGTATTAATGCAATAATAAAACAGATGAGGCTGAGTGCTTGATTTAAAAAGGTTGGGCCTTCAAGGCCTGATTTAGTGTCCAGCGAGGCTCTGCAGGCTGGTCTTCCCAGGCGCAGCGGTTCCTGGGTTTGGAATGCCGAGGCGAGAGCCTTGGCCCGCAAAGCAGTCCAACTGCGGCTGAACATAAGGTCACAACCAGGAACATATGAGATGAATAAATCTTTATTGGGCAGGGCTGCAAAACATTAGGTAATGGGGCCAGTGACAAAAAAGAACTTTTTCTGAATCATACTCCAGAACGCACACCAGAACAGGAGTTCAGGCCTCTAGCAAGGGGCAAAACTCACGTTTCTGATGCTGATAGGAAAAAAGGAAAGAAAAATCAAGCAAGAGGTTTCTTCTGCTTGTGTAAGTACATGCACTGTACACATCTACAGTGTTTCAGTCTGTAAAAGCTCATGGCAGTTTCCATAGTTCAGACTGGATGCACAGGACTAACACAATCCTTTGCAGTTCTTTTCCAGCTTCCAACGCCATATCTGTCTTCTGCCATCTTCTCACCTTCTTTCTCACCTACAAATAGAGAAATCAAGCTGAGAAAAAGCACAAAACCAAACCCAAACCTTCCATTTCTGGGGAAATGTTTCAGTACTTGTTTCCACCCTGAACTGGGGTGGAAAGTTGAAATCTCTCTTCTCCCTCTCCCCATGGAAAAAAAAAGTTGTGAAAACTCTTTACTTAGAATGAATGAACCGCTTAGTTGTAAATCATTTTGGAATTAATTTTTTCTGTTGAATTGGATTGTGCCCAGGGGAGAAGATCACACAGCTGAGGGGGCTTGCTGAGCGAAACCTATGCTGTCCATCTATTCAGGTCAGATATCCAAGAGCCTGTGGGCTAGAAGTTTGGGCTCCTTCTTCAATTCATTTATTGAGACATACACCATGACCTATTTCCTCCCTTGAGGGCAAGGACTGATCTCCTGTAAAGGAGGAGAGCTGCTAAGAGGTGACGAGACCTTGAAGAAAAAGCAAGGATGTCAGAGTGAATCAATCCTGCAAACTGGATCCAGACCTTAGGTCCCCAGTTGATCCATTTTAATGATCTGTGTTGTGACTACTGCTCTGTCCAGGACAGGGACTCATCCAGAAAGACTCTAGCTGCTCTGCTGAGATGCCTGTGGTCACCTGTGGGATGCTTTGGCCCCTGCTTGGTCATGTTCATGTCCATTCCTGGGCCACCTTCTTCCAGAGGTCTGCCCTGTATCTGAACAACCCTCTTAGTCCTGCCTCCCTCTCTACATCAAGTGTGACCTCTTCTTCTGCTCTGGGCATGCAGCACTTCTCATTCCCAAAATGCTCTGAATTAGATCACGAACTTTTCAGGTCAGGACTGACCGAGCCCTTTTTTCCTCTCTTTCCCAAACGCTGCCATGAAGGAAGTGCAGCACAATACAGGCAAGCAAAAAACCAAGAGACAGTGGACCTGTACAGGGTCTGCAAAACTCATGAATAAACTGTTACCGAGCAAAACACTTTTCAAAGAGGAATCTGAAGGAGAAGAAAGCAGGTATTCCGTCAACCACAGCTAAGGCATTCTTCCAGTCTAGTGGGCTGTCTAATGGTCTGTCGTCAGAGAGGAAGGGATGTGAAACAGGTACTAACACATTTTTCTGCACTTGTTTCTGCAAGAGAATAAGTTGTGCATTAAAATGTGATTCTTTTAATAAAAATGAATGTTGCTGAAATTGAGATGGTGCAGTTTGCATGGAGCGGAATTGCACTTCAGACACGCAGTTCTGCTCTTCCTTTTTCTATTTCTATGGCTGTGCCTACGAGATGTCATCTGGCGGATTCAGTTGAGTCTGTAATGCTTCAAAAGGCTTTAAAACTAGTACTGTGAAAAAGGACTGTAAAGCACAGAATTGTGTGTAAAGAGACGTGTAATGATCTCTGAATTTACATCAGACATGGCAACAAAGGAGCATGAACTTAAAAAGGATGTAGCAAAACCAAAGGAAGTCTCTTTCTGATAAAGCGCAGAAATTAGTTATGGAAAGATCTCTTATGTCTGCTCCCCACTGCTAAGGCTGTGCTGCCTTTGACAGCAAATGTTATCCAGTCTTGTCTTAATTGCTTTGGGCAGTGGTGTTAATGTTTTTCTCTCTAGGAAATGGTTCTAGCTTTAAGAAGCCTAAAGAAATGACCGTTACAAAATGAGCTGAAACATCTGAAATGCTTTGCAGCTAGACATAAACAATTTGCAGTAATTTCAGTCCTGGTTAAAGTGTAATCTGTTAATTTTGCATAGTTCAAGTGACCACACAGACTGAGTTTTGCTCAGTAGTCCACATTTTGAGCACCATCCCACCATGCATTGATCTCTTCTGAATAGCCTTTCTCATTTACTTTCTGCACTTCAGATGCGGGGAGAGGGTGTGCCTGGAATCAACTCACCTGTACAAATAATGCTGCTGCTTTCCTTTGATCTGAGTTTTCCTGAGGTAATCAGTGGGTACTAGACCAAGGCGCTCCACAAAAAAATCTCTCTTCTCTCTCATGCTGTCCTATCACACGTGGAATCGATTTTCTGGCTCAAAGTCAGCATCCTCATCTTGTATATTGCCCCCCTGAAGACTCACCATTTGTATCATGTGTGAGGAAAATTAGCTGTCATGTTATTTAGTGAGTAATATAGTCGTATAGTACTTGCTTGTGTGGAGAGAGTGGAGTCAATGCCAGAAGACTAGTGTGGAGGAAATACAGGGAAGACAGACTGCAGGCAAACAACCTTGTGTTCACCGAATACCTTCCTGTGATGAGTTGCCACTGTGCTGAAATAGATTATAATTTATGTTAACATTAAAAGCCAAAGGGGCTTATTTCCTTTGACAAAGTCAGGTTGGTTGGAGATAAACTGCATTTCAAGGCCTGGTTTGAGTTACTGAATGCACCCAGAACAATACAGCCTGACTACTCTGCCTTCCCTGGCAGTGTTTCTTATCCTGGTTGGCTCCACCTGGAATTTCACGCACATACCCAGAAAAGTGATTGGTACCTCTGCAGTCTTCATGGGCAGCTGCCCAAGAGCTGCCCCCATGCTAGACTGGGCTGTAGGCTGACAGGATTTCATAGTGTGCACACAGCTACTTGGGCAACTGGTAAAAGTTTTGTTGGGCCAAAAATAGTCCTTCCTCACTGGCTGTAATCATTCATGACCAAAGATATTATTTCTTATGCACGAAAGTAAACTACTAAAGTTCATACCCTTTCTTTATGTTTATAGCCTTCAAATATTTACAGGGAAGATGATGATCATGACTTTTTCATAATTTAATCCATGCTTAGTCAGACAAGTGTGTTGTATTCATCTCATAAGCCCTCTCTTTGTACAGCCTCTCTAGCCCCTTGATCGTGTGTGTTGCTCTAATCTGAAATTCCCTCTCATTTGTCCGCAGGATGGGTCTCTGCTTTGTTCATGAGGTTCCCCAGGAGATGAGTAGGAAGGACTAGCATTCCACGGGGAAGGGAAAAGGAGAAGGGAAGAACTTTGTGGGATGAAAAAGCCAAGGGAAAGCAGCAAGCGCCCATTAGGTGGAAATCACTTCTGTTCATAAACTGACCCTTTTAGTGACCACTGGAGTTATCAATCTTTTCATTTGAGGGCTGAACTGTGGGATTTATTTTAGGTTAACGATGGTTAGGATGTCACTTTATGCTGTATGTGAGCCCATTAGTAGGCTGCCTTTAAAACCCCATTGTGGATAGGGAAAAAGGGAAAAGGCTTCTGAAAACAGCCTAAGAGTGATAGATGCTTTTCAAGCTATGGTCTGCTGGCTACTTCTAAGGAATTCCCAAAAATGTAACTAACAAAAGGACAAGTTCAAATTTTCCATACAGGGATCTGTAGCTCCATTGGATAGTTTTGAACAGATCTGAACATTGAAAAAGGTTGACCAAACACTGCTGTAGAGAATAAGAACAATAAGAACAATAAACTTTTCAGGAAAAAAAAATCTAGAATATTGCAAGTATTGAACAGGTTTCACATGTTACTAATCTAGAAAATTAATTTAGTGCCCGCCAAATTTATGGGATTCAAGACTGGCCGACGGGATGGATACCCCTGCACAGGGATGGCTGTCTTCCACTTAGTTGTCAAACATGAATGACACTTTACATGAAGAGCTGTCATTGCCTGAAAACATTTATGTGCCAAGAGGTAAAATTAATACCGTTGCACCTCTATCTAGCAGCAATTCAGAACATCTGAAGGACATTAATGATTGGAAATTCGGCTCTTAAGGAAAGGATTGTGAACTGTAATGATGTTAATCCTAGACAATAAGATACGAGATATGAAATCATGTACATAACTTGAAAACTGAGATTTACTTGCAATCTGGCCTACCTAATTTACTATGAATTATTGCTATGGAACTACTGTGTTTAGATCAACCCGAACAGAAGCTCCCATTCAGTTTTATATGGTTTGTACACTTCTATTCAGGCAGACCCACTTTTATTTTTCTATAACCAACGATAGCAATATGACTAACAGGAATATCCACATACGCATCTGAACTTAATTTAGCTTTAACCTTAAAGTAAGGCAAGAACCATCTAGATGAGCTGGGGAAGAGCCTTCGGGGCAAAAGGAGGAGACCCATGTGCGGTAGGCTGCTGCTATAAATGCCTGCTTTTGAAATAACGGAGAATGATGAAATGCATGTCTCTAACTGGATGCCTAAGCTGTTCTCCACCACTAACATTTTGTCCACCGTTGCTTGCACGGTTAATTAACCACTTGGACAGCTTCTGTAGCTCTCCTGCACAGTAATTTTAGTTTTTGGAATGTTTTATTTTAGTTTGGCCAATATTAACTCAGCTTTCTGTAAAGTTAGCTGTAGTTGAAGGAGTAATCATGCATGCATGTGTGATATGTCTCTTTTCTGTGCAAGATGACCTTGAATACCTTCGCTGGAAATATTCCTAGACTGGCAAGCAACAGCAAGTTCATGTTGAGTAGCAACGTACCAGTTAGTGGATTCACCCTGCTTTCTGTGCGCATTGGCTGGGTGTGTAATGTTCTTCTCTGACATGCAATTTATGCATTAAAATCTCTTGGGATTAAGATAATGAACTCGTTCTCAGGAGGAGGGAACATGTAAAAGAGACGCTGGATTTCAAAACCTGGCCAATGCATTATTACTGCTGGAATGTGGGAGGCTAACCCTTTATTCCCAGGCGTGAGAAATGAGTTTGTAAAAGGCACTGAAGGCTCCCAGGGCAGGCGAGTCATGCAGGCAGGAGGCAGGAGTGAGAGAGCAGGCCTCCTCCCAGCCTGCTGCAATGCACGTGGATGAGAGCACGGTAAAAAACGTCTTCGGGCAAAGAGCCTGCTTTCCTTCTGGGTGCTTCCACTGAGGTTCTGCTCTGTGGATCACTACAGACACATGAAATACTGAGTGTTTCTCAGTTACAGCCCTGATTCACTCACTAGAGGCAAAACACTCCTATTTTAAGTACTCAGGAGCCTTTAAGCGGGCTGGTCCTGTGCTCTTTTGAGTGAAATAACTATATTTGAAGGTTGACAGGTACATCCATCATCAACTGATTTTTTAACCCACCATCCCCTTTGGATAGCTGACACCAAACTGGGCAGGACAACACACCACCTGTACAGGGACTGGGAGGCCAAGTAGATTTACCAGCAAACTCCTACAGGAGCTTGGTCACAACAGAATCCCCAAAGAAAGAGCTATTAAGGTGGTAACAGAGAAATCAGATTAAAACTGAAACAGCACAATTTAAATACTTCTATTCATGTTTTACTCCAGTGTGTTGCATCAGTAAAATGGTAATGCAAGCTAGGGGGTCTAGGAGTATAGAGCTAGAGTTTTTTGAAATGCAGGACATCCAGTTTGCAAAAAAACTTGAACACACAACCCTGTTTTCTATTTAAATAGCCTGGTTTATTTCTTTATCATCTAAAAATATGTTTCCCCTGCATAGAAAGCAAAGCACTGAATCGCTCATCTGCACAACTGTGAGCAAAAAGCAGCCAGTGTCTGACAATTTTCCTCCTCTTTTAGATAAAGCATAGCCCTACATTCCTATCTCAGGGCAGTGCTGCATGAATATACATGAACGATTTCTCCCTCCACCTTCCCCAAGGCCTGATGTGCCTTGTGCGAGATTCTGACTCGTATTGATTACAAGAAAAAAACGTAAAGATGGAAGATGATGCACCTAGCTAAAACTATATACGATTCTGCATTGCAAGGTAGATGAGAGGAAGAAGTAAGAAGCTAGCATGCGCCATGCTGCGGGTGTTCCTTGGCACATCCTTGCTGATTTTCTATGGACTGATAAAACTATTAATGCTCTCTTGGGCTCTGCTCTTTGAATTTTATTCATATCCCTGAGCTTGCCCACTTCATTCTACTTGCAGAAGTATCTGCTGTATGATTTCAGTTGTCAGGCTAAAATCTCTAAAACAGGTGGGTAGAAAACCAACTAGAATTTGCACCCTTGCATTTTGCTGATAAAATAAGGCAAAATCCCTTTTTGGTTCTGTCACAGGTGTACATCAACTGTAAAAAGTTCAGATTGTTTCTATGTCATGGGATAGTTTCTTTTTGAAACTATGTGATCTAGCATAAAGCCTGTGTAAGAGGAGCTGCCCTTCCCCAGGCATTTGTTCCTACCTCTATAATGCTGCTCACAGCTGCCTCAGTTTTGCTGGTGCAGCTGTATTTAGGGTTGGGATAGAAATGGGATTGGGAATGGAAGGAATGGCTAGTGAAATGGAAAGGAGGGTGAGGGTAGGAATGAGTAGTCATAGGAGGTCTCCTGCAAGTGGAACTTCTAGCAAAAAGGCACATACGACTATGCCTGTGGACAGTGGCATTTGCTTTGTTGAGCATGGTGCATATTAATTTGAACCCTTGTTCCCAGATTAGGAAAACTGGGAGCTCTGTGGAAGAAGGACGCTTAGCTCATGGGAAGGAAACAATTCTGGTTGGTTGGTTCTGCAATGGTCCTGTTACTTGACATTCAGCACATACGTGAATGAAGGGTTTCCAAGAAAGCGTACGGCATTCCTGTGAGAAGGAAGTTAAATCATCTGCTGGTAGATGTCAGCATTGGTCCTGGTATGTTGGCCTCTATCAGCTGGTCATTGGTTTTGGTCCTGTTGCAAGTGCTACCTGTGGAAATGGAGTCTGTCCGAACGATGCAGTGTAAAGTGGTCCCTGCGAGCTGTAATCTGGATGGCCCTACATGTTTTCAGTCAGTCAGTTTACTAGACCGACAGACACAAGATTATCACATTTAACAATAATGTTCACTTGAACTGGAAAGCTCTATAATATTCTCATCTGCCAATGTTTTAATTACAGGATAGCGTTCGCTAAGGGAAACTAAAATTAGAACTGGATGAATGGATTTTGATATGAAGGGGGAGATTTTCTTTCTTTTTTTTTTCTTTTTCTTTTTCCTTTCCCCAAGGAAATTACATTCTTGGGAGAACTGCAAAACCAGAAAGACCGAAATGGCCTCTCCTGAGCCATAGGGTGGAGAAGGCTTTGCAAACCAAAGGTCAGATACAAAGAGACATCTATTTATAAGTGGAAAAGCATAACAATAAAAAGGAGAAAGGGATGATGTGAAAGTGGGGAAGGGACTGAGGAGAGAGGGGCAAGGAAAGCAAGGAAAATGTGATTTGTAGTTTTGTCAGTGATGAGGGAATGAACGTTTGTGCAAGGTAGGTCAGAGCAGAAGAAAACTGTAGTGGTGGAAGGGTCCAGGGATGCAGTGCAGGGAAGGGTGTCTCAGTCTGTAACTGATGGGATCGAGAGATGCCAGTGCTTCCATAGAGCTGGGTTTGGCAGCGAGGTCCTGGCATGCCGGAGGCTTCAACAGCTCCTTCTGAGAGCTGTTCCTAAATGAGTGCCGAGTCTCACGATAGCTTACAGGGTGAGGGCTGTAGCTTCCAAACCACAGGCGCATAAAGTCAGGACAGAGAGGCCTGAATAAATGTGAGTAGTTCAAGATGGTGACTCAACATTGTTACACAGTACACCTCCAAAATGGGAAGAAGAATCTCCCTTGTGCGCAGCTCATAAGTAATCTCTAGTCTCTGTCTATTCAGTTGATTAATCTTTATTTTCTTTTGCAGTAATGCTTAGTCCTCTTTTTTTTTGGATATGTATAGCTGCTCTGGGAAAGGGAATTAGAAATAAAGTTTGTTTTACTAAAAGAAATGAATGTTTAAGATACTGGACAGTAGTTTAATCATACATGATGTCTTCATGGATGAACCATAGAATAGTTTGGGTTGGAAAGGACCTTTAAAGGTCACCTAGTCTAAGCCCCCGGTAATAAGCAGAGACATCTTCAACTAGATCAGGTTGCTCAGAGCCCCATCCAGCCTGACATTGAATGTTTCCAGGGATGGGGCACCTACCACCTCTCTGGGCAACCTGTTCCAGTGTTTCACCACCCTCATCGTAAATAATTTCTTCCTTATATCTAGTTTAAATCTCCCCTCTTTAAAACCATTACCCCTTGTCCTATCACAACAGGCCTTCTTTACAGAAGCGTTCCATCCCTCTGATCATTTTTGTGGCCCTCCTCTGGACCTGCTCCAACAGGTCCATGTCTTTCCTGTGCTGAGGGCTCCAGAGCTGGATGCAGTACTCCAGGTGGGGTCTCACCAGAGTGGAGCAGAGGGGGTGAATCACCTCCCTCGACCTGCTGGCCACGCTGCTTTTGATGCAGCCCAGGATACGGTTGGCCTTCTGGGCTGTGAGTGCACATTGCCAGCTCATGTCCAGCTTTTCATCCACCAGTACCCCCAAGTGCTTCTCGGGAGGGCTGCTCTCAATGCTTTCATCCCCCAGACTCTATTGGTACTGGGGGTTGCCCTGACTCAGGTGCAGGACCCTGCACTTGACCTTGTTGAACCTCATGAAGTTCACATGGGCCCACCTCTCGAGCTTGTCCAGGTCCCTCTGGATGGCATCCCATCCCTCAGGCATGTCCACCGCACCACTCAGCTTGGTGTCATCCACAAACTTGCTGAGGGTGCACTCTATCCCACTGTCAATGTCATTGATGAAGATATTAAAGAGTACTGGTCCCAATACAGACCCCTGAGGGACACCACTTGTCACCAGTCTCCATCTAGACATTGAGCTGTTGACCGCTACACTCTGGATGCAACCATCCAACCAATTCCTCATCCACCGAATGGTCCACCCATCAAATCCATATCTCTCCAATTTAGAGAGAAGGATGTTGTGGGGGACCATGTCAAAAGTCTTACAGAAGTCCAGATAGACGATATCCGTAGCTCTTCCCTTGTCCACTGCTGTAGTCACTCCATCATAGAAGGCCACTAGGTTGATCAGGCAGGACTTGCCCTTGGTGAAGCCATGCTGGCTGTCTCCAATCTCCTCCCTGTCCTCCATGTGCCTTAGCATAGTTTCTAGGAGGATCTGTTCTGTGATCTTCCCAGGCACAGGGGTGAGGCTGGCAGGTTGGTAGTTCCCAGGGTCCTCCTCCCTACCCTTTTTAAAGATGGGTGCAATGTTTCCCTTTTTCCAGTCACTGGGGACTTCACCTGACTACCATGACTTTTTAAATATCATGGAGAGTGGCTTGGCAACTACATCAGCCAGTTCCCTCAAGACTCTGGGATGCATCTCGTCAGGTCCCATAGAGGTCAGGTTCCTCAGGTGGTCACGAACCTGATCTTCTTTTACAGTGGGAGGGACTTTGCTCCCCCAGTCCCCATCTTGCAGCCCATCCACTCGAGAGGTGTGGGAAGAGAGGTTGCCAGTGAAGACTGAAGCAAAAAAGTTGTTCAGTACCTCAGCATTCTCCTTGTGCATTGATATCAGTTTGCCGGTCTTGCTCATCGGGGGGGGACGCTTTCTTTGACCTTCCTTTTCTGGCTGACGTACCTGTAGCAGTCCTTCTTGTTATTCTTTGCCTCCCTTGCCAAGTTCAGCTCCAGCTGTGCCTTGGCCTTCCTGACCCCATCCCTACACAACCAGGCAGCGTCCCTATACTCTTCCCAGGACACCTGTCCCCGCTCCACTGCCTGTGCATTTCCTTCTTGCCCTTTAGTCTGACCAGCAGGTCTCCACTCGGCCATGCTGGTCTCTTACCTTCCTTTCCTGATTTCTTACACCTACAGTAACATATGTTACTGTAAATATTCTGCTGTTGTGACCTATTTTTATTTTCAAATTACCAGGAGATAATATGGTATCAGTAACATAAAGTGTTTCTGTGTGGTAAACTACTGAATGTTCACTAAAAGGAATTACTGTAAACATTCAGTAGAACCTGTGTGATTCTGCTGATGACAAAATCAGCTCCCAAGATAGAGTTTTCCAAGAGCAGTTTTTCTCTGCAGACTCTCATCAAGTCTACGCAGCAGCAGCAGGAGCCAGTGGGAGTTTTGAGTGTGTGGGGAATGTGAGCTTGGACACCAGGTCTCTACAGCAATGAAGATGACAAAAGTTCAGAGCATTGCTCTTGTTTGGCATGTCTCAAGTAGCTTAAGGTAATGATTTATGCCTACAATATGCCATATTCCTCCACATTTGATACCTCTCTATGTTTAAATTAAAAGAGAGGCATGAATCCAGTCCCGAGAGCCAACCCGTTCCCTGGACTGTGGGAAACATACCTTATGCAAAACATACAGCCTGAAAATCAAACTGGCATGCGACTTTGGGGTTTGAGGAGTTAATAGCATTGGCCCTTATACTTAGTATTTCAAACTTAGGCATGCCTAGCACTCTACAAAAACAAATAAAGACAAATGTGAGAGAAGCAAATAGTTCATACCGTGAAGAGTTGACGGTTTAAGTTTCACAAGACTATTGAGTAAATTTATGCATAAACCTGAGCACTCACTGAAGAGGTAGGGGACAGAGAACCAAATGGAACTAACCACGAGCAGGAAAGCATGAAGAAAACCGTAAAGACAGACAATGTAGTTACACTGGAAATCAATGCAAATACCTAAGTGTTTGTGCAGCTTGGTGTTTATGTTTGTCTATTTTTATAAATAATATGAGGCTATGATATTAAGAAGGGACACTAGAAGAAAGGAAAGTAGAAGGACTGTGTCTGGTGGTCTCAAAAGTAGATGCTGGCAGGAAGCTAAAAGGCACACAGATGTATATTAAGGAAAATTTAGGGAAAATCAGAAGAATCCGTGAGTTGAGAGAAGAAATCATTTGCAGATGATATATAGGTGGCAGAAGTAAAAAGGGGTATGTGTTTGACAGAAGTGGTGAAGGCTGCTTATGACAAAAAGTTAATTTGGATACCAGAGAGCCACGGCTTGTGATTTATGCAAAATTAGAAGGAACGCTGAAACTTAACCCAAATACAGAAGCTGTCATAGTAGGTGCACATCTCTGGAAAGACAGCAAAACATAAATATAAAAGAGCTGAAATGAGGTTAAGCGCCGGCATAATTGTAACAGTATTTCTGCCTGCGGTTTTACTAGAAAGCAGCATCCACAGTGAAAAGCTCAGATGACTGCCCCGTGATAGGTCTCACACGATACGCATACACGTGATACGCAATGTAGCAGGAAGCTCACCCAGACCAAGGGTACTTGCGCTACTTTGAAAGCTTCTCAGCCAATCTGGGTGGATGCATGGCTGCTAGAGTTATGGTTAGAGTCTAACGTCCAGTCCAATTTTTTTTTTTTTTTTTTTTTTTTTTGCTTATAGCGTTCGCAAATAGATTGCTTTCAGCTGAAGCTCTCTCCATTGAGTGTTCATTTTGCCAGATCCTTTAAATTAAATCCATGAGTGTACTTAAGGAGTTTTCAATTATGAAAAAAAAAAATGCCTTTTCTTTTATGATCTGCTAAGACCACTTCAGCTTTAGAGGCAGAAGAACACGTACCCATTGAGACTTGCGAGTGAATTGAATCTTAGAAAGTCAACTTATTAAACCTGTAGACTAATACCTGTGCTGCAGTAGTACATTGAGATTCCTGTGGATTTTCATTCAGTGGTATTTGCTGCTGCATAGTTGCATATAAAGACAGGGTCATAGCAGGGTCCAATCTGGGCATATTTCTCCATGAAATTCGCCTGTACTAACAAGATTCTCAAGAAAAAAATCTGGATTTTGTGTGGTTTTCTTTACAGAAAAGTCAGTGACACAAATTGTTCTTATAATAAAAAGCTCTTTATTCTATAATTTAACTTATTGCAAAACTGAAGGCTAAAAAATTAAATTTTCAATGTTTTTCTTCAGTATTGGACTAGCTTCTTTGTTGACTTTCTCATTATACATATTTTAATTAAAAAAATCCAAAACAACCGAACAAAAAACAGCCCCCCAAATAAACCTGAAAAGAAGAAATAAGAAAATATAAAGGATAAAGAACTTTTATAGTTTTCATTGTGAGTTCTTTGTGAACTCATGAGATTATCCTTATATTAACCATTGCTGCAATACCTGTATCTATTAAAGGGAAAAAGGCAACTTCATGTCCGTTAGTCCGACTTGAGTGGTTTGCAGAGTATTAGAATAAACAATGAAAGCTATTGCAGTGAAAGAAAAACAAAAAGTGCAACGTATTTACCAAACGAAGACTATGTCAAGCTAATCTGATATCTTGATGAGATAACTTTATGTCAAAAGATATTTGCTAGTTATTGAAGATTTGCCATTAATAGCGCAAAGAGCTTTATCACTATCAGTGTCAACATATCGTAAAGCGATTTGGTTTGTCCCAAGGCTGAGAGTAGGATAGGCCTTGTCTCTGTAAATAGCAGAGGGAGGAGCAGAGAGATTTTAGCAATGACAATGATGGCATGAGGAACAAAGGTGTGCACTCACTGCGAATAACTTCAGTCTGAAAATTAGAAGAAGGTTTATGACTGTTAGAGAGCAAAAATTCAGGAACATCTCTGTCTTGGAGGTAAATAACCTAGGTAGGAAGATGGAACCTGATAAATGGCTGGAACCATATGGCTTGGTCAGCTGCAGTTGCAGACAGATGAAGCCAGCGGTTCTGGAGATCCCTTCCACTTTTGAGTTTCTATGCACTGACTATTGCCATGTGCGATGCCGTTATCCTGTGGGTGTGCACATGTGTGTGCTGATAAGTGAAGCTGTTAAAGCCAACTATGCTACCAATTATGCTGGAAAATGCCCGTGGTTATTATGGAAGCAATATACCATACAGTTTCCTAGCACCAATTAGAAAAAAAAAAAAGAAAAAAAAAAGAGAGAAAACCACAAGAAAAGGGGTTTTAAAAGCATCTTGTGTTGTGGTATCTCCATGACTGCTGAAATCTGAAAAACAATTTAGGTTTATAGAAACTCTTATTTCAATTTCTTAGCACTTAAGCTGGGATAAATGGGAGAAGATTTTTTTTTTTTTTCTCTCCTTACTTTGTTTAAAATGGCCACAGAGTGCATAGTTTGCATCAGGAACCTTTAAAGCCTCCCTGTTTATTTTGTTTGTTGCTGTTCATTTTTATTTTCCCCTCATTTGTAAGTAAGCGGTCTCCTCACAACTCAGAGAAAACCAAAGGAGTGAAAACCATGCTCACCACCATGGATATGATGCCCCAGCATCCTGAAAGCTGTTTGGCTTTAGATTACTCAGCTGAATGCTTTCTATGGCTTGGCTAGCGCGAGCCTGTTCCTCTGCACACCCCTTGGTACCTGGGCTTGCCTGAGCTCCTCTACAGCTCTGCCTGCTCCAAAGATCTCCATGTATTGAACATGCAGTGACAAATATTACAAATGGAGCTCTCCTTTATCAGTTCATTAGTATACTTTCAAGCACTCAGTTTGCAGTTTTCCCAAGATACAGAAAATAATTGCGTGTAGTTTGACTTCCAGAAGCTTTTTGATCTCTGAAGACACTCTTAGCATGCAGTAAAGGTGAAGTACTTTATGCCACTCTGAGAGAGAAGTATGCTTCATGAAAGAAACAGCCTTTTTTTTTTGTAGTTGCAGGCTCTGAAATTATACAGTGCCAGAAGACAGGCCCAGGCACTAACTTCATTGTCTACACTGTTAAAATTGTTTGAGCGGTCCCTGGAATGGTTTTTGCCCGGGCAGTCAGCCCAGGCCTCTTCCAAACAATTCCTGGGCATGTTTTGAGAATTAGCACGGGCCAGGCACCGTGCCCAACATGTAGTTTGGATGCGGGCACCCTTTTTTGGATGATAATAGACTTCACTAGTGCCAGATGGCCTCAGAGCCAGAGGGAATAAACATAGCCTGAGTGCCTATGCCATGTGCTAGTGCAGATCATCTCTTGTGCTGTAAAATGATATCTTAGCTTATGCGTACGTGAGCGTCTCCATGTTAACAAGCTCTAACCTGAAGGACTAGATTTTACAAAGGGCAACCTCAGACTAGGACTTTGTGGCATCCAGGAAGACAGAGTGGACATTAGGCAATGCCTGTATTGCTGAAGAAATCACGGTCACAGATCAAATCCTTGGAGCAAATGTCCAAGGCAGTGGCTCAAATGGACCCTAAGAAGAAATTGGCTTTAATCTCTCCTGGGCCCCCTCTGGCCTGAAGACATATTTACGTTTTTTTGCAGTTCAGAGTGCCTGAAATAATACAGGGGCTGTTACAACCCACCAGACGGGTGTTTTTAGCATACAAATTAGAAGGTATATGTTGTATGCTTTAGGATGTGGTGTGTGTTCAAAGATGCAGCATCTACTGGGATGCTGTTACAAGGCTGTGTAGATGGGAGAGAGCCAAAACAAATGCACCCTTGTCCATTACGAATCGGGAGCAGCTCCTGTTATGTTCGGGCACTGCCTCACAGAATGCTCGTTGAAGTGGTCTGAAATGGAGGTGAGGAGTGACTTCACAGGGAGAGTGATCAGGGGTCCAATGTGTGCTTCCCACACTGGCCCTCTCTTACCGGGAAGCTCAGCCATACCCCAAGATGCTGTGTCCATAGGCACGAGACCCTAATCCCTTGAAAAATCTTTGCAGATTTTAGGGTATATCTGTGAAATCTGCGAGCTAAACTACTTTCTTCCATGAAGGGCAAACACTGACAGCAGGATGAGAGAAGATCTCTACACTGAATTCCTTAGTTGTTTTCTATGATTACCAGTTAGTAGGGCTCATATAATAAAAATGTATTATTAAATGCTGAAGAAGCTAAGCCTGCTGATAACACAGGGGTGTCCAGGCATGCAAGCGCTTCTCCTGGGTTGTAACACTCCCAGTTCCATCAGGGAACACCAATAAACTCTGCTGACAGTGGTTTTAGTCCCATAGTCTTTAGGTCAGACAGTGAGCCAGAAAGGTTTTTATATTCAAACTCTTCTTCCAGTTTGAAAATTTGGGATTAAATATAAAATGACTTCTCCTTGGGTTTTTTGCTTTCAAAATGATAAACCTGTGTGGAAGAACAAAACTTGCTAGAGTACGTTAGCATTAAATAAAGAACACTTTAGGAAAAACTTCTCATCAAGGGAAACTAAGATGTTAAAACATGCTCTGGATGTCAAAAAGTTATGCTAATGATTATTATAATTAGCAGTAATTAGTGTTATTAACCTTTTTTTAAAAAATAGTAGTTTTGGAGAATATGAAATCTTCAGGGGGTAGACATGAAAACACTGAGCAAAGAGAGCATGTATCTGAGAGAAGCTTGTTACAATTAGAAGAAGCTGCTGAAATGCATTACAGTATTGTGCATCGAGCAGCTTGTTCCAATATTGAAGTTGTCACTGGAAATGGACAAATCCTTTGCTGCTACAATTTTTGGTCTGGTTATTTAGGTTCATCTTAATATGCTAGTTTAATACTGCTGTAGTTCAGGAGGTGATTTATGAGGTAGACTTCTCCACTTTTTGGGAGAAAGACTGGAGATGGTAACTCCTTCAGCCATATGGTTCTTATCCGCCGCTGCAAAGCTGCTGAAATTGAGAGATGACAAGGCCAACCAATGTCTGCAGGACAGGCTTGGCCAAAGAGAAAAACACAGTTAACAGTTTTGTCAGAAGGAGATGTATTGATAATACGCGGTAATTTTTCAGTGCTTGTTTGGGGGGTTTACCTGTCAGCAAGAAAATGAAATTGATACCTCTCCTGATAACAGAGGTGGCAGAGTTTTTTTCAACTTTTCAGTTTGGCTTGTCTGTACTATTCAATTTAATCTTGCTTCACAGAGAGAGGTTGTGAAGAGCAAAGCTAGAAGCTCAAAGAGGATCCTTTTTAGTGAAGCAGAAGAGTGTTGGCTACCTCGTGAAGAGATGGGATTTTCAGTTCAAAGGCAGTTGTACAGTCCTGGAGACACTAGAAATGAAAAACTGCTGTCTTCAGCCGTATTTATTTAACTGAAGAAGGTTTGCACAATTTCAAGACAACTATTTAGCAGAGGAAAAGGTGCATACCTCTTCCATGTCATATACAACATTTGCCAAAATTCCATTACTTCTGCTGCAGAAGTGCTAGCAGTGCCTGCAAATGCCCTGGAACTGCTTGTTATAAATTTCTGTCACTGATCAGGAATAACACAGCATATATTAACTTTGACAGCTTGTTCATAGTCAGTCATCTGCAGATGCCAAAATGCAGTCATTTCGAGAGCTACTGGACAAAAGAAATGGCTTTATGACCTAAACATGTCTAACCTGTCAAGACTCCTTCTTATATACCCCTTTTTGCTATATCAAACAAAGAGGAAAATAGCCTTTGTCATCCTCTACAGAAGGTTTATTTCTGTTTTCATGGAACAACATTATGAGACTAGTATAGTGGGTATTTGAAGGTATGTCTGCGTGGGAGCAGTATACCGTGGGCATACAGAAGTAAGTATTCACTGGTGTGCTCTGTGATAACTCCTTGGCTGCGAAGTTGTAGTAAGCACTGCTGTGGGAAGAGAAGGCACCAGCCTTCCCCCTGAGCACAGTACAGGTATCATTTCAGATGCATATTTTACCCTCTAAATGCCTGCAATCCATGGTCACCAGAAATAACTGCCCCGTGTGGGTAGTTGAGATGCAATCACATTATTTCCCAAGAACGTGAAGAGGTAATTTCAAGCGCACAGCCTGCACGCTCCTTTGGACATGTGGAAGCTACATACCTAAGTATTATCATTTTACAGGGCTTTGTGTGCAATGAAGTCAGCACTTTCTCATGATTCACAGACAAATAAGAGCAACCATCTTGCACTCAAGCTATCTGGTTTATCTCATTTTCTGTTTTACTACTCTCTGTTTTTACAATGGCCATGCATCAGCTCCCTCTGTGGTGACAGATCATAGATTTCCATCGTTCTTTGGCTTACCACTTCCTTCTTGTCCAACAAATTGAAGTCTTTAAAAGAAAAGACAGTTACTTAGGAAATCAAGTGGTTAAGCTTTGTGGACAGTCTCAGTTTTTATGTTGGTGCACACTGCAGTGTTCTTGTGAAAGAGTAGCCTAACTGTCACTTGCCACGGCTTTTATTTGTAATGTTTTGAGCAAGCGACAATGCACATATTTTAAACAATATCATTGCGTTTCTATTGCAAATTAGAATTTATTTTTCTTTATACTTGCACTGGTTTTGGCTTCAACTTCTGAGACTTTGTTACATTTAAGAAATTCAGATCTTTATTTTCTTTAAAATGATCTTCCTTTTTAAAAAAAAAAAAATCCCTTCCCTTCCCTTCCCTTCCCTTCCCTTCCCTTCCCTTCCCTTCCCTTCCCTTCCCTTCCCTTCCCTTCCCTTCCCTTCCCTTCCCTTCCCTTCCCTTCCCCTTCCTTTTCCAAGATAATCCTATTCTTTTTTCCTGAATAAAGAAGATAAATTTGGACAGTGATATTACAGAACGATAGATGACAGAAAAAAATGCATGGGTTTATAACATAACTCCACTTCAGTTATTAGAGTTGCAAAGAACAGGAAAAAATGGTAAACAGAAACTCTCCTTTATGGTTCTCCAGATATGAACAGAAAGCACGAAAGATGACCTTTCTGACTGCAGCTTTCCAAAAACTTGTTATGCTTGAAACTAGTACACGTAAGAGGAACCACATACAAGTGGAGAAGGGTAGCAAAGCATATCTTCATCATTTTAGCTAAGATTCATGCACACCATCATTGCTTTTAGCTGTCACGTTCCACACCTTGACACACACAGACGCTACACCCCACTTCCTGTGCTTTGGGTACTGTAGCAGTCATGATAACCAGTGTGAAACCATAAGCAGTGGGAGCACTCGCAGCTTTCTTTTCTCACTGAGAAGAAAAATAAGGGGAGGTATAAGAATAATAAATAAATAGAGGTGCTTGTAGAAAACTCCTGATATTTGACAGGATATCTGGCCCTGCTTCCCCTTTCCTCCAGAAGAAGGAATGATTAGACTTGGGTTTTTTGACCAGAAAACTGAGGAAGGGGCTTGACTTGCCCTCAAGTACTGGGGGAAAAGCTGTTGATGGAGGGGTGAGCATAACAGCGCTGACCAGGGTGGATGTCGGGTACTATGAGGTATTTAAAAAGGAGGGAATCATAAGGTTTTTGCCACAAAAGTCTTGGTATAAGGTCTGAATGATGCTTAAGCAGATGACTAAAATGACAAATGGAGGAGTGGGGAAATTAAAGGGACAAAAATACTACTTCAGACTGGTGTATTTTCATAAATTGTCAGTGTCAAGTGGTTGTGAATTTGGTGTAGCACTTCCCCAGACTGTTTTTCTGTACTGTATACCCTTAGTGTTCAGATCTGTCTCCTCTTTGTGCTGCTGTTTTCACTGTTTGATTGGCACTCAAAATAAAAGGTGCTTGCACAAGGCTGATAAAACTTCCTCCTCCTAAAGCTACTGCTAGCTCCAGCCGTTACATTGTACTGGTTGCTATGTTATCTGGAGTGTTACCTAAAGTATATATATGTATTTAATACAGCCTCCTCCACCTCTTATCTTCAACTGAAAGAGCTACAGGTGTGGGCCAGATGGGCAGGAAGGAGGAATACTGCCAGTTTGGCAGCACCTCACCTTTGAACATGGCTGTGGCTTTCTCAGTCTGGAGCTGTACACACCTTTCCTGGCAGGCATAAAAGAGGGCGGCAAAATCTGTCACCCCTGGCTGCTTGCCTGCACCTCTGGCACAGTGCAGAAAGGTGAGAAGCGATGAGTTAGACCCAGCTGATCTCCTTCAACTTACATCTGGGGAGAGAGCTGTGCACAGAGACTCACCCTCTGTGTGCAGACACGGGCCTTCCACCAAGCAAGCCAAAGTGTGACCGTTCCCTGTAACGTTATTTGTTACAGCTCTGCACAACCTGTGGCTAACCTCCAAGCTTCAAGAGTTATGGTGTTTTCATCATACGTTGTTGTGAGGCAAGCCGGGTCCCTTCGCCTGCCAGAGCCATTGCAGCCAGTTCTGCAAGCTGGGCTGGTTTGCTGCAGATGGGCTGAGGATTGCCCGGTTTTCTCTCTCCTGTGCCAGTAGGTGCATGTGAGGCTGCTTTTGTGCCATCGCTTCTCACAGCTAAGGAGAGAAAACTCAGACCTGGACATGATCTCTCAGTCGCGGTTAGACCATGACAAGACAGCTTATGAGTGTGCAGATGTGGGGGAAAGACCGTCCTCCCTGCTGTCTCACTGCACCCTGGCCTCTCGCAAGCTTCCTCATCAAACACGTTCCTCTATCATTAACAGTCATGTCTTGCTAATTGTTGTAGGAGTGCTCTGGTGTCTTTAAGGAGCTGTGGTTGGTACCTGGCAAGTGCTGACTGGGTATGGAACTGCAGAAAGGGACAGGCGGTGCACCCAGCAGGATCCTGGGCCAGCACCCACCTTCCCTGCAAGACTCAGCCCAAGATTCATCCTTCCCTTGCTTCCTTGCTACACACTTTTGCCTTCTTTGCTGTTGGAGCTCGAGCAGCCCCTGCCCCAGGGTGGTTATTGTAGGATTTCCCACAGGTTGCCTGTGTGGGGTGCTCAGGCTGTGCCTCTGGGGAGTGGAAGGGTACCCACTGCTAGGTGAGTACCTGTATGACTCCCAGTATCTCTCTAGCCGGAAACTGCCCTTCATCCTGCTGCAAGAGGGATGTGATTTTAGGGGTACAATCCAGCCCTCACTTGCTCAGGTGTTAAAACTGGAAAGACTTCCAAAAGTAGCACCTTAGGTTGTAAGAGGTCAACACTGTACTCTGGTATGGACAACATTTCTGGGATGGTGAAATTCATGTGAATGGGTACTCGATACATTTGTGGCACATACAAACACACTGGCTGCATTTTCATTAACAGATTAAATAATGTCAGGGAACACTCAGGGTTCTGGAGCTTGACCTTTTCTTTGGTTAAATTATTAGAAAGACCCCTAGCACAGATCTGGCTCACTTCAATTATTATTTCCTAACAATTTGTGATTACAGTCACGGTTAACAAGTTTAGTTTACTAATATAGATGTAACTATCACAGATCTATAAGTAGATAGCACAATATCTTTTAAAAGTGTTAAATACAAAGGAGGTGTTTGTATATCTGAATAGTGATGGTAGTGGTGTTTGCCTGGAGAGATATTCAGCTGGTATTATTGATATTTCTCTCAAAATTTTTCATAATGAGACAGATTACTTTGTTTGCAAACTTTGTATGTTATTTATCCCAAGTTATTTGTATCCTGAGGTTTTAATAGGAGTGATTTCTTTTTTTTTTGTCCCCTGCCTAAATGTTAAGGTATAAGACAGAACAGCCAAATTATACAGGAGAAAAATGTCACCCTGAGTTGCACGAGTGCTGGCAAGGCACAGAGCTGCAGGAGTGGGAGGAGGGACTGGTTCAGGAACTGTTTTCCACCTCAGCGATGGGTATATAACACGGCACTCTTGCTGAGCTCAGATCTATTCACTTCACCCTCTGTACCTTTCTGGGACTGTGCCTGTTACCCCTTATGAAAATGAGGTTCTTATTCACTGGCAGACATTTAGGCTCAAGTAATTTGTGCTCTCTTTATGTATGTGTCTACACAAGAGATGTGACACAGTGTCTATAACCACAGTCCATAAGCACTTGTCACTTATTTGGCTGCTAGTCTGAAGATTAGAATTAAAAAGAACTTAATGAAAATAAATTTTTGTTAATGAACCTGAGCAAGCTGGTTGGAAACAATCATCTTCTGTATTTAAACTGGGAATGAAGACACTGGTCTGAAACTTGCCCTTGGAGCAGAAAAACAAAGGTGCTGTGAATAGTTGCCTGGCAGTGTGTGGGAGTTGTCACTGGGATGAGGAAAGCACAGCAGAAACCCATGGGTTTGCTATGGCAGAAAGCAGAGGTACAGAGTAAGCAGCTGCTAGAACTAATGCCAATGGATTTTGTTTGTGCTGTTCCCGTATGAAGAATCATGGCTCAGTACCTTTCATGATCTCTGTGGGAGCTCGGTTTGGTGGTCCAGCACTACCACCTCGTTCCCATGCTGTTCAAAACCAGGCCTGTTTGTCAGTCTATCAGAGAGGAACAGGAAAATTACATCTTTTGAAAGCAGGGTTACTTGTGGGTAATGCAAGACAGAGAGTAGCTGGTTACTCAGCAGTATCACCCCTCCGCTATCGCAAGGCGGAACCGAGCTGCCCTCTTCTCCTGATGTACACGCAATTCAGGGCCAGTGATCTACCTGACTTCTGTGTATGATTTTGCTGTGTTAGTATCACCATCAGCTCTGCTGTGGCATCCAGGACAGCTGAAAACCTTCCCTTGCTATTCAGGGTAGCACACCAGGACAAACCCATCCCTGCCTCTCTCTCTTTCATGTATTTCTTGAAAGAAATGATCTGCCAACCTTGACTTTCACAGAGGTGAACCTGAATTCCAAAAAGATAGAATGATAGAATTTGGCTGAAAAACTGACCAAAGAGAAATACAACCTGAGAATGGTGCAGTTCTGCTTGGAAAGTGAAAGGAAAGCCGCTTTTGGAAGCCACTTTTCCTCTAATCCTGTTTCTAATGCAGTGATGCCTTGGCAGAAATTTTCCAGTTCCCTTTAAGGTATTGCTGGAGGCTGGCCTTGTGTAATAGTTTTGACCTCAGTGGGAGTTAAGGACTCTCGATAAATCATTAAATTATGTCCTTAGAAAGAGGAAAATACTCTATCTTACTAAGCATCCAGAAAACAAAAACAAAGACAGTTTTAAAGGTGAATCAGATCTGGGATGTAAATGAAGCCATCATCCCATTTTCAATATAATCCACTCCTTATCATAAATCAGAAAATGTATTTCAAGATAATTACAGCTTTTTTTGAAAAGGTTAATTTTAGTAAAATATAACACAGCCTCCAACTAACAAGGACACTTAAGAAAAACAAATGGATCATTTTCATTTTTTTTAAATAGGGAATTTAATTTTATTGGCCTTTGAATGTCATTGTAACTACACACAATTTAAACAAGCATTTACCAAATTAGACTGCAAATTTGATCTCTGCTTTCCAAGAAGGCTCCAATTCAGGAATTATCTGAGCCTGGAGTTTTGGGTCAGCTCACTATAATGATAATGGTCATATGCAAAAGTCTTTATCAAGGTCTGATATTACATGTACATTTTACACCTCTAGAGTAGGTTAGGGCAAACCTGCCTTCGGACTGGCTGGCTGCAAGGTTGTGTATGTGTGTGACCCACTGCTGAGGTGGTGGCACCGACACCTCTCAACTGCCTGCTGCTCAAACCAAAGGTGCAGCACAGCTGTCTGGGAGACTCGTTACGCTGTGGTGGGTCAGACCTACTCATTCTCTGTGCCATTCCCTTCTACACCTAACGGCCAAGCAGCACATACTATTTCTCAGCCCCAAGGAACCAGAAAAATAGGAATTAGTAGACACTGTGTAGGGGATGAATAGTAGTGAGCGTGGAGGGGGGGAAGAGGTAGAAAAAAGGTGGATGTGGGGCATCCAGGGAAAAAAGAGACAGAAAGATGGTGGGGTTTCCAGGATGGACGGAAGGGACAGGTTTCTCTGAAGCCTCCCAAGACCTGTCCTTTCAACTGGGTTGCACAGCTCTGCTCTGACGAGTCAAGCTTCCACGGCTTATGCTCACGGGTTTAGTGATGGCAATGGGTGAAGAGTGCACTCGTGGTAAATGGAATGTAGTTTCACTTGGCTTTACCTGGTTTCACTGAAGCCATGAGAATTTGAATTAACTTGTGTTGCAGCAAGGTAAGCAGTCTTATGGCGGCTTTTCTGAGCTCTGGTGTGCTGGATGAGAGATTGAACTTGGAAGGGTATGGAGGCCCTTCTGGGTGCTCCTGTGAGTAAAGCTGCTTGTGGATGGGCTGCTTTGAAAGTACCAGTACCTATTCTCTGCTTTGGATTTTTCAATGGTTCACAGTGAATATCTGTTTTCTGTTTGTGACTGTATTTCTGTTCTGATCTTATGGGAAAGATATATGTTTGAGACAGGGCAGCTCACAAAGATGAGTGAATGGTGAGATTGCTGGAGATAAAACTTCACTTAGTGAGCTAGTTCATCTGCAGAAGAAGCTTCTGAAGGTCAAGACTCACCAAAATATAATTCATCATTTGATTGTATAGTGTGAGATACCTTCATACCTTAATAAATGTTTGCTACCCTACCTGGTATGAGCAAAAATGCAGTTTTAATCTGAGGACTGTGAAGAAGACTCTCTTCCTATCTCTATGCCTACCATTGAATGGAAAGAGGCTTTCAACTAACTCTTGGCAAGGGGCCTTTGTCTACTCAGTCACAGCTAATTATCAAACAAAAACTGAGGATAAACTGTGGGAAAAGAATATCTACTTTTTTCTTATAAGACTCCCAGTTTTTAGATTGTTTCCTTTCATTAATCTTAAACTTTTCACACAGGTTATCCTGTAGGTAAAGGATAATCAAGCTGAATTTCGGTTGGAAATAGTTTTGCGGGTTTTTTTGTTTTTTTTTTCTTTGCAAACTTTGGTCTATGTGTGAAGGTCTGTTTCCGAAAGTGGACTTAGAATAAACACTGTTCTCTACTGTAGAATAAACACTGTCACTACTGTAGACTTCCCATGAGTGAAAGACACTGAGTTTAATCTCTGCCCTCTGCCATGTTAATGAGCTGCTTCTCCTGTTAACCCATGGATATTTAAAATACAGCTCCTGTATATTAGAAATTGTAAATCTGACAGCTGTGTTGCATCTCCAGGACTGAAAATGGGATTTGATTCCTAAACGTATGTTCTCTGTTTGATGAATCGTATTACCTATGTGAGCTGGCTTTCCAGTATGAATTGGGTTTATTAGCTTGGGCACTGAATCAGCTCTGAACCTCACACTCTCTCAGTTCTTAAACACAGGCTCCCTGTAGCCCCCTGCCTTTCTTCAATTTTGTAGAATTCTTCAGAGCTTCAGATTTGGAATGACATAAAGCATTGATTTAAAGCTTTCCAGTTATTAGACATCGTACTGAGACTTACTGAAGTAGAAGGGTAAGTGGTAGTAATTAATCAAGGCAACCTGGCTGTGCTGGTGCGATGGAAGTGAATGAGTTCCCAACAGGAGATTTAATTGAAAAACATTAAGTTTCAAAATGAACTGGATGAAGTCAGGGGATTAGAACATAATTCTTTCAATCCTGGCAATTTAGAGAAAGAGAAAACTCTTTCAGAGGGAGGAACTGCATAATGCATTGATGGACCATCAAACACTAATTGCAGGCTATCAGTTAAAAGTGACACCTGGAGATTTAATATTGGGTATTTGGATACGGGCCACAGGATAAAGATATCTTCTTAAATGCGAGTGGAGGTGAATTTAAGCCAGCAACGCTTATTTGGTATGAATGACAGCCCAACTATATTTCATCGGAAGTGAAAGATGGGCCCGAAAGTGCATTCAGGGCACTTCGTCTATTCAAAAAAATCTGATCATGGTCATTAGGCACCCGTACTCCTGAATGTTTCCCTTTTCTCTGCTTATCACCCGTGTAGTGTTACTCTCACTGTGGTTTTGAAGACTGTACAAATAATGCAAAGATGAAAGAACATTAGACAGTCATACACATTTTCAACCTCTTGCCCTTTTCCCTCTGCACAACTCTTGCTTCTTGAGACCTCTGTGGGGACAACAGGAGAAAGCATTGGCAAAAGGACCACTTCATTGTGATCCTAAAAAATATAGTGGACCGAAGACACTGTTATCAGTGACAGCAGAACACTTCTGTCTGGTTATTCTGTGTAGCACTTATGTAAATGTTTTCAACTACAACCAGGGATTTACACTTTTTCCGTATTTCCTTTGTATTCTTTATAACATTTGGTTGCATGATGTGAATTGCAGTAACCAGAGAGGCTGATGTGAAACACAGTTATCCTGCAGAGCCTAAAACTGGACCTATGTTCCACCATGTCACTGTTGTTACACAGTAATGCACGTTATAGACGGAAACATAGCTGCTGGGAAATACCACTGACAAGATCAGACGCTTCTGAGAGATGAAAATGAGCATTCAGCCTTGACCTTTTGGCTTGCTTACCATGAAAGTGGAAATGTCATTGTCTTGAGTATTTATAGAACACTGACTTAAGTCTTGAATCTTTTTTACGCTTTTAGCGAGCAGTTGTGAGCCTCTGTCACCTGCTGCTGAGGTTGAAACCACAAAACCAAAAGAAAAGAAACAAGTATCTTCAAACAAAGACAAACTTCTTATTTTGACTGTCTGACTGTCATGGCAGATTTCCAGTATCTTCAGTAGTAATGAGCTATCAGTTTTTGCGAGAATACAACCTGATTTTGTTTTAATCAATTATTATTTCAGAAGGTGCTTTTAGAGCTGCTCTGGGGTGAAGGGGCTGGGAAGTCCTGACCTTGTGGCAAAGCTTGGCAGTTGCTAGTAATTTGGAGGCTGGAAAATGAAGACTGAATGTATTAAATTTCTGTAATTTAAAAATATTTCTATACTGTTCTTGGTCACAAAGGGGCAAACTGTTAAAGGGCAAACATGTTCTGTAACTGTCACGGGTGCTCAATATAGCAGATCCTAAAAGAAATGCTTTGAAATCATGACAGTAAGTTCTGCACAAAAGCTGGTTGAGCAGAGGTTATGTTGAAGAAAGAAGGATCAACTCTTCATCATTCCCTGCCTGAAATGTTGCTATACACTCATCTGCCTGTGATTTTTTTATCTTTGTGTCAGCCTTTTTGGGACAGGAGTGTAGTCCTTAGGATGACAAGTCCAAAGTTGTGTTTATTCCAGATTTCTGTCTCAGTGGCCAGGAATGGATGCTTAGAAAGAGTATAAAAAGTCATGTTATCTTGTGTAACTCTTACGTAAAGACAGCTTTCATTTTTACTATCCTGGACAATTTTATATCATCTGTAAATTCATCAGTTATCCCGTTCAGCAGTTCATATGTGAATATATTGAACAGTTTTTGTTGAGAAATCTGTTGAATTCCTGAGATAGATGATTTATTTATTTATGCCCACTCTGGTTTCTGCTTTTAATTAATTATGAATATACAATAAACCTTTCTTTCTTATATCATGACTGGTTAGTTTCTTACAGTTCGATGGAGAGGTGCTTTGTCAAAAGATTTCTGGAAATTCATGTAATTCTGTGAATCACACTGCCATTGTCAATATACCTGCCGACCCTTCAGTGAATCCTAGTAGCTACGTATGTGATTATGTGAGCCTTGACTTTCTACTGCAAAAGCTGCTGCAGTATAACCAGGACATCAAGTGTTAAGCAGATCTGTAATTTCTCATAGCTTCACCTGCACAAAAGCCAGACTTTCTGGTGTAGGTTCCTTCCACCATCTCTCAATCCCCTTTTAAAAAGGGGCTTTTCACTTGCTACTCTCCATTCCTGAGGAAGTTAGTCAGTAGATTACCACTACAGCAGCAACACAGTAGTGTCGCATTTTGATTACCATGCCACTCAGTGTTCAATGCAATGGAGCCCAAGAGATTCCTTAGCATTTATTTTATCAGTCTGTTCATAAATGTCCCCTACTGACCTTTTGGTGGTTCCTCAAACTTGTCCCTTACAAAGAAAGTGGCTGTGAATCTGTCTAAGCTCTTCTTAAATGAATATGGATAAAGAGAATTCATCTAACTTTTTTGTTATGACTTTAACTTTTTTTACTTCTATTAGCTCTGCAGACTGTACAAATTTTCTGCCAGGGAGCACAGAAGATCTTATTTACCCACGTTAATCTTCAGAATCTGTTTTCATCTGCCTTTCATGGTTTTAAATTTGATTTATCTGAATTTATACTCTTTTTTTGTTTCCCTTCTTCAGATAAGACTTCTGCTTTTTGAAGGAAGTATTTCTAAATTTAAATGCCTTCCTTTATTGTTGTTCAGTGGTTCTGACTTTGGTGGGTCCTTTTTTGTTTCTCTTTGATTAGAAGGTATTATTTACAGTGCAACTCCAGTTCAGTTGTCTTTAAATAATCTCAAGTCTGCCTGCAAGAATTTTATTCTTCTATGTGTTCCTTTTAATTTGTTTTTAACAAGCTTCTTCATTTTTATGTTGTTCTCTTTTTTTGAAATTAAATCTACTTCATTCTTGCAAATGCTAAATTTGAATATATAGTAGTCATAATTACAGAGCAACTCTTCAAAAGTAACGTTGCAAACCACATCTCGTCCGCTCAAGACTAAGCCAAATTGCTTCTTTACTTGTGGGTTTTCTGACTAGAAAGTTTAACAAGTGGTCATTGACTGAAGAATTGCAAATGGACTTTGTGAGACTGGGCAGTAAACTGACAGATAAAATTCAATGTAGATAAATTAAAAACGTTGCATATCTGCAGGGGAAATTATCCTAATTTCTCACATAGAGTGGTGAGCTCTGAGTTGACCATTAATACTCAAAAGTGAGATTTTGGTGCTGTGATAAACAGTTCCATGAAAATGTCAGCTCAGTGATCAGGAGTGGTCCAAAAAAAAAAAGCAAAGCATATGTTAAGGGTCCTCAGAAAGGGAATTACAGATCAAAATACAAAATACCGTAACACCACTGTACATACCCATGGTTTGCCTGCCTGTTGGTTACCTCATGTGATTCTGATTCTCACGTCTTATGAAAGGCATGGTAGAGTTGGAAAAGACTTGGAGAAGGACAGTAAAGACACTCAGAGGTGAGAAATGTGGACTGGCTAAATACATGAAACAAATACATGAAACAAATTGGGCAGGGGTGAAGAGTGACAGAGGCCTCCAAGGTCACACTTGTGGAGAGAGTGGACACAGATCCACCATTCACAGTTTCTGCCGACAGCAAGGATAAGAAAAAAAACATCGACTGAAGGTGGAGGAACCAAGTTCAAAGCAACAAAATGAGGTGGTTCTTACTGAACAGGTAATAGGTTTGTGAAACTCCTTGCCAAAGCGTCCAAAAGAATATCAGATAAACTCATAGAAGAGAAATTCATGGACTGTTGTAGAGTATATGGAAAACACTTCCAGCCCAGGAAATTTGGAGGCTGAAATAACTGGTGACTGGGAGAGTATGTAGGGAGTACCATTTATATTTGTTTTCATTCTTTATGTTCTTATTCTTTCCTGGACATCCCATTATCAATCCACTCATGGCCAAGGATTATGCCGAACCTTATTGGTTCACAATGAGTAACAAGAAGCAAAAATAACCATATCTCAGCAATATGTGTAGGTTTTAAAACATCCCTGTGTTTAGAAACCAAAAAACAATTCTCACCTTGCAGTTCAGCTCTGAGGCTTTGCCTAAACTAGTAAATTGAACTGGGCCAGCACTTAAGTAACGGATGTTGAACATCCATATTGTTTAATTGCTAGCATGCTCTCTCAGACTGTTTTGACCCAGGCCAGCCAAAGCTGTTGTCCCAGGCAGTAATTGGCATTGGACCTGAGACTGTTCCCAGCTGGGTAATATGGATGTTGCCATCCTGTTTTGTACGGGAAGGAACATTTAGTTGCATGGACTAGAGCTCTACTGTAACCTGTGGTCTTCAGGATCAAAGAATGGTTTGTGGTCTGTTTTGTTTACTCGTACAGATGCAACCTCAGTGTCTGACTGTAGAGTCAGGCTCAGGCTATGCAAGCAGACAAAACGGGCCTGGAGCTATTTTCTGACCCTGAGGCCGACGGGTACAGCATGCACGGCACCAAGCTGCTAAACTCCCTTTCTCCTCCTTTCACTTCCCCGAGTGGGATGGCTGCATCCCAAATGTTTCCTGAGAAAGATCCCTTGCCCGTGCCCATCCTGAACAACGCCCAGACATTGTCTGGAGGCGTGCCTAAATGCGCAGGGTTTGTGCTAACAGTTTTAAGGGTATGGAAAACGATGGGTCATTGCAGTTGTCTGCAGCCTGGACCCGTTTAGCTTTTAATACCGAATGTGTCAGCTGCAGGAAAGAAGCAGCATTTGAAGGATAACGGCTTTGTCTCCTTTGTAATGAACTGGGAATTAGCTGCCTCGTTGCTCTCCCAGCACCTGCAAGATTTGTACTTCTACCTGAATAACGCCCGGCTCTGCCACGCGGATGTCAGGGCACGGCGGGGCTGGAAGCGGTGGCAACTCCTGGGGTGTCAGGGCAGGGCCTGGCAGCCAGGGCCCGTCCTACCACCCCAGCCAGAAGCAGGGCTGCCAGGGGGCACCGTGGCAACCCCAGCTTTGGGCATCTCCCCGAGGCCAGGGCCAGGCCTGGCTGTGGGCCCACGGGTGGGGCCCATGGTTGGGCAGGGCTGTGGGGAGCTGGGGACCGGCCCTGCTGCGGCATTAATGGGGCAGGGAACAACAGTCCTGGGGGCCTGAAATGGGGTCCCGGGCTGTGGGCAGGGTCGGGGGAGCCCCGGGGATGGGCAGGGACAGGCAGGGCTGGCGGTGCCTGTGGGGCCCTGACGTTTGGTCACAACCAGTTTCATTTTGTTCTTCCTTCACTGACCTTCTGGAGCAAGTGGCAGTATTTTCTCAGGAGGTTGCACGACCCTAGCCCAGAAAAAAGATTTATAGCTAAGAAAGTAATATACTTTGTTATACCTACAGTGATATCTGAATATCTACTGCCCTTTTGTGTGGGCTGACTGCCATTTATTTGCTTTGCTGATAACCATGAAACCTTCAACTTTGGCCGCCTCCATTCCCTATTGATTGCCTTGTTGAAATCAACGGTGGCCTGGGTCAATGTACAATACCCGCTAAAATCCTTAACAACTTTCAGTTCAGGACGTCTATATTTTCCAGTGGGCTGGAAGCGATAATTTTTGCCTGTGGATCTCTGTTATATTTGTTGTATTCATAGGTGCAGAGGCAACAAATCCTCCATAAAAATTTCTGTATTGCTTTCATTTTTCCATACTGGCACTTTAAAGATCAATAAAACATTGCAAAGAGATTAATTCAAAATAGGAAGCTGATGGATGTCAGAGGTTTAGCAAGTGCACATAGTGCTTTATATATCACCTCTGAATTTATAAATTTTTTTGATATGTTTCTAGGAAAAAAACCCACTTTTTTTCCTTGCTCTCTGCCAAGGAGAAAGATCTGATCCAATTTTTTTAAGGGATCATTAACAACAAAATATATGCTGTTTAGTGGGGAATTACAGTTTTCACAGGACATAGGAAAATCAGGTTTTGTACTGTAAATTGACAATTAATTTGAAAAAAATATGCTCATTTAGGCATTAGAGAAATCTTAACTGCCTTCCACTAACATGATGTATTAGAAAAGGATGCGCAGTCTAGTCAGTGGGGTTGAGATTGTGTAAAAGATAATAATATTCTTCTCTACATTTCAGAAAACTTTTGTGAAAAATGTGTGTAAGCTCCCTCACTGCTGTTTTTGGAAAGGTAATAATCTCAGTTAATTAATCATAGGTTTCTTTTCTCAAATAGCATATTTGAGTGATAAACCATCAGATCCATGTTTGATTATGATTGCACTTGTCCTCACAGGTGCCTCAGTTCTCTGCTTTTAACTTCTCCCTGAATGTTCCTCCTTGAATCGGACCCCGTTCAATGCCCACAGGGTCACCTTTTTGGGGATTGTGCTGGAGAAGTGAGTGTACCACAAAGATGGCTCTTCCTTTCATATGGATGTTATAGCTCATCTTTCATGCCTAATCTGCCATTGACTTTTTGAGTGTTAGGTCGGGTTCACTAAAATATGCAATTTATATTAACATTATTTTAAAGCAGCCTATTTAAAAATACTGTGGTGAAGTTCTCATAGCATTTCCATTTGCTACCAGCTGCCAGTGAACTGTACTGTCTCTTCCTTTTCATAAACATCTTTGATTTTCCTAGTTGCTCAGTGAAATTAGTCTTCCGCTACTGTCACAGAGTTGGTGTGGTTCTCAAAACATTTCAACATGGTCTATTAGATACTTTCCTCTAAGCCTGTGATGAATTGTGAGTGTCGTTCGAAGAGTGCCTAGGTTTCCGGGGGGAGGTTAGAGGCTGGTAGTGCAATTTTTTTGCTTATATGGTAACGAGCTAAAGGCATCCTTATAACTGAAGAACAAGACAATGCCTTTTGGCACGCTCAGTTCTATTAACTGCTCCGACAGACTGTCTGTCTTATTTCTGAAAACAACAATTAGCCTGTTCTGTAACATGGTTAACGTTTAAATATACTTAATTGGAGCATATTGCTGAGGAAAAAGGTGGCTTGAGGGTCTCTCAGGATCGATGTCAGTAAGACTCATAAACTATGTTGCTTACTGCCCTTTGATAATTCCTTATGCTTAGCATACCAAAAAAACCCACCACCCAACCACGATAGCCTTGTCTTGGTGATACTCTAAACAGCACTCTGTCAGCGTAGAATTGCCTTTGGCACATGTGGTACTGCATGCTTATGGAAAATGAGGGGCTGAAAAGCTAACTTGGTATCTTTCAGAGAATTATTTGAGAGGAATTAACTATTTACGTATCTGCTACCTGAGGGTGGGATAGTCACTTCAGCATGCCCTAAAAGTCCCAAAGGCAGGACTCTCTCTGTGCGCTGGCATTCTTACATACTACATACTAAACCTCTTGTTGTCCTTTTCAAAGGAATCGCAAATTCCTAATATCCTGATTCAGCTTTGAAAGGGCAAATATCCATCAAAAGCCTGTATCATTTTCAAAGTGTTTGGAACAAAAAAATCGTAACTTGAACTTCAGATAATATATTATCAGTAACAGTTAATTTAAGGAAAAATGGAAAATGGAATTTAACAGGACTAAGTTCTTGCCACAGTTATACAAATTCAACAAGTAAATTTTTATTATTGCTTCTGCTGATGAAAAATAGTAAATACTTCCAAAAGTAGACCTCTTGTACTTATCAGAAGGGTTAGAAAGGCAAGGAAAATCTGACCTTATACCTCAGAGCCTGATGTCTATGATCACTGGTGCAATCATTTCTCAAAAGCTAAGCCTATGAAGAACATAATATTTGGTGAACATTTTCCAGACTTATGAGCATCTTCTCCAGTTAAAAGCATTCATTCAATCATGAGAGTGCCATCTGTGATGAATGCGGTGTCGCATCCTTTGCCAGTTTACAGAATAAATTTTGCAAAATTAAATACACTGCTAATCGTTTTTTCTTTCCTGCTTTTCAGTGAATAATATTTTCACCCAATTTAGTCACTAAAAATGGAAACAAGTAAATAAATACGGTGTCAGGGTAATAATTTCCTGTCACATATCTCTACTCTGACTGGGCCAATTGAACATAGGCCTCAAGAAGAATCAAACCTGATTTAGAAAATGAAACAGAAAAACTCCTTAGCCAAATGGGAAACTAGTCCCTAAAATTAGGTGTGTAAGTATGAACCATTTGTTGGATTTGCTTCATTATAAAAATATAGACAAAAAGAGTTTGATTTACTCATCTTTTCTTTCTGGAATTTTTAATGTTTTCCTATGTCATGCTTTGTAGTTTTACCTCAGAGCCATCCAGTTTAGTACCTCACCTTTTTATTTATAAAAGATGGGATTATCTCCTGGAGCTGAACACTTAAAAAAATATTATGAGAATCTTTATAAGCACTAGTGTATTCAGATATCTAAAATTTATTGTTATCTTATTGTTTTTAAGCAACAGAGGCATAAACAGGACTGTAAGACATAGTGGGTCATTGTCTCAGAGGCTTTGAGCCTCGTGTTGCTGTTTCTTATAGTAAAACCTGAAGCTTCTGTATAAAGAAGATACGTGAGGGAGAAAATGTTTTTTGTCTAGAAGTTTAATTATCACCGGTTGTGTAGACACAGGATACCTCCTTGGAACAGAAAGTGATCAAGTAGCCAAACCCACAGATTTCTACAGTACGATACAGGCCAAGGCCATGCATATGGAGGTAAAAGGCACTGTAGCAATCTTGCAATTTTGATCAACTTCAGTTTGTTTCCCTAGTGGGGTTTGATATGTGCAGCACACTTTTCTAAAGGGCAAAGAGGGACCTCTATAATGGTCTGAAAAATCAGCCTAGAATTCACAGAGTAGATAGTTATCTGAACTTTCTCAGGGAAGCATCAGAGCTCCTCACCATCATCACTAGACTTCTTTCTGGCAATCCTATCTTCATGTAAGAAATGAGCAACTGAGGCATAGTACAGATCAAGTGACATGACTATGGTCCCTTTGCTCCGACAGGAGCACCAGACATCAGGATGTCTGGTGAGCCAGGATCTTCTCTTTCAAATCTCTGCTCTGTTCATCAGACCACTCCATGGCCAGCCTGTTATCTAGAGAATGACCATCTTTCTACAAAAGAAGATAGCTCTTTGCGAGGATGAGTTTCTCTCATTCCACACAGCCTGTGGATCTGACCAGCTCCTGCTGCTCAGTGTTAAAACAAAGATGGAGAACAGCCACAAGTGGGACTTGTGGAGAAGACAACAGAAAGCTTAAAGACCTGCAGTGTCAATTTTTCTTCTTTAAAACTTCATGTTTTATTGAGGTTTTCAGTAGTGCTTGGTCATACTAGATGACCTTTAAAGGTCCCTTCCAACCCAAACTATTCTATGATTCTATGATGATTCTATGATATATTCCTAATCAGTCTGCAGAACACGTGTAACACTTCCAAGAAGGGAACAGAGTTCATACCAAAGGAGGAGAAGCTCCATTTTTTTTCCCTTTAGGAAATAGGTCACAGGATTTACCTTAGAGTGATCATGTCTTTCACTAAGAACCGAAGGATGTTGGTTCTTCATTTAGCAGTGGCCCAATCATGATTTCTGAGGCTGAATGGGATCAGGAAATTCATCTGTTCTGACAATGCACAGAAGATGAGCCATGGCCTCACTCAAGCCAGGCAATGTGTATGTCTTTAAAATGCAGGATGTTTTCTAAACACAAAGAGTGTACTCTATGAAAAATAAAGTGAGAAAAAGTTATAGTTGGGAAGCAATGCAGTCAGGTTAAGAGCCAGCTGATGCTGCTTCTTTTTTTTTTTTTCCCCTTGTATTTGGGCAATTTTAGTTAAACACTACAGTCTTCTGCACAGTCATCTTCTTCTGCCAACACAGAGCATTTCCAGCTTTGAGATCCTGATTTGTGTGGTTTGGAGATTAAATGCAACCTCAAATGATGGATGCTTTTACTTGTATGCAGCCATGATTAAAAATGAGGCAACCAACAATAACTTGGGTTACAAAGTTTGATGCATGATTCATGATGGCATGAAAAGTTGAAATCTTTCTTTCTAGGGAACATCATACTGCATTCACACCAGCGTTCTTTTTAGTCCAGTTTAGAAAATACATTAATGGCACTTGAGTGCTGTCATGTCTGCAGTTGTATTTTTATTATATTCTGAGGGTTACAACCATCTGCAG
The DNA here is from genome assembly GCA_009819775.1 of Phoenicopterus ruber ruber. Lineage (NCBI taxonomy): Eukaryota > Metazoa > Chordata > Aves > Phoenicopteriformes > Phoenicopteridae > Phoenicopterus > Phoenicopterus ruber. The sequence goes on from CM020217.1 coordinate 90,279,998, forward strand.
CATTATATTCTGTGGATGAATCTTGGAAGGACTATGCCAAGGCAAAGGATAAATACACATTGCTACCTTATGATGGAAAAGAAAGCGAGATATCAAGAGAAAGGAGGTAGGAATACTACCTCTGCTTGGAATCAGCAGCAGATACCCCTTGCTGCTTCTTTAACTCTTAGAAGTGCCGAAAGCAGTCTCAGACTTTCTCTTTATGTGAGGAGAATATAGGAAGGTGAGGTGGAAGAAGGAAGTGAGGCTTCTTTCAGCTTGCTGTTGCCATAGCTTCAGCATGATTTTATCGTAACAGTGCTGCAATTTGTTCTCCCTCTCAAGGCATTTTGTTTGTAAAAAACACCACCCTGGAAAATCACTGTGTGTTTAGTCAAAGTGAAGGTGATCTCCAGAGGTCCTTTCCAACCTCAACCATTCTGTGATACACTTCTAATAAGCCCATTTAGGAGCCTACTAGTTCCAAACTCCACAGCCTTACTTCAGCCTCTTTCTATTTTTTGTTGCAAGTTGATCATTTAGGGATTTCATAGAATCATAGAATTGTTCTGGTTGGAAGAGACCTCCAAGATCATCGGGTCCAACCATTAACCTATCACTACCAAGTCCCCCACTAAATCATATCCCTTAGGGCCTCATCTAAACGTCTTTTGAATACCTCCAGGGATGGGGACTCCACCACTTCCCTGGGCAGCCTGTTCCAATGCCCGACAACCCTTTCGGTGAAGAAATTTTTACGAATGTCCAATCTAAACCTCCCCTGGTGCAACTTGAGGCCATTTCCTCTTGTTCTGTCGTCTCTTACTAGGGAGAAGAGTCCAGCCCCCATCTCTCTACAACCTCCTTTCAGGTAGTTGTAGAGAGCGATAAGGTCTCCCCTCAGCCTCCTTTTCTCCAGACTAAACATCCCCAGTTCCCTCAGCCGCTCCTCATAGGACTTGTGTTCCAGACCCTTCACCAGCCTCGTTGCCCGTCTCTGGACACGCTCCAGCACCTCAATGTCTTTCTTGTAGTGAGGGGCCCAAAACTGAACACAGTACTCGAGGTTTCACTGTAAAACACTATGCTGTTCTATCCTCCAGCAAGTGTATTTTTAATGTTGGGCCTATTTCTGTCTAGATAGATAAAATCCCACCGTATTTGGCCTCAATTTCTTCCTTTGGCTAGGAAAGATCTAAGTAAGCTTGGTACTCTGGAATATAGCCCTCGGTTTCCCTGCAAATCTGCAACTAAATGTCTGTAGTGGAAACCTGACTGGGTGTGGGATTCTTTAACATACAGCGCACTGTAAACCTTTCTAGAAACTCTGTTTTATGATTCAGTGTGTTGAGGTCAATATTTTACAGTAATAAGCACTAAGATGACACCAGTTTGTGTGGGCTGCCTTAAATTTGGTCTAAAAAAGTGAACAGAGAACCATATAATTACATAGAAATGGGATTCGCTGTATGGTGGGGAAGGTTTGGTCAGACCTCCTGAAATGCAGTCATTATGAATGCTTGGGGGTTTTTCCCTCCCCTTTCCCTTTCCTACAAGACCATTTAGCTCTGCAAAGAAAGTCCTTCACTGACATATTTGCAAGGCTGAAGTTGGGTGTGTTCATTGGTAAAGATGCACTAAACTTCATATACACAGTGGTAGCCAGCTCATCTTTTATTTGCTTTTGACCGTGGCATGGAGGATTGAGTTCTGCAGTACTGACGAGCTGAGTGTTATGTCTTGGCTGCAGCTGAGACTGCTTAGCGGTACGACAAGTTGTGGCAATTGCAGTTTCCCGATACAGCTAGATGCTAGGCATGTGGCTGAGTGTTGTGGCTTAACACGTTATCACCATCAGAAGCGAACAGTGGCTAGCAAACTGGCAGGGCTGATGTCAGTTTTGAAAACATTAATTCTCTTACAGCAATAGTTACTTCTGCAGTTTTTGTTTGCCTGGCTCTGGGTAATTGCTAGTTGGGATGGTTCCACCTATGCTCATTGTGTGTTCGGTTTCAAGATGAGCATTAAAGTTTAAATCATTGACCTTGGCTCCAAATTAGAGGATAATTTTGTAAAACGTTCTCTCACTCCCCCACCCATTTAGCAACCTCCTTGACCTCTAGGGGCTTGATTTCCCTGAAATGCAGAGATAAATCTAACTTTGTTTCCTGATGGTAGGGTAATTTATGTATTGTTTTAATATGATTTAAAATGATTTCTTCTGTCTATCACTGTTCATGGAAACATTTAAAGTCTGTCTGTCTTTCTTTCTTTCTTTCTTTCTTTCTTTCTTTCTTTCTTTCTCACTTCAGTTTTTGCCTTGTGCTCTTTCAATATGAAAAGCAGAAAGTATCTTTTAAAATTGTTGGCAAATACAAGCATCTGCTTTTTTTCTCTCTGACACAAGTCTCTATCAGCATCACTTTGAGTTATCTCCCCCATCTTATCCTGGATGTCAATCAACAGCTGGTCCCGTTCTCCCCCTCCCCTAGTCTCTCTCTCACCCTGAAACAGTTTATTTTGGACTTCTCTGAACCTTGAACATCAATGTGTTGCAAAATGAAGCAGATTACAGTGATTTGAAGGTTTCTGAAGGGCACAAAGAATCTTTTCAACAGTGTCTGCTGAAGCTTTCCTGGTTTTGTCAGTGAGAAGAAATCAAAGGTAGCAGTTCTGCTGGCACTGAAATTAACTGCATGGAGTTCATAAGCTTGCAGTATCTCTGTCCAGGACTACAAACTGCAGATTAAAGCTGATTTGTTCCACCACTCCCCCCTGCCCCAGTATTTCTTACTGCGTCATCATTTGCCGTTCATACATTTGCTCATACTAATAGCTACCTTTTTCTTTCAACTGTCATTTCCTTGTGGTTTGTTACTCAGAGATTAGAATAAAACCAAATGTACTACTATTTGATGTACTGTCTCTTTTCTGGCCAAGTCTTTAACTAGAGTAAGTTGGGATAGCTTGACTGTTCCTGGTGAAGCTATGTTACTTTGTGCTGGCCCTGATGACATTTTCAAGCTTGCTCCTCACTCCTCACCCCCTACTTGCTCTTACCCCAGCATAAGAAGGAAAGGAAGTTGTGACCATGGAAAACTTTTTTAATAGTTCTCATTTAAGAGACGGTTCTTACTATACATGTTTTCAACAATACTTGATACTAAAAAGGAATACTTTGTAGGCTCTTATTGATGGCAAGCATTACTGCCAAGCGATGTAAGTTCTTCATATCACAGACTGCACTTCACTCTCTATCTAGCCATAAAGCTAACCTGCATGCACGGGAATATTGTTAATTTTGAAAACTATTGTTCCCTAACCAAATGCTAATTGTAGTATTTGTCCCTGTTAAATATGCTGAGCATTTTTCCTTGCTGTCAACTAAGTATTTCACAGAAATGATATACATCTGTGAAAATCAAAAATGGGTAGGAGGTTGTGCTCTACCACAAGGTCCAGGCAAGACTTTTTCATTTCCCTTATTATCTAATATTCAGTCCTTTGCTGTACTCCTTCTTTGGTATGTATTTGGTCTTCCCATTTCAAAGGTAAGCTAGGTGTAGTTTTTAAAACTGAAGATGCTGACTTTGCTACAAGTCCAAGAAAAGAAAAACTGCTAGTATTGCTACAGTTATATTGTCATCAGTGATGGCACACAACACCCATATGTTATACGACACCTCTACTGGAGGATGCAACCAATTGGGATGGTAATGGGAAATCAGCAAGACGAAGTTTAAATGTGAGATGTGTACTGTGCTAAGCTCTACATAAAGAAATTTGATTCAAAAATACAGAATGGCAACAACAAAATGGTTAAAATAAATCTGGAGCTGAGTAACCGAAGCTGTTAAAAAAAAAAGACAACCCTTACTTTAGTGCCAGCCCAAGGAGAATATTATTCTCTTCTACTTGGAAGTGACAAAGTCTCATCTGGAAGACTTTTGCCCACTGAGCCCTTAGAAGGGGAGAGACAATTCGGGTAACAGCAAAAATGAAAAACACAGTTTAGGCAATGTCACATGAAGAAAAATGAATGAATCAGGTTTCTTTGGGGGACTGGCATGGACTTTCTGTTTGGAACCAGCTATTAATGTTGCAATTTAACAGTGCTGGGTTGTTTTCCATAGCTGCTGGAGAAGGATAAGGAGACATTTGACTTAATTTGCAACAAAGGTTTAATTTGGATAGTAGAAATTACTTTTTTTAACTGTTAGGCAGGTGAACTGTCATTCTGGAGGGTTTCTGAGCATTGGTTTGGATGAGTGTCTCTGAGGAGTGCTCCAAGTGTGCTCCAAGTAATGGGTTTGAGAGTGTACTTTACTGTCACCTGGAAGTTCATATTCGACAGGTAACCTTCCAGCTCTAAAGTAAACTTTGCTTTCACTCTGCATCTGATTTTGTTAGTTCAGCTGTCACCATAATGACAGTCAGGTTTAGAGGATGAGGAACAGGCAATAATGAACTGAGGTATTTTTGTAATCCTTCAACTTTTATGGAAAGTGATTTTGCAAGGTGTCAATCTTTACAGATTTGTAGGAAAAATGATGCTAAAATGCTGCCTTTCCTATTCATCTTCTCTGTTTTCTGAATCTGTTCAGGGAGGTGCAGGCGCCCATTAAAATTTCTTATTCTTGCTGTTCCTGCAGCAAAGACGAAAGGAGTGAACGTGTGCCTTTTTGTTCCTGTAAACCTTCCCAGCAAAGCTCAATCCCGTTTTTCTAACCACAAGGCAAAGCTGTCCTCTCACCTTCTTATACCACTGTTTGTGCTGGGACAACCTTTTATACCTAGATCTACAAATAGCTCACCAAGCCTTGGAGCACTTGGTTTGACTTTGTTGTTCTGGGACTTCCCTGTGTTTCAAAAGCAGATCTCTCAGAGCCTCCCATCCCTGCCTGTTGCTTCAGTCTGGTAGGGTACCTAGAAGTGGAGGTGGTATGACACACAGTGTAGTGTAGCGTGAGAGACTGCAGCTAACTGCAGTTGTCTTCCTAAATGCATGGCAACGAATACGATGCCATTCCTTTAAGGCAACAAGACCACAGAGATGCAGTAGGCACATGTATTTTGCCCTATATACTTGGTAGAGTGGGCAGCAATGAAGTAGTTAAATACACATTGATATAACTGGATCTAATAGCAGCAAGAGGGTAATTTGCTGTTTCAGCAATCAGACAAGCAAAGCATAAGTAAGTGTTGGCACTACTGATGATTCAGAAGAATCTGTTCTGGTTCAGCCCTTAACCAGTTCTTGTATCAACTGTCTGTAATGCACAAATCTCTCCAGTGGACTACAACAGAGAATGAACTAATTTCATATCTAGTCTAAAAGTCCAGCAAGCCTCCAAAAGTGTCAGGAGGGGTAAGCCTGACACGTTGCAACAGCCCTAATGTATGGGATTGGGAGTGTCTCATGTGCACACTAAAATATTTCTGTTTTCACTCTAAAATTATTAAATTCCTGCTAAAATGACAAAGCAACTGAAAAAAATCTGGCACAAAATAACAACTTATAAAAAATATCTAAGTTCTCTGTGTCTTAGTCTTGCTGTGCATGGGTTTAGCACAAGGACGTGGAACGTAACAGCTCATTCTCAGCTGCGGTCCTTGCAGAACAAGGACACTGCAGTGAGTCATCGTAGCAAGGGAGCAGCAGCAGCAGCAACACAGAACTGAATTTCCTCTGCTTTGTATGTTTAATTCTGAGTTTCCTCTCACCTGTCCTTTTGTCTTCCTCCATTTTAATTAGGAAATATTTACTAATAGTTGGAATATCCTTGCTTGTCGTAACTGCACCTTTGCAGTTGACAAATTCTATATATCTCCGTCTGTTAATTTCCATTTGCTAGCTACGTTTTGTTTGTAAAACTAGAAAGTGAATGATAATCATAAAAAAATACATACTTGAAAAGGTTGAAAAGTCTGTCAGCAGGTCAGTGCGATGCTTACCATAAGAGAGATGAGCACTGTTCAAGCACAACTCCCCGACTCCATCTATCATGACACTGTAGTCAATAGCAACAATTTTTTAGGGTTATGTATTTGGGTAAACAGGGACAAATACTTATCATTGGAAGGTGATGACACCCTTCTTGCAGTTGACAGTGGCGAGCTTGGTACATATTCGCTCAGGTTAATTGACCATGAAATATGTTAATATGTTTCTCAAGGATAAACTTTCCATTAGTTATACTTAGTTCTATATTTCTCCTCCCATATCCTGCAACTGGTCTTGAGGGTATAATGCTTAGGGACGTAGCCTGGTGTTATTCAGGATATTCAGAGATACATGCCGCTAATCGTTAGGAATTCACTGTGCAGTCTTACTTGCGTTTATCTCAAAGTAATTTATTTTCATATATCATACTATTTGCTTTGCTAATACTTGGGTCTCAGTAGCAGGCAGAGAGAAGTATTTTCTCATGATCTACTGTGCTGTCTTCCTTGGACTGATTTTTCACTTCAGTTTTATAGCTGCTCCGAATGTGTCATCCACCTGGGTTTATTACCCATTCACTTTCATTGTTTATGTTCTAATGTATGGAGAGATTTGGGACATGAGAGTGAACCTATCCAAGGAGGGGAAGCAAGGTCTGTAGGAGGGCACATAGAGATTGTAAGAGAGCTCCATTTCCAAACTCATATTTCTGTGACCTCCCAGTTTAATTCAGTGGTGGTTCAAAACTGCACTCTTCCTAGTGAAAGCCCTCCAGTTTGCCTCCCCGGTGTTCTGGCACTGGCTTCCCATGGATGCCCAGGCTGCCTCTACTTTCCTCTGATCCTCTGAAGTGAGAGCGTGCTCTCCAAAACTCCTCCATCTGACACAGCGTTCCCAGCACCTGCAACCTGTGAGTGCTTTTTACATGTCTTCCAAGAAATTTCCTCTGATCGGTGTTTTTGCCTCAGCTTGTTGTGGGTACTCTTTGCATCTGAGTGCATTTTGTTCTCCTATGGCCATGCTTTTCCTACGCATAGAGTAGTGCATGTGTGCAGTAGAGGAGTGGACTGAAAGTGGGGGGGTAGGGCTATTCTGAGTCACGGTCGTGTCAGCCATCGCCTTTTGTGGAAATGCTCAGTCTCTGGACTCATTCTGGCCAGGGAACTCATTTACTCTTAGCCAGGTCATAAAAGGGTCCCAAAGAACATCCTAAAAGTTGGACAGAGAAGGCCTTAATAGGAAAATTTCACTCCTTGATAAATTTGCAGAAAAAGCAAGGAGATGCTTCTCTTTTGTTGTTTATCTATGAAAAGTATTCACAGCATGGGAGAGTGTCTGAACCATGTACAGAAATACCTTGCTGAGCAATTTGGGACTGCATTAATGCTAGGATTAGTGGGAGTTTGTATCCCTGTGGTGGTTACTAGTATTCTTCAGTAAGCTTGGAACATTTTCTGCACTCAAAATGATTATATTGATGCAAGAAAAAAGGAAAGGAATCATACTTCTAAACCGAACGCACTACATATGCAAATCAACGTGTGGGACTGAGAGCAGCAGAGGTGGCAGCAGATTGGTTTGTCTAATTGAGTCAGTCAGGTTAATCTGTTATAAAGCAGCAGGCTTCAAGCTGGAGGAAGATCTACTGTTGATGCAGGCTAATCCTGAGGTTAACATAAAACAAATTTGGTGCAAAGAAGAAGTATCAGTTAGTGTCCTGCATGGTATTTATATGGTTTTAACTTCTATTGCAGGCATGTTATTCCCCCTTCCAGGTTCCTGTAAAAGATTCCACATTGAGTACAATTTTAAAAAGCACTAGGTATCAGCTTAGCATGGTTAAGTCCAATTATTTGAAAGCAGGGGGAATTAGCCTGCTTGCTAAAATGGCTGTGCTGTTTCTAGTACACTGACTTGGCTTGTTTTGAGTTTGGTATCGCTATCCTGTGCTGCCTTTATATCTATACAAATCTAAAAGTTTACAGGACAGTAAAGCAAGATGCAATACTAAGAATAGTCTTAGGATAGATTCTGTCCTAAGAGTGACACTCATAGTGTAGGAATTCCCTAAGAATGTTGTGAGTTGTGTGCATCTGCCTAAAGCTGCCTGAACAACCTCATCCACAACAGGAGGATTTTAAACTCTGGGTTTGCTACACTTCTCTGGGAAGACTGTATTTCTTTAAGCAGACAAAAATGACCTTTCCCGACTCAAGACAATGGGGCATCAGGAATCCTTATGCAACTTAATAGGAGCCATTTTTAGGAGATGATTAACAATATATGAATAAAGGCATCTTGCCTGTAAATGGTTATTTCTTTTTCGTAGAAAAGTGTGAAATTATAAAGTTCAGTATATCATTTCAGAAAAAAAAATATTTTAGGAATAAAATTCAAAATCAAAATGAAAGAATGCTGAATGGTTCTGAAGCTTCTGTTACTATAGAAAAGTGTTTAATTCCTGAAACGCCCTTGGACGAAGTACCCTATACTTTTAAAGTTAAGTACACTTACTGCAGTGGGAACAGAGAAAGTGTGCCTATGTATGTTTTTTTTTTTTTAACCATGTCCTCAGCTGTACTGAAAACACAATATACGTTTCTGGTAGAGCAACAGTTCCGTTTCATATTTATGGGTAAATCAGTACCCAAAACCAATGGCAAAAGCTAGTGATCTTGTAGATGAAGAAAACGCCCTGTAATTTGCTATTGGCATCACAACTCTTGGGATTTTAATCTTTATTCAAAAAATATATGTATTTAAACACAAGATCTTCATAAAAAATGTTCAGACCACATGTGGACAAACACTGACTAGACAATTTACCACATCCTATGCAATTCACAACTCTAAAAAGAAATTTAGTCGTCTTCTCTCTTTTTTCTTTGCTTTTTTTTTTTTTTGGTATATTTTTCCAAAAATGCTTTGCTTCTAGTTTTAGCTGCAAAGAGTTTGTTTGGACATGAGTCTAGACATACTGTGAATTGAAGGGAACAGGTACATTCCACATCTCCTGCCAGAAAATCTATTGATTCCCTAGTCAGTGTCACTGCTGGAAAGAGCAGGCTGAACAGAACAGCTCAGTGAGTGAGTGGGTTAGCTGTGCAGGGGAATCTGTTTTTTGGATGGGAGTACACTATTCAAATTAGATTAAAAAATAGCAAAATCTGCTGAAAGAAGCATTTGGGTGTCTCTCTCTGGAGCCGTTCTGCCTGCAGGCTGATGCTTTCAGTTTGACTGCCGTGTATGTACCAGCAGAGAGACGCACACATTGTACTTTGCCTTGGACTCTTCATGTGTTTTATCAAATGACTGCTTAATGTAAAAAAATAAACAGTCTCTTGGAGCAGGGTTTGGAACTCAGGTTTTCCTATTTCCCAGAGAGTGCCCTAGATGGTTTGGCTAGAAAGTAGCATTCCTGGCCTACTAAATCTTGAATTCCTTTATGAAGGTGGAACAGCTCCAGTAGAAAGAACTAAAACCACCACATTTTCTTCTACCCCAAATAGTCTGTACATCTGCTGCTAGAGCACTCTCCCAGACAGTGAAGGAGGATGGCTTGAACTCCTTTCACTGAACACACCCTAGGGCCCAGGGTTCCCATGTCCGGTGTAAAAGTGTACTAGTCACGGAGCTGTTGGTTAAAAAAACCCAACCAAAACTCAAATGGCTGTCCTGTCATGCTTTAAAGGAAACCTATAGGGTGAAGCTCTCAAGTCTCAGGATTGGGAAGGATTTAAGACATCATTTCTCACAGCCTCTGGATTTGTGCTGAAAACAGTGTTGATAATACAGGGATGTTTTCGTTACTGCTGAGCAGTGCTTACACAGAGTCAAGGCCTTTTCTGCTTCTCACCCCACCCCACCAGTGAGTTGGCTGGGGGGGCACAAGAAGTTGGGAGGGGACACAGCTGGGACAGCTGACCCCAACTGACCAAAGGGATATTCCATGCCATATAACGTCATGCTCAGCATAGAAAGCTGGGGGAAGAGGAAGGAAGGCGGGGACATTCGGAGCGATGGCATTTGTCTTCCCAAGTAACCATTACGCATGATGGAGCCCTGCTTTCCTGGAGATGGCTGAACACCTGCCTGCCAATGGGAAGTAGTGAATGAATTCCTTGTTTTGTTTTGCTTGCGCGTGCGGCTTTTGCTTTCCCTGTGAAACTGTCTTTATCTCAACCCACGAGTTTCCTCTCTTTTACCCTTCTGATTCTCTCTCCCATCCCACCGGGGGGGAGTGAGTGAGCGGCTGTGTGGTGCTTAGTTGCTGGCTGGAGTTAAAACACAACAGGTAGTCAGTAGCAGCCTTGGCTACGAGGACCATGAGATAGTGGTGGTCAATATCCTTCAGGAAGCAAGACAAGCAAGTACTAGAGACCAGAACATGGAGTTCAGGAGAACTCGCTTGTTCTTGTTCAGGGAACTAGCAAGCAGGACCATGTGGGAGGCTGTCCTGAAGAGCAGAGGAGCTCATCCTTTAGAGGGAAGGAAAATTTGTTGTTCGCCAAGGACAATCTCCTCAAAGCACAAGAATGATCCATCCCAATCTGTGAGAAAATGGGCAGGAATAACAGGAAACCAGGTTGGATGACTGGGGAACTCTTGGCTGGGATCAAATGCGAAAACGAAGTGTACAAGAGGTGGAAACAGGGATGGACTAACAAAGAAAAAATATGGAAACATCAGACACACATGTGGGGATGGAATTAGAGAAGCTAAAGCTCATCTGGCATTGAAAATGGAGAGGGATGTAACAGGTAACAAGGAGTTCTTCTACAAGTATGTTGCCAGCAAAATGAAAGACTGACAAAATGTGGTGTCACTATTGAAAGGGAATACAAGCTAATGAAAAAGGGCTTGAAAAATGCTGATGTGCTCAGTGTTGTCTTTCCCTTGCTCTTTCCTGGCAAGATCTGTTTTCAGGCCTCCAACATCTCTGTGCAAAGTTTATGGGAAAGAGGTACTATCTATAGTAGAGAATGATCAAATTCAAGACCAAATAAGGGAACTAGACGTATACAAATCCATGGAGAGTGCTAAGGGAGCTAACTGTCCTCTTTGAAAGGTCATAGCAATTGGAAGAGATTTAAAAAGTCAAGTGTCACACTTACCTTACAAAAAAAAAGGGGGCAAAAAGGAAACCTCAGGGAACTACAGGCCTCACCTCATTCTCTGGGAGATTGTGGAGCAAATCCTCCCAGAAGTCACGTCCAGTCACATGAAGGACATGATGGTGAGAGGGAACAGCTGGCACAACTGTGACTGGTTGACCTAATTGTGTTCTTTGATGAGATGAGGGGAGAGCAGTGGATGTCATTTCCATTGACTTTAACAACACTGTCAACACAGTCTCCATAATATCCTTGCGGTTCAGCCAGGGAGATAGGGACGACATGTGGACTACAAGGTAGGTGAAACCTGGCTAGACAGCTGCACTCAAAGTGTTGTGATTAATGGTTTGAAATCCAGCTGGTTGCTGGGTACTAGTCTTTCCTGAGGGGTCATACCCGAGGCTGATACTGCTTAGCATTCCTCATCAATGACCTGGGCAATGGGACTTCAAGTTCAGAAAGTTCACAGATGACACCAAACTGGGAGCAGTGATTTAGAGGCTGCAGGTCAAAGCTAGCATGTAGCAGGACCTTGATAGTCTGGACATGTAACCAGATGACCTCCAGAAGTCCCTACCATCCTAAACTAGTCTATGACTCTTTTCCACACCAGGAACCAGGTTTCCAGAAGTAAGATGCTGCAAAATGAGAGCGAGATCCATCTCACATAGCTGAGATGAGATTTATTTGCTTCTGAAGGGCTGCGTTTGGCTGAGTGGCAATCTAATACTATATTAAGGGGACCATGCAGGTGGTTAACACAAAAAAATTACAATGAAAAATCTAATATTTCTGTATGTGCTCTGTTAACTTATTTGATAAAGAAAAAACATCTCAAAATGTGTGTGTGTAGCCAGGATACAAAAAGAAACTTAATTCCCAATTCCCGTAGATATTGTTGGAAGGAACCGCTTAAGAGAAAAGTCAATCTTGCAACATTTCTGAATATAACTGCCACAAAAAGTGTCTTAAATCAACCAGTGAGGTTTTTTTTTTTTTAATCTTTCAACCCTTTATTGAACTAGTCATATTAAATTATTTCCAGAAGACATGTAATTCAAGAATGATCTGACCAATTTTGAAATATGTTTCATTTTAAATGCTATGAATAGATCATACTTAGATGCTCATGAATTATGTTACTTTGAAAGGGGGACATAAAACAGCAAAAGATGCTTAATAAAAAGATTATGGTGTCTTGCAAATGAATAGCTGGCTACTTAATGTCAGGATATTGCAATGTAGAAAGTATTGACTATTCATTGAAATTAATGCTCATGGCCAAGTGAGTATTATTAAACTTTAGCAAATAATCTTTATAGCTTTTGAAACAGTCTCATTCTGGAAGATCATAATGTCTCAGTGGTTAAATGAAAATGAGATAGTAGCTATATAATGGCAAGCACTATTGAATTAACTTCTAAAAGAAACTCACTAAATGCTTAATACTAACACTGGGCTGAGAGAAATGCAGCTGCAAAGAATTTCATTAAAATGGCAATGCTCAATGTTTCATTTGATTTTAATGGAAAATTTATGAAAGACTGCTATTAAGGCTGGATGGTGGAGATGATCACTATCATTCTTTTATTAGTATAACCAAGGGGCTTAATTTTCCTTAGCTCTTTAATTGTTCCTTCATCTTCCCCAGTCCCATGCCTTGCTTCCTAAGAGCATGTGTTTATCAAAAAATATTTAGATTTAAGCTGGAGGGGAGGTTTTAAAAAAACATGATTTTGTTTTCAAATTAGAACACCATTCATTTTTAAATGAAAGGAACAAATTAATTCCTCAGTGGTCATGGTCAAATGTTATTCCCCCACTAGAAGCACGTATGCCAATTCTACCAAGAGGGTTATTTGTATCTTGAAGTTATGTCTGTTGTCTAGGATGTGGGGAATTGGCTACTGGCAACCAGTCAGAACCATTTAAGGGAAGGATTTGCTCATCAGTTTTGAACTTGGAAATGGTGGTTTTTGGACATCTCATTCATTAATTTTGTGAGTGATGACTCAAGACTCACCAAAACTTTTTCTTCCCACATTTACTGAATTGTGCATTGTATCCTTTTGTAATGACTGTGCCAGATTTCAGGGAGACGTCTGCATGAAGTGTTCTAGACACTACTTTTTCCATGCTTAAAAAAGGTAAGAATTTAAAAGGCATTTTTGTTCACTGATGTAAAAACATGGTACAAAAAAAGCAGACATTTAGCATGAGCAAACTGTAGAAATGCAAAGAACAATGTAAGATAAAGAGCTGTATTGACTTTAGTTTCACTCTAAAGCTCAGCCAACTCAAAGGTGAGTTGTAGTAGCCCACGTTCAGCCTGGGACCGCAGTATGTCAGGTGTAGCAAGGGATCGCTGTGAGGTGGATGTGTTTGCCTGAGCTGGGGAATGCAGAAAAGACCTTCTGTTAGTGTAAATAAGCAGCTGAAATAAACGCAACTATGACATTTTGTAGCAGATGATAAGTAACTGAGGGATAGGTTTTTCTCTCTCCATTAATACTGGCTGACATAGCAGGTGCTCCCTGCTTCACATGCTTTGGATGAGCAGATGTTTAGTCCTCCTCACTGAAAGGGTTTGAATTCCCTCATCCTTCTCCAGAGCTGGCCCATAGTCCTTGTTTCCTTACAAAAAACTATATAGGGTGGTTGTGTGCTTTGTGATTAGCATGCAGCCTTATGAGAGGGAGAACTGTACTCTTTTGCAGTAATTTGTATTGTGTCAGTACACTGCATAAATTACGGAGTTTGTAATGCTTTGCTTTCTTCTTGGACCTTTGTATTTCTTCTGACTCTTCTGCCTTCAACAGTCTGCCTTTTCCAGAGGACTAACCACACTCTGCCACAAAATGCTTGTTCACAGCTCTTTCTTTGAGCGTATGATAGATTTCTGCGAAAGTACAATGTTCAAAGAACAAATAATGCCCCAAATAATCAGAGAACAGTTTATGAGTTTCAGTAGCGTAGACAGGAAAACCTTTACGAAGAAAAGGATTAATTATATCTGTTGAAAAGTCCTCTGAAATCGCTGTTTAATGTAACTCTACACTTGCATACATTTGTCTGTAAAGTGGCAGGCATAAATATGGCAATGAATAAGGAGAATAACTTCTGTAATATATCTTTCCCTGGGTAACTAAATTGTAATCATTCATGGAGGTGAATTTATAGGCCTGAGATAAGCAATATCCAGAGTCTTTTCTACAGTTCTACCCTAGCCTACATGCAGATATGCAGTAAAATTGGATTCAGCTGGATGTTGTTCACACCCTTTAGGTATGAACAAAAATGGGTGCAATTGCATTTATTTGTAAATATCCCTGCTCTGAATGTAGCTGTGAGGAAGCAGTGTCAGCTCGTATCGTAAAAGAAAGCAGAGGGTTGATTGTGTGGTGTGGTGCAGACAACTGAACACGTACTTGTGGAAATGACTTACAACTTACAGAATGGAGGCTCTTTAGCTGCAGTTATAAAATCTACCATTTGAATTTCTGTGTGAAATTCACAGACTCCAACTACCAATAAATCAGTCTGCATTTCCATCTTCTTCCAAATAACCTTCGATGAGGTCACCCAAAAAGAGATAAACAACAATGTTTCATGCAAGAATGTGCCTCTGTTGTTGCAATGGGAATTACAAGATGAGGCATCTCTGAAAGATAACTTGAATATGGTATTTCTTTTTTATTTTCCAATAAACGTTGACTTGGAAGAAGACTTCTCAGCAGAAGCCAGAAGCGAATAGTAAATTATATTTTTTTATGTAATGTACGCGCTGGTTATGTGTTGGGGGCGGACTTGGGATTTTTAAAAGAACATTTGCAATATCATACTGCAAAGTTTGAGAGAAGGCCATTAAGCAAATTGGGAATCTTATATATGAAGGAAGTATTATGTTCAAGGCTTCAGTGCTTGCTATGATTAGAGTGCTCTTTGTGGGAGATTTGTTAAAATTTCTTCATCCTGGACACCTGCCAAGCTTAAGGCTTTAATGTTCTGAGATTGAGTCACGGAAGTGGGGACTGACGGCTCTCAGAGCTTGTTGACTTGCCAGGAGGCGGGTGTGGGAGGTAGTACGCAAGGAAGAGAGAAGAGGGGCATGAAAAATAGTCTCAACTTTCTGTGATAATCTTTTGCTTAGAAGAAAGAAGTCCATGGCTTCAGGTTTTTGATCTGTTTTCCAAACTTGCCCACAAAACCAGGACATTTTAGAGGTGTGTTCTCTTTTCTTGTTTCAGAAAGAATTTCTAGGTGTTTGGTATAAAAAAAGACTAGAAAAACAAGGATTAACATGGTACTGAACATGGATAGTTAAACATAGCATCAGTCCATGATAATTATCAAGTGAAATGAGTAATTCTGACACAGAAAATAACTTCTTTCAACTTCTTTCATTTGCTAACCACTAGAAATCTCTAGTGGATCTCTGCATAACTGATTTAAGCTTGCTGAAAATAGACTAGCTTTTCTGGATCATGTTTTATGGATCCTGACTGTACAGCCCCTGAGTGTCTTAGAAGCATACGCTGAAAATCATTAGCTAAAGAGAAATTGCACAGACAGTAAGAAATGACAGCAATGCTGAGAACCATTTAACTGAATTAGATCAGGGTAATCAAGTATTCAACCTTTCTTAGAGTGTATGAGGGGGCTAATACACCAAGCTCAAATGCTTTTGGAGGGACAAAGGGTAACTGATGGGTTTTAAAAAAAGCTGCTGAAAACTGGGATATGGCTGCAGGGTTACACACAGAGCACTGGATCCCTGAAGTCATTCCAGACAAGACAAATGCCTGGAATGTACCCACCTTCGGTATGTTAACATTCACAAAGCCTGGCTAGTGCAGGCTTCACAGACACTGCTTTTTAGCTGGGAGATGAGGACTGAAGCCGTGGGGGAGCTACTTCATCAGTCACACATCAGCTATAACTGAAAACGTCTGGGCTTCAAGTGAGCTGAGGACAAAGAACTGCAGGTTAGCCTGAATTGCTCTCAGTGCTGGGTTTGCCTTTACCCTGGTATACGCTACTTGTGCTTATACATCAGGAAGCTACAGTGGAGAGCATAATCTTATGACATCTTAGTGGTAACTCTCTGCTCTTCATGTCTCATGCATGCTTGTGTCTGATGTGCCGCAACTACATGAGGTTCAGACATAGGCCTGGTAAGCTTGCACAGTTCCAGCTATCAAGCTTGCACCCAAATTGACCCGTATGTGACTTTTTTGTGTGTTTAGTTCCATGTTCGGGTTCAGAGGTCGATGTATGCAACTGTGTAGGGTGGGCTTGATTTGTGGCTGTCAATTCTCCTGTACCTAATTTAAAAGTGAGAAAGTAGCAACACAGGAAAATGAGTTTATGTGTGTAAATGGGTTCATATAAGGCCCCCTGTGATGTCTCATGGAGGGATTAATAAATTTTAGGAAGAGATTGGACCATTAACATTATAAATTTTTACCTCATTCAGAATGCAGACCGTAGATCTAGTCCGTTACTACTCCATAAATGAAGTTTGATCTATAAATGCCTGGTATGTACAGGCATGGGAATTAACAGTGCTAAGGAAAACAGCTTTTTCCTTCAGTGGAGAGAGGAAAAATAGCTGAGTATGTCCAAAAAGAGCCAAGGAATGAGCTCAAGAACTAGACCCTAGGTCATTACATACAGATAGCTGTTAATACGCTTTCTGGCTCTGCTCCAACCATCTCTCTCCCAGACAGCACCTAAACATGGCTGAGGTGACATTACACCATAGCCACTGTTCCCAATGGTCAGTATGAGTGAAACTGCAACAAATTTACCTCCCTCTATCCTATTCCATCCTCTACCTCTATCCCCAAAGCTTGTCACCATCAAACATGTCCTCTTGCCAGAGCCAGAGCATGCAAAACACTGACCACAGCCCTTTCATTTCAAAGACTTTAAATGGAGAAAACAGAAACAATTATAATTGTCTCTTAAGAAGTCATAGTCCAGCACTCTACCTCCCATATTTCCTAGTCCCAGCAGAGCTGCGAGTAGCGTGCTGTAATGCAACGTGCCCATCAAGCTGTACTACAAGACGTCACCAGCCACAGGAGTCTCCCCCTACCAGCCTCTGCCAGCTGCCTTCTTGAAATACCCTTGCAGTTCTTTAGTCCCTGATAAGAAACGGCTCAGCGCAGATGAAATACTGGGCTAGTTCTTGGACTATTGTGGTGATTACCCCTCCAGCCGCTGAGGGCACACAAGCGGCTTTGCCACTGATGAAACTCTCTCAGGTCCTGCCACAAGTCGCACCTGCTCTTCATGACATCGGCATTATCCACAGACCACTTGCATGGGAAGTAAGCCCCTGGAGGGGGCGGGGGGTAACAGAGGATCTGGCAGGATAAATTGGTGCTCTTCTCTGCTCATTTTTAGCTTCCAGAGCCTGTCTGTGCTGGCTGGCTGCCTTCCCAGGTGTTTTGCACTGGAAGGAGACAGAAGACTCCAAAGAAACCTCTCAAAGTCCCACAGTTGTCATGATCCTTTTAATACCCCTGAATTTGAGTGTTTTCCCCTCTGCCTGCCTGCCTGCTGCTCTAAAAAAACCCAAGTGTTTGTAATCCAGACATTATTTCCTGTTGGGCTGGAAGTTTTAAGATAGCCTGACATGAGGCTTAATAGCAATAAAGTAAGTTATGGAAGGTTATAGGGTATTTCAGAGGAGAGGAAGGGCAGTGATGTTCACAGATGTTATTGATTTTATTTTATTTATGGATTGTGGAGAACCAAATAAAAATAGAGCTGAAACAACTTGCTAGTTAAATAGAAAATTATATCTACCTAACCATCTGTTTCTATACTGCTGTAAATGACTTACAGTGAACCTGGAGGAATCTGTTCTTCAGTGAGGCAATGCAGCAATTTAGTCTTTTCCATCAGAGACCGAAGAATCGGGAACATACTGTTTCAGTCTCTTTTCTGGTGTTAATCTGCCAGCCCTTACCCCAAGGTAAACTCTCATTGTTCTCATTTCATTTTTGGAGAGTTTGCAGCTGAAATGCTGCATTGCCCCTTTCTGAGTCACATGTGATTGCAGCTGCTCAGCATATATATGCATGAATTCACTCAATTTCAGTAGGGAATTTTTAGGCTAAAGCCTGCATATTATAGTTTTTAAAAAAAAAAAAAAAAAAAGAGAGAGATAAAAGAGGGAAAGAGAAGGGAGGGGAAGACCTAAAACTTCCCCTGAACACCATTATAAGAAGCAGGTCTATTTGAAGGTTCTATAGACAACAAAGAGGACGTTTATTTCCACGGCACCTTTTGCATTTTAATCTAAATAAACATTGCCCTAAAGCAGGAAAGGAAATGATTCTTCCTTTTGATGGTCTCTGAGGTAAATCTTTCAGTATGTTCCCCAACTGCCTTTATTTCTTATTTTATTTTTCCAAGGCCAATACTTCTACCTCTCAGGTTCTTCAGGCTTTTTATTTGTCTATTGCGTGAGAGTGTCCCGGCTTGGAGAGCATCCATCAGCAGTGGGACAAGGGCATTTAAAACGAAGTTTTTTCCAGTGTCAAGAATGTGGACTCAAATGCTGGATTTCACAGTTAATCATATAAATGAGATGATAAAAGCTTTACTTCCAGGCATACGAATAGCAGAAGAGATGCTAATATATGTATGTACATGTGTGTGCATATGTATGTAAACAGGCACATTATATATATATGCATCTATACATAATGTAAAGGCCTAGTTCTTCTTTCATAGGAGCAAAGGGAATTCTCACATGGGTTTTATTTTGTACAACAGGGCCACTGTTACAGCAACCTAAAAAAACCATTAAAGCCTCGACTGAAGTGCTTAAGCATCTGAGAAGCCTATTGAATTCATGGGGCTTCTTCACATACTTAGAGTTTGGCACGTGTGTAAATACTTCACTGTAGCAGGGTCACAAGGCCTCAATTCAGCTCTTATAAAACTCGGTGGAAAGATTCCTTTTGATTTTAAAAGCAGTTGGATGGGTTTGCAGTGTGTCTTTTTTATGCTAATGCAGAGTGAGCCAGCCATATTGCAGGAACATGTGGTACACGTTAAAAGTCTTAGAGGTTGCGAGCAGTAGCAACCTTACCCTGACAACGTTTGTGCGGACTGATTAAAAGATGCGAATAAAAAGGCATTCCCAGATCGGCACAAGGCAGCGAGCGCTTTTCAGAAAGGGCAGCACCGAGTGAGCTCTGGCTGGGGAGCCGTCGGTGGCGGCAGGGCTGGGGGAGCCCAGGAGGATGGCTGAAGATAAGCTCATTATTTGGACGTATCGGGGAGACAGCTGTGTTGTCACGCCCCACGTACACCTGGGAGTGTGGGGGGAACTCCTGCTGTGAGGAGCTGACGCCAGCCAGGGAGGAAGAGCAACATCCATCCGTCTCAGAGACTGGGACTTGGCACCCGTCGGGGCCAGATTTCTGGGGAAGAAACAACACGCTGGGAGTTGTTGCAGCATAACTGCGAATGTAAAACTATTGCCGCTTTGACACGAAGCCTGCTGAAAAGGCTTTGTCTACAATTGTGTTAAATTACCTCAAGCAAACTATTCTGGTCTAAATTTCCATTACTCCCGAACTGAAGGGCACCGGCAGCGGAGGTGCGGTGGAGAGGCGTGCAGAGAGGCGCTCCTGAGCGATACCCTGCACATGGCTTTTGTACTGAGAAGCGCTCAGGGAGCTGGATGGGACCTAGAAAAGTGAGGTGATACTAGTCCAGTTCACACTCAATTGCTCCTGGAATGCTACTTCCAGGCATTTCTTTAGCAAAAAAATTTGCAGGAAACCAGGAAAGGGCAATGCAGTTGTAATGGTTCAGTAAAAATGATAAAAATCACAGGTAAATAATAACGCTACAGGGAGACCTAATTACCTGTGGCATTTGCAGGAAATGGATTGCAAGGAGTCCCAGATGAGTAATCTAAGGAGATAAAAGGAGACAATTAGGAACTGGAACTGCCTGAATACTTTCAAAATTTCAATATGGGGAAATGAAGAGAAGAAGAATCATTCTGTTTTGACCTGTTCTGTTGGCAAGGACAGATGTAAGAAAGGAGGATATTTAGGCGGGCTGATGTAGAGAAAGTCTGTTCCGATGTGACCATAAGACATTAAATAGGAATGAACGGGATACCCCTCACTCTCTATTGCATTCAAAGCGAGACTCAGCAAAATTGAAAAATAGAATGTAGGGGTAGGCAAAGAACAAGCAATGAACCAAAAAAATTTAAAGGTGCTCAATATCTGTATTTCATTAAGGAATCATCTAGGTTTCTGTGCATTCATTTAAGTAAATGCTAGATATCTGTCCCTTTAAATATGCTTCATAGTATAGTCAGTCTTTTTTTTTGTCTCCCCAGGTTGAAATTCAGCCTTAGGTAGTACTTGACTCTCAAGTGTGTACGGCACTCCTTTGGGCTGAGTATTTCCATCTTCTTATCCTATACGACCTCAGTTCTTGTTAGGACAAAATCTGCCTTCTCTTCCTTTGATGAATAAGCACCCCTTTCTACTGTCCTTTCATTTATGAAAATGATCTTTGTCTTTCATCCTGCCTTTTCCGTAATCTCATCACTCTTGTACTTCAGCTGTTTCTCAGTGCTTTATGACAGCCTAGCTCTGACTGATATAAAACTATGAGGTAGTTTCCTCAACAATCTTCCTAAACATTTTGCTTCAAAAGATACAATAACATATAATTTGATTCCTTTTTAGTTCAAGGCTCAAAATTTTTGCCTGCATAAGGGTGGAGCATAGGAAGGTCAAAAGACAATTGGATATTGCTCTCATTTTCCTCCGGGCAATTTTTTAAACTGGAAAACCTAACCCAAAATGTAGCCCTTACCAGAATCACAGGAAGACTTGGCACCGATGGCACCTGCTCCCTGCCTGTGTGTGCACCCCCTCTCAACCTCTTCCCTCTATCATTGACATGGACCCATGACATCCACAGTCAGCATCCGTCTTTTGTCCCCACTTAGTGCTCCTTCCCACTTGTTCTTATCTAAAGCACAGGAGCCACTATTGTTCTATTTCCTAATTATTTCTAGTTTCAGTTAGGTTAGCTGGGACAATATGAGGTATCTGGTAGACTGACAACCTCAGGTGGTGATATTGTGCAAGGTTTGCTTAATTGCCTTGGTAGAATTATGCTGTTTATTTTGTTACTCAACTAGAAATGATAGGCCGTTTAAAGTTTAGAAATTTGGTTGATAAGTGAGAAGATAAACGTAATAATATTGCCTACTAGAGAGGGTAATCTAAAACTGCATCGACTAAAGAACAACCATGCTACATAATTGTGCTGAGTGGGAGGAGGAGTCAACACTTTTATTACTCAGATGTGTTGAGGCAAGGAGGTCCAGTTTCACTTTGAGAGGGGCTGAGCTGGTCTTCCCATCCTTTCTCTCCTGGGTGCGTACGTTACACATTTACGTAAAGGTCTTCCGCCAGCACTACAAAACACTGCTACAGAAATAGAAAAATAAAGCTCCTTAAAACTCTGTGAAGACGGGGGTGGAGTTTACCCATTTCAAGCAATGGAAGCAAATGAGTGGACATAGGACTTTTTCAAGATGAGGCACAGAGGCCATTGCAAAGGTGGGGCTGGAAACCTTGAGTCTTTAATCCCAGGCCTGTGCCTGTGTTTAGCAAGGGAAGATTTCTTGCTGGATGCTGGATGCATGCATAACCATTCCCAAGCGCCTGTCGTTCCAATCATACTTTCAGTCATTAATATTTAAATGATTAATATTTAAGTTTTGGGAACACATGCTCTTTTGGCAAGGAAAATGCTATATAGCTTCGTTGTATACAAGTGAGATTCATTCTTCTAGCTCGAGGTACTAGTAAATTGGCTGTGGGGCTATCTAGCTTTTTAATAATGACACCATGATTAGTAAGTCCAACTACCTTGAAAAGAATAACAAACCCGATCTCAAAGCTTCTCCTGATGTTTCTGAAATCCCCAAGTGGATTCCTTTATGCTTAGGATGTCCAGTTCTCTCAAGGGTGTGCCATTAAGTGTGCTGCTGCTAAGGCAGGGTCAGAAGCTTTAGAGCCAAGCTGCAGCTTTTCAGCAAGCTTTGAGCTCCTGCAGCGTTGCTCTGCAAGGCAGATGGAGGCTTAGTGCTCAGGGCAGAGGCCTCGCACTTACTACACCTGTATCCGCACATCTGGGCAAAATTTCATGGGGGGAAATAAAGAAAAGAAAAAAAAAACGTTTTGTATTTTGATCTGTTTATTAGGAATGACAAAAGTAAGACAGGGAAGTTATTTATGCCGGTTGGTACAGAGCCAGCATCCTCTTGGTTAAAGTCCTCCCATCCTGCCCTCAGGACAGCAGTGTAGCTATGCGCTGGCTGGTGAACCAGTGAAAACAATCAAACCCACCCTTGCCTGGGAGGAGAGACAACAGAGACCTACAGGAGCCACACCGTGGTCTGCTAAAGGTGCTTGGTTATGCTCCCTATGCAGCTGGGTTAACTGGGCCTTTTTTGTTTCCTTGCTGTGCAGCTGACTTGTTTTAGGATGGGAGATCTGCTTCGTGGGCACTGAACAAGAAAGAGCAGTACCCAGGAGTCAGCAAGGCTCCTCCGGTTCCTGGGTGGGGAGGAAGGGGAAGAGTAGAAAACAAGGAGGGGAAAAAGTCCGTTTCCAGATAAGCACGTTGAAAGGCTGAAAACAGGGAGAAGTCTGCTTTTCTGCTCAAAGTTTACTTATTGATAGGGACTCGGTTCTTGGCTGCTTCTGCTTCTTGGATGCATATGTTTAGAATTTGTAGAGCTTTACGTTCTGCTTTCACAAATTATAATGTCAAGTGGGGAAAATGGTAAACTATCAGGATGCTTGCAGGAGATGACGTCTGTTACCAGTATCTTATACGGGCTTTTATTCAATTTTGTCATCAGGAGTCCTCATGGTCACTTCAGTGTTGTCAACATGGGCACACACGCGCACACACACACTCACACTCACACACACGCAATGTCTATCCGTTTATCGATTTATCTATCTGTCTGTCTTTGCTCACCGATTTCCTGTGCATTACTGAAACTTGGTAGGAATCATGGAACTGATGTTACTTCTTCTAATAAACGACTAAAACTGAATCTCACTGTACAAGAAGAAACTTCATGTTGAAGACCTTCCTGGTCTGCATGGTTGGAATTCCTTATCTCCTGCTTGTGAGATATTTTCCTTTCTAAAAGTAGTCTTGAATTCTGTCAAAAAAGTTTGCCTTCCTCTGTTACAATTAACCACACACACTTATGAAACAGCAATGAATGTATTCCCCACTTTTTTCTCTCTCTCTTTTGTTTTTACTTCATGATGCTGCAGTGCTTTGTATAGTTGCTTTACTGTTTTCCCTGGACATTCAATTCCTTGTTTATGCTGTTCTTTCACATAGCAACAAGAAGACAATATCTTTCATAATGGGGAGATGGGAATACGACTACTAAGCCACAAACACTACAGAGAAATAATATAGAGAGAGGTGTTGTACATGAAATTGTTCGACCCTAAACTAAAGTTCAGTAACACTTTGTGTTTGTCTGTCTTTGTTACAATGTGATTTCAGTTCTTGTCATTGGAGAAAAAGAATATGCAAAATCCTGTCAGTGGAAGGTTATGATATTTCTTTCCCAGACTTATATTTTCCTAGACTGAAGGCACTGAACTTTAGCATGCGTATCAGTGCAGCTCCATACTGCTGAGCCTTTCCAGATCAGATAGCAATTCTGGACATGAATTCAGTAGATATTCATATGACTATTAAAAAACACATTAAAAAAAAAAAGCTTTTTGGGACATAACAGGTTTGACTGATTACCCTTTTTTCTAACAAACATCAGTGTGAGAGTATTGTTTGGTTTTAATCAGGATTTTTAGAATTATGTAGCACTTGTAAAGGAAGTCATGCGAGTTTCTTTTATATAGATTCCATAAGGGTAATAACACGATCCTCAATTCTTGGTTTTCTTCTCCTCCTTTGTAAAACTTCAGAGAGCTGAAAGTATCCTAATTGCTGATAAGCAGCATGTCATATTCATTCAGAACCAAGGCTAAAGTTTTAAAGTCTGATTCCTGAATAGCATTAGCAAAACATATGAGACTGGTGTTCACTCTTCTCTCTCTGTTTTTAATTATAAAATTTGAGTAACAGACAAGTTTTAATCATGCTGCGCTATAGTTCTGAATAATACTTTCAGCTACACCCTCAGACATCATAAATCAATGCTGTTCCATTGAAATCGGTGAAGCTGTGTGTCCTGGGCGCCAGATTCGGTCACCCACACACGTCTGGTGCCATATGAGATACGCTCAAGCAGCCTGCCTGGCCTCTGACCGCCCTTGCGGAAGGGTACCTGCCTCCCTCCCACAGGTCCTGTGTTATATCTGCCAGCTCACAGGGCATCGCAGATGGCACTACACACCTATGGCCAGTCAACATACCAGCCCTGCCTCCTGACAGCTTAATTTATAGCCTTTTGAAATTGGAGAGAAGGAATGAACAGGTTAAAATACATGTCTTCCAAAGAATCTTTGGGGACAGTTCTTGCAGTGTTTTTTTTCTTTTTAATTAAAGCCACCCGTCCCTCCAATTTGCATCCATTTCTACCTGACAGCCATTTCTCTTATTTTTCTTACTCTTTTTAAGTGCACTCAGTGGGTAAGTGCTGGCAAAAAGCCTGACCTACAATCACCAAGTAATGCCATCAAGTCTGATGTATTAACTGTCTTGGTTAACCTGTAAGGTTAATAGGGAGATGCTCTTAGCTAACTGTGTCATATCCTCATTAATCCATAATGCTGGAACATAGCAAAGGTTTGGGAATATTCCTCAGTAGAGTGCAGAGGACATAGTAAGGATTTTCTTGCCTTCAGTGGAGCAAGAAGAATTAATAAGCTTTAAAAACGCTATTCATCTTCTCTTCTGCTAATATATTTTCCTGATGCCTCCTCCTGCTCTCTGTGTAAGTTTTAATGTTGGAATTGCCAATATAAGAGAATAGCTTTTTGTGTCTGTTCTGAAGATGGCTAGAACCAGATAATTAAAAGAAAATATTCATAATTAAAAAATGCAAGAACCTCATCTTATAGATGGGAGTTCCTTTGTCCCCTGGGAAATGTTGACCATTGGGAGAAATTCTGAAAACTTATTTCATATCCTTTCCCAAGCTTTTGTAATATTAATATTAACTACTACAATACCAGATATATTTGTTCTTTCTGAAAATATGATTATTATTTCAGTTTATCTAGATTTTTGGCCTCACCGACAACCTGGAGCAATAAATTCCAAGACCAAATTGCATAACAAGATTTATACCTCTTACTTCCTGATACAGGTGAATACCTCTTTGCTCTTATTTCATGTGACAGACAATAGAAACGTAACTTCTCTGAAGCTTTTCTAAGACGTATAGTTCCAAGCTTTGTAGTTGTTCCAGTTTTAAGAGTCTTTCTATTTCAGTGACTATTCTCTGTCATCTTTCTTCAAGTCTCCCCTAACTGCAGATTCTCCACTCATACTGCATGACCCACTAATATGAAGTATTCATTATATATTTCACTGTTATTTTTTGACTGGCTTGTACTCCACTCTGTTTTTTCATTCACTAGTTGAGTGGTTTATAGATTACCACGGGACCTGGGTTTTGTATTTGATCTCAATTAGGGTCCTGGCAGTAGCGTAAAAACAGCATGCAGAATAATTGCTGGAAAGTTGTCACCAGCAGTTGCCATACGTTTTCTGGGTCTTTTCCAGTTGATTTGGTAAGATTTTTGACTATGTTCAGATTTTCATTTATCTGGTTACGTATGAATGCCAGTATAAATCTGAAATGTACATGAACAGGTATTTCAGCATTAGCTGAAGAAAATTACACATGAAAGAGTTAATAGGCGGTGCATGGGTAAAATTCTGCCTTTTACTTATGTTTGAAAGCTAGTGGTCTTCATTTGTTTTAAGCACTTAAAATCACGCAGCATTTCAGTGCTCTGGCCATCTTTGCTAACCAATTGGATACAGGTATCTTCGCCAACTTAATTACAGACTCTTTGTTCTCAAGCATAAATCAATATTACCAAATCCCTGTGTTCTGGAATCCATCAAAATCCCTAGGCAGGATACTAATATTAATGTTAATAATTTTATGCCTTTCGTTCAGCGTCTGAATGACCCCATTGTAAAGGCAGGAACACTGAGGGAAGCCAAGAAAGGTGTTTTTCACAAAGCTGTAGAGCATCAATGAAATATAGGCAGCATTAGTGACTCTGTCAGGTACGCTCATCAGCCTGCCCAAGTCTTGTGACTGCAGATTACGTACCCCTCATTTGAGCACAACAACAACAACAACAACAACAGCAACAACAGTAAAGATATTTACTCAAAATGAAACTGGTTGTTGACTAGTGAAAAGGAGTCAAATGATCCTTGGCCATGGCCAAGGAAATTACCTCTCCCACTGACTGAAGATTATTTATGAGCAAGCAGAAAGGCAGGTCTGACGGTTGAAGATGATTGCTTGTTCACCGAAGAATGCTTTCCTCGAGGGAACTTTGACCCTGTTCTCAGATAACCTGTCTGGTGTTCCAGTGCTTAACCCCAGCTTCTGCACAGCCACAGCAAGCAGCACACCTCTTGGAGCCTCTGAGAGAGGGGTTTACCCCAGCTGCACAGCGCAGGTTCCCCAAGGATTCACTAGGCAGCAGGCTAATGCCTTCTTCGTCATCCCTCAATCTCCGTAGCATAAGCAAAATATGTTTTTCATGTGTTTACATAATTATTTGTGAAGTAATCTGCAAGATCTGTGAATGTTTTGGCAGAGTACTTCTACTAGGTATTTCTATATAGTTTAGTTGTGAGAGGGAAAGACATTCTTCATATCTGCTATCAGTAAAATGGGCCAATGCACAGGGCTATGGTCTGTGAACATGAAACTATGAATATTCAAGGAAGTTGTCTAGAGATCCTCTAAAGAATGTATTCTGCTTGTCCATCTAACCACCCATCCATCAGATAGTCAGGTATAAAGTATTTATAGTGAATATTTGTCAGGCTTAGCCATTTCCCCCTTCTTTGCAAATTATCCAGAAAAGAATGATGATTTTTACGACTGGTGCACATTTGCTGTTTCTGAGTGAAGGTTAGCATGTGGCTGAGTGCATGGTTTCTTTCTAAATCATAAATTCTAAATACTACTAACAGCATTGCTTCAAATGGTCGATAGTTTGAATAGCAAAACCAGAGAATATGACTGGTCTGATTTACAGGAATAAAGTTTTCCTGGTTTCAGTTTCTCATGTGAACTTATCTTCCTTCTGCTTCAGGGCTCACACAGGTGGCAACATGTAACTATTTTCTATTAGTCCTGATTTCTAAGGAAAGAGTGAGTTGAGCAAATGAGAGTTTGGGTGCTTGCTATGGATAGTGTCATGCGATGACAATTCTTCGGAAGGTGAAAGCATAGAGAAAGAGCAGGGAAAGAGAGCTATTTGCAGGAAAAATGGGATCCTAGAAGATTTGGAATGGACTCACCTCACCAGCCAGAAGGAAGAGAGTGGCTGGAGTTGCTTTTTCCACAGGATAAAAGAGAAGCGGGATTTTAAGAGAAAGAGGCCTTTGGAAATCCCAGTGAGCAGGACCTGGATCTTGTAATGGAGAGTTTCAGAGGGAACATTGGATGTGAGGGGGAAAAAATGACTTTGACACTGAACTGCCATTGTATTTTAGTAGTCCAGGTCCCAAAAAGGTATGTCATGGTGTGCGGAAATCCTAGTAGCACTGCTCCAGCGGGAAGCGTGGTGAGAAGAAGGTGGAGCCTCGTGTGGGGCTGGGTGCACCTCGGTCCAGGTTTGACAAGCAGTATGCATTACCTTCATTAGATGTCAAACTCTGTAAAACTGGGCCAGTGCCTTGGTTGTTAATTGTATGGGTTGTTCCGCTGAAAGCAAGCGTGGGAGCATTTTAGGGAGAGAATGATGAGAAGACTTTCTGCTCACTTCAAACACATTCTTTTCTCTTTTTCCATAGAAAAAAGCAATATATCGTGCTCTGCACAAAGATCCAAATCACAAAAAGGGGAAAATATCTGGATTCCTTCCTAACTGAGTGAGAAATTAGATTTATTGGCTGCTTAACAGGACTAACATTCATTTTTTTCTATCCAGATTAGTATCATTCACAAGTATGTGTACAGGCGAGCAAAATGGCTACCCATCTAATCAAACCCATTTGATTGATTATCTTTGCGTGAGGGGTCCATAGAGCATAGCTGGCTGATGGATGTTCATGGATGTTCGATAGTTTTGTAGGCAACCAATTCCTCTCCACTGCAGTGACCATCTGCACTTATTTTTACTCCTGTTGGTGCAGTCACCGCTGTCCTTGCAAACCACGGGGGCATGTGTGTGTTCCCACCTGTGATGGGGACCCCTGCGCGGCCTCATCTTCACTTGTCCAAGGGCTCAGCCATTTCTTAATACTTTTTCTCTTGAAACAAACTGCTCTCGCTCCTCGCCCTGTGCGTGTCAGGATGTCTGGGATGTGTGAGTGCATGTTCTGATAGCACCCACACAGCTGCGTGTTTGGATAGTAAACGCTAGTCCCAGCAGCAGCTGACACACTTATTTAAATGTTGCAAAGTGTTCAGGAGCGTGGTTTTTGCTTTGTTTACTGAGCCATATTTAAGAACAAACTTTCCGAGACCTTGAGCAACGGCTAAAATTGGCAGCCCTTCCTGCAGTGCTCCTCGCTTGCGGCACGCCGTGGGTGCCGCAGCCTCACGGGCTCGCAGGGTGCCCGGGGAGCCCGGTGGCAGTGAGACAGATGGGGGGACAAAGGGCAGTGCTGCTTTTGATTTTCCGTGCTCAGCGCTATAGTCACGTGCTTCCTGCAGGCTTAACAGCGCCGCATTACGAATGGAAAATAGAATGTTTCTTTTCTGCTTCTAAATGTAATTTTTTATATGTTTTAAAATAACTTTCTTCCTGGTTACCACTTTATAATGGGCAGGCGATACGTCAGTGTACCAGAAGCTATTGTCTTGTAGTGAACTCTCTCTATCACTTATCCGAGCCTAACAGTACATACTGCGTGACATCAGCAGCCCGATGACTCATACGCCAAGATACCATAGGTGTGTTCCTATATCCTGGAGATCAGAAAAATCCTACGCAGAAGACTTGGCTTGTTTTTCCTATCTTGTTATGGAAACTACGTGCATAGGCTCTAATAGCATTAAACAACTGTAAATGAAGTCTTTCTGCTTCTTATCAGAAGATAAAATGCCTGTTTAAAAAAGGTGTTGCCAAGCCCGGGAGAGCCTCTTAAAAGGGCACAGGCTGCTGATTGTAGCTGTCTGGGGAGAGATTTTGTATGTAAAATATTTTAATGTTTTCACAGCAAACACCTGTGCTCCTGTTCTGGGGGAGAGTCCAACCAGTCTGAAGCATCTGACACATGTGAAGCTTGAGCAAGCTCAGTAGCTTGATATATAGCAAAAAACGTATAAAAAAGGGTACAAGCTGCATATGTGCAGGATGACATTACAGCTCCTCCCCCTTCTGCAAAAATAAAACTGTAGATAGAGCAGAGTATTTATAGGCAGTTTACAACTTTTGTCCCTGATAAAAGGCAGCAGGTAGTTTTACTGAAGGCGTTTAACAAAGCACTGGTTTCCTCCAGTTCTCATTTATGCAAATAATTTCTTGCACATCCCATTCCAGTAAGTATGCA
Organism: Phoenicopterus ruber ruber; assembly: GCA_009819775.1. Taxonomy (NCBI): domain Eukaryota; kingdom Metazoa; phylum Chordata; class Aves; order Phoenicopteriformes; family Phoenicopteridae; genus Phoenicopterus; species Phoenicopterus ruber. Next base: position 90,309,800 of record CM020217.1, read on the forward strand.
GGATTATGATTTTCACATGCTTGCCTCTTTGATCTCACTGATAACTTTTCCATGTAGCGCTTGGTTCAGTTCCTCTTCCATAGCATACAGAAATGGAGGGAGCATCAGAGTGTCTGCTGAAGCGGGCTGGAGTAGTTCCACCCTAACAATATCTGAGAGAGAAAAACAAGGGGAAGAAAACTTGAAGGTTGAGTGTTATGGACAATTGGCTGCCCCTCAAAAGACTTGGTGGTTTAATGGAGAAAAGGCTTGCTTGGTTATCCAAAAATGGGGCTAAGAATCTTATAAAAACAGGCTCGCTCAAGAGGTTTCTGGGATTTTCTATTTCACATCAAAAAAAGAGAAAAAAAACAACCTTTCATATGGCATTTCAGTATTCCTGCTTTTATTCCCAGCTGGAACAGAGAAGGGCAGAGTCATGCACAAATGCAAAATAATGAGAGCGTTACAGCAAGAGCACACTGAATCTCATCGAAATGATCTGAACTTCAGGAAAAGTTTCAGAAAGGGGGCAGCAACTGAATGCTACTGTTACCTGAGCTCCTGGGTCTGTTACATCTCGTGCTCTGCGGTGCCTTTGAGCTGTGAACCACTGGAGCCGGGGGAAGAAGGAGGTGCTCTGTTTGTATTTGTATTTCCATGGCAATGCGGCTAAGGAGTTGTTTGGTCTCTTTTCCTCAAGAGATCTGCCAAATCACTCCTCTTCATAGAGCGAGTTGGTAGAAGGAATTGGGTTGGCATTCCTGCAGAAAATTTAGCCGTGTTGCAGCTTCATATATGGTTATGCTAGTTGCAGGTATCATTCAAGTATTTCACCAATATTTTTAATTACTAAGGATTTAGTGGGATTTTCTACTGATGTTTTAAATGCTCAGTTGTCTCAACTGATTCTCGTTTCCTTAGGATGCACTTTCTCATTTTTGTGATATACTTGAATATAATTCTGAAGGTTCAGAAACTTAATATGTTTAACACCGAGATTTCTGGATCTGAAAACCCTTTAAAAGCCCTGCTATATTCTTGTGCCATAGGGGTGAGACTGGGAAACTGGAGCACCAGAGAGGCAAGGAAGACATTTGCAAGTCTCTGACCTTCAGAAGCCTGCTAATGATAACTGTGTTGGGAGAGGTTTTACCAGAGCACGTGGACCTGTACGCCTCCTGCCCCCAAAAAGCAGATCTGAGGGACACCTAGGGATAGCGGTGTCCGTAGCTTTGTCCCCATCTCTCAGCAGTTCAGCAGCACAGTTCTGAAGAGCCAAAGAAAGCCAGGAAAAAATTTACCAGCTCACTCCCATCCTTCAGCTGCAGGATACATTACATAAGTATAGTGATCATATAAGGCAGCGTCGTGGTCTTGCAGAAAGAGAGGTCATACCAGGGTATTCGTACTTTATCCGGGCGTTTAACCGGAACAGCCAACTGGGCGAGCTTGCTTCCTCGGCTGACTCAATGCAGATTTACGCTCTTGCTGTGACCTACCCTGCTTTTCTTCACGGGCTGCTGCTGAGGTTTTCTAGGATCCTAAGTTAGGTATGCGTCTGCTCTGACACTTCCAACGCTCATACAGTAATTGCTAGTTGCGTGCGCTAAGCGCAGAATTGCAGCATGATGAATAGCTGGGATTAATCTGGGATGTTAATGTAGGAGCACGCTGGCTTTTGGAGCTGGCTTATTTAACTGAGAATCTCCTGATGTACCTCTCTGTTTTGATACTGAAAGTAATTTCGGTTTGACTAACAGCCTAGTGAAATCAGCTGAAATCTTTCCGTGGGTTTCAGCGTATGGGAAGGTCTGTATGAGAATGAAAGAAAGGAATTTAAAATACTGTGTAATATTTAGCTGAGAGAGCTTAAGTGCCTGAAATCCAGAAGCTGAGGGTGTGAGTCAGTTAAGGGATAACAAGCAACTCCTCCTCGTGCCTTGAATGATGGTGTTATACTCTATGATGGCAGGGAGAACATGAGAAACGAGAAAAGCAAAATTATATCTGATGTGTGAAATGTCATGAGGGCAAGTATCACATACAATAAGTATGAGCAATAAAATAGATTAACTGCCAGAAAGTCTCCATTTCTGGAACAAAAAGGATCACATTTTTGTACAAAACAAATATGAAATTACTTTTGTTTTAGAAATATCCATGAATAGTCTAATCCCAGGCAAACAGTTTTATCCTTTCTTTTCCTGCATTCCAAGTTTTAAATAGAAAAGTATGAAAATTTATTCCTCTGCGTCTGACACTAAATAATTCAACAAAATGTAACTTCTGTGAGAGAGGATCCTGTGGACCATTAGCTTGTAAAACTAGATCGATGAGCTAACCACTAACTGCTTACAGGAGAACATCATATTTTCAGCATTTTGCTGCATGTTTTGGGTGCTCACTGAGAACACATTTAATTCATTATCGGTATTTTTCCAAATGAAAAGGCTTTATACAGATTTTTTTTTTCAATCATAACTCAAAATTCCTCATGAGAGTTGTGAGAACGTAGTAAGAGAGAAAATGTTAGTTAATCGGGGTCATGGCCATTACACTTAGATGAGTACATCTAATTTTTTAATAGAGTTGTTTTCTACAGCCATTGCCTTGGCTTTTTATTCACCTCAATCAAGTTTTCACACAGAAATTGTTAATGATTGAGGGTGGGAGGGAATCCTAAATAATTTCAATACGTGATTTTTGTTAGAGACAGTCCTTCAGACTTTCTGCCTTGTGTCTTTATGCATAAGCAGATTCTCTTGTACCATTGTCCTACGGGGTAGCAGTTCTGTGTGATAAATGGAACATGGAAGAAGCCTCATAGCCCTAAGGGGTGATCAGGGCACATTTGTGCTAGATGCAGTATGCACATATAGCAAAACCACATTCCCAGCCCTGAACGTATTTCAGTTAGAGGTTACAAACGCTTCCATAAACTGTCACTTTACTACAGCATATAGTGCTACCGACATCAATAGAGTCACTCGCTGCCATGATGTTCGCATGTAAAGTTATGTAAATGTCTTAGGACTTGCAGACCCAGAAGGGGACCTGGTTTGGGTGTCCAAGTTGGGCTGCGTTTATCCGAGGGTGATGCTGATGACCCACTTACTTTTCTTTTCTGGAGAACCAAAAAGATGAATCAGTTTATTTCCTGTCAGAATTTCACCCCTGAATTTTCAAAACTCTGGCACTCGCTCGTACCAGGCCTCAGCCTGGCCAATCCTGAGATTCACTTGTTAGTGAGCTACCGCCTTTTTATCAGCTTGGATTAGCATCAGAACAAATTGCATTAGTCTTCCGAGGATCCTCGAGAGAAGTGATGTTCGGCCGTACATACCGATATTGGTGGTAAAATAGGGTAGCTAGAAAGGTAAAAGTACACAATTAGATGCCTGTAAAGGCAAAGTAAGTAATTTATCTAGCAAGCAGAAGTTCCTTCTTACTGCAGCGGTGGCACAGTAAATACTTTTCCTCAAAAAAGACTTTTTCTATTTTATTTTACAGTAGGTATTACATACATATGCAATATTTATTGTGTATATGTTCATGTGTAGTTCATTCTTTCAAAGTCTAAAATACTTTAGACTCTAATGTCTCTTGTATCTTGCTGTAGAAGTGATTAAGATCAGATCCAAACCAAATCTACTCTTTCCCAAGAAATGGTTTTCTGGGTAACAATATATTTTGAATTTGGAGATTAGGCTTAAGATCTGATTGCAGGACTTGATATATTTTACTGTTAGTGCAATCTGGCATTTTACAGTATTTTTTAAGCTGTTAAAAATTGAAATATTGGAATCAAGCTAGGATATAATAAATATAATATAATATAATATAATATAATATATAGCATCAAATGAACTTACAGAAGATTTATGGATGAACTTCATGAAGTATATAATAGGAGAAAAATCTGTATTTTTAAATTGGTCTTTGAACTGAAAATCGAGCCAGCTTTTAACGCAGTCAAGTAGAGCAAGATAACATGGTAAAAAAAAAAATACTTTTCTTCTTCTTAATAAACCTTGCTTCACTGATGCCCATGCATGACATCCTATTTTTAGCTGTCAGGAAAGCAGCGAAGCATATACAGTGCAGTGGAATGCCCTGTTCCCATGCCTGGTTCTCCATATATAGCTACTGCACTGCACTGTTCTCCCCCGGCTCCCACTCTGAGGGCTTAACTTGCATTTTCTTGGCAGAATTGCCGCGGCTGAGAGCTGTCCTCATGGTAAACACTCAGGCAGCTACTCCTTCGTTGCACGCACCTTCCCATCGGCACCCACAGAAGCTGAGCATTAACCAAACTCAGTGCGCGTGAAAAGGTTTAAAATAATCCTGTGCAATGAATCTTCAGCCATGCTTTTTTTTTTTTTTTCCCCTTCTTCGTCTTGGTGTTGGTACTAAGTAAGTCTAATTTTCTTTTCTTTTTTTTTGTTATTTTTGGAAACAACTTCCAGACTTGAAAGGCTGCCACGCACAGGAGATGTGTTTTGGCTCTTCTGCCAGTTGCTTTCTGCGGATGATTAGATCAAACCAAGTGGCTGCCAGATGACTAATCAACTTGTTGCAGAATAACAGGTCTCACTGGAGAATTAACAATGTCTTTATAGTCTCCCCTCAATGAAGTGTCTGGAATTTTCTTAGCTAACAGGATAGATCAATTTAAGATTTTCCAGTGCTACTTGAATATGATTTATAAGAGAGCTTTAAAAAACCAACAACAAACACAGCCCATGCCCCCCAAAACCTCCAGCATTTAAGTCTTTTAATTTTACTTCAGGATTAAATACCATCATTTAAAGAATATTGTGCCCTGCATTATTTGTCTTTTTATGCCTCTGTGTGTTGGTGAGGACGGCAGCGCTAGTAAAGAAGCACTTTGAAGCAATAAATGCTGGACTTTGCACACCGGGAATTCAGAGTTCTTGCGTATAATGTATAGCTGATCGACAATCAAATCAGCTGCAATGAATTGAAGAAGGATCTAAAAAAGCTGAGTGTCTGGGCAAGACAACGTGTGGATTTCCCAAATCAGCAGATCTATTCTGTCATCTGCTTTCCTCCCAGCCACCTAAAGATTTTGTCGTGATACTCGTCCACTGTGATGCAAATAGCCATGGGTATTCCTAAAACACCCAAAATTTGGAAACATTTGAAAAGTGCAGAGAGAAACTTGTCTTTTCAGTTAAAAGCATTGGCAACAATGGTTTTCTGTTCCCACCTTAATCTGCAGAGTTGAGTATAAAGATCACAGAATCATAGAATCATTTAAGTTGGAAAGGACCTTTAAGATCATCAATTCCAACTGTTAACCTAGCACTGCCAAGTCCACCACTAAACCATGTCCCTAAGCATCACATCTACATGTCTTTTAAATACCTCCAGGGATGGGGACTCCACCACCTCCCTGAGCAGCCTATTCCAATGCCTGACAACACTTTCCGTGAAGAAATGTTTCCTAATATCCAATCGAAACCTCCCCTAGTGCAACTTGAGGCCATTTCCTCTTGTCCTATCACCTGTTACCAGGGAGAAGAGACCGACCCCCACCTCTCTACAACCTCCTTTCAGGTAGTTGTAGAGAGTGAGAAGGTCTCCCCTCAGCCTCCTTTTCTCCAGACTAAACATCCCCAGTTCCCTCAGTCACTCCTCATAGGACTTGTGCTCTAGACCCTTCACCAGCTTCGTTGCCCTTCTCTGGACACGCTCCAGCACCTCAATGTCTTTCTTGTAGTGAGGGGCCCAAAACTGAACCCAGCACTCGAGGTGGGGCCTCACCAGGGCCGAGTACAGGGGGACAATCACTTCCCTACTCCTGCTGGCCACACTCTTTCTGATACAGGCCAGGATGCCGTTGGCCTTCTTGGCCACCTGGGCACACTGCTGGCTCATATTCAGCCGGCTATTGACCAACACCCCCAGGTCCTTTTCCGCCGGGCAGCTTTCCAGCCACTCCCCCCCAAGCCTGTAGCGTTGCCTGGGGTTGTTGTGACCCAAGTGCAGGACCCGGCACTTGGCCTTGTTGAATCTCATGCCATTGGCCTTGGCCCATCAATCCAGCCTGTCCAGATCCCTCTGCAGTGCCTGCCTGCCCTCCAGCAGATCAACACTCCCGCCCAGCTTGGTGTCATCTGCAAACTTTCTGAGGGTGCACTCGATCCCCTCATCCAGATCATTGATAAAGATATTGAACAGAACTGGCCCCAGTACTGAGCCCTGGGGAACACCACTTGTGACCGGCTGCCGGCTGGATTTAACTCCATTCACCACAACTCTTTGGGCCAGGCCATACAGCCAGTTTTTACCCAGCGAAGAGTACGCCTGTCCAAGCCATGAGCAGCCAGTTTCTCCAGGAGGATGCTGTGGGAAACAGTAGCAAAGGCTTTGCTAAAGTCTAGGTGGACAATATCCACAGCCTTTCCCTCATCCACTAAGCGGGTCACCTTGGCATAGAAGGAGATCAGGTTGGTCAAGCAGGACCTGCCTTTCATAAACCCGTGCTGACTGGGCCTGATCACCTGTTTGTCCCGTATGTGCCGCGTGATGGCACTCAAGATGATCTGCTCCATAACCTTCCCCGGCACTGAGGTCAGGCTGACAGGCCTGTAGTTCCCTGGATCCTCCCTCTGGCCCTTCTTGTAGATGAGTGTCACGTTTGCTAACCTCCAGTCAACTGGGACCTCCCTGGTTAGCCAGGACTGCTGATAAATGATGGAAAATGGCTTGGTGAGCACTTCTGCCACCTCTCTCAGTACCCTTGGGTGGATTCCATCTGGCCCTATAGACTTGTGTGTGTCTAAGTGGTGTAGCAGGTTGCTAACCATTTCCCCTTGGATTATGGGGGCTTTATTCTGCTCCCCATCCCTGTCTTCCAGCTCAGGGGGCTGGGTACCCAGAGAACAACTTGTCTTACTATTAACCACTGAGGCAAAGAAGGCATTAAGTACCTCAGCTTTTTCCTCATCCTTTGTCACTATGTTTCTCCCCACATCCAATAAAGGATGGAGATTCTCCTTAGCCCTCCTTTTGTTGCTAATGTATTCATAGAAAGATTTTTTTAATTTTTTTTTATGGCATTAGCCAGGTTAAGTTCTAGTTGGGCTTTGGCCCTTCTAATTTTCTCCCTGCATAACCTCACGATATCCTTCTAGTCCTCCTAAGTTGCCTGCCCCTTCTTCCAAAGGTCATAAACTCTCCTTTTTTTCCTGAGTTCCAGCCAAAGCTCTCTGTTCAGCCAGGCCGGTCTTCTTCCCCATCGGCTCATCTTTCGGCACATGGGGACGGCCTGCTCACGCACCATTAAGATTTCCTTCTTGAAGAATGTCCAGCCTTCCTGGACTCTTTTGCCCTTCAGGACTGCCTCCCAATGGGATCTGTCAAACCAAGCTCCTAAACAGGCCAAAGTCTGCCCTCCAGAAGTCCAAGGTAGCAGTTCTGCTTACTTTTGATTCTGAGAATCAAAAACTGTCATTTCATGATCGCTATGCCCAAGATGGCCTCCAACCATCACATCACCCACAAGTGCTTCTCTGTTCACAAACAACAGGTCCAGTGGGGCACCTTCCCTAGATGGGTCACTCACCAGGTATGTCTCTTCCACACACTCCAGTAACCTCCTAGACTGTTTCCTCTCTGCTGTATTGTATTTCCAGCAGACATTGGGAAAGAGCAACTGATGTCATATACCTGGACTTATGCAAAGCATTTGACACTGTCCCACATGACATCCTTGTCTCTAAATTGGAGAGATATGCATTTGATGGATGGACCACTCAGTGGATAAGGAATTGTCTGGATGATTGCACTCAAAGAGTTGCGGTCAATGGCTCAAAGTCCAAGTGGAGACCAGTGACAAGTGGCGTTCCTCAGGGGTCGGTATTGGGACATCTTTGTTGGCGACATGGACAGTGGGACTGAGTGCACCCTCAGCAGGGGATTTCGAACTAGATGATCTTTAAAGTCCCTTCCAACCCAAACCATTCCGTGGTTCAATGATTCTATGACATCTGGTAAGCTGAAGTCCCCATGAGAACAAGGGCTAGCAATTGTGAAACTTCTCCTAGTTGCTTATAAAATATTTCGTCTGCCTCTGCATCCTGGTTGGGTGGTCTATGATAGATTCCCACCATGACACCTGCCTTCTTGGCCTTCCCCCTGATTCTTACCCATAAACACTCAACCCTATCGTCACCATCATTAAGCTCTCCCTAACATACAGGGCTACCCCACCACCTCTCCTTCCTTGCCTATCCCTTCTCAAGAGTTTGTAGCCATCCATTGCAGCATGCCGCTTGGGCGAGTCATCCCACCATGTTTCCTTGATGGCAACTATATCATAGTTTTCCCCTTGCACAATGGCTTCCAGCTCCTCCTGTTTGTTGCCCATGTTGCAGGCATTGGTGTAGATGCACTTCAGCTGGGCTATTGATCCCGCCACCTTTTTGAGGGGAGAAGCCCTAACTCCTATGTGAAGATTCTCAGGCACTTCCATGGTTTCTAACACATCAATAACCCTTGCATCTTGGCTGTCGCATAGCTCTCCATCCCCTACCTCCACTGAGATGGCAGACTGAAAGACCTCGCTAGCACATCATCCCTCAAAGACTGGCGTGCTGCCCCAGGCTTATCTCTTAGGAGCCTGGTGAAGCCCTTTTCCCCTTCAGATGAGATGATTGAATTTGACCTTGACGAGTGTATATGAATATGTACGGGATGGGACAGTTAGAAGCATGCTACATAGAGCACTGTGGTAGTACAGTCTGAGACCTGTAGAAGTCTACCATTTTCTCTCCTGAGCAGGGCCAAAACTTGTGTAAAACTATGTACCTTGAAGCAAAAGCGGGACGATGACGCAGAGGTCACATGTTGAATTCAATGGTGCAGTTAGCTACTCCCGGTGAGTGTTGTTATTGGTGCTACACCCTTATCTAGTCCAAGACTGGAAGATGTGGTTTGCCTTTTTTGTGTCCTGTGGTGACTTCAGATTAGCTTCATCACACCTAACTTCAGAAGTTAAAAATTAACTGTCTAAATCCAACCTAGTCATGCAGGTCTCCCTGTGTAGATAATGAAGAGAAACAAGATGCTACAGGTTTCGATTCCTGATTCAATCTCAGGCACAAGGTTCTCTGCCCTGCGTCACCGTCGGGAGCACCTGGTTTTCCAGGATTTCTGTGCTGCAGCAGGGTGGGTGAGTGCAGCTGATTAGGCATGATTAACCTTCCTTATCGTGCTGTTCAAAGTGTCCTCTCGTGCACGAGCCAATCTTCCCCTGATACCGAGGCTGGAGCTGTTGTTTCTATTGACACTTTATGCTCCTTGCATGCCTTGTCTGCAAAAAGGGAGGCTAGGCAAGGCAAGGAAGTATGGAAAAACCCTTGACTGTTAGGAAGATATAAAAGGTAAAGGCTGGCATGTTCACCCACAAATCCAGGAAATGGCTGCATGGTTTTAGCTGCGCTTGTTTTGGTATTTGGGTCAATTCCAGTCATGATCTTGGCCAGGAACCGTGTCTGATTTTGACACATTTTTTGGAGTGTAAAATAAATATTTTAAATAATATTTATCTCTGTGTTACAGATCTCTGACCAAAATGATATCCCCAAAATATTACTTACTGAAAACGTAGCTTAGCAGCAATTAGATTTATTTAAACACTTTCAACAGCTACACTAATGACTTATTTTAAATAAACCCCATATTTCACACAGAGAATCTCAGTCTCTAGCTATGCCAAATTCAAGTCACTTTGCATGCACAATTTTTCTCTGTTTTTCGTCTCAAAAGGCTGTGGGGGAAAAGAAATGTATTTGGAAGTTTTCTTGTTAATAACTGGTATTATCATCCGGAGGGCACTGGTTGTTAGCAATTTCTTTCTGATCACATAAGGTATTTATATAACATCAATATTATCATGAGATTAGGCGGAAAAAAGTGTTGTTGAATGACTGTTAGTGCAAATTGAATTGTTTGTACAAGAACTGTAAGAATAGCGTATTTAGCGCAGTGTTAAATTGGACTGCTGAGATAGGGGAGACATTAGCAGAGATATGTATGTGAAACTCAGCCAGAGTCTGCATTTGCAAAAAGGTCTTTAACTCACGCTGAGTGCAAACTGGACTGTGCTTTGAATGCGAATGTCAGAAAAACTCCAGACATGACTGCATGATGGTAATATTACTAATTTAGATCCTAAAAAAGATTTAAGCATGCTCTAAAACAAATCAAACCATACAACGTAGCAGACCTGGATACTCTGGCCTTCAGTTCTGAACACATATTTCCCATTACAGTTCATACTCTGCCGCTAGAGCCCACAGAGACACTGATTGTCACTTAAAGTTTGTTTTTCCTTTTCCACCCTAATGCTGCAATGTAAGTGGTAGCAGCGCTTTGTCCTGTTTTTCATTTAATCGGTGTTACTGAATGTGAAATTGAATCGGTGGTTTGTTCCTTTAACTCAATTAATAGATTTAAACAGTCTTTTTGCCATAAAAGAGATTGCTAGTACCAATATGCTGCACCATAGGGGTTTAATTAGGCATTCTAGGAAGAGTGTCTAATTATCTCTTTCTGATTATTATCTGAAACAATGCCCTATGTATTGAATGCTGTCTGAATTCTGTTTGTTTAGTTGGTTTTGGCTTCAGTTTCAATAATAGAGAGCCTAATTCTCATTTAATGCTAATAATCACTTTCAGGTAGGTTGCTTTGTGGAGTAATGAAGAAGTGATTTATAGTAAATGAAAATCAAGCTCACCGTAGCATGTGCCTTATACTCGTCTTTCTTTGAAACACCTAATACTGATGACGCTTTCCCTTTCAACTGGTGTCGTGGGTAGGTAACTTTACTGGGTCCTTCAGCATTTGATTCTGCTGATATTCAATGTACTTCTACCATTTTGCATTCCTCCCAAAAGAAAAAGGAAAAAAAAAAAAAAGGAAGTTTGTAATTTTAAAGTATTACACAAGTAACTTACTGCTTGATTTGATAAAACTACAAAAGATGCCAACAGCCTATTCCACACCATTTTAAAGGCATGTGATTTTTTCACTATTTTGGGGTTCAGGTGATAAAACCTCATTTTTTAATGCTGATTTTGAATGTTAGTTTTGAGAATCAAGTGTCTGTTGGAAGCCAGAGAACAAGGGCTATGAAGAATTCTTGTCTAAACACAAGGGAAAATAAAAGTGGTGGTTAAGTCAATATTTCCTTCTATTTTTCTAATTTGTTCAGTCTATAAGCATAATCCATGAAAAACAGACAAAAATCTTGCTCTTCTCATACAAGAGTTCCAGTTCATAGCTGCAATTATTCTGTATCAACAGGAAATTAGGACAAGAGAGTTGAGACCGATCATGCAGATGAAATTAGGACATATTCTGGGTAGAATTTCATTAAATAGCAGGCAGATGGAGATGAGGAGATCTTAAATTCATTTGAAAAGAATTCATATTTAGTGACAAGGAAGCAGTGTTGTACTACATGTGTTCATATTTAATCTCCTATTCGGCAATGATGACCTGGAAGCAGTCTATGGCGTTACTGAAATCTTACTTTTGCATATCTTGGTTTCTAATATTCGGATTTGGCTTTGGTTGGTTGTTTCTCTCACTTTTTAACTCTAACGTTTGTGAAGGAGCGTTTTCTCTGGTGCTGCTAGAGCTGTACACCGAAGCCCACCCATAACAGAACCCTTGGACAGTAATCTTCACCTCCTGATGACTGTACTCATGGAGGCGTATGTATTCACAGCCTGAGACCAAAAGAGGAAAATTACCTGTGATACATATCCTCTGTGTAGAGAAGAGAGGGAGTGAAAAATGAACTGCTTAAGAGAAACATAAGATGCAGGTACGGGGACTAGAACAAGATAGGGAATGTCTACATCTGGCCAGAAAACGGGTCTCAGGTGCAGGTTACCAAGGCAAGGAAGAATACCCTGCTCTGAATTGACTGTCTGGTTCGAGGAGCTCAGATTTAAGGTTTGGTTGGCTTTTGAAGGAGCGGTCTGACAAAACTGGGGGCTGTACAAGGAGCACGGGCAAGCTTTTCTCCTTGCTCTCCACCTGAGTTAGGTGACATGACTATGTCACACTCCTCCCCGGACAAAAAACTATCTCTGTGGAAGCGGGGCTGGACCACTGACTTCCAGGCAGCCAGGATTTCTCTGTCTGAGCTTCTGTTTCCCTCCTCACATTTTTTTCTCTTCTTGCCTGTAGCTTTCAAGTTGACCAGGGCACCTACCTGAGGGGGTCCTGCGCCGTGGGGACGGCACTGGCCGGCTTTTGCCCCCTGGGCTGTGCTCTGGGGTATGCTGCCTGCCCAGTGCTTGCAGCGGAGTGATCTAACACAACAGGCACCTCTGAACAGAGCCCTGGGGCTCTCCTGTAATATTAATCCTAAAAAACAACTCATACGTGGGTAAACTTTAAAAACAAACAAACAAACAGAAAAGCCATTTCCTTGGTTCGGCTCAAATCCTGCTTCCCGAAGGTGACAGAACATACGAAAGAGCCAGCAACACATGAGAAAAATGTCCCGAGGAGGAACAGAAATCTCCTTTAAAAGCTTCACATTCAGCAAGTTGCTGTTTAGTTCCTGTGTGAACAATTAATCTTAAAACAAATATTTGGCCAAGGGGGATTGAGCTCCGGGAGGTTTCATAGCTAACTAAGGTTGAATGAAAACACACACTGCCTGACTTCTTCGGGCCAGTTTTTCTTTTTCACCCTCTCCATAAAAATAACTAAGAAAAAGTATCTGTTACAATGACCCAGGTTTTGCCATTCAAACCTCCCTAAATTACAGGCTTTCCCTCAGAGACCATTTACAATGGGGTATATAATGCATGGCTGTGTTACACCCTACCACTCTTTGAATTCACTATAACTTGTTATTACTACGTTAAAATGTAGTGGTCTGGTTCAAAGGCTTTTCTATAAATAAATATCTTCCTAGCTGGGCAGATGACCGTCCCTACCAGCAGCTCCTGTGTTACCGGCTCTCTAGTTTTTAGCTCTTCAGCTAGGCATGGCTTGGAGCTGCTTTGAAAAGCCTGTGAATGGCCGGCAGCCGCAAGGAAGGTCTTGCAAAACCTGATTAGGATCAGACTGGAAATCGATAACGCTATTACATTGCTGGTTCTTATTCTGGTTAGTATTTCAATGGGGGTATTTTTTCATTTTCTGTTATCTACGCTTCCTCAGTTGTATTTCTTTTTAAGGGAAAGGAGAGGAGAGGAGAGGAGAGGAGAGGAGAGGAGAGGAGAGGAGAGGAGAGGAGAGGAGAGGAGAGGAGAGGAGAGGAGAGGAGAGGAGAGGAGAGGAGAGGAGAGGAGAGGAGAGGAGAGGAGAGGGGGCATGGCTGTTCTGCTTGGGACACAAAGGTTGTATGCTATGTTTGTGCTGTCATGGATACCCTATCCAAACCAATGGAGAAGCTCTATAGCTTGGCTATAGGAAGGCTAAGGCACTACCTCAATAGCTGGTAGATGCCACCATATCTTGGCTATATTCTGGATTATGCTCTATGTGTGTGTACTTAACCCCGGGAGGAAGGTAAAAAGCGTAGCCAGGGAGCAGATAAAGCGCCTGTACGTGTCGCTGTGCTGTGCCCCAGCAGTCAGCAGAGCCCTCTGCTTTCCCTGTCTATTGGCAGCTCCACCTGGAGCAAGAGCTCAGCCACCCCTGAGAGCCTCTTCCAGCGGAGGATGAGTGCCAGCTCCCTTTGCCTGCCTAAAATCATGCCCCCTCTGAGCCTCCTGGGCCATCCTTGGATAAAACGTAATTGGTGCCCCTGCACTAGCAAAGATAAGTGAAACAAAATGCCCCTTAATTGAACAAATTGACCAGGGCAATCCGTTTAGACCATAGGGTCTTTAGGGAAGACGTTCACTTGTGCTATGTGTAGTAACTAATGGATCAGGCTTGTGATTACTGCAGGCTTCCTGGCTCTACAGTAATACAAATAATAAAGGAATATAAAAGTATAAACAATATCTGGCACTGTTGGCAAGCAGTGCTTTCTATTTACAAGGCACTGTAAAAGAAAAAAAAAACAACCTAATTACTCCTTCGAGTGCTAACTAGCAGTAGTGCTCACGTCATGGGTCCAAAATCCATAAGCTGGCTCTCCACAAGACTGCAAGTATTGAGAGATTCTTTAAAAAAAAATGTAGCACATTATTTGGTGTTTGGTTTGGATTTGTTTTTTTTTTGTCTTCACTTCCTAATTTTTAGGCTTTATATTTTCAAGATTTTGTCTACAATGATAGGGAGGGGGAAGGGGGAGCCAAAAATTTGTCTTATAATTGCGTAACTCCAAGGGCTGAGTCTTTATTGAATCATAAAATATTACATTTAAATAATGAGAAAGAGAAGCCACATCATAGTTAGGGAAAGAATACAGTACTACCAGCTGTGTGAGATCAAAATTCATGAAGAATATCCTAAGAAATCATGGGATTGCTTTAAGATTTCATGAGAATCAAAATAGTTTTTTCTTTTTTAATTGCCTCAAGGTTTCTGCAGTCACTTCAGACTCTCAAGTGTCCTTCCAAAACCATGAAAGTTGGCAACTTACCTCTTTTTAATGAAAGACAATTCCAGTAGAGGGTGCTTCTTGAAAAACATTGAATATTGGAAAAATTAGTGACACTGAGATCACCACGATTTGGTGGTTTCAGGCTGCTCAGTCCAGGCCTCTTTTCCCATAAATCATTCTGCCTTTCAAGTTGTTATGGAAGAATATTATGGAAAAGAACCTGTTTTTTCCTAAAAAAACAAGTTATTGCTTCAAAGGATGCTAAGAAAAATCATATATCATAAGTCTTTAGTGGGCTAGACAGAAACTGTCAAATTGACACTAGAGTTCAATGAGAGACAAAAACACAGCGGTGGGGGGGGTTTAATTGAACTCTGAGTACAGTTCTGTGTATTCCTTTTTGCAGATTTTAACAGGCTGGGTTTTCTTAAATGCCAAGTAGGAGCTTACAGCTAGTGACATCAACTTCTAACATAGTAACTACTGTACTTCACTCCGGTTTGTATTGCTCCAGTGATGCTGCATAAACTACTACAGGGAAGGCAGCTTCCAAGGAATGGGAGATTTTAGCTGCCCCTAAATTACTGGAAATGTTGTGCTTATATGCCATAATAAAAGGGTATGCATATAGGAGATGTTTCGGCAACTGCAATCTGCTGCAATTATAGCAGATACAACTACACCAGGCGACCAATTTAAGTGAACGGCACTCAAAACACAAAGCCAGACGGTCCGTGGGGAATTTCAACTCTTTTCTTCTGTAAGGACTAGTTTTCCAGACATCCATGGCCCTCTCCCTCCTCTCTGGCATTTCGTTTTGATCTTGGTGAACCTATCCCGGTTTATGGATGAAATTTAAAACTAAGGACTTGACCACTTGTGGTCGCTGAAAATCACAAGGCATTTGTAGTAAGAGCAGGGTTCCAGCTCCGGCGTCACGGACACGTTTCGCTGGGAATAGCAGCATTTTGGGGGTTGCGTGGGAGACCCCTTGGGTCAGGGGTGCAGGCTGCTACGGCCTTACCGATCCGGCGCAGAGGGGAGGGAGTCTCAGCCACCCACCCACCCGCGTGGGGATGCTCCACTGAGCACGGGCCACGTGAATTTGACACAATTATTGACAAAAGGTTATCTCTGTGCGGGTGTACATCCTGTGCTCGTAGCCACTAACATTTCCAGTTCTGCAGGAAGGAAAGGATCTCCTGTGCTTACAAGATCCTTAAAGAAACTTTAATTTCAACAACATCGATCAGAGCCTGTATTCAATGAATGGCACGATATTTTGTGACTAGGTTACCAGCAAAATATTTTTTCCAGTATTGACACTACCTGAAAGCCTGCGTATGTTTGAACATGACAGTGGTTTTGAAAAGTGATTTTGTGATTGTTTTAATCTTTTTTATTTTAAAAATGAGGTGTGACGTTCTATTTTTTTTCTGCTTATTTTAACCTACTTTTGCTTTACACATGAGCAAAAATATTTCACTGTGGCCTCTCTGCATTGGTGAGTATCTGGAAAAATGGATTTTCTGACACAGAAACCTTCTAAAATTTCTAACTTCATATGGCAATCATAACCATCCTTAGCTTTGAATGTTTCTAACATACTACTCTGCTATACATAAAAAATCAATTTTCAAATCACTTAGAAGGAGTAGTTTTATTTGTCCATGAAAGTGTATAGGCACAGGAGAGAAATTTTATGATAAAAAAATTACCTTGTTTTAAGTTGTGAATGAGAAAACAAAAGAAAGAAAACCCTAGAAATTTATGTTTTGACAGACATCTACACATAATTCAGAAATACTTGACAGCATCTTGTTCAAATTTCCAGAAACGTCTCTGGGCTGGGACCAGATTTAAAGAATTTTTAGTCCCCAAAGTAAATTGTTTTTCCAGAATGTTATGAGTATGTGAAAAAAAGGGATTATTATAACAGTCACTGTCAATAAGAAAAAGCTAAAGTATATTGGTCCCTTCGGGGGAAAAAAGTCATATACTACATGATTTTGCTACTGAGTTTAACAGGTGCAAGGAAGGCGTTGCAATTCTGTATAGTTCTTCCTTCCTTCCTCAGAGCTGCACATATTTTTTCTTATTTTGTCTACTTGTTTTTTTATTGCAGGATTATATTTTCATTACTGGAATTTCCTGCTTATATGGTGACGTGCAAGCCAGAATTTTCTTGGCTGTTACCAAACCATTTGATTTTTTGTCGGAGAAGCACAGAACAAACAGCAGTTAGAGGCTGGCGATGGGCTGCTCATACCTTTGCATTACTTCCCTTGTGAATTTATCTCTCTTCGATACCATGATGTCTGAAGAATGTCAGGCTTTTCCTATTTTGAATTAGATGATTTTCTTCTTGTGAGATATACAGTTTCTAGGTAAACAGCCATGTCACTTTGCATTTGAGTTTTCTTTTCCTCTTCTGGATAAAAATTAGCTCCAGTAAGATCAAAGATAACTTTGAAAAGTTTTGAAAGAAAAAGGCAGCGCTCCCCTTTTATTTTCTCCCATGTTTATTTTGCTGCCAGCTCTCTTTGAAAATGGCCCTTTTAGCCAAGGCTACAATTTTGCTAAATGAATTAGTGTTAATACTATGTCTTGTTTATTTGCACAAGTGGAACATGAAAGATGGGAAATACTGAAGTGAAAAGAGAGCAAGAGATAAAAACCATAACAGTAATGTGAAGAGTGGCCGAGGTATGTACCACACACGCTTCAGCCCTTCGGCGGCAGCAGGTTGGCCCTCGAAAATCCTCCCGATGGACCTGCCGAAGTGCCAGACCTTCAGGCCTCCCTGCAGCCGTCCTTGCGGTCCTCCAGGCTCGGTTCGGGGGATTTTGAGGAGTGAGTTTCACCGACCACCGTGTTGCAAATGTGATAAGTCAGGCTGGAGAGGGGTGAATGAGGCCTCGCAGGTGACATCCAGAGCGTTGTGAGAGCAGCACGGGGACCAAGCGGCACATGTGTTTCTGTCTCTGTTCCTCATGGGGATGCTGAAAAGTAGCTGAATTTGCTTCTGAAGGGCTTGCCACCAGCTCCCATTTCATGTGCCTCAGCAAGACTGTGAGAGCTACAAAAGCTTGGACCACTTCAGTCAGGTCCTCAGCCTTCAGCCTGCTGCTAGCCAGAAAGTAATAAATTAGACATGGCTAAAGGCAGGATGAGGTGACAACTGAGGACGGGAATCGCTCGTACAAAAAATGCAAGGTGGGCTAGTCCAGCCTCCCGCTCAAGGCAGGAGATGGCTCAGGGCCATGCTGAGTCCAGTTTTGAAAGCCCTTGGGGATGGAGACTCCACAGCCGCTCCGGGCAGCCTGCCACATTGCTTGACCACCCTCGTGGCAAGGAATATGTTCGGTCAGGATTGTTTAATAACCGAAAAATGTATTTCTCAGCTAAAGAACTTCTATATAAAATTAATTCTTTTGGGGTGTGACATTTCCTCAGAAAATGACAGTCTCAGAAAGAGAGTTTGCTTAAAGAGTCAAAAATAACTATTTTTAATCCAGAAGATATCTCCTGGTTATGAATGTTAAATGGCTTTACACTTCCACTTTCTTCTAGGCATCAAGTTTTCTGGTCATGCTACATCATCTATGGTGCAATTCTTCATATTGTATAGGTACTCCTCTTGTTCTAGAGGGAGAAAGTTTATGATGCTGGAGGAGGTGTCCATAGGTGGAAATGAGAATGTTAAACGCTATGTAACAATTCCCATAAGAATTTCTGGCCCCACTGTGAATTCAACTACTTTGGGTTTTGGCCTATATGTGAATGTGTGTATGTGTGTAAATCCAAACATATATACATATATGGATGCACACCCACGTATCCATAGATTCACATACACATATTCACATATATACATATATATACACTCATATATATATATGTGCATGTATATGCGAAAACACAAACACATATATAAAATGCTTCTTTTTTTAAAAAAATACAACAATTTGCAGCTGGCTGTGAGTAGAAGCTCTGTTTTCTGACCTTTAGCATTATTTTCCCTACAATCTAGTCATCTGACTAGACGCAATGATACAGTCAATGATCTAACACCTGTAACGATGCGTGCGCTGACAGACCTGTTGCAGCTTTGGCCTCAGCTATTCCGGGACAGCTTATTCTGGGCAGTAAAGGCACCCTGGGCAGAGCCTGAGGCTGCCAAGATCGCGGCCAGTGTCACCTGCCTGCCACAAGACA
Source organism: Phoenicopterus ruber ruber (assembly GCA_009819775.1). Taxonomy (NCBI): domain Eukaryota; kingdom Metazoa; phylum Chordata; class Aves; order Phoenicopteriformes; family Phoenicopteridae; genus Phoenicopterus; species Phoenicopterus ruber. The sequence continues at coordinate 90,328,554 of CM020217.1, forward strand.
GGGCAGGACAGGCTGCCAGGCAGGTGATGAAGCGGTGCCCGGGCAGCACAGTGCTCCACAGACCGGGGGAGGCTGTCCCTCTCTCCCTCTCTCACGTCGGCATGAGGGCCGCAGGAGATGCTTTTGGTATGAATCACCTTGGCAGGAAAACCGTCAGCCAAAGGGAACCTACTCAGAGAAGAGCCACATAATAATTAGAGGTGTGAGAGTAATGACTTTGTGCAAATACATACGGAGAATAAAGACACCTCTGGTGTCACGTCGAACTTGGAAATGTGCGGTGGCGTGAGAGATTACAAATAGGAGCACTGGGATGAAAACAGAATGGCGCTGGGCTGAAACGGCTCCTGATGCCGGGCACCACCACCTAGGCAGCTCCCACCACCCTTTGCCACCGCTCCTCCTCCTCCCATCCCCCCTCGCCCCACAGTGCCAGCAGCACGTTTTGGGACTTGTCCATTCTGGGCTGAGGAACTGACCCACCTAAGAAAAAACATGCTTTTCTTTCTCTGGCTGTGTTTAACCTGATCGGGTTGCCCACCTGGCCCACCTGGGCAACCGCACGGGCAGGTGCGCTGGCAGAGGTGGCAGAGGAGCATGAAGCGGCGGGGGCAAAGCCTGTGCAGGCCAGTCCTGCAGCCACACGCGCGCACCCGCGTTGGGCTGTGCAGCCGTCTGCCGAGGAACGTAGAGACCTGCCTTGAGGAAAGGAGAAGAGGATCTTGCACAGTGCTCTGCAGAGAGCAGTTCTGTGCTGGAAGGATGGAGAGGAGCGTGTAGGTTCTGCTTCCATATTTTGTTCTCTTCTCTTTGTGCATGAGCTGCTTTGAGCTCCCTGACCATCACCCTGAGACTATAATTTACTCTTGACTGAAGAACAATGAAAACAACATCATTTCCCAAGAAGACTCATGGCAATTGTATGAGCTCCATCTGATAAACAAATAAGTATACATAATTTCTCTCCGTGTCTTTCCATTATTTCAGCCGGAGAGCATGTGCCAGAAGTGGATGCTGGCCGTAAAGCACTGTCTACCTATGACTTGATCTCAAACGCTGTCTTCCTCTTTAAGTTTTGCAAAATGGAAACAAATCCTCATTTCGCATCAGTTGATAGCTCAGTTGGAAGTGGAACAAATTAAATTGAATAAGGACTGCTTTAATTCTGAACAACACTGTCCACTCACTGTTTTAAAAAAGTTTTGCTAGTCCACTTAAAATGCTTAGACTAACTCCCTTTATTCTTTCTATCCAGGCAAATCCTTTTATAAGGCGAATGAAACCCCATCCCTTGGTCTGAAAACAGTCACGACTTCATTTCATATGACCTGCAGCCCTACAGGGAAGGTAAGTTGATATTAATTCATTTTTGTGGTATTATTGGATAATTCTGATATACTGAAATACTAAAAAAAGTTCCTCACCTCTGCCTAAAAGGACACACAGTAACTTCCTGTAAAACTTGTCACTGATGACATGAAATAGCATTACTGCTTGTCAGGAAAGCTGCTATAGTTTAATTTCTGTGGTTGAACATTATAATCCAAGGGCAAAATTCTGTGTTTCTAATGGGAATTAAAGCTGTGTAACCAAGAGCACCAAGTGGTCCCTAACAGCAGAATCTGGACTATTGTTTTTTAGATTTATGTAGTGGTTTATGCCTATCCCAAATGCTGTCTGCTGGTAATTTCTGCTGCTATTGTTGCTTAAGGTCATCTATAAATGCAAAATGTCTCTCAGTGGGTACTTGACAGCAGTAACCTAGATAAATATTTTCATTTACATAAACATTGTCTTAACATTTCAGAAACTGTAGTAAATAGTCTCAAATCCCAGAAGCCATCTAGACATTGCGAGAATTACATTGTTTCTTGAAAAAGATTGATGTACTGTATTATTTCATTGGTCACAGTCCAACACAAGAGGGTGGACTGATGAAAGAGATGCTTAACACATCCAGGGTTTGTGTTGCTTTCTTTTTTCTAACCGTGCTAATAGATGAATTTCCATTTGTTTTTCAAATTTTTATGTACCCTTACGCAATAAAAGATAATCTAACTGGACAGGAGCGAACAGTGGAGACCAACTGGCTTTTAAAAGCAAATCCAAAGCCAAGAAACCTCTCTATAATTGCCACGATGTACTAAAAAGAAATGAAATTACTTTCTTCCTACTTGAGAGCACAAGCATGGGTATTTTATTAAAAATGGATGCCCCTCAGAGCTCAGTAAGTTCACATGTGAGTAGCCGCAATCCTCTATACTTTGTTGTACGTGCTCTTCACGGAGGAAATGTACTCCTACGAGACCTCTTGGACTCAGACAGGTTCTTCACCCATGTAATGCTGCACCACGGGCCTGTGCCAAAACCAACCAGGCTCCAGGCATTTCAGAGAGGCTAAAGCTAACAAAAAATACACTAAATATGGTGAGAGTAGTTTGCATTTGTTCTCTGTAACTAACATCTTGTAAGATCAAACAAGAAAGAGACCCTTTCCGCACACAGGCGCTTTGACTCCAAGGATTTAGGTTTGTTTTGAAAAAGCGCATGTATGCGAACAGATCCAGAGGGGCCTTGGGTCACCGCCGAGGCGATCCCTGCTTGTGCTTACACGGCGTGAGCTGAGCGCTGCTCTTTGCAGCTGGGCAGGGCTGCCTCCTGCTCACTGTCCAGCCTGAAGCCTTGTAGATAATGAGGTTTAGGTGGAGTAGATGTGGCTGAATATATATCTAGTACAGGTTCACTGACACGCTGTCTTCCAGGGTTGCCATGTCAGCCTAAGAAAGAATGAAATAAATGTGAGGAGGTGAATATCCCTTACTTGGGATACTGATGTCCTGTTAAAAGAGAAATCCAGCATCCAGCCATCAGTTGCCATTGCCTCTGCATGTCTTTTCCAGGCCTTGTGCTCTGTGTACATTTTGCAGCCGCAGCATGAGTGCGTGTTGGAGCAAAGCCCTCTGAGCAATTGCATTGTTGCTGTGGTCTGTTTATACTGAATCTCAACAGCTAATCCTTCTAATCCTCAATTATTGTAGCCAATACTGTAGCTGTTCAGAATTAGCTGACAGCGTTCGTGTAGTTCACACTTAATTTAAATCACCATTGTTTTATTATGAGTTCCCCGTATGACCAAATGACTTGACTCCATGTGAACACATTACAAATTTACTCTAAGTATGGGCCTGCAAGCCCATGCACACATATACGTAGGCGTCCGTGCACGTGTCTGTTTTACATGTTTGCATTATGATTTAGAACTGACTCATGGTGTTTGGTGTTCAGCCTGGGGCACTTGAAAGATAGTTTCTTTTCATGAAGGACTGATCATCCTACAAAAAACAAGCCCCCCCTGATAAGGGGCTCAGATTTTGCATCTGGATCCATTAGTCATTTCTAAAAATCTAGGGCAGATTTCCTTACAGTCGGGGGTTCTTCTGTGCTCTGTCACGGGCCACAAACTGGGATTAAGCAGGGACCTTCAGGAGTTAGAGGTGTCTTGGCTCTTCTCTTCCTACTGGGCAGATGTTCATTAGCTGGTGTTCATCAGTTGTGATGTGATTACAGGTCTCAGGGGCCCAGACAACCATTTTATAGATACATATTTTGCCAGCAGAAAGAAGAAACACAATTCTTTTTGCTTTCTTAATCTGTAATATTAAGTGGACGACTACTGACCTAAATCTCCTACAGTCTCTTTTGGAGAAGGTGCTTCTCTGTGCTTCGTTTCCTCTCTCTGTGGGGGAGTGTGGCAATTCCTGCCGTCGACTGCAGAAACTCCTGTCTCCCAACTATGATTTCACTGGTTTGAAACTGCAGCTTGTGAGTTAGCTCCCGGCCTTGCACCCAGCCATGAGCATGTAGCTTCCCCCAAAGCTGCTGGACTTTCAGATTCCTCAATTTTAACTGGGCTTTGCCCACTGACTAAGATGTTCAGACAATATAATCGTGACTTTTCTGAGTATTCTGTGTTTACCGCAGGATTTTCAAGAGATTGACTGTCCAGGATCTATAAGATCATATCTATATTAAAATGCTATGAAATAGATTAAATGCCCTGATGCTCTTTAACCCTGGTTTTGTCACTGTGTCCAGCTAGTGATGGAGCTGAGGCCCAATTGCAAAGTTACACTAGTACAACTTGGTGATGACAACACTGCCAAGTAAACTTCATGGGGTATAATCTGTCTTTCACAGAGTAATTTCCATTAAATTCAATTTCCTGCATCATTATATTGTAAAGAGAGAGGAATCTACTTATTCACAAATTGCTTTGAAGACTCAGCGCAGAGGCAGTAAATTACACTCATTTGATTGCTAAAGCGCAGAGGATAGAGAAGGCCCTTAATCATCCTTAAAAAAATATTTTACTGGGTTTTATTTTATATAGTACTCCTTCCAGGTATCTGACATATTGTACAATGTAAGCCAATAAAATAAATATTTAACAAAACAAATATTTAAGCATAATTAGCCTAGGTGGGACAAGAAAAACTATAATTAAGTACAGAAAAGGAACAAAGAAAGGAGCATTTGCTTCAAAAACAAGGGCAGGGATTAAGACCTGGGAAGGTCCTGCACTGAGTTTTTACAAGTTAAATAATCTTCTGCCTCTCTGTCTAGATCTAAGTGTCCATGCTTAGCGAGCGGCCGGGACAGCGAGTTCAAGTCTCTGTGGCTGAAAGGGAGCCTAAGCAAAGAACAGTGTTTTCTTGCCTGTCATCCATTTGCATATGCCAGCAGCCATACTGAAAGCGTCCTCTGTCCGCGGCTCCGTGCAGGGTGAGACACCGATCCACCACTCCTTCTGGCTTCTCCACAAGCAAACTGGGAAGTGGAAAGCGAAACTGCCCAGGGCTGCCCCACGCCAAAGCGGAGGAGGCTGCTGCTCTGCGCTTGCATTTCCCGAGGCTCTCCCTGAGCGCCGCTGGACATGTGCACGAGAAAAGGCAGCTGGGTATTTTTAGATACCAGTTGTATTTTCCCCAGCCTGTTTCTGTGGCACACTTTACATCGCTGCCTAATTTGACAAAGGGTGATAAAGCAGGATTAGGGGACAGCATGCTGAAGCGTAGAAATTCATTTGGGAACGGTAAAATGCTTTTCAGCTTGAGGCTGCTGTGCTGTGCTATTTCAGAGATGAGCCGGTGTCTTATATTCCCAGCATTGGTTATCTGTCAGTGTCAAAAAAATATTCAGAAAGGCCTCTTGGGACCGCCGTCTTGCTAACACACCACACATACAGCTCAAGCAATCTATGGCCTGCTGAAACCACTTCTGTTTGACCATCTACTGCACCGCTCCTGACCAAAATACTTAAATACCGATTCAGAAATGTCACAGCTAAACTGCCATGGTGCTCGATGAGGCTACGTTACCTCAATTTGTCAGGCTTTCTTAGAGTTATTTGTCAGGCTGAATTATCCGTTGGGCTTTTTAGAATTACCCAGATTAATATTTGTAGTGGAGAGAGAAAAAAGAGAGTTAATTTATGGCAGCAAAGCATCACTTGTGAAGGGGCACTGCTGTTCTGCAGGCTGACATTGCCTATCTGTTCCAAAAGAAATTTTGCCAACTACAGTCAACATGTTTGCACATTTACTGAAATGTGTGGATTTTTCTCATTTCCACAGTGTCAGTATATTCCTGCAATGAAAACAATTTCAGACACCCAGCCCCTCTGACCCCTGCTACAAACTGGACTGTTATGCCAAGGGGAAAATGCTGGAGAGATGCTGCCTTGAAGGCACCAAAAAGGCCATTGCAAGAGGAAGTCCCTGATACACCTCAGAATTTTCTTTGCTGCTTTACAAGAGGCACCTAAACCATGCATTGAAGGCATGTTGCCTTCAGTGCATGGCAACACCATAGGCCCTTTCTGCATTAGGATGAAAGAAGTTCAAGTAATTTGTTAAGAGACCAAACTCATCAATACCCAGCGTTTTGGGCTTCACACGTAGGACATGTGAAGTCACACCGAAGCCTCTTCTCCGCCTGATGAGGAGCTGGAACCTACGGTCTCCAGCACTGAAGTTCAGGGCTCCTGGTGCAAGTCTTTTATCCTGGTCCAGGTGGTTTATCCTCTCTTTTCTGACCATAAATGCCACCTTGGAGCTTCCTTTCCTTTTGAAACTGGGGGATGCAGCTTCTGAGAAGATGGCCCTTAGTGAGCTCATTCTCAACCAGTTCTGCTGATGACCACCACTTACCCTATGAAGACTGCTCAGCCCTGTGCCTTGAGAGTGTGCCTCACACTCTGTCCTTAATCCTTGCTTGGCAAAATGTCCCAGGGAACAGTAGGAGTTTTGACTGAATGAGGTTTCTAGGATCAAGCCACAAATAAATGATGTTTGTTGCCTTGCAGTCATATGGAACTTGTCTGATCATTGTAAAAATGAGTTAATACTGAAGCTGAGAAAGAACAGGACACTAAATTATCATTGTAGTGTACAGAAAAAAACACCAAGTGTTCAGATTTCCATTGCAAAACTGCTCTTTTTATGCTAGTGTTTTCACAATGGATCAGCCTGAAACTTGGCTCTGAATGGGAAAATGTGCCCCTTTGAGCAAATGAGCTTCTAGTCTGTATGCTTGTTTGTAAAACTTGGCGAGCAGGGGAGCCTAAAGCCTTAATTAATGTCACTTGTGATATTAAGAGGCAAATAATAGAGCAGCAAGTCAATTTGCAAAGGTGAAGACAAAAAGGCAACGGGGAGCATTAAAACGGTTGTCTCAGTTCCTATGGATTTCCGTAAGACTCACAAGCAATGCTTTGAAAAAGCGGGGAAAGGAGAACGCAATTTTGCCCTCTTTTTTTGTTTTGTTTGCAGAGTCTCAGGCTAATTGTCCCATGTAAACAGTTCATTTGATAGAGGAGGAAGTTAGGTCTATTAAGTTGCTCAACAACTTCAGTGTTGAATTTATTGCAATGTTTGTTTTAAAATAGATCTGCATGTTTCGCATAAAATACTTTCAGATTTGAGATTGTTACTTTCCAAACCATCCAAGACTCAGCTGGTTTGTTACACATTTAAAACTCAGCTGGGTTTTGTTGAAAAGTTTATGAGCTCTTCTTCTATTCTCTAAATAAAGCTGAGCATCCGAGTGAGAACTGGGGTTTCTGACTTGGCTTGAGTCCGTATGCAAAAGCTTTATCTATCATCTCAGACAATAGAGAACTATGAACCCTGGAATACAAAACTGATGAGACTCTCACAGCACAAGGTGCTTCCTCATTTCTGACCTTTCTCTCACTGAGTCAGACACAGTATTTGCCAAGCAGGGCTTAATTCAGGTCAAACACAGCCACCATGAGCTTTGAGAGAAGTGGCAAAGTCCAAATTTCCAATACAGATAACTTGCATTCCCTAGAAACCCACATAATCTTTCTTCATTTCCCAACTTGAAAAATGACCGTAGGTACAAACACTCCGAGGTCTTTGACTGCCTGGGAATTTGGATCTTTGAGGAAGTTAATGGGATTACCCAAGTGACGAGGGACTTACTCACGTGAGAAGAGGTTTAGGAGGGCTATCCCTTAACTCGGCAATGACGTTCTGCGTGTGCGTCGGGAACGATTCAGTTTGCATTACTCCTTCTCAGCCGCTCTACGCCATTAGACTTAAACAGGCTATTCTCAGAGAAAAGGAGAGCCTAAAATGGCAGTGGTTTTTACTCTGGTCATGCATCGCTTGGCTTTGTCGGAGCGCCGGTGTAGCGTCAATCCTGGAATCCCGCTAAGCGAAGCGGCTGTTGTCTTTTTTGCCCCTGGACATCTGGTCACACTGTGGCTACAGCTGTAGATCTGGCACCTACAGCAACTTCTCAGGCTGAAATTTACAGTGTTTATTTTAATATTTTAAAAAGTAAACCTTTCTCTCTGAAAGACTCTAAAAATTAAGAGAAAAATGTGGATTTTTCCTCAAGAGTCAGCATGAAATGTCTTAGAAAAGAAAGGCAGAAAAAATTTGTATCTGACAGATAATTATATTTTGTAAAAGAAAAGCAAGAATGAATTAGAACTTTAGCCAGGTATAAGTATTCCCATATCAAGTGATCTCCTTATGCACTGATGTTAAGAGCAAAACAGAGCAGTGTCTCTGATTTGGTGTCTGAAAACAGAGTTGTTATTCTCTATAGCACAAGCATGGCCACGCATTTTGCTGCCAACATGTTGTTTTTTTCAAATCTCTGAAGTGCTAGAGTACTATTATGTAAAAGCAAATATTAGTGTTTTAGATAGATGGATCTATCTATTTAATAAGTTTCTGCTGTGCAAATATTTGTGTTACAGAGGATTTTAAGTATTTTAATTTTTTTGTAAGTTTTATTTTCTTTTTAAAGTAAAGTAGCAGGAACCGACTGTTCTGGTAGTATTACATAAACTAGTACAAAGCCCATGTCACGAGCTAAAACTGCCAGACACCTGGGTTTGGTCTGGACAGTCCATGTTTCTGTGCATCTCAGGGTGACGGTCAGATGTCGAAGCCGGGGTGCAGCCCAGCCCACTAACAAGGTGGCCATACCTCGAGCATAGCTCAGAGGCAAGCTGGAAACTTCACTCTGCTCTGAATGTCACTCTTGCCCATCTTCCCAGGTGCAGAGGGGACAAATCACTGCTTGAGGCTTAGCTGAAGCCAGGCTCCTCACAGGGAGGCCGGGACTGCAGTTACATTCCCTGAGAGTTTACTCAAATTACTAGTGGATACCCATTATCTCGCAGAACTCGCTGACGTTATTAATGCTGAAGTCTATGGGGATGCAAACAGGTATTTGACAGAACTGTGAGGGCAGAGGTGATTAAGCTTCCAATGTCCTCCAAATTTGTATCTTGGCTACAATTCAGCCTCCGAGTAGACAAAGAGATGAATAGCACAAGTGCTAGTCCTGTCCCCCTTCTGTTGTACCATTAGATACCACTGCTGTCAGCTGTGCAGGCAGCCTCGGCACAGACGCTGAGAGAGTAAGCAAGGGAAAAAGGTGTGGAGAATGACTAAAATACAGCGGTGGTTGTATTGAATGATCCGATTACCTTGGTTTCTCAAGTAAGGTGAGGCTGCATCATACCAGGAGGCCAGGTAAAAGAAGTAGGGGAGGTTTAGCAAGAAACTCCTCTTAAAGCAGTGCTTTGTGCAGATCTGTAGTACAATTCATTTCTTTAAAGAGTGACGTCCCTTTGATAAGCTGCCCGGGAGAGGAGGAGGGTGCTGAGATAGGGCTACCTGGGCTGCGAGCAAAGCCCCGCAGCTGGCCACCCGCCTTGAGCTGGGGGCTATCGCCGCTGCTTCATCGGCGCCTGCAGCCACGTCCCAAATGGGCATCTGGTGCCAGCACCGCACGGCGTGACCCTCGCCTGGTCTGAAGCCATTTCTGTAACACTTTGTTCAGTCGTCTTCAAGCAGCTGCTTTAAAATTGTTTCAGAAAACCAAAGTAAACGCCCCTCCGGAGTGAGCGGTTTTGTTCTCCTGGATCCCGGGGAACACAGGGAGAAAGCGAAGGAGCTGGCTGCAGCGCAGGGGCTGCGGTGCCGCTGGCCAGGCGCTGGCCTCGCCTCGGCCCCCAGCCCTGCTGTGCAGCCCTTCGGCGTTGCTTTGCAACCGAGAAGCCTGAAAAAATCCTCAGCCAGACTCTACAGTTGTGGGACGGAGGAAGAATTTGTTTGTTTGCCTAAGATCTGACAGAGTTACAAACCCTAGGGTACATCTCTCTCCAAGCTGATAAGGCCTCTATTTGATTTTTTTTTTTTTAAGGGATTATCCATACCATTAAGCAAAATACACAACAGTCAACCTATTTATGTCTGATTATAGCTTTGCTTAGACCACCTGAAGCATGCAATAATTGCCTTAAACTGCATTTCCTGATGAGCCATTTATTGCGTTTCTAAAATATAAAATACTTATGAGGGAAAAACCTACAACAAAATCCAAGAAAAAATGGGCAAGAGGGTTCATTTTTTGTGCTGGCACTCTTTAATATACACCGTTTGCCATTCTAACAGCCAGTCCAAAAGCTCCATTTCCACTGAAAAGCTTTTAAGGCATTTTAGCTTTTTTGGTTAAAGACCAAGCACATTGATTTCTACTTCACAGCTTTTTCACAGAAAAAGAAGATATAATGCAGACACGTGGTTCTACAGCCTTCATTATGACTGTCTCTGTTTTGGCATACAGTTTGATTTATGTGTTATCTTTTCCCATCTGTAAAGTATGTTGTTTCCCTTACACACACATTCACATTAGAGAAAACAGAAGGATGAAGTATGGTTTAGTGAGGCAGGATGTCAAGGCACAGTAAACATTAAAAAAAAAAAAAAGAGGAAAAGACTTAGCAGAATAAAAGCGAGAGGGTTTTTTTTGTCTTTGGTGACAATAAAGGGTTTTGACATATGGCCTCTATCCATGGGAACAAAAATACTTAGCCTGAAAAATCCCATAGAGGTCTGTGTGACCAATTTCAAGGCAGATGAAAAAAAATTCTTCCAGAAAATAAGCAAATGAGCTGTTTGCAGTGCAACAAATGCCTACAGTACTAACACGAATTGTGAAATCACTGGCTGTGACTGATCAGAGTTCATTAAAAATAAATCTTGGCCCAGCAGTTTTAATAAACAGAATGAGCAATAAAGGCAGCAATGATTCGCTTTTTCTCATGCAGAAAACTGTCTGATTTTGCATTTTTCACTCAGCCAAAGGACTTCCGCTGAATAAAACTGATCTGGCATCCAATGTAAAAATTCAGGTCTCATCTTTCTGGGGGTGAGAAGAAGATGGGAGACAGCAGCTTTGTCAACCCTTCAGAGCCTTTCAAATTGAACTTTTTTTAGAATTTATTTTGGCATTTAAGACTTTGTGGGGAAAAAAAAAATCAAAGCCACGTTTTCTGTTCTGCCTGCTGAGGAAAGGTTGAGAACACAGGCGTGAAAGAGAGCTCTGCTCGCTCCTGTCGAGGACAGCTCTGCCTGACGGCTGAAGGATCGCTCACATGGAGCCGAGTGTTACCTTGGCTGGAAAACTCACCATAGAGACCAAAGGCAAAGCAATTTTGGAAACGCAGATACTGTAACGGCATTATATATGCACCTCAGCGGGCCAAGGAAGGAACGGATTAATGACCTGGCCTGGAAATACGGTCTGCATTTGACTGTGCTCCGTCACATGTGGCGGCTAAGAAAATTTGATGGAAAAGGCATAAGAGTTACCAGGTCTGTGCTGCTCAGAGGGACGAGCACCGAGGTGCTAATGCTGCCCCAGAAGTCGGCTGCTGAAGGGCTCCAACCTCCGCCTCGGGGGGAGCAGCACTTAGCAATGCCGGGCACGGGCCACGCAGCCCCGGCACAGCCTGAACGCCTTCAGAAGTGCTACAGGTCTGATCTGGCACCTAGAAGAGAAATCCAGCCGAAGCTTGCTGCTTTCTGGTGCAGGAAAAAGGGAGCAAGTGGCACGTAGGCACAGCGCAGGGGTGAAACGGTCGCATGCTGCCTCTGCATTTTTGCTGTTATTTTAATTTTCTTCCTCATACAACAGCAGCAGCAAACGGACAGACTCGGTCCCAGAACACAGTAACATGTCTTCGTATTATTTATGGCACACACAATGCAAAACAAATAGGTCATCTACTAACGCTAGCACTTCTCTGGCACTGGGACACAGAGAGCAGCGAGAGTGGGTGGACCTCGCTGGTATGACAGAACTCCAGTTACAGAAAAGCTGTCCAGAAAGAAATAGCGAGAAGGGGAATGAACATGGTCGGGATTATTCTTTCCCTCCTCGCCATCCTTGCCACCTTCCTTCTCCATTGCTGTTTCCACATAATCCCAAGTCTGGTTGCACCCTTGAGGAGCAGAAATCCCTATTAGAGCTCATCTGACCCTACAAACTTTTTGTAGCTCAGGAAGCCAGCTCCTGAGAATTACGCTGTTCGTGACAGCAAGCATTTATCAGTAGCAACACCATCAGCAGCAAGCTCCCCCGTTAAACTAAGCACACAGAACAAGCTGAATATTGGCGTGGCAAAGATGACTGCTCTAAGCCAAGATCACGCAAGCTCCAGCCATCCTCTATCAGGCGATTTCCACTTTTGGGTAGGGCCAGTGCCGAATTCACCGTGGAGTCAAAGAGACAAAGGTGTAGTTATCTTGGTCTAAAGCCCAAAGGAGTGGGTGGAAAGTCACACACTGGTTTCAGTGTGCTTTGGATCTATCTGTAAGTGGGGAGGAGCAGGCACAGAGTACTCTGTGGACCTGCCATAGCGGCCCTAGATTTTGGGGAAATCTCTCTTTTAAATCAAAACACTTGCCGTGCAAGGGCAAACTCAGCGTGCATGTGCAAGAAGAAGTGATGCCTGGAGGGTATGGGTCATTTATACCCCAAGGAAAGACACTCACTAGAATAAATGGTTTTAATGAAGGAACAATGTTTACTTTTCCTTTGCTGCAGCAGAACACAGAGCACCTTCATGAAAGGTCCTCGAGGTTAAATAAACTATACTTAGTCAAATACTTTACAGTTAAAACCCAGGGCTGCTCCTGCGCATGAGATCAGGTCTTCGTTATTCTCCTGGGTATAATAACTTGTGCAGCTTATTCCTTTGCACCTTGTATCTCTAATTTAAAAAGGCAAGTATATGAAAGGCTACCATAAGACGGACACATGTCTGCAGACATGTTAAGGCTTTGTATGTTCTGATGATCTTTCATCACTGAGGTTTCTCACGTACAAGGTGTTGGGCAAGAACTGATCCTACAAGCTGCCAGCGCATGCACGGAGGGGTACATCACACACCTATTTTCAGGACTTCTCTTTTGAAACTTGATTTTGTTGACTATTTTCATTCATTTTCTCATCAGTGGCAATATGATGACTAATAAATGAGGTTATGTCTTGTAAATTTGATAGTAGCAGCCTGCTGCAATAATTTCTGTCCTTTAAGCTAGCCAGAGCAGGGGGTTTTTTTGCCTGCCTTTAGCTGTACAGCCTACTCCCTAAAATGTTCCCCCTCATTTTGATTTGATAAAGATCCCTGTTTAACCATTTTATAGGCCTTAGATGAAGGACAGTCCCGGATTACCAAATCCGAGGAAGATTGTGGGGAGAGGAGAGCAGCACCGCTGTATTTTTCCAAACAACCTATTACGGTAACGAGCACTCCCCCGCAATATTTGCTGACAGATGTTCAAGGCTTGGAAAAAAAACTTGCTTTCAGCTGATGGCCGTACCACCACTTTTGAAATAAGTGTTAGTTCCAGGCTCCTGAGTTCACGAGGGCAAAGAAACAGCAGAAGGAAAGCAGATGAACAGGGTAACGAGGGGGAAGAACAAAATGGCAAAATAAAACCTTGGTGCTGACAGAGCCTGCAAACGTAATCTCTCCTGGGCAGCAGGGAAGAAAAAGAAGATAGAGCTGGATGTGAAAGAGCTGGAGCAGTGACCTTCAAGCGGCTGTGCGTGGCTCTGAAGTTAACCCACCACGGAGGTCCAAACTTCCCACCAGGTCTTCTTGGACATTGAGTATTTAGTTGCCGCATACGTGCCCTGACAGTGCCCAGGAGGAGCTGGGGACGGATACCCCTTCTCAGGGCACTGAGAGGGCACCTGTGGGGCACGGGCCGTGCCGGGGGAGGATAGGGACCTGCGCTTTTGTGGAGCCTGTACAGCTGTTTGAGCACAAAGAGATGAGTCCAAGGAGTCTGGGTGACACCAGCAGGAGGTCTCCCATTAGGTGATCCAGTTTATCAGTCCTGGCTGTGGCTTGGGGCATAATCCTGCCCTGGACAACAGAAATCATCATGGACGAACTTGCTAGGATGGACAAAATCACTAAGCTGTTTGAGTCCTGCTGATGCCAGTGGGAATTAGGCAAGCAGTCGGTTTGAATATGAGGTGTTGCATGAACTAGGCATGTCAGCAGTCCTCAGTTGCTTCTGAATTCCTGGTTCTCAGCTAGGATTGGTTTCGCATCTGGCATAGCCTGGATTTTCTCTGAGGCTACTAAAGCTTATCCAGCTATAGCCTGAGCAACTGGAGCACGCTGGGGAGGATTAATCCAGAGCAGTGAGACTTCTTGTTGTGGCCAGTTTGGGTTTTTTTGTTTTGTTTTGGTTTGTTTTTTTTTTTTTTTATTAATATGACAGAGGTATGTGTGTAGGAACTGGAAATCTTGGGAGTGTATCCATTTCGACACACTGTTTGTTGGAAGGAGTTTCTCTGCTCGTGGGCAGACTGTAACAACATAAGGATAATCCCTTTCTGTCTTTGCTTCCGTCTTCCTCTGTCCCAAACCGGCAGGAGTGACTGGAAAGACTATTCACAGTCTTTCTCAAAATGTCCCTTGCCTTGCCTTGCTTTCCCTTCTTTTCCCTCATATTGCCAGCTCAGATATCTATTAAACAGTAAAAACGCTTATTTAATCTGAGGTTCAAAGTAAACTAGCTGTGCTATCACCTTGTACATATCCCTATCTTCTCTTGCAGCGTGGGAGTACTTGTTTACTCACTGCGAATGTTGCAGTGATGTGCATGGCTACTTTAAAAAAAAATTGAATCAAAGCATTAATAATTTACCACTAAGTAGCATTCATTTCTGTAAAGTTGCATCCATACCCCAAAATGTTGTATGAGCAGCAGATTGCTGAAGATACGAAAATCAATATAAGACTAACAAGCAATGTTAATTTTCAGCTCTAACAACCTTGACATTACCTGTTTAAAGGTGCAGACACGTAGTTTCTACACTGTTAGTCCGGAAGATGGATTAATTAAATAAAAGTCAGCAACATGTGGGGTTTTTTTCTATGCGCAACACTTTTTGCAAATAACGTTCCCTAAAAGACAGGCAAAGCTTAGACGTTTTCCTTTTCTACTGATGAATCATCTGGCCACTTGGATAGACTGAACTAATGGGAATTCCAGTAGCCTGGGCCCTGTATACCAGAGAGAAAGAGAGATGTGTAACATGAGGGAGAGTGTATCGTGTGTGTGTGTGCGCACGCATCCCTCCCTCCACACATACATCCAGTTTTGACATATTAAAGCAATACTAGACAGGAGAGGAAAACTCTAGACGAGGAACTATTCACCCCGTTGTCTCTGTGGCTGTGGAGGTAATTGTGATGAATGGCGCTAGAAAAGTTTTTGAGTTTTATGGAAGCACTTTGGCCCTACTTTTTTTTTTTTTAATTGAATACTTAGCACTCTAGCAAAGGCAACAATGTTTTCCCAGGGTGTACTGGAGGAAGAATGTCTCAAAATGGAAAAAATAAGTACAGTTTCCATGATTTATGCCATTTACTCTGCAAACATAATATGTAGAGCAGAACTTTGGCAGGTGTTAATCAGTATATTTTTCTTCGCACCAGTAGAGCTGCTTCAGCTTACACCAGCTGAGAATCTGGCTCCATGTATTAAATAAAAAAGTGTGTCTGGCTTCTTGATCTTTTGTAGTAGACACACAAAACTGTTCGCTATTGAGCTGTGGGCTTGAAAAGCGATCTCACTTCTCAGTATTGGCAGCAGGCTGGAGAAATGGGGACATGGTGTGCTGAGCTCCTGGGTAGAAGAAATGTTTTCTTTCAAACCATAACGACCTTTTTGGCCATCTGAAGGAATATGTTCGAGCTTCTTTGGCAAGCAAAGGTGGGACACTAGCCAGTTACTACATGAAGGCTTTGAAGATGGAGGGAATAATAAAAAGGGAAAAAAAATTAAAGAGGAAAATCTTTTTGTTCCCAGATGGGTAGCTAAGGGGGTAACCATTCATCTCTCTGCTTTGGAAGCAGAAACACAAATTGACCTGATACCTCAAAATCAATGCCTTTTTTTGTCTGTTCCATACCTCAGATGTTGTGTCTGGTTTTTACATGACCACAATGTTTTAAAATAGGTGCAGTTAGCTGCCGAGAGTGGCTTGAGGTGGTATTTCTGATCTATAAATGGCTCTAGACCGACCTCTTTGGAAGATGGTGTACACTGTAATAAGTAAATCAATTGAAACCCTGCCTGATATTCCTGATTTACACAATGTGGGGAAGAGACAGGACATAATTTGGGGGAAGAAATCAGAGATTCCTGGGGGAAAACAGGAACATTGTTTTGGCAGAAATGCTACAGATGCACATGTGTATTAGTAATAGAAACTGTCATTTGCAAACAGCTGCTATCAGAAAAAAACAAGTGAAAAAGTAGGGAGAAGCTGGAGGGAAATCGGAGAGTTTAAGAAATATATGCACACTATTTATTTTTTCTGATCCTTAAACAAACTTCATTTAATCAAGACGATTACTCAGGATATGCACAGAGAAGTTCTGGTTCTTATGCACTGAAACATGAAACAAGATTTTCATAATGTGAAGCTCCTGTGAGATCTTAAGGTCACAAAAAAAGTGAGCTTTATATAACGAATTTTGGGGGAAAGGATATGAAAGCTTGATGGGTTTGAATGTCAAAGTCTGGTGTCCACTGACTGAATGCTTAGATGTTGCAATTGTTTGTTTTGGAAGGAATACACTTTTGAGTATACAGAACACGCTATTTTAAAGATTAGATCTCTCCTTAATAAGAAATATTTTCTTACCCCAGAATTTTATTCTATCAGAGTGATCTTTAAACGACGTTTTCTGTTATTAGAATTTGACCTAAACTCCTGAATAGCCCCATTATGTCCAGCGACCTCATTCTTACCAGGTTTTACAGGTCAGTGGTGAATTAAGCAGCCAGCTTCCTGCTAATTAATCCTATTTAGTTAAAGAACTGTTAGACTGCATTATCTTATCTCTGATAAAAGGAAGTTTTTACAGGATTGGCACCAGATTACTGTTATGAATGACAACCCTCCATCCAACTTTGACAAACAGTACATGAGCAGAAAGGCAGAAGAGCAGAAAAAGAGGTCGGCACACAAATGCCATCTTGTTCTTCACTGTTTCCCCATGACATGAACGACCAGAGTTATTCCAGCACCCGGGCAGCTTTGAAATTATACAGCCCCCAAGCCTTCCTGCCCGGCAAGGCACTGCGTTTTGCTATGCCAGAGTCCCGGTGTTTTGTCAGAAACCCAGGCCCTCAGTCGGTGCGACTGCAAATGGGAGAGACAGACGAAGCCAACGGCGTATTTGCGTACACGGTCCTCATTTTACTCCAGAATAGCAGCAGCCCGAGAGAACTGAAACCCACTGTGTGGCAGGAAGCCTCTATCAAAATAGCTGATACTGAGATTGCACAGTTTGCTATAATTGTGAGGCCCCAGAGGAGCCTTTTCTATGTCAAGTTTTGAAATCAATGGGTAGCGCTAAATATAATGGAAGGTGAGCTCTTGTGGAAAACACCTGAGTACATAAAGGGTAGGGCACTCAATAACTGGAAACCAGATAGCAGAAATGTATTTGGTGGTTCTAGTCCATGTTGGGTGAGTTATATATGTACCAATAGGTTTATAGCTGCTTCTCTGTTTTTTTTTTTTTCCCCCTTTTTCTTTTTGCCTTTCACTGCTCACCACCATTATGCCTTTCACTACTTTATTGTATGGTCTGGAGTGATGTGGACAAAGTCTATGACAAGCAGGGTTTACCCTGCCAACAGGCATGTCTTGGGAGCGGGGCAGGGAGGGAGAGGAGGAAGGAGAGAGAGGTGTTTATAAACGGCCTCATTTTTACTGATATTTACGTATCAGATGAAATTTACAGAGCTACGTCTATGAAAAGCACACATTTAATAGGACAGCCGTTGGCATGGGGGAACAAGATTAGCCGTTCTGGGGACTGGTGAACAATGGATGTATTTTTGTCTGAGCTGCTTGAAATAACCCACCCTCGCGGCTCCTGTGTCACCCCGTCCAGCGTGCTTTTCTGCCGGGAGCTGCCAGCACCCCAGCACCGGCAGCACCTGGCCACCCCAGCCGTGGTACCTGGCTTCGACCAAAGGCTGGGCAGATGCTGCTCCCAGGATGCTGGCAGGAATGAGCATGGGCTGTAAAGATGGGTCTTCACTCTGCTCAGGACGGGGAGGACCACGGCTGGGGGAAGCCCTTAGAAACTAAAGAATTAGAAGTGAAATCATGTACACAGAAAGTTTTTGAAATCCTGGGCCCTTCCCTAGGGGCACTGAGACATTTTTGTCTGTTGGATACCATCAACGAGCCCAACCATTTGTGGTTTGTGCCTCTCCTTAGTATGAGAATAGCAAATCCTTGGTAGATATTTCAGATGTAGCGGGGGGAAAACTGCCAGATATTTAACGGTAACTGCTGCATTTCTGCTGTTTGGGGTGAGTAGGAAGTTTAGTTTTAACACTTTGGGCATCTCAACCACCAAAAGAAGACGTACGTTAGCTAGCAAGAGGAACAAAAGAGGCAATTGTTAAGTAAGGACTAAGTTAGGACATCAGCTCCGCTAAACACTGTTTCTAACAGCTAAACATCCCTCATTTCCCCTGAAAAGGACCGCTGCCTGCTAGAGAGTGACCACGGGCTCCAAGCACATGCCAGGCCCAGGCCTCAGGGAGGTGTAATTAAAACCAAAAGATAATGAAGAGCTCTTCAAATGGGTTGGCAGCAGGTGATGATACATTAAATTATACGTCTTGTGATGAATTACTCATGTATTCTAAGGTGTCCAAAATTAGTTTAAAGAGTGTCTTTTCAATAGCACAAGAGATATGTGAAGTAAATCTTCTGCACTAAGTTTACATTGAAAGACCATAGAATGTCCCCATTTCTTTATGTAGGAATAAAAACACACACAAGAAAAAGAGACGATGAGTAAGAGGGGCTTAGGATACGTGAACAGCTTCTGCTGTTGTGTGGCTGTAGTTTGTCTGGCCTGTGTCTGAGGGCTGCAAACGTCTTCCTCATTAGTAGGTACAGAAGAATTATGAACTGCACTTAAATGTACAGCATTTGCCCAGTGATAGAAGGGAAGAATCACATATATTCTGGAAAAAGCAAGAAATAGTTTGAGAAACAAATTGTTTTCATGTTAAAAATGATAAGTTTTGAAAGGAAGAACATGCTCTTTTTTTACCCTGGAACTTTGCTTTCTTCCTCTTGGATGGCTGATTAAAGATCTCTCTTTTCTTAACTAATTCCTCAGCTAAAAATGCTTACGTTTAAAAAATGCATTTTGCAGAAATAAGTAAACCAATCGGAAATTAGATTTTTGAGATTTCACCTGCATCTTTTCTATGTAGCTGGGTTCCATCACTTCTGCCTTTGTGGACCACGTCTGCTGTACCGCACTGTATGATACAGCCTAACACGTGCACAATACAATTGCTTTGAGCTAAGCTGAGCTCAGTGTATCCAAGTACGCTACTGGCTTTCATCACGTGCAGTTAAAGCACCGACCTTTTCAGTTCTAAAACGAGTGTCCGAGTGTTTTTTCATACTTCTATATCCTAAGCTGACCTGTGAAAAGTAAAGAAGTCAGATCTGTACTGCGTGGCTCCCTACAGCACAGACTTACTGAACAGCCTATTCTGGAACTCAAGTACTTGCAAATGACACATAAACCTCTAACTAAGCCTTAAACCAACTGACTTCACATCTACCAGCATGGTTATTTTTAATTCTCTGCCTCATTTTGCACACCAGCAATAATCTCATGCCTGGTACATTGGGATCATCTGGCTTAAAAGTTCAGCTGCAGCCATGTTAAAAAGACCAGAGGAAATGGATAGCTCATCTCTGGAAAATGCAGCCCTTTGGAGTGACGCCAGAACTCCTTAAAAACAAATCAGCTCGAGATTACACTTTATTAGAGGCAAAATGGCAAAATCATTTCCAGGCTATTTTTTGACCCACTACTTCCATCCTGTCGTTAGCAGAGAGCAGTTTTGCTCATCCTTAGTTTTGTGCTTTCGCCAGGTGTGGTGTTTTGAAGGGCACGTGATAATCCTGTGCTTTTAGTACGTGAGCATATAAGCAATCAGAGGCAACCACTGCTAAGCAGAGCAGCTGCTGGAAGCGCTGTGAGAAGCCTCCTGGCACTTCCCTCCCAGTCCCCGGCACGTCGCCCATGGGAGAGAAAACGTAGGAGGAGGCAGCCAGAGACTAAAGCTGGCGGAGCAGTTGCAGCCACTGTCAAAGCAGAAACGGCCTTGGCATTTTCCTCAGTTAGGTCTGGGTTTCCTCTGTTCCTGGTGAGAGCCTTTTTGGTCAGCCCACTCTCCTCAGCCTCAGGGCTTCCTCTGTCTGCCTGCTCACCGGCTCTTGCTTTGGGCTTTCTGTTTGACTTGCCATAAGGTCAATGGGATGTGACAGGGGATGCCCTATGCCCCTGCCTCTTCCCAGGGCTGGCACGGCGGGGCTCGGGGCTCGTTTGGTCTCTGGGCACATCCAGGGTGGGCACGGCAGGGCTCGGGGCTCGTTTGGTCTCTGGGCACATCCAGGGTGGGCACAGCAGGGCTCGGGGCTCGTTTGGTCTCCGGGCACATCCAGGGTGAGTGTGGTTCGTAACGAAATGCTAAGCCTCTGTGAGACTGAAATTTAGGTGAGGAAGGTAGTGAGTGATGAAAAGCTGCACACTTCAATTAATAGGAAAATGAAGTCACTTCGCCTGCAGGGTTTCGGCTGCTTTTAAGATGTTACTGGTTTACTTACACAGGTGATGTAATCTAAGACAGATGCTGGAATGATGCATGGAACAAAAACATTTATTGGGTGTGTGCTACTCAACAGCAATCAAGGTGCAATTTTTCAGAGCCATAAAGTGCCATAAATTAGGCGGTGGAGACTTACCATCCTAGAAGGACAGAAATGTATTACCTGCCTCAAGTGGGCACACAGTGTGATGTAATTAGCAAAAAAGGGATAATGTACCACTCCTTCCTTGCTGTGAAATACCATGTTGCATGGCTGGCGGAGCAATGCTGAGAACGGGAAGCTTTTTCATAAGAAATTGCCTCATCAGTGGACTGGTCGGATACGCAGGGCTCCTACCAAAAGAATATCCTGGGATTGCTGGTAAGAGACTGATGGGGAATCAACCCTCTTGACTAGAGGACTTCGGCACACCACCTCAAGGAATAATCCAGCATTGTTTCTGGGGCCTTCTACGTAAAAGCACAGATAGTCTCTTCATAAAATTCTGTATATCTAGAGCCAAAATCCTTCCTCTGTTATTCTAGCAGGGATGATAGCAACATTTGGCATGTGGAATATAAATCTTTCTTTGAAGCTCTGCATTAGGACACCAGGTCTCCCGGGCAAAGCATTATTTGGAATTCAGTGGCAAATGAAACAAATGTTATGCTGGTAAATAAGAACCTCTGGGGGTTAATTTCAAAAAGCAAGACTGGTCCTCAGCAGAGGAACAAGAAATAGACTAATAATATTAGTGTGTCATTCACTCTGATTTCATTTACCAAGTCACCTCATAGGACTGTGACACTCAACAACCCTTTCAGATGCACAGGCGTACAACCACAATGAAATTCCTTAATGTCCAGGAAAGACTTGAGGAGGAGAGAGCGTCCAAATCTGGACTGGGAGAGAGCTGAGGCTGTTGGTCAGGATAAGATTAGGTTTGGGTATGAGTAGGAGGCAAGCTCAGGGCTCTATTTCAAAAGGATGAAATTTCACAAACTGTTCTCCACATTTTGGCTCAGATAAGCGGTCTTAGAAGATTTTCACTGTGATGGGATATTCAAATATCAGAGCTGGAAAGGAAGGCTCCGTTCCCAGTTCGGCTCCTTCTGACAATCCTGGTGGTGGGCAAGTGTTACACTCTGGGATGCTTCCTCCTTATTCCTTAGCAGAGTCCACCTGAAACTTTGCATGCCCAAGAAGTCTGTCCAGAAACAAGTGAGAGCTAAAAGGGCCATGTAGTGCTGTGGCGAAGAGAGCATTTTCGCACTTGGACTTCCAGTCTCTGCCCCTTTAGCCTTGTGAGGGCTTCACAGTTTAAAAAAAAAAAAAAAAAAAGAACAGAAATGAGACAGTTGCCCTTATTTCGGTGTTAATGTTATTCGTGCCTTGCTATTTTTATCTGTGCACAAAGCCAGCTTACGGTTCAGAGCTCAGCTGGGCTACTGCTGAGCTCAGCAGGACCGAGGAGCTGAAGCTGCTGCTCTGAAGAAGAGGCTGCTTCTGCCTCTTAAGAAGGAGGGGCAGCAGCTGAGCTCCAAATTCGGCAGGAGCTGGGAGCAGGAGCTGGTCTTGGCCCTTCCCCAGTCAGGAAAAGGCTCCCGGCTCCTAGGTCTTGCTGATTTCCGAGGTCTTCAAAAACAATATGAGACCCATACCTCAGTAGCAGAGCTCAGTGAAGATTGCAGTGCTCCAGCAACTGCGCCTCAGGGAAGCAACAACTCTCCTCCACGCACAGCAGGAGTTTGTAGCCCTCTTTGAGCTAAAACTGGGTTGCAG
Source organism: Phoenicopterus ruber ruber (assembly GCA_009819775.1). Taxonomy (NCBI): domain Eukaryota; kingdom Metazoa; phylum Chordata; class Aves; order Phoenicopteriformes; family Phoenicopteridae; genus Phoenicopterus; species Phoenicopterus ruber. Next base: position 90,350,907 of record CM020217.1, read on the forward strand.
CTGCTGCCGTGCAGCTGCCCATCCCTCCCAGCAGTAAATAGCGCTGGCGATGCTCCGGTGATGCTCAGGAAGAGCTGGAGCCCCAGGGTCCCTGCCTTGCCTCGCACAAAGACCAGTGGTAACTTGCAGCTGTGGGAGGCGATGGCCCTTCGTGCAGCTGGCTCCATTTGGGATCCTGCAGGGTCTCAGCGAGAGCAGTGGCAGCACAGATTGGAGTCTTCTCCTCGTCAGAAGTGGCTCTCTGCCCTTCCCAGTGAAGTGGAGGCAGGCCATACTGCTACGTAATAACCTGCTTCAGGTACCAATCTGTATCATTTTTGTGTTCCCGGAGAAAAAATCTTGCATGGGAAAAAATGCCTTACTATTTTTGCACTCATGACATGCTCCCCCTTTCTAGCTTGGAAAAAAAGTTTTTTTGCTAAATACCCTACTTTTGCTTTGAAATGTAGGTGATAAATTGCCTAGTTCCTTTTTTTCTCCGTACTCTGACTAAACACTTTGCTCTGACAGTATTTTGCTCTTTGAATCTAGCATACCAAAGCAGCGCAGGGTGTGGAGGAGCAGGGTTTCCCATGCAGGAAAAGGAGACCCATGAAAGAAAAAGGAGTGTTGCGGGTGGGCGTTTTGGCAAAGCACATCACTGCATTCTTGTCCGTGACAGCAGCACGGTTCCGCACCAGGTCCTTGCTCCAGCTGCCATTGTTAGCACACGGACAGCTGGAAACGATCTGCAGTGGGGAAAAAGGAAAGGATTAAGGAAACAAAAAAAGAAAGAGGTGACCTCTTATTTTTTGGGCGACAGTTTGGCTGGAGACTGAGAAACATACAAAACAGATTAAGAACAGATCCCTGTTGACTTCTTGCAATTTTGGAAATGCTAAGGCAGCACCAGGATTCAGGTAGGACAGCAGTGCACATCGGCCCAGCATGGTGGCATCCTGTGGGCACCAGAAAAGTTATTGTTTGCTAATAGGTCTGACACAAACTGTGATTTTCAAATGGTGGCGTACTGCGGCCATCAGAAACCCTATTTGTCTCTCCTAATACACACAAATGGACTGTGGTACCTTCCAGCTCTTTGCTTCCTTGGAAGAGGGCTCTCACATCCTTTTGGTCCTTTGCTGCACAGTGTTTTGATTGCGTCCCCACTTGCACAGCCCTGGAACGTTGGGTTTCATTCTTTCATCTTCAAGGCGCTGTGATTCTTTGCCTCTAGGCCGAGGGCCTAGAGCATCTGTACAACTCTAGATAACCGAAATCTACTCTAGTATGCGAAATGGTTATGTATTGGCTGCTGATGTATGTGCAGCTGTAAACGAACCCACTTGGCCTCCCTGGGAGCAGCTAGAGATAGGTAACCTTCTATTACAGCAACCCGCTATCTTCAGTAGTCTTAGGTGAGATGCAAAGCAGTGGGGGATGCCAGATGAGGAATTTACGTTGTGCCTCTGCCCAGACGTTTGCAAGTATTACTTCAACAAACAGTTTTAAACAGGAGGAGCACTGAATGCATATATCTCACTTTTTGGTAGTTGCTAAGAATTGCATCCTGGGCATACACATGTCATTTCAGTGTACAGCAACTAAATCCAGTGCAAACGCTCCCGTTATGTGCAAACGTGCCCTCCGACTAGGAACATTATGCACTTTTTTAACAGTGAGGGTAATTAGGTAATGGAACAAATTTTCTGTAGTAATCCAGTCAATTTCCAGCATTTATAGACTTTAATCAAGACTGAAAGGTGCCCTGACTCCATCAGGAGTCATAGTCTTGATAGTGAAAGTACTTGGTAAAATGGCTTTTGTTTTGTCATAGGTGAAACTAAATTATGGCTTTGAATCTGTGAAACTAATTCTGTTTGAGTGAACAGTAACCCAATTTCTGTTAGTTCACATTGTGTGTTTTCACATTGCAGTTCACTGTTCCAAAAGCGGGACAGCTTGTTTAAATCCGAAATGATGAATTTCTCCAGCTCCCCTGAATAAAAGGCAGAACGCTGAAATCCACCGGAGTATTCCCACATGAGCTTAATGCATTGTAGGATAAACAAAACATGGAAAAGTAAAATCGGCATAAAATCCTATCAGTCATAAGCAACTGGGACTGCATGAATGCATGAGTCATGAAACATTGGGGGTTTGTCTTTCCTATGCGGGTAGAAAGACTGAAGCTTTAAACTCTCCTACATACCAATGAAAAATGTGGTCTCTTCAAGGAAAAAAAAGAAAAGTCTTATTCTTGGCTGCCATATGAACAGGAATACCTGGATCTTGTGTAGTTCATTTTAATCGCATTTAGATCCCATGACCCAATATGGGCTAAACCACCACAGCATCTGAGTGTCAACCACAACTGAATCTGGGAGCAGGGCTATTTTTTATGCAGGTGAACTGCATAAAAGAGAAGAGGGGCTTGCCAGGACCGCACCGTCCCGCGCCTCACGGGGTGGGGTGGCCGCCTGCCTGGCACGGAGGAGAGGAGAGGAGAGGTTTGGTGGTGCCTCTGCCGTCTCCTGCACCCGACTACAGCCCCAGCTCTGAAAAAAACCTGCTCGGGAGGTGACCCTGACACTCCTTCCTCTGAAAGCAAATGCTGATGGGTTTATCTAACGGAAGATACTGCTATTTACCGGTATATTTAGGCTATGAACTCCCTAGATGAGGCAAGAATATGTCTTTTGATAGATAAACTGTTCGGTGCCCTGATGTCTTGACTTGGCCTGTGCTTGTTGCAGCAACGCACATGTTGAATGCTACTATTTCATTTAACACACACTTTCTCAGCAGAATTGCAAAAAGCTACTGGCAGGCTCATCAGAAAATTCTGATAATTTGGCCTACTTTATATTGTACCTTTTCAAAACAACACAGCATTTAGTCCAAACATTGACATTTTTCCCAGGATGAGTAAAACATCTTTCCAGTAAAAACTGGCAGAAGGAAAATAAAACTAATAGAACAGTAGTACTTTGAAAGCACAAAGATTTCTTTTATTTATCTTTAAAAGATAATTTTCTAGATATCTCTGATTTTTGTTTTATTCAAAGAACCTTAGTATTTACTACTCCAGCAGCCAATGCTAATTCCAGTACTAATTCCTAGTATAGACTACTCCTTTACAAAATGTAAATTTTGACAGTATCAAGCAAGGAAATAAATTTTGGAAATAAATCAGTGTGAACTATGGAATATCAAGGTATGAGAGGACTTCTTTGTGCATGTATGCAAGAGAAAGACAAGGTCTTTGAAAAGAATTTTAAAATCAGGCTTGAGTACTTTTGTGAGGAAAAAAACCCCCAAAACAACAACAACAACAAACCACCCCCCCAACAAAGCCAGTCTTTGAGCTCTGCTTCCACACCCAAGCTCAAACTTTGCCCAGGCTAGTTCCAAGGAAAGATATCAATGAATCAAGATTTGGAAAGGATTACAAGTATGTCTGGCATAGACAAGATCTTAAGAGTTCATTTTGAAGATCCTTTGTTTTGTGCTAGTGTCAGTAGCAGTACTAGTCTTTTTAGTACTCAAAGTTACTTCCAGCGAGCCTCCATTTACCATGGGCTGTTTCCACGGAACTCGGGTTTTGGGCTGTGTATGTGTGTGTACACGTGTGCGTGCAAGGGCGAGGTTGGGCTCTGTCTGGATCTGAAGACTTTGTATTAATTCACGGCATTTCCCATCCAAGTCCAGAGTTCTCTGAACTTCTGTCCTGTCGGCTGATGCCTCCTTGGCATCTCCCCGTTCTCCGGTCTGGGGTACCACCAGCTGCGCGCGAGGTGACGGGGAGGGAAGGAAAAGGGCACAACGGCCTGAATTGTCCAGAAATTTGTAACTGGACATGAGTTGATACTTTCACATGCTATCTGGGTGGAGAACAGCGAGGAATATTCTTCAGTCATATAGCTGCTGTTTCCAGAAAGATAATTGTGTAGCAACGCAGTGAATAATACAAAGAAGTTTTCCGGTGATTGCTGCCCGGAGATGTCTTTCCATCTCTAGCAGGCAGAGAACAAAAAATTAGGTCAAGAGCTCATTTTTAATGTTTTAGTTGCCCTTGGACCCTGTACAAGATAGGCCAAGCCAGCCAGGCTAAGACATTATTATCCAGAGCCAGAGAGAGCTGCTGTGCCCGAGGCGGGAGGATGCGGGGCTGCCGTACCCCTGTGCGGCCCCCAGCGCTCCCGTTGCAGCCGGGGATGCCGAGGGGGCCCCGGGGCTCCCCTCCATGCTCCCTGTTTGTCCGTGCGCACCCAGCCACCTGGAAATGGTGCCTCTTGATGTCCATCTTGCTTTTTTAGTACATCGAACGTCTATTTTCGTTTTTAGTATTGTCAGGAGGAGGTAGGGAAAAACTCTGTGGCGGTACCTGCCGTTTCTCTCTCCACTGCGAATAACTGCCCTTAATAGAAGGATTCGAAAGAAACGGAAGAGAGGAGGAATGATATTACTAAACTTTTCATGACACAATCGTGGTAAAATTGTGCCGTATCTTTTTTCCAAACTTCTTCTGAGGGAGTTTTTTAGACTTCCTAGGCCCTTCCTAGACTTCTTTGTTTCTGCCAAGTCAATCCGAGACAGAAGGCTGCTGCTTTTAATACCTAGCGATGATAGCAGTATTGATGTTTAATATGTTTTTAACAAAAACAAACACCTCTGGCTGAGTCAACACTAGCTTTTGGACTGAAGTAGCGCTGCTGCTCAGAAGTGAATCCCCTGGTTGTCTGTCGGTACCACACATTGGCTGTGTTGGCAGAGCAGCTGTGGCGCACAAACTCGATTCCTTGTGGAAAAAAAAACTAAACTGGAAGTTTTGCTCCAGCTGGGCACCAAATAGAGGCGCCAATTCCTAGCACAGACACAACCGAAGAGTCACAATTTTTTGCTTTTTTTTTTCTGCCAAAGAGCATGTTCCTGTTTAAAGGCACCATGTCATGGGCAAAAGGGAGGCAGAAGGATGTTCCAGTCAAGGTACACGTTGTTCAGTCAAGAAAATACTGAGAATTCTTAAATTCAGCGGAATTCACCTAGGGAGCTGCTACGCGGCTGAGCGGAATGAACAGCTCACACTGAGGACTTTATTAGACAAATACACACAAATGCATACAGAAACACATTTATTGCTATTAATCTTCATTTGTTCTAGAGCAGGACTGAGAGTATGGGTGCAGTGAAGGCACTAACTGAAAAATATTGTGCGAATGTACAGAAAGCCATGCTTTACATCACATTTCTTCCATTCCTATTCGTTGCTTGGGCAGTACAAACAACTTGTGTGAGTAATACAATCAAAATTCTGTCAAAGAATTACTGCTCACATTGACAAGTTAAAAAAACCCAAGCCTTTTGCTTCCAAAAATATGTATTTGTTACTGAAGGGACAGAGTATGTTCATGAGCTGAATTAATTATTTTATTAGCAGCAGCATTACCAGTATCAGTCATAATTAGAATGATTTCTGTAACTCATGCAAATATTTCTAAATTTACTTGCAATGCAATTCACCCTAATTCAATTTCTTGCTAAATTCTTAATGATTTCTACTGATTTAAAGCAATGTGGGCTTTCACATTCAAGCAGGGCAGAAGAGCAAAAAATCTAGAGTATACATGTACCCTGCATAAAGTACTGTGCTGATAAAGTTCTATTTCCCCTATATTTAGACAGTTTATTTTTAAAAAAAATGCACCCTCTATATAGTGTCCATTAATTAGGGGAAGAGAAGTGAAAAGAATTGCACATCAATGCAAATAATTCTTAATTTATACAAAGAGTGTGATGATTAATATCCTATGTACCTTTCTGAACTGAGAAAGTGTAAACGCAATGATTCTGACTGGAAATGATTTCCTCTCTTTTTTCAAGTGAGTGGGAGGTGATTTGCAGGTGCTTAGACTGAGAAAGGGAGGGTGAGGTGAAGGCAGGGCTTGGCTGGCCTTGCTCCTTTCGCAAAGCCCTGCGGTGCTTCCTTCTGCACTGCCTCCACGCTGTCCTTGGCAGATCAGTATTCTCCAGAATTAACTTCTGCCTATTTTTCTTCTTAAGCGTGCAAGTAATAACAACTTCAGAGAGGTTAAAAATCACACTTCATGGGGAAATGAAACAAGATGCATATAAAATAACATTAAATCCTACTGGCCAGTGTGAATGCACCAATACATTCTGCGGTATTTGAAATATTGCTAAAACTTCATTGCAACGTGCTGAGAAACACAAGTTAAACGAAACGTTGACTACTTCTAAGCCAGGGTTTTCTCAGTTTCTTGGGGATGGCCTAGCTTAATATGGGATAAGGCAGCAGGTCCAATCTTCGCCCTTATTCTAGAATCAGTTAGCCGGCTGCAGTGATGTTGATAATTTGCTTATAAATAAGGAGGTAGTGACTCCCTTTGAAAGATTAAATCACATGCCCTAGTGAGCTGTGGTTCGCCTGAGTGAAGCCAGACTGGGAACGGGGAGTTGCTCAGCTTGGTTGTGTTTTAACCTCCCCGACTTTCCTAAATACGCACTGAGGGCAGCAATGCCTCAGCGTTGCAGGCAGGCAGCCCCCCCGGCGAGACCCCTGTGAGCCCCCTGCCCTCGGCCTCCACCCAGCTCAGCCCGGGGAGCCTCGGGCACCAGCTCTGCCCCGCAGGGAGACGGGCCCTGCTTGGCACCGTCCTCTCGGTTGGATGGGGCTTCAAGCAACCTGGTCTAGCGGAAGGTGTCCCTGCCCATGGCAGGGGGGTTGGAACTAGATGGTCTTTAAGGTCCCTTCCAATCCAAACCGTTCTATGACACATGGCCAGTTTGAGGAGATGCTGCTCCCGCATCCAGACGGAGATTCGGGGCTCCCTGGGCCGAGCAGCCCAGGGTCGCTCAGGTCCCCCAGTCACTCAGGTCCCCCAGCAGCAGGTCGTGGGGTCCCTTCAGCAGGGGAGCTGCTGCCCCTCTTGCCCTGAATATTTATTTTAAATAAAGGAATAAGCTGGCGAAGCCTGCTCAGCGTGCCGGCGGATGCACGGTGCTCCGCTTCTGCTTTCAAGCAGCATTCACTTGTACACATTCGGATTTTAAAAGCTTCCTGCTTTCTTTTTTTTTTCTTTTCTTTTCTTTTTTTTTTTTTAATAAATGCTCTGGCACAGAACACTACAAACCATTTTTTCCTGGCCAGCTGGGTCGCCTTTCCAGCGGGTACGCTCAGGCTCACCCGGCCACCACACGCGCGGGCACCCCGCGAGTGGCACTGGGGGCGGAGTGGAGGGGCTCCGTGAGGGAGGCGCAGGGTGAAGCCCCCCCGCCCCTCGTCCCGCAGGGCTGCAGAGCAGCTGGCACCAGTGCGTGCTCCTGCCCCGGGGTTATGCCGCAATAATGAAGTAATTGGGAATTTGGGCTGTGAATCAAAGCTTAATCCCCCCCCAAAAAAAACCCCACCCACCCGTCACTGTCAAGCGAAGTATTTGTGCGCGGCCCCGCGCCGCACGGCCCGGCCCACCCCCCCCGCAGGGGAGCGCTCCCGGCACCCGGCAGGGGGCGCCCTTGCCACATGGCTGCGACCAGCGACGGCGTGGGGGGGGTGGGGGGGCTTCCCCGCCTGTACCGCGCTGCGCCCCGACGGGGGGGGGGCACTGAGAGCACAGCGGGACCCCCGGGCTTCTTGAGGGCTGGGGGGGGTAAACCGTGCCAGCTCGCCTGGGTCCGGGGTTTCCCCATGCCGGGCCGGGGGGGCAGAGCCTCCCCCAGCCCCATCCCAGGGCGGGAGGTAATGGGGGGGGGGGGTGCTAAAAATGGGAGGAGGGGGCGGTGAGCCCCGTCGGGCTCCTTCATACACCGCCCCCCCCCCCCCCCTTTGGCGGAGCGCCCGGTGGGGTAGGCCGCGCGTCACGCCGCCGCGCGCCCCCATTGGCCCCTCCCGCCGCGCGTCAGAAAGCTGCGAGCGGTGACGCAACACCCCCCCCCCCCCCCTCCGCTTCTCTCCGCGGAACCCGCGCGTCTGCACCGCGGCGGTGCGCGGGACGCGCACCGGGCGGCGGGGTCCTTCCCGCTGCGGCCGCCCGTCCTAGAGTCCGTGGGTGCTGCTGGATATGGGGGGGCTGCGCTTAGTCTGGTTTAAATAGTATTTATATATATATTTGACACTTTAACAGGTGAAAAACAAGCAGATACATCCATTGCTATTAAAAAAAAAAAAGAATTTAAAGTTGATGAAAAATAAAAATATATATACCCTTATATAGTATGTATATAATTATTTTTTGCCCCTGCAAGATCACCGAAGTTGTACTTTATAGGCAGGACGCTCCCTTGGAAGACACTGACTCGTTCGTGCTTTTCGGGATTTCTTTTTTTCCCCCGCGCCGGCGAGGAGGGCGGGCGGAGGGACGGGCAGGCACGACGTGATGCCCCTGCGCTGCCGCAGGCGGCTTTGAAAATCTCGGTCAGGAGCTGAGCAGCTCAAACCACACGGTCCGGGATCCTCGGCATCTGCTCGGAGCGGGGCCCTTGCCAAATTCCGGCGCTCTGGTATGAAGTTTGGCTGTGCCTGGGATGACCGGGAATGTCGGGGGCGGCGGGGGGTAAAAAAGGCAGGGGAAAAAAAAAAATAGGGAATGAATGGCAGCGCGGAGCTGGGTACCTCCGGGCGCGCATCTTGGCACGGCAGGAGCCAGGGGGGTCCGCGCCCCCCGCGGGTGCAGGGAGGGGGGTTACACGTGTTGCCTCCCTCCTCGGCGAGCGGCCAAAACCGTGCGGGAGAGAGGCTGCGCTGCGCGGGTTTTCCAGCGGGGCCGCGCGTGGGGCGGGGCGGCCGCGCCGCGCTGTGCCGCGCTGGGCGCTCCGCCGGCGCGGAGGGGCGGGCTGCGCTGCGCCACGCCGTGCCGTGCCGCGCCGTGCCGTGGCGCGGCGGCGGGAGGCCGGCGGGGCGGCCCGTGGGTGCGCAGGGCGTGGGCGTGCCGGGGGCACCGCCGAGGCCGGCCATGCAGATGGAGGGGGCGGGACGCGGGCGCCGTGACTCGGAGCCCCGGAAGAGCGGAGAAACCCCGTATAAAAACTACTGGGGACCTTTCCCGGGCAGAACTACGAAAGCTCCGGAGACGGCGGCAGCCCGCGGCGGCAGCGAGCGGGGCGGCGGGCGGCGCGGGGCGGCCTCTCCGGCGGCGCGGGGCGGCCTCTGCCCCGGCGGGGGCGCGGAGAGCGGCGCAGGCGGCGGCTCTGCAGGTCGGGCGCCTTCCCCTGCCCTGCAGCACCGCCTGGCTCCGGGGGGCTTTTTCTCCTCCCTCCCCCTTTTTTTTTATACATTTAATCAATAGGTGTGTCTCCCCCTCTCTCCCGCTGGAAGGGGCGGCGGGCGCCGTCCGGCGGTGCGGGGCGGCTGCAGGGGCGCGGAGCTCCGGCACCGGGTGCGCGCCGCTGCTGACCGCTCGCTTTTCCTCCTCTTTTGCTAGGCGCGGAGGGAGAGGGGCCCCGGGGGGGCAGTGAGGAGCCGGAGCGGTGCCATCCAGCCCGGGGAGGCGGCGGCCGCGCACCATGGCAGACGATGAGAAGGCCGGCGGCAGCCCCGGCGGGAGTTACGCGGGCGGCTGCGACAGCGCGCACTGCAACGTGCTGAGCTGGGAGCAAGTGCAGCGGCTGGACCGCATCCTCAGCGAGACCATCCCCATCCACGGCCGCGGCAACTTCCCCACGCTGGCCATGCAGCCCCGCCAGATCGTCAAGGTGGTGCGGAGCCGGCTGGAGGAGAAGGGCATCGGCCTGCGGGACGTGCGGCTCAACGGCTCGGCCGCCAGCCACGTCCTCCACCAGGACAGCGGCCTGGGCTACAAGGACTTGGACCTCATCTTCTGCGCCGACCTCAAAGGGGAAGCCGAGTTTCAGACTGTGAAGGACGTGGTCTTGGACTGCCTCTTGGATTTCTTACCCGAGGGGGTGAACAAGGAGAAGATCACGCCGCTCACCCTCAAGGTAAACCTGCCCTGTGCCCAGGCGCCCAGAGCGGGCAGGTGTAAGCGCCTGCCTGCGGGGAACGGGGCACCTTCCCCGCCGGGGATGGAGGGGTGCACTGAGGGACGCGGTGCCCCCCCCCCCCGCGCCCCACTGGGACCGTCAGTGATTACCCCCCCCCGCCCCTTATAAGCGAGGAGGAGTTTGCAGTAAAGCGTCCTGGCCGGGGCTCCTCAGGATTAATTAGTCTTTCCTGCCTCTCTCCCGTTTGATTTGCTGGCAGCGCTGAGTTACCTGGGGCGGGTGTGTGCAAGGCGCTGCCAATCTCCCAGCTCGGCTCTGCGGCCGCTTGGTTTGGGGCCCCCGTCCCCGGGGCGGCCGGGGGGAGCTTGGGGGGCTTTAGTATCTGCAAGAAGGGAACGGCGTCTGCAAGGCATGCGTTCTTGTGTGCCAAATGCCCCAGCGGAGAGGCATGTTCCCTCCTCTCGGAGACAGCTTGCTCGAGTTAATTAGGCTGAATGCCAAATGACTTGAAGATTTTTTTAGAGGGCTTTTTTGGAATACGGGGCGGATTTGTGGAACCTGCACTGAAAGAGCAGGACTGAGGGGAGTGAACACTTGCTCAGTTTTTTGGGGGGAGGGGAGAGGGAAGTGGAAACAGATAAAACAGATTTTGTATCTGATTGTAGCGGTGACCTTTTGTGTGCGGGTGCATGGATATTTGGCATGTGTGCCACGGGCTTCGTGTGTAGATGCATTTAGAAGTGCTTGAAAGAAGCAGTGCTGCCATATGCTTCCCTTGCATGACACAGTCCCACAAGAGCGTCCTCCCCTATCATCCCCTTGCAGTGACAGCACTCCACGCACTTACATTAAGCATTTCTCCTCTGGTTTGTATCTGCAGGCTCCACGAAATCTTTTATGAGACACTAGGATGGGGTGGAAGTGAGGGGGAATGTGAATGGATGCAGCGAAGGGGAAATTTCTGGCATCTGTGTCTTCCTTTGCTCATTTTGTCTTTCCAATTATAGGAGGCTTATGTGCAGAAAATGGTAAAAGTATGCAATGATTCAGACCGATGGAGTCTCATCTCCCTGTCCAACAACAGTGGCAAAAATGTGGAGCTGAAATTTGTGGACTCTCTGAGGCGGCAGTTTGAATTCAGTGTCGATTCCTTTCAAATCAAGCTGGACTCCCTGCTGCTTTTTTATGAGTGCTCAGAGAATCCGATGACTGAAACTTTTCACCCGACTATCATTGGTGAGAGCGTCTATGGGGACTTCCAGGAAGCCTTTGATCACCTCTGCAACAAGATAATCGCCACCAGAAACCCAGAAGAAATCAGAGGAGGTGGTCTTCTGAAGTACTGCAACCTTTTGGTAAGGGGCTTTAGGGCTGCCTCCGAATCCGAGATTAAGTCCCTGCAGAGATACATGTGTTCGAGGTTTTTCATTGACTTCTCAGACATTGGAGAACAGCAGAGAAAGCTGGAGTCCTACTTGCAGAACCACTTTGTGGGATTAGAGGACCGCAAGTATGACTATCTCATGACCCTTCACGGTGTGGTGAATGAGAGCACAGTGTGCCTGATGGGACATGAGAGGAGACAGACTCTGAATCTGATCACCATGCTGGCCATCCGGGTCCTAGCCGAGCAAAATATCATCCCCAATGTGGCCAATGTCACCTGCTATTACCAGCCAGCCCCATACGTAGCAGATGCCAACTTCAGCAATTACTATATTGCCCAGGTTCAGACGGTGTTCCCTTGCCAGCAGCACACGTACTCTACTTGGCTGCCCTGTAATTAAGGACCGAAATTAGTAGACCCGGTGGGGAGAACGTTTTCTAAGACGTAGGAAGGGGCGACGCGCCCCTTTGAAATGGGGTGTTTTGTGCAATGATGATCTGCTCTAGTTTGCAAGCTTGGGAAAAGCTTGTGGTTCTTCTAATAAATACCGGGAGCACGATCGAGAAAGAACCCCCAAATAATTGGATCCTACCCCAGAGCACAAGAGGCCTGTCATTAAAAGCAACCAGCTTCCCCTGAGATAAGTGAGGGAGGAATGCTTGATGACAATATGGGTTGGCAATATCTGCTCCCATAGCTTTGGCATAGAGAAGGTGGGAAAGCCTTATTTTCTTTTATTTTTATTCTTACTCTAGAATGGGATCTGCAAAAGGGAGAACATGAAAGAAACAAAACAAAAAAAAACAAAAAGAAAAAAAATTCACAAAAAACAATTCTATATATATATTCAGGAATTAAAAGTTAGAGGCATAAAGCAGAGATAAGCTGAATAAAAATGTATATTGGAATTACTGCATTTGGGGCTTGCAGCAAGTGCCGTCTATGGATTGACCGTGTAGAATGTATAGCTTGCTTGACTAGAACGCTTTACCAGAAACAGCTTGCTCCAAATGAACAGTAGTGGATTGGTACAGTTGCAAAAACAGAAACACGTACGATGACAAAGTCCATTATTTCCAGCTGTGTGCATGCCTCACATTTTAAAAATGTGAGAATGCAGGAAAACCAGCTGTGGCAAACAGAATATACTCAAGGACCAAAGATTTCACAAATAAGTTATCCGAGCAAAGAAGATACAGTAGAGTATATATATATATATATAAAAAAGAAAAGAAAGATGTTGCTATATTTGTACACACCAACAGTAATCAAAAGTGCCTGATGCCTTCATAAAATTTGAAGTGAGAAAAAAAATATAGTTTTGTGGTTTAACCATGCATTTTGTTTTATCAGGGACACAAGGATTAAAAACAAAAAAAACCCATAAGCTTGTGAATAAGTGGTGGAGGAAATGCCCTATTTTTTTTCTTGGCAAATACCTGTATAGAGTTAATGTTACGTCAGTGTGCTATTATCCTAGGTACGTGTGTGTATGTGTGTATATATGTTTGTGTGTGTATATATGTACATGTTATAGGTGTATATCTATATATATACACACACAATATATATTAATGTGGTCTAGGAAAATGTAGCAATTAAGGAATGTTTAAATAAAGTACTATGTGTTTTCCAGTTTGCAACAGGATGTCATAGGACAGTGGGCACCTTGCAGTGAATTTTTAACCCACACCTGAGAAATTTGGAGTAAATGAACCAGTCAGGATTAAGGTGGGATTCAGATAATGTCTTTGGTTGCAAGAACAAGGATTACAGTAATTCAGTGGGTTGCTTGTGAGCCATAATAATTCCACAGATGGAGAAACATATGACTAGCTGATTTTTTTTTTAACTATTTTGTACTGTAATGCCATTTTGACATTTAACCCACTAATGTTGTGACTGCATACCTCCATGATGTGTAATTCAGTGGAACGTGGATCAAAGATAGGTTTATTTAAACCCCCTGACAGCTAAAGAATATTGTATTGGTTGGTGATTTGAACACTAATTGTTAATATTTAAAGGAGTATTTTTAATAGAATGCGTTATGCATTCCAGGACCACTAGAATTTAGCAAATGTGAAATGAACCCTTTTTAAGAGTGTTGCACGATTGCTTAAAATTGTATTTTATATATATATATTATATATATATATTTTTATGCAAATATTAAACATCTTTGATCTGGTTGTCACACTGCATTTACAATTTCAGTACTGTACTTTATTTAAATGGAATCACTCTACATTGGAACAATAACTATTCACTTTCATTTCCTCTCCCGAAAGACCAGCAGGGGGAAAAAAACCAACCTCCGCTGTTGTTTTCACTTCAGTGCCATCTCTGAAGGTGTTAAATTCTTTGTTGGGCTTTGAAAACCTAATGACTGAGTGACAGTTGACTCTGATATTTTGCTTTTTCTTACTGAGAAAGAAAAAGAAAAAAAAAAACAACCAACCAACCAAGCCAAAAGAAAAGGGAATTCAGGCTTTTGGACGCAAACTCGCTGTGCCCTGCCTGGTTGCAGGCAGGGTCTGGCGTTGGAGGAGGCAGGGGCAGGGGAGAGGGAGAGGACTCGTGTCCTGGCAGGGTGTTTTCCCTACGGAGCGCGTAAGGTACATCTATTTTTGTCGCGCTTTGTACTTTTCACTCTGGAGGCAATTTAACAGGAACCCGATTTGTTTACTGAAGCACCTTCCCTGCGAGTCCCTCAGGAAACGTAAGAGCCGTTTCATTGCCATTCGCGGCGTTGGCTCGCAGACCTCGTCCCCACCTTCCCTTCCTCCGGCGCTGGCCGGAGGCTCGTCCCCCGGTCCCGGCGGGGTCCCCCTCCAGCCCCCCGGAGGGTCGGGGCTGGGTGCTCCCGGCCAGCTATTTCCCCTCGCCTCCAGCTCCTGGGAGGGTTTGCTAGCGGAAGCTACGGAGAGGGCTGGGGAAATAGGATCAGCTGGTAATGTGGTATGTCTTCTCTCGCCACAACTATTTGCAGCAAATAAATGAGTCATCCGCTCTTTAAAAGGGTTTGAGAATCTATAGCTGTGCCACAACCGCAGAACGCTGATAGTACATGACACGATGTATTTTTCCTTTGAAGGACTCTTTTTTTTTTTTTTCCCCATTGCTTGAAAGAAAGTTTTGATTTACTTCCTCTCCGCTCAAATTTTATTGTGTTTTTTTTTAATGATTGACAGCAGCTAGTTACCTTATAGTGCATGCAGCAGGGCTCTGAGCTAAACTGCACCTTTCAGCGTTTGCATTTTGATACATATATAATATGTTTTTATATATATTATATAGGTATTCCAGATCTGTTTTGCATATGTTAATGATCAAGTGGTGGAACTGGTGGAGCTTTGTTTTATCTGTGACTGGTAGCTTTAAAGGTGCCTGGTGTTAGAGGTGGGAAGAAGGCATGAGTTCAGGCCAAGAGTAAAATAAGAACCCCTTTTCAAAGCTGGTTTATTTCTGCGGTTTGCACACCTTCCCCTCCATAAAGTCTGACTTTTTTTTAACTGTTTTTTCCCCTTCTCTTCAGCACACTGATACTTTTAACATTAACAACCACGTTCTTGCTTTGTAGACTTCATTTTTCCCATCCAATCAGATGTAAGGTTAGAACTCGTGCTACAAGAGACAGTGCCCCTTTTAAAGAGCTGAACTGATTAAAAATATTGACCTGATTACAGTAAGACTGTTTGTGCCACAGCTGAATTTACTGCTAACCAACAGGGCGCTAAACGTGGTTAAGTGTAGCGATCGTGAAACAACCGAGAGCTTTGAAATGGGATTTTTTTTTTTTTTTCCTTAGATGTAGCTGTCCTCCCAAATGTAAGAACATTTCTTCTAAAAATAGAAGGGCAATTAGAAGACCAAAAAGATGATGTTTTTCTAGTTTCTCTTACTGCACTTAAAATATTTTTTATCTTGCACAAAGGCCTTCACACAAATCTTCTAAACACCTCTTATTAAATGCTTGGTTTGCATCATGTCAGAAGCTCCTACCGGTTCAAAGAAAAGCTTTTGTTTTTTTATTGAGAAAATGAAGTGTGTTAGATAAAACTGCACAGAAAAGGAAAAACTGTAATTGCATATTCAGCTCCTATTTGAATATATTCTTTTGTATGGTTTTCTTTATGCAGAGTTTCCCTTGCAAGAAAGAAAATCAATGTACTGTTTTGCTGTTGTAATAATGGTTTGCTAACAAAATAAATAGTAAAAAAAAAAAAAGAAGCCTGCAAATTTCAAGACAGCTTGGCTAAAGCACTGCAGGTTCCTGCAGTCTGTAGGAGTCTGTGCAGATTTGCTTTCCCTCAGATTTCCTTACAACTGTTGCCTTCTGCAAGGCATCCTGTTGCAGCAAACTGCTCCTTGGATTGCTCTTTTGGAACATTTTGACTATAGGCTTTGTCACAGACAGAAAAAGAGCTGATGGAAAACAGACTCTAGAGGGAACAGATTGTGAATTTTGTTTACAGCATCCAATATTTGGATTTTTTTTGTAAATAAAAAGAAGTTATTTTTTTCTATTGATTTGTGTCTGCTGTCTTCTGTGTCTGAAATAGCTCTGGCCTGCTCCTAATGAATACCAAGTTCGCTTTCATTAAAAAAGGACAAGGGCAGCCCTTTTCTGAGAAGAGCAGCGTTCGGCCGCTTTCCGATTGGAGCACAAGACGTTTTGAAAAGCCCTGCCTCGTGCCAGCCAACTTTGTGACTGGCTGCACTCGGCTGCGGAGGAACCTCCCCAGCCAGTGCCAAAAATACTCGCTCTGGCGCTGGTCCGGCCGTGCAAACGGTCCGAAATCCAAAACAGTGCCGCAGCAGCCCCGCGCTCTTGCTGCCTTCCCGGTTTAGATCCCAGTACTGGGACCGGGATCTTTTCGTGACGCCTGTGACGTGTGCATCGCGAACCACCGTGCCGGCAGTAACGTGAGGGTCCTCGTGCCCTTGAGATGTATTTGACAGGGGCCGACGTCTCCCCCTTACCATTTCGGTAGGTCCGGGGGGCAATGGGGTGCTGCTCCCTGGGTGTAAAGGCGAGGCCGTCTGCAGCAGACGGGTGCTGCAGGTACTGCAGCTCGGGGAGCTGCTGGGGAGCGGGGATGCACATGCCTGGTTGATTCAGCTGCTGGATCAGTCCAGTTCTTTCCTCAGATTGAACGTTTACTCTCCTTCCCTGCCCTACAATGCTGTCCTTGTCAGCAGAGGTATTTTCTGTTTGCTGTGTTTACAGGGGAGATGCCTCTGTAATGAAGGCTAATTTCCTCAAAAGGCACTTCAAGGGAGTATAAAATATTAATTTACAATGCTCGTGGCAATACTTTTTCAACCAGGGTGCCTCAGACTGACCCAAATTTGAAAAACATTGACTAAGACTCTGCAGTATGTAGCTCTTACTGGGCTCATTCATACACGGGCGCTGGGCTTGGAAGGCTTACGCCGGCTAAGCGTGAGGGTGAATGTGCTTATTGTAATGATGAGTGAACCTGTATTCCCCTATAAAAACAAACAAACAAACAAGCTGCTGGGACTGCTCATTTTTCCAGGCGCAGGAAGGGCCCCCTCGCCAAACGCCGGGCGCCTTTGCACAGTGCCTCTTTTGAAACCTGCCGGGCACGGGACGGGACCGTGGGCCAGCCTGGCCCGGAGAGGGGGATGCGCTCGGCATCCCTGCCCATGCGGCATCCCCTTTCCTCCCACGTTACTGCCGGCAAAGGGAGGGGGATGTGGCCTAAGGCTTCCTCCTGTTAACTTGCTCAGTTATAAAATATTTTAGGCAGTCTGACAAAGGCGGCTGCAACGCCCAAAGACGCAGATGGAAATTGGGGGATTGGAAACCATCTAAATCCAAATGCCTTTGCTTGTCTCTCAAAATCCAAGCCCGGATGGATGCTCTTATACTTTAGAGTGAGTTCATTCCAGTTTCTCTGCTTAAATTTTGGGGGATTTTTTTGAGAGATGAATGCCAGTTGTGTATCTGGAGTGTTGTGAGTCCTCCTTCCCAAACCGAGGAGGAGTATGATGGGGACAGAGCCAGCGGAACGCTGTGCTTTAGTAGGTTGTGTTTTTAAGGAGGTAGGAGCAGTCAGGACCGTGGAAGAGGGAGGGCAAAAGCAAGGTGTGAGAATGGGAATCACCTGAGCGACAACACCGTGGAAAGCTGGAGGACATGCTGATAGATTAAAGTAGGAGGGGAGAAATGGCTCAAATCTTTTAACTTGTGTTCGCCCTGCTAAAATGAGTCTGATCAGGGAAGCTGTCACTTGTAAAGATAAGTAACAGTCTGCAGTTTCTCTTGGCCGCAGCAGCACATTTTTATTTTACTGTGTTAAAAAAAAGAAAAATCCCCAGGAACCCCTTTGCCCAGGAATGAAGCTGAATGTAGGCTAAATCACCCCTACATCCTCTAGTAAATGTATCTACAGTCCCTGGAAGGCAATAAATTAATAATGCTGAGTTCAGTATTATAAACCTGCTCTTGGGAAACCCCCATGAAACCTCTGCAGAGATTTTTGTAGTACAGTCACGTGCACCTTCTTCCCAAGTGTTTGTGTGGATCTGGTCATGCCTTCCTGGAACTGCCACCAAGCAACCTCCTCCCCTTTATTTATATGTTTTTAGTAAAATTCAGTGCACGTGGCTATATGCACTTAGGTAAACCACAGTCTATAGCTATGCCGTGGCGTTGGAGCTGGTGTAATTTTGCAGCAATCCCCTAAATACCTGTAGAAGTGTGTCAGAAGCAGCTCTGCATGCAGGGCTCTAGTCCGCATGTAAGAAGCAAGAGCACAAAATCAAGATCTGCACTTTAGAGAAGAAATACTAAGCCTTCAAAGGCCTGATAAAACATGATGAACAGACTCATCTCCTACACACTTACATAGCATTAGACTGTTCAGAATGATTGTTTTTGGATGCACAATTCCACCATTTCACGTGGCTGCTATTTCATCAAGATGTGGCAATACCAGCACCTGCCAGAAAATTTTCCTTTTGCATTGCTTGGGTGAAAAAATATATCCTAAATATACACCTAAATATTGTGTGCAAAACATAGATATTCTCCATAGTAAAAACATCCCTTAGATTCCCATAAAGGACTGTCATGGTTCAACCCCAGCTGGCAGCTAAGCACCACACAGCCGCTCACTCATTTCGTCCTGGTGGGATGGGGGAGGGAATCGGAAGGGTAAAAGAGCAAAAACTCATGCGTTGAGATAAAGACAGTTTAACAGGGAAAGCAAAAGCCGTGTGCGCAAGCAAAGCACAACAAGGAATTCATTCACTACTTCCCATGGGCAGGCAGGTGTTCAGCCATCTCCAGGAAAGCAGGGCTCCATCACGCGTAATGGTTACTTGGGAAGACAAACGCCATCACTCTGAACGTCTCCCCTTTCTTCTTCTTTCCCCAGCTTTATATGCTGAGCATGACGTCATGCGGTATGGAATATCCCTTTGGTCAGTTGGGGTCAGCTGTCCCGGCTGTGTCCCCTCCCAGCTTCTTGTGCCCCCCCCAGCCTCCTCACTGGTGGGGCGCGGTGAGAAGCAGAAAAGGGCTTGACTCTGTGTAAGCACTGCTCAGCAATAACGAAAACATCTCTGCATTATCAACACTGTTTCCAGCGCAAATCCAAAACATAGCCCCATACTAGCTACTGTGAAGAAAATTAACTCTGTCCCAGCCAAAACCAGCACAAGGGCATAAATTCCTGCTTTTTGAGAGGATAGTATGCTTAAACATACCTTGCCTTCTGTTGGACTTGGGGGAGAACAACTCTTCTGGGAGAGCAACTCTCCTGATAGTTAAGTTTGTCTTCCTGAAAATGGGGAAATCCAGAACAGCCAGCACTTTTAACGAGTGAAAGTCTCCATATCTAACCTACACAGGCTTTCTTCTCTTCAGTTCTTCTGTTGGAGGATGTAGAACAGAGTCACTTCTAAAATCACAGCTAAAGACAGTAGACAATGAATATGTTTTGGAGGCATCTAGCTCATCCCTGTCAGCATGCATACCTGGTTACCTCTCTGCCATTTCAATAAAGGTGATGAGAGGTGCCTGGAGCAGGAAGGCAGGTGTTCCTGAGGGAGATGTACGTGGCTCTGCGATGATTGTCTCTCGGGGAACGTGTTCCTTAGAGAAGGTGTGCTTGAAGAGCACTCTTGTGTCCACAGTGGCTGCATGGCCTTCATTTTAACTGTGACTCCCTTATTTGGGTCATTCCCTCAATCCAAGACATCCATGGAGTTCCTGCAGCACATTCTGATGTGGAAAAGTAATTGCAAGGAAATCTTTCTGTAATTGCAACCGTTCTTAATTTAACTCATGCTTTGAGGAAAAAGTAAAGCCACAGTCTTTTTTTTTTTTTAAAAAATCTTTTGTTCTTGAGTAATTTCTCGCACTCTCACTTCTGCATTGCTGTTCTGTGCTTGCTTCTCTGCTGCCTTATCCTGATTCTTGCAGCAGAAGTGGAGGGACCAGCACCACGTGCTCTTCAGGCTATCAATAATCCTCCTGGTCCCTGGTGTTTGAGTGCCACTGACATAAGGTCCGTGCTAGATGGGTCGTTAGGTGAGGTTCAGCAAGAGGTGTGGAACCTCTCTAGATGGGTCATTAGGTGAGGTTCAGCAAGAGGTGTGGAACGTGTCTGTGTAAACAGGGGTCCTGGTGTCCAGTGAAATGTTCTTTAGAAATATTTCAAACCAAGTTCTCCACTAGTAGTTAGTTCTGGGGGAATTATGCATACGGGCTTGTACAAACAGCTACTTGGACATCTCAAGAAGTGCAGAACGACAGTTAAACTAATTGAGAATTTAGCAGAATAACAATTATGATTAAATGAGGGAAAAAATGCACTGCAAGGTACTTATTAAAAATGCCAGCATCCATACTAGTAGAGAAGCTCTTCCTCAGTTTGAAGGCTTCTCCTTGGGTTGTAGTAGGTTGTTAATACTCCTTGCAAACCAGACACTTGGCTTTGGGCTAAATTACCCCCTGGAGAAGCATATACATCTCATATTCCTCACCTCAGACTTTCTCATTTAGGAGACAACAAATCCATGATAGTTGTCTGCTTTGTGATAGTGGTGTGAACTTATGACTTGACTGATTTATGTAAGTGCTGTTTATAAGTAACCCTATAAACGTCAGCCAGTGGCGGAAGTGAAACCAAGAGCTTGAGCCTTCCTTCTCGCCAGCTGTGAACTGCTCTCTTGCCGTTTTTATGGAACTGTAAAATTAAATCACACATTTTTTTTTAGATTGAGCTGTCCGACATGCTTTTCATTTCTTCCCAACCCTCTCTCACCAGTAATGTCAAATATTTAAGGCGGGATTTTCTAGTCTGCCAAACTCATTCTGTGCCAGCGTGAGCTGAAGTCACGGTCCGCTGTGGGGACACGTGGAGGCATTCGTGCTATGTGCTAGAGGCTTGGGGAGCAGCATCTGCTTTCTTGCAGCCACCATGGGTGTTTATATATGCCACATTTCATAAAGTTATTAAAAAATCACAGAAGTCCTGAGAACTTGAAACTAACTAAATTTCACCCGAAACCTAGGCAGCTGCAGGTTTGCCTCCAGGGTCTTACAGATGGTGCTTGTCACCTGCAATTCTCTGACTCTAGGAAGAATATCTGTATTTTATATGCAAACGAGGAATGCAGCATCTGCCTTGGATCAGGCTATGGCTGTCGCCTGTATGAAGCCAGCCCATTAGGCAGCAGAGCCTCTGCAGGGCTGGACCGGTGGCCATCCCAAAGGTAATCTACTAAGAAGAGAAAAAAAAGGGCTTCAGGTGCTGGTGAGGAACTACTGGCAATCCTCCTGTGAAATGCACACCCAGTATTGGCTCAACACTGAACATGATACATTTGTTTTCTGGAGTTTTGTGGGAAGTCATCATATTTGCCACAGATCACCCAGTGCAGTACTTGCGTTTTTGTTGTCACGGGTGCACATTACTGACCAATACACATGGAAGTACTCTTTAAACTGTGCTCCTTGACTGATCAGAGGGTATTCTGTATAAGCAGCACAAAAGTGTCTATCAGATATTCTCCTCTGCCAAGAGCTCGTTCTTTGGACTCTGAAGATACTTGCGTGGGAGTCTTTCCTATCAGGTGACGATCTTCCATCGTCCCAGAAATGCCCTCCCACAGCAGTGGGAATGTCCATGAATGATGGGAAGCCTCTGATGAAATTCTGGCCGATGCGCCAGACACCAGCAAAAGCTGGTGGGGCCCATAGGAGAGTTATCCTTTGGCTTTATCGGGCCTTCGGATGCAGCGGTAGCAGCTACCCCAGTGCTCGAGGAGGCATGCAGGGAACACACAATGCAGATTCGGTAGCTGAGCTTGACCCTAGCATTACTTGCTAGCTCTTTGTTGTCGAATGTTTGCTCTGCAATAGCAACCAAAGGGCATGACCAGGTTAGGACCCATTGTACCAGGCACTGTGCAAACACCCCTGTGCGAGTCCCTTCCCTTAGAGCTTCTCCACGTGGGGATTTCAATGAGCTTATTCTTTTCCTTTAGCTGTCTCGCGGTAAGTCAACTCGTTTGCTTAAGGTAAGCTCTCGCTTTTCTAAGAAATGGGATATACACTGCAAAAGAGTTCCCAAAGAGGCGATTTTCGTGAAATATTACTGAATTCTGTAAATTTGTTCACCTGCTAAGATTATCATGTCAAAATCTCAGCTTGCCTTCATGAATAACTGAACCCTCTTGCTCTCTTAAAAAGCTGTGTGCTTGATGCGATACATTTTTGTCACTGAGAACTGAAATCAGTTCTCTTTCTCTATAGTCAATGCAGAAACAGGTGCATTTCTCTCCTCTGCCATCTTGAGTTGCAATTACTTCAGGAGGTGAAATGAAGCAACCGTGGAGTAACGTGCAGCAACATTAAATGACTGCAGAGGCAGAAGTTGCAAACATGCTGAAGAAGCTGAGCCTGTACTTTGCATCTCTTAAAACCGAGCTTCCCCAAAATGAGTGAGTGACCTGACTGGGTTTATTGCTTTTTACTTCTATGAAGGTGATACCATACTTCTTTTTTTTTGAGTTAGGCTGGCTACTAGACAAATGCATCAGGCTCAGGAATCTTCTCAACAAGCAAAGATTAACTCCACCCTGCAAGGCTACCTCCACCAATTGGATAGTGAGTCCACCTCCCCAAAATACTCACCGTCATAGATCCACAATGTCTCAGCCCTAAACTGACAGCAGGAGATCATTATCCTGGGACACACAGTCTCACTAAATTGGTATTGCCTCCTGAATATATCAAATTGCAGTGTTCAGAAAAATCTTGATATGCTAAGCAGTTTATAGACAAAAGTTGTTAGAAAGAGGGTTTAATGATGGCAAACCACTGTATATAATGAGGTCGAGGGGAAGGGAGCCTAATAACAGCCCTTTCTGTAATTCAATAGAATAATTTGAAACTCAGCTGTAAGCCTATGACTACGGTGGCGCCCGCGAGAGCCGTGTACTGTGGTTATGGGGTAGTCTGTGTTTCCATCGTCATTCCCTGTTTTCAGGGTTTATAGTTTGGCTGTAAAACACCCGGTGAGTCCACATACGGCTTAAACCCACAAAAGGCAAGAAATTCAGAATTAGGGTTGGAACTCCCCCTTCTGCCCCCCCGCCAGGCAATCGCACTGTGCCGTGCTGCCCATCAGGAAGGACGATGGCCTGTGTGTGATGTCCTCCATGCAGCTCTTCGCAGTACAATTGCTGGCTAATATGAGCTATTTCTTTAATATATAATTCCATCTCTCGCAAAGTATAACGTAGTGCATTGGCAAAAGTTTGGCTCATGTCTCTGATGTTGTGATAACCATTAGTGGATATTTTCCCTGAGAGCCTGGCAACAAATATAGGAACTTATTCACATAAAAACTTTGTTTACTCTCTGAAAGGCATATGGATTTCTAAATGAATCCATTTGTTAGGTATAGTTTAAATACCATGCCAAGAAAGACCAGAATGATAACTTTTTTTGAAAAGTATTTCAAATATTGCTCATTTTGGTTGTGCAATAGACAGAAACATTCTTATTTGGAAAGGTTGGGATCAGACGTATTTATTTTGCACCAATAATTTCAGATCCAGTTTTCCTAGACGTAGTAAAAGCAAAAATTGGCAAATCTAAAAAAAAAAACACCCACTGATTTCTCGGGAAGCAACTGCTTCACTAATCAGAGGTCTGGCCAGTCCACCACAGAGAATGTCCTTCTCATACTGGTCTAGGCTGACTTTCCTGAAGAACAGTGATAGCTCATGGCTCAGACTCCTTCCTACATAGTATGGGGTTGATGTAATTTCTACTTTCTTCTTTGGACAGAGGAGAGTGAAAAGCATGTGGGCTGGGGGAAGCCACCTGCCCCATTCTCTGGGGTCCAAAGGAGATTTGCAATACAGAGTACAGCTTGCTTTTTTGTTATTTGCTTCTGGTCACCCCAAACCTTTGTGGGCAGAATCCATCCTCAGTGTCTACAGCCCTTACAGGACACTGGCAAGAAGAGCCTGGAATGATCGTGGCCAGGCAAAGGAACACTACGCAGTTGGCCTTGACCTGTGTGGTAGCTGTGGTGCACATCTAATTTGCTGGATGTGCACCAGGGGGAAAGTGACTTATGAAATCTTTTTTACAATAGAGCTGGATTCTGCCAACTTTTTGCTTATGAAGGAGAATGGGATTTCAATGGAGCTGTAGGAAGAAACCAGGTGTTACTTGGTGGGAATAAGGGATATGGGATTTGATACACTGCTTATGACAGTTCCCTCAGCCGCTCCTTATAGGACTTGTGCTCTAGACCCTTCACCAGCCTCGTTGCCCGTCTCTGGACATGCTCCAGCACTTCAATGTCTTTCTTGTAGTGAGGGACCCAAAACTGAACACAGGATTCGAGGTGAGGCCTCGGAGAGGGGGATCAGGGATGGGGAAAAATTGGTACTGAAACAGGAGATTTAATGATAATTACACAATTCATTTTGTCTAAGTTTCATTTGAGGCATTTTATTCCATCTGAAACAGAACAAATTATTTTAAATGTGCTTCAGCTTTTTTAAAAAATGAGGTCAACGTAGAAATAAAAAAATGTGATTTCCAAAATAATCGTTATATTAAGTCTTTTGACATTTCATAGTCTAAATATTTATCTGGAGCTGTGTGGTAAATTTGTTTTGAAATAGCAAATTTTTCTGGCAGCATGTGCCTGTGTATATGTGCGCGCACATGTGTTTATGTGCACATAAAGGCTGTATAATGCCTTTTAAGTTTTTCTTTGCTGCTTTTAATTACGCGAATTAAAAGGCAACTTAGCTAAGGCCTCTTCAGTCGCAGTTCAGTGGCTTCTGCGCAAAACCAAGTCCTCTTCGCTGGTTGTCTCACGCTCGAAGGAAGGAAGCATGTGCCAACAAAGCCGTCTGCAGGGACTTCCTGTGCTCATCACCAAAAGCTGCAGAGTTAGCACATTGTCCGCAGCGGTAGCAGCTATAGCCTTCTCTGTCTCCGAGGGAAAGAGTCCCAGGAGGGCTATGAGTGAAAGCTCTTCGGGAAGTTTCTTCGCTCTTCTGTCACTTTCCATTCACCTTGAAAGCCATAAAATACAATTCGGCTCATATGTCTGGGGGCAAAGCAAGAGCAAGTGTATATGTTCCTCATTAATCTCTTATGGCCCAAACTTCCTCCCTATTTACTCCTCATATATTAATCCTATTTATTTCCTCATTAATCTCCAGTCGCCTTCCTTTTTGCAGTAGCATGTCTGCATGAAACATCCTTTTTCCTCCTGTGCTAAATCCAAGCTTTTTGACGCTGAAATTTAATTTTGTGTGTCAAATTGATTTTTTTTCCCGGTGTGCCTTTCATTCATAAACCCTTGATTATCTATTTTTAAGGAAAAAAAAACCCAAAACAAACCACAAATAGGAAAAATGTATCTCCAATAAATAATCTGGTTCTGCTGTCATAAGAGAAAGTTAATCCTTACAGCCATTATTATGTCTTCAGATTTTTTTTGCTGACATTTATTAACTTTTCATGAAAGGCAGGGGGATTTCTTTCCCTAGCGGACACTTCCTGGCTTGCTTTACAGGCATCTGATTTTTGGCAATAATCCGCAAAAGAATGTCTGCTGTCAGAGCCCCGCTGTCACAAAGACCGCCTGGAGATTTTTAGCTTCCTACCAAGAAATCATCGTGTCTATGGAAGCATTTCCAGGGAAGTACCGAAGGCTTTGGTCCCCTCCCGTGCCATGCTGCGAACCTGCTGTGGACGAGCATTTTCCCCGCTGATGAGCCGCGTGGTTTGGGGAGCGCACAGAAACCACATCGAACCCTGTGAGTACCTGGCGTGGCCGCTGGATCGCTCAGCTCCTCCCGACGGGCCCGGTCTGCTGTTGGGAATATCTGAGTCTGCTGGAGCACGGCGGGATGGGGAGGAGGTGAAGTGGCAAAAGGCCTTTATATAGGCTGTTTCTAGGGTTGTGGGGTGCTTGTTGGTGCTATTAGTGTGTAACTCCAAAACTGTCAGTCCGTGTAATCCCCTTATTGGAGAAAATGGGGTGGGAGCGGTCAGCAAGAGTATTCTGCATCGTCCCCTTGCCCAAAGGCAGGATCAACTGTCCTTAAACTCTTCCTTATTGTGCACTCGCAGCCAGAGCAAACAAATATCTAACATATTTTCTTGTACCAAACCCTTCAATTGGAGTGGGAGAAAGTTGGTTCATGTCCCCTAAAGTCCTCTGCCCTCCCTGGCTGGTTGGGCGGCTGTAAGCAAATGTCCCACAGGTCCTCGCCAGGACCAGGCAGAAAGAGATCCATCATAATGCAAAGCTGACAGGTGATTAACGTTTCATATCTCAAACAAATAGTAAACAATGTGTGCTGAGGATGGGTACAGGCAAGGGATCAGTATATGTCATCAGGATCTGGCCTGAGTGGCCAGAAGAGTGGAAAGATTTCTGCTTAAAAACTTTGTGCAGCAGAAACAGAGAGAAAGGACCTGCAGAGTGAGGACTTCTTCAAGCCAGCAACTCTGTTTGCCCCATGAAATTTCAGTGCTTCTGAACCTTTGAGGTGGCTCAACACTGAAACTGGATGAGGCTGTTTTAAGTTACAGGCATTTTGCTTAAGGCACTGGGAAAAAATAATGGGAGAAGCGACATCAAACGTTATTGCTGTGTTTTTGTTTCCTGATGCCTCTGTCTTGTGACTCTCAGCATGTAGCTATCTGCTTGGTGCGGCTGCAGCAATTAGCATCTGGTGGGAGGCCGTGCAGGTGCACGTGTGCAGCATTGCAGCACCTACCGCCTCGAGCTCATTCTTGCCCAGGGAAAGAGGAAGAGGTGATGCAAAATCCAGAAGCAGAGGATTGAGCAAGGGAGGCCGGGTCTGGGGAAGGCTGCAGGGATGAGGGCTGGACTGATAACATCAAGGTGGCTCATTCCTTGTCTGCGTTCTTGTTCTTTCTTTTGAACTATGTCAGTGTGAGAATTGGCATATCGGAGCTCAATCCTGCAGGCTTGCTTCATGTGTACAGTTACTGGAGATGGATATGGAGGGTTTGCTTCCTGCACTATATCCTGCTTTTGAAACTGCTTTCCTATTTCCCCTATATGGTTTCCCATATATTGTACTGTGGACCCCTTCTTAAAACAGTACATCTTCAGCTACATCCTCAGTCTAGTCTTGACCATTAGCTCCCCCAAAACAGTATGATAAGTTCCCATCTCTTCCTTTCTCTCCCACTCCTTGCACTCCTTTTTGGTTTTCTGCCTTGAAATAATTTTTAGCCTCTTCTCGTCATTCCCACACTGCCTGGCACAGCTCAATAACAAACCCTTGTCCTCCGGCTCTATTGCCATCTCCCTCGTAGTGTCTCCTTATGGTTTTGGTGTGCCTAGCAGCTAAATGTTCCTCTCCCATTTGTTTCTGGGGGCCACAGCTGTCCCAAACAGAATTTGAGGTGATTTTTTTTTTTCCACTTTTGCACTGTTATTCTGTGTTTCAGGGTGTCTGTTGCTGAAAAAGACTGTGAGGAAAGAAAAATTATTAGGAGCCTGTGAACACCACATTCAGGCTGCTTTTTGGCACCCAGTGTGGGGCTTGAGAGGGGTCTGGCTAGCTCAGCTGAGAGAGCATCAGACTGAGGGTCCAGGGTTTAAAGCCCCTGGTCAGGCTCAAAGGGTTGAGATAACAACAGATTTGACCAGAGTGTGTTAAAACAATTTTGTTAGTTTGTGGAGACATAGCTGTTATTTTGTTGATCACATCCATTGGAATCTGACGACGTCCATCTTGTCATTTTATTCCTATGAACTATATATCTTGTGCAGGTCCTTTGACCTTACCTCGTTTTAGGGCAAAACCCGCTTTCAGAAGGATTTGGATTATTTTCTCTCCTTTCTCAAAAGCTTCTTCTGCTGTGTTGCCCCACACGACGATGTCATCAATGTATTGCAGGTGTTCCAGAGCTTCACCCTTTTCCAGTGCCATCTGGATCGGTCCCTGGCAAATGGTGGGGCTGTGTTTCCACCCCTGGGGCAGTCGATTCCAGGTGCACTGGACGCCCCTCCAAGTGAAAGCAAACTGCGGCCTGCACTCTGCTGCCAAAGGGATTGAGAAAAACGCATTAGCAATGTCAATGGTAGCATACCGCTTGGCTGCCTTGGACTCCAGCTCGTACTGAAGTTCTAGCATGTCCGGCACGGCAGTGCTCAGTGGTGGTGTAACTTCATTCAGGCCACAATAGTCTACTGTTAGTCTCCACTCTCCATTAGATTTCCACACTGGCCATATAGGACTGTTAAAGGGTGAGCGAGTCTTGCTGATCAATCCCTGGATTTCCAGTCAACGAATCAGCTTATGGACGGGAGTCAGGGAATCTCGGTTGGTGCAATATTGCCGCTGGTGCACTGTTGTGGTAGCAATTGTTACCTGTTGTTCTTCAACCCTCAGCAACCCCACAACGGAAGGATCCTCTGAAAGACTGGGCAAGGTGGACAGCTGCTTAATGTCCTCTGTCTCCACAGCAGCTACACTGAAAGCCCACCAGTAGCCTTTTGGGTCCTTGAAATACCCTCTCCTGAGATAGTCTATGCCAAGAATGCACGGAGCATCCGGGCCAGTCACAATGGGGTGCCTTTACCACTTGTTCCCAGTTAGGCTCACTTCGGCCTCCAGTAAAGTTAACTCTTGGGACCCCCCTGTTACTCCAGAAATAGAAATGCGTTCAGCCCCTCTATAGTTCGATGGCATTAGCGTGCACTGTGCACCAGTGTCCACTAGAGCCTTGTACTTCTGGGGGGCTGATGTGCCAGGCCATCGAATCCACACAGTCCAGTAAACTTGGTTGTCCCTCTCCTCCACCTGGCTGGAGGCAGGGCACCTCTAATTCTGATTATAATACGTGCTATCAACAAATGGGTTCGTGTGGGACACATGGGGTCGAATCTCATCCTTGTTATTCACTTCTTGTAAGTATGAATCAGAAGTCCACTACCCCATCTGGGGAACTGCCCACTGGGGACTGGAGCAGCAATTTTCCTGGAAGAACCCTTATTTGCGGCTGTTTTCTTTTTCAACTTATGTAACCTTGCCTCTAGGGTTGAGGTGGGTTTTCCATCCCACTTTCTCATGTCCTCTCCATGGTCACATAGGTAAAACCACAGGGTACCTTGCCACGTGTACCGTCTCTCTTGAGCAGGGGAAGATTTTATCCTAATAGCTGAGATACTGGTCCGTACAGGTGGGGAGCAGGACCCATCCTCTGAGTTGCTGAAACTCCCGGCACATTCTTTCAAACAGGTTCTCGGATCTTTTGGCCAGTTTTTCCACAGCCGAGATGCAGGCCCGTAAGGAGGAAGAGATATTGTCTTTGTACTGTCAGAGTTGGTTAGCCACTGCACGCACTGGTTGTGCCTCATTGTCTTTCCAACCCATTGTTGTCAATGAGTTGGCATATGACGATGGTGCACTATGTACAAACTTCCGCCACATTGGTCGGGCACGTTGGATTTCATCTGGATCTACGGGGTTCTGCGGGTCATCCAGGTCGTGATATATCAGTTCCCGCACAGCTAATTCCCTCAGAAACTGGATACCTCCCTCTACAGTGATCCATTTCTTTGGGTGGCATATAATATCTGTCCTTCACACCTGACAGAAGTCTCCTCCAGACACTGCGGGCTTCTGGCTCTCTTCCAATTGCCCTGTCAATGGTCGCTTCCTTAGACAAGGATCCCAGCTGCCCGGCTTCCCTGCCCTCTAGTTCCAGGCTACTGGCCCTGTTGTCCCAGCATCGGAGCAGCCAGGTGACAAGCTGTTCACCTTGATTACGGCTGAAATCTTTAGGGATATCTCGCAGCTCAGTCAGGGATAGGGGTCAGGTGATTATCTCTGAGTCTGCCTCTCCCTGTTCTTGTGATGTCCCTGGTTCGTCCTCATCTTTCGTGGGGTGAACTGATTTCTTTGTGCTTCTATTCTTCTGTATGGGGGCAACCGATAATGGCACGGGTGGATCTGCAGTACCTATCACAGCAGCCACGGTGCTCACAGCTGGGGACTGAACAGCCGCGGTGCCCATGGGGCAGCAGCGATGCCCATAGCAGGGGCTGGAACGGCCGCGGTACCCGTAGCAGGGGCTGGGGCTGCCGCGATGCCCATAGCAGGGGGTGCAGCAGCCGCGGTGCGGGGTGGAGCAGCCGCGGTGCCTGCAACAAGGAGTGGAACGGCCGCGGTGCCCGTAACGAGGTGCCCGTCGCGGAGTAGCGGCGATGGGGGCTGGCACAGCCGCCATGCCCAGGGCAGGGGGTGCAGCGGCCGCGTTACCCGCGGCCAGGGGTGCAGCAGCTGCAGCGGCCATGGCGGGGGCTGGCGCAGCCGCGGGGGCTGCAGCGGGGACTGGGACAGTCGCAGGGGCCCTGGCGGGACCTGGGGTGGCCGCGGTGCCTGCGGCGGGGGTCGGGGTGGGGGCTGGCACAGTGCCCGCGTGGCGGGGAGCGGAGCAGCCCCGGCACACATAGCGGAGCGTGGGGCGGCCGCGGGGCTGTAGCAGGGAACTGGGGTGGCCCTGCGCCTGCGTCTGCACCGATTTCTGACCTTAAGCAAGATTAGACACAAATTCATTCCTACGGATAGGAATAGCAAGCCGGTCCGAGCATCCCACAAGTATTCGAAGTTCTCGGAAACTCCCGTAACTAACCAGGAGGGCAACGAGAAATCAAAGGAAGGCATTTTTACCCAGGAGGGGAAAGGGAAAGCAAAGGAGGAAGTTTCCCCCTGGTGACCCTCCGGGAAGGAAAAAATAAAGGAATAATTACTGGTAGTCCCCACCAGATTGCTCCCGAAGTACGGAGCTGTAACTGTTGGTGCCGTTCTGTTCTGCACATTGCCCCCCCCCCCCGTATATGAATACAGGTAGTAAACTGGTATAAACACCAATGATTTTATCATGCCATAAGCCAGTGCTAAACCACACAGTGAAGCAATAACTTTAATCCAACGCCCAGAGGTGACAAACCACACATAAAAACTGACAAACAGCATACAGTAAGGTGATACATGACACAATTCTGAGAAGCACTTTGTAAACAATTAAAACAACGTTGTGACCAGCGACAATTAAAGTAATACAATGGATGCTTATAACAATTTGTTATACATATTCTGGTCAAATCTGTTCTTATCTCAACCCTTTGAGCCTGACCAGGGGCCTTGAACCCTGGACCCTCAATCTGATGCTCTCTCAGCTGAGCCAGCTGGGCCCGTCTCGAGCCCCACATTGGGCACCAAAAAGGACTGTTGTGGTTTAACCCCAAATGGTAACCGAATACCAGGCAGCTGCTCACTCACTCCCCCCCTCCCCAGTGGGGTGGGGAGGAGAATCAGAAAGGAAAATTCGTGGGTTGAGATAAAAACAGTTCACCAGGACAACAAAGGAAAAATATAAAAATATCTTGATAATAATATATATAAGGGTAATAGAATATATAAAACAAACGGTGCACAATTTCTCATCACCTGATGACCGATACAGCCTGTCCTGAGTAGCAGTCAGGGAGCAGGGGTATCCCCCCCCAGCGATCCCAGAACAGCAAGTTCCAGAGAGAGCAGGCGAGGGAACGAACAGCCAAACAAACGAACGAAAAGGCCCAAATGAACGGAAAAAAGGAAAAGCAGGGAGCTAAAAAGCAACCAGAAGGGAAGCTTAAGGGAAGCAGCCCACCGGCTGACCCTCACTTATACCAGGCATGACGTCTATGGTATGGAATACTCTCTTTGGCCAGTTTGGATCAACTATTCTGGCTCTACCCCTCCCAAGTTTTTGCACCTGCACATTAGCAAAGCCTGAGAAACTGCAAAATGTCCTTGGTCATTTAGCAGCAACCAACAACATCAGTGTGCTATCACCATTCTTCACACACAAAATCCAAAACACAGGAGCTGCTGAAGACAAAACTAGCTCCGTCCCAGCCTAAACCAGGACAGCGCAGCATAGAGTGCACATGCTCCCTGACGTGAGATCAGAACATCTGGCATTTCTTCTGAGATTGTTGGGAAATAAAAGCAAAGTAATATGTAAATCTGTGGACTTTCTTCTGGCGATTTATTGGGTGAGATACTGACTGTCACCTGTCTCATGGATGGAAGTGAGGTTTGGATTTGGCTTGCCATCTCAAAATCTGGATCTTTATCTAGGGTTTATCTACGTATCTGAATCTTAACCATGCTGAAGAGATTCTGTGTTATCTCTCTTTCCTGTGACTTCAATGACCTTAAAATCCTGCTATGAAGAAAGGAAGAAAAAAAAAGCAAGCAGATTTTATGTTTCCCTAGGATAGTCTCTTTAAACAGTAGCATTTCTAGGCTGAATTTTCCAGTGGTGTGCTCCGCTGCAGTACCTAAAGTTCCACATTCTGAGAAGCTGAAATAAAAAGCTGAAGATTGCTCATATAGACATTATTTTTACCCGTTAAGTCACTGTTTTTCCACATTAATCACAGGGTAAAGATATCGGGCTTCAATTCAGATTATGACAGTATCTAATGTCTTTTCCACATACAGCTTCAAACTAGGAGAAGACTTCCTCTCTCCTTTTCATGGGAATTTTGTGAATTCCAGTATGTATATTTTTCCAGCTGTAGTATTCTATTTGCAACTGGAAAATGCCATTTGAAATATCACCTTTCCAATGGAAAAGCTGCTAATACTAAATCTTAGAATCATAAGTTTATTTCAAGTACTTAGGTTAGATAGTCTCTATGCATAAAGCAGTGACCTGTTATGCTCTGAAATTATTCTCTATAGGTGTCAACACCTGGATCTTGGCTTGTTTACTCATATAGAAATCTGCTGCTACAAAGCTGAAGGACAGAGGGGAGTGGGTTACATCTTTAGTCTAAGGTCATTTGAGGTGAAGCTTTCTTTTGTAAATCTGTCTTCTGACAAAAAAATAGTCTGGTTGAAGCGGCCACCTGGTTTCCTTGGGAAGGACTGAATAAAAGCAGCTACTTGCTACGTTCGTGGGGTTGACTTTTTATCTTCGGGCCCAAAACTGCATCTGGGGAAGCAGAGGACAAGGGAAAATGATGGCCTGTATGATATATTATATACACTGTATGCACTAACATTCCTGTTACAGAAAAAGTTTGTTACAAACCCACAAAGAGTAACCTAGCAAAAATAAATGCCCTTATTTTGTAGGCATCTTCCTTCTCCAGTGAATCTAAAAGCACAAGATTCTTCACAGTTGGCCACTCCTCTGCTCCCATCTTGGGGTTTTCTCCTTCTCCAGCTCCCCTTGTCCCACAACAGTAACTCAGCCTTGCCTTCTGTCCTTGCCTGAAGCCTCTGGCTAGGCTAACAAAGAAGTGATGTTTCCTCCCATTTGCCAGGATGCTCGGCTGGTCCAGCCTTGGCTCCCCATGGCTTTGAAGTCTGGCAGGTTTCAGAGGTTGGTTGGTGCAGCCCACCACGAAGTGGGGTATTGCCCCCAGAAGCAGGAGTCTCAGGCCAAAAGCAAAAGCAGTTCAGTTCCGAAGCTGCTCGATGCAGAGATCCAGCCTCTCGCAAGGGCGAAACAGGAGTGTGTACGCTGCCACCGTGGGAACTGCACCGCCACCAAACCGGTGGCAGCCCAGGCTGAGTCGAACCACGTGTTACCTCTTAAGCTAAGCAGCGAAGGATCCAGTCCAGAGGTGCTGCTGAATACGACATACTGCGTGGTGATGACTGATGGTTTTAAGCATTGGCGTGATCCTGGTAAGCATTAAAAAGGTGATGGGCACAGTGAAGTGGAAGGACAGGCTTGGTTTAACCGGAGGAACTAGTCTGAGGGTTTGGTGACTGCTTAGGAGGAGTGCGGTTTTCCTCTGGGATCAAGCTGGGCTATTTGGTCGTGCTCAGCAGAGCAGACGCTCTCAGATGTGCCCTGCCTTCATCTGAGAGGCAATAACTGTAAGAAGTTGCGGGCTTCGAAGGCTGGGTGTCTTCCTTGACACTAAAACGCATTCCCAACAAAGGACACATTGACAAACTCCACTGCCAAAGGTAGGAAAAATAATGTCAGATTTCCTATTTTATGGCTGTTTCAGCACACAAACACTTTCCATCTATGAATTCTCCAGATGGCAAATATTTTTTACTCATTCACTGCAGCATGTATGTGCAGCATATATATGTATACAGCAGCTTTTATTCTCATTGGCCACATCTCTAATTGTTCAAGCTTCAAATTTGCTAAGCACGCACAGCACAGACTCTCCAAATGCTCTTTTGGTTTTTTCCTGAGGTTTTGCTGAGCGTGGATACAGAGCAGAGAAAGCTCCTGACAGAATTTTGCCACCACCATCTGTAGCTGCTATACACAACATCAAATTTAGTAAGTAATCATACCTATCAGTTTTCATTCCAATTGCCACACACACAGAAAGTCCTGAACAGAGAGGTTTTGGTAAATCTTTGAAGATTTTACATCACTTATTTTTCTCCCTCTCAGTTGCATCGCTAAAGAGCTATTTACCATGAAAGTTACAATTTCACCAGTTGCCCTCTGCAAGGATAATCAACTTTTTTTTGCCCTCCTTTTACCTACATAAGAAAAAGCAATACCCAAGTAGGCACTTTTCTTTGCCCGTAAAGCTGGTCGGTCATATTTTGTTTATTAATCCTTGTGCTGTTGCTGGCCTCTTTTTAAATATTTCGGAATTTTACATGATCAGCAACTTGGACAAGATCTAATGGACTCCAAAAGGATTATATTAAATGCTAAGAATAAGATAATGTCTCATTTAAACAAATAAAGAAGACACTTTTTAGGGATCTTTTGCTGTCATATAAAGCATCTTTGAATATTTTGGAGTGAAAAGCAATTCCTAAATATAAGACTTTAAAAACAGATAATCTAAAACTCCAAAATAAACTTACCCCTCCTATTGGAAACAGTATCTGTCTTTACTCAAGCTAGACAATTTCGTAAGTCATCTTCATTTTTTGAAAAAGACATCCTAGAATGGCTGGCAAATCCGGTGATCGGATGGAAAGAATTTCTGGATGTTCAGCCAGTCTGATCCATGTTTTGACATTTTATGCAAGAGAATAAAAGCTATTTTTCCCCCCATTACTTCAGGCTGCTATTACCGATCATTTCACGCAGATCTGGTTACACACTCACAGAAAAGTCATCAATGTATTGGAAGAAGACGAAGAGAGAAGACTGTTTCTGTTTATGCAGAACTTCTGGAGACGCAGTGCAGGTGATTTGCTGTTTCATTATGCAGCTTGCCGTGGATCCAAGTCAGCAGTCCAGCTCTGTGCAGCAAAGCCCTCGCTAACGGCTGTGGCTGTTAGCCTGGAAGTCCAAATAACACCAGTCCTATCTAACTTGTCCCTAGAAGATCAGGGAAGTATATCCCCATACTGGCCAGCTCCGGGATGTGTTGAACAGTCTAACTAAAAAAGAAGTAGAAAGACAGCACATATCATTCTAGAGACATTTCAGAAAATACTTCTGTAGGTGAGCTGTTAGGAAGTCTGTTGGGTGCGAGACTTGGGGTGGGAAGAGTGTTTTAAGCAGTGTTTCATTGTGTTCTCATCTCTGGAAATACACACGTTTTGAGGGTTTTTTTCAGAAGCCTTTGTACCAGCAGGACCCACAATTCAACGCATGAGCCTGAAATTTCTGGCACCATCATGGTTAGTGACTCTCCTTCTGATGCATTCTCTGCCAGCTTCTGACTTACTTTGCTGCAAGACCTGTGAACTGCCTGCAGCGAGATGTGAAAAAAGCCCGTCATGCACTTAATAAACTGCACGGTGTCTTGGGGGAAAAAAAAAATTCTCGACTTGTTTTCTCCTCCAGTCTTTTGAGGTGAAATTGTATGAGTGGGAGGTAGCTGATCCTGTCAGACTCAAGACTGAGGCTCTTAGTCACAACTTGAGTATCACACCCAGCCCACAAAGAACAGCTCGACCCTTTTAGCAGACAAAGCGGATGTGGAGAAATAGACTGGAAAGCAGCAGATGTTCCTTGGTGCTGAACAGCCCTGACTCCTTCTCGCAGCTGAGGGAAAATCCATGATGCTGAGAGCATTGCCAAGTTGGATACCTTGAGTGTACCACACCTCAGCCGCATCGGCACTGCCTGATGAAGGCAGTACATGGATGCAAACATTTGTACGTTCATTCTCCACTGCCTTGTGTGGTCTTCCTGCTCTGTACCCGCAGCTCTCTCCTCCTCAAGATCAAAATGCTGCTGATTCTCCACTTCTGACTTCTTTTTCCGCTTGGCCTCTTAAAAACACTAGTTAAAGATCTTTCCTCCAGGTCATGCAGGTTGGATTATATTTTAGGAAAAAATAACAACAGGGTGATCTCCAGTCCCAAATCTCCAAAACCACCCCACGTGGGTCCTGCCTTTCCCCCTGCAGAGCTGAGAGCACCTCTCAGCTGTGCAGCCTGGTATATGTGGTTATGCTACCCATCATAGTGTAACTGCACTGGTAGACACCCAGACTTCAGCCAAGTCCTCACACTAAAGGCGAGAGATTGCTAGTTAGCAGAAGAAAAATGCTTTCATGTAGTGTTTCTTGGGTCGAAAGATTTAAAGACAACAAGGCTTTTCTATTTTCACAAATAACTTAAAAGTAGCTTTACTAAAACCTGAATACCAATTTTTTAAAACATGAATTTCGTTATTCCCATGGTTTACAAGGCCCCTGTCTGTGTCTGAACTTCTTGGAGTGACAGAAGCAGAAAGGCACTTGAGTGTCTTTGATAGGTTGTGTTCGCCTTACAGAGGTTTTTCCATCTGTTAATGAAGGAATATGTGCCAATTTAGATAACTGAGGTAGTTTAGATAGGCTTCAGTTAAGGTAACCATACATTACATCCAAACATGCAATTCAACTGAGTTGGTAACATGACCTTTTATAGAAATATCAAGATTTTTGTAGATACGATTCTGATTAATTATAAAGCAAATATCAAATTAATATAGGCTCATTGTTTTTTTAAGTGTTGGTTATTTGAAAAGAATGTCTAAGGTTGAGTTAAGTAGACCGAAAAAGAGTAATAGAGAAAAAGTAATAAAGCCTGTCTTCATTAACATTCAGTATTTGTTGGGGTTTTTTTAAATTTTTTATTGCCCAATCTTGAAAAGAACTAATGAAGCAGCTAGAAGGGGCCTTAATGCTGAAAGCCAGTACTTCTTCCTGGCAGATCTGTGGTCTTCTGCTTCTCCAGAGGAACAGCTGTCTCTCTGACATCTCTTCTTAATCTGTTACTGTTCTTCGTGTGCTACCGTGGAGAGTCTGGCTTCATCTCCACCTGTTGGGCAGCCTTCTCGTCCTCAGGCTGAAGAAACCCCACCTCCAGGCCCCAGGGACCTCGGTGGCCCTCCGAGGGACTTCTCCTGGTACAGCAGCCTGGTGGAAGCCATGTTGTCTCATCCCCTGTTCTTGGGGCTCAGAGCAGGGGAGATGGCACCCCTTCAGAAGGGGTAGGGGAGAGGGTGGGGGATGGGAAGGAAGGGCTCACAAGACCCATGGCCATCAACAAAATAATTGTCGATGCCGGGGAGATGGAATACGTGAGACTGCAGGCGGGCTGGGCAGGGAGGGTAGGCCTCCCAGCTGGTGCCAGGTGCGGAGGCCGGGCCGATGGCAGGGTGCTGGCCGGGCGCTGCTGTGGCACCGCATTGATGGTGTCGTGGAGGGGAGTCCTGGCACAATGTAGTGGTGCCAGGGGAGCCATCCTGGAGGTGGATCCACCTCCATCGGCTCTTCTTCATCTTCGGGTGGATCCACCTCCATGGGCTCCACACCATCAGGTAACATGAGAGATAGCCATCACCACCATGCAGCTGATGGTGCCTCCTCTCTGACGTCACTGTCTCTTCCTCCACGCCTCCGGCAATCATTTGTCTGCCTTCCCACGCAGAGGTGGGCAACCTCTCGCTTTGCTGCTGTGGGACCTCTTTCTTCCAATCATCATGGAGTTTGAGGGTTGAGAAGCTCAGTAACTGTGGGCCAACTGCTGGGGGCCCAGTGTTTATACAGTCCAGAACAAAAGGTGGTGAGGTAGCTCGTGACATCAGGAGGCCATCGTGATGGCTATGCAAATAACCATATATGGCTATTCTGGCAGTTGGGGGGCCTGTGACCTTAAAGGTACCCTACTGTGGGAGGAGGGTCGGGAGGGGGCTGAGGGCCCCTTCCCTGGGGATCGCTCCCCTGTGTCCATTCCTAATGGAGGGACATTTCAGGGATCGGTTCTGAAACGTGGGCAAAGATTTTCTGAAGAGGCCCACAATTGTTTGGACTCTACCCACCATCCTTTTGAGCATTTTCATGGCTGAGGGATCATTAAAAATCTACATGAGCCAGATAGAGACTTTCCACTGACTTTGGTGGAATTTGGATCAGGCCCAAAGCAAGTGGATCCTTACAGAGCTCATGGAGAAGAGGGCGAAACTTTGCAAGGTCTAACTGGTCCAGAGAAGCTAAGATCGCTCAGCTGACATCCCCCTGGAATGAGGACATGGTTACTTCAGGCCAAGGCAATCTGTTATTTCCACTCCTGAACATTTATTTGGGTCAGGGTGGGAAAATCCGATTTACTTGCCAAAGTCCCACTGGGGCAGTAAAAATATAAATACCACATATTTTTATGTGTGTATTCTGAAAAGTGGTTAGTGACCGTGTTTATTACATTTGGCCACTTGCAGGGAGTTATTCTCTTTCTACCCCCTTCCCTAAATTCACATGCTTATAGAATCATAGAATCATTTAGGTTGGAAAAGACCTTTAAGATGATCAAGTCCAACCGTTGAATATTTACACTGAATAAAAGTCCTGTTGGGACCCATAAAAACGCTGCAGGAGGATAGAGCCAGAATGATCCTGTACCCGGCTCCTCACAGGGCTTCCACGTCTTTCCACGCTGTTGGCCCCACCTGACCGAGCCACTGCACAGATGTGGTGTGATGCTTTCCCAGCACTAAAGCTACATCATCTGTTCAGGGACCTGTTTCACATCTCATCTACCAACGATGTGAGTTGTTCACAGCATCATCCTTGGACCCTTATCTCCAACAGGAGCAGGCCATGTATTTCATCCAGGCAGCGCTGAGTTTGACCTGTGATGGATCAAGTAAGGCAGAGGGCAAAGAGGATGAGCGCTGTGAAGATGCTGTTACCATTGAACTTCATTAGTAGAAGGATACGTTGCTGATTTCTCAAGGTGGATAGCAATAGAGCCCTGGATATGATTCACATTTGACTACTGGGAAAATGAAGAGGAGCTTTATCAACTGTATGTGTGAAGCCATACAACATCTTAAATCACAGTAGCTATCAATCCATCCCAAACCCCAACTGCTTTGTGCAGAGCACTGCTACACACTGAGTTCTCAGCTTCTCCCAGTCCTGGTCAGATAGGGAACAGCAAGAACCTATTGCAATTTTGGCAGTCCTAGGAATGGATCAGATCCATACTGCTCCAGCCCTAGAACACATCATCTCCAACCAAGAGCTACAACTTCCCATTCCAGCACTGTTCCTGGATGCATCTTTCCACTAGAGGAAACTTCAGCTGGAGAAGATGGTCTTTCTAACCTTTGTATCTGAAAAGATGCGACTACACCTTGGTTTTGGGTGTTACGTAGGACAAACACAGCACATCACGAGGCAGGGCTACTGTGGCTTTCAAAGTGAGATTTAAATGTGTTTTGTGACTTATGTACCTTGATCTTGTAGAGAGGGTTGGGATGTGTTTGCAGACTAGGTGGCCTCTGAACTGGATGGATAGTCCAAAATATCCCTTTTTTGGCTACTCAGAACTGCCAGTGGATTGGTGCCTCTTGTCCAAATGGTGCTTTCCAGCCCTACATTCCTGACGTTGGGCCAGAGTCCTTCACAAGGCCAGAACTGCCTTATAAGCTACACTGCCTTATGTTGGCTGAACTCTGCTGCCTCTGCAGATTGGGACCGGCCTGGCATTTTTCAGGTGGGAGAAAGGTAGTTCTGATACTCTAATGCCATCAAAAAGCATCAGCATTTGCATTATAGCAACACCCGAGTCCTGCACTAATGGTC
Organism: Phoenicopterus ruber ruber; assembly: GCA_009819775.1. Taxonomy (NCBI): domain Eukaryota; kingdom Metazoa; phylum Chordata; class Aves; order Phoenicopteriformes; family Phoenicopteridae; genus Phoenicopterus; species Phoenicopterus ruber. Next base: position 90,390,828 of record CM020217.1, read on the forward strand.
TGGAACTTCACTCCTGAACAACTGCAGGATCCTGATGAAGTGATAAAACATTTGAAAAAAAATGCTGTGGCTATTCCAAAGTGGAACAACTTACTGCTTTGTGCTGGGCCCTGGCCAGCATCTACCAAACACTACTCAATATTATGCAGCACCCTCAGGGAAAATAGAGGGAAAACATACCAACAGATACTATGGCTAAACCAGACACTGTATCAGTTGCCTCTATAATGAAGAAGAGACAATGGAAGCAGAAGTCAACTTGTTTAGTAAGGGATGAAGAAGCTTCTTCTAAGAGGGAGCAGGAGAAAGAATCAGAAGAGGCAGCCTGTTCTGCAGCAGAGCAGTCACAAGAACAGGAGGAGGAAGAGACTGAAATCATAAATGAGACAGAAACCACCCAATCCCTATCCCTAAGTGAGCTGTGAGATATGCAAAAATATTTTAGCCGTCAACCAGGTGAGCTAATTCTTAGCTGGTTACTCCCGTGCTGGGATATTGGGGCCAGTAGTCAGGAATTAAAAAGTAAGGAAGCCTGGCAGCTGGGATCCCTCGCTAAGGATAAGGCCATTGACAAAGGGATTGGAAAAAAGGCAGGAGTCCTCAGTCTTTGGCAGAGACTCCTATCAAGTGTGAAGGACAAGTATCCCTTCAAGGAAGAACTTTCAAATTCCTGAAGCAAATGGACTAACAGTGAGGGAGGTATCCAGTATCTGAGGGAGTTAGCCATGATGGAGGTGATCTATAACAACCTGGATGACAACCAGGTATCCAAAGACCTGGATGAAATCCGGTGCATGCGGTCCATGTGGCGAAAGTTTGTACAAAACACACCAACGTCATACGCCCACACCCTCGTAATAATAAGTTGGACAGACACGGAGGCACCAATTATAGATGGACTGGTCAGACAACTCCGAGAATACAAAGATGATCTTGTTTCCTCCATGTGGGCCTGCATCTCAGCTGTGAAGGAACTGACCCAAAAATGTCCGAGCAAGCTGAGAAGGATAGGTCTTCTTCATGCACTCCAACCAAGGCCTCAGCTATTAAGTGTCAGCCTTTTTCTGTTCAAGGGAAAGGGTAGCAGTGGCACACACCATGCGCAACCCTGTGGTTCTTCTGTGTGACCAGGGGGAGGACATGAGGAAGTGGGATGGTGAACCTACCCGGAGACTAGAAGCTCGGGCACAGGAACTGCAAGGAAAGATAACAGCCAAAAAGCACCCATCCAGGAAAATTACTGCTCCAGTGCCTGTTGGGCAGAGCAGAAGTGCTGATTGTACTTTCGGTCCTGATGAAGGGACTTCTGTTTTGCAGTTAGAAAAATCAAGTAATGAAGACTCCAGCCAGGAATAGAGGGGCCCTGTCTTTGGCTAGGCGGAGGAAAGGGACAACTGGGTTTACTGAACTGTTTGGATTCAATGGTCTGGCACATCAGGTCCATGGGAGTATAAAGCTCGAGTGGACACTGGTGCACAGTGTACTCTGATACCATCACATTACAAAGAGGCAGAATCCATCTGTGTTTCTGGAGTGACGGGAGGATCCCAAGAACTGTCTGTGTTGGAGGCTGAGGTAAGCCTAACTGGGAATGAATGGCAGAAGCATCCTATTGTGAATGGTCCAGAGGCTCCATGCATCCTTGGCATAGACTACCTCAGGAGAGGGTACTTCAAAGACCCAAAAGGGTACCAGTGGCCTTTTGGTCTAACTGCTTTGAGTATGGAGAAGATTAAACAGCTGTCTAGCTTGCCTGGTCCCTCAGAGGATCTGTCTGTGGTGGAGTTGCTACAGATTAAAGAACAGCAGGTGCCAATTGCTACCATGACAGTGCACCGGTGACAATGTAGCACCAACTGAGACTCCCTGGTTCCCATCCATAAGCTGATCTGGTGAGTCAAGGATTGATCAGTAAGACTAATTCACCCTTTAATAGTCCCATATGGTCAGTGCAAAAATCTAACAGAGAGTGGAGGCTAACAGTGGACTATTGAGGCCTGAACGAAGTCACACTGCTGCTGAGTGCTGATGTGCCAGACATGCTAGAAAGCCAACCGTACCCTCGGCTGCATCAAAAGCAGCGTGGCCAGCAGGTCGAGGGAGGTGATTCTGCCCCTCTACTCTGCTCTGGTGAGACCCCACCTGGAGTACTGCGTCCAGCTCTGGAGCCCTCAGCACAGGAAAGACATGGACCTGCTGGAGCGGGTCCAGAGGAGGGCCACAAAAATGATCAGAGGGCTGGAGCACCTCTCCTCTGAAGAAAGGCTGAGAGAGTTGGGCTTGTTCAGCCTGGAGAAGAGAAGGCTCCAGGGAGACCTTATTGCAGCCTTTCAATACTTAAAGGGGGCTAATAGAAAGATGGGGACAAACTTTTTAGCAGGGCCTGTTGTGATAGGATGAGTGGTAGTGGTTTTGAACTAAAAGAGGGGAGATTTAGACTAGATATAAGGAAGAAATTTTTTACAATGACGGTGGTGAGGCACTGAAACAGGTTGCCCAGAGAGGTGGTAGATGCCCCATCCCTGGAAACATTCAAGGTCAGGTTGGACGGGGCCCTGAGCAACCTGATCTAGTTGAAGATGTCCCTGCTCATTGCAGAGGGGTTGGACTAGATGACCTTTCAAGGTCCTTTCTAACCCAAACTATTCTATGATTTGATTCTATGATGATTCTATTTCCTGTTTTCCATGTGCAATTCAATGCACTTTCTTTGTCCTTGATAACTAGAGTATTAAAAATAGCTAGAAACAGCAACTTCATACAAGGTGGATTTGGACTCGGGTGTAATGATTTGTGGGGAGAAGGGGGGTTTCCTAGGCAGGTCTTACATGTGCAGGTGATGCGAGTCTGACATACCCCAATGGGCTGTGGGAATAGTACAGAGGACTGCAATGAGACTGGGTCGACTTACTGCTCCTTTGCACACCATCAGTGCATGTGCCATAGGTTTGAGACGCCCTGGACATGCAGGACCTTGTGTTAACTGCAGTGATCTGTGCAGACTGAAGGGTATGTCTAGGACACCTGAGACTAAAGTCCACAGTCCTCTCCTTCAATATGGAAGAGATTTCTAGGTGACACAGAAGACATGAGTGGGAGAATCCAAATAAATAGTTGCCTGAGGGAGACAGTTTTTATGTAAACTTCCAGCACAGCAGCCAAAGTATAAACCTTTTGATTTTAATTTTTGCACAGACAGGCTCTGGAGTTGAACACTTGTCAGCACCTATCTTGGGAGATGTGAGTCTACTAGACAAATCTCTTTGACAAAAGCCTCGTTGATGCGTAAACAACTTTCTGGTAGCCTCTTTTCCAGTGTTACTTCTTAGCTCATGGACATTAGTAGAGCCTGGCTGCTTTTGCTGACTTTCCTGATTCCTTCTGCTTCATGCGGTCTTTGCAAGGTATCCCAGAGTCAGTTTACTGCTCATTTGGAAGCAAGGACAAAAACATAGAAATGGTCTCCCTTCCAGTTATACTGCCTTCCCGCTGGGTGCCTGTGTACCTTCATGCTTCATTTGTGTGTCCACAGGGAATAGGAATATGAGCAGGGATGCAGATGACATGTTTTCCTGAAGGACTTTTCTTGCCAGCTGTGAGCCTGCAATGGGGGTTCTGTGGCTGACTTCAGTGGGAAGCACATGGACCAGGGAGGTCATGACCACAGCATGTATTTGAGAGCAAGAGCCATGATGGGAACGCTGAATGACACGCTGCCAAAGCCTTGCCATTACCTGCAGCACGTCACGGTACTACTCATTGCCACTGCAGTGAAATGGGTCTTGGAGAAAAAAAGCTAAACCCCTCAAACATTAGCAGGCACTGCAGTGTACCACCTCCTGGCATTTTCAGTTGTCTCCTTGAAGTCTGCAAAGTATCTTCCAAATAGCTGCAACATAACTACTATGAGAATTAAGGTGCAATTCTGACCCTGGGCTTCCTGACTGCTGTGGCTCCAAAAATGTACACTGACTAGACCCACTGAGTAATGATGTGTAGGATGTGATGTGCCAGTGGCACAACTTCTTTGCAGACACCTAAGAGTCTTAGAAAGCCAGACACAGCAGTTTTCCAGTCCCTTTTCCCCCTAAAAACGGTGTAAGAAGAGAGCGCAGAACCTCTGGTTGTCTGTGTGGGAGCAGCCAGGAAGGGCTGGATCAACAGAGGTAATTATAGGGAAGGAAAGCAACTGTGTGATTTTGCCTGACAAAGGGATGTATTTGATTTCCTCTCTTTATGCACACTTGTTGGTTTCTGTTTTGGCTGCAGCCCTGGTTTTCTGTTCCTTCTTTTAATTCATGCATTTCATATTTGCTTCTTTGCTGATTTGACACTGTGTAACTAACTTTACCTCTGATTTTTGTTTTAGGAGGTTTGGGCCTGATTTTGAAAGGATGTCTACAGGCTTGAACATATTTGATGGTGTTTTCAAAAGCATTAAATGGTTTTGAAAATCTACGGAGGGCCTGACAATCTTCAGTCACTCAAATCCTAATGGAAATTTGGCCCTTCTAGGACGAATGATATGCTATGTAATAAAAAGCAGCATGTTACTGTTGATTAAATTATAAGATAAATTGCGTGCTCTGGAAAAATGAGAACTTTAATTTTTCATCATTGACCTCTATTCTTGATTAAAATGTGCAAAGTCAGAGAGCCTTCAGGCAAGGCTACCCTCATTACTCACTTCAGTGGCAAAACAGTGGACTATTTAACAATAATCTGCCATCTCTCATACTAATGTTTGTCTTCCTTAGGGCAGAATGTAAAGCGGAGGAGAATTTGTGTCTGTTTGTGAATGCAGGCAGGCTGAAGTTAGCTTGAGTGTTAACTGGGAAGGGATTGTGGCTGCTTAACTTTTATGGGGATAAGGTGATGATCAAACTGCACTGTGTGGAAAAATATTCCAAATGTGTGCAGCATCAAGTGAGCATGTTATAACTGGAAACGTGCTCCTGCTACGGCACTGGTGGCCGCAAGCAAAAATCCTCATTCCCATTCAGTTGTGCTTTTGGGGTCACTGTGGCTTGGCTCCTCCGTGGTGCTTGAAGTTATTCCCTGCTCCCTCAAAATCTGCTAGTCCAGCGGTTCAGGGGGTGTCCCCTTGCTTTCAGCTGGCTGGGCTGGCTGGGAGGAGCTGGGCTGATCCCCCAGGCCAGCGCTCGTGGGCTGTGGGCGCAGCTGGGGCTGCCTGCACCCGGCGGCACAGCGCTTTGCACCCCTTCCTAATTTACCCCTTACCCCGTGGTTCACCTGGCTGAACCGGATCGACCTGAAAGTCTGGCATCCAGGCACCCGTGTGCCTTCTCTAACTGATGAAGGGAAATAGGTGTCTACAGAGGTAACCCAATCCTTTCCAGGTGGGCAGGTGAGAGCAGGGGGAGGACACAGAGCTGGAGGTTTCTGTGTGTCTCCCCTTTGGCTACAGAGAGCCTTGTTGTGCAGCTGAGACTAGAAATTTAACTTTTAGGTAGCTAAAATGAAGCGAGATTAATTTAGTCCTCTGACATTTTTCATAGGTTTATCTCAGGACTGCATGGACCCTAAATAAGTTGTACTTGCTTACATGAGCAACGATTCATGCTAATCAGTATCTTGATTTCTGCTTCACAGCTGGTTCCTCTTTTGCTAAACCTGCCATACAGTATTTTGGGTTTTTTAGAGTAAAGTTGGACTTTTTTATTTGCTGTTTCCAAAGACTGTTTTCAATTCTTAGGATACTTTGGCCCTCCACTTCATGTTGAATTTGAGTACCCAGCTCTTGTGTATCATCATGACACCTCCCCGCAGCTACTTGGGTACCTATATATCCACCTCCAGCCTTACTTAGACAGCTCTAATGACACTTGAGTTTGCATATTTATGTTGCGCTAAATAGAGATGATTTCCTGAGCTGGGACAGAGAAAAAGAGGAGGGTGTAATGGATGCGCTGAGCATTTGATTCTGTCGGGTAATAATTGGAAGAACAGTGCAGATCAAGAGTTGGGCTACCAGATTGCAGCAACAGCATGGGTATGTTATCCTTCTTCCCCCTACACTGCTTGAATCAGCCCTTGTCAGACTCCTCTGGGAGTCTGAAGTTGTATTTATGCCGGAGGAGAGAAGCTGGCTCTGCCTGCCCAAGCTCTGGGAGAAGAAGCGCAGGGGAGACGGGCAGGGTGAGGGTGGGTGTGCAGTCGTGCTGCGGGGTGCAGCTGAACGGCACCAGGAGCTGTGCTCTGCCCTCCCGTCTGTGGCACGTGTGTGCAGACACCACTCTGCAATTTATTATGTTAATTTGTAACTACTACAAGCATTTTAAAAGTGCTAATCTTTTTTTTTTTCCCAAGTACTCTACTGTGAAAGCACGGTACAGGTCAAGTAAACCAGAAGTCTTCACATATGCCTCCTATAGAAATAAAATCAGCTAAACAGTACCTCATTTGTGAGGAATAAATAGCAGCCTGTGTCTTGCATTTGCTATTCCTGTAAATGCAATTTGTCTTGAAAGTGAACAGATACAAGATATTGCAGTTCAAACAAGTAGAATAAATTGCAAAGCCAAGGGGCCATCACAACATCATGATGGCAAGTCACTTTATTTTAAACTGTGGGGACTTCAGTTCCTGTGGCCACATTAACCAGTGCAGTGGTGGCACCTCAGTGGAAGATGTAACCAGAGTCCAAGCTGTCCAGCATTTAGAGAACAAAACTGCTGTTTATGTTGTCTCTGGACAATCAAAGCAGATGCTAAACACTAGTATCACCAGTGACTTCCACTGCAAGTTGAACTGGGCTGTCATCTACTGACCATAGTCAGGCTTGTGGAGTGATTTAAGGTATGCAGCACATTGCAAGAGCCCAATCCAGCCAGCTGCAGCAGCCAGACCTGTATCCATACAAAGAGTTTAAAAGCTCCAAAGCTAGCAGAAATGAGAGACATTTTCCCAGACTGATGTCTGTTTGCAGAGGAACAGCAAGGGATCCAGTAACAAGCCATGCATGTAATTCTGTTTTTAAGACTCCATCACAGTTTTTGAAGGGCAGCGCCTATAAAAACTGTTGCACTGGATATCTTTTGATGACTTGCTGTAATTTGATAGCTATTCAAGCAATAATCAGTGCAAGCAGGAGAACACATACAGTTTGACTGTCTTCAAGCTTGATAATATTTTGAATTTGCTGCTGTCATAGTCCTGCAAATTTTGTTTAGCATGGGAGCACACGGTTCCTAGTGTGAGGTTACAGGCCGATCCCTGGCTGGTATGTGGAATTCAGACCCTGGCCAGGAGTTTGGGGCATTCCTGTGAAGTTTACCATTCCCTTTCAGACTTATCGGAATAGGTTTGTATCAGGCCTTCGATTCACGAAACGGGGTTGTAGAACAGAGCTGAAACATGCAAGGGGTGCAATTTCCAGATATGTAATGGGCCCACTGAGTACGGTAAGAAATACCACCCTCTGAGGTTTACCAGAGCAGCCAGTGCTTGTCAGCTATTGCTGTTCACTACGGTGGCATGCACAAAAATAGAAATGACAGTCATGTGGATAACTTGCGTGGAGTGGCCTGGGATTTCCTCCACCAGCCCACAGAATCTGGAAGTTCTTGGGTTATGGTAATATAATTATTCTAATACTGATTTTATTTGGCATAGACATACTAGTAACATAAGTAGCTCAAATTTCTTCACTAGTTAGGAGTCCATTCAGCGTCTGGTCAACAAACGTAATGGAAAAATTACAATTTGATACAGACTTCAGTTAAAACGCAAGAAGAATAAGGATCTAGGTGGAAATGCAAATTGTGCAAGGACCCTGGAGGCAGGACTGGTGTATACAGCCAAACTCAAATGGAAAAAGGTTTATCCTTCAGACTGGAAACTAGAGCACCATATTGTGTTTGTCTGAGTACCACTTAGTACACTGCTAAAGAAAGAAAACAGGATACTTTGGAAATAATTTTTTCGTATTCATTATGAAAATCATTTGAAGACCAGTAACAGTACAGTGTCAAGCAAGTACTACAGTTTAAGAGTCAAAATAACATAATTCTTAGTTTGATAGACTCTGATCCAGAGCCTGAGTAGAAGCGAGTCTCAGCAGATAAGTCAGTAAAGGGAGATGTTTTAAAAGATTTTCATGAAGAACAAACAGTATAGTAGGGGAAATACCAGAAGAGGAAAGGCCACAATAAATGAGACAAATCTGTATGTCTGTGGATGTGTCAGCTAGGAAAAATATCATTGGTCTTTTAGGTGTAGTAAATAGTGTTTTGCTACAGTGGAAGGGTTGTATGAGATTGAAAAGACAGGACAGAACAGAATGGATTTTCATTATTTGTCCCAGCCTGTCGATGTCAAGTCAGATTCAGGCATGGTCCACTAGCTTTTGTTAAAGGTTCCAGTTTTTCATAGAAAAAAATATGACGTGGTCTTCTCCAGCAGTAGCTCCTTCCTTGGAGAGTGAGATGCTTAGTCAGAGCACAACTGGTGTTGTTTCTCTTGGCCTCCATAGACACTGGTGGGATGGTGCTATCAGTGAGTCAGAAAGCTCACAAACATACACTTTGGAGTTAATGTGCATGTGGTTTAATGTATGTAATACTATAATTTGTTACACTTTTTAAAAAAAGTTTCTCACACTTTCTGTAGTCTTCATGGGTGTGACTAAGATAATTAAATAGCTTGAACGGGAGTTTGTACGTCTGTGTTATGATGCCTTGCAACATCCTGAAAAAGTCCCCATCTTCTGCAGGGCGCAGCCCGCCTCTTCTACCCACAGCAGAGCACTGCCTGGAAGAGATGATTGCTTAAGGGTAGGACAGGGCCTGTGCCAAAGAGGAAGAAGCTGGCCCAGAGACCTCTCACACGATGCACTGGGGCTGGTCCCGTGGCAGTAGACAGAAGTGGGAATGAAAGCCGGAGCGCAGGATCCTGAGAACGTACCCCATGAATCCCACCCAGGGAACTGACAGCAGACCTTCCACAGCCAAACCCAACAGACCCTGGGACTACAGATTGTCTTGACAACAGATGGATATACATGTTTGCCCTCAGTCTGAAGTCTGGTCACAGTCCTTGTCAAATCCCCAAAAATGCTGCCTTCTGCCAGCAAGCATTACTACTGTTTTATCTGGATCGAACCAAGAGTATCAGACTTTCATCCAGACACTGGGGGCCACTCTGGAGTTACACTGGAATTACACCAATGTTACTGAGATCAGAGTCTGGCAGTGGGTGAACAGAAACAGAAATAGCTGCATATCATGAAAAGGAGACAAAGGAATTTGTCACAAACTGTGATGTGACAGGAAAAATAAGAAGGTTCATGAGAGTAGACGGACTTAAAATATATTTTGTCTTTTTTAAAAAGACTTTTATGACTCATATGATTTAATGCATAAAATATATATGTATTTGTGTTTGTTATTTAAGCTGTTATATATAATGAAAAAAGGGAGCCCAAGCTTTCCAGATTAAAAATTTGTATAAACCAAGGGTACACACTAGATATTTTTTGGAAGAATGTTACAACACCAACGTCTTTCATCTACTTTCTTGAAGGTCTACAGGGTAAAAGGATGGCATGGCTGATAAAAAGTATCAGAGTAGAACCCATGGATTACATACCTCAGAGCCTGTGTATTTCAACCCAGGACAAGAAATATGCCATTTATATTTCTGCAAAGTAAATGCAAATGAAACTACATATTGTCAAGGATTTCTTAGTTTAGCTCTAGGCCTTTTAGAGTAAGAAATCTTCCCCCAAGTGGAAATTAGAAAGGAAGGTAAAAATAGGGTTTAAAGTTTATTTTAAGAAAGAAAAATTGCACATAGAAGGATAAGAGAAAGCTCTCAAATGCAGAGAGACTTTTTTTTGAAATTAATCCAAAAATAAGAACAGATTAGATTGTATTACTCTGCCAAAGGGACAAGTTCATTTGTTGTTGGACAAAGGACTCAATTCATTAAAAATTACTTAGGTGGATACTGATATTTTTGATATTTCATCCTTTACACTGGAGTCAAGATGGTGATTTTCCACCTGATTTAAAAATGAAAAGGGCGCTTTTGTGGCTGCATAGAAGATATATGAGAAGGCTAAATTAAAACATAAAGCCAATAGCTTTTCTCATTGCATTAGACTGCTTCAGCCAGATACCCAGAGGATGTTCAATGACAGAGCTTGAGTGGGAATGGGTCTGGGCCAGAAGTGGCTTTTTCTTCTGTGCCCTTGCGATTGCAAATCACTGTCCTTGCATTCACAAGCAAAAGCAAGAGGATCGTGAGAATGAGAGGCCTATGCCTGCTTTGAAAAAAACCTCTCTTTTCCAGAAAAGCCCTCATGGTAGAGCAGATCAGCATGGATAGGCTGGGAAGCTACTGCAGTGGGAACAGAGGACAGTATGAAGTATATCCTGACTGTACCACTTCTGCAGGCTTCATCTCTACTTGCTCTTGGACTGCTACGCTGGCTGTGCCAGCAAAGCTGTCTGCTAGGGAGAGTTTGTCTGTAGCATGCAGCTGGGAGCAGAACAGAGATCAGTGACCACCAGGGAGTGTGAGACATTGTTCTAGGGATACTGCTGCAGGTCAGAGTCACTCCTGGTGGCTGTGAAGCTCTTTGTAAATGTCCACCTGTGATATCTCCAGTCTTTTCTGATGGACAAGTATACCAAACTGTGGCTTCCTTCCCCTTTCTCATTAATGACAAAAATGGGAAGGAATATCAGGTGCTTGTCCTTTTTCTGGGCGCTGTCCTGTTTAACACCTTTATGAATGACCTGGAGGAGACTGCCACTTGATAAACCACACGATTCACAGAGGTAGATTTCATTAAGCTGGTTTTAACTGCAAAATCCCTGTATACCAGCCACCTCTCTGCCTTGGTCTTTGAGTTTCTCGAGATCCAGAATAGTTTTTGAGCCAGATCCCCGACAGGAATGCCACCGTGACTCCAAATTGTAGGTATTCAGAACTAGTACTCGGTTGTGACCTTGCTGTAGGGACACAGACATTTCAAAGGTCTGTGGTTTCACCATGTTGTCTACATGTTGGAGTTTGTTGGGGATATGAAGTCTAAGGAGCTATACTAATAGATATGAGAGTCCCTGCCCAACTACAGGTGATCAGTTCCCCCTCCTGATAGATATTCTCAGCACATGCCTACAGAAAAAGGCTTTCCATAAAAAGCAGGAGGCACAACTAGTGCCATTGATTTTGCCACAGGCCCTTCCCAGAAGTGTAAGTCATATTCAAGTGTCTGAACAGAACCATAATAAAAATAATAGCAAAAAATAAGATCATAGTGGAGGTAATCATAACCAAAGCAACCTACAGAATTTACTGCTGTCTCCTGTTCACCTTCGTAAATCCTGAGAATCAGTACTACCACTTTTTTCGGATGCATAATGACATTCAGCCATAGTTCTGCACTCTTCTCTCCTCTGATAACCATTTCTTCCTTATTTTTAGTTCTTACTAACTTATTAATAGAAAATTACTCTCTTACAGAAGCATTCCTTCAGCATGGTGTTTCTAGTGCTAGCCCTTTAAATTTGGTGGTAACACCTGGAGGCACCTTTAAAACAGCTAACTATAGTTTTCTCCACCTCTTACAGCCGGCTGCCCCCCTTGCTCTCACTGTCCTCTCCATCTGCTTCCTGGGTCTCTGGGGAAGAAGCCTCTTCTTGTAAATCTTTCTGCAATAGCATCCTATAATGTTTGCTTTTGTCTGTAATGTTATGTCCATTTAGGGAGCTTAATATATATATAACTACGCGTGCAAAAGACTGGGTATTAATAGCCTTTCTTCAGCCCGTGGTGCTGCAAGGCGAATTAACTACTGAGCTCTATAAACTGACCATGTCATTCATCTGTAGGCAAAGAAGTATAAATAGTCGATGAAATGTGAAGACATGAGTTAGTTGAAGTGGAGTTGTTAGTAAAGGTTTGTGTAGGCATAGAGGGAGGCTCCAGTTTTCCTTCAGGTTGGTGGGGGACAGCGGTTGAAGGTGAATGCAGAAGGCAAAGAGAGTCTGTAAGGTGTTGTGGTGTATGCTCTTCCAGGCTATGGGAAAATATAACCTGTTACTGCAGTTGAACAATTTGAGGAGGATGGTGAAAGGTAAGCAGTAATTACATGAAGAAAATAATTTTGTAAGCGATCAAACTTCTTATAGTGAAATTCAGCTGAAGTGACTGTTTCAAGAAGAAAAAAGAAAACAACGAAAGTCCTTTTCCAAATGTATTGAACAGATCAGCAATTGGAAAACTACCAATATGGTGAAAAAAACACCTCTGATGGGTAAGAAGCTCAGGAATGAGAAAAAAATGTGTCTTATTTTCCAGTCAGCCTTCTTAAATTTCTCTAATGAGCAGTATATATTTGCTGATCCAGATCGTCTATGAAGTAATATGGATAGCTTTTGGTTGCTAGAATAAATGCATGATGAGACTTTGGCAGCAGGATCTGGGGCCAAATCGGTATCCCTGCTCAGTGATGTGAGGAAGGTTTATGCAATTCGGTCATTAAAATGGACTGTCTGTCTGGTAAAAGACCTGCAAGATCACAACTGAAACTTTAAGTTCTAATATGCCAAGTGGAGCTACCACTTGGTTCCTTTGGGGTTAGTCTCTCACCTTGCAGAGATTAATCACCACTTCACAGGATCAGGCCCTAAGGGGTCTTGTGGTAGGCAAAACTATAACAGAAAATGTTGTTCCTGTTTGATGAAAAATAAGTGCCAGCCTTCTGAGAGCAACTACAGCTTTGGAGTGAGCAGCAGTCAGAAAGGATGAATTACCTTTATAGTTGTCTCGGTGCATCAAGCATCCTAGGAAGTCCAGGGGATTAATTTAGAATAGAAGCTGCTCTAAGAGATACTGGCGTTTTCTCTGTCTCAGCCCTACCCGTTACACCAAAACCCAACCAGTGCCATTAATTTTATGTCTGGAAAATATTATTCTGGCTGTTCATGTGATCTGCAAGGATGTTTTGTGCCTAAGTAGATGAAGAAGCTGGACTGAAGTATTCAGAAGAAAAAATGGATTGCATTAAGTAATCTGTGCCCAAAATTTTTGTGTTCTATCCATTAATTGCTAAGTAATAATAACATCTGTGGCAAGGATGTAGTATTTTTCCCAGTTTCCAGTGGCAGAGCTCAAATTTTTTCCTAATTCTCAGTGCTAACTTCTGCAATTCAGATTCTTGGATACTGCACTGACAAATGCATTCTCAGGTTTTACGGATCTACGTTTCTTAGTATGACAATTGCAGTCAAGAGTGGCTTTATCGTATGTGCCAACAGGAAGATGAAAAATGTCAAAATGAAAGCTTTGTCCTCTTACCTTCACAGTCTGTTGGGGTGAAGAGCACTCACTGAGTCCAGTTAGAGTCTCCAGTATATCAGATCAATGGTTTTAGTTGGTTTTTGGGTTTTGTGTTTTTGTTTTTGTTTTTTTTTCTGTATGTAATCTTTCTTCTGTTGAACCAGGCTGCTGCTTTGGGACGCAGGGTTTCCATCTCTGGTATGATAGATGGTGCTGCTTCAAGTGGTTTTGATAATTTGGGGGTGCTGGAGGGATAAAGATCAGCACATAACTTTTTGTGTGGTTTCTTAGGACAGTTTAGTAACAGTATTAGATGAATTCTGTGGAGTGTAGGTTGCAGAACAACAATGCACAGTCCAGGATGCTTTACTTAATGGGGCAAAAGTAGGCTTTTGGAAGATTTGTCCCAGTGAAGAATTCAGGGCATACATTTCAGTCCATCTCCCACGTAGGCTGGTATGATGGGCTTGTCTTATCCAGGAGATCAGAACAGATGAGCAGAATCGTCCCTCTTGGCTGAGGGATGCATCAAGATGTAGCTAAATGGGATGGCTGAAGAGCTGAAAGGAAATGAGCCTGCTGGGACCTCTGAGTCTAAAATAACGATCAGCTATTAAATTGCTGCTTCATGCATATTTTGAGGCAGGGATAAGTTTATGATACCTGGAAGCTGTTCGGTGATCCCACTGGCTGTCACTTCAAGCCTTTTATGTAGCTGGCATCATGTGGAGCTGGGATTATTGTAGGTAAAGTGAGATTATAAATACTCAATAGTGAACACTATTCCATAATATTTTCTTCTTTGACACCCCTTCTCTCTCGTGTATGTTGTCAATCTGTAATTTTCACTTATGTGGGTGTCTTCCAGCTCACTGGGTTTCTCTAAATTAATCATATTGCTGGTTGCACTAAAGTCAAAGACCTTCACTACTCTGCACTCTGTGTATGATCTAATGCTGTTTAGCTGTTTAAATTTTGCGCTGCGGTTTAACGTTATCAAGCTGCATAATTACTTTCTCTGGCTTCCTTCAGTCTTTCAAAAATAACATTATTTATATTTGCCAAGCAAGTGAGGTGTGGTGAGGACTTGGTGAGACAGGGAAGGCTGAGTCAGTCTTACCCACTTAAATGTAACATAAAAAATTGTTATGTAAAGTGGGTTCTTTCAAACCAGACCTCTTGTCTCTGTGCTCAGAGACAGTAGGTGCTGAAAGAAATTTTCATTTCCATTTTACATCAAAATAATCTCACTGAAGCAACTACAGAGTACTACTTTTCCTTTCATTCCTTTTCTAGTCCGTGTTAAATCTATAATGGTTAAATAGTTCTGTGCATGGTGTGCATTCCCATCTCTCACCAGATTGGTATGTGTGAACTGGTGAGAAGGCCGGGAAATTCTCATTTACTTTGTGCATGGAGATACTGTTTTACATATAATATTTTTCCTCCTCTGGATACTTACACCTCTGGGAAGAGCCTTCCTCATATCTCTGTGCATTTTAAATCCTTGATATTTCTTAAGATGATGCTATTGGAAATCAAAGGCGAGGAAAAAAGAACAAACATGTAGGGATGCGAGTAAGGATTTAGCTCGATGCAATTGACTTTCCTTTCCCTGACTTCCTTACTGAATCCTAATGGAAGCTATTACTAGGAAGCCAAGGGAGGGAAGGTCTGCCTTGAAACATATTATTATTAGATGTAGAATTTGGACCCACATCATACAATTCTGAGATCCTCTGGTGCTCATGCCCTTGATTTCTGTAATGTTTAAGTAACAATTATGGCAGTATTTGAAAATGAGTGATTACTAACACAGCACCGGCTAAGAGGCAGCAAACCAAGCGTGCATAGAGGCTATATTAGTTTTCACATACGCCAGTGAACATCATTCCTGAGTTTGACGTGTCTATTATTCCAGACCTGAGACACTCCTTACAGCAAAAGCTGTGATTCTATAAGCAGTACTACTTAAATCAAGATTATTTTTGCTTTTTTATATTTGATCCAAGATCTGAGAAGAAGGCGGGGGGGAAGCTTCTAGAAACTCAAATGCCAAGTTGGTGATTATTCTATTTCTCCTTGAAAAGGATGCCAAATTCTTCCATCACATAACCTTTCTGTACTGCTTTTTCTACACCGTTGCTTGCAGCCTGTATATGTTATGGCAGGGATCCAAGTGACTTCAGTAAGAGCAGGCCCAAGAGGGAGAGGGTGGAGTGAAAGGTTACAAGTTCAACAAGAAGCAATTCAAATCAAATTGAATCATAGCATCTTAAAATAGTTATTTAACATAACTGTGTTGTCTTAAATGAATCACCCCGAGTAATAATCCATTGAATCCGAGGCTGACTTTTTATTCCCTGTCTTGATGGGAGCTTTGATGTCTTAAAATCTGATATGTACAGCACACGTGAAGTTTCAGCTGAATAGTGCCACTGAGAGAGTTTGGTGAAAAATGAGGGCAAAGACTATGTTCAAGCCATAGAAAGAGGACCCTGCAGTAGATGCTGGAATAGAGAACAAAATATGTTGTTTATCTCACTTGAGTATTGCCTGCACCATTCCCTTGTCTAACATCTAGCCATCGCAGAGGCCAGTTCATTGTCTGTCCACGTCTTTCACAAAAGGCAAGGTTCACGTACGGTTCCTGCGTTTACCATCTGCTGCCTTCCTCCATGGGTAGCGTAAGTGCCTTTGCAAAAATAACCTAAACTGTATGTTAAACAAAAGAGAAATCAAAAGCTCACCGCAGAAGAAAGATAGGAGGAAGATATGGGCTTGTGTAAGTCTCACACATGTTGAATAGCATTAAGCATTGTATCTATATATGAATCAGCCTCTTTTTTTTTTTTTTTTTTTTAATAATAAGTGTTATGACTTTCCTGTTTTATCCCTTGTAAAAAGACAAGCAACTCTGTTTTGGAAGAAAGCATTTTCAACGAGCGGGCTGGCCCTGCCAAGCTCTCGCTGTTCACGGCGTTCGTTGTGGGTCACTGGGTTGTACTGTAGCAGTGCCTCTTGCCATGGGCTGTGTCTGCTGCTCACTGGAGTGGAGTGCTTTCCCTCAGGGGCAGATTGCTTCACGTTGCTTTTGTTCATTTACACAGCACCTTTTTTTTCAGGGAAGCTGCAGGGAAAACTTGAAAGAATAGCTCAGTGTGTTTTGTAATGCTTTTTTGTTTTGGTGACTGGGACCATATTCAGATGACATGTAATGGGTACCTAAATTAGACCTTCTGATACTTAAGTGAGACCCCGACATCTTCACAACCGTCAAGAAAGTCAAGTATTGGCACGCGTTCAACGGGAGATCTGAGCTGCTCATTGCTGTCTTGAACTTTGATGCTATGGCAGGCAAGCTGAATGTGCCTTACGACCCCGCAGTTGTGTTCCTACAGGGATTGCTGGTTGGCATGCTTGGCTCTCATGCATTGACTGCCTAAAGGAAAGCTGATTTTTCTTTTTTTCCTGACACCTTCTGGGTTTCGGCCAACTAAAATTGTAAAATTAATTTCATGCTTGTTCCTGGAAGCAATATAGCAAGTGGCAGGTGGACAACCTTTGGGGTTAGACCGATTTGGGGGTGGGATACATCTGTATGGCTCCTAGTGCTGTGACTCTGTGGCCTGTTCAAGCATTGTCAGTGTGACTGCAGTCCTAATGCTCATGTACAATGCCAGGGGAGATGGTGATGGTTGTGGCCATATCCCATTCATGTGATCTGGGGCAGGTTTTAGCAAATGGTAGAGAGCTTCCAAAAATCTTTCAGGATCAATTACAGGATTGTTTACAGATGGGTGTAAACCCACCTCCCAGCGTGGCGGGAGGAGGAGAGAGAAGAATAAGAGGGTTGATGAGCCTCATGTGTGTTTCTTTCAGATCAGCAGATGTAAAACATGTGCTATTATACTGTGAAGGTTTGATATTAATGCTGGGTCAGAGATGGGCAGAGAGGGAGATTATGGTTTGGAGAGAAAGTGGGACCTAGCCTAGTTTGATTTGCTGTAGGCTGAGACCAGAAGTTCTCCTCTTCCAAGTCCCATCCTTCCCAGCCTCCCCTGAAGTGTTTTGCAAGAGCCAAACATCAGTACCAGAGGTAAGAAATCTCCATCTGATGGTGTCAGGTGTGAGCAGATGTCAGTGTCTGCTGCTTGTGTCATCTGAGGCTGGACCTTCTCATGGAAATGTTCACTCTGAAGCTTATCATGGTAAAAGGACAATGTTATTTCAATTTAGACTATGCTAGGACTGCTGCTAAAAAGGAATTAAACTTGGAAATCCATGAAAATACTCTGTACTCAGTCATCTTTTTCTTTTTTTTTTTTAATATTCCTGCCAAGAGTTTATTTTAGTCTCTTTGCATTTTTGCACACATGAATCTAAAGAACATTTAGAGAGTGTTTTCTTATCAAATGTTTAGGCTAGTATCTTGAAATGCACTGTCAATCTGAGTTCTGCTTGCAGCTCTTGGTATGAAGAGGCCCTTTGAGTTAGAGCAGACAGGTAATACATACCATTTCTTACATTCTTGTAACTGGCCTTTCACCAAAATGTAATTAAGACTCTACTAATAGTAATTCAGTAAAACAGTTTTTACTTGGAAGTAAAAGGAAGATGCACAATGTGACAGTCAACCGTTCCCATTGTGAGACTTCAAAGCTTTTTAAAACCTTAGGTAAATTCTACTGAAGTTAATTCTAAGTCTTATAGGTTCTGATAGATGGGGTTCTCTATTATCAGTTTACTTATTATTACTGAAGTATATTTAAAATTTTAAACATTATATATAAACAAGGTGGTAGTAATCAACAGAAATTTGTACAAAGGCAATAGATTTTAGTTCAGAATTGCTCTTCCGATAGGGATATCTGAATGCATGCCTTAATCATAAATTAGAGACAAAAAAATACAGCAAATTTTTTTTAAATCTTAAATAATATTCCTGATCATAATGAACACGTGCCAAAAATGGATTCTGATACTGCATCTGAAGACTATTTTTTTTCATGACTTTGACTCATCTATTATTTTATTTTTATTACTAATCCTAACTTTTTCTTAGAATCTGGACATGCAGTTACTTGTTACTTCCTTGACTTACCTCATCATTCTATGGAGTAATTTTTTTGTCAAGAAACCTGCTCTGAGATGACCTACATTATGCAATTTAAATACTAATTTGATTGATATGCTAGAATTGTCATTGGTAATGCTAACCCCAAACAGATCTCTTTTACTTCTTTTTCATCTGTTTTTTAGAGTTTCCAGTGTTATTCTTTCTGTTGTTTTGGCTCTTGGTGAGGAAAAATAAATGAATCTCTTTTTCTCAAGTAAGCCTTTAGGGAATCCCATAGTATGTTTGGCAAGATTTTAGGGGATTTGTTTTTATCCATGGATTTCTTGATCTCTTCACTTATAAACTCACCAAATTTGAAGTCTTAAATCCTTGGAAAGGAGTTTTGCCAGAAAATGTCAATATTAATAAAGAGTGAAAGAGGCACTGGAGCAAATTTATGAATTCTGCCAGTACCAGCAGCTATTATCTGTGCTGCCAGAAGTGAGGAAATTAAGAACATATCAGTCCTAGAGAATTACTCTTGAAACGATGAGAAAAATATATACTTGCTCTCTGTCAGATTTCAGTGATGCCAAATATCTGATCAGGTGAAACCAATATTTTCAAATTTTGATACCTAGCATTGGGCTTGATTTTTCAGAGGTTAAGTGTCCCGCGGCTTCTAGTGGCTTTACACTGCAAACAAAAGTATTTATATGCCTCTATAGGGTTATATATTGCCTCGTTAAGGATGGGATGTAATAATAAATGCTACCATTTGATGGTATTCTCCTGAATTGTCATGTACACTGGCTGCACATCTATAACCTTATTTCAATAGATGCTAGTAGGGGCTGGAGTTCAGTGCATTTTCACTAGTCCAAGCTTGCATCTAGGGTGACATCTGTTCTTATTCGAGCTTCAAAACTTTTCTCCTTGTATCTAGTTTGATCTAGCAGTAGAGAAAAGACATTTCTTCTCAGTGGTAGCAATGCCTGTAACCTTAACAGTATAGGCTAAACAAAAAAACCTCAGAGTAAAACCCACAGTGGCTGTGCTCAGCAGAGGTCTTTGGAGAAGGTTCAGGCCACCTACTTGTAGTGCTGGAGGCAGATGGATGGGGAATGTAGTACTTAAGTCTGGAGGCCCACTCAGGACTGCTGCAATGCTGCTTGATTCTCACTAACTCTAGTGACTGTACTTCACAGCCCTGCATTCACCGAGGTGTCTCAGGCATTTTACTTCTCTAGAAGTCCCTAGAAGTCTCTTGGTTAGGCAACTCAGCCAGAAGGGATGGTGTTTGAAAGGTTCAGTTTCCAGGATTATGCATGCATTTTCCATAAGACAAGTTGGTAGGTTAAAAAAACAAAAAAAAAGGCAAAAACGAAACCAAAAGCCTTCAAAATTTAAGGAAGCAGAATTCAGGTTTGTCCTTTTCCGGTGGGTATCATAGCCTCTATGCAGCCGAAGGTATGGCTTGTATTGCATTTTAGCCTTCTGGTGGAGTGAACCTCGGCTCCATGGCTGAACTCTGGTTGATCATTTTAAAAAAAGGAACAGAAAATGCGTCAACCAAGAATAGCATAGTCACCAGGAAGGTCTGTTGGGAGACAGGTGATATGGGTTTGAATCTCCTCAGGCTGGCAGAATTTGAAGCCAGTGTTTCCATTTCATGCCTGGATGAATGCTCTAACCACCACAATGCAAAAAAGGCAGTGGTTGCCATCTCTACCTCCCCTGGTCATGGTTCTGTATCAGCTGTGATGTACAGGGTGACCCAAGTCCTAAATGGATGAAAATTCATATGGACCTGATTTGGGTTCCAGAGAGTTCAGACGGTGTCAGAATATCTGCCGTTTTCCTCCTGGGTGTCCCTAGGGAGCGCTCTCCCTGTCAAGGCATTTGGGAGTGTCCTTCAGACGGCACAGAGATCCTGTGTGCTTTTGTACAGACTGGGGCCGATGTTTTAAGTACTGCAATAAGCATTTGTTGTAGCAGGTCTGAATCTTATCCCTTGGGATATGTTTAACTTTCACAAAAGTGACCAGAGAAGACCCCTTCTGTATAAGATGACAACTTTGGCGTGATCCCTCTGGTAGTCATTGCTCCCAGTAAAATGCAGGTGATGTCTAAGGCACATCTAAGTCTGTCTGTATTTGTTAGTGGTGAAAATTTGCCTTGCTCAGGTTTGAATATACACACACACACACATATATATATATATATATATTTTTTTTTTTTTTTACACCAGGAGCTTTGGTATTTGGTGGGGGGGTTGTGTTTTGTTTTGTTTCAAGAGGAAGTTTTTTTTCCACTGAGAAGTGGGGCAAGCTTCCACATTCTCTGAGGTAAATGTTTTGTTCAAGGAATTTACAGGCTTTTCTGACTCTCTCTGAGCTGGAAGGTGCTGGTAGTGAAACTGTTGTTTATTCCTTAGGAAGTCTGCAGTTTTCTCTTTGTTTATTTTTGTTTTCTGAGACAATAAAAAGTCTGTGTAAGAGCCCTAGGCCAGCAAATCTGTGCAGACAAAATCCATGAGCCAGGACATACAAGCTGACTTGCGTATTCCCTAGAATCCGCACCAGTTTGTCAGCAGTGTGCACGGGTCACTTGGTTTCTGACTAAGCTGTAGCAGCATTTAGATATGGAGTATGAAAGCAGAAGCCCAGGGATGTGATTCAAGCAGTGAATCTACAGGTAAGAAAAATTAAATTAATTGCTGAGTCTACTGCATGCATGGTTCTGCAGTCCAGGATACAACGCGCTTTTATGATATTTGTGCTACCTACAGAAACTCTAGCACAATCAGGGAAAACATACAGACCGGTTAAAAATAGCATCTGGGAATTTACAGTAAGAGCTTTTTTTTTTATTTAAAAGGGTCTTGTTGTTGTGATTAGAAAAATACACATTCTTAAAACCTCTTATGTTGCTTCAGTTGCTCTGACTTGCTGCTTTCTCCTTTCAATGGTTCCAGGAGCTTCAGCCAATGTATGTTTCACTTCTAAAAATGAAACGCAGCATTGTCATGCCTGTGCACATTTTATTGAGGAAAAGGAGTAGATTTTTAGAAGCAGTAATTGGAATTAAAAAGTGTAACTGAATAATACTCCTTTACTATAAATAAACCACTTGACTAACAGAAGTAACTGTTGTTGTGGCAGGAATATGGCTCTGTAACCTATTGGAAATACAGCAAAGCTGTGACGTCTTTGTGAACTTCCTTGAGAAAAGCTTTCAAGCACAGGTTAATTTGGTGCCTTTTCCAATTCATGCTTGAATTACTTCATGCAATGGAATTGTTTTGTATGCAGCTTGACAAATATGACTAGTTTTTAGCCATTCCTGTGAGAGCCTAACAATGTGACCTGACATCTGTCAATGTCAGAACAATATGCCAGTTCAGGAAACTTAAAAATTGCCTACAAGTCATACGTGTTGTGTTAGCGAAGGATTAGCTTGCACACAGAAGCAGAGTGACCAAGCATAGAACTCTCTGTGGTCCAGTTTTGTTGTTTTCTTTTTTTTTTTAATATGTATTTGAATCCCATCTTTCTTATTTGATATTATTTTCATCCCTCCTTTCTCTGTTTCTGACAATAAATGGAGTGGTCTTGCTTCATAGCATGAAATTGGAGGATGGGAACAGTGGGTTCATCTACTGAGATAATCGAATAACGAGGCATCCTCCTTTCAAGAGAAGAATTCTCATGCATATGGACTGCCAGATTAGCCTGCCTGCCTTTGCATTGAGGGCATACTCTCCTGGTAGTCTGCGCTACAGAAGTATTAGTTTGCACTCAGACTCTGCTGGGACGTTGACAGAGTGACTTCACTGATGGGAAGGTGGCCTCAGTCAGTGGATAGACTGTAACGGAGCCAGAACCTCCATGCACAGACATAAGCAGAAGGTGTTACTCTGCCTTAACTGGGTCTAGGAGTCAAGTATGGCAGACGAGGACTCTGTCATTCACCATTAGTTTGACTGTCCCTTTGCATCTTTTTTTTGTTTGTTTTGTTTATTTTCTTAGTGTTGGATGATACAGATGCTTTTGCGTTCTGCCAATGGTGTTATAGGCTTTAGGAGTACCTGTAGTTCCATGCAGTGATTTATGAGGGTAATGGTGCCAGCAACAATTGAGAGACATACCCTTTTTTTTTTTTTTTTTCATTATAAACTTCAGCACAGGTAATGTGGAGCTTAGCGTAGAAGGGAGAATTGTGAGCTATGGACCACAAAACTGTGGGCTGTAAGGACCTATGCAGCTGAACTCATGCTGTCAATAGGGACACTTTCCACAGACTTTGGGGGGTGTTGTAGCTTACTAATGTGATTTCTTTTTGCTCTTTGAGAATTTAGCATCCACTTTCCTTAGCAAGAGAGTTTATGCAGCTGGGTGAACCTAGGTTGTTCTGTGGCTGTGTATGTTTCTGAGGTCATGCCATAAAGCAAGTGTGGGGAAAAAAAAAATTCAAGTAATGCAGATATGAAAATCAGGGGGTTGCTTTCCAGCAGCTCTTGAATGCTTAAGAATGAGCAGCAGAAAGCAGAGGTGGAGAACTTCTCTGCAGCCTTTCCACTGACATCAGGAAAGGTTTGCCCTTGAGGCATTATCCTGTTGTGGAACAAATGTCACTACTTCAGGATCATGTTGGTGCCAACTTGCTGTTCAGCTTAGCTGAACAGGATTTTTTTTATTTTTTTTTTTTTAAATATGCGTGTAGTGTATTTATCATAAAGCATTTGTAGCTTCCTTCCTTGAAGCTTATTTTAGCCCATGACTCAGGCACTATAAACACTGGTACTTGTTGTAGAGCTCCTGCATAGTCTGTCTGCTGCACTAACCTGTATTTAACTTGTCTTAATGAATAGCTTGCTGCTGTCGTGGGAAGCTGATTGCCCCATCCAGTTCACAGTGCAGAAAGTAGGGAAAACAAGCAACAATGATGCAAATTTTTGCTATGCTGCTCTGGTAATAGACTGTGATTTGAGAGTGCTACTGCAGCTACTTTCCTTGAAAGAAGAGCAGTGCTTGGTCAGCCTGAGACATGCTGTGCTCCACCCCTATGGTAGGAATCAGGTCTCCTGAGGGGATTCTTGCCCATCAGCAGGTAAGGAAATATGTGCAAATACGAAGATCTAGGAGACTTGGTAGTATGTGTTTCTTTCTACTTATTCCTCCTCTGTAGGGGATTTCTGCCCTCTACAGAACAAAAATCTCAGAGCCACAGGAAGAGGTGGTGTTTCAAAAGTGTTGTAGTGACAATATAGCTTTATCACAGACTGATGAAGAATTGGGCCTTTATAGTGCACTGCTGCTCTCTCTCCTCTGGAACTTTCTGAGACAACAACCTGAAGGATAAGCTTCAGCTGGCTGATGAGAGAAGGGGTAATGCTTTGCTAGCTTAGGTCTCACGCTCATGAAGGAGAAACCATCAGAGATCATCCACCACTTAGAGCCTTGAGTGCTGTCACCTAGAGTTCCAAGTGCTACCATCATACAAGACACTAATGGGTTTTCTCAGACAAGATTAGGGTGTGAAGAAAGGAATCATGTTACTCTTGAAGAGTTAACGGAGTTGAACCTTATGTGCCAGGCTTTCTCCTCTTGGGACGTGAGAAGCGACACCTTTTGTTGTGGTTTGCGTTACAGAGATGATCAAGGAACTGAGAGCTGACGGCAGCAGCAGGAGGAAGTGGGGACTGGTCATGTGTGACTTCTGAGTAAATTAGGTATAGTAGCTATAGGGCTAGTGTTCCAAACATAGTAGTCATGCTGTTTAATAGAGTTTAGAGATGTACTGGAGATGGCATTGTGCCCCTTAACAGCTGACGTAGTGACTTCATAGTGTGACTTCTTGCTGCGTGCTGATGCACTGCTCCTATGATATTACCTAAACATTTTACCTCACAGGGCTGTTGCTTGCCACAGGTGACTATTCTCCTTAATGTTTGGGCTTTTGAGTTATTACTGTATTTTAAAGCTGGATGACAGCATGCACAAGATTGAGCTGCTCCAGAGCCAGCCTGATCCACAGCAGAGCGGCAGATCTCAGCGCACAGGGGGTTTTCCGAGGCAGGGAGATGACAGGGCAGCGGAGAGACCCGCCAGGAGCCGGTGGCTCTCGGGGAGATGCTGACGAGGCCTGGGCCTGGCCAGAGCAACCGCAACCACCCGAGGGAGCGGGCAAACAGAGCCTGGGGCGCCAGCCAGGGCCTGGCGCGGCAGTCTGCGTGGCCGTTCACGCAGGGAGGGTGCCTCTTCGAAGGAGAGGCATTCCGCTGGCCGAGTGGGAGACTTGACGTACATGTAACCCAGCAACTGGGCACCGTTCTGTGACCATCTGCACAGGTCAAGGGTGCTCATCCTACCTGACCCTCAAGGCAGAATGGTGAGCACTTGTCTGAGAGCAAAGGCTGCAGCTCCGTCTGGGAGGTTACCCGGGATATGGTGGAGGCTGAGGTACTCAATGACTTTTTTGCCTCGTCCTCACCGGCAAGTGCTCTAGCCACACTGCCCCAGTCACAGAAGGCAAGGGCAGGGACTGGGAGAATGAAGAATTGCCCACTGTAGGAGAAGATCAGGTTCGGGACCATCTAAGGAACCTGAAGGTGCACAAGTCCACGGGACCCGATCAGACACATCCGCGGGTCCTGAGGGAACTGGCGGATGAAGTTGCTAAGCCACTATCCATCATAGTTGAGAAGTCATGGCAGTTTGGTGAAGTTCCCACTGCCTAGAAAAGGGGAAACATAACCCCCATTTTTATAAAGGGAAAAAAGGAAGACTTGGGGAGCTACAGGCCAGTCAGTCTCACCTCTGTGCCCGGCAAGATCATGGAGCAGATCCTCCTGGAAACTATGCTAAGTCACGTGGAAAATAAGGAAGTGATTAGTGACAGCCAACATGGCTTCCCTAAGGGCAAATTGTGCCTGACAAATTTGGTGGCCTTCTACAACGGGGTTACAGCATTGGTGGATAGGGGAAGAGCAACTGATGTCATCTACCTGGACTTGTGCAAAGCATTTGACACTGTCCTGCATGATATCCTTGTCTCTAAATTGGAGACATATGGATTTGATGGGTGGACCACTCAGTGGATAAGGAATTGGCTGGGTGGTTGCACTCGAAGAGTTGCAGTCAATGACTCGATGTCCAAGTGGAGACTAGTGATGAGTGGCATTCCTCAGGGGTCGGTATTGTTACTGCCACTGTTAAACATCTTTGTCAGCAACATGGACAGTGGGATTGAGGGCACCCTCAGCCAGTTTGCTGACAACAGGAAGCTGTGTGGTGTGGTTGACACGCTGGAGGGAAGGGATGCCATCCAGAGGGACCTTGACAGGCTTGAGAGGTGGGCCTGTGCAAACCTCTTGAAGTTCAACAAGGCCAAGGGCAAGGTCCTGCACATGGATTGGGGCAGTCCCAAGCACAAATACAGGCTGGGTGAAGAATGGATTGAGAGGCCGTGCAGAGAAGGACTTGGGGGTTTTGGCTGATGAGAAGCTCAACATGACCCAGCAATGTGCACCTGCAGCCCAGAAAGGCAACCATATCCTGGGCTGCATCAAAAGAAGCGTAGCCAGCAGGTCGAGGGAGGTGATTCTCTACTCCGCTCTGGTGAGACCCCACCTGAAGTACTGCATCCAGCTCTGGAGCCCCGAACACAAGAAGGACATGGACCTGCTGGGGCGAGTCCAGAGGAGGGCCACAAAGATGATCAGAGGGCTGGAGCACCTCTCCTATGAAGACAGGCTGAGAGAGTTGGGCTTGTTCAGCCTGGAGAAGAGAAGGCTCTAGGGAGACCTTCTAGCAGCCTTCCAGTCCCTAAAGTGGGCCTACAAGAAAGCTAGAGAGGGACTTTTGACAAGGGCATGTAGCGATAGGACAAGGGGTACTGGCTTTAAACCGAAAGAGGGTAGATTTAGATGAGATACAAGGAAGAAATTTTTCATTCTGAGGGTGGTGAGGCACTGGAACAGGTTGCCCAGAGAAGTTGTGGATGCCCCATCCCTGGAAGTGTTCAAGGCCAGGTTGGATGGGGCTTTGAGCAACCTGGTCTAGTGGAAAGTGTCCCTGCCCATGGCAGGGGGGTTGGAACTGGATGATCTTTAAGGTCCCTTCCAACCCAAACCATTCTATGATTCTGTGATTTCTTTCTGTACATGTATTTATTTGTCTCTTAGTTTGGTAGTTGTCTTGTTGCTAAGGGGATGTCTTAACATTATGCTGCTTTGCTAGTGCACGATTCTCTGATTGATTCATTGGGAAACTGCAAGCTCGACTTGGCGTATCATTTGCACAACTAACAATCACAGTCTAAAAATAAACTGGTTTCCTGATAGATTGAGGTCACCGTTTAGAGTGGTTGCCGCTTTCCACCTGGATCAAAAGTGCTTGGAGAGATGTTCCAAGTAAAAATTAACAGTAATTGAGCAACAGAGTTTCCATTTCACCACAGCAGATAGAGTTACCAAAACAGACACAGAGCTCATTAGCAAAATGAAAGGCCTTGACATGCTGTGTCACAAGACAGTGAAATTGCTCTGCAGCGAGCTGTGCCAACGTGGGTTCAGTTGCGAGGGAGTGCTGCCAGTGCATCTGAAGGAGTTTGCTTCTTGCCAGGTGTGCTTGAGGAAGGATTCTTGCTGGCAGATGCTCTTGCAGAGATGTGCTGAATTTGCGCACCCTGCAGTCCCTAGCTCTTTTACCTCTCAGGCTGTTTAACTCCTTGTTTTTTCTGGCTGTGCTAAGTCTGCAGGGCAAGCTCTTGTCCGTCTGCAACTGTTCTCTAGCACAAGCCCTGAAGACAGATCATATTGGCAAAATCTAGTGTAACAAAGAATGAGTTTAGTCCGATTAATGAATTTGAACAAATAAGAGGTTTCCTTTTCTTCGTGGTTGGTTTGTTTTTGTTTTTTTTTTTTTTCCTGCATAGTCCCCTGTTAACAGTTTAGTTAACTGACACAGGCTTAGGGGATATACAAAGAGTGATCTAACTTTTGGCTGCCACTAACAGATCATGACATATGATACAAGCTTATCTGAACCATCAAGAGAAAGCGTTTGTCTCTAACACTGTATATTTTCCATTCACATGGACTCCATAGTAATAGCAACAGGCTGTTTTGCCACTCTCCCACTGTTTGTTTTCCTTTGCTTGATAACAGCAATACAGTTTCACACTATGAGCTCCTGACGAAAAGCTGAGGTGGAAAATTGTCCTTTCTCTTTGAATGGTGCCTTCTGTTCCACATCTAACAATTAGAAGCTACAGAAGTCAGGATTGTTAAATAGTCTGACAGCGTGAAGGAATGAAGCGCAGAGGAGACTGAATGGAAAAGAAGGCAAGGCAGGCAGCAATGCAACAGCAGCGATAGCAGGGAACCTTGTATTCTGCGTTGTCTTCTGTGCAAACATCTGTAACGTCTGAGGCTTGTCAGAGTTTGCCACCCATAGTCACATCTTTCCATGAATAAGATTTCCTATTTTGTTTTATTTAAATGTTTAGTACTGAAAAAAATTTGGTTTCCTGCCTTAAATAGCTTTTGTTGCTGAGACACTCCTTTGCTCTAAGTTAGGAAGCCTAACTGATTGAATGGGTTTTGGTCATGATTTCAAATATTCAAGTTCTGTTTTTATTGGTATTGAAAATTTTACTATGTATGTAGGGCCATTTTATGTGTTTGTGTATGTATAAAAAAATTTTATGGTTTGGGAACATAAAACTCCAGGAACTCAATGAACAGTAAAATTGCAATAGACAATGTTTCCTAGCATATTTACGGGATGAACTATATTTTGCTTTTACGAAATTCTAATAAGAAAGTGCTTTCTCTGAGGTGTGTAGGGCATCAATTATACAAAAAAAAAAAAATATCTAGGACATCATCACTTTTGAAAATAATCATGCAGTAATTGCTAGCACACCCGATTTAACTTTCATGTCCCAGCAACGTCAATTGGAAATTGAACATTGCTACTCATTGTGGGAACTTTAAAATGTACGCAAGACATATAATCTATAAGCAATTTCTAGAAAAGTATAAATTACCATTTCCCAGAATTATTGTAGAATTTGTCTTGTATGCATTATAGAATTACCACACTGAGCAGAAACTGCTCATTTGACCTCGGTTAGCTTCTCCTGCACTGAATCTGGGTACCAGATCAAGTGATCATGTATTCAAGGCATGTTAAAGTAGTTTGCTGCCATGTTATGTGTCACCTCCTGCTTGCAGGTCACAGCCCCAAGTCTGGTCTATTCTGTTTCGGGACCCTTTTTTGATAGGGCCCTGGAATAATAATGTAAAATAAGCTCTGCTTCCACTTACCTGAAATTACACACTGCACAAGCCAGTATTGCCAGTCAAAACTTTTAGCATCAGTATTTAAGACTGGGCTCTTTGAGTAGGCAGAGAAGCGTTACAGGCTTCTGATTGCACTGGCAAGATTTTTGCTGGCTAGTTCTTTGCTGGGAAGTGGAGAAATGGCAGCATGTGATAAATATGCTAATTCTGACTAGCTTATTCCCCTCCTTTGACTACAGGGTGATACGGAGTGTAGGGGTAGTACTGAATGTGCTGGCATTAGTATGATGTTTCTTCAGTTCCTTGCTGATGTTGTAGCAGCCGAAGAAGTGTTCATGCAACAGGCTTTAAATCTTTTCTAATGTCATTTTATAAAGGCCATGTACTTTTTGATCTAGTTGTGTGCTGTGACAAAATTGTAGTTTTTGCAATATTTGACAGAACTATGATATGTTCATCCAGCAGCTTGAGATAAGCTGTGCAAAGAGAAGTGATTGAATTAATATGAGATTTTTAAAATACGCACAGAACACTGCACAGCAGTGCTAGATAGATAACCTTGTCACTTGTGTACTCTCTCAGCTGGACAACTAATTCCTTGCCCTGAGATTGAATAATTTTAGAGTTCATGTAAAAGCTACCAGCCTAAAGGTTTATGGCATAGATATGGTAACTCTTCAAAAACCCAGATGGGTATCTATGTGGAGCTTTTTGCGTTTCAACATACGGTATCTATGATGGTATTCTTGATTGAGCAATGTTGATATGAGTCAACACAACAACTTTGCTCTGCCTTTCCTTGGAGATCTTTATTCTCCCAGTTTCTCTTTCCCTACCTAGCTCTAGCTTTCCACTGGATGTTAACTTCCAAGGTATGGTAATAAAATACTCTAGACATTGTTTTCATGTCCATTGGAATAGAGTATTATATGCTGCTGTTCTACCAGATCTCTTCTGATTTTGCTCTCACAATGTGATGCATCTGTTACGTGGAAAATAAAACTGCTCTTCTCCTCAGCACCGTCTTCCCTATAACATCTCTGTTCTTCTTCCATGTAACTAATTCAAAATTCAAAGAGAAAGTAATCCCTCTGAAGTTTTATTTTGAAGAATCTCAGACGACATGGTTATCTGTTCTTAACCAGATAGTTTAAACTGCCTTAGAAAGCAACCAACATATGCAAGTATTGCAATACGAACTGTGTGTGATACTCTGACTCTAGTAGAAGAAGGAATTAATAGGAAATATGGCCATGCATTTATAGTGGTTGCTTCAAAAGCTGCTGTTTACCACTAGACATTAGTTTTCAAATGCATGCTTTTGTAGTCATGTACACTACAGATAATGCAATAATTTGCCCATAGTGCCATTCTGTAAATTCAGTTCCACATGACTAGGACACTATATTCTTCATATCCTGTTACTCTGATGCAATCTGAAGTATTTAATTTTGGTTCCGGCTAGTTTTTCATTGGTGTATCTAGAGATGGAAAATATGCATGCTTGTCCCCTGCAGATTAAACTCGTATATGAGTTAAAAGTGTTGGTACATGCTAGAGTAATTGTTTTGATGTTGCTTTTGCTAGTAATACATATTGAAACTCTTGATTAAAATATATTCAACACTTGATGAGTTAAAGCTGTTAGAAAGGTGTTTATTGGAATCTGACCAATGCAAGAAAAATGCTAACAGAATGTGGATTTGAATAATTTGTTCGGGTTTGTTTTTCTTCCTTTCATTTCAAAGCAATTTCCTATCTATAATTGCTTTTCATTTGAGCTGACTTCCAATATAACAATGTCATGAATTGGGCTATTGATGGATATATGACATCTACTGACTTTGGTGCCTCCAGGGAACAGTTTATAATTTCTACATTATCCAAATTTACTAAAACTTAACACTGCTAAAACCATATTCTATACTGACTCTTGCAGATACATCTGCAAATGAAGAAATTTATTTTTTTCATTTCCTTCGTATCGAAGACCACTCTTCATGGTTGTGTTCAGTCTCCGAACACACACTACAGAGCCTGCTATTCCACCTGTAACAGTAACATGTAGTTTGAAGTAGAATCATAGAATGGTTTGGATTGGAAAGGACCTTAAAGATCATCTAGTTCCAAAGCCCTTGCCATGGGCAGGGACACCTTCCGCTAGACCAGGGTGCTCAAAGCCCCATCCAACCTGGCCTTGGCTGATTAGGTAGCATTTCTCAGGGTTTAAAAATACTCCAGTAAACCTGCTGTCAGATGTTTCATTTCTGCTTCATATAGCAAGCAGTTCATGTGTAACTAATGATACCTAAGGTGGACTGAAAATAAAGGAAGAAGGTAGAAAGAACAGAAAACCTATTATCACTCCTTTCAATGATATTATATTGAATTTTGACCTTGTTAGATCTCTCATAACCTATATTGGGCCTGTATGTGCAGTTAACCAGAAATAAACAGGATGGGGATGGGGGGAACCTGCAGAGGCTTGAAATACCAACACCCAAACTCTGAAATCACGGAGAGTAAAGCCAGCGCAAAACTCCTTAGCAGGGCAAGTAAATGTCAAAGGTGACAGTGTGGAAAAGGGGATCTGGGAAGCCATGAGGGGATGATGAATAGGGGCTAGGGTGTACAGCAGCTGGAAGAAGGAAGAAACTTCAGGAAGGTGAGACAGAAGAGAGTGCTCTTATTTAACATCACACCCTTGCCAGATCTAACAGCAGAGTATGGCAGTCAGACCTAATCTGGTCTCTGAGAGCCACCCTTCCCTTTGGCTGACAACGGTCTCCCTCGCTGTCCATTAACAACAAAGGTGTTGCAGTTAGAATAGATGACTTCAGGATTTAGCGTGGCTGAGAGAACTCAATAATGTCCCTTCCCTTGGTGCTGTTATCTCGGAGAGCTGAGAATATCGAGAGTCTAGTTCAACGCTGCGGAATATTTTCCATTTTGGGTAGAAGTCAACCATTGGGAATCAAAGTTATTTGAATTTTCAAATTTGAAATTTGAATCTTTGGATTCTCTTTCTGTTAAAAAAAATGCTGACAGGAATTGAAGGGGCTGTTCCAGGAATCCTTTTAGGATTTCTTCTCTCTGTTAGATACAATCAAAGAAGTAGGTTGCAGTGCTTGCGGACCTGAAGGAAATAGAAGTTACTAGTGATTTGGGGTGAGGAAGATCAGCGCCACAGAGAGGAATTGTGTGATAATGAGTGAGGTGTCGAAGCAGAAAGGCTCCAGGCAGTAAAGGTACAATCGCCACATTGGACTGGTGGAAAACATAAACTTGGCAAGAGCAAAGAAGAGAGGTGGTAACTAGCGTAAACTGAAAGTCATAGACTGCTTACTCATGGACACATTGGAGTGGCAGACCACAGCAAGACCACCGTCTGAGGTCTTCTGATACCTCACCCAGGGCTCCGTGTTGTATTTTGAGGGTACTCGAAGAGTTAGACTTTACATTGCTGAACTCAGAGGGGTCACAGTTTGTAATATTTTAGAGCACTTGCTCAAAATATGGGAAACCTAGGAAACCATGGAATCAACTTTATAAGGTAGATGCTAATTATTATAGCCTGTGTCTTGTTCATAGCATAATATTGCATACAGGGAAAGGGTTCCAGTATCTATGGGGAAATGAAACAGCGTGGGTCTCTCAAATAAATACCATTATTCTGAACTGACACATTTGAGAGAAGGCAGTGTCACTTCTAGGATGCTCTTGCACCTACGTCCACTTCTTGGTGATGTCTCTCTATCTTCTGGGATTCATTGAGCTTTCAGAGGCAGGATTGAAAATGGCTCATTTGCAAACCTACTCAGAAATTTCTCTTTTGGAGCTGAATTAACTTCTCCTTTTCAGTGCCATCTCTAAAAAGTCAGAATAAGGTCCAACCCAGTCCTTGTAATGCTAGAATAAAGTGGGAAACAACATAAGGACCAGAACAAGTAGCCGTTGGTAACAA
Organism: Phoenicopterus ruber ruber; assembly: GCA_009819775.1. Taxonomy (NCBI): domain Eukaryota; kingdom Metazoa; phylum Chordata; class Aves; order Phoenicopteriformes; family Phoenicopteridae; genus Phoenicopterus; species Phoenicopterus ruber. The sequence goes on from CM020217.1 coordinate 90,423,474, forward strand.
AATAAATGAAAAACAGCATGTGCATTTTCTCTGGGAAGAACAATATATCACGGCAGTTATGTTATTAAAATGGCGCTTTTTTTTTTTTTTTTTTTTTGTAACTGGAGAGGTTAATGCAATTTGGAGGCTTCTGCCCGGACCAAGATGGCACATTCTAGTGCCCCACCTCTCCGCTACAGCATGGAGGGAGCAGAAGTCTGCTGAGGAAACAGAGACTAATTATCATGCCAGTGATTTCTATTTAATATATTTAACTGGGTTTTACTAGGAAAAAAAGAAGGCTACTAAGGAACACACCCCAGTATGAGTAACTTCGCAAAAGTAGGTCAGCCAAGTTTACATTTCATGCTTTGACCGGCACAGAAAACAAGCGCGATGCTCTCTTAGTAGAGATGCAAACACATCATTCTGGGACCTAAAGCCACTTCAGGTTTCTTTTTGGGAACTTACCTAGAACTGTGACTACTTTTTTGGAAGTGGGTTCTTTTTATTTATATGTAAATAGTCTTTTCCTGACACTTTTTACAGAAGAAATTCCAGTTCAGACCTTTTAAATAAAACAGAGCAACAAATTAATATGTATTGCATATGGGGCGAATAACTTATTCAGGACTATTCAGGTTTTCAGTCACACAATGAGGGGGATTCCTACGTCTTGCGTGATGATTTTTCAGTCTCCGATTCCCACTTTGCTTGTATTCCGCTTTTGTTCTGATTGAGTTTTTGCTTCCAAACTATAATTTTGTTAGCATCCCGATGACTGTATTTAAATGTCTCTGTCATCAAGGAATCCAAGTAAAACTGTTTTCCATTTATTCTTCTTTCTTGAAAAATTCTGTCAGTGGTGCCTTGTCTTTTGTTTGTCACTGCATCAGTCACACCCTCATTTTACATTGTATTGAGCCTATTTGTTTACAATAACCCATCAGCAGCAATCAAGGCTGTGAATGAATTTTTGTATTGATATGAGACTAGAAAGACAAAATGAAGAAGACTGCAGCGTGAGAGCTGCTCATTCAGTCAAAATAGCCTGTATGGACCAGCTGCCAACATCCTGTCACTGGGACTAAATTCACACCAATGAAACTGCTGTTTTCTGACAACTCTGAGCAAAATGCTGAATTCAAAGACCATTGAATTTTGGGCAAATAAAGGTCTGGATCCGATTTTATGCGGCTGGAAATCATCTCTTTCTGTGAGCAGGCTACTAGTAAAAGGCAAATGTGGTATTTGTAAACAGAGCATTCAAATGCTTGGACTCCTTTAAAGAATTTATAGCAGAAGTTATGAACAAAGGAGACTTGGCTAATGTATTATAGCTGGTTTTCCTAATGCAGTTGACAAGCTGTGTGCCTGAAAATCAAAGATTCTAAGTTTCTGCAATATAAGAGATAATTCCCTTAAAAGGATAAAAACTTGTTAAAAGCTAGGAAACTATGAAAAGTCAGAGCATTAGTAGGACTTTACAAGAATCTCTGCTGGGATCTGCAGTGCTCAACATCTTAGTAACTGGTTTGAATAGTAGTGAAGTGTCAAAATTTGCTGATGACACCAAATGATTTAGAATAGTAAAGGCTGAGTGAAGAGACTCACAGAGGCACCTGCTGATACCAAAGAATAATATAACAGCTGCAGTTTCATCCAGTTAAATTTAAAATGAGGTGGAGGGAGAAACAATCTAAATCTTGAGTGCTCTGTGCTGGCCTCTGGGCCAATCTGGATTGGTCTCTGGGAATAGGATTTTGGGCCAGAGAGAGTCTACAAAAGCATTACTTCATTGCTTCTCAGGGAGGTCAGGGGGAAAAGCAAACAATGCTAGAAGAATTAGGAATCAGAGTACAAAGTGTTATATAAATCAGTGTTTCTTCTACTTATGAAATACTTTTTTTTTTTTTGCATTTCAGGTTGTCTAGTTCAAAATGATCTGTTATGGCTGGAAAAGAAAGAGGGAAACAAAGATGACCCAGGACTAGAAGCCTTCAGCCTGGAGAGAGACGACAGAAAACCATATAGGCATAAGCACTATGCAGAAGGTGAAGCGGGAACATCTGTTCAGGGTCTTACTAGAGGAGCTAGGAAGCATTGAGTGAACTTGACAGGCGAGGTAATACTTCACTGAGTATGCAATAACTCTGCAGAACTCCTTACCATGGGACATTGTAGATATCATTTTAATGTCATAAATTTGATCAAGGAAATTCACGGAAGAAGATCCATCCCAGCAGTTAAATTCAAGGACACCGCTACTGTCTCAGGAAGCTTTTGTGCCAGAAAGCACTTGAGGCTGGAAGACAGTTCTGGTGGAGTGTGATGTGCTTTCAGCCCCCTCAGTGTCTTTCTCAGGCATCTGCAGTTTGTCCTTGTTAATTATAGGGCCCTCGGGCCTGACCTGCTATATGTGTAAGTAAAGATGAAGAACAACAGTTATTTCTTTGCTTAAAGATGTGCATGTTTCTAGCTTTCATTGTATTTTGTGATATAGCAGGACAACAAAATCTTTGCCAATATGCCTTACTCTTACAACCAAAAGCATATGTATTTCTTTCTTGTCTGTCAACCAGAATGTACTTCACCAGATCCAGATGACTCAGAGAGGAAAAGTGAAGCAGCTGAGGGGGGGAAGAGAAGGCACTTTTTTATGATGTTTTTATCTTCATAAAATACTGGTTTTCTTTTTTTTTTTTTTTTTTAAAAAAAAAAAAAAGAGTAAGGCAATTGTTTTCCCATGTATTTTACAGATGTTTCCCAGAATACTCTTTTAAAATACTCTGATGACCATTCATGCTTTTCAGGTCCAAGAAATTTATTTTTTTGTTGTTGTTTTTAAAGATTTGGGGAAATGAGGAGAGAAGACTGATAAGTTAATGTTATGAACCTGTTGTTCCAGCTCCTAAATTTCTTTTCTGTTTCACTAGTCTGAAGTGCTGTTGATAGCAAAGGGAACTCAAGGAGATCATGGAACAGAAGGAAATGTGTTGTGAAGCAACATAAAACTTCTTTATAAAGAACAACCTCTTCGTTCTTCCGGAGATAGCTCACATGAATAATCTGCATTAGAACTGTGACCTATTGACTGAGGCAATAGCTAGCTTGTTTGAAAGGGCAAACATCCCATGTAATGCTCATCAAAACAGTTGGTTTTAAGCTAATTTTAATTCCCCCCCCTCTTATGCACTGTCATATGGAAGGGGAATAACAGATGACTGTGAGTGAAGTGGTGGCTTGGAACTCTATGTGAACTGGAAAAACTGGGAATACATGTAATTTGGGTATATAATGCTGATTATCCACACACAAATGAGCAGTAAATGAATAGCCTACCCTAATAATAACTCATAGGAATGAATAACTCTTCAGACAGTATGTGTTTTTCTTTTTATTCCACTGAGGAAAACCAGGAAGCCTTTATGTCTGTTACAAATATTTAAATAAAACAAGGGGGAAAATGTTTTATTTTTTCTAGAATTTTGGGGCACTTTTTTTCAGTTGGATATGTCTAAAAGTGAAATCTTTAGTGTTTTAATTAGTGCAAAATTAGTAGTTCTGTAGAAAATTGGTTTTATGGCTGCTTGTTGATACAGATTGCATAAAAATGAAAGCTACTAAAAAGATGGCAGCAGCAGCTTACTTTCAAATCATGATCTGTCAAATTAGTGGCTCTTCAACATCCACAACCTGATTTAATTTTCTGGAATGTCCTTACTATGAGAGAGAAGATAAAAGGCAGAGGGCCAGGATCTCTGGTCAACATCAGCAAGCAGTGAGGCCAGTGTACGAACTACGCTGTGTGATCCCACAGTAAATACATAGAAAATCAAGTTCAGACTTGGAGTGAGTTGATGTTAACTCCCACCAAAGTGTAGCCCGGCCAATAAATCATTAAGGTTCTTCTCTGGGGCCTGTGCAATCTCAGTGTAGTTTTTTTGGCGGCAAGTTTGGGACATCACATTAATGTCCTATATTATACTCCTTTCGACATGGCCAGCAGAGGAGGTTAAAAGCGATCTTTTCTGTCAGAAGTGTCTTACAAATGAACTTAGCATGCGATGGGGAAACAAGATTGTGAGAGTCCCAGAGGTGACTTTTATTAAGTGACATGTGCAATGTTGGGCAAGGGCTCTGCTTCGTCTTCTTTGGGCTGAGGAGCAGCGATTGTGTCCTCCAGATGCTTACAAAAGAATGACCAAGCCTGTGGTGAACATTGACCTGCAAAACCATCTCAATTTAATGCATACCTCCTATTGTAAAGTATTGTAGTTCTTTTGCTGATCTTGTACAACCATAAAACAGGATGTGTAAATCACTTAAGTCTGTTCAAATGAATTGCTAATAAGCTATCACATTTCCATGGGACACAAGGGGAAAAACGTAATCTTCAGAAAACACCTTCTTTAACATGTAGCACATTAAACAAACATGCATGGGATACATTCATAACATACCTTATATGAATACAAGGGATATATGGCTTAGAGTTTGTCTGGAATAAGAATCCAGAAATGTGTTTCCATGTTAAAACTAGATGGTGACAATTAAAAGGTGTATGTTGCCTGCTCATCAGGTTATAAGTCCAAAAGTATGCCTCCCATCTACGTGAGTCTAAGCTGGTCCCATTTCTTAGTCTCCTTTGCTTTGTGCGTTCCCTTGCTCTTCTACCTGGTAGTTCCTCCTGCTGGTGGCCTGCTGAAATATCTGGCTTCTGGATTTCCAGGGTTTATTGATTAGATACATTCTGATAATTTCCAGTCATCACAGCAAATCATGAACGTGCACCTCAGTGACAGAGATTTGTTAAAACAGATTTTCAGTCGAGTACGAGATGTGTATCCAGATGCTCAGATGATGAGTGCCTTGGGAGCACTTATATACAGCTTAAAATTTCACCGCATTAGTTACCATGTGTTACCTCGTGCACACGACAAATGCACAGCTCATTAATGTTGATGTGTTTTACTCTTGAGCTCAATAATTTAAATCCACTTCAGTTCTGAACAACCAAGCCAAACTTTGTATTTTGCATCCAATTCATGAACGTGGTAGAAGTTGTTTTTTTTTTTTCTGTCAAGTGTTCATTAGCCGGTTGCTGTCAGATTCAAATTATTTAACAGATGAAGAAAACAGCCCCCCAAACTCTGGCAAAGTCCCTATTATAATCCAAAGGAAGATAAAAATGGCGAAATCTTTTCCAAAGACTTCCGATTCTGAGTAAGGAATGTCTTTGTTACCACCAATGATTCAAATCACTTTTTTTTTCTTTTTTTTTTTTTTTTTTAAAAAATCAATATGCTTTTAAAGTGTCCCTCTTTTGTAAGAAGACATTTGCTTTTATATTGCTTTCCTTAAAATGTGTTATGGAGATGACATCCCTGAAGAGTGTTGTGGGGCTATTGTCAGCTAAAGACTGGAATCAACGAAACAACCTGAATGCAAACCAGCTACAAAAAGGATTTTTTTTTTTTTTTTTTCCTTGTGGTCTTTTTTTAAAACAAGGAAGAAGACTGTCCTTAGGCATTTAGCCGGTGTCAGGTAATTACAATGATGGTTATCCAGCACTTCTAAGGCTTATCCTCATCAGGACTGGCAGCTTCAACTTTGGTGTGCAGAGAAACATCCCAGTGACTCTAAGTTGTCAAAATAACCTTTCTTGTGGCTAATGTACACCAGTGCTAACCTCACTTATTCTTTCGACATATGTCTACAACAAGAGAACAAATAACCTATGAGGTTGTTTGCCTTCTGCCAATTGCATTTTAGACTGATCTAATTAGCTTTTTCTGAATCAACTTTATAAGGATTGATATTTAATCAGTCTGGTGAATATTAAGAAAGTAATTTAAGAAAGAAATTGTCGGCTGAGTTTGGGGAATCATCCAGTGTCATAGCATCAATGTTAAAGAACTAAAACTAAAAGGCATGACTTAGTAAGTTTTCCTTTCTCCAAAAAGAACAAATAAGAACAAACTGCCTTAAAGTACCAGCACAATTCTAAATAGCCAGTGGTTAGTTTGCTCTAGATAACTTATCGTTGTAGGATGCAATGATATACTTCATTTTATATTTTTTTTTTTATTTTTTATTTCCCCTCAGATTATAGATTTATTAGAAAAGCATTGGGATTTCTGGGTTCAAGATATTCCAGATATAGGCTATTCATTTAAAACATATTTTTTCCCCAAAACCCCCTTATAAACAGAACAATGAAGCAGAAATTTTCATACTATCCTTACATGATCAATTCTCTTTGTTAGTGTATTTCATAAGCTCCTAACACATTGGTGCCCTTTGAAAGTGAAAGGGACTCCAGTGAACATGGGATATGTTTGCATTTAAGAACTGTTTTTTTGTGTTACGTATGATCTCTTTATGAAAGTCAGGACAAGCCTGTCCATTTTTTTTGGAAACTTTGAATGTACTTCAGTGGTGATGCAGCACTAACATACTAAAAAGTAAGTAAATTTCACAAAAGAAGATGCTTTGTCAGAAATCATAGTAAGGAAAGTTCTCACTCATTTTAAATGAGGCAAAAATGCACCCTCCAGCTGGTCAAAGAGCAGTGGGAGTACCAAAGCCTGGTTTCCCATGGGTTTGTGTCCTGCTCTCCAGACTGCCGAGTTTGCGTAGCCTCCTGTTTGGTTTGCAAAGGGCAGCGCATCTTGTTGCTCCATGGAGTTAAGTGCCTGTTGGTGGCAACTCATAAGCACGCGGTAGCATCTTTCTTATTTCACAAAACAATTAGTGCCTTATCCTTAGTCCAGGCAGTAACTTGGATATCTTTCCTCTATCCAGGCTCAACCATTTTTTTTATCAATTTTTTTTTTTAACTTGATGGATTTGGAAGTTATTGTTAGCACTGATGAACACACAGTTCGATTGCCCAAGGTGTTTCTGTAAGAAACCAGACTGTCCCCATCCCGCCCCGCAAAATGAGTGAGCTAAATGAGATGCTAGGACATCTACAACATAGACCAATGTTTCTCTGTTTTAATGTAACTTTATAAATTTTAAAATTAGAAGATGATATTTTGTGTTTTGAGAACTGCATTTTAGTACTCAGGTAACCTCTTTAACATTGCTTATTAGGTATTTCAGAAAGTGTGAAATATTCTAATAACTTTTTCTCCCTGTTCTTTTGCATAATAGATTTACTATCTTACTTAATTCTTAGAGTTGATATACTGGTGAAAGTGGAATGTATGAAAGTATGAAAGGATTTGTAAAATGTCAATTTTATAACTCTTAGTCTTTTGGAGGAAAGTAAGCCTAGTTCTTTACCCATTCCTTGGAGTTGTAGGAGTTCACCATGAATAAATGTAATACGTGCCAGGTATTTTTCTGTCAAACAAAGGATAAAAGGACTTGCCATTACTGATCATTATTTTTTAAGAAGTAAAAAATCTTTCTTTTTTTTTTTTTTTGTATCGTGTAAAGAAGAAAAAAAGATCACAAGCTCAATTTTAAGGGAGGCAAAAGAAAGACTTTATGAGATACCTTAACGTCATTCAAAGGGATACTGACTTTCTAGGACAATGCAAGTTTCCAGTGTTGTCTCTGAAGTTGTCTTTGTCAGTACACTTGAACATGATGAAAAATGTCTTTTATGCTTGTCTTCTCATCTGAAAAGAAAGTACCACGACGACAGAGGAAAGTGTAGGCATTAGGAGTGTGCATAGCTGTCAGTTAAGTGGGGAGGCAAGAGTCTCTGCTCAACACAACAAATGTTAAAAATGTTTTTTACGTTATTCTATAGCCAGGGCAATGCATTATAGCAGCATACATGTTACGGAGCTGCAAAGTAAGATAGATTTAAACTCAAAAGAAGGAATGCTTGAGGAGAAGATTGATATAAGAAAAGAATTTTTTATAGTGAGAACAATGAATCACTGGAAGAGAGTCCCCATCAGTGGAGGTTTTCAAGATGCAATTGGGCAGGGTGCTAGATAATCTTATCTAGGCTCCCTTTCCCACGAAAGGTTGGACCAGGTGAGGTCCCTTCCAACCTGGGCTGTTCTATGGTTCTATGATTCTCCAGCACGTTTTTTTCTCTACTAAATGCACAGGTAAGAATAGGTGTTATTTGGTGGTACTAGTGACTGCATTCTCCTTTTGTGTTGAAAGTGTGGGAAGCATTTTTGGAAAAAAAAGTGGCTAGGAGTCTTATTTGCTATATTTGGTAGGATGTCTTTCTACTGTATCTTTAATAAAGCTTGGTTAGAGCCCACAGACTTAGTCATATGAGGATGCAGAAAAAGGAGAGTGTACTAGCACTCTAAGTAAGAATAATGTTGTTCTTCTCGAATAACAATATGTAAATCAACCTATCATGTAAATCACTTATGAGCTTAGAGGAAAAATAACATTATTCTGACTGCCAACTGAGGAAAAGTAATCAATCACGTGCATGGTTTTAGCCCCTGGCAAATGGAGGTAAAAGGCTTAACTTCAGTTTAAGCAAATTTATTTTATTTCACATTTGTGATAGGTTGTGTGTGTGCTTGGTTCATTACCATCTGTCAACTGATGCATGGTAATTTGTTAAGAGATGGTAATAAATATGTTCACATGATTAGAAGCAATCACTATTGCTTAATGTATTGCTTTTTATCACTTTGGTATCTGACCGTGAATGCTCCTAGTTTTCTATGGCTGTGTAATGTTGTGCTGTGTAGATTAGCAAAACTCTCACAGTAAAGCGATTGTCTAAAGAGGTTATAAACTCTCCATTCTTGGTGGTCTTTTAGAAACAGGATAGATAAACATCTGTCAGGGATGACGTGAGACAAGTTGATCCTGCCTGTGGACAGGGAATGGAGTAGGTGACCTCTTAAGATCTCTTCCAGTCCGAGGAGTCTATGATTTTAGTTTAACTAACTCAATGAAATCTCACACAGGGATTTGTGCTAATTTAATTAAGTTGGCTTTTAAACAAGTTAACAGATGTTTACACTTATAGATGCAACCATGTAAGGCCTAGAGTGTGCAATCTATTCCAGTACTTCACTGTCCTTTTAATTAGAAAACTTTTCCCTAAATCTAACTGCAACATATGTAAATCCATGCTACTTTCATGTATCATTTATTCAACTTTTATCCTGTTCACCACAAGCACCTTTGTTGTAGGATTTTTTGACTTACTTAGTCATGTGCTGTCTTTCCTCCTTTGTTTGTGCTCTTTGGTCTTTTCTCCATAGGTTTAGCAGCCTCTATTTTGGAGTTTTTTTACCCCTCTGATTATTTTTCTCCTTTCCCCCCCCCAGAAACTTCCCAGTTAAACTATGTCTTTTTTTTTGAACTGTGGCTTCCTAAACTGCATTGATTGTTAGTCTGAGTCTTTATCACGACTGATAAAGCAGAATATTTCCATGAGCAGCACTCTTGGTTATACATAGCGGTAGTTTTAAACTTGGTTTCAGATGCATCTGAAGGATCTGGATAGAGATTGCATGCAGATAACTAAAAGTTTGAAATCACATTCTTCAATCCACTTCCTACAAGTTTGTCATAGATAAAATGGTTTTGTGTCCTCTTTTTTATTTTTAGGTGAGACCAAGGACTTTGTGAGGACTTGACTCGTGAATATGTTGATAGAATTATCTGGATTCAGAGGTAAGATCAATTAATCTAGAGAGAGGAAAGATTGTTTGAATTTCTCCCACACCAGCCATATGTCCATTTATATGGCCTTTAAAATATGAATAATAATCATACAGCACAAGTAACACTACGTGATTGCTCATCACATGGAGGGAATTGTTTGAACAGGTAACGCAATTTTCCAGTCAACTCTATAACCCATTTAAGACTTTGAGTATTTGGATCTATTCATGCTCTCAGGGGAGGCATGGAAGCAGACTTAGTGTTAGCTGATTGTATTTGCATGCAAACACTGACACTTGTTATAGTTTCCAGTAGTCATCTACAGGGGCCATCCTTCCCGCCCTGTTTTGCTGATTGCTTATGTTGTCTTCTGGATATTTTCTTTGTTTGCTGCACTTTCAATCTCAGATGATTCACTGATACATCTTTCTCATGTACTCGGTGTTAAACTAACAGCTAGAAAAGATTTTCTCTCAAATTGACAAGAATTGTTGCTTAGGAGTTTTTGGTTTTGGAGCACTTTCCAGTGCTTGGAGTTACTTGGGCCTCTGGTCCAGCTGGTGGGAAGCTTCCAGCCAGCCCATCATCTTTTTCTTGTAGGAGCAGAGTCTCAGAACTTCAGTCTGAGTGCTGCAGCAGCAACAGATTCTCTTGATCTCTAGGCATTTTCACCAGAGTAGTTGCCTGCTATTGCAGGAATCTTTCCCCTTTCTGGTGACATAATTGCTTTTCTTGAGGTTTCTTATTTTGTGTGTGAAAGGCTTTAAGCTTATTATAGGGTGGATGGTGTGTGTTTTTGGTGAAGTGAAGCTGTGAGACGGTCTAAAATTCTGCTATATGGTTACATTCTGTGCTGGAGGGCTAGATTTGATAGCCCAGATCAGATTAGTAGGAGTCATGGTCTCATTATTGTTATTTGTGGTGCTGCAGCACCTTCCTTACTGGCACTGCAAAAGCAGCCAATGGTCCCAGTCACAAACTAAAGAATTATAAAACATAGGACTGAAAAGATCATGTAATCCTGATTAAGCAGAATCAACTGTTCCTGAATTCCTGTGTGTTGTATGATGCTAGGCAATAGGCTGTTTTCCAAACACTCAAAATTTAAATAAGCTGTAGCATTAATCTAATTTTAGTACTCTCTTCTTTTTGAATCTGTTCCTGAAATACTTGGGTGTTTGTTTCTTTTCTGTCTTTCTCTTTTGTGAGTGAATAAAGTGAAGACTTCTGTGATAGGGCTTTTACTCATGAGATTTCCTCTTTTGTCAGCCTTTAAACCCTGACCTCACAGGTCAGTCTCTGAGATGTCTGAGCCCAAGTGGAACTCAATTGATTTAATCGGCAGTTGGAAACAGGGACGTGCAAGGACTGTATTTTTGATGCAAGTTTTGATCTGACACTGCTTCTGCATTTCTGTTCATTTATTTACTTGTCATGATCCCGCCCTGGCCATTCATTCCTGCCTTAGACTTGCCTGCTCTGTTGTGCTGGAATTTTTATTTAATCTCTTTCATTCCAAAAAGAATTCAGCTTATTAAAGCAGCGAGAAAGATTTTCAGCAAAGGATTACAGGCTCAGGACCCGTCTGTGGGGGTGTATATACTGTGCATATGTGTGTGTGTGTGTTGGTGAGAAAGAGGGAAGAGGAAGTGACCAAAATAAGGAAGCTCCCTTATGTCTTCTCACATAGAAAGTAGTATGTTTTTGTGTTTTATTTTCTTTCTCCAGTTGCCATTTCTCAGAGTCTCTGTCTGTCTGTCTCTCTCTCTCAGGGAATGGCAAACCCAGTCCTTAAAAAGTCAGTACGTGTTTTAAAGTTTTACTCCAATTTCAGGCATCAGTTGAACCTTTTTGAGCTTCTTTTCATGAAATCAACAATAATAACCAACTGGAACTGCTTTAAAAAAGCTTTACAATCATGATGACTAACCAGTTCCGTGGTTTCTACTTCTTTCCACAGAACCGCTGAAAGAGATCTGGAAATGGATAGTTTAAAACACCATTGTTTGTATCAGTAGTTTCTTTTAATATTTTTTTTTTTTTAATTTAAATGTAAAAGATTTCTTTTTTAATGGAATTAGTCCCCTCCCACCACACACTTTTTCAATTTTAGCCTAAGTTTGGTTAGTTGAAGTGAAGTAGGACATGAGGATAGATTAAAATTTTCCCTTAGCTTAAATTGATTACGCTTACTATAAGAGATCTCTACTGGAACTGAGGTTGGAATAACTTCTCCTTCCACTTTCGCCATTGCTTCTATGAAAAAGTATTATAGCTATAAATCTAAGTATCTTGAGCATCCATCTTGCCTTGCATTTGCTTGCTACACCTATTGATGGGGTCCTTTGAAAGCTCAAGCAGGCACAGAATGACTTTGTATGCAACTTGAATATCCCTGTACAGAGAAGCATGAAGAATTCTGTTAGTTGAAGAAATAGGCAAAAAATGTTGAGAAGGTTTGATACAGGCCACTTTCCCATACCAAGGCCAGTACTTTGTTGTGCCTAAATCGTGATAGACAGACATGTGTCCAACCTGTGATGTAGACTCTGCAATGTCCCTAGGCAATCCTATTCCCAGTAATTGGGGAGACATGTGTAACTCACGGCTAGAGCTCATTGCTCTAATGGGCTTTAAGGAATGCCATTGGGTAAGTCAGTCATCTCCCAGTACAGGCTGTTGCAAATCCAAAGCAAAGAGCTAAGGTTACGTACCAAGTATCTACTGCAATGACAGCAAGAATGCTGTGACGATATATATGCACACAGCAAATACACAGCATTTCTTTTAACTAGCTTATGAAAAGAAACTTCTGAGTGGATGTATTTTTAAGTTGGTTGGCTCTTTAATTGTTAACTTACGGGATCATCTAAAAACAATGCTTGTCTGAGAATGGCCTCGTTTTACAGTAGAGATACATAGGACATACATGTATCTGATATGGGACACTCCCTTTGCGACAGGTTTATAGCATAGGAAGGGAATATGGAAACGGCCAGTCTGGTGACAGCACTTAAACTTATTCTTTTCTTGTTTTTTTTTATATATAGTCTTGTCTAGTTGAGGAGAGAATGGAAATCCCCAAAGGGAGCATTAATAGTCTCACAAGAAGAGGAAAAACAAACACTGAGTTTGTAACTAGAGTGGTAGACCTAATGGGGGAGGCAGGGGCAGGGGGATTGGAAGAGGGGCTGCAAGGAGACAGAAAAAAAATGAATGACTGCAAAAGCACTGTAGGATCACAGGGACTCTGAATGGAAACATGTATGAGAACAGTGAGGGCATCAGTGAGCAGCCCAAAGTGCTCAGTCTGTGCTGTGAGAGGCCATCTCAGTGCCTTCCCTCTCCCTAGAGCATGCTGGTGCATTGGGGAGCCCTGCCTGGACTGCCTATGTCCACCCTCACTCTGCTTCTGCATCCATATCTCTTTGTGGCAGCCCTTCTTTTTGTTTTTTTTAATTTATTTTTTATTTTGTATTTCTACCTTTCCCTGAGAGCCATGGACCTGTGAGATGGCCAGCACAGTGCCATGTGTCCCCATCACCATCTGGTCCAGGCCCAGATGTGGCTGTTGTCCTTCTCTGAAGCAGTCATTCACACCATCAGAGCCCATATGAAGTCTTTGGTTTGGATGTCAATCCAACTAGGTCCCACCAGCCTTACTTACTCTGATGGGCATGTATTATGGCTTACAATTTAGTCAAATGATTTCTCAGTTATGCCCTGTAATTTCTAGAGGATCCCTCACAGAAAGACATGCAAGCCGGCCTGACATAAAATGTGACTGATGGTACCATATTCTGATCTAAGGTAACCCAATAGCTGGGCCAAGACAGGCTATTGAATGGCTGAGATTAGTTATTTGCATTGAAGATAGTCTTGTTGAAATAGAGTGTTTAGTTAAATATCATCAGGTTATATTGTAGAGCAACCATCACTGCATGTGGTTAGAGGGAAAAGATGTAAGACCATTCCCAAACCTTTTGAGACATTGAGGGAAATACATGGCTGAGGTAAACTCTTCTTAAAGAGTCTGTCATTGGTTTATGTTGACAAATTAAAAGAACCCCAAACAAACAAACACCAAAATCCAGCAGCTGGGATTGTTCTCTTCATCTTTCAGTTAGAACTCAAGTTTATTAGGACTACAAAAAAGCTGGAAACCTTACCATGCAATCTTGACTTTGGTTTCATCCCACCCAAACTAGGACAACTGAATTATAAATCGAGTCACACAAGGTTTTCTCTGCAGTTGACAGAAGATCTTTCAGAATGACTGAAAAGGCAGATAGTCTCCACTGACTAAAGGTAGAGTACTTAGTGCTTTAGGCAAGTGTCTGAAATTAGATAAGATGAATCCAGGCCTTGAGATGTCAAAAGATGTTTCAGAGGAAATCTTTCAACTGCTGTTTTCTACCAGAAAAAATAACTGGTTAAAAATAGTAACAATAATAATAATAAAGTGATCTATAAAACTTTTAATCTATGGCAATCCAATCAAGACTGCAATTTGGCCTTTAGTTATCTTCAATTTGAAGACGGCCTTGGAAACAGAGCCAAACCCACAGTGTCTGACATATGCCTCTGGCTTCCAGATTGTACTTCCTCGCTGCCATGTAGAGGAGAAAAACAAGGCTGCTCCTATGCAACCCATGTAGGATTTCTGGTTTGTAGCTGGCAAGCAGATGATGATTTTATTGAAACAAAATAGCATGTCTTCTTTGGTTTTGATTCCCATACGCCACTTAAGATGGTTCTTAGCTGAAAATGAGAAACATTTTACTGCTAAGGAACCCTTGCCCTGAATTCAATGGGTAGCACGTCCCTGTCTGAACCATCAATACTGAGTGTTTGATTTGTGATTAGACATCTGACTATCCTCTGCTTTTTTCTGGGTTGACAGATTTTGGATGTTTGGCTTTTCCTGTGTGATGATCTTAATGTTTTTTTCTGGGATTCAGAACATGTTAATACATTTCTTATCCACTGTCAGGCTATTGAAAACATTATTCTTGAAGTATTGAAAAGAAAACGAGCAACTGCTTGCTCACAATTTTTAACCAGAAGGCTTCCTGGTATAAAAATGTTTTAATCATCTCAGTAGGAAGTCCTTTTCTTCTTTAGTGATAAAAATGAATACTCACACTATGATCTCTTCTATAATTATTTCTAAGAGTAGTATATGATAAATACTGCAGTGTTGGAATGAATTCAGGTACAGGAATTTGATTCTAAGTTTAAGGTAAATTATGATACCATATGTAATGTGTGATAATAACAATATATCCCAAATTACAGTAATCACTGAAATTTTCACTGTGTATATATGTACATACAAGCTTATAGAATCAGTCGTTTAGGTTGGAAAAGACCCTTAAGATCATCAAGTCCAACCGTTAACCTAACACTGCCAAGTCCACCACTAAACCATGTCCCTAAGCACCACATCTACATGTCTTTCAAATACCTCCAGGGATGGTGCCTCCACCACTTCCCTGGGCAGCCTGTTCCAGTGCCTGACAACCCTTTCAGTGAAGAAATTTTTACGAATATCCAATCTAAACCTCCCCTCGTGCAACTTAGGGCTGTTTCCTATTGTCCTATCACTTGTTACTTGGGAGAAGAGACCAACACCCACCTCCCTGCAACCTCCTTTCAGGTAGTTGTAGAGAGCGATAAGGTCTCCCCTCAGCCTCCTTTTCCCCAGGCTAAACATCCCCAGTTCCCTCAGCCGCTCCTCATAGGACTTGTGTTCCAGACCCCTCACCATCTTCATTGCCCTTCTCTGGACACGCTCCAGCACCTCAATGTCTTTCTTGTAGTGAGGGGCCCAAAACTGAACACAGGATTTGAGGTGCGGCCTCACCAGTGCCGAGTACAGGGGGACGATCACTTCCCTAGTCCTGCTGGCCACACCTTCTGATACAAGCCAGGATGATATTGGCCTTCTTGGCCACCTGGGCACACTGCCGGCTCATATTCAGCCGGCTGTGGACCAACACCCCCAGGTCCTTTTCCACTGGGCAGTGTTCCAGCCAGTCTTCTCCAAGCCTGGAGCGTTGCATGGGGTTGTTGTGACCCAAGTGCAGGACCCGGCACTTGGCCTTGTGGAACCTCATACAGTTGGCCTCAGCCCATTGATCCAGCCTGTCCAGATCCCTCAGTAGAGCCTTCCTAGCCTCAAGCAGATCAACACTCCCGCCCAGCTTGGTGTCGTCTGCAAACTTACTGAGTGTGCACTCGATCCCCTCATCCAGATCATTGATAAAGATATTAACCGGAACTGACCTCAATACTGAGCCCTGGGGAACACCACTTGTGACCAGCCGGCAACTGCATTTAACTCCATTTACCACAACTCTTTGGGCCCTTGTCATAACAGGAGATCATGTTAGTCAAGCAGATCCTGCCTTTCATAAACCCATGCTGACTGGGCCTGATCACCTGGTTGTCCTGGACCTGCCGCGTGATAGCACTCAAGATGATCTACGCCATAACCTTCCCTGGCACTGAGGTCAGGCTGACAGGCCTGTAGTTCCCTGGATCCTCCTTCTGGCCCTTCTTGTAGATGGTCATCACATTTGCTAACCTCCAGTCAACTGGGACCTCCCCGGTTAGCCAGGACTGCTGATAAATGATGGAAAGTGGCTTGGTGAGCACTTCTGCCAGCTCCCTCTGTCAAATCAGGCTCCTAAACAGGCCAAAGTCTGCCCTCCGAAAGTCCAAGGTAGCAGTTCTGCTGATCTTCTTCCTTACTTCTCCAAGAATTGAAAACCCTATCATTTTGTGATCACTATGCCCAAGACGGCCTCCAGCCATCACATCACCTACAAGTCCTTTTCTGTTCGTGAACAACAGGTCCAGTGGGGCACCTTCCCTCATTGGCTCACTCATCAGCTGTGAAAGGAAGTTCTCTTCCACACACTCCTGGAACCTCTTAGACTGTTTCCTCTCTGCTGTATTGTATTTCCAGCAGACATTTGGCAAGCTGAAGTCCCCCACGAGTACAAGGGCTAGCGATTGTGAAACTTCTCCCAGCTGCTTATAAAATATTTTGTCTGCCTCTTCATCCTGGTTGGGTGGTCTGTAACAGACTCCCACCATGACATCTGCCTTGTTGGCCTTCCCCCTGATTCTTACCCATAAACACTCAACGCTATTGTCACCATCATTAAGGTCTAGACAGTCAAAACACTCCCTAACATACAGGGCTAACCCACCGCCTCTATTTCCTTGCCTATCCCTTCTGAAGATTTTATAGCCATCCATTGCAGCACTCCACTTGTGTGAGTCATCCCACCATGCATCTGCGATGGCAACTATATCATAGTTTTCTTGCTGCACAATGGCTTCCAGCTCCTCCTGTTTGTTGCCCATGCTGCAGGCATTGGTGTAGATGCAGTTCAGCTGGGCTGTTGATCCTGCCACCTTTTTTGGGGGGAGAAGCTCTAATTCCTACATGATCATTCTCAGGCGCTTACGTGGTTTCTAACACATCAATAGCCCTTGCTTCTTCGCTGCCGCATGGATCTCCATCCCCTACCTCCAATGAGATGTCAGACCAAAGGACCTTGCTAGCATACTGTCCCTCAAACATTGGCGTGACGCCCCCAGGCTTATCTCTAGCGAGCCTGGTTTTATCCCTTTCCCCCTTGAAATCTAGCTTAACGGTCTTTCAATGAGCCCTGCTAACTCCTGTGCAAAGATCCATTTCCTCCTTTGAGAGAGGTGTATCCCATCTGTTGCCAGTGAGCCTGGTGTTGTGTAAACTGACCATGATCAAAAACCCCAAAATTCTACCAGTGACACCAGGCTTGGAGCCAGGTATTGATCTGCTGGTCTTCCTGTTTCTTCCCTCATCATTCCCGTCAACTGGAATGATAGAGGAGAACATACTTGTGCTCCTGATCCCTTAACCAGTTGTCCCAAGGCCCTGAAGTCCCTCTTGATTGCCCTTGGACTTCTTGTTGCCACTTCATTGCTACCTACCTGAAAAATGAATAATGGATAATAATCTGAGGGCCATGCCTGGGTAGGAAGCTTTCTCTTCACACCTTTAACCCAGGCCCCAGGGAGGCAGCAGACTTCCCTAAGGAGTGGGTCTGGTCTGCATACTGGGCCTTCTGTTCCCTTCAGAAGGGAGCCTCCTATGACAATGACCCATCTTTTTTTCTTTATGGAGGCAGTTTTGACGCAGGGCGTAGGCCGACTTAACCTCGGCAACCCATCCAAGCTAGGTGAACCATCGTCCTTGTTATCGTTCGGTTCCACTTGCAGAGCCTCATACCTTTTTTGCAAGGGCACCTGGGGAGGTGGGGTAGTCACATAGGAGACGCGTCTGCTGCACTGGGCAGGAACTTGTCGCCATTGCCCCCTATCCCTTAAGTCACTGTGTTCAGCCAGGAGGAGAGAGGATTAGGGAATCCTCCGTATCATGTGCCCTGGCTGCCTGTTGGGCCTGTCCCAGGGAAGGTAGGGTGCGATTCCAGTAGTCTCTCTCTCTCTCACAATCCCTGATACTCCTCAACCTGCTCACCTCCTCCCGGAGCTCTGTCACTAAGCGGAGGAGTTCCTCTCCCTGGGCACACCTCCCACAGGCAGCTCACGGCTGCCGTTCCATACTGGTGTAAGAGCAGGGCTCACCCCGCAGCCGGACACCTGGGCGGCAGCGTGTTCCCACCAGAGCTCTGTCTGGGAAGCTGCGTCAGTCATGGTCGGTGCAGAGCTTAGAGAGGTCATGGCTTTCTGCCAGGTGGATACTGTTGCTCCCTGGTCGAGCTGACAGAGCTTCAGCGCCATTCCTGCATGCCCTGCTGTGTGAACTGCCGTGCCACTGTTTGCCCGCCATGTTTGTAGCACTCCTGGTCGCTGGCGCTCCCTAAGGGCTTCTTTTATAGGTGTGAGGGGGCTTGGCTGCTGTTGCTCCTGGCCCTGCCCAGGTCCTGTCATCTGCTGCCGTGTGAGCTGCCAGCTCCTGGTGGCTCCATCGGCTCCTCCTGAGGTTCCTTCCCCCAGTTCGGGACCCCCCCTGCCCACGGCGCTGGAGTGTTGCGAATCATGCCAGCACTGGAGCTGCTCGCCTCGGCAACTGAGCTTATGCATGGATGTGTGCATATATATGCATTTTTTAAAAATATTAAAGTGTTAATGTAGATATTTTATATTAAATTTCTATATATGTGTACATATATATGTTTGGGGATTTTTTCCTCTTGGACAGTGTCAAGTACTAAAAATTCCTTAGTCAGGGTCATTCAGCCGCATTGCACTGATGGCTATTTTCTCTTCCTGTTTTCTTTTTCTGGCCGTCCCTGGCAGATATGTTTCAAAGAGGAAGATCACAGATCCCCATTCTCATTCTCCATGTTTGCAAACAAAAAGATCCTCTGAACGCAGAGGCCCGCTGTATCTTGGACCAACAGTGATGTAGATGAGAATTATTCGTATAGAAATTGCAAGGTGTACAGCAAAGGCAGGCAGTGTTGTAAATGACAGCAAGTCATTTCATCCTGGTTTGAGAAGTCCTGACTCTGTGGTGTGTTTGTGCATAGTTGTCTGTATGAGATAGCCCAAGTTACTGCTTCTTTGTCTGCCTGCCTCCCTGCCTCAGCTCTACCCTGTATGGTTCTCTTCTGTGCATGGATGTGGATGAGGTAATAGCTAGTTCTGCTTTTTTGTTTCCCTTTCTCTCTTGTCCATGTTTACAATAAAACTCCTGTATTGCAACTGCAATGAATATGCTGAATGGTCTAAATGACGTGAAGGAGGGACTCATTTCCTTTGGTGCAATTTTTTTCTTGGAGAGGTTTTTCAGATGAAGTTGAGCAAGACCCTAATGGAGCTTTTATTTCTATTGCAGTTGAGAAAGATAGAAGCAGCTTTCTTGGTGCATGTGGAGGACTCCCACAACAATCAGTAAGGCCTTGAGTTCACAGGGAATGACTCTGCTGTTTCCCTACTGATGCAGTAAAAAAACGCTGCAAGGCTGGGAGGAGGCAGGAGGGTGTAGGAAAGGATTCCTCATCTATAAGTGTTCTACAAATACCAGTGAATTCCAACGGTCCAATGCAAGGCTCCCCACCACTTCACAGCACAGACTGCATCCTCTGAGAGGGCTCATCTTGCAGAAGTGCTTCTCTTTCATTTGAGAGGACACCAACTTTCCATTCCACCAAACAATTACACTAATATGCCTTTCTGCGGTGGCCTGTGTACATTGAGACAAATATTAGGAAACCTGACCTGTCTTTTAACGCAATCTAGCAGTTGGAAATGAGGAGATCCAGCGTCACGTAATCAAGCAATTCTTCGTGGATGACAGGCAAGTGCTCCACAGACCACAGAGCTGGAACTTCTCGACTAATGCATTTCCCAAATGCTGTACAGCCAATGCTAACTGCTCCTACCACCGCAGGCTCTGAATGCCTTCTCCTTGTTACTCCAACTCATTGCAGTTAGTTATTACAGGCAGCTCAAGTAGAAATGGCTATAGCTAAGGCTGCTTGGCAATTTCCATTATAAGACACTGGTTTTAATGGCTTATAATTTCTCCAAAGTTTAATTTGTTTGTAGTTTTCCACACTAAGTGTTTTATTCTTTTTATAGGGGTGATAGGAAGGGGGAAGAGAGGCAGGAATGATAGTGAGTAATAAAAATAAATGGATAGACTTAAAAAAGCTGAAACTTCTGTAGGATTTTGTCCATTTTTCTCTTATAGAAATATGTGTATTTTTTACCTGCCCCATTTGGGAACAAGGACAGTAAAGGGTGTTTGTGGCATGGAAGGTGGTTCCTGTGGTTGTTCCTTTATAAATATACCTATGGTTGTGCATTTGAAAACCTATTTGCAGATGGTCAGACGTACGACAGCTGGCAGTTAATTTCTCCAACAATGTTGTGGTGTGTGCTGTGTGTGCTCCTACCCCTTGCCAGCACCCATGTCCCATCAGCAGAGCCAGGCTGAATACGTCCCTTCTGGAGGTGACGTGGGACCCATGGGTCCTCACCGTGGCCAGGATCTGCTGCAATGTTGGGCGCGGGACCCAAAACTCTTGATTCAACAACATGCAAAGAGAAAAGAGGAGAACGAGACCAGACTTCTGGGGAGAAAGGAGCCTTGTGAAGATGACAAGATGGGTGTCTGCATCATGAGGGAGTAGGGAGGCAGTGGGGCAGGAGGAGACCAGGAAACTTGGAAACAAGACTGCTGAAAGCCTAGTGCTGGAAGCTGCCATTATACGACTTCTGGAGGAGTTACATGTATGCATGTGCACACACAGTTTTGCAGTTCTGAACTGCAGAAGCACTAATCATTTTTTCCGTTTTTTTCCAAGGGGGTCCAGTGCTCAGAGGGTGAATCAGGGCTGTGTCGTAAAGACAGCTGCTCCCTGCAGAATCCCTTCCTGCTTTGTGGCAGATAAAGTTGAGGGATGGGGGATTGCTGAAGGAGAGAAGATGGCTTTTGTGACTTGGTTGTGAGTTGTAACCCATGCTTCTATTTTGCTAATTATTCATTTGTTGCTTGGATTTTTTTGTCATTTAACTAATAACTATTTATTGTAAAATACATATTATGCTGATGAACTCCATGGAAATAAGCCCTTATGAAACTTATTCTGCCCTCAGAACAGATTTTCGATAACATCATGTAAATAAGCCATGAGCCTACATATTTAAACATTTAAGTATTTTGATCTATTTTCATTAAGTGTTTTTTCATTGAGAACAGTCCATCCTGTACATTAAATAGACAGGGACTCTCTGGGGGGAAATAAGTGTGTGATACTTGAATGAAACATTGTCTTGGCATGTAGCAGAGAAAAGAAAAATGTAAGGTTTCCTGTGCAAACTTATTTGGACAGTTTTTAGATTTTGAAAGCTTAACTGTGCTACCCTAGTACTGTATTCAATTAAAATGGTTTGTATTTGTTATTTAAACTAATCTGGAAATTGTTTCTCTGAGGCTTTTCACATATGTGTGTGCTCAAACATATATGTGTTTATGCAAAGTGTATTTATTAGGTATGCATAGAAATATGTGAAGAGAGATATGTTGGGCCAGAACTCTTTCATTCCTTATCTGCCTCATGAGACTTTCAAAATGATGGTTTCCTGTTTACTTGTTAATTCATCATTATAAAATCCAAATGCTATTAGTGTTCTCAGTGTTCCTGGTGTGTATCTGGAGTTTTAAGCGTATCCTTTATTTTCATAAAACGAGAACAAGACATTATTTATATCACTTTGATGTTATTTTAACAAAGAGAATGCAGAATGTTTTTAAAAACCATTCTCCCATCATCTGAATGGTAATTACTGGGGACATTCACTGAAGCTTTTGAAAACACAGTCTTTAAGCTGTTCTTGTATTCCTGTTATTTTCAAATCTTATATTTGAAAGTAGATTCATGTGACACTTTGGTGTTAGCACTGATTCTGCAAGGTGACAGGACACACAGTGAGCTACGCTGAACAAAGGAGAAAACCAAAATGGGTTGTCTTGGTGTGGTAGAGCTTAAAAACGATGTTATCTCTCCACCACCCAGTGCCCTTTCCCAGCTGACTCTGAGACCAGCTGTCAGATCTGCCGAGTCAGTTTTCTCTGAAGTTCACTGAGGATTTGGGACAATAATAATGACGAAATTAGATGTGGGCATTTCAGTTCTGTTCTCTCTGGATCTTCAGAAAAGTACAAGTTTGGACGGCTTGACCTTGTTGTAATTCACATAGAGCTCGTGCTGGAAATTCCGGTTTTCTGCCATTGGAACAAGCACAGCTCCTATCCTGGAGGAGCCTCTGGCCATTCCCAGACATTGCTTATGGCAAGAGTTCAGAAGGATGTGAGCCAACTCTCTTAGCTATTTGTACCATTTATCTCCCCGCCCCCCATCCGATCTCAACTTTTTCCACTGTTACGAGAAAAAAAAGATTTTATTGCTCTCTACAGCACAGTCTCTCTACTTATGTCCCCAGCAAGCATAGTCTTCTCAATACAATGTGATAAGTCAGTCCTAAGGCTTTCAAAAATGTGGTGGGTGACCAGTTTTGCCTGTGTTTCCTCTCCACCTTCTTCAGTTCCTCTTTGTAAGTGTACTGCCCTCAGACTGCAAAGAATACTCAGCCGGAGCACGTACATTGGCACAGGCATTGATCCCTGCTCTGCTTGCAGAGTTTGGCTGGCTACCCCTCCTCTCAAGCTTTCTTACCGTTAGAAAGATTGGGTTTGATCAGGGCTTTGACACTTAACCAGTTGTTTTTACTTACCAAGTCTCTGTCTGTGTTTTTCAAAAGCTTCCCATGTAGATTATGGTTAGTCTTCAAAAAGCTTTTTACCTTTGTGCAGCTGAAGATCGGCCATTTTAACTGCATTTTGCTGGGATATGTTTGATCCCATAGTAAAACTTCATTTTCAGGGAAAAAAGAAATGGTTTAACTGGTTGTTTAGTGGTAACATCTCTAGAGGCTTGGGAGTGTAATTTCTTTTTTTTTTTCTTTGTTTTTTTTTTTTTTCTCCCCCCTGCAAAACTATTGGTTGTTTTGACACTTCTTCTTTCCCCTTACCTTCATATTTTATGTCACAAATTTTTTATCCAGAGTTGTTACTGGGTAGCTGGGTACTGCTGTACACTGGATGCTCTTCATGTATTTGTTACAAGGAGAAGTCAGACTCTGTTAATCCGTTTGAACACTTCTTTTGACATTAACCACACTGTGCTCCTTGATGAAAGGAAGCGTTTCATGGATCCAGCTGGAAATCCTCTTCTCTTCTTTGGTCAATGCCAAGTCCTCAGCTGCACATCATGTTCTTGTGTGTGAGCTGTAAGATAAGAAGGAACTTGGAGAAACTGAATCTGTCCTATTGTGGTACCTGGACACCAATTATTGCTTCAGGTGATGATGCAATCTATCATTTACAGATTGTGTATTCTCGTCTTTGGCTGACACTGCTGCCTCTGTGGTGGTTGTCCAAATTGGATACAGGCATGAAGCATCTTGATTCCTTCTTGGGAATCACGCCACAATCTGTACTAATGCTTTTCCTGTGGGCCAGTTGCCCACAGATGGATAATGGATAAATTCTCTGTATGTTTTTGTTAAAGTTGTGATAAAATTCTTTAATTGTGGAAAATTGTTCTATAAGAACAACTTCTTGAAATATTTTAAGAAACCCTTCTCTATGGAGTGTTTTAAATTTATGAACAGACCAAAGACAAAAAATGTTTAAAAGATGGAAAAAAAGTCATTCCTATTCCTGTACTGAAACAGTTGAAATAGGGTGATAAGGAATGGAAGGCTAATACAGACATAGTAAATAAAACTAATTAAAATGAAGCCCTGAAACTGTTTAAAAACCAAAAAACCAAAATTCCCCTCAATCAAAAAGAAAAAAACCCTTCTATGTTTCTGTGAAATTGTAATCCAGAGATTGTGATGGATAAACACCAAGAATCCTTTAATTCTGGGTACCAAAGATTTGCACTGAGATGTGCACATAGAAATAGTTTTTTGGTCACAGCATGTGCCATGACCAGACAAGTTTAGAGCCTGATCCTCTTGTCTGGGATCCCAGCACTAATAGTATTCGTGTTTAAATAGCTCTGCATCCTGTTTAACTGGACTATTTTTAAAGCACATGCAGTAGATGCTGGGTTTAAGTATGAAGACTGAACAAAACTAATTGATGCCTTATTTTTCTCAAGCCCCAACGCACTTTCTTAAAGTACATTTTGTCCCTTTAATCAGCCAACTGTTAACATCATTACATTTCTTCAGAGAACTTTATTTTTTTGTTTCACTCTTCAGAAATGTTATCTATTTTCTCATATCTTTAACTATGTTCGTCTGTAAGAACGGGGAGGTTCTGATGCTTCATGTAAGGACTTGCAGCAAAGCCTGTCCATGCAAAGTCACTGGGTATTTTATACAAGATCATTTGCTGATAGCTGGAATGCTTATATTGCATTTTGCCAGCAGACAGATCCTTAGCTATTTAAAACTCTGCAAAACAACCCCCAAGCCCACAGTTTTAACTGAGCTTAAAGATGTTTAATTAGAAATTAAAAAGGCACCACTGCTTTCTCTTACTTGAGAATTTGAAGAAAGCAAAGAATGCTGGTGGCAAGTCTGAGCAATATTGGTAAAACCAAGCTGGAAATGTAAACATATGGTGAATTCTTACATTTAGGTGGCCTTCTCAAAAGACAGATATATTCCTAGGCCAACAAAGAACAAAAATCCTTTCAAAAGAAGTAAATATATACTTTTTTTTTTTTCCCTTTTGTGCAAAGAAAATGAAGACTGGCTTGTGCAAATACAGAAAATATTCTGTACGTGCTAGTTAACTTTTATTCTTATTTTTATTTGCCCTCACTTCACAAATATGTAAATATGGAATAGTTTATCTAAAAGAGCAAGTGTTGGGTCCTAATCCATTCTACCTGTTCAAGCTGCATATCCTAATTTATGGGATATTTTCTGCTTGTTTTGGTGCTTATGTCAAATGCACCCTGCTTAGTGCAGAAAATAATGAGGTTTCCTTTGAAATTTTGTGGACTCTGAATTAGTTCGTAGCCAATACAGTTCAGAAAATAGTCCCTTCACCTTCATCCCTTTTTATCTAAAGGGAGAGGCATTTCCCTTGCCACCTTGTTTGATTCGAATCCATGCTTCAAACAAACAAGAAGAGGTGACAAAAAAGATAAATTACAGAAAGAATTTGCACATAACTGTAGAAGTAGGAGTAAAGAGCTGAAGAAAGAAAGGGCAAAATCAGTTTGGTAAGTAAGATTTGGTATTTTGCAGAAGATACTGTTGTATACCAAGATAAAGATCTCTTTCTACACGCAATTCAAAACCAAGGTAGAAGTTCACACATTGTACATGCGTTTTGTATGACTTAGCTATTTTTCTGTGTGTATTTTCACAGGCAACGTTTGTCAATAATCTGCACAAATCTACTGTAATACTTGCTCAGGTTACCTGCAACTATCTGACATTAGAAAGTTTTAAATAGTACCTAGGCTTGTAATAGAGTGCTCTAAGTACTCTATCTATCTGTCTTATTACAAACTTCAGCAAACACTGGCCTATAAATAGACTTTATGAAAATAATCGAAGTGTGAACTCAATATAGTGTGGGTGGGATGTACTGCAGTGTTATCAAAGATCTGAGTCACTCAAGCCTTTCAGAGGGAAATAACTGAGGCTCTGTGTGCAAAGGGGAATAAATTAGCAAGATAAAAATATTTGAGACGCAAAAAGAATCAAAACAAAACACAAGGTTGTTAGCGCAGTAGCAGTATATTTGAAATGACTGATGAATTATGAAGGTGTTATGGCTATTTGTGAAGAAATAGATGATGACAATGCCCTAGAAGAATGTATTGGAACAAATTCCTTACTAAGCTCTGATCTCAGAACCTGAGGATAGAAACACCTTGGGCATGGTGTTACCTGTAATGTTACCTGAAATTTGAAATAATGAACATCTAACTGTGGAAATGTCTTCTTAGAAACACATTTGAAATAATCTTAGAATTTCTTGAAAAGTATAACCAGAGCAGATGCCACAAGCCAATTTAATGAGTGAAGAATCAGAGGCAGGTTAGAGTCCTCTTGGGAGAAGGGAGAGGAAGGTATGAAAGGAGATTTCTTACATAGGATCTGGTTACTGCCTAGTCCCTGGGTTCAAGGACTGAGTTTTGAGCTAAAATATACCAGTTTAAGCAAGCTCTGGGGCTCCTTCTTATCTGGGAGCGGGGACTTCAGGAGGGGAGAGAGAAGAGCTCATAGGGGATCACAGGCTGCTTCTAGGTGCAGCTTCTAAATGTAAGATAAGGTAAAACAATGACACAAGGGAACATAGTGGTGGGTTCCTGTAGTGAAGGGGAATTCCAGCCCATTATTGTGCTGCAAAGGGAAGTACAAATTATGGGGTATTCAGAAACCAGATATTGCACGGAAAAAGGTGACATATAAAAACATAGGCACACCTTAATACAGGAAAGTCTTGCTCAAATAGAATATAGACGCTCTTAGACAATAGAGAGTGACATTTTGTAGAAGACCAGGATAGGAAATTCAGATCTTTATTTTACACTTAATGGAAAAATTTAGGTCATTGCTGCGGTCACCTGAGTATTAATGGAGGAAGAAGGTTCTTCTGCAGGATGTTCATTTTCCTATTTGGTTCTTGATGTTGTACTCGTCAGGTCTAGGCCAGCCATCCTTATTTGGTACAGTGATTAATTTTCTTATCCTACTTTCAAGATATTTACAGACACTAGTTCTCAAGTTACTTAAGATTTATACATATTTGCAATTTTTCTTCCCAACCTTTTTTTTTATTATTATGATGTTCACTATTCTTTGATCTGGAGATGTTAGAATATAATTTTTAACAGCTTTTTTGTTAGCAAAATATTTGCTGTTGTTTTTTTGTTTTTCCATCCAATTTGGCAGTATGTTTGATAATGCATTCAAATAATATATTAAAATTAATGTGAAGTATTTCATGATAACATACTTAGAAGTTTAGGAGTCCTTATTAAATGAAGAAAAGTATGTGGTTTCTCTGTTTTGTGTCATAGGATGACTTTCACATGCAGTCCAGAACTTCCTTTACTACTTTGGCTATTAGAAGGGATCAGGCAACACAGTATTGTCCTGCAATGGCTTTGTGAACTGTATGTGTGTTTGTGTGTATAAGCATGTGTCTTTCTCATCCTTATCCAGGTCATCCTCTATTTTTTTTTTTTTAATAGGAGTTTGTCTCTCTTCACAAGACTATGGAGTTGTTTTATTCCAGGATGAGTATCTTTATATTTTATTAAATGGTGCTTCTATACCATTGAATAGGGGATTAATGCTGTTTGGGTCCCCTAATTGTTACAACTAGTGTTCTTTCAGCTCCCTACACGCTGGATATCTCGTCGTGCGCTGGGTGCCAAAAGTAGCTGAGATACCTGCATAGGGATGGCAGGTAAAAGAGAAGAACCTACAGGAGAGCTGAGTACTTCTTGATTGGCAGCTGGAGGCCAGATGGGATCATTTAGGCACTGGACACCTGTGCTTTGTTGATTGGAGTCCACTGGCATATTTCACTTACTCAAACTTTGCTCTAGTACAGTCATGACTATGTTAAATCTTCCGGAAGGCTTGCCATTCACAGTGGTGTCATCTGTGCACCACTCATGGTGTTGAATATCGTTGTTTGTTTCTAATTTATTCCGTGTTTAAGTCACAAGAAGCAAAGAAACATTTTGCAGTGGAGCGATGCCAATTTTCACCACCTGGATTTGTGGGTTTAATATTCGTTAAAGCGAGGTAAATAATACACTGGGAAAATGAATACTGAGAAAGGCACTTACTGATTGTTTTCACAGAATTTCATTATACAATTATCTATCACACCTTGTGCCATTAGGGAATCGATTCTAAATCGTGTGTCATCTTTCTAGTAAAGAATTCTAGTAAAACTGTGATGGTATTTTCTTGTTCCTGGACTGAGCTCTCTGAGGCACAAGCATGGGTTGAATTTGAGGGCAAGCAGATGCTAATTTTTACGACACTTCTTGTTTATCTATGGTAATTTACTGCAAGGGAAATTTCAGTGGTACAAAGCAAGAAGGAAAACAAAGCAGTTTGGCTCAAATTTTGCTCACACTCTTTGAACGGGGACTGTGCTGCGTATGTAAATCAGATCTGTGGTCTAAAAGAAGCATGCAGGGCTTTAAAAGGCTCTAAATGTATGGGCATCTTACTGTCCCTGCATCATTCCCACAGTCCTACTGGCTAACGGGACTGAACCCGGCCCCTTCCGCTGTTCTCTAATGTAGCTATAGTCTTGCTCTGTTTCTGCATGTATGAGGGGACAGAGACGTGCCTGTCCTTCTGTCCCAGTCTTCCCCCTTTATCCCTGCCTGGCAATTGCGCCAAGCAAGAACAGGGCCATTTCAGGCTTACGATTCAAAAGCTAACCTGACATGAGGGTGACAGTGGGCACTGCTACTCTTTGGAAAAACAAGGAGTTCTTTGAAAAGCAAAGTTAGTGAAACCATGTTTCTTACAGCTTTATATGTTGTGGTTTAACCCCAATGCCTTCAGCTCCTGCTTCTCTTGTCCTTTTTTAATACTCCCTGCACCCTTCTTTCTCCCCAGGAATCGCATTCCAGCAATACTTTGCACTTTTCCGTGTCCCTTACTTTTATCCCCTGTTTGTCATGCCATCCAAAAACTACATAAGCACTGGCTGGCCAGCTGAGCATAGTCTGGTATAAGGAAAAAATACTTGGGGATATCTACCCCTTTATCAATATTTCTTTAACAGACAATTTCTAGGGAGCTTGCATCACTCTCCTTTGAGATCTCGTTAGCAGCTTGAAAATCTGAGGTCACTTGAAAAGAGCAGGAAAAACCTGAAACATTAAACTTCCCTATGTATTTGTCATTCTGATTTGGACTGATATTTGCCAAGATTGATTCATCAATCACTAACACTTTTTGCCTTGGGAAATGTCTCAAGCATTTTCAAAGAGTTAAGGCAGCAGAGTGTTATTGCTCTACAGAAACCTGCTTTGTTATCTCGTTGCTAACAAAATGACTTCTTTTTCTATTTTTCCTTTGAAAACTCTGTGTGTGATCTGTTGTTCAAATAGGGGTTAATTAAAATTTTAAGAGCTTTCTGTGCTTTAATGTGGGTGGGTATCTACTTGACCACTGGGATATATTGATACCAAATCCTAACCCTTATTACATAAACAACTTAGTTATTTTCTTTTATTGCTCCCCTAATGCAACAAAGCATTGTTTCTGTTTTTGTCTACAGCTGCACATTGACCTGAAGGCATAAGTCTTTTTTTTTTGTGTATTACATTAAATTCTTCAATACTTTGGTCACAGTGTTAGTGCCTTGCCACATGAAAAATTACATGCTTTTAATTTATTATAGGGGAAAGGTCCTTTATTTTACTCTTAATTTGGCTTTCTATTCTGTAGGTCTGATATTCTGAAAGAAGTATCAGAAGATTTACACTTGATATTCTGATATAGATTTACTGGCTATATTATATTTAACATCTTCAGAATAATTTTGGTACCACCATAAAATTTAAGATTCATAGAGTAAAAGGGCAAAAGGAGCCATTCCATCATCTTCCATGATCTGTGGATGCCTTATATTTAATCCAGTTACTAATATATTGAGCCAAGTGTCATGAACTTGATTAAATAATGTCATCCAGAAAAGCTTTTGTCCAGTGGCTCTTGTTACATGTTTCATGGAAATTTAGAGAAGTTAATCCCCCCAAGTCCTCCCTTTCTAAAGGCCCGTGTGTACTGTAATTACAGAACATAGAACTCTCTACACCATCTTTGAAATAAACTAAACATTAAAACTCTGATTGCGAGGCATTTGCTCCCATTCCCAGTCATTTTTGTGGATCTCTATTGCATTCTCCAATGTTTTCAAAAATCCCCCTTTACAGTAGGGGTAGCAGAAACATATATTATATTCCAGCATACATTTAAAAAATGTTGCATATACAGATAGTGCCATATTTTCTTTCATCTTTCTCACTGCTGTCCTTTTCTACATCCTTCTTGCCTTAGTAAGAGAAATCATTGTTCATTTTTTTTTTAAAGCTCTGACTGTAGCTAAATACTTTGTGGTCTAGGACATAGTTCACTCTTGTGTTGACTCCTTGGTTCTGTGATTGCAAGGTTACCTGTAAAAAAATCATGGCAACTGGGGGATGTCCATGATGACTGGAAAAAACTGAATGTTACATTCATCTTTCAGAAAGTTAAGGTAGACTTGAGAAGTATATGTGGGTGAACCTTATCCCAGTCTATGGAAATATAATGGGGAGTGTTCTCTTTTAATTAATTTCCAAGCATATGAGGGATAAAAAGGCAGTCAGAAATTATTGAACTTCAGTCAAGACAGTCTTAAGGACTGGGTCAACAGGAATGTCATGGATTTCAATAAAAAGCAGACATTTCCACACCAGGACAAAATAATAACACATAACATTAAGTCTGAGCAGGCACAGTCAGGGCTCACAGTGCTCTCGTGGCCCTGACAAGTAGGAGAAGTAAGCTAGCAGATTGAGACAAGTTATTTCTCTCCTCTGCTCAGCACTTGTGATACTGGAAGACTGCATCCAGTTTTGGGCTTCCCTATTCAAAAAAGGACTGGTAAGAGATTGGCTGGCATCAGCAAAAGGCTGCCAAGATGGTCAGGGGCCTAAGGCGTGTGACCTGCCTGGAGAGGTTGAAGGACCTGGGATTACTGAACCTGGCAGGAAGAAGCTAAGGTGCAGTCTGACAGCTGCCTACAGGTACGTGCAAGCAGTTACAAAGATGATGGAGCCAAGCTCTTTTAATTGATGGTAGATGGTATAAAGAGGCGAAAACCTGCATTTTGGGAGGTATACTAGCCGTGACGTTAGGAAAGAGTCTTTCATTCAGAGGGTTGTGCAGCACTGGAACAGGTTCTGTCCTTGGAGGGGATGGATTGCCCAGACAAAACTACAGCTGACCTGACCTCGTGTAGGAGATTGCTGTGCTCTGGACAGGAAGCTGGAGTAGATGACCTCCAGACGTGCCCTCCAATCAGAGTTCAATGATTCTGTGATATCAAGTTGTGTTTCTCTGGATCAAAGTACCATATATTCTATATGACCATTCAGACCCTTACATCATTTAATATTTCATCAGTGTTGTGGTTGAACCCCAGATGGTAACCCAATACCACGCAGCTGCTTGCTCACTCCCCCACTCCCCAGTGGGGTGGGGAGGAGAATCAGAGAGAAAGGAAAACTCTTGGGTTGCGAGAAAAACAGTTCACCAAGACAGCAAAGAAAAAAATAATAATTATATTATATATTAATAATGATAATAAAAAAAATATAAGGGTAACAGAATATATAAAATGAACGATGCACAATTTCTCACCACCTGTTGACTGATACAGCCCGTCCCGAGCAGCAGTCAGGGAACAGGAATGTTCCCCCGCAGCTATCCCAGAACAGCAAGTTCCAGAGAGAGCAAGCGAGGGAACGAACAGCCGAACGAACGAACGAAAGGCCCGAATGAATGAAAAGAAGGAAAAAAGAAGGGCAGAAAGGGATGAATGAAAAAGGGCAAAAAAGGGACCTGGCTCACTGGCCGATGCCCACTTATACCGGGCATGACGTCTATGGTATGGAATACTCTCTTTGGCCAGTTTGAGTCAACTGTACTGGCTATACGCCTCCCATGTTTTTGCACTTGCACATTAGCAAAACCTGGGAAGCTGGAAGATGTCCTTGATCGCTTAGCAGCAACTAATAACATCAGTGTATTATCAACATTCTTCACATACCAAATCCCATACTAAATCCAAAACACAGTAGCTGCTGGGAAGAAAATTAGCTCCATCCCGGCTGAAACCAGGACAGTCAGTCATCTTATCCCATCAGTAAACTTTGTCAACAGTATGTAGCCTGTACTATCAAATTGTTGCTGATAATGTTGAATGCTAGGCCTCCTGGAGAACTGCCACTATGTTTCCTTCCCTAATCAATGATCTTTTTTTGATACATAATTCTGTTATTTGTTAATCTATATCCCTGATGAGGTGTTTCTGTTTAGTAATACTGCTAAGGCAAATGGCTTATATTTTACAAAAGTCTAAATGCAAAAAAGCACAATTGCCTTTATCAATCAAGCACAAATTTTCCCTCAAAAATTGAAATCAGGTTTGTTTATTTTGTGACCATTTTGCCATAAAATCATGGTGACTGGTACTGATTATCTTTCAAACCTGCTACTTTTGCTTTAGTTCGTCATTAATACAATGCTATGTCATCTGTTCCATCACTATGCCTGGGACTGATGCCAGGTGACCTCGAGCTTCACCGTGCCCTTTTTGTAGAAGACTTATAGTTTTCCATTCTTCTGGAATTTTCCCTGTGTTCCAGGACTTGCTACACAGGAATATCAGTAACTCTAAAATTGTTTGTTCAGCCCTTTAACAAATCTTAGATTCCTGTTATCTGGGCCAACTGGTCTTGAAAACACTTAGTCGGTGTATCCTTAGCTTTGTGAAAGTAGCCCCATACGAAGTGCCTGCATGTGTGCACACACATCTTGTGGGTGCTCTCCCTTGCTTACCCCTGCTCCAGCCTAGGAAGTGGGTTACTTTTATTGGTTATAAAGAGATCTGAAACACCTGCCTTGTTTTCACACTGAGGTGCATCTTTGGGTCTGATCATTCTCTCGCATCCCTTTAGACACTTTCAATCACTTTTTTTTCCATATGTATCTTCTAGTGACACTAATTTTCTTCCCATACAAACTTGAGCTTGAGAACTCTTGCCTACTTTGATCAATAGTCGTGTATCAATAGCCTACTTTGATCAATAGCCTTTTCTTATCACATTGATGTGTATTTATCTGAATTACTTCAGGTTTGAGTTATGCTATGGTTATTCATAAGTTTTGGTGTGCACGTACATATATGTATATGTGTGTGTGTATATATATGTATTTGTCCATTCATTTCATCCTTCTGAAATAAACTATAGTCAGAGATATTTGAAGATGAGATTTTTGGCAAAGAGTAGTCTCCAAAGTTTAGAAAAGATCAAGTGGTGTTTCTGATGAGATGAAATATACTGTCTAAGTTAAATTATTTATGTTATTACCATTAGCAGAGGATCTCAGTACCATCTATGCTTAGTGTTTCCTACTTGAACCTCTCAGTGACCCTCTTTGCATTGTTGAAAAAAATGTAAACTTTAGTTAGGTTTCCTAAGTGATAAAATTGACCTCTTGCCTTTTTCAGCATCCAGGTAACCAGAGTTGTTTGGGAGGAGGGACACTTTTGGCTATGCTCTTATCCTTCCTCTCTCTGCCTAGGAACCAGATTGCCTGAGAAATGCACTGCCCTGGGTCCTCTTCCTGCTCTGCAGCACTCGTCAGCCTCTTCCCTTAACACCGGTTCTACCCTTGGGACTTACATAAAAACAAACCACTTCTTTTTTTTTTTTTTTTCTTTTTTTTCCTCTTGGTGTTACCATCAAATTTTTTCAAGATGGGGCTTACTTTCCACTTGAGAAATATTTTTAAATATTTAAAGATAATTGTTGGTACAAGTTAGTCCTATGCAAATGCTTACCATAGTGAAGGAAAATACACAGAAGGACAAATGGAAATAAGTTAGGTGTAAACTGAGAGTCGAAGGCTGTAAAGAAGAAGTTTCTTTCCTTCCCCCTACTGGCACTGGTGAGGCTGCACCTCAAATACTGTGTTCAGTTTTGGGCCCCTCACTACAAGAAAGACATTGAGGTGCTGGAGTGTGTCCAGAGAAGGGCAACGAAGCTGGTGAAGGGTCTAGAGCACAAGTCCTGTGAGGAGCGGCTGAGGGAACTGGGGATGTTTAGCCTGGAGAAAAGGAGGCTGAGGGGAGACCTTATCGCTCTCTACAACTACCTGAAAGGAGGTTGTAGCGAGGTCGGGTCAGTCTCTTCTCCCTAGTAACAAGCGATAGGATGAGAAGAAACAGCCCTAAGTTGCACGAGGGGAGGTTTAGATTGGATATTCGTAAAAATTTCTTCACTGAAAGGGTTGTCAGGCACTGGAACAGGCTGCCCAGGAAGTGGTGGAGTCACCATCCCTGCAGGTATTTAAAAGACGTCTAGATGTGGGACATGGTTTAGTGGTGGACTTGGCAGTGCTAGGTTAACGGTTGGACTTGATGATCTTAAGGGTCTCTTCCAACCTAAATGATTCTATGAGTCTATGTAGGGACAAACCTGAAAAATGAAAAGTATCAGTGTTCTCTATTTTTGCCCCTGTTCCAAGTTTTTGGCCTGACCCTGCTTAGTAGAGTGCTTAGAAGAGTGAGTAACCTCATTGCAATAAAATATGGGGAGTTAGCTGTATGTTTGTTTTGATCCCACCCCATTTGCCAACCTATGCTCTGCTCTTAAAGGGAGAATCACCCACTGAACAAGGCAGTAGATTGCTGGTAAAAGAGTTGCACAATTATCTCTTGAAATTGTCAGGACCAAGCTAGGTAGAAAGTACTTATGGGAGCAAGGCCAACGATTACTGTCTTTGAACAACCCTTTCAGTGTTCTCTGGGAACACTTACCATTTTTTTTACTTTTTTTTTTTCTTAGAAGTCATTTCGTGTTTGCTCTAAGTAGAGGATATTCAGTGACACTGATGAATTTGGCAAGGATAAGTGAATGCTATAATTTCAGTGACACTTTTTCAATTAATCAGCCTCTTTCACTGACTCGAGGGATTTTGAAGTTCCTGTCTAGCTAGTTAACTGAAAATATTTTGAAGTGTCCTTTTTGCTTTTCCTCTCATTTTACTTGTTCCTCTCATTTACAGTGCTGTGAAACACACCCAACTGTGGGCACCAATTGAAAGCAAACCTCCGAAAACTACTGAAAATGTAGGTGCTGCTAAAGCCACTGGATAATAAATTCAGTTGGATTGCTGTGTGGCTGCAACCTGTAATGCTTTCAGTCACTGAATTCATTCATCTGGAGCCGGCTCGGACACCTTCTCACGCCACCCGCCACCTTGCAGACAGAGCCTAGAATCCAGCTTTGCTTAGAAGCTGCCGTTTGGTTGACTTTGCAGAAAGCTCCATATGGCAGGAGCCTTGAGTGTTTTGAGAACATGCTCTTACTTGTCACTTGTGTTCCAGTAAATGTCAGCCTAGTTGAAATCCCCATGATCAATGTCTGGGCTTTTTTACAAGTCTCCTTTTTTCATGCATAAACGCTTCCTGTTCTGCCTTCTAATCCTGCCCTGGAGATGCATAACAGTTCCTTATGACTGTTGTTTTTTCCCTATTTTCACTCTCATCTCAGTCCAAACTCTTTCAGCTGTGGTAAGTAGACTATATTTGTAAACTTTTCCCTCTGAGATAATGTCCTTCCTTGTATATGTTTGCATGTAAATGTAGTGCATCCTGCTACTTGAATGTTAACATTGCCAGTTCCTTGGTTTATTGATACTGAGATGGGGTAGTCATGATCCA
Organism: Phoenicopterus ruber ruber; assembly: GCA_009819775.1. Classification (NCBI taxonomy): domain Eukaryota; kingdom Metazoa; phylum Chordata; class Aves; order Phoenicopteriformes; family Phoenicopteridae; genus Phoenicopterus; species Phoenicopterus ruber. Next base: position 90,459,112 of record CM020217.1, read on the forward strand.
CCACTTCATTATTTATGGTAAATATGGAAGGATAAAGAGGGAAAAACATCCTGTATCTCCCTGTGTTTTTTTATGGTTCTGTTTGGTAAGGAGGGTGAAAAACTAAGTGAGCTAATAAAAAGACTGTCTTATTTACACATGAACAGTTCTTAGCAGATCTGGGACAGAACATATTGTCTTAGAAACTTAAGTAACTGCTGGTCCAGTCTCATGTTAAGATTGATGTGACATTTCCCTGACCTTAGGAAGTTTTTGCAAGACTGGTGATTCTATATTTTTGATATAGTATCTTATGATGCTCTCTCAAATCTCACTTTTTATTGTTCTTTTGGACATCCTTTCCTATTCCTCTCTCCATTTCTATGGAGTATCCTCTTGTGGTGCTTCCATAGCTTCACATGTCCTCTTTTGCTGACAGCAACCACATCTCCTGTTAGATTCAAAAGACTACCCATGTGAATTAACTGTCCACATTAAATGGGCAAATTATGTAACCTGTTCTACTTCTTTTCCTCCATCAGAGGCAGACACCAGGTTATTCAGAAGCACAGACACTGAGTCACCATAAACCAAACCATTCTTTTTTTTCACCCTACACCTGCTAAAACTCCCACCCCCCCGCTTTCTTTCACTTTCAGAAAAAAAACAAAACACACATACCGAAACCTGAACAACAACTTCTCCCTTTCTTTAAAAAGCTTCTTGATGCTGTCGTCATGTCCGACATGCTTCCTGGAGCCTCCACCTCTGACACCACTCTTCTTCCCGTGGTCCAAAGCAGGGACACTAGGGCAGTCAGCCGTACAACAACGTGCCTGGGTTTGGTTCCCCCTCACATAGCTTTTGCTTATTCTGCTAAGCTTCAGCTTCTCCTTACCATCTTCATGGGTTTGTGCAGATTTCACTGATGCTCTCAAATGCCATTTCTTACAGTAGCTGTTTCACTTCTTTCACAGCACTTGCTGTCTGTCCTTTGGATCAGAAACCTCTGTCTGGTGCTTGTCTCTCTCTTGTGGCAATGAAACAACCAGCACCTTCATGACACAGCAGGTCACTGCTCTATTGCTGCAGAAATCTTTCTTGAAGTCTTGCTGTTCTGTAGTAGACCTAAACAGTAACTTATATCACAGTGCTTTCACCAGGGAGGTTCACAGGGGAAAAAAAAGGCCAGATGAACTATGCTCTAGGACATGTGCTTGTCTATATATCTCATTTGGATGACAGTCTAGCAGTGGTGGGGAATGCCTTTATTGTTCTCTTCTGTATACGGTTGTGTATGCTTTTAGTCACTAAGGTTTAACTGTGGAGGGTGATATTTTTTTCCTCTCCCCCGGAATTTGAGGGCAGCAGATATAAAAATGAAAAGAATGCAATAGGTGGAATACAGGAAAAGTGGATATGATGCGTACCATGATTTTAGATGTATTTGACCCTGAGACAATTTTAACTTCTCCATGACCATTTATTGATATTATTCTGCTGCTCACCCTCCCCTTGAGGCTGATATCTGGGCAACACTAATTAGGTTTATTAATGTAATTAAGATTTTTCTGCCTCTTTTAAATAAAATATAGAATTTCAGATACTTTCTTCAATGTGGTACTTAACTATTTTATATAAATGTAAAACCATACACTTGATTTCATCTTGAAAGTAAAAGTATCAGTGGGAAATAACATAGGACATTCAATTTTGTTAAATACAGTTCTACAGCTCCTGGGGCAAAATTAACTTAAATACAGCTATAGAGTGAGGGGGAAATGTAGAAGACAGCACTCCCAAAATAAATGAAGAATCAGCAGAGACTAAGGCTCTAGGTGTGACTTTGCAGCGTGGTCCAGCTTCTAATGAGCCAAGATGATATTGGCCTGCCAATTCCGCATTGCTCAAGCAGGAAGCGATGGGCCTGATGTGCTGACTTCAGCATTTTATGACCTGGAGATAAGAAACTGCGTCACTGAGTAGCAAGAAAAGTAAGTAAGTAAGTGGTGTGGAGGGGGTGTGGTGAGGGATGCTTTTAAAGAAAGCTTGAAGACAGCAAAATATGTAAAAATTGGCAAGTTTGACTACAGGGAATAAAGTCTGAGACATTGGAATCCTGAAAAGGCCAACAGGGGTGGTATGTCCTTGCCCTTAACATGCCTAAGAGCATCAGGCTGGGATTAAGAGAGGGTGATTTAGCTGAATCATTAGGAAAAAAGCTCGTGTTTCTTTGTTCTGCCATGTAAAATGCTGAAACGATTTGCCAAGTCAGGTGTGCAAGTCTTCATCCATTCAGACACACAGTGGAAAATGCACTTTAAGAAGAAAATCTCTGATGTATTCCCTGCCTGTATTTCTGGTTATTCTGCTTTCCCTGCGCTTATCTTTTATGCCACAAGCCGTAAGAGTTATCCATATTATTAATAATTCTATTTCTGAGTATCTAGGTCCCATACAGGGCACTCTTGTTCCTCTCAGGCTCATAATGCTACTCCTGAATCAGAAGACAGAATTAGCTACAGGACAGTTCAGGACTTTTCAGGAGCGAAGGAAGAGAGCCTGGGCATGGAAATTCTTCTCTCCATCTGCTAGCATGATGCAGACCTTCTAGAATATCCCATGCAACAGCTAATCTTTCTCTCCCAAACTCTTGTTGTAAAGGGTGTGGTTTTCAGTTCCTAGGGAATTGATGTGAGGTGATGGAATAAACTTTGAGATAGTTTTGGAACAAATAATGCTGGAGATTTTGCAAGAGTCGCTCTGACATTGAAATTGTTTTCTTCACCTCACTTGGATTGAATTCTTCTGCAACATCCCTTGATAAAAAAAAAAAGTGTAAGAATCAGATAGACTATAAGATCAATCTTGTTGCATAGAAGGGTATGAAACAAGCATATAAAAGCAAATGAAATTAGACTTTCATAAACTGCAGCAAGCAAAGCTGGGGAGGGGTATGTTGCAGGCCTGTTAGATCATGAATGATGTGAAAAAATGTGAGCAAGGAGTGATCAGTCATCATTTTTCACTGCGGAAAAAGTAGTGGGCCTCAGTGATACATCCTGCAGAAGGTTTAAAGCAAACAAAAGGAAATCTTTATGATGCGTATTAAATTGCAGGAATCCTTGTGGGACATTTTGGAGGCCAAAAGTATAGGCAGAGCTGGAAAGGATCTGGATAGATTAATGAAGATTAAGTCTGTTTGTGGCTATTCCATGCAGTCATTTAGATGCAAGCTTCATGTCAGACACTCCCACTGATATAGCTAGAAACAGGGGATTACAACATAGGATGACCCCTTTTATGTGTGCTCTGCTCTTATTCTGTAAACATCTGCTGCCAGCAGCTCTTGGAGAAGGGACGCTGAATATATGGACCTTCAGTCTGCGACTTAGCAGAACCATTTGTAGGAAGCAGCTGATAGCTTTCTGGAACCCAGAGGGATGAAACACATCTTCACTTGGCTGTATTTCAAGCAAATGGTTAATGTGAGATTCAGAGTGAACTTTACAACTGACAAATGTAAGGCCATTTGGTAATAACGCTACCATAGCTGTATCTCCTGGGTTAACTGCAGTGTACCAGGTGATAAGTCTTTCGGCTTTGTGATGATAACATTAATTTAATTGCAAAACGTTAATATTAGTTATACGTTAATATCAGCTGCATAGCAAGTCTGTCATATATGGCATAAATGAAAAAGCAGAGATTCCCTTGGGTTTAGAAATCCCTCACTAAAGTCCTGAAAGTTTGAGAAAATAAGAAAGTATGATGAATTCAGATTCTTCAGGTGCCGTTATAGAGAAAAATAACATCAGATTTCATATCAAAGACAGTAAAAGGCCCTGTTTCTGGGTTCTTTTCCCCTTTCCCCCAAAATAGAAATATAAAAAACGTATTTTCACAGTTTGGGGAATTTAATTTCTTCTCTACTAATTGGAAAAAAAAAGAAAAAGAAGTTAAAAAGAGGAGGTGATGAGTGATGTCTGGGGCTGGCTAAGGGGAATTTGAAGGTTGGGCACTGCACCTGTGCATAGCACCTACTCATGCACAGAAGACCCTCCAGGACATATTTGGTGAGCCCAGACAACGATGAGTCCTATGCTGTGCTCTGAAGAGGACAACTCTTAATTGAAAACTCTTTTACACTGAGAAAGAAAGACAGCCACAGTTGAAGGCTTCCCACTGCAAATGCTTTTCTCCAGCCCTTGTCAGGTCTGCCCGGGGAACTAACTGCTGAAATACTTCTGCCATTTGCAGCTGCAACTCGCGGGTGTAGGGAGAGGTGACCTCTCCATAGGAGAGTACAAGCTGCTTGAACTGTAGGATGCGGATGGGAACAAAAAGTGTTCTTTCTGAAGCATAACGGCAGTGGTCACTGCATGCGATGGCACGGTACCAAGCAAGAGCATGTGTCATGATGCACGAATGATTTACAGCCAGGTGCGCAAGGCAGGAGAAAAGATTCTGTATTGGGTGATTAAAGAGAAATGCTTGCAGGACACAATTAAAACACATTGTATGAGTGTCTCTTTGCGTTTTGAAACATACTCGCTTTGGCAGTGTTTGTGCCACTCTTTATTTGCTTTAGAGCATTTGCTAAAAACAAATCTACTGGCAAGAATTTTTACAGATCTAGCAAAGGTCAAGCAACTATAGCAAGCTTAGAAAGCAAAAGATATATTTGTGATGTTTGAGAGCTCATGTTGAAAAGGGCATGAGCTTATTTCTTCAGGTATGTGACTCATACAGTACCACGTGACCTCCTTTTCCAATGGAAAAAGGTCACATTTCAGATAGCAAGTATTTTCAGAAGCAAGAGGAAAATTATTTTGAAAATAATTTTTGAATATGAGTATGAATTTTTTGAATAATTTTCAGGGAGAATAACTCTTCATAGGGAATTACTGTTTTCAGGGAAAATAACTATTTTGTGACAAATGGTTCCCTGAACTCTGTTTTGAGCATGAAATGGGTATTTCCATTATGCTATTGTGAACTCCACTCTCTGAGACAATCAGTAAGATAAAAATGTGAAACAACCAAACAAAAGCCCCTGAAGAACCATCATGCATTTATTTGCTTTTTAAAAATTCTTTTTTAATTTGAAAGAATGTTAAGGAAGGCCACTCCTTACAGACGGCCTGGGATGACTGAGCTTAAAATTGATAAACTTTGCCCTACTGCATGAGACAGTGAGGAAAGTTCACATATATTCCAAAAGTATTGGAAATAATATTCAGGTGCACACAAAAGTCCATTAAATCCTACATTTTACGTCAGTCCCAGAGTCTTTATGGAAAACCCAGGAAGATCAGCCCTTGAACTGCTAGTGGTTTCACCTCGGTGGTGGCATTTATTTATTTGTGTGAGGGACAGAAGTAGCCATTCCCAAATGAAAAGCAGAGCTTAAAAAAAAAATGCATGAAGGAACTTCACTCGGCTACACGCTAGTTTGGCACCCAGTGTTCTGTATCTTGGCCTTGCTCTGCTTTGTGGTCGCAAGGCTAGAAAATATATTTTGTTCCAGCAATTAAACTTTCATTTTACGTTTCTCAGGACCAAAGTTTCTGGCTGAGAGATTGCCAACAACAGAAAGATAAAATGTTAGTCCAAGGGTGGGGCACAGCATTGAATAAATTGTACGTGTTCTCTCAGAGGTTCTTTTTTGCTCCATGCTACATCCAGCACAGAAACAATAGCATCTTTAACTAGGTTAAATTTACACTTTTGTTTCATTCCCTGGGAGCATGCGACTGCAAGGTGCCAAACCTCACGTTTGGTCCTCAAATGGCTCCCAGTTCTTTGCCTCTCGGACAGACTCAGCATTTCCCTGGCCTCAGTTACTACAGATTTTGGAGAAAAGATAATGTGCAGCCCTGTCAGACACTGAGTTCATCCAAGCTCAGAAGAGAACTATTGTAACCGATGGACCTGCTTGACAACTTTATGAAGGTTAGATCAAACATCTGTTTCCTACTGTCCCATTGTTTTCCATCCCACGGTTATAAAAACCATTGTTAAGCCATGTTATCTGATCAGGCCCTTGTAAACCCTATCATTCAATGAATCATTATTAACCAAACACAAAAAATGTTTTTACTTTTCATTTTCTTGTTTAATGTTGACCATGTGCAGTTTGTTTTCCTTATGTTTCATTTTCCTTTGTCGTGTTCACATCTGTATTACCTGTTCTGCCTTGTCTCATCTCCTTTAAAAGGGGGACAACTGTGCTGTGAAAGTCACTGATCACTGGATTTCTCAAGTCCTTAGGTCCCAGCATCATGGGGGTCATAGTCTAACTCTTGGACAATCTAGCGAGCAGAGGACTTGATGGTTCTGAGTACAGATCTGAACAATGCTCTTGAACTTTGTAGGAAGATTGACACTTTCAAATTAGGATCCACAGGAAACACTATGATGAGCTGTTCAAACTGGTTTCCTAGAAATGCCAAGGGGAAGTTTGAGCAAGATGTATCAAACTCCTGGCACATACATTTTGGGGCAACGCTCAGGCTTCAATTGCTTTGAAATAGATGATTGATGATGCAGTAAGATGGGATCTGCTGTGAATTACATGTATCAGCAATCCAGATGTTGTGTCAGACTCTTGAAGAAAGGGCTCATTTATGTACCTCTTACAAAACGTAGAAAGAAAAAGGAGGAGCTGCCTTGCTCTGTAACACAATGTGGTCATTTTCAAGCTGCACGCTTCTTGAAGAGGGAATCCAAGAGTGTGTGATGGCAATCTTGTGTTTCTGGATCACCGTTTGCAAAGCCTTTAAAAGTAGCCCAGAGATAACCAGGGGCCCAAAGTCTAGTGGGTGAACACCTTTGGGCCAGTGGCAAAAACAGTCTTCTGACATACGGCCTCAAACATAGCTGAGTGGTCTTCAATGTAAGTACTTACATTCTCACCTAAAAGATATTCTGGAATGATACTTTCCTTAGGTCTTTTTGTTGCAGTTCTGTTGGTTTTTGTTGTTGGTTTTTTTTCCTGATTTTTTTTTTCCCCACTGAGCCAGAAAAACAACAAAGGCTATAATATATTGGCTAAGGAACTCATTCAGAAAAAATGTAGAGGATGATCCACCTGCTTTCAGATCCTGCATGGTTGAACTTAAATATTTATATAAGGGTGGGAAAACAGGAGAGTATACAGGCTATTGTTTTTGTTATTTTTTGTATTGTGAGTTTTTCCGTGCAAGATTAGTTATTGTTATTCTTTATGGTACATCATACTGACTACAGAAATAATATTTTATTGCTTGCAAGAAGTAAAGAACTGATGCATGTACTAAGTCCACCTCCCTACTGCTGGACTTGGCTGAAAAGCTGTTCATGAGTCTAAGCAGATGTTTAGAACAATGAAAAGTTTATGGAGTGTACAATTATCTTTAAAAACAGAATGTTTAAGAGGTCATTCAGGCTCAGGATTCAGTCTTTCCTGGAGGACTTTGACTGCCTAACTAGAATGAAGAAAAACTTAATGATCACAGAAAGACATTTTTCAAATATCATAAAAGAGATTCCTTTCTGTTGAAAAGCAAAGACTAGAGAATGTGGAAACTGCATTACTTGCTATGTCTTTTTTGAAGAACCAGACTGATAACAAAAACTCTTTGAGCCTAAATTTGTGGGTTGGTTTTTTTTTCTTTCCTACTAGGTTTTCAAATACAATATTTGTTAATTGATTACAGTTCTTGACAGATTTGTAGAAGACAAATCTTATAAATGGTCCTTACTTAGGATAAATTAATGTTTTGCTCCTGTATTTAGAAATATTTTAAACAATATTTATGCTTACAGAAGTGATCAAATATTTACCTCTGAAAGGTCTGCTTGTATGTCGTTCTACAGTTCAGGTGAAAATAAAACCACCTTTCTATCCAAATATTATTTACTATTCAAATTTATCCATAAAGAAGAGATTTCTTTGTAAATAACCTTATATATATTTGAATATATGTATGTGTCAGTATTGATTTTTTTCTTTTCCCCCATATTTCCCCTTTCTATGTGATATTTTTGTGCTAGTGATCTTGTATTTACCCAGTGATTATTTCATTCCCCTTTCAAAGTGTTTAACAATTTAACAACAATATTCTGTCTGTAGATAAACTTTCTTTTGAATTGCAGTGACATTAAATAAAGAGTTCTTCTGGCATGACAGCCAGAGTGAGCATTAATAAAACTGTGGAATCAGCAGATCCATCAACCCCCCCTCCCCAAAACAATCATCTGTCAGAGACAGTGGCAACATCTATCGCCTGCATAGTCTGATATAAGAAAATACAGTTTCCAGAATGAAGTGATTCCATGATAAAAATGCTATTATCTTGGCAAATAAATATGTGGGCTTCGTTGCAGTGTGCAGCAGTTGGGCTCTGACGTTTGTCTTCTGTGAAGAGGACGCATTAACATGTGACAGTATTATAACTTCTTGAAGTGATCTCTTCATTATGTTGCAGAAAAAGTGTATGTGGCAATACAAAGAATGTTTTATCTGCAGAGAATGGGCCTCTCTCCAGTGTCAGTGCTGACTATCATGTGCTATCTTCACCCATGCTCCGAGCTGGGAAGATGCAAGCCGGCTTTTAATTCGGAACTGCATAGCCACTTCACTGCCTCTACCCACTGGTTCATCTAGGAGGCAGGATTTGTTAGCAAGTAGAAAAATTATTAGCCTGAAGGGATTGCGCAGATGAGCAGTCTCCTGTTTAATTGCCTAAAATTATGGGTAGAGTGAGAGTGTGACTTTTTGATGTGTTTGATTGTTGGGATTCTTAAATACTTGGGAAAGGCATTGTTGAAGTGGGTGGAATGAGTAGACGGATGACTCATTGTAACAGGCGAAGACCTGGAAATGATTGCTAGCTTTATAGCATCTCAGAGAGCAGTATAATTTCAGTGCCACCTTCTCGAGGCCAATGAGTTACATCAGTAGCTGCCTCTCAGTCTGACATGGCAAAAAGATGGATGCTTTAGATTTGTATCGCAGGACAGGACTAACCTCAGTCTGCTTCTGGATAAGGTTATGGTCATAAGTGAGAGAGGATCAAACATCAGGTGGGGTAGCTGTACCCTTACACAGGGAATGCATGTTACATTTATATGCATGGCATGTCCGTATTACTTTGCCCATAGGAATCCTCAACCATGAGATGAATATTCATAAGGACTCCGGTCTTCAGTGATTTCAAGACATAGAGAAAGGAAATCACTCAGCAGAGGCTCTTATCCTCCCAAGGCTGGTAGTAATCCAAAGCATTCTTGGGCAAGGTGCTTAATGAGAGTAACAAAAAAGCAGCTGAATATAAGCCAGTAATCTGGGCTCTGGCATCTGCGAAAGGAAAATAATAATAGTATATTTCCTTCTCTGAAGTCTTGATGACCGGCAGCCAGAATACACTATGTAGGACAGTAATTTAATATCATGTCATTTTTTCCCCAGATATGTTTTTGGGCAGAATTAACTCATGAAATAGCTATGAAACCTAACAGTGTCATACTGTCCATTTGAAGCAAATTCAGCTGTGAAGTCTAGTTTTTACACAGGTTAACAGGACCATGGGAAAGTCTAGGCTTTAATTTGGCTTATGTGAAATATACAGATTCTTGCTTTTTTTTTTGGTGAGGTTTTCAGTTAGATATTTGAACTACACACTTCCTCCCCCCCCCCCCCCCCCCCCCCCCCCCCCCCCCCTTCTTGTAACGAAAGAATGAGGACCCAGAATATATGCTGTAGAAGACTTGGGAAAAAGATTCACAAAAGCTCATTTATCTGTGCTACTGATTTATCACCTCTGAAGTGGCTCTTGACCAGGCCACCAACATATTCTCAGCACCTCAATCTCATTGCTGAACTGCAGATTGCAAACAAACTCGAACTATGGGGAAGATACAACTTAAATAAACACTCCTCTTTTGAGCTTCACCCATGTGATATATATTATATGTGCCTGGCACAGTGGGAATGAAAGAGAACTCAATTTATGATGGGAACACTGCTTTTAATTCAATAGCTTGGCACATTAATAAAGAATGATTAAATGTCTGTATTTGGAGAAACTCATGTTATTCTAGAAATGTAACATTCTGCTTGACAGAGTCTTGAACTCCAGTGAAGAGTAGCCCTTTAAATCTTGAAATCCAACTGCCATTTGCTTGGTGGGCCGTCTTATCTGATGGAACCAAGGCCAACTAAGGGTCTCCTTATTTGGCCTTAATCTTCCTGTTAACCACCTACGCTTTAACTCAAGATGCCAAGAATTTTCTTGGCATCCTTCCACAAAGTGCTGGGCCAGATTCTGCTTCTAGTTGCAGCAGCGTAAACTAGGGATCAGATCTGTCCTCAGCTCCTTCAAGCTTGTTGTCTGGATCTTAGACTTATTTCTGCCTCCCTATAGATCTGACATCTCGTCATTCCTTGGCTAGAATGACCTACAACTAACTCACTTTTTTTTGTTTGTTTTTTTACCCCCCCGGTGAAATGGCCGTTGTTCTTGCCGTTGTCTTGTGTGTTTCTTTGGAAATTTTGCAGTGATCAATGTTTTCATGCTGATTTTATATAGTGGCCATCCAGTCTGACAGATCTGAGTTTGGTGTTTGTATAATGAATATTTCTTACGTTCACAAATATGTTTTAAAACAGCAGTACTTTTTTTACCTCTCTGCCATTATAATTAAGGCTGGATGAATGGAGAAAAAAATATTCAAAGAAATATTTTTATGGTTGTTTTGCTTCAAATGTCACTTTGTCTTTAGCCTCCATGAGCATTTGACATGTTAAGTAAATGGACTTTAATCATCTGATTTGTTTTTCCATTTACGTATGTGAATATTTGTTTTGGAAGCGGCTGTAGTCTCATCCAGCCAGGTGAAGGAAAACATGCTGCATGACTTATTAGTATCTGAGTTAATCTTAAGAACTAGACTGCCAAATATTGAACACCAAAAGAACTCCTTGTTACCAATTAAAAGTTAAGCATTTGCACACACAAAAAAAGTCAAATAATAATATTAAAAAATCTAGAATGAAGTAGATCAGTTTATGGACTAATCTTTAGGCTATTCCATGGGCAGAAAAACTGAAGCAAATCAATAGTTCATTACAATGTACTTGTTCAGCCCTACCCTGAGATGATAAAGTTATTGCTGCTTTGTTTAGATTCAAGAATTTCTGTAGTTCAGTGCTCTGAACTTTCTATTAAAGACTGTATCAGCTAATCCACAAAAACTCCCTTTGTGGAGACTGCTGAATTACTGAGTGAAGGAGGTTAGAAGCTAAGATGCTGAAATCATTTGATACCCAGGTACATCATCTGAGTAAATTCAGCTTGTGGAGGATGGAGAAGAGGTGGGAAGGAGCTGACATTTGCCAGGCAAAGACCACTGTGTTTTCACTTAGCGAGTTCAGGCTGACCTCCTGGCTCCGGGGGTTCAATCTGGGGCAGCGCTGCTGAAGGTACAGATGAAGAATAGAGCCGTGATGAGTTCATACATTCAGCCAGAGGCAAATCTATCGCTTTTAATTGCCACGCTTGCTTCTACAGACTTGGAAATTAGTCTTACATCGAAAAGGATATCCTTTCTGCTATCCATGGGGTGCTGGCTTATGAGATTTAAACTTGTGTGTAAATCAATTCAACCCGCATGTCAAATTAAGTTATGATCTATTGCCAGTCGTGATCAGATCCTGAGGGCATATCCCAATACCTCTGCGCCACGGTTCTGGCTCAAGGACAGTCTTCCTTTTTGTTTGGAAAATATTTTTTCATTATAGTAGAGTTATCATATCTTCACAAACTATTTGAGACAGAATTTTTGGAGGAAAGGTCAAAACGTACAGTTCCCGTTTCACAGCAGATTTCTTTGGACAAGAATGCCTCTCACTGCCCTACTTCTCTGCAACAGCAGAATGCCTGGTAATCCTCGTCCTCGCTGTTGTCTTTCCAACATAAATGGTTTTGAAGGAATCTCCAGGTTAAAGTGAAACTACCTTCATTTTTATCACTCGAAAAACTCAGGAAGATTACATTAGTCAGCAGCTAGTCTGTTTTTTCTTAGCAATGCGTTTGTTGGTTTCATATTTTTTTCTCTTCTGCAAAAGCATTTTCTTTATATATATAACAATTTGTGAGCATTCACTCAAACTCTAGAACTGCATCTCTAGCAAGTCAAACAGAATTATCTTCTTGCAACTGTTGAAAATGCCATAAAATCTTGAATTTTTTCAAACGATAATGAAGAATAAGTTCTGAAAAATTGTGGGATTTTTTTTCCACTGCTGCCTAGGAATCTCTTCCCACCCTCTTGCAAACAGGAAATGCAGAAAGTAGGATTAGAGTTCAGTTTAAGGAACTGGAGAGATAAATGAGTTTTTATTGATCCCTTGGTGCTCTGAGTCACAATGTTTAAGCAGGCTGCTGCCAAAAAGTTAAATAAAAAAAAAGTCGCTTTTCCCTTCTACGCTTTCTAGTTTTATTACAAACTAGTCCAAGTGGGGCACACGTAACTAGAAATTGTAGTACCTTATGAAACAGTAATAATCGCCATGCTGGGCCATATTTACACATGAATGTCAGGCTACAGACGAGGGGAAACAAACAGGTTTATGTCAAAGGAAGATACTTCCCAGTGTCAAAGAATTTCATTTCAAAACTACAATTTTTAATTAAATCATCGCAGAAAGTACAATGTGTAATATATTCATTCTGTCTGTAATAGGAAAATAGCATCCTTTTTTCCCCCCAAAGTAGTACAATACACTTATCTACCACATTATAATTTTAAAATATTGCGTTAGCTTAGAAGGGCAATGGCCTCTTTAGGAGGAGTGACAGCAAAATCTTCCGAGGCAGTCAAAGCTTGACAGTTCACAGTGATGATGACCTGATAGTAATGAATAGTCCTTGATTTGCAGGCAGATGGTCTGTGTGACCTACTAAATCCCTATAAATTTTGTCATTCTTTTTTATGAGGTTTTTCTGCAGTCTTGGCTTGGTATCAGTGAGTTGGTGTGTGAGATTAGTTGTTCTTTGGAGCGGTCTTAGCATGTTTTATTTTTCAGCTGTAGAATAATTATTTGGCTAAATAAGTCAAAAGTTTCCAAGTGAGGTGCTTAAAACGGATTTCTAAATATATTCTGAAGTATTGATATAAGTGTCACAAGCTTCTAAGTGGACACAGAATTCATACAGCATCTGGAATCACTGAGGACTGAAAGAGTTCATCAACTTTAAAAACCGCATTCATTCTAAATAAGAGAGACACTTTCAAAGGACCCTAAATAAATGAGCCTTAGATCCCTCAGTCACATGAACATTTTTGAAAATGTTGTCCTGGTTGCCTTTTGGACATGTGACAAAAGAATGACAAAGAGTGACTTTTCTAATTGATTATTTATCATCTGTACAGGAAAGCTACTCGAGAGTAGGGGTTTTCCTCCAAAAAATCATGTTTATTTTTGAATTTATTTAGAAATAAATATAAATATATTTGTAGTAAATTAAAAAAAGATGTGGGTGCAAGACTGTGGAAAAAATTCGTTCAAAAAGACCCAACACATGGAAAGTAAAAAGACAGTCTGCAGTAGAAAGTATATCTACTTTTTGTCTTCTGCATTATGAAAGGAAGTTAGCACTTCAATTAGAGTTCGCTCTAAAAAATCACTTGATATGCAGAAATGCAGTTAGAATGCTGCCTTTCTACCTGCTAAACTGCAGAAGAGGGGATTTATTTTGCAAAACCCATCACAGACTGAAGGCAGCATTTTCATTGCATGGTTTCCTCTCTAAAGCAGTCTGTGACTCACACTGGGCTTGCAGGATGTGCCCTTTTTGCAATCTGGGTTATTGCAGTTTCCCCAGATTAGATGTTTTCAGACAATTATTGACATTTACACTCTTCTTTTTCTAATTAGGAAGTGATTAAGAACCCATTTTTTCACTTAGACTCTACTTAAAGCAGGGTAGGCTAAAATGAGATCACATCTCGGCAAGGCTCTTGTACATCTGTATACTTTTTGATGCATGCAAAATATGCTTATCCCCCAAACTGCCACCAAACTAAATATTGGGGAAAAGAATCTTTCCGCCCTTCATCATATTCTGCTTGCCCAGGACTTTGTATAGGATTTCCCACAGCTAGTGGCTTCTGCTGTGGCCACTTGCTGTGCCCACCAGTTTTAAACGGCTATAGAAGAAAAGCAGAACCAGCAGTTTTTCAGAAATTCCTGGAGCCTGTTGTAATTCTACGTTGTTGTTAGATCTTGTGCTGAAAAACACTCCCAGGAGCTATGCTGGCTGGGTTTGAAGGCTTTCTGCAGCTTCAGATTCTTGATGTGCTGAAGCAGCCTTTCAAATGGTTTGGGCACTTGGAAAATATATGCAACTGGTGCTTCTGTGCCACCTCATTGAGGAGAAAGGGAAGGTCCACAAGTGTGTAGTACGCATGAAACTCCCTGTCACATTCAGTTAAATATTTTGTCAAATAGTTCAAAGTATCCACTGAGTTTCCTTGGTAGATAGCCCTACACATTTCGTGTGTGTGTGTGTTTGACCAAATATTTCTGCTGCTAACTAGTTGAAATTTTAATTAGTTAAATGTACAAGGAGTTGGTCCTGGTCAACTAACTGTTCATGGGTTAAGATTAAGAAGATTGCACTGTTCTTGGATAGAAATACTTGTGCAAAGAAGCAGCCAGCAACACTTCCAAGTGTAGAAACACCTAGAGTTTAAAGTAGTGGTTAAGGTGTGTGTGTGTTTCCCATATCAGGAATGTTAAGTTCAGCCTACTAAAGTCAGCTGCAGAATTTGGATGGAGTTTCATAAATTCCTCATATTTTTTTCTTTCCCTTCCTTCCTACTCATCCCCCTTCTGCATACCCATATATGTGAGATAGTTTGAGATATTATGTTACCTTGCTCTTTCACAGTACCCTGCACTATGGTAAAAGGAAAATTTAAGACTCTCCTTTTAGACCATGATTTCAATATTCTCTCCAATTGATTTAAACCTGGATCATAGTAAAAAATGCAGACTAATAAAATATTGTATGATTTATGTCACTTTCTGTGGACAGCTCTTCTTCCTCTCGCAGGGAAGTGTTGAAAGTGCTCATTTTAAGTCTTCAAGTAATTTAAATTGCTCCTGGATACTTTCACTGATGTTGGTTGCCTTTATAAAAATTTTTCTGAGTCCTTGCATGTTACAAGCCATGTCTGATTGCAAGAGGGAAACAAGGAACTCAGAAGGACCATTAGAAAAAAGGAAAGAATAGAGGTCAAAATTTACAAAAGAAAGAAATGAAGAAGGAAGATAAAGGAATGAAATACAGGATCACTATTTGCCTCTGACGGCTTCAGTGTTGCTAGCTGATGAGACTTACCTGTTTTTGTGACTCTTGCGTTGACTCTTGTGTTGACTCTTCCATCCATGATTTCATCAAAGTGGTGAAGTTATAGTGCTAGCCATTGGATATGATCAGCAAACGTAGCTTTATTTTTCTGCAGAAGTGAGAGGATTTATAGATTTTCTCATGTGTCCTCAGTGTTATGCTAATTCTACAGAATGGACACTGAACAATCGGGGAGGCATAGGGAAATCTGATGCGCCTGGAAAAAAATTCAATGAATTAACACATGCACCTCAGCTGCGCAGCTATATTTACCCTGCAAATCACTGGCAGTAAATGGGGGGAATTTATCATGTTTCTCCTCAAGTGCAAAAGCTTAGAATCAACACTTCAGAGCGAGAGGTTGAGATGGTTTTGCCCTCACGTGCCTTTCTGACACTAGGGAAGGCAAAGGGCAGAGTCACGCGGTGATTTTATCCCCACCTGGCCATGGGCTGGCAGACTTGCATGAAAAAAAGGCGTAGGAGGTGACCGAAGGCAGGCTGTGGGGGAGCAGACTGCCTGCCCTGCTGAGGTACGCACCGTCACAGCGATTTCCTTAAACTGCCTTGATGCCAGTGCAGGAAGCACCTTATTTGGTTTTGGAAGTTAGGAAGCGACACATTGCAGAAAAAGAATGTATAGTTATCACTAATTAAAAAAAATAGCAAAAATAAATGTTTCCATGCTTCGAATAAAAGGTCTATCTTTTCAAAATGTGTTCTTGCATACATTTAGCACTTCAGCAGGTAGCATGCCCCCTGGAACCAGTTTATATTACAAATTAATATTCTTTATGCATGTTTATACTCACAAACAATTGGAAACTTATACATACAAATGCATTAATCACAACATGTTACTGAGTAGGTTCAACAATTTTCTTCCTATCAATTGCTCATAGATTGTTGATTTTGAGTCCTCCCTATTCTCAATTATTTATTCTTGATGTATGATCAGTCATCTGATTCACAGGGCACAGAATAATCAACCCTCTGATTAGAAGACTGAAGTATATTTAGAAGTATTTTAGACAGTAATGAAAGGTAAATATTTGGTGGCAAGCAATGATGCAGACTATCAGCTGTAGAAACTGGTGTAACTCTCTTGGATAAAATGGCAGATAATATTTCAAGTTATAGCTATTCCTTTATCATTACGCAGTACGAAAACATCCTCCCCCGCCAAAAAAAGAAATGTCCCCTTCCCTAACGTGTTTCCTATACAAAATAAGTTGTAGAAAATTACAAAATAGGGAGGCAAAGTGTTTATTTGTTGATTTGTGTTAATGTTTAAGATTAGACATTCTCTGTCTTATGGCTTCCCAGCGTTATGAAAAAAATGATGATGTGAGTTATCTTCTGAGTGTTGGTGGGACAGACGGAGCACGTTCAGGTATCATGCAGGTTGATATGGTAACTGTTTGGCATCTGCATTTTGCCGTCAAAGGACATTTGTGCGTCAAGCAGTAAAATGAATTTTACTTGCCAGTTTATTATGTTGACTGCAGTGGGCGTCTGATGGGTCTAATTTCCATTCATCTGACTAACTTTTATGAGTATGTTACATTTTCATTATTCTTAGAAGCAAGGACAAAGGCAGATTAGAAGGAAAGCACTTGCTAGTATGAATTATTGTCAGGGCTTGCACTGCAAAATGATTCTGCAGATCAAGTGTAGCTGGGCCGTTCTCTGCCTAAAGAACATCTTTCTCAAATGGCCACACACACTATTATTTTTAACATCCGTGCTTTCAAGGGTATTCAAGCCTCATATTTCAAAGGGCATTTACAAGTTCTCAGATCTGACTATTCACAATGAAATAATAAAAATCATGACTGAATAATGTGACGTGTATTGAAAAAGAAAAAATCCCACTGTGTGGGGACACACAGCAGATGAGTCAAAACCCACAAATTGAGAGAAAATTATTTTATGTGTACAGGTTGGAGGAAAGGCCATGAAAATTTCACTTTCTCATTTAGTGGGTGTAAATTGTATTAGCATTTGAAGGTATATGATTGAATTTAAATCTGTGGATCTATAGCGATCACAGGCAGTGCTTTCATAGTGCTGCTAATTCAGCAGACTTAACGTTGTGTGTAACAATTGCACTGCAGCAAGATGAGCCAGGAAATACTCTTTCTAATTAAAGAGATATCACGGGAATGATTTCCAAGATGAATTAAAATTTTTCCAAACAAAATATTTGTACTAGGACATTGTGAAATACGAAACAATGACTATATTGATAGGCAAATGTTTCCTGTCTAATAAAATTGGCTCGTGAAGCATTGAATTCCTTCTCTGAGAATTATCTTGGTTTGCATTCGGTATAGGGCACTGTGAAGTCTGCAGCGAGAGTCTGAAACGGGGCTGGAACTGGGAGGCAAGGCAGCTAAGATGAAAAACAGAAATGACTGTTCTTTTCAGCTCTGAGCGAACAGAGAAGTCCTAAACAGACGATCTGTTGAAAAGTCTTCACGGGCCAGATGTTTCAGCAATAAGAGGGCAGGTTCATAGAAAATTTTCCATCCAGCCATCTGAAAACTACGGCTTATTCTGGGAGCAAATCCATCAGAAAGACCGAAGTTTTAGAGAGTTAGGATGCCTGAGCTTTCCAGGAAAAATTCCTAAGAAAATACAAGCAATGTCACGTGAACCAAGCTACTCAAGGAAATTCTAAGTTTGTTTTCCTGAGTGTAACTAATGATTCAGTTTCTCACACCCAGGAATATACACAAACATCAGTGAAAACCTTAGCTTACCGCAGGCCCAAAGAGAAGCCCAAGATGTATTGAAGGTTCAGTGTTTTGGCTTTTGATGGTGATCAGTGCATCCACTGCAGCCAACCCTTTGCTCACAGAAACATTGCTGCAGTTGGTTCAGAAATATCTTGATGAACTCAATGAAAAGGAACATCAGATGTTTTTCAGAATGGCACAGTTGATAAAAAATGACTTAGATCAAACCTGCGCTGTGAATGAGTTCAGTTACAGTGCCCCACATCCTAATAAAATGTGGCCTTCATCCACTGTGGGACAAACATGCTCGGGCAGTGTATGATTTTACACATACATAAGGACAAAACCGATGACTTCCAGCCTAGAGATGTCACAGAAGCTCAAAATGAAAATCATCATTTGGAGCTTTTTCCAATTTATAGCTCATTCTTTTTACTTTTGTTTTGAAAAAAAAAGGGATGCGTTAATGAGTACTTTTGTACCATGAGTGATTTTGTCCACTGTAAGCGAGAAGAGAGCTACTGTTCCAAACTCATCATGCCTATTCCGCTGTTCCTGCCATACCTAATTTAATATTTCATGGTTTTGGGGGGGTTGGGGACTACTATGTTATCCCAAGTCCATGGCTGCTTGCATCCGTCCATTCTTAAATTGGAGTAAGGAAAGGTACAGTTCTGGACCACTGATATCAGAGAGAGTTTCAGCATTGACTTTGAGAGAAATCAGGTGAAATTTGGATGACAGACTGCTGAAGCCATGTATATCAGATGGATCAAGTCTTCAGGCTGAGGTGAGGTCAGACAGGACGCTAAACATCTTTTATCCTGTCTTATCTTTAGCTGCAAGTATTTTCTAGACAAGGACATCTTGCTGTAATTGTAAAGCACTTTTTTTTCCTTTTTTTTTCCTCTTTTTTTCTTTTTTTTTTTTTTTTTACTGAAGATTTGGAAATTTGCAAAGAATTCTGCTCTTTGGTTTATAGATACCCAAGCTGCAAGGAGTGGATGAAAAGGAGCTGTCAGCTGCATCTCCATGGGGTGCTGCTCTGGGAAACTGATCGGGATAATTCTCCTTTCCTCCAGCAGGACAGCCCCATGGCGACCTCAGAGGGACCACGAGGCTGACAAACCCGTGGAGTAAGCCACACGCTGCCTGGGGTCCTGAGCAGCCGCAGGTGGCTTCTTATGTATGAAAGACTGTTGTGTAAAAACACTGTTACAACTGAACTCCTGTTAATCTGACCTCTTTTACTGGTGGTGAAATTTTCCTTTATTCGCTGCTCCACCAGGACATGACTTTTTTTTTTTTAAAACACATTGAAAGGGGCCCTGATGTGGATATATATGAATTACAAAGAGCATGTGTTTTCCATTTTAAGGAATGTCAGTCTAAGCATTTAATGGAGAAGTAGGTACATCTGGTGTTTTAACTAAATATATTGTAGTTGTTGTCAGCCTTTCCGAGCAAAAATTTTAATTTCCATATAGCCACAAATTCCACAAATTACAAGCACAAACCATGTCCACAGTGCTTCATAGTTGCTTTAATCCTGAATCCAAAAACATGCCATTAGTGTTTTTCCTTGTGTCTATGTGTCAAAAACAAAGGAAGAAAGGATCAACAGCACCAGAAGCATACTAAATGTTCTTACTTTTTGCTTTTTACAAGAATGGATTTTGAATGTTTGAGATCAAAAAAGCCCAGAACACATCTGTAAATGATAGCTCAGCTCTCCTGAGGAAAATTGGTTCATTGGTCTTATTACCTCAACCCTGTGTGCCTGCCTGGAAACTAAACAAACAGATAGTTTGCCAAGATGAAACATCAAAATCCAGAGTACAGAGTTTGACTTGGGATGCTGTAGACTTAGCTCCCAAACTGAGATGGGCTGCTAACCAAGGCTGATAGGACATCTTCCAGGATAAAATAGAGTAAAAGCTAAACCGTATAGCCCTTGCAGCTAAACAGACAAACCAGTGGTTTGTCTACTTTCCAATTGTTACTAAGAATCAAATAATAATAAAAAATAAAAAATAATTAAAAAATGCTAACCAGTGACGTTTAATGGTACATCTTTTTATGACAGTATTCTCCATCTCCACCATTAAAACTAGTATCTAGTACAAAGTACGTTAGCTAGAAGAGATAATCTATTTCATCCCATCCATAATCATCATAATTAGGTTATGTGAAATCCATAGTGTACATCTATTACCTGAAAGCAAATAGGTCAAAGACTAAGTCACAGCTTTGCTCAGGGTAGAAAGCTTGACAAAGGTGCACTGCTCCCCATAACAGATAAATCAGTTCCCAGTGTGGGAACTTCCCATCTCATTTTTTAAAACATATGCAGCATTTGACCTGAAGTCCTAGTTCACAAACAAACCACAAAATTTCATGCAGTTGATGGGAATAATGCATAATCTGAAGTAAAGCAGGCTCCCTTTTATTTTTAGAACAAACAGCTTTATTTGAAAGAAATAGCACAGCATATATCTTCTAACATTGGATAATCACCTGTAGCATTAAGATAAAATGAAATGGAAAGCAAGTATCCTTGGGACAGAGATTTAGTTCCATGCTTCTATGAAAAGGGTGTTCCAGGAGTTTCCGGACGTGGGACACCATTCTTACTAAAACTGAGGTGACTGCCTGACTTGAAACTTATGCTATATATATTAACTCTGAAAATGAAACTAGTTACTGTTGTGTCCTGAGCTGTTACGCATTTTAAGGCAGCTACCTTATATTATCAGTTGACAGTTTTAAGAAGGAAGAAATGTAAAAGAATAGATGTCACCATAATCAAATGATAGAGGATAAGAATCTGGTCTGTACACCGAAATAGTCCTTAACAGCTTATTTGCAACGTGGCCAGCGTGCTGGTTTAGTGAACTCGGTAAACTCAGATCGTGAAGTTATGATGGAGTTACTGCTATGAAAATTGCTGTGTCATGAATACCTCTCTGTCAGCCCAGGCTGGCTTGACAAGACCTGCTTGACAAGGTGGTCATTAAATCCTAACAGGCAACTACTGAGTACGAAACACCTTGGGGCAACAGGCTGGCCGAGGCCGGGGCGATCAAGGGGGTTCAGGTCTGGAGCAGTGGGCAGTTCGCCAAAGGCTGACACAGAAGCCGACTGTTAGGAGAAGAGGATATAAACAGAGCGAAGCCCCACAGAGATGGTAAGTGTGTTTAATGAGGGGGAAGAGCACAGGAGTCAGGGTTGGATCCAGGAGCAAGGCGCTCGGAGGGTGGTGTTTCAGGTGCTTAGAGCAGTCACCAGCTGAAGCTGCGAGCATCCCAGAGGGGAGCTGGTGGGATGGTCCGAGTCCCATGCTCTGGAAATATTCTTTCATCTTCTAGGTGCATTTTTCCAGCTGGAGAGAAGGAGTGTCACAACCTGTTTCTGAGATCCTGAATCGTGAGAGCTCTCCACATGGTGGGACACGCTATTGCGAGGGAGGGTGCCAGTGAGTCTTCTCCAACCAGTCTCCCTGCCTCAAGGTCAAAGACTGAAAAACTTCAACAGAGAAGTGTGGGATAAAGTAAAAATGTGACTGTAATTGTAGCCATTGAGGACAGCCCATTGGCAAAGATCTGCTTAATGCCTCCAGAGCTCCGGAGTGCTGTGAAGGCAGGTAAGAAGGAGACAATGATTACTCTAGTGTAAAGTTTAGGCTTTCCTGCCTGCGCTGCTGACCCATTTGGATTTGCTTTGCTTTGCTTCACCACAGCATGTGATACAGCACTTAGAGCTCTGTCAGCAGTCGCTGGCCAGTCTTGCATGCCAGGAGGAGAGACCCTCCCATGCATTTGTGACCTCTGGGCTTGATTATTATCTGCAGGAATGAGATGACTAAGCTGAAACATGCTCAGCTGGTTCCTAATTCAGCAGATGAACAAGACAGGCTGCTGAGAAGACAGCACCCATACACCTCGCGCTCTGGAGACGGGTCAAAGACAGAGCTAGACTGAAGTTTTCAGTATCCTGCATCAAAGCCCAAGTGACTTATGCCATTAACTTTTCTTCTACGTTGGCTAATATTTCACCTGAAAAGGGGAATGTTACCCTCAGCAGTGAGATTTGTTGGTATGAAGGGCAGGGATTCCTCCTCAGTTGGTCTGTGTTTCTGGATGTTAATCTGTAACCAGCCAGAATTACTGTAAGCCTCATCATTTTTACAACAAAGTGCAGTTTATGCTCCTTTGAGCTACTCTGCTTGCAATGTCAAAAAGACAAAATCTCAAAACCATTTCAAAGCTGGAGAGTGTGAGGAAAAAGACTCTTTATTCTCTCGGTGGTGCTCAAATGTGGCCTAAAGTCTGGTCCTACTGAAGGTGAAGTTGGGTGCATTTGTAGCCACACTAGTGATTAGCTGTTCTCTGGTTTACTCCTAGGCGATGCACTGGAGTGAGCTAGCTATTTCCTTCCAAAAGGAGACCTAGAAACAGTTGACAAAATAATGTGTTCCAGGGTCTGTTCCTGGATACAGCCCACGCCAAGATTGACTCCTTCTATCTAGGACATTCCTCCCACATTATCCCATGTGGTAATGCAGCACATATCCTTGGTGTCATGCTATGAAAAACACAGCTGTGCCAGACTGCATGCAGCACAACCCTCACATTATTTTAGGCATTGTGAGCTGGAAAATGATGACAAATAGTTAGTCTATCCTTGACATAAAGGAATCCCCACAGGAGGGGGATGCCTTTAATTTACAGCCGCAGCCTTTACATCCTGGGGAGCATGATGAGGTCAGTGCTGGCTGTCCTGTGCTGCCTGTACACGCTGAGATTTCTCTGCCGTTAACGTGGGAGAGATCCCATGAGACCACCTTGCCAGGTGAAAAAGATCTCCATCTGATGGCAAGACCTTTGACTTGTTTGGTATATGGAAAGAGGAGACACCTCTTCAAGGGCACAGGTGATAAAAAGTAACAAGAAAATAAGAAAGCATCAGACAGAAAAATATAATGACACTGCTTTGTAGAATTAATCATAGAAAAGTTGTTTTCCATAAAAGTCTCCTGATGGATTCTTTCACGTATTTGGTGGGACAGAGGCATATAATATTCTATCACCAATAATCCACCTTCTTTCAGAAATGAGCCAGCACATACTGCCTCCTCATCGCTATCCAACTGAGGATCACGTGTAACTGGTTTTAGGAAATGTAAAATAAGCTAAATAAGCATTTTTTTCCTGAAAACAATGTGCCATAGTTCCAAGATTGAGTAGTTTGGGGAAAACTGGTGGGTGTTTATGGCAGTAAAATAACATCTTGCAATTAAATTTCAAGATCTAATTCCCAAAGAGATACAAACTCCATATCTATGTACATATGTATGTACATATTCAGGAATTGCTTCATTCATCGGAGAAACAGAGCCAGTTGTTGGGAGGCTGGAACATGACAGCTGCTCAGTAGCTGATACTCCCACATTTTACAACAAAGGTGAAAAACAATAACACACTCAAGAGGCATTAAATTCTATTTTTGTCAGAAGTCTTTGGCAAGCACAGCAGCTCTCTGGTATGCTGTCAGTGACCACTGGTATCCTACCTGGCATACAGAATTTTAGCAAGCAGGTAAGTATTGCTGGTAACACCATCATTTTCCACCACTTTTTGTTGGGTTATCTCTCTTCTGACTACAGATGTGTCCTTTTTGCTTACAGGTTGTGGCGGTCAGTTTCACATCCATTATTCTCTGAATTTCTGTAGGCATTCTTATACTGGTTTTGAACACACAATAACTAACTTCCCATGGTCTTGTCCCGAAGACAGATGATGTGACAGTTTACCATAGGTTGTACAATTGCTGCGGGACAGAGAAGTATATGGAATTCAAGTGAAAACAACTATATGCTTCTCAATGAAACGTATCGTAACAGTGTAAAAAATATTCTTTGACCATATAGCTTAGTTTCTTGGCAATATTCTTCCTGGCAATAAAATCACCTCCAGTACAGTTTGCAATGATTATTCCAACACTTTTCCAGCTGACATCAGCCAGGACTGTGCCTCTGTAGCGACACTAAGGCTGGCCTATTTATGTAACTATGCTCAAGGAATGCTTCTATATGCAAGTCCGTCCACACTACATTGAAAACACTAAGCACATTTTTTTTCCTTATTTAGTGTCAGAGTTATATGCTTTGGATTATAAATTCAAACTTGCATAGTTACTAGACTCACATGGCACAAAGCACAGCCCAGGCGCAGTTTGCAAACATCAGTAACATGCTTTGTATTTCGGTTTTGGATGTTCTAGGTTTTTTATTGTTTTAAAACATTGGCAAAAGTACAGGCAATGGTATCAAAGCCCTAAAGGTTAGAAAATGAAGCTAAATGCATGAAGGACTCTTACCCAGCCAACAAGATACTTAGGGAATATGTCATCTCACAAAGAAGACAAGTGAAACTTTTTGTAGTTTCCCACAAGCTGAACTGATTTTCACCGGAGTCCTTGTGCTAATCACTTACCCTCAGATGCAGAAACTGAGCTACACCCCTGCGTGTATAAATAAAAGCACATTTTGAGTTTAGAAGATAAGGATAAGGGTCAAAGCAATGGATAAGGGTCAAAGTGAAAACAAAGTGATAGAAGAAGGGAGAGGAAAGACAATGGTTATAATAGTATCAAGTAGCTACACAGCGAGGTGTATAAGCATCTTAATGCTGATGAATACAAAGCTTAAAAATTGCGTACTGCCATTTCTGACTACAGCTCCAGTGAGCTAACTGAGAAGTGAGGGAACTTGCCTACGCAGCTGCAGTCGGAGCACTGAGGAAGGAAGCTGGATAGGTTTCTAGGAATGCTGGAACAGAGTGCTTAACTAATATGTTTCCTAAAGATAGACTTTATTTTGGTTTTGGAAAGTAAACCAAATTCCTCTTAAGCAAATATTTTTTGTTAAAGAGAAAAGTTTGAATGTCAAGAACTTGAGGGTAATATGAAAAATCATAATGTAGCAGGTGTATATTTTAGTTACATGAGTTATTAAATTTTCCTACATTTGATTTTCGCATGGTGTGAGGACTGTGTATGTAGCCATTACTTGCGTGTTCCCTTTGCTTCTACTTCTTCATTGTAGTTTTCTGCAAGGAAGATTTACGACAAGTCACACTATGGGGATGACTGGCTAAGGCATCAAAAGCAATCTTGCCTTAAGCTTATTTCTATATTGCATAAGATTTGAATCATACCAAATGTTTGTCCTTATAATGCAGTCCTTGTTCTTACTAAACTGCCACTGACTGGTGCTGTGAATGACCAACTTGGGACCATACTGGCCTTCATTAATGCCAAGAGCAAGCTTGTCATCAAAGAAAGTTGATTCAGATCCTCAGATAAAAGGTATTAGTATGCGTATGCATGCATTGCCTTTGGTTCTAGCGTAGACTTTACAGAAATTCTGTTTGGGTGCAAAGGCTTTGGAAACAAACACAAAAGTAGATAAAATTGCTTGGTTGCCACCAGCCAGTGTGAAATGATGTTTCTAAGAAAAAATCCTGAGTATTATGATACTGCTGATACAAATGTGGCAGTAATACAGTCTGGGGGCTATTTGAGGAGAAAGAAAAATGGTTTCATTGTTTACTTAAAAAGACTACAAAATGAACAAGGACAGGACTGGTTTTACCATCTTCTTGCAGGAATTTTGCGTCAGAGGACTATGTATTAGTTTTTCAGGCAATAATGTCTCAGTCTGGATTGCAAAATCAGGTATGTGGCTTTAAAAAAAAGTTACTTTATGTTTAAAACCACTAGGTTTAGCCCTATAGATATTTTTCCTTGGGTTGGGGGGAGAGGAGCTTATTTACAAGTTTGTCATCTGGTCTAGATACCTACAGTACATTTGTTGCACTCCTCATTACAAACTTTTGAGCTTTGTCAAGAAAAAAAGTGTGGACTACAGGAAATATCGTGCTTTACAAGTGAGATCTGTACGTGTATGGTATGAATCCACAGGTTTTGATGCCTTTACTGCTTTAAAGTTGTGAAATAGTTTCGTCGAGAATATTTATTGTAATGTTGCATTATGCATTTCTGGGGTTGATGCTATGACCAGTAATGTCGTGCCATTGTAATATACTATTAACTTTTATTCTTTATATGCCTTTACAAACTTTTTTCTTTGACTCCTCTCTCTTTTTGCAAGTTTGTGAATAAATATACTTTTCAAATGCCTTATGGAACTGGTGTATTTCTATAAGTATGCAGAACTCCCTTATATAAATGGACAGAGTAAAGGAAAAGATAATGGAAAATAGAATTGGCAGAGGTTTGAGGAGGTTATGTAGTCTACGTTCAGCCTCAAGAATTCAACTCTACCTTTGCCACCCCTGGCAAACATTTGTCTAACCCCTCCTTAGAAGCTCCCAGTAACAGATTTCACAATCACCCAAGGCAATCTATTCCCACGCTTAGTGATTCTTACAGATAAAAAGGTTTTCTTGATATCCAACCCGAATTTCTCTAGCTGTAATTCGAGTGTATTTCTTCTTGTCCTCTCTCCAAGGACATGAAGAACGGATTATTCCTTTGCTCTTTGTGACAACCCTTTCTGTACTCAAAGGCTGTTATCAGGTCTTCCTTCAGGCTTCTCTTCTGTAGACTAAACAAACCCAATTCGTTTTCAATTACAGCTTAATGTTACTTAGCTGTCTGTGAGATGTAATGTGGAAGGAGTATTTGCAAAGAAGACGGCGTTAGGACGGTTGTTAAAGAAGAGTTTGAGAAGACACACATGAAGAGTGCTTAGCTCTGCATTTTATGTGCTTCTGTCCCATCTATTTCCTAAACTTAAATTTAGAGCCTTGTCTCACACTTCTTTACGAGGCTTTTGCTAATTGCCGCTCCAGTCCAGATCTGAGTACAGATTCCAACAGCCCATATAGCCAAGGGAGTACTTTATTCAAGAGTTTCAATTGAGGTCAGCGTTTACAAAAAGTCGGTTAAAACTGACAGTTAGAACTGCGTGAAAGAAAAGAACAATGGCTTAACATTGTATTACGGCTGAAAAGGAGGATACTGTAGTTGGACTTGGAAATTGTTCTCTGACAAAATTAGATAGTTCTTTCCATTAATACACTATTTCTCTCACCTTTTTTTCTCCCCCCCCCCCCCCCGAAAGGAAGTAGGGAATTCATAACAGGGCTGACAAAGACATTTGATTTGAAAAGAATAAGTGAGTAAGCTTATATCTGTTCCTAAACTGTCTCTCATACTTAATGAAGGTCTCAAAAATTACTCTAATCCTATCTAGTATAAAGACTCGTATCCGTGTTATGGCAAAACTTAAACTTACCAAGCCTACCTATGTTCCTCATGATTCGTAGCGTTTAAAGTTATCTGTTTTTCATATTAAAGAAAATATCAGCTACTCAGTTTCTCACTACTGTCCAAGCGCTGCGCTTTCAGCTCTATTTTTCTTTTTTTTTTTTTTTCCCAAGGTGTACAACTAAGGGCTTATGCAGTTGCCTTTGTTAAGTGACAAAACGTTTTTGTCATGATCTGCTATTTTTGCTGTGGTTAGCATAAAAATGACTGGTAGAGTGAAAAATTGATAAGACTTCAGGTAGAATAATCTGGAAAATTTATTAACCCGGACTCATACAAAAAATTATTTGAAGATGGTTTATTTAAGACTATGTTAGGTAATCTATGCAGACAAATAGGAAACTGGTTTGGCAGCCAGTAGTAGACTCCGGGACGAGAACATACAAATCATAAAGTGATGTGACTTGTCCGCCTTGATGGTACAGAAAAAAAAAAAAAGGCAGAGTGGTAGGAGTAAGGAAATGGTCTTACTTTGTGCTTTGCATCAATGAGAAAAAGGCTGGAATTCTATCTGCAGATTTGACACTAGATTTGAAAGACGAGTCTAAAAAATGGGAGCAGGACTGGAAAATACTATAGTGTACAGTCTTTTCTAATTACAGAAAGATTTAGAGGTGACTTGACTGGTGCATTTGCACATTTGGAAAACAGCAGGCGTTAAAAGGCTCTTCAGAAGAAAGAGCCATAACAAGGATGCTTTCAAGCCCAAGGCAGACAAATTCAAACAGGAAAGGAGGCACGTGCCTTTGGAAGTGAGGCAGGAACAACTGGGATTAGCTGACAAGGGACGTGATAGGCTTTCCATGTCTTCATGTCTTCCGATGAAGACAAACTACCTTCCAGTGAGATGTGCTTCAGCAAAGCCCAAGTAACTGGGCTCTGCTGGGGGATAGCATGTTGACACGGATGGGCTTGCAGCATACAGGCGGTGAGAGCAGATCAGAGATCCCTGTGGCTTTTCTTTCTGAGAGTCAGAGCTCTTGGCAGCGAGCTTAAAACTCTGAATTATGAAGGACATCATTAGTAAGTTTTCTGTTCAGATCCATCATCTTGTTAGTCCCTTCTACAAAAGTGGCAAGTAGATCTTCTTTATCCTTATGCCAGTTGCTCGGTGTCAACAGCTTGCCTTTCGCCTTGCTCACACAACCACAGTTTTGAATTCCTCCATTATTTTGTGAACTGCCTTGCTGAGTACTGGAAACGTGCTAGCAACAAGGTTTCAGACAGAAGAGCATTCAGTGGGAGATGAGCTGTTTCTCCAAGTGCAGCTCTCAGGCTCAGAGCAATTTGCTGTATATTTCCATGCACTCAAAGCATGGTGGGTCAGCTGGTGTCACCCCCCAAATTCCTCTCTGGCCAGGATTCCAGTGGGAGGAATGAAGAACCACTTCAAAGGGCCACTGTTTTGTATAAGGAGGTCTTGTTCCCACTGATGTGTCAAGCCCCCTGGGCCAAACTGTGTGCGACTCCTCTTCCAGAAACAAGAACCACTAGCCAAGTGGTGGAGAGCAAGGAACTCACATCCCGACTTTGTCCCCACTCTGGGCAGATGCTTCAGAAAACTAGCTTGAGAGCCATCAAGGATACAAATGTTTGTGACGCTAAAATAGCAAGTACAGGGAATGCAAAGCTGCCTTTGCCTTGCATGCTCTGTGTTATCCTTACTTGAAGCGTTTCCTTTCTTACCCTGTTTTTTTTCTTAGCAGGATACCTTGATTTTGGGCATTGCCAACACAGGTGATTCTGTGCACTGAACTCCACTCTTTTCATCTCAGACTTTCCTTGATGCCTAACAGCAGCCAAAGGAGACCAGTTCACACCTCTGCTCCTGGGTAGCCTTGCCCAGGGAAAGGAAGCATAAGAAGGTGCCCACTTCTGTTGCTGAAGTGACTTGTCAGGATAAGATGTAGCAGAGCTTGGATCCACATTGTCCATGCCAATCCCAGACATTTCCCCTGTATGTTAGGGATGTCTAGAAGATTAGTTTGAGAAAAGAAGCCAGCACATGCTGGAGTCTTTTACCTTCACTGACAAGAACTGCTCTCTTCTGTCAGAGACCTCCAGCCAGGCAAAGGCAGGAGTGTCCCTTGGGCGAACAAGGTGCCAATGCTCCAGTGGGCTGACCCCTATTAGGGCTAGGAGGGTATTCATGGTGTGTGTTCAGGCCACATAGGTCAGTGATGGGCTCCGTCATTGCTCAGTACTCTCTTATTTCTATGCTGTAGCTGTGTATCGCACAACAGAGGTTCCGTTTAGGCCACCCTTGCCCTGGACAGAGAGACCTGCTGCATCTGAGTCCTTCCCTCTGGGGAACTGCTGAGCCCCACATTCAAGGATGTGCCATGAGGAAGGAGATGGAGCAGCCTGCCCTCTTCTCTGGCCAGGGCAGATCAACCAGAGGAGACATCCTGGGCAGGAGCAGCAGTTCCTCACACAAATGATCCCTGTGGAGACCATTTCTGCAAGGGATATAAAGCACCTGTTAATTAGCCTTTATTCATCTTGTCGAGTCTGTTTCTTGTTTACTGTTACCATTTCCCTTTCCCAGTTCCACCTAAACTCTGTTTTCAGATCTTTGTTTTGGTTTTTTATAAGTAAGACCTAAAAAAACTTATTAGTAGTACCCTCTCCTGTTTCTGCTTTGCCTCCCCTCCCCCTTTCTCACCAGCTCTAGTTTCTGGTTTTAATTCTGTTTTGCTTTGCAGGAGAAATGAAAGGCTGTTTACTGATCCTGTCCCCACCCTTTCCTTTCGTGTCACAGCTGGTCCTTGAAATACGATGGAATAATACTTCTGCATGTTCTCTTCCCTGCCCCCTCCCCCCCGTCTATTAGAAATGAATTTTGGTATTGTTGAAAGATCCCAGATGAAATTGCCAACTCAGAATGTCTCAAACAGACCCTATCGAAAGAAAATGGATTTAATAACTTATAAAACTATACTTCCTATTTAATTCTCTATTTTAAAAGTGAACAAGAGGTGAAGGAAGGTTGGATCATCATGGATGGACCAAGTATGTGCTTTGTTCTGTTGAGCATCCTGATATTTTGATGGACTGTGTTGAGTAACTTCCATTTTTTATCCATCTGGGATACTGACAGCAAACCTGGGGATGGGAATGGACATCTAAGAGAAGTAGCCTTTTGTACTGGGGAGAAGGGATTCCATTATTTCTCTTTTATTTTGGACATTGAAAGTGGAAGCTGAAGAATAAGCCACTGGGAGAGTGGGAGTAACGGAGCAATGTTAGCAGATGGAGATCCTTTCTTTTCAAGTTAAGCAGAAAGTGCAAGACATGGCGGTACAGCTACAAACCAGATGAGATGGGGTGGATGCACAGCAGAGATGTTATTACAATCGTCTTCAATGTTACACTTTTTCCATGTGCAATGTTTTCTGAGTGGAATTTAAAGAATCATGCAAGCAGCTAAACAAACAGATTTTTGGCGTCATTTCATAAAAGAAAGGAGGCTGAAGATTAACAAAACAAAAAAGACAAAACCGCCCCTTTCTATTGCATGAAATTCAAGCGGAACACTGGTTAACAGTTAACCTAGTCATGCCTGTAAGTGATTTGTAAATTGAGTGAAGACACATATGACCCCAGTTTTTATTGCAACAGTTGTCTGAACAACAACTGGTGATTATGTTTATATCCCAGTCTTGCGATGGGAGCTAGGGTAATGATGCCTCATCCTTTGGGGAGGGCCATCAAAAGTTGGTACATGGTTACACAGATTTGGTATTTTAGCTGAAAAAATAGTGCAAATATTATGCCTGTCCAGTAGGAGTGTGTCTAAAAGCTGTCTTCTGTGTATGTAAACCTAATCTGATGTCATTTTGGGGAGGAAAATGTCATCTTGGCACACAGTAAGGGCATAATTATCAGGACAGCTTTGTCTCATGGATAAATATGAGTTAAAAAATGAAATAAAATAATGTTTTTAAAATTGTTTCACTATAATTCCAAATATTTATACCTGTTTAGCACTGTGAATCCAAACATTACTTCCAGTTGTACAACATCAAGTGAAAAGCTGAACCTGAGATCATCCACTACTGTGCTCATCAGCTCATCTGGAGTTATTATGGTGTGTAAGGATAAGCTATTGTGATTTCAAACTTCTCTGCCTTCTAACAAATTCTAGCTTAATTCTTCACCAAATCCATGTAGCTCTGCAAGTTTTCATGTGCAACTCAGAGAAAAAAAAAAAAAAAAAAGATCTTATTTGGAAAGCCACACAGTTCTATGACTTTCCAGAAATGCTTTTCTGCAAGTTGAGTTAAACAACTCACAAGGAGAGATCCTGTGGGAAACTCAAGGTAGTAGAAGCTGGGAAAACTTGTCCACTTTTTTTTTTTTTTTAAACATCCCAGTCCTTTCTAGCACATGGCAGGCTAGTCTGCTTCACGTATATCTCTTGTTGTGATTTACAGTCAGAGTTTTTCTTCCCCAGATGTTTTGTAGCATTCCTTGGAATATTTGGCAGGAACTTTCTAGGTTTAACTAACCCCCGTGGAGGAAAGGGTGAGGAGCTTGTGCTTGTGGCTTGACTGTGGCACTATTTCACCTCCCAGGCACTGTTTTTGTTTACAAACACATATAAGCATAACATGGGCTGGTGTAGATGCATAGGAAGTTTCTGTTATTGCTGGAGTGATTTCTGGAGCAAAAACATATGAGGGTAAAATACAACAAAACCAGTGCTGTAAAAGCTAATTAATTGACTACTGTTACTGAAGTGAAGGGGAGGAGGACTAGCTGGATAGGATCCATAGCTCAAGCAAATGCAATAGACTCATCTCAGGGTCTTCAGGGCTGGGCTTTGCTTTTCTTTTGTAAGCGTTGAAGAGCTATCACTTACTATATCTATATTAAAATGATTTTTAGAACTTCAGATTAAGTTCAAATGGTGACTCGATACAATGTTCCAAAACAAGTTAATGCTTGAGATAGCAAACTTGCTATGCTGTGTTTTATGCTTTATTCATAGCCTAAAACTTAACTGGATAAATAAGATTTGAGTTTGAATTCACTGTGTTTTGCTTCTTAACCTGCGTTTCTTAACCTGCGTTCCCACTGAGTGATTATTAAAGAGTTCATAATGAAGCTGAAGGGAAATGTTAAAGTATTATCCTGGGTAATAACATAATATTATGGTTCAGTTAGCCCAAGGAAAGCACGTGTGATTGCTTCCCTCATGAGGGGAGCAACACTGAAAGATGTAGACTCTACCTAATATCCCAATGTGTCCTCATCCTCTGTTGAACTGATTTATTACTTTGGCACAAACCCACTACCGTGTCTGTAGCTAGCTGTTTGAACTTCATGGATAAGAAAATAATGCCAGCAAAAAATTCAGCTCCAGACTGCTGCTGTTGATGGCTTCATGTCTACATGAAAGACTGAGCAAGTTCATTTCCAAAGGTTGTTGAAGACTTCTCATACTGCAGGGTATGTGAACTACTTTGCTTGGAGATTTGAACAGAAGAAAGCTTTGCTCTGTCTTCAAGTATTTTTATGTATCTTTAATATATTAAAAGAGGGAAAAATCTGTCACACTGTATAAGCTGAACCTTTCTGCAGCTAGTGATTTATTATTATAATATTAAGATTGTTGTGCTAGCAAAATCCTTCTGAGGGTCCACAGAGTGCTGGAGATATTCATATGCATCCAACAGAGATCCTATGAGAGAGGTTTTAGGGTCTTGTGGTAGCAGAAGCTCAGAGAGATTTTACCAGTGCTGGGATTATTGGATATTTACACTTCTCAAGACGAACTTTCTTAAGGCTAGAAAGAGATCAGAGCTTGCGCCTTTGCCTCCACCTGACACTTTTGTGTCAGAGAAACTAGAAGGGCTGCAGAGGTAGGGGGAAGCCTATGATTTGGAATAGTTTCTCTCCCCTTTTGTAAGCGGCAATGGAAGGGCACATCCAGTCCTGTGGCCTTTTAGCAACGTGCCATTCTGTTTCCATTCAATAATAAGTTCCATTTCTGGTTGCACAGTGAGGACTGTAGTGCTTACTACAGCATACAAGTACCACGCACTGCGATACTTAACTGGAAAACCTTGCTGTTTGTTAATCGTCCTGGGAGTGTGAGTAACTGAGCTTGTGTGGTCAGTTCTGGGAGACCTCCGCCTTGACGATCACTAAACCCGAACCTATGGCATTAAAAAAAAAAAAAAAAGTCAAATTGGGTTATATATTTTAAAATCAGAAATATGTTAAAAATTAGAAATCCTTTAGCTTACCCCCTTCAGAAGGCAAGGCCCTTAATCTCTGCCAAATGTTAAACTCTCCTGGCTCCACAGTGATCTACCCTTCCTTCTCCACCTTAGACACCCTTTCAATGGCAATCATTAGTAATGATATAGGCAGCCCTATTTATTAGAGTACATAATGCCTTTAATTACAGACAGTCTTCCCTGCTGCTCAGATTTGTTCCAGAAGTAACAACATGAGTTGCCAGTTCAAGCACTTCATCTACACAAACCCCAGAGGTTTTTTCTGACTGCTTATTTTATAGCCAAGAAAACTGTCTTTGCGTTTTGCTTACCTAATTCTAAAACCAGTCATTCAGGGAATGGCATATATCTTGCAGATATGAGAGAATAAATCAAGTAATACAAAAAAGTTCCTTGGTGACTGTATCTCTATCTGTATCACAGTTTTGTCCTGTGTGGTCTGTGATATGGTGAAGGCATTCATTGTTCAGTGTTTTTTGAAGGAAAAAAAAAAAAAGATACGTAGTCCAAAATGTACTGTGAACTTACCAGGTAAATACTTCAATAAGCTTGGGCATGAAAGCAAGCCACTAGTGTTTAAAAAGGGTTACTTGAAAGTTCTCAATAGTTTCACTCAGTTATTTCAGATTATATTGCTGAGAGCTTTTTACCTCAGCCTGACACACCTAATAAATAAGGACTGTGTCCAAGGAAATATTCACTCTCTTCTTCTTAGAAAAAAACATAGCAGGCTCCAATCAAGTTTTCATTATTCAGAGAGCAAACATATTTTTTTCCTAGTTCTTAAGAAGTACCTTTGGTTTGGAAAGACAGTTGTATATGACATTTATGGCAAATTCCAATATTCACTCTCTGAAGCTAGAAGACGTCCATCCCATCTAGCACGCATGCTTTACAACAGTGATACCAATCTATCTCAGAGAAGCTGCGTGACACAGCAGGCAGAGGACAAGACGGCTCTTCAGGGGACAGAGCTTCTGCTCCTGACCCTCACATTGCTCTGCAATGTGGCTGGAGGGGAAACATTTCTCTTCTGCTCTAGTTTCTTTGCCTATAAAAATGGAGATGGATATTCATATCTACCTTCTGATATGGTCTAGAACATCAATGAAAAAAATTAAGTTCTTTTTGAGGTAGGCTTACAAAAAAGTGGTGCTTATAATCACATCTACACTTCTACCTGGAGAAATTAGTAAGGCAAAAAATCATTCTTTATACTCTTTTAAGAAATATACTTTCAAGTCATAATCTTTACCTGATTACTTTTCACTGAAGAAGGTAATTGATTTCTTTTTCAGACTTGAACTTCTGACTGTTTGTATTGCCAATTAACTTGGAATTCCTACTACAGATTAAGTTTTATATGATTGTGTGCATTACTAAAAGACCGCATTTGTGCCAAGAATAGAATCAGTGAGACAGTGATGACAGGCAGCTCAAAGTGGCCTTATCAATGTTTCTGAAGACCTCACATCAAAGGAGATACGGGGGATCAAGCTTTGAAGAAAGTTGGCATGTCTATTCAGATGTTTACTGATGCATCCTCCAAAACTGAACAGAGCCTTTCCTGGTTAAAAATTTGATAAATGTGTGATGGGGACTAGATTTGTAAGCCGGTTGAGCTCAGGGCTTACTGAATAAGAAGTGGCAGATACAGCACTGATATACTGTGAAGAGCTTGTAAAGTAAAAAGAGAAGTAGCTTACATTGATGCAGCAAAAAAAAGGGGAGGGGAAGTGAAGAGAAGAAAATGTTATTTTGAATACCATCCTGGAAGGATATAAACATTATTGAATTCCTCAAAGCCAGAGAAAAGGAGGTGCTGTGAGTGACACAACTGTGATTGTCCCTCGTGATGCCAAAGGATGTAGCAGAAAAAAATGGGAGGATTCAGACCTCCCAAGGCCTCTTTGGGTGCTCTGTTCTTCAGCAGCCTAGATCTAGACATGTGTTAGTATAACATCTCATTAGACAAATAAACATGTCCAACTTTTTTTTTTTTAATTCCAGTACTTTGCTTATCACAGTAGAAATTCTAAAATTGAATTGAAGCATTGAATTGTATTGAATGATTAATAAGCAGATTGTATCATTATGTACATGTGCAGGTCATCGACCTATTTTATTCGTCAGTTTCTCCTTTTCTTTAAGTCTTTGACTTCTGAATATTCTGTCTGCCTGCTTTGATAAGATTTTTTGTTTAACGCCTTCCCTGTGTTTGGATGAGATTTTGAAACATGCTGTTCATGGTGGTTTGCTTGTAGGAAGAGCTTGAAAACAATCTTTTAAAATGCTTTTCCCATCTGGAATGCTACAGGATGGACCTTGGGTCCCTGGGTCCCTGCTGCTGGGCATCAGGAGATGGAAACGCTGCAGTGCTTTTTCATCTGAATAATCTCTTTATCCAGAACTCCAGATGGACAGCGTCACAAGCTAGGAAGGACCTGTATTCTCATATCCATCAATTAAAAGGGAAAGTGTATTTACACTGATTATACACTTGACTGGTGTAGAACTTAATCCCAGACCCTGCTGGTGGGACTGTAAGATTAATTTGAAGTATACAGACTTTGGGACTGGGCGATGATAATGAATTGAGAGATGGGCACAAGGCTGTTACTTAACAGCCACATTTGGATTCACCTCCACCAAGCACTGATGTGGGGCTTTTTCTTTTGAGTGGGAAAAGGCATGGCAACCTGACAGTACGAGGTTGTTCTCATTTGTAGGAGGTCTTTTATAAAATAGAGAGTCGAAGGAAGCCAGAAAACCTGATCAGTCTTTTTGAAGTCTCTCCTCTTCAGCCACTGCATAAGGCTGAGATCACATTAGTGGGCACAGATAGTAAAGTCACGGGACAGGCCAAGGCAGCGCTTCCCGGAGGACTGGAGACAGGCACGTGGGAGCCATGGACACCATCCTGCAGGCTGGTGGATGGGGAAGTGCTACTGCTGTGATAAGGATAATCTTGCCTTCAGGGCATTCGGAGTAATTGGTAGAGATGGCAGCTAAGAGGCCATCAGCGAAACCTCTGTTTGTGTGTGAAGGTTAGTTATTTGGACAACCAGTCCATAAACAGATACTAAAGGGAATGTGCTGTACAAAAACATCCCTAATCCAATGACCATGAGCGCTGTGAGAGCAGGAGAGTAATGGATCACAGATAACGATGACCCTTGAGTGCCTTTTCTGTAAGGCATCTCCTACGGCTGCTTTTGGAGGTAATGTTGGATCCAATGTGCCACTGGTTTGACCCACAGGTATTTCTTACGTTCATTTTGGTAGCTATTGTGTCTTCTCACACCGATGTCAGCGTGGGATTTTTTTTTTCACCTTTAGCAGAATTCCTCTAATGGGTTTTGCAGGATCTAAGCAACATTATTAATCTTGCCACTTCCTCTCCATGAGCATGACACATTTCTTTAAACTTGCCCTCTCTTATACAGAAATGCCTGGCAACAGGTCTGCTTGTTACAAAACCAACCCAGATCCCAAACAAAACTGACACCTGATTCTGTGTGATCCTTATTCTGGGTGAAGGACAAGAGAGCAAACACTTTAAAGTACTCATAAAATCATTTGGATGCTATACTAATATGCTTAGTGTGAGAAAAATTTTTCTGTGTCTTTGTTCATTCTTATGCCAATCTTAAGAGTCTGCTTGAAAGCAGTATGGACTAATGTCTTTTCCTATGACTTTCAGTAAACAGATACCAAATGAATTTCAAATATCTGCTCTATTGTAGCAAACAATGAATGAACAATCTTACATATGTTATTGAAAAAGCTAGTTGGCACCTTTTCTTACAGATGTGTATCACACCGCAACAATAACAGCTTCACTCCAGAAGGAACCAGAAACGTACGAACCCTACTTAACATCTTTACAAATCACACCATGTAAGGCAATATTCAGTCATTCAGAAAGGGACAACTCCATCGGGTTGCCACTATTTTGATTCACCAGATAGGCAACGTCAAACCTTTAGGAAGATTACTGGCATGATGTCCTTAAAGAGATGAGAAATTAGGCAGACATTATAGTTTCTATGAAGAGTTTGCTGGGAGTCATACCTCTTTTTCTGTGAAGAGGTACACGACAGTATATAAATAAATGTATAACTGGATCTGTGGATACCAGTGTTGGAATAAAGGTCTTGGAGAAATCTGTGGGAGAATAATAAGGGAGAATTAATTGCCTCTTCAAGTAACTTCTTAGTTACCTTATTGAAGTGAGTTTGAAACTGGGTGATAAGGCCAAGACTATTTTCTAGCAAGCATCAGAGTGAGAAAAAGTACTTTTCTTGGCTTGCCTGTTTAAATGAGGACCAGGCAGGACAAAAGCCCTGTTGGGTTAGTACTACCCAAGGCAAGAGGCTGCAGACTGAGTAGGTCACAGAAGCAACTGGAAAGAGCAAAGTAGAAGGTGAGAGACAGCCAAAAGGGAAACCCTTTTTCAGGAGTAGAAAGCTGGTGTCCCAAGAGCCAAAAAGTGTTGGTCCTAATTCAAAAAGAGAGGTGTTGGTTGGAGTCTTCATTCACACAACAGGTGGAGATGTAGGTTTGTCATTGTGTTTGAGGCAGCTGGGACTGTGGGTGGATCTTGCTTACCCTTTTCAAAACAGGTAGGAGAGAGAGTGGTAAAGGACATAAAAGTCACCCTGGATAGAGTTTTTTTAGACTACAGAGGCTATCTAATAATTTGTAGAGGTCCTTCTTTGCTTGGCTATAAACTTTATTGCTGCTTTTTTATGGCTGATGTCATGTAAAGAATGGCATGAACTTTTTTAGTGGCTGCTTCTGGTGTGCAGTAGTAATTCTAAAATAAGAGTATGGAAAGTGTTGCCTTACAGCACAGGAAAAACAAACCACCTTAAAAAGATTTTGTTCTCATGATTCAATTAAATAACACAAGAATGGCTAGAAGTAATTTTAAGCTCTGGATGTGAAATACCCCCTTCCACCACGTCATACAATCCCATCTTTCGGTCCTGTGACAATGACAGGGAGCCTGAACTAATCTGGCTACTTTCAAAGCAAAAATGATGCAGATTCAATGAATGGTACCAGTCATAGAGGTACCGAGGGAAGAAGCAGTCTGACTTGTGTGATTATGTTTATATAAGTTTTGGATTTCTTACTAAGTTTCCAGTTACTATGGAACTGTCAGCACCTGCCAAAAAAGTGCTCAGGGTGTCACAATCATTTTATCTCACAAATGTCAAATGCTTCAGAGCACAGAGAACTGGACAACCCTAATGCTTTTCCCTTCAGTTTGCTGAAATTTGTCCTTTATAGATTTGAGCTGACTTTAAATATTCCAGACATCCACAAGCGTAGGAAGACTTCAGTGAAGTTTTTCTTTCCCTCCTGTCAAAATAAGCCTATCTTTTCACAAAGCGTGGTGTGCTTGCAATGTCTGAATTTTCAGGTGAGACTGTTAAACCAGTTTACCTGCATCAGGAGCTGACTCAAACTCCAGTCAAAGTGTAAACCTATCCTGTTGTTGTTAAGGGGTAAGCAAATGTGCCTACAATCAAAAAGCAGATATGTTAGGCAGTTGGGTTGCTGGTTTAAGACACGCCATTGTAGTAGATTCTGCAAGACAGAGAAATGGCAAAAGCCTAAGCTTGGGAATTGAACAGTAGAAGTGGAAGCAGGATTCAGATTTCAACCTTTGCTCCTGGTCCTAGAGATACCATACAAGTCAAATGTAGACACAGAGGTAGAGAGAGAGATTTGTGAAATGTTGAGTCATTGCCACCTTATTTGGATGCCCTGGCAAACTCATAAGGAAAATAGAAAAAGTCAGAGCTGTGCGTTTAAAAGTACACGCATTTGAAATGAAGTTTCTGTGTTGAATAAAGTAACGTCTCTTATTTTTACTCACACATAACTCTGAGAATGATGACAAGTGCAATCCCTTAAGGAACATTTCCACAGCTTCAGGATCTTAACATGAGATGTTGAAATTTCATACCAAACTCAGTTGTATTAATAGGTCTGTTTCTAAAGCAGAGGTGGTGTTTATTGACATGTTCTTGGTGATGTCCTTGAATATATAATTTCCTGTATAAACTGTGTATTGATAAGGCTAGGATAAAAATTGCACATGCACTATGTGTCTCTCCAGACAGGTGCGCTTAGGTCTGGGAGAGAGGGAGCTGTGGTGGTCAGCGGTACCCGGGGGTTGCAGGGAGCATAGGGTGAAAGAGCTCCTGGGAAAGGCAAAGACCTAGGGTTCCGCTGAGGAAATCAGGGTACAAAGGCACTGTTTACTTCATCTCACATCGTACTAGACTTCCATGTTAAGTGGGCGCTGCCACGTGGTCCAAAGATCTTTTCTTCTGCTCTCTCACAGAACAGTTGGTGGAGAAATGGTTGGTGGTGTGATTCATGCCCTGGGGATGTGTTATGTTATGTTATCATTCCACTGTTTTTCATAACGGAAACATTTCATAGTAGGAAAAAACCAAACACACCAGTGACAAAGTATTGCACCTTTCAGGCTGTGTATAGTTTTCTCTTTGTAAAACTACTACATCTTCCTAAAGAGGTTCTTTCCTCCTAGGTAGGGTTAGCAAGGAATATGTGTGTGTGTATATATATATACACACTTGCTTGTTTCTACGTGTTTCTTCATGTAGAAGTAAATCAAAGAAATGATTTATAGTAGTCAAAGCATAAATACATCGGAAATTCTCAGTTCTGCAAGATGCTCTGAATTCACTGGATTCATTCCAAATATCGTGTACAAACAGTGTATCTCCCAACATGCCTGAAGTGTTTGCTGATCTGTAGCATTCATATTTCATGAAGAGTTGTTATAAAGAGGAAAATGTTACATTCTAGTGAATTGTGGAAAC
Organism: Phoenicopterus ruber ruber; assembly: GCA_009819775.1. NCBI lineage: Eukaryota > Metazoa > Chordata > Aves > Phoenicopteriformes > Phoenicopteridae > Phoenicopterus > Phoenicopterus ruber. The sequence continues at coordinate 90,499,700 of CM020217.1, forward strand.
ACAGATTACTGGGAAATGTTAGGAAATTTAAAACCAGGCAAGATATGGGGATGGAGGGCTAGAATTCTTAAGGGACAAACCCAGAAAATAGAAACAGGAATAAAGTTAGTGATACGAATTTCCTCTAGTGGAAAGATTGTGAAAAATAGTCCGATTAGCAGGGCTGATTTGCTGAAAATATTGAAAATACTATAGTCATTTAATTTTAAGGAAATTTTTAAAGTCTTTTCCATCCTGGTGGAAATCAAGAATATCTTTTATTTCAGTAAAATTGAAGAGGGTGACAAGCATGGGGCCGTTAATGTGGACAGTGGCTATGTCTGAACTGTGGGGTAGATGAGCTCTGGAGGTACTCTTAGTATTCTCTCTTGATCATGGAGTCCAGGGACCTACTGGAGTGCACTGTAGCCCCTGATCCTGTACCAGTGTTTCCTTCCAAAGGGAAACCTTTTGGAAAAAGGGATGGTGCATGGGCAGGTCATGGCCAAACATGGAGGCAGAATGCAACCAAGGTTTGCACAGGAGACCAGGACCACAGGATTTGCTGCGCCTGCCAAGACTGCATCTGCCATGCAGGGTAGGCTCAACTAGATTGACCTTTACACAGTGTCTTTCTGCTTTCTATATTTTGGTTTGCCCACCTGTAAAACAGTAAGAATGCAAAATATTTGGAAGGTATTTTAAAGAAAATGCACTAATCATGAGCTAGGTAAAAGTAATAGGTCCTTTAAGGTGAACTCTTTAACAGCTCCAGTATTGTGCCAGGTTGCTTAGTTTGTATTCTGCAAAGCACTCTGATGTCTTTAGTACTGCCTGTTCAGCTGAATGGCATGTGTCAACCATCTCTTCCTCTTGAAAAAGTAATACATATATTTTTATGAATATGGGGCATTTTTGCAATGTATATTTGGTGTAGAAAAAAACCTTTTCATCTGACTTGTTTGCATAAAGATGTTTTTGTACATGAGCCAATCTCAATGGGGAAAATGCTATAAATCTTTCGGCAGTCTAGGAAACAGTCTCAGAAGAAATATTTGTAATAAGCAATGTTTGGTTTATGTCTATTCTTGGCAAGAGAGTGGCCAAAGAAAATTTCCCTCCTACAACACAACCTGCATTACTATTTGCTGCTGTAATATACTGAGGACATTTAGGGTGACATAGTTGAAAAACTTCTGTCAATATTGGCATCTTTCATAATTTATTGCTACAGAATATAAAATGCACAATGTTTGAAGCTGAGGAAATTGTTTCCTCAAGAAGGCTTAGAGCTTTAAAAAATTGCAATAATTTTGCTCGCCATTTAAGTAGGTCTGTATTGCCCTTGATGGGTTCAATTTACAATGGGGGTCACACACTGATCCCTGTAGCTGTGGTTCACAAATGTTGGCACTAAACTGATTCGAGCAGATTCTCTTAGAGATGTGCCTCCATTATTGCTGCAGAAGACTAAGCATTGCACTGTGCTTTTGGAGAGTTTCTGCCTAGGACTCTACTACCGGTGTTAGCAGCAGTCATTTACAAATTTTCCCATTTGTTCTTATTTGCTTAGAAGCCGAGCTGACTAAGCAAAAGAAGACTATGATAATTTTTGGACAGGTGAGGGGAAAAAAAAAAAAAGAGTATTTGCTTTAGCCTACCCTTTTCTTAAGAAATTTTTCAGAAAATGTAGGTCATCACCAATAAAACATATTTTCCTCATTCCCAACTGAGTTGTAGGGTGCATATGGCTAGCTGAAAATGGAAGTATTTTACACTTGTGCCTGCTGAGGACTATATTTAAAGACAGATGTGCTGAAATAATATCAAATAAATGCAAGCACTACTTTGTGTGTTTTTAAAGTACAGTCACTAGGGTTTGTCTCAGTGCCATTGTGCTTTATCTTAAGGTCTCCTTTGTTCATTGCTCTCTTCCCCACAGGGAGCTCTTTGGGTGTGCAGGTTTTATGCTGTTAAGGCTTTCCAATTCAGATCTTGTGAAGGCTTTCTCTGAAAGGTAAATCTTTCACAGTATTATATCACAAGCAGTTAAATGGCCGGTCCTGCCACTCTGGGGTTTTTCTAGAGCCCTGTGTGTGCTGTCTGAGTAATGGCCATGAAATGGCAGCATCTAAGCCCATCGAGACTCCAGGACAACCTGCTTTTCCTTTTGAAAATTATGCCAACAGGAAGAAACGGCAATGGATGCCTGTGACATTCGCTCCCCACACCTAAAAAAGGCCACAGGATTACTTGTCTTATACTGAAACTAACTGTAGTCAGAAGGGAAAGCCTGCCTGGGCTATAGGAATACTGAAGAGAGAAAGCAGTTACCTAGCAAGCAATATGATATTCTGTTCTGGCTGACGTGCAACTTGATTGTGACTAAGAACCCCCTCACCCTGACATTCCAGTAAACTTTACAGGCTAAACGGGAAAAAATCTGCTAAACCAAAGAAAAATGGAAGTAGAGGTTGGTAGAGAAATCCTTGTGATTTTAAATTCTCTTCATGATGTCAGCCAGCTTTGGTTTTCCAACTGAAGTGCCAGATTTTCAAATGGTCTGTTACCTGCACGGTTGATATAAATACAGATACCAAAGTATATTGGGAGCCAATGAACAAGCTCCTTTCTGTTAGAAAGATGTGCTGAGATTGGTTTGTTCGGTAGGATTTTCACGTGCTGGAAAAATATTTGGGGCCAATCTAGACTGCACAGTCTTTGGGGCACAGGTTAGGTCTGCATTCCTGTTGTGGAGATCTGAGCACCCTTCTAACACTGCAGAAATGGACTGTATTATGTGATTTGTGAGCTCAAAAAGTGAAAACTTGTGACATGTTTACTCACTGCTAAACCAACATATCTATCTGATTTTGGACTTTCATAGGACATGCAGAGCTGATTAGGAATTATTAAAACATGCAGAAGTGGACTGCTCTTACTAAAATGTCTGTTTGATTTGAATGTAATTTTATTTAAAAAGACCTCAAAGCCCATTAGAAAAGTAGTATCTACCTGCCACAAGAGGTATACTAAGAAGATCTCTGCATTTGGCAAGCATACTTAGTGGTATTATCTATGGTTAAGCCTGCTTGATGTTTCCCATCATCAAAGTCTTTTTAACCTTGCTTTTAAAGTTGCTTTCAACCTTGCTGAGCTAGGACTGAAATTTTCCATGCCATACCTTTGCCTCAGGTTGTGTTTTGTATTTTATACTGGGGAAAAATCAGCCTTGTCTGAGGGTAAAGGGTAATGATTTTGGTGTTTCTCTCCTTGTGGGAAGCTTTACAGTTCTGTACTTTGATAATGAGCCTTGAAACTTGTCTTTGCCGTACACCTCATGATTATCTGCCCCAATTCACCTCTGAGATATTGCAATTTACACATAGAGTTGGGAGACTTTCCAGAGCTCAGCAGTCTGTCCCTACTCATCACACTCAGTTCTTTCCAAGCTCCTAAGGAGAGCCAGACTTTACACTTGGTGTTTCCATAGGACAGTTGGGCGTACTTCCTTCAGCTGATGCACTAAAGTCATGCTCTTCTTGAAAATGATACCTCACATGTGGTCTGGGCATGAGTGCTTAGTTTCAGTTTGGTTACTGGGACAGAAAAGAAAACTCATGTCTGCTCACAACCACCTTGCTGGTGCCCGCACATGGTGGAGGCAGAATCTGTCTGGTGACCAAAAAGAGGGGGAAAAGCTGAACTGAGGAGGAAAGAAGTGAGAAGCACCAACAAAACAGCCCCCAAAAGGAAATTCCTTCTAAGGAGTTAAAAACAGATTGTGCATAGTACACAGTAATGAGCACAATACAATAGTCAAGTGACAATAGGGGTCCAACAGAAAATGATTGTGTGCATTCATGTAATGAAAGCCTGTATTGACTGATTAAGTTTGCCCAGGCAATTTTCATTCTGGCCTTCCTCGACCTCTCAATGCTTGGCTTTGAACCAAAGATTTCTTCAAGCTCTTCTAACATATAATGTGTCATATATAAATGATGCCTTTGTTTTGAAGTTTGTTATTTCACTGCTTCCTCCTCTTCACTGAAGAAAACCAAAAGTCATTAAAGACGGTCATAAGCAAAGGCAAATATATTGGTAAAAAGTACTTTGTGCAAAAGCTGGAGTTGGAGATTAGAATCCCGAGGCTGTTTTGTAGCAGCTGAAAAGAAAATGACACTTTCGACATGAGGAACAAGGCAGCTGGACTCTTCATCAAATCCTTCTGCTTTGACATGCAGAAGCACTTGCATGTTAGCTTCGCAACAGATTTGACAGAGAAGCTGCTGGCTTATTCCTAGCTTTCTCCAAAACACTTGAAATGGTCGTTCAGAATAGTTTGTTTATGAAGAGCACAAAAAAACCCAAACCCTGACAATTCTGTTTTACAAGCCAACTGTTAAGGATAATGAGGGGAAAAAAAAAAAATCATAGGATTGAAACAGCTGCAAAGGAACAGAATTTCTGGGGTGGTAATTTTGACCTTGTGTCAACACTGTCTTCATTTGCATTTGTGCTGCTCCTTATTTGGACCAGTGAAAATGTGATCCAACTTACCTGCCCCTTCTATGTAGGAGTAAGCTGCAAAGATCATGTGTTCCTATTATTCATATGTTTACAATTCAAAGTAAATTTCAAGTTAATTAGTAATTAAACATGAATTGATCTGATGTAGTCTGGTTTAGAACGGCTTTTAGAAGAAAACAAACTTCTTTCGTGCTTGTTAATTTTTTTGCTTCTTTTCCTTTTCAGCCTGTTTTGACTTCGTTTATAGAAAAAGAAACAAAGGAAACAAACCCTCAACATCTGCTTCCTGCACTGGAGGAGTTCTTGATCCAATGGAGCGTGGGCTTGTTTGGCACACCTGTGTATTGAGGGACCCTCAGACAAAAGAAGCAGCAATCCCCTGCTGCGGGAGGTCGCACTTTAAAGAGGGACACACAAACACAGTAGGCAGAAGACAGCACGGAGCAGAGAACAACATATACTTTCTTCTTTAGTGTCCAGTTTTGGGGTTTTTTTTCTTAATTTCAATTTACTGGCGCAGAATATTTATGTGGAAGAAGGGAGACTGGGTTTGGTGTCAGAAGATGGCTGTATAGATCTGGCTATGCCACTCCCTTTCCTATTCTTCCTCCTCTCTTCCTCTCTTTTGCCTTTCATTTCTACAAACTAAGATTCTCCTGATTTAAGTCTCCTGATGTTGGGTTCCACATGTGTACATGTGTTCACCCGCATGTGCACACTTTTTGGCTTCCAGTCCCTGTATTGACTCACCGAGCCTACGATTCCTTGTGTTTCACGCTGCAGAGCTGCACGACTGCTGCCGTGATTCACATTAGAGCTCCTTACTGTTTGAGTCCACTCTGCTAGAAAAACCTTTGATCCACCCTCAGAATTATTTGTTTATTCTTTCTTAATCCCTGTGTTAGCTTGTTTTTTAGTAGCTTTTAGTTTGTTGTCCATTAGCAATCTGTTAAACTGCTTCTAAGTGTTCTGTCTTCAGAAAGGCTTGTATTTGAATGATTCCCCGCTTGAAGAGTGGCCACACCACAAACAGATGGATACTTAATGTGTCCCCATGGGCTAGGAAAACCCCATAGCCTTTATCTCATCAGTCCCCAAACCAAAAAAAAAAAAGAAAAGGCAAGGGTTCATTTTTGCTGCTTGGTAACTGTATGGGGACAATATCAGACTGGAGATCTTGTACTGTGCTTGAACACATCCATTGGAGACAGAACCATAAAATGGCTTTTCAACCTTCAGGACTTGTCCAGGCCAAGCAGAGAAAGAAATTCTCATTAAACAAGATAGAAGTCCAAGGAAAGTATCTCTCAAATGGGAATGACCTTCCCCTCCCGTCAAAGCTGAGCACCCAGTGGTGTATTATAGTACCAAGAGAAGGCAACTATGATGAAGGCAGCTGCCATAGAGATGACCTTTGTTGTAAGCTCTGATCTTCTTAGTCTCTTGCTCTGCAGCCCTATGCTCTCCTGTATTCTCCTCGGCATCAGGCTGCCTCTGTGCTGCCTGTCACACCAGCTCGTTACCCAGGATAAGACCCCATGGAGACGGCAGGGCCATCTGACTTCCATATGTACCGTCACGTTTCAGGATGCTTCTCTGGAGCACCTTTCACAATTATATGAACTATCCTCCCAGCAGAGGCATCACGCTCGTGCTTCAGTCATTCTCCTGAGATTCTGGGTCACCTTTCATAACTAAAGTCATCCTCTGATGTGGGATCACAGCCAGCAGTCTCTGCAAAGACAGCTGCTGGAAGGAGAGTGGGAAGTAGCCGGTTATAGAGACCAAAGTGCCTAAGGATATGCTGTCTGTCCTCTGTCTTTGGACCCATCCTGCAGTCCCTTGGAGCCCTAGAATCCAGATTATTGAACTGCATCATGCTTTATGCTCTGGAGATAAGGCACAGAAATCCCATGAAAGCATGTGGAGACTGGCTGTCCAGAAATCTCTACACTAGCAAAATATGCACCTGAATGGGACATCTTAGGTACTCCAGAAACCATGACAGGAGAAGCCTCTTTCTTCTCTCAAAGTACAGTTAGATCTGCTATATTTTAGGCTTGTGTTGTAAAATCTTGTAAGAGAATGCAGAACAAAATACTGAGGTGTTTAGATAAAAATTTTATCATGTTTTTCTAGGTGGCAAACTCAAAGTGTTGTTGAAAAGATGGCTTTTAAGTCCCTTTTTGAATACTTGTACTCTGACAGTTCTGCTGCTATTATCTGCTGCAAATTGATCACACCTGCATGTGTTGCCAGCAATGGTTATTTCAAACATGCAGAGCAGTTACTCACTTGTAAGTGAAGCTTGACTATGGATGATCCTTCACAGAGTTTAGTGAGTCACACCTATTGCATATCTTTTGCATAAAATGGGAATAGTCTTTCTTGTCATCCCTTTAATCTTGCTGGCTTTTGAAGCCCAGAAGTTTTCTAGAAAATCTGGCTTAATAATGCCACGTCTTGTGCAGGAATACTTTGACTTACAAACCCTTAGGGCTCCTGGGCTGTAAACTTGTTCCAGCTTAGAAGTAGAAAATGAGATGTAGCAATACTCTACTTAATATCTATAAACACATCAATTTTAACAAGCATTTTTCTGTGTTGTTTTAGGAGCAAATTGCTCAACAGAGCTTTTCTGAAAGCTGGTTACAGAAAGATGATCAAACTCATTCAGTGTACAGGATATATCTTTTTAAGAGACCTAAAAAGCACAGTTTTGGCTTCTGTTTCAGTCTGAGTCAAAGACATCTCCCACAGGGCTTTAGAAAGTGTCACTCCCTTCTAGAAGGTAGAATAGGAAAAGTTACATGCTGTCGTTGTACGTAAATATTTTATTGACAGTCTTGCTGCCATTTTTTCTGACAAAGCACACAGTGGAAAAACAAGTACAATAAGCAAGTTCTTTTTCTATAATATCAACACAGATATCCATTGGAGGTGGAAAGTTTGGTCCCTGATGCTTTAGGTTAATGTGGAACTGGGAATGTGACAGCAATAGGGGTGGTTCCTCTCTAGAAAACTTCTTCTGAATACCAAAAGGTAAATCCTCTGGGAAAACACTCAATGGGACGCAAGATGTAGAAAGAGATCTATGTAGATACAGATATGGTTACAGAAGATCTGCAGTGCTCTGGCTGGAATATAAAATATTCAGGGTAACTATTGAATCTGAAGGTCTTGGAAAGTTTGGCAAAATTAATGAATTATGTATTTTTTTCTTCCATGGAAACATGCAGAGTAAACTGGAAGGGAGCTTAATGGGTCATCTAGTCAAACTTAATGCAGGATTAGCACTACTTATGGTGTTCCCGTGAGATGTTTGCTTGACTTGCTGTCTTGGAAGATTTCACACTTTTCCTGGTGGTCTACTACAGTGTTGTATTATGTTCCTGCTTCAAAGACTGGGAAAGGTTTTAAATGTGTTATATATCTATTTCAAAAGTACTGAGAAACGACGTTCTTACTGAGGTGTCTTATGCTTGACTTGTCCTTAATCACATCCTGCATGCCACACTAGAAAGGCAGTTACAACAAAGGGTTAAAATCTGTCGCGTGAGACGTGTTTCTTACTTGCCTTCAGATATTCACAAGTTAAGTATAAGCTTGTTACCCTTGGCTCCCTTTATAGAAATAGGCACCTTTGAAGGGTAATTAATCTTTCCTTTCGAGCCACTCAACCTTTGGGAGGTGGAAACTCGTGATTTCCTACAGTTATTTCCTTGAATAAAACCCTACCTCCACTTTCATCTTTTTCATGTTTGTTTTGCAGGAGTATGCAGGTAACAAAGTTTGAGATGTATGTTTGTGGAAACAGTGAATTTAAAACAAGCAAATTAATTAATTAAGGTTTAGGGAAAGCAAGTTTCTGATTCAAGAGAATTTGCTATTCAGAACAAGTGTCTTAAGCTATCAGAGACCTAAAGTGTTATAATGGAATCTTTATGTTCCATCATAATTCATGCATTCAGTTTAAATGTCAGATATAAAACATGTTCTATGAATTCTGTCTGAATAATACCAAACCCAATACACTTTTCTAGCAAATTATCTCCAATAAGGGATTTGTTCGAGAACACTGCAAGTTCCTCATGAAAGGAGACTACATTTTCATTTAGGAGTTACTTCCTTTGTCTACAGCAACTTTTCCAAGACCCCCAAGTGGATATTTAATGCCTAATTGAAAGAAAAATAAAACAGTCTGAAATATTTATCTTTGAATTCTCTACATGTGTAGATCAATACATACTATCCTTTAGATCCTGATTATCATTGTCACTTTTTTTTTGTGGCTGAGTATATATCCTTCTTCTCTTTTTAAAAAGACTGGAAACTATAATGCTACAAGGTTGTGCAGATTCACAACTGTCATGCTTTACTCCACACCCTGGCGGTTTCTTCTGTCGTGCTTATATTCCTCCTAATACAGTGTAAAATACCCAAGAGGAGAAAGCGGTCAGTGAGATGGCCATCCTCCAGGTTGCTACTAATGCTGTCTGTGCTGCCTCAAATATTGCAAGAATATTTTTGCAAAATCGATTTTACCAAATGAAGCCAAAAGTTCTAAAAGGTCTACAGTGATTTGATCAGTGTCTTAAAATGCTATCCACAGAGAGGACCTATTTTAAAACAACTAGTGGTTGTTACTTGGAGTTTCTTCAGTGCAGATTTGAGTTCATTAGAATATTTTTATTGCACATGAGTAACCTTATTCTTAAATGCTAACAGCTGTACAAATCTAGAGGTCAAACCTGTAAACTATTTCACTCTCCGGATACTTGTTTAGCTTCTCTTACTGAGGCTAGTATTATGTATTTTGATCATAACTCCAGTAGTTTTATTTCTAATAAAGCTCAAATCTTTTTGTGCAGTGAATAATGTAAAATCATAAATGTTTCTCATTTTACTTCTTAGTCATTTTTTGCCACCTACTTGTCTTATTACTGTCTATATTTCTTCATTCGCAAATTTAGCACTATGATTTTTTTACTTACAGCATTAAATGATGATAACTAAATAACTTTTTTACTTAAATTCATTTAAGGTTTTGGTAATGTTTTCTTGCATATCTCAAGTTTGTCTTGCATATACCAATTTCTCTTTACCCAGGAAGATGCTTCCCATGTGATGGTGGTGTATGTTTCCTAACAGAAGGAAAAATTGAAATAAATACTGTTCAGCAGAAAATTGCATAAATAAAGAAGAAAAGTAAAACAATTCACTAGGCTTTTATCTGGCTTTTCAGTTAATTGTGCTTTATTTTATCATTTCTGGTATCATAATAATATGTCAAGGCTGTTCTTTGTCAAACTCTTGCAGCGTGACATGCTTTGAAAAAGTGAAGGTTGTTAAGATTATTAATGGAAAACAATTTTCAGGATGTAGCAGATTGCACCACTCGTGTCAGAATGGGCTGGACGCCTCCCTTGGAGAGGGAAGGGAGAAGGCCACGGAGTGCTACCGACCAGTTTCACTGTATTAGTCAATAACGTTTAGAGAATGAAAATTAAATATTTTCATAGCTCCATAGGTCTACAAATATTTGAAGACAAAAAATATGTCTGAAAATGTTTGTCAGATAATTTTCAGGAAATGAAGCTTGCTGGTAGCTTTTCCAGCTAGGGGAAGAAAACAGCTAAATCCTTGGGTAAATTATCAGTTGTGAATATGCTGAGTTTTGAAGAAAAGAGTGCAAGATTAAAATGGAGTGCCTTTTACTGGGACTGAATTTGGCCTGATTTTAGGTGCCGCATTCACCTTATGTTATCATGTTTTGACTATGGGCAAGGTCAATTCATTGATCTTTCTACTTACAAGTTGTGTTTCTACCTCTGGTATTTTGGTACTAATATATTCCTAGAGAATTCCTAAACTATAACGTATCTTCTCTGATGAAAGCACTGGTATGAAAAATATTTAGCCTTAGCTGCGACCACACACCAACAACTTACCAGGAATAGACTGGAATTAAGCTCTTTTGCAGTGCCCGTGTGTTAACGCTGTTTACTTACTTGCTAAGCTGCAGCCATACCAGTGTGGGATGCCTCTTTTTTTAGAGACCCAGCCCCAACACTCCCTCTGGCTGCAGCCTTCCTCATCCTAATGAGCACGATGGTGTGGGAGAGGATTTCAACATGACGCCTCCTAAGAAAAGCCGAAGGGGAAAGGATGCTTGTGGGTTCCCATAGCTTGTTCATACACATTAAGGAATAATGATACTATAGTGTATAATGTACTGGAATTATATATTATAATGCGTTGGTATTATTTACATGTAATAACTTTTTCCTTTATAAAACTCCCTGTTCCTTTGCTTTTTTCATGTTTTCAGAAGATGTGAGTGATGATGCCAATTATTTTGGGAGACAGAGCAGGTGATAGTGGATTTGAGTATCTGTGGCAGAGTAGCTGGATAATTGCAGAATCCAGGTAATTGATCACAAGCATTTCGATAAAGTGCTACTGTGTGGAGCCTGAGCCTCTTCTTATTCACATCATTTGCTACAGTTCCGCTTTACAGGAGGCTGCCAGTACTCCTTACGTAGCTTTGCAATAATTTGAATCTAATCATATTAACTTCCTGTCAAATAGGGATTGTAACTGGAAATCTGGCTAGCATCTTACTCTCTGCTATTACTGTGGACTCTCTATTAATATAAAGAATTAGTGAGTGTAATTACAGCAGTAGAAAGTTCCAGCCAAAACTCTGGTGTTGCAGTCCGGGTAGTTTCGATGTGCTCAGCGAGGACAGTTTATGCATAGCTGCCTGCTATGCAGATAGCTGGTTTATCTCATCTTGGCACCCAAATTATTCAGAGGGCAGTGCTGAATTAATCTGCCATCCCAGGAGATCTAGTTTGGTGACTCGAAGGCCATTAATTTATTCATTACTGGCAGAGATTTCTGTCATTTTTTTTTTTCTTATACGACGACCGTAAAGCCAATCAGTATGAGCTGATGGTCATTTTTTGAAGCGATAGGTTTCTCTGATCTATCTTTCTGACCCTTATGGAGACACCCCGGGATGCATTTGCTCTTCCAGAGGAACCTGCTGCCCGTTGCCTCACCTCAGGAGAACAGGCAGCAGGCTCAGCACAGCACTCTGCAGGCAACTTCTTCATTATGTCAGGTCTGCCTCTACACGGGGAGAATACTTGAATCACAGGAGTATGTCCCAACATTTTAAGATACTGTTGTTTGTGATGTGAAATACTAACTAGACATATTACTTTAAACCCGTGAGTGTAATGGCATATTTTGTGCTCCCTCTCACGTGACTTTCAGTGCCAGCAATGCATTTGGCCATGGGTGAACAAACTCTGTGTGACTTTTTGGTAGACAGTTATTGTTTTTACTTTCTTAATAACGTAGAGGCTTGCAGAAAATAATGGGTAGGGTAGGGCCAGTAGAGTCTAATGGATAGTGCATAAAGATTAGCAGTCAGATGTGCCTGTTGGTTTGAAAAAGATATGTTTAGTGCAGCCTACAGAGCCCTGACCCCAACTTCATGGCATGTTGCCCAGAAAGTGAAATCTAGTCCAACAATAAATCACCAGAATTTGTTCTATTCGACTGTGTTAAAGCAACAGTCTGTAAAAGCTAGGACCACCAACTATGTTGTTTCTGCTGCATATCTGCTGTAACCAAATCACTGCTGCTTTTTATAAGTCGAATGTTACTGAGATGACCAAGAATATTATTTAGCAAGTACAGGACTGTGCTGTTCATCAACCAACAATCTGTGCTTAATTTTCAGAACACCCCTATCTAGTTTCCCTGGTGAGAGTTTTGCCATATTGAAACCATATTTTGTTGCTTTTCACATCTTACAACCCTTCAACTCTTGCTATGAAAATTCTAGCCATCATTCCCAGTTACTTAAAAAAAAAAACCCAAAACCTTGCGATAAAGCATCATTTCAGCTAGCCCTAAACAAAAGGATAAGAACTTAAAGAACAGTTAATTGTATTGCAAAAGTTTTCCATTGTTGGAGCCTAATGCTGCTGGAGCAGACTTTTTCCTGCTTTTAGGGATCATAAGAAATATCTTGCTTTTACAGCTTGTAACATTTCAAACTCTTTTTGGTTTGTTTTCTTAGTGTGAAAAAGAGGACAAGATGGCAGTCTTCGAAGAATTTAAGTGAATTTCTTAGGAGTGTTAAGCATATAGCCAAATTTTTCGGGTGGGGCGGGAACAGCAATACTTCGCCTAGAAAACACTGCTGTTTAAAACTACAGTCAGTAATAGTTTCAGTTTAGAAAAGCAGCGATCCATCACATTTCTCCAGGTTATTTCTCCGTACATTGCAAAGATACTGGCAGTATAAATTGTGACTGCCTAGTCACCTTTGGATGGATAAGAGCCACATTATTACCCGAGTAAAAAAGTAACCAAATCCCTGTTCTTATTTGACCGTATGGTCACCCTTTTGAATGAGGAGACTGGCTGAAAGGTCATCATAGCCTTACAGATCCAGGGAGACACTGGGACGCGTTATGGGAGAGGTATTTTGGCTGATGAGCTGGGCCTGCACTAAACAGCAAGTACACAAACGATCTGGAAATACGTTACATGGTATCATTGATTAACATTAACCCAAAGCTAAATGTTTTGTTTATAGTACAATATTGGATTTTGCCTTTTTTTTTTTTTTTTAATGGAAAAAGCATAAAGTAATTAGTTCCTATGGTAAACGTCTATTTTAAAAGACTCTCAGAGCACTCACACAAACACAGACAGCACTAATAGCCTCATCCTGCTCCACTCTCTGGCAGACCAGGATGAAGGCCCACTGGTCAGAATACATATACAATACATATGCATATGCGTATACATATACATCTACATGTGCATGCGCATGTGTGTGTGTGTATGCAGCCCCTCCAGCCGGCGGTCTGACCCTGGTTGCTGTACTCACCTCCCACACACACATACACGCTGAATAGAGACCCCTTACCCAGGAAAAGGGTTAGAAAGGAATTTAATAAGAAGACAGGAAAAACTGTGCTGACCAGGGGCAGAGCATGGCCAGACAAATGTATCGACCAGCAGCTGTTTACATAAGATCAGCCCCTTTTTATCTCCTTGCTCCTCTATTTTGCTACACTTGTTCCTCCTCAAATCATCTAGGTCCCTCCCTTTCCCCACCTTTAGGTCCTCCTCTGGTGAGGTGGCCTGGTGGCTTCTGTGATGGGCCTGGCAAGGTATTAGTTGGGCTTCTTGCCCCCTCACACCTCCATCTCTCTGTACTCCTTTCTGGGGATGCAAACAAGCTTTTTGTCACATAACTTAACACTATCCATTAATGGTGTGCTAGAAGTCCAAAAATGATGAAATTTCAAGAAAAACGTGTATAATATTGCAGCGCAGAAGTAATGGTTCTTTGTGAAACATTCATCAGGTGGCCAGCATCTCACTGGGATGAGAGATGACTCCAGAGTAGAGATGTTGGCCATGTTCTCAATGCACAGCAGCAGATGTGAGGGGGTGATGGGAATAAAAAGTGACTTGGCACACTCTACCACTAAGTCTCTCAGGTTCTGAGAACTGTTCTGGCTTTGAGCATGAGCCTGAGCAATTTGGGCTGTCCTGCACTCTGCCTTCACTGCAGCCACAGAATGGGGCACGGTTATCAAGTCTGAAATGATCTCTGTAGGACATCCCCTTTACTAGCTGCCCTGGCTCCAATTCAGTCTGACATTCTCCTGGATGGACAAAGGTTCTCCAGGAGTTGGTGTGTTTTCCCTAAAAGTGGTCCAGATTGTTGGGTTGGTAGGAATGTACCAGGTCAGTGCTTAAGGCTTTCAACTTTTACAGCAAGTTTTGCCCAGCTTTAGCTGATCTCAGCAGAGTATTTTGAAGGAGCCAGCTATACTGGGTTGGATTCTGCAGAGATTTGCTACTTCCCCTGCAGTAGACATTGAAACATTGAAGAGCTGAAGGTAATTGGGGAAGACTGTGGGATGAAGATGTCAACCAAAGAGGTGAAGGATCAACTGTTTTGGGAAACCTGAGCTTTAACAAGCTCATCTTACTAGCTTTTAGCATCACTGGAAAGTGAGGGACTGCTGCCGCAATGTCTAGGCTCTTGATGTATCACACCTCTGACATATGTCTCTCCTTTACAAAATAAAACCAGAATATACTAATTTTTTTTTGACATTGTGGGCCATGTGTTTCAGTGTCATCCATGCTACTGGAGGGCACCAGTGTCATTTTTGCTCCTGGAACAAATATAGTTTCATTCACTTAACAGGGAGCTTTTATGGGATTTTTCCACATGCTTTCCACTCATTTTTCTCAATGAGCTGTGCAGATAAATCCTTCAAAGGGCTTTGGCTGTAGGCTACCGTTGCCTCTTCTTGGAAAGGTGTTGCTAAAACACATCACGCAGACCCTCAGGACTCACTGCTATGGCAGAACAGGTACCTCTATCATTTTCATGTGCCCACTGTATGCAAAGACCTTTATTTATGCTTTAAAAAGGCACTTGCACAACTCTGCAACGAAGATCTGAATATATATATCTCAATAGCTTTTATTTGCACAAAGCATGTGTGTATGCAGAGCAGGTTTTGCATAAAAATAAGTCAATAGATAATATTTGCAAATGTCTCTCATACTGGCAAAAGTTATCACTAGAAATCAGCACCCACTTTCTAATTAGATCCATTTATTTACCAGAGCTGCTAGTAAAATGTCACGAAAATGTCTGTGAGATTGCTCAGCTGACTTGGCAACACATTTGAGCTAGTTAGCGGGGAGATTTTAGCTACCACCAAGTGTGATGTAACATGAACACTTTTAGGGTTCTAATCCTTGCGCTTGTTTGCTTAGTGAAAAAGTTTCTACCAGCTAGAATGATTGCTTTTTCAGTGCCTTAAATCAAACATACCTGGAGGCCTCAAGATGAGAAAAATAAATATTTGAAAAAAAACCTGTCTGTTTGCAGGGTTCTCCTTAGCCTGGTTCCTCTCTGACACTTTCATTTTCCTGCCTGTACACTCTTCAGAAACTTAAAAGGAATACGCAGAGATCCTGGACTCCTAAAAGCAATATTAAAGAGGCTTGTGAGTTGTAGGAGGAGATTATAAGCAAGAACAGGATAGCCTTTCATGGGTGTTTTAACCTTTATACATGCTTGACTGCTTTGAGCTCATCCTGTTTGATAGAAAGAACCAAAATTAAAGTAAACCAGAACGGCAAAAATTTGAAGTTTGCTACATTTAATAAAAAGGTTTAACAAACATTTTCTATTTATTCCTTGCTTGGACAAAAAGGCTGGTCTTTCATGAAATGCCTTAAATTGTATTTTCACTGAAATCAAGAAATGTAAAACTCAACAATCTTTGTCTCACCATGTTATTTGTGAGGAGGAGTGTTTACATACAGTAAAAAAAGGCAGAGATACTTGCAACCTTGCATTTTTTGCTGTTATTGTTAATTTGACAGCATTTTTACCGGAACATTGATGTAAAAGGGATCTCTTTGGGTCATTGGGTCCAGACCCCTGCTATTGCAGCCAATGTCAACATATAGGGATAATCCCCTCCATAAAAACTGATCAAAGTCTATGAGTAGCTAGGAGTAGTCAGACTAAAAACTTATTAGAAGTTTTTTTTTCAGAATTTCAGTTTTGTAATGATTACAGACCTTTATCTAATTTCCAGGCTAAATTTGTCTTTATCTTTTCTTACTAGATAGTCATATGTTAATATATACTGTGAAAGGATTAAATTAACAGAGGGATATTGTAACAATTTGTGAATCCAGTTAAATTCTCCAGAGCAGGGGATACTGTGCCAATACAAATATTTGCATGGTACTAAAAATTAATGTATGTGGAAGAACATAAATCGAGTAATTCAATGTGAGCTTTTAAAACTTCCACATGATTTTTGCATCTCACTTGAAGAATGTAAAAGATATGTTGGTAGAAATCTCTGAAAGCGCAACCAGGCATATTGCTCACATGCTGTAGGTTTTATTTAAAAAAACATAGTGACAGAAATCACTTTATTCATTTGTTATTTTCATTCATGAAAAGCCAGTGTAAAACTATCGCTTTTAAAGAGACTTCGACATTAACTGCAAATAGCTTTGAAGGATTGGAAGTGTATAAACATGCACGTATGAGAGTCTATTCACCTTGTGATGTGGGAATGGCCAAGTCCTGCACAGACTGTGCCCCTTTCACAAGCCGTGCAGGCACAGGAGGACAGGGAGTTTCTCATCTATGAGGGCAGGCACTTCTGCAGGCTTGTAAGAAGGAAGGTATCTAAGCTGATTTCTGAAAGAGACATGGTAGTCCCCAAATACAGGCTAGGCTTTCTGTAAGGGGTACCTCCACCTTTTTTTCCCTGCTTCAGGGAAAATGAGTCATGGGATTTTGTGGTGTTTTATGCATCACCCTCCTGCTCTGATATTGCCCAGGGGCAATTGATGCGTTACCCTTTGCACCGATGTTTCCACCAAGGTGACAAAAATATCCTGTTTGAGAGGTATTGCAGAAGGCTGATCCCTATCCGAGAGCCTCCTTGCAGCTGACTGAAGAAAGGAAGACATGGGGCAGCTTTGAACTGGTTTCTGCCACACTTGGAAAGCAAGCTATGGAGTGACGATACACTTCACATTTGGATGCAGCAACAAATGTGATACATATTCTAAAAGCATACGTGGAGAGACTGCTGAAGTAACTGCATAGTCTGGCCACTGGGACTATGTCATCCATTTTAAACATTTTCCTATTTTGTAACAGCTCATGTATATTTTTATGTTCATTTAGGTGTGTAAGCCGGGCAAATGTAACTGAAAGGTTTCCACAAGCATTCAGGCCTATTGCAGTCACCAGCAGTGGTTCTACCACATTCATGCCTCGTCTTGCTCCTGTCTAGAACATCCATGCGAGTATGGATTAGTTTATGCAGACAAAGAGAGATAGTTACGTAAAAAGAAGAGTTCTATGTCTAGAGAAATCACTATTCTTTGTAATCTTTAGTACCTACCTTTTCTCTTGTTTACAAAGTCACCATCATCCAAATGCGATGAAAAAAGGGTCACACGATAGAGGTAACTAGTTAGAAACAACAGCAGTAAACAGGCAAGTGAATTTTGCATGATATTCTATGATTGTATTTGCTTCGTATAATTATTGTCTTGACAAAATCATGTAGGCCTATACACTATTCCTGAACAGAGAAATTGTGTTATAAAATGTATTGACAATGAACAATTTGATGATTGTTGTGAAAAATACAGTTTGACAACAAACATGCTTATTGAAATGGCTGCAATTTATTATTTTCCATAACAGGATAAAACAGATAAAAGAGTGGTATTCACAGCAGCGTTAGGGACGTTTGGCAGCCAGTGATCCTGTATTAGTGATATGGTAACAGGAAGTTCTACGGAGGAAAAATGGTAGCAAAGAGGAAGCCATTGATGCTCATGTATAAAACACACTAGGCTGAGTAATGATCTAAGGAGACTGCTGTCAGTGCCTAAATGTGGAGAGGAGGGATCAGGCAGCTATCTGTCAACCTATAGGGACTTGCACACTACTGTACTTCAGCTCTCCAAAATGGTTTCAAAATAGTTCAAAGTATTTTAACAGAATAGTTCAAAATTACCACCTATGACCCATGCATATCCTTTGCCTAATGATTTCCTGGCACCTCCTGTTCCTGACCAGGCCAGCTCTGACGGAACAGTGAGTACTGTTTTCTTGAAAAGATAAATCCTTAAATGAAGCATTTCCAGTCCCTGGAGAGCCCAATAGGACCTACTTGTCCCTTGGTGTGCCTGCTTTTTATTAAGATGTATTAAGATGGTGAAAAAACAGGTCACGGATACTGTAAGACAGATTCTTTCCTCTGCGTTATGTGTGCAGACTTATTTAGAGAACAGTATGCAGATTTAAGTAGACTAACCATTTCTGTAAAGAAAAAGAAAAAGTCAAGTATCCAACTCTGGGTCCTTGATTCTCAAGTTTTCTTGGACAGCATTGGACTCATTGTTGAAGTAATTCACTAATACTGACTTAGTTCAATATTGTCAGCAAAGAAGTGGGCTGGATTTGAATTGATGGAGTTGCATCTTTCCTCAGCACTGGCAGTGCTCTCTCTTCCCCCTTCACTCGTTTCCAACTGGAGAGGAGCAGGAATCTGAAATCAAAGCCAGGACTGTTGACTTTTTAGCAAGGAGTTCCCCTTTTCTCTTCCTCTGAGCAAAAGGATCCTCAGCTGAGTGAGTTGTGGCTAAATTTGCAAACCCAGGGGATTTGGTCCAGGGCTTTGAAGAGCGATATAATTTCCATAAAGTAGGTGGGGGAACGCTGCAAGCTTTGTGTGTGGAACACGTAAAATTCTCTGTCAGCACTAAAGCAGACATAGGCATTTGAAAGTGAATAGTCTGATTTAAACAGTTGTCTGTCTACGGTTCACCTCAAATGATTAAATACAAAGACAAGTGCAATTTGAGGCAAATATAATTCCAGGTGCTTGAGAGGCGACATCCAGCTCTGCTGCAGTATCTGGATGCTCCTGTGAGCTACTGTGAGACTGAAGAGGTCTGTAATAAAGAGCTTGACTATTCGTAGTTAGGCTAACGCTAGCATTCAGAGAAGAGGAGTTTTCAAAGGAAATGATCTAAGAGCTTCATAGTGGTAAAGGCAAAATAAAAAAATTAAAAAAAACCCAGCAGGAGATGAAATATGTGCCCTTTTCATTGGGAAAAGTGTTAAAATGCTGTACGAGATCCTTTTTGTATTTCACAGTTACACTTGCAGACCAGTGGAAATATTTACACCCAATGAAAGTCACGGTGTGTGCGGGGAATTTCTTTCCTATTTTTAAGAGTAACTGCCTAGAATACTTGAACACGATTTTGTGTCTCTCCCCGTTGTCCTCTGCTGAATGAAAGGAGAGTGCTCAGCTGTAAGTCCTGGCCCCATACTGCTGAGTCTGCAGTAAAAAACTCTTTCCATTGGGGGATAAGAAGAGCTACATTCTGCTGGAGTTATCACAAGTTCTGAATGGCCTTAATAAACCGCACAAAGACAGAAGTACTTCTCTTTTGACATACAAGCATTGTCCTTGTTTTAAGGTCTTTGTACACAGTATCGCTAAGCCCTGATTCTGATTACATGTTTCCAGATGTTAACTTAGTAGAGATATTAATGAAGGATAATGTTTGAAGAACTTCTGTATACATGCAATTCGCTTCTCGCTCAGGCAGTCTGTCTGTAAATATTTTGACTTTTTAGAACCCACATTTAATCCTCTCAAAAACTAGAAAGAGATAATATTTAGTTTAACTAAAAGCAAGTTATATATCTTCTGGAATATTTACTTTTCTGGAAAAGGCTCTTGACCTTCAGCTTGTGTCATCTTAGTTCTGCTTTCAATGTGATCTTTTAGGTTTCAGCAACTATTACATATTTGATACAGTAGTGCCTGAAAGCCTCAGTCACTCTCTTGTATATGAGCGCACCTCATACCTGCAGTGTGAGAACTTCTGAAGAACATCCTAAAGACATTGTGCTCTGAAAAGACAAGGTAGCCAGGTACAAAAAAAAACCAAAACAAACCTCTTCTTTCAGTGTGTACTGGGGAACTAGAGGACAGACTGATGAAGTGAATTGCTCAAGTTCAAATGAGAAGGCTGTGGGAGAATTTGGATTTTACGAGTCCCAGACTACCAGCTTAACCACAGATCTGTCTTTTCTCTGAATATAGACACTGCACAGACATGTCCAACCTGCAAATCTTGAACCTTTATAGCCATCCAAGTGCAAGTCCCATGCTGGGGCTATACCACACCACTGGTAGTGGGACTGTGCTGATGCAGGTCTTATGAGTACTCTGAAACCCTATAGCTGTGGGATGAGGTGTGCTTATAGGAACAATTAGGCTGCTAGGCTGGCAGTGCTTGGACTCCTCCAGGGCAGCTACTCCCTCAGCCCAGTGCCGTCCCGCACTGGAGCGCTGAGACTCTTTGCAGAGCCATTCTCATTCCCTGCCTATGGACCATCCTAGTCCTTACTTGCCCAATCCGGAGGCCCTCAGCCCTGTGTGGAGGTGGTATGTAGGTCATAGGGCTGGAAGTATGTACACACCTGCACTAGGCTGGGTTAAATATCCAGTATTATCTATTAAAGAAAAAACGACTTCTGCATCATTGCATATATTCTCTGAGGGTGTTTCTTTAAACATTCCAGAGAATTGCTATATGTCCACCTCAGTTTCTTATTTCTTTGTAGGTCCATATCCTGGACATTTCCTAATAATTTGCTTTCACCATGCAAGGCACTTGGCTCCGTGGTTATTGTTCTGTTGTACCTTTATTTCACCTTATGGGAAGGCTCTTTCCCTCTCCCTTCTTAAGATAGCTTTTCTACTAGTAGCTTTTTATTGATGTCATGACCGTTTAACTACTGTACCATGCTGGTGAACATGAAAGACATGTTTAGCCATGAAGTCCTACGGTCTGCAACTATCAGTGCTCTTTTCATCTAGCAGCAACTTCCATTACTACTGCCCACCTGGGAGGGAGCAGCAAAGACAGCTGGAGAGGACAGCCCTACCTGCAGTGATGGGGGTGTGCAAGGCTGCAGACTGGCCTGATTGATAGCACAACATCTTGGCCTGTGCACCCACCAGTCTGCCCAAAGTGAATCTGAACAATTGCACATGGTTATATGTTGATAAATCGTGATGGGAAACAGATGAAGATTCTAGTTTTTCACATTTGTTCTCTTCCCAATCAGTTTCTGCTCTTCTGGTTGCCCTGCTGAGATGCTTCAACTGAGCTTTTGATGACGAGAGAGTGAGAGGTTGCATGAAACAGGTATTCTGCTCCGAGCTCCCTGTCCCTGACTAGACTATTATGGGGAACCTATATCACAAGAGAGAAGTGTTATAAGATCCCATCTGTATAGTTTAGGCTGGGCCCTGATTTAAAATTGGCTCTTAGCACAACACAAGTCCAAAAATAGATGAAGTATATTTATTCATACTTTAGCTGAAATTAGCATGCCAAAACCAACTTTGTTGAAAAAGCATAGCAAAAACTGTGTTTCATTTGCTGCTAGTACTGTTATCCTATCTCTGTGTAATTGATTTCTGGTTTACAAAACCAAAACTAAACAAAAAAACGCATAAGAGCCAGTATCAACACAGTTGTCCCAATGCAACACGTTCAAAGCAAGGAATCAATTAAAAAGTGGTGTCAAAGACAGAATGCTGTAAAAACCTTTCTTACTTGTGAGTTTAGTAGTAATTTAGGTTACAAGGAAAATAGATTTATCTTGCTTCATTTACATGAAACTGTTTTCTGATGAATCCTTTCCTCCTTTTTTTTTTTTTTTTTCCCATTTTCCTCAGTTTGGGTAATTAAGCTTTCTGGAGAGGAGAAGACTCAAAGCCTTCAGTCTGAAAAATATTCTGGCCCTATTGAAGTAAGTGGTGAATCTCACTGATTCTGTAGAACTGAGATTCCAGCTGCAACTTCCAATCTCACTGGAGGGAATACAGATGAAGTAGGGCAGAAGGCTAGATGAAGAGAAAGACAGCTTTTATGCTATGTGATTTATTGACTTCAGAGTTTTTCAGATGGCACTTTAAGAAAAAGGATCATCTTCTGTGGTTTCAAGGTGCTTTGATTGTTTATTTGTTTCTTAAACAGAGGAAGCCTACAACATTTCTGAAAGTCATCTGAAAATGCTGAAGAAAAGAGTGAGTGAGTGAGTGAGTAAGCGAGAGACAGTATGGCTTATCTTATAGACAGGCTTCAGGTCCGTGTTTTAGCACATACCCAGATCTAAGCCAATTCATACCTTTAGCATTACTCTAGTGCTTGAGCACCTTGCTGCTTCTGAACTATAGCACTCTGTGTACTGTAATCATCTCAATGAAGCTGAACTTTGTGCTCCTTTTTGAGCTCATAAAATCAGTTCTCATGAAATACTAGAAAGCAGAGCACAGTTGAACACTGAGATCAAAAAAAACACTATTAAAGGATTTGAAGACATTTGAAATTCGTGTCAGGCTTTATGAAATATGTAAAACATACCAAACCAAACAGTAACCCTACCACCAAACCTGTTCTGTTTGTTTTAAGCAAAGCATCTGTTTTTGACATAAACGATAATATTGAGTGTCCTCACAGGTAAGGCTTCCTTCTAAGTTAATTTCTGCTATTACGATATGAAGAAATGGATGTTAAATTATGCATTTGTTTTCAGATGTGAGGATTTCTCCGCTTCAGAATTACAGGGGGAGCAAAGGCTGCGTTTGCCCCTCTATGGGGCCACGGTGTGCTCTGCAGTCTGCGTGCTGCAGTGGGGAAGAGCAGTGACACCCCACACTCACAGGCATGATCACTGTGACCCCGCCTGACCCTGGTTTTAGGGCAGTAAAAAACTGTGCTACTTTCTGTAATGCAGCTCGCTGCGTGGAGAGAGAGAGAGGAATTTGGCCGGCCGTGATTGTACAACAGATGCAAATAACTCTCGTGTTTTCCCGTGACAAACTTGTTCGCTGCGTTTTTGGACTGGATTCCACTCAGACAGAGCCATGTTGGCTTTTTAAAAGCTGTCAGACACAAAGTAACGCACGATATTTATTTTTTTGCTGATTGTCTGCGCCGCTTTGCTCTAATGGTATTTCTGCTAGCAGTTCTGGTTGTAGCGGTTTTGAGGCAGCTATCTTGTAATCTAATTCATGTCAATTAGTTGTCAGTCCAGACAAAAGCCCTCTTATTCAGTTTGTGTAGCTAGCTCCCAGTAAATCTTTCTTGTGCTCTATCAGCACATATGGTAGCATTTTTTTCTCAGTCCTCATTTTGTAGCTTTTATCAACAGCTCCTCTCAAGAGACCAAAACCTCTTTCTCACTCTGTCTTTATTTTTCATGTTCTTACCCATGAGAGTAATGTAATAAAGAGTAAGTGAGTGAAGCTGAGTAATTACACACATCTCTCTGTTTTAACTAACATTTAACTAAGCTATTTTGTCAGCGTACACCACTTAACTGCCTATTCAGGAAAACGGATCAAAGTGAAGATGACATGTTTCTCCACGGGATTAAGAAACTGAGTGAAGAAGTTTGTAGGGACCCCCCCCAAAAAAAGAAACTCAAAGAAAAGAAACTTAATTTCTTAGAGTTAAGTTTGCCTTGTTTGGTGATGGTTTGTGGCTTGCCTGGGGCCTGTCTCATGAGCGAGTCTAGAGATTTGCTGCTTGGGAAGGCACTGGGTGCCCAGATTTGCTACCCTAGTTGGTGGCCTTTGATCACTACTGTGATTAACATGGGGGCAGGATGACCTAAGTGAAAAGAGGCTTAAAATGAAGCATCTTACTGAGAAGTGCGCACTAGTGAAGTACAGCAAACAAGCCAGTGCTGTGGAGGAGCTAAGGCAAGAGAACTTTAAGAAGTTTGTATGAGCTAGGGAAGGTAGAACCACAAAACCCCAAAAGATAGTCTCTCAACTTCACTGTTAGTTTTGCCTTTTCTGGCATGCGTGGCATCTGTTCCCGGATGGGAACCTTGAACTTGGATGTTTTGGGGCAAGTCCTGGCCTCTAGTTGAAGGAAATGTGTCCTAGATAATGAAAACCAGTGAGAGGCCAACATGGGGGATGCTCTTGCCTGAACTCAAGAAGACAGTGGAAAATCTGCAGGAAAAAATGTCTGCAGGGAAAAGCCCCTGGAAACAAATGAGTTTCACTGACTTGTAGGCCTCCAGAAATGAGGAAGAAAAACAGTACCAGATGACAGAGGTAGAAGCCACAGTGCCAGTGTGGAAGCAGGGAGTTGTCCTTCCCATCTGGCAGCCCATTAGAGTCACAAAATCAGGCTGTCCTCGCTGCACGCAGTAGAGAGCTGGGTCTGATGATAGAGGCTGCAGGATTGCATTCTTCAAAGGCTGGGAGGTTCATGACTAGTGCATGTCAGAGAAGAGCCAAGGGTGTTGGAAATGGTTGGCTGCTCCTCCTGACAGGAATAATTCATCTGCCAGCCAGCCCCAGCAGTCCACACAAAGTGTGGTCATCCAAGAGCCCCACATGAGACGTTGCACAATAGTTGCCAAGGGCCAACAGCTCCTTTGGTTCAACTTTGCATTGCTGATTCCTATGAACTGTAACAGCCCTGAGTGAGGATCTGGGGATGATCTGAAAGAGATGAGAGCATTCTTTCCAGTTTTCCCAGCTGAAAACAAAAATCAGATATGAATGGATACATCCTGAAGGTGAAGAGTTGCTTAAATGATATTGAGAGGTTGTTGCTGTGATGTTATTGAAATATCCAGCCATGGAATGATGTTTCAAATGGATGTTGAACGCAGATGATGTTCATTTCGCAAATACTGGCTGAATGGCTAACTCTCATGAGAAAGCTTTAGATTCAGATTGACGCATGGTGACGTAGCAGGAAAGACAGAAGTGTCAGCAGGGTTAACACTATCTAAAAGGTTGTTCAGCAAAGAAAATAAACAGACATGTATGTGCTCTAAGGACAGGACAAGAACTAATAGTTACTTATTTAGCTGAATTTTCAACAGCTGAATCATCTTTGTAGCCCGATAGTCTGAAGACAGCAAACCTTTCTTCTTATGTTTAAAAGCTTCCTGTTGATCTACAGGAGGGTTTTCTAGGAGAAATAATCACATCAAACTCAATCTAGACAGCATGGTATAACAGCTGAGTCCACAGTGAGTTTAAGTAATGCTTTAATCTAGCCTATTTCCTTTCAGAATAGCCTTGAAGAAGCTATATAGCTTCTCAGTTCTGCCATGTGCAAAGTAATGATAATATTTATCTACCTTATAATTAAGGTTGGGAGTAATTAGTATTTATGCAGACTCCTCAATAAAACATAACCTGTGCACGGGTCAACTTGTATAATCACAGGTAGTCTTGCCATCAGAATAAATAGACCACTTGTGAACATGTTTATAGGTGAGAAATTTGCACAACTGTTGATAACAGCACCCTCTGTTATTCTGCCATCTACATCTTTTAAAAATAAAATGGTAGTATGACACCCATATGCACATACACATATATATGTTCTTAACTTCAGATAAATAGGTAAGGGCTTTCCAGGTAAATACTAAACTATGTGGCAATAGGGAAAATACACTGATGGTAAAGTTAAAAACACCGAATATATAATATTCTTATGTCATCTATGCATATAGATTAAAAGGTTATATGAATTTTAAAAAACATTTATTTTGGCAGACCAGTGGAAAAGTCTATTTCTGTCAAGCTCAGAAGAAAATGGCATATGATTTTATATTAACAAGATGACTGAGGTGTTAAGATTTTTAGAATGCAAAGAGAGATCACATTAATTGCCAAAATAAGACTTTATTTAATTCAGGAAATGCTCAGGGTAGTTTCAAGATATTCGTGTAACTTCCACAAATTATAAAGACGAGGCGTGCTTTCATAGGAAATGTTAACTGCCTTGTGTTGATCTCTACCATGGAACCATGTGGGACAGCGGATTTATAGGAGCTGCCTCTGTCATACCCAGCACGCATCCTCCCACAGTTGAAGTTGGTCCATTGTCCTACCTTACCCATCTTAGTTATGCTGGGTGGACATCTAGGAGATTTCAGATATTTGGCATTAACTGCAGTATTGGTAGAATCTTCAGCAAAATTTCTAACAACTCCTGCATAGAAAATTTGTCCATGACATCTCTGGAGACTTTAGAAAAGCTTAAGGGGCAAAGAGATTGCAACCTGGCAGCAGCTGCCTGTCTGAGCGCTCTTCAGGATGGTGCCAACTGGAGGAGGAGGAGGGAAAAGACGGGGCTGCACACTTACAAGAGGAGAGGACTCAGGCAGAGGCCAGATCTTCTCTGCCAATTCTTGGCCAAGAAGAATGTATTTATGGACCGTAACCTTTAGCCTGTCTTGAACTCATCTGCTTGCTGTAACATTGAAGGACAGAATCTGCTGTGCTGGTTCTAGATCTTGAACAAGGATTCTCAGTTTCTGAAGACTGAATTCCTTACGTAGTTTTGGGCTTATGTAGCATGGAAGTTTTGGACTCCAAGCCTTATTGTGTTTCATTGGTGTTGTTATAAACCAGGTAGGAATTACATTACATAATACATGCTGCTATGGAATCAAAGAGGCAATGTATTAGTCTTTTTTTTTAAATGGACTTTTAATTGAAAAAGTATTTAAGGTAAAAGATTGCAGAAGAGGATCAGTATTTGCAGAACTAAACTGAAAACAACAGTCTTCAGGTATCGTGGCACCCAGAACATAGGCTGGTTCCAGCAACCAAACTGTAATTTTTTTCTTCTGTGTATAGAAGTTCATAGTGAGAAAGTAGCTGTGTCTTTTCTTGCCTTTCTTTGAAATAATATTAACTTTGGTACTGTCAATTAGGTTTCTTCACTTTGGGCTGAGATTCACTAAAGTTAGTTATGCTAATTTTTGTTAATTTTCTCTCTAATTCTCTTCAACTCATTCTGTTTTGAATGAAAACCCTTGGTCATTTCATGAAAATGAGTAATCAGAATTTGATTGTGCCATTTAAACACACCATTGCTGACTCTGATCATGTAATCTGCTACTAAGCACCAATGAGTCTACTGGAATAGACAAAGTTATGCTGGTAGCAGTGTAAATAAGATCAAAGCTGGGGTTTATGACGTTTGTTTTATAAGAATACAAAAGACTGAGACCTTTGAAAGACATATTATTGCTCTTCTGCAGCTTACTCCACCACAGATCCTCAAAGATTGCTCTCTCAGGTAAAAAAAAAAAAAAAAAAAAAATCAATGCTTGCTTCCATCAAATTTCCGTAACCAGACTAGCTGTGGAATCACTACTGTATAAAAGCATGTATGAATTCAACTGATGAAAATCAGTGTGACTTTACCAACTTTGTATTTCCAAGACTAAAAGAATTGTTTAACGTCTTCCTTTGGAAAAGAGCTTTCATTCTGGTCCATGCACATCTTTTCCCATCCCATAGTGCTTTAATGCTAAGCTGATTGAGATGCATCAATCAGAAAGTACCTTCCAAATTTGTACCTGAATGACACAGTCATTCCACTTTATTGTATTCTGACTGTATTCTCTATGTGATGCTATTACTAATCTGAAATGAATAAGGCTGGATTTGAGATATGTCCCTTAATGCTGGTTGTCTCAATCTCAGAAGCAGAGGAAGATGACCTTTGTATATAAGTACCTCTTCTCTTCACCTTATAGCTATGATACCAGTGTTCTATAGCAGAACAAGTGGGAAGAGTGGAAACCAGTGAAGAGTATTTTTAAAAATATTTTAAACTTTCCTTCCTATCCCTGGAAAAAACAGTCTCTCTCTCTTAAAAGTATTTTCCCCAACTTTCAACTAGCGTTTAAATGTAAAAAAAAAGACAAAATTAGTTTAATTTTCCCCTAGTGAGTTGGAATATTTACCTCAGAAGACAAAATGCTGAACTTAAATATCTGAATGGTACTAACTGTAGCTTTTATAAGACATTAATAGAAAACCTAAATATAGAATTAAATAGATTAACACTTAAACTGATGTGGAAGGAGCAGGCTGTACAGCTCCAAACCACATGTTTTTATTCTGGTACTTCTCATTGGCCATATGTTCTTTGATGTTTGTCCCAATTCCACCATCTGTCCCAAAAATTACACTCAGCATGATGACCTCACCTACAAAACTGCAAGAAGGTAATAGCTTTGTCAACCAAAGCCAGTTCTCTTTGTCCCCAGTACTGAAAGCAAGGAATGCAGATTAATGCCCCAGATTTTGGTTCCAATTCTCTCTCTCTTTAAGCTCATCTAGCGTTTTCACATGGAGGTAGGAAAAGAAAAAAAAAGAAAGAAGAGAGTGAGAAAACCTGTTGATGTAATTGGCACCAGAGGCGACATTGCTTTACAGAGAAGACCTGCAACTTGCAATGAAAAAAATTATTCCGGATCAGTCAAGGGAGAAACTTCTTCTAACTTCCTTTGTTAATTTTTTTGTGTCGAGTTCAGAAGAAAATGCAAATGCCTTTATTAGATAAATTTTAGACAGCTCATCTCAAATGAGATTAATCCTGCTCTCAAAATCTGTAAGAAAAGACCAAGACTTCCTCCCTTAGGCTGTGGACTTGCACATGGCAAAACACTAGATAGGTGCTCCACACCTAAACTTCTCCATTCTTCCCTCATGTGCAACTAGTTTATCTTCTTTCTTGTTTGGCTGATCCATTCCACACACACCTGGCACCTGCATGCAGGCCAAGGGACACCTCGATTATGTCAGGGCTGCAGGCAAGCGATGGGGTCCTGGCCCCAGGTGAAGGTAACTGCAAGGGATGTGAGAAAGCATTGGACGTGACATAGCTGGAATTGCTAGATGTGACCGATAACAATGCATGAACCTGACAAAGGTTGCAGGTAGCGCTGTGAAGGGGGGCTGGATTTCACAGATGTTTAAGGGAGAGTTACTTAAGAAATGGATGGATTTCGCAGTTAATTAGAGGTGAATATGAGGGACCTTTTGGGAATACAGTCATGCAAAGCCAGCACTGTCCAGGTAACCATGCCAGAAACAGCATATAAAGCCAGGAATACCTAGGTAATGGTATCAAACCCACCAAATTTGGGTGCAGATGCAGCAAAACTGGGACCAAGGCAGAAGAAGTAATTATGGTGGTTTAGCTGAGAGAGGATGGACATGGCAAAAGGAGGGAGAAGAGTAGAGAAAGGCGAGGTCAAGAAACAGGAAAAGGTATGCAAAGGTATGCAAGTGGTGTAATCGGGGCTGCCCAGGGGTACCTCTTGCTCATCACAGCCTTGAGCAGGACAATAAACCAAACCTGTTTCTGACCACACCACATCTGCTGAACCTGCCTCCTTGGTCAGGAAGACTGGGGACACGAGGGGTGCCTTTCTTGCCAGCAGAGAAACACCTGGGATGGATGGATCAGGCATCCCAGTATCACTGTGTCGGTGCATGCTCTAGGAGCGACAGCATTAATATCCTCCTAATGTCCTAGCAAACTGCACTGTCAGGATCTCTCTTTTCATCAAGTTTTTTTCCTAAGGACTATGCTACTACCTTATCAGTTTGCTCTCTCCCAACTTTATTTTATTACTGCTTGCAATCACTAAACTGCAGAAAACCACTTCCCTAACTCTTGAGTTATAATGGTGCTTTGATATTCTCTTGTTGGTATTTAAAGTATTTGTGGGTGAAGAACATGAATATCAAAGTCAGAAATACCTGTAGCTTAACTTTAGTGTCCTAGTCAGGTCTTAGGATTGAAGACACCTCCCGCCTCATTTCTGGAAACTAAAAAATTTTACTGCTTTTCCCATCAGGGAGATGTGAAGATATCACAGAGGTACTCCTTGGTTTCTGACTTCAGTGAGAGAAGGAGCGCAGTGCCTCAGAGGGTTATCCACGGAGGCCTGCTCCTGCCGAGCAGGAATGCAGCTGGGGCCAGGCATCAGGAACGGCTGAAACATCACACCTCACAGGGCGTAGGTGTTTGAGGTCAGCAGCTCATTAGACATTTCTGTACACTTGGAAACCAGATGCCGCAGTCCCTTGTTTGAGGGTAAATGCCTAACTGAGCAGGGCTCTCCTGTTACATGGAGGAAATAGCACCGTCCGTAGTGAGGCAGTCATCCTGAAAGGGAAGAATTTGGGTTCTCTGACCTCCTCAGCCTGAAGGGACTGAAACATTCATATCCCAGTTCCTGGAGTGAACTGAGGACCATGCACGTATCGAACGCCTGGAAGGAGAGTGAGCAAGAAAAGGCCTGACTTTGCAGCCGAAACGTAAGGGCTCTCAGGGAGAAGAGGGTGTTCTCAATTCGGTTGAAGTATTTTACATTAGGTAGCTCTTGGACAGAAAACCACGAGGTCCGTACACGAGCTCTCAGCAGCCGCTTGGCTGGAAGAATAGCGCTTTACGTACTCTTCAGGGTTGTTTGGGTGAATGACGTGTGCTCCCAGGAGGTCTAAAGGATTACGGTCCTCTGAGAATCCGGCAGATCAGCCTGATCACCCCCTGGCTGAGCCTGAGCCCATCTGCGCTTGCACAGATGCTGATGGGCGACTCCTGCGCAGGGGCAGAAGTGCAGAAGTCAGCTGGATTTTATTTAGTTGTCTTTCTCCTTTAGTCCAGGGGGTTTGCAAGCATCCTCATTTGGTAACAACAGGGTGATTCCCTCTGGTGAGTGAGTCAGAATCGATTTTGTGCTGGTGCTGCCTCATTCACAAGCTTTGCTGTATGGCGTGCTTAGCGTGTTTGTGTAATAGGACTGTCACCGTGTGTTATTATAACTGTAGGAAGCTCGGTATCTCACTGGTACCATACTATGCTAAGAAAAAAAAGAAAAAAAATAGGATCTTTACAGGCCGTATTACAGAAGCTAATTATATTACATATTATTTCATGTTTCAGAGACCTTCACCCAAAAGTATGTTACTAAAAGAGACATAAAGGTTCCCAAAAGGAA
The DNA here is from genome assembly GCA_009819775.1 of Phoenicopterus ruber ruber. Classification (NCBI taxonomy): domain Eukaryota; kingdom Metazoa; phylum Chordata; class Aves; order Phoenicopteriformes; family Phoenicopteridae; genus Phoenicopterus; species Phoenicopterus ruber. Next base: position 90,530,706 of record CM020217.1, read on the forward strand.
GCCTCAGAGATTTATTCCTAAGGTACACTTTCTGAAAATTATGTAAAAGGCATCAATTACACCCAATAAAACTGTATATCGCTTTGCGTGTTGCTGCCCATAGGGGATGTGGCAGATATACCTTCTTTTTCCTTGTTTATGTGCAATTTGTACGTTACTGATTTTGTACCCCATCCCTGTCTTGTGTGGTGGAATAAACAAATTGCATGGCAAATCTTCTCTTTCAGATATAATTATGGTCACTTATGATACTTCTGATCAGAGACACTTATGATCACTGGTCACTTTCTACTGTCTAGACCTTGCTGTAAAATTACAAGCTGGTGCGTTAGCACTTTCCACATAGGCATAAATATTTACATTTCTTCTCATTTTAGAATTCTTTTTTTTGCTACTTTTGTAAGACCTCCCAACTAGGAACTCTAAGTTACCATCTTTAAGCTGTCTGAAGAAGTGCTGAAATCTCTTTCTAGATATGACAGTTGACCAGGAAGTCTATGAACTGTGTATGCCCCATTTAGGGTGGATTTTCTCCACTTACATGATACTCCTTCTACCATCATGAACCATGTCAGCCAGAAGAAAATTAGAAGCTCTTACATTTCTATTCATATTAAGAGGTTCTTTTAAATGGTGTGTCTCTGAAAATGTACTTATCTTGGAAATCCAGTACTGCAGCAGGACTTGTAACATAAAAAATGAGCTACTCATAAATTAATGTCTCCTCCCTTTCCACACAACTACTAAATAACTTCTGTGTTTTCTGCTAGGAATTAATGTGTGCTTGCTTCCTTTTTATCTGCACAAAGACAACCTTTCTTTTATGATTTTGCTTACTCATCTGTATGATAATTCCAAATGTAATATAATAAGTGCTTAAAAATGTTTAAATAATGTTTAATCAATTTGTAACAATGATTTTTTCACAGAAGTGATGTTAGAACTTCACAAAAATGTTATACATTTTTCCCACCAGAAAGTTCAGTACCATTGTTTATTTGTCTGTATGTGTGCGTGTGTATTTGTTTTCATTTTTTAATTTTATTTACAAGCAGTGATTTTGCTCATACTTTTATTCTCCACTAATGAGAATTTGGTTTTCTTAAACAAACCAAGCTTACAGTGCAGCCAGGATTCACATCAAATATAACATTAAAAATTCATTTTTGTGTGTGTTTGTAAATGTTAAATTAGCTGAGAAATATGTCAAGCAGCTGAAAGACAATGAACTTAGCTTCAGAGGGTTCATTAGACATTCCAAAACATTTGGAATGAAATTGCTAAAATTCAGTTTATATATTTCTACTGGCTGGGTTTCCACTCTTTCCATTTGCTTACACTGCAGAGAAGAGAGGGGGAACAAGCGAGAGTGCCAAGGTCATGATAGAAAATGTCACTGCACACCTCAGAACTGCCGTTTTTCTGTGCGTGCAAACTGGTGGTTGTTAAAGCACTTACAGATCTGCTGGTCAAAATGCTAAATACAGAGGAAGCTATAATGTTTAAGTATTCAAAACGCTTCTGTTTTGGCTGTACGAGGCAATCAGTAAAAAAGGTCTCTGCTAGAATCTTGTAGAGACCTACAGAAGTTATTTTTAAGTGGGCAAAGTGAATTTGAACTTCACACATGCAAAGCAGAAGGGCCCTAAATGTAGCCTAAGATTTTAAGCAACTGTTCTGTAACTCAGCATACCTGTGTTAGATGGGTAAAAAAATATGCTAAATACCTAAACAAGGCTTCCAGGGACCCAGAAGGCTTCGTAAAGAGGAAGGATTTGGTCATAGCACAACATTTTCCCCACCATGTCTTACCCGGGCATGGTGTACAGGGAAAGGTGCTGCAAGGCAAACGGATGGTAAGGAACTGCATCTCACTAGGTACGGGTGTTGTGTGTTTCAACCTACATTGCCATAAGTGTGTGTCGTATAAACACTTTTTATATGTACATATAAATAATGTTTCTGTTCAAACTAGTTTTGATAGGATGAGACTGTAGTCTTCAAGGTTTCTTGCAAGCCTCGGGAAGCGTGGAGGAGCTGCACAGACTCTGCTAGACTGGATGGATGCAGAGTATCCAGCACAGAGGTGCCAGGTGTGTAAACATGAAGGCAGCAGCAGGAAAAACTTTCCAGAGCTTATTCTCTCCTTTTTTTTTGACTGAGCCCAGGCAGGTAATTGGGAAGTGTGGGAAAGGAGAGACACCTTCACCTTAGCCTTTGCATGTCCGAGCAGAGGCTGGTAATGCTCTGGACAGGCTGGTGATTTTATTTTTCTCCTTGGGCTGGGATACTAGGTTCAGTGTTAGCGACAAGGAAGAAAGGTGCCTGAATTTTACAACCAAGTCAGGAAGTAAAAAAAAAAAATCCCTAAATTCAAAAAGGAAAGACATGACTTACTGGCAAAGTGAAATGAGTGTGTTGGTGGTGCATAGGGATGGGATGGATTTTGCTGCCTTTAGTGGTCTCCAATGTAGGTATCTGTGATCACCCTATGGTCAATTGACTGTGGCATCTCTCTGGAAAGCAATTAATTTTATTTTAGACCTATGTTTTCAAAGAGGTTCAGTCATATTGTGATGTATTTATCCCTTTGTGATGATTCTAGAAGGAATCCAGCTCAGTAACTTATCCAAATGCCTTTCTTTTGGATAGCAGGTATTCATAGAGGTGAATCCAGCCCTTGATGAGACGATGAGGGGAGAAGATGTACATGATAAGTCTTTTGGAGGCTGGATCAATTTTCAGACTTCCTTTTGAAGCAAAGCATTACTTCCAGTGGTTGTAAAGGTGTTTTACAAAGAAAGTCTGCTTTCTTTGCTGCTCAAATATAGAAAGTGGGTCACCTTTTAGGTCCATAGACTAGGAAGAATCTGTCTTTCAATACTCAAAAAAAAATCCACAAAAAAAAAGAAGATAAAAATACTTTTATTTTCCACATCCACTAATCAAAACTGAGCTATAAAAATATTACCTTGTTGACATTAAGGAGGGAGCAGAATGAGAACAATTGCAAGCTATGCAATTTTATGGCCAATTCATGTAGTTTACTTGAGATGTAGTTTTCTCTGTCATCTTTATTTGGTATTTGGGAAAAAACAAACCCCCCATAATATGTGTTTATAAATGGCATGTTTATTTAATACGTCTAGCAGTTTGAGCTTTCTGCCAGAGAACTATAAAATTCACAGTGGCAAAAGCTGTCCAAAAAGTTCCTAAAGATTTGAAGGATAGTGAATACTAAAATTATTCAGTAAACAGCTATATTTATTTTAATACCATTTTAACAGTTATGAAGTTTACAAAAAAAAAGTAAAAATTAAAGCCTATTTAGCAAATAAGTACTTGATTGATCAGTGGCATGACTTGAAGGAACAACAGACTTGGTGAAAACAGTTCAGGATTCAGTAAACAAACAGCTTTTTAGTAGGTGTAGTGCTCGTGTGCAGGGCAGAGTGACTTCCTTATCTCATGGAAGGAGATTCCTACTTTTTTTAATCAATTTGCAAAAACAAGCAGCATTTAAAGTTTATTAGTGATATTGTCTGAAGCACAGAGATGACAGAATGAAGATGTCTTTCTCTGCTGGAATGGAAAGTGGCTTTTAAATGCATTTTTTTCTGTTATTTTTAGAGATGATGTTAATTTCTTCCCTCATTGCGCCTAGAGAGAAGAGAAATCCAGAAGATAATTGGTATACTTCAAAGAGCGTAATGAATTTGATTGATAATGGACATGATGTGAAGAATTAATAAAGTGATAGTCTGTTGGCATATGTGGGAACAGGGGAAATGATCCTTAACCATTTGAAAACAAGGAGCTGGAAGGAAGGGGGAAATGACTGGGGTGTAACTTTTTGCTGCAAGTTTACTATAGCAGTCCTCAATTGATAATGCAAGACAGCAAAACCTGGAGGAGGCCTTAGGTCTGTTTGAGTTGATGCTGATATACTCTGTTGAAGTCTTTTTACGTGCGATGCCACGTCACCTTCCTGGAGACAGTGCAACACAGGTGTCTCCTGCTGTCGTCATATCACTGTGCATCACAACTTTGATTTTGGATCCTCTGGAGTTATTCACATAAAGACTTGGGACGCTGGACATCTATCTTCAAAATGGCTTGTGGAAATAGAAAGCTGCAATGTAAAGATGTACAGTATCATGGCATGAATGTTGTAAGCCTATATTTCTCCAAAATTTTTGACTTCATATAACAGTACTGTTCATCAGTTTTCTCATTTTTAACACACTGCCTGTGAACAGTTGTTTCCCACTAGTTGCCTGGCCCTGACTTTCACCGTGAGAAGGATCTGTGCTACCCAGTAAAGAAGATGGGGCGTAAACCACACAAAAAATACTGGGTCGGTTATATCAGTGACTGGAGTGGATGTCATGGCTCGGACAAATAGCTCTAGTCACAGACACAAACAATTTAGCAATTGCTGCATGCAAGTATAATACTCAGCCTTCACTGGGAAGGGAAAATTAAACGGCAGTAAATTCAGTGAACAAATCCAGGCATTGATACGTAATCTTGTTAACTGTAGGCAAAATATGAGTACCAGACAACAATGGCATGGCACTAGGGGGATTTCGCTCAAAATTAATCTTATTTCATCCATTCTTAGCTAATTTGATGTACTGCATTCTTGTCTGAGTAATCAGAAGTATTCTGGAACTTGCATTGCTCCTTTCTTATCAGAGTAAAAGTTGCCGAGTGACTTGTATCTGATTGTTCCTTTCTTTGATTTTAGGCAAGAAAAATGAACAAAAATCTCTCAAGATACTTACATTTCAGGGAGATTAGATGCTCCCATCTAATAGATTATGAGCTGTAATTTGGCTGTGGTTGTTTAAATGATAAATTACTTTCTTCTGGCTACAACTTACATATTGAAAATAAATTTTCTTCACTATTAACATAAAAATATAATAAATCATACCAAGGACCCTTCAGAAATCCTTTTCAATATCATTAAGTTTATTTAGATAGTCTCCTGTATCATTAATAATAATAGCTCTCAGAGTCTTGTGTCTTAAAATGCGGATCACATATTAGTGCTGAGCTCAGTTAGCTCCTGCAGGGTAAATTCTTGGCACCATTTGGCTTCCCTTTGTATCACCTGAGCTGTACGGGGTGAGTCTGCTGCCTCAAAAATTTCCCTCATGATCCCTTTGGATCGCCGCAGGGCTACGGCTGGAACTGTACGGGAGCAGGGAGCCGTAAGTGGATTTTTGAAGATGTCTCTCTGTTTTTCTGCCTCGAGCGTATCTTGTGAAGGAAAGAGAAGAATCCATCCACGTGTTTGATCTGTTGTTAGACCATAATTTGTTTCTTTTTTCATGTAAGGCAGAATGAATGCACCTGGAGATGTAAAAACAGGCTGGATTTCAGTCTTTGTGTTCTTTGTGGAAAATGCAAGGAATTTTGATTATGTTTGGAGAAAAGTCAAAGTTTAAATGGTATCTCCTGCTGTAAGATTACCTTAAAAGACAGTAGCAGGTTACATATAAAGCTCTTGAATGTGTTTTATTAATTGCGGAAGCAACCTGTAAAAGGTGAGCCCTTTATTTGGGAAATCCCCCTTTTAATCTCCTGAGAGTCTTTGAAGTATTCTAATCTTTACTTAATCAGTTTGCTTTTTCTAGACTTAAAATACTTCCTTTCTCTCTGCTACTTATGTGTGTATATACACTTACGTAGATGTCTGAAACCAGACACTGCTGATGTTTCAGGTCTGTTTAGAAAGCGGTGGTGATAGGCACTCCTGATGCAGAAGTAAAGGTTTTGCCCTGAGTTTTCTACAGAATGGGAAATATTTTTCATGTCTGCAGTAGTGTGGTCCTTCAGTTTTGCCCCATAACTCATCTTCAGTAGTTGGAGAAACCACAGTGAGGCATCCGTCACAATTCAGTTAGTTGGAACATTTTATTCTACTCCCACATTTTGTGTTTTCAGAGGAGTACAGCATAATAACTGTGACTTGAAAATAGCTGGGAAATTTGTTAAGTGATGTGGTCACTTCCCTTCCCCGCCCCCATATTTATTTAATTAGACAATGAGGAATTTCAAAGCAATTAGAAGAAATCCTGAGAAGCAAACCCAGGTCCTCAGTGCCCCGAAAGCAGCAGGTTTTAAGTCTGATGATACCCACTTACAGCTACATTGCAGCACACACATGCAGAACAGATAGAGCTTGCTACTGACACTTTGATTGCACTCTGTAGGATTTATGTTTAGGAAAAGCCTCAGCCAGTGTTTTGGCATATCTTATCTGTAGGGCACTGCAGGAATAAATCCTGTGAAATGTAATCAAATGTTAATAGAAAATCCTTTGTGGGAGACATCTCCAATAGCGAGTTCTTCTCTTCACCTCCTTCCCACTCCAAAAGGCTGTTTATCTACACAGACAGATCTATACCTGCCACTTGTAGATGTGCCGCACTGTGTTTTGTGGAGACAAAGAGTGACATTACAAGAACAGAGCCGTGTAGACTTCTCCTAGACCCATGCCAATCTCTGCTGTGAATCTGTTTAAACCTTCTGGCAAGGCCAAGGCTGGGTCTCAAGGCGTCCCCAGGATGTACCCCAGGAGAAACCCTCTCCACCAGGGCAGAAGAAATACAGAAAATAGACTCCAATATGCTGGAAAGACTTTGGACAGGATGAGTCGCTGGCCAGGCTGCTTTCTTCACCTGTCCCAAAGTGCGTAGGTATTGACGAACACAGAACACGTTTTGGCCACATTTGAGTGTATCCTTGATCCTGTTTGTTTTTCTCATAGCCTGTAGTTAAAGTAATTAAGTTTCTTATGTGTTGCTGTGTGTTAAGTGGCGCTGAATGCTGGGCCCACTCCAGGTGCATTGGGAACAGGGCCCAAATGGCAATTAAGGAGCGCTTAACAGCATCTCAGCCTGGTGCTGGTCACTAGCTTCAGCTCGAGAAACCTTCAGACGCCTCCAGTCTATGTTTGGCTGCCTGCAGCCACAGTAAGGTGTCACAGCCCACAGGTAACAAGAGAATCATAGAATTGTTTTGGTTGGAAGAGACCTCCAAGATCATCGAGTCCAACCGTTAATCTAGCACTACCAAGTCCACCACTAAACCATGTCCCTTAGTGCCACATCTAAACGTCTTTTGAATATCTCCAGGGATGGGGACTCCACCACTTCCCTGGGCAGCCTGTTCCAATGCCTGACAAACCTTTCAGTGAAGAATTTTTTCCGAATATCCAACCTAAACCTCCCCTGGTGCAACTTGAGGCCATTTCCTCTTGTCCTGTAGTCTGTAACTAGGGAGAAGAGACTGACCCCCACCTTGCTACAACCTCCTCTCAGGTAGTTGTAGAGAGTGAGAAGGTCTTCCCTCAGCCTCCTTTTCTCCAGGCTAAACAACCCCAGTTCCCTCAGCTGCTCCTCATAGGACTTGTGCTCTAGACCCCTCACCAGCTTCGTTGTCCTTCTCTGGGCACGCTCCAGCACTTCAATGAGAAGGAAGGTCCTCAAGCCATACACTTCCCTTGGCTGCACTACCTGATGTAGCAAGAGGTAACAGCATGCAACTGGTGATCTGCTTGGTGGAGAAACTGTCAACAAAGTTGTGTCATGGTACCAAAAGAGCCGCTGCCTAGAGGACAGTCTGGCAGAGGGGCCACAGCATGCAGTGCGGTGTCCTGGTTTTCCACCAGAGTTCAGGTTTCAAGTGCTTTTTCCCCAATTCCAGAGACAGCTCCTGGCTCTAGGTCAGTATTGTACATGTGGAAGGGAAGGAGTCCTCCAGCCCTATGCCTTTCTCCCATGTGGAGGTGCTCACCGCAGCTCAGACTTGCAGTTCCTGGCTCTTTGCAGGCAAAGGAAGAGACTTTTATGGGCCAGGCTCCCGTCGGCTCTCAGGGGAAGGCATTGGGCCAGGATCAAGTGTCAGAAGGCCAGTTTGGCCAGGAAGCTGCCCGTTGGATCCTGCTGGAAATAGGAATTGGTAACAGGACTGTTGCATAGGTGCAAATCTGACTTGCTGTATTAACAGATGTCCATATAGCATAAAGGAAATAATACCTTCTAGTTAACGACAGGTAATTTTTTCCTTTATTTCCCAGTAGTAAAACGAGCATAGATCATTGAGTGAGTTGCTATTTCAGGTCTATCCTGCTTTTTCCTAAGGGTGGAGGTAGGAGGATGAAATGTAGATTTTCCATTTAAAACTACAGTAACTCAGAGCTGCATTCCAGTATCACGTCTACGTAGAACTACCCATTACACTCTTGCTTTCAATGTTATTTTTTCTCCTTCATAATCTCTCCATGTAAAAATATTTTCTTACAATGAATTATGCATAAAGAAGGTCATTGTGATAGATTGAAATAAAATGGTTAGGGCATATAGTCTGGAAATTCCTGGCAAACTCAGATCCCTATTACAATTTAAAAATCCAGCTTTTGAATGTAAACAAGAAAGTTTAGACATGTTATACATTTTTCAATATTTTTCTTAAGTTTATAGCAATTTACTTAATCTAGGAAACACTGTAAACTACTAGTAACACCCAAACAGACAATTTGTAAGCACTATAGTTATTTCTGCATTTCCAGAGCAGAAAATGAAAAATGAGGTGCTTTATTCACTTCCAGGTGGAACAATTTAAGTCATTTTTGCCCTGCATCTCTGATTTAGTCACGTTTAGACTAACCCTCTGCTCAGCTCCCATAGGGTGTGAGCACTGGCTGGTCTTCCCATGGCGGCATGACAGTGAAATATTATTAGCTGATTAGACTGCTTTTCCCTGGTAGCAAGCAGCTCCCATTTGTTTTAAAGACATATGCTTTTGTTGTGCTGACAGAGAGGTTAGCAGTGTTTGCGTAGATATCTGAGAAAAACATAAAATTTACATCTCAGTACATATTTTTAATCTTTATATAATTTGGACTGAGCTGAGATTGTCTGCTCACAAGAGGCCTGGTACTGGGAATAGCAGGACTGTTATTATAGGCAGAATTCAAACACATTGGCAGAATCTGTGGGAAAGTTTATCCATTTTAGTCCTGGTTCTACTGGATGGCGAAACATTCCTTGAGTAGTTAGTATGCTGGCCCAGGGCCTGAAAAAGTAACTAAAACCTTTTTTTTTCTTTATCTTTTATACTGAAAACCAACAAAGAAGATTAATAAACCAGGTTACCTACAGGAGGCATTTACCCCTTGAATTACAAACTGGTCGAGGTTATCAGCTTAGTTTCAAGTGAGGGACGCGGGAAAATGTATGATGTATCTGATGGGTACATAACATCCTACATAACATCTTTCTTGCAGGGTGTAATCCTCTGCAGCATGTTTTCCCTTTCCAGAAAAAAACACCTGTTGCATTCGCATTAACTGGAGTTTACCTGCCATTTTGTAAGATATTAACTCCAGGACCATGACATATAAAAATAAGGGTTACTACCATCTTTCAAGAACGTGCAACTTCTTTTTTTTTTTTCCCTGCATGATGAACAACATGCGATCAATTCTAACTTAAGAATGACTTTCTCTTAAAATGATTGTCCTCACTTCTGGAAACTGAAAAAAGAATTAAATTAAAGAGCGATTAAACATAGTCTCTTCAAACCATCCTTGCACTGTTTACTTCTTTCATTCAAGAATTTCAAGGATGCTAGATTAACTCTAAGTAGTACCTATTTTGGTAACCGAAAGTCTGACTAACATCTGCTTCTTTGCTTCCGACTTCTCAAGGCTTATCAAATTGTGGCTAGGGGAAAAGACCAAATTTTCACTTTTTTCGGTTAAGAAGAGAGGTCATTGGGTTAGAAATTGTTTTACAGTTTTAAAAATATATGCTTTTATACATATATTGGGGGTTGGACTAGATGACCTTTAAAAGGTCCCTTCCAACCCTAACTATTCTACGATTCTATGATTCTATACAAATACACATTCTTTTAAAATAAAAAGTAGAAAAAGAGATTTAAGGTTTATATTAACTAAAACTTAAAAATCTGCATACTAGTCATCAGAAATGTCTTCTCTTATCCATTTGCAATATTTTGTTCTTCCTTTATAAACTACCACTTTTCACTTCATAAGCTTTCACAACTGAGCCCGGCTCAGAAGCAGATGGGAATAGTGACACTAGGGATTCATAGCCCAGAGCTAAGGGTGTTACAGCAATCGCTAGGCTAGAATTAGAATAAGACAAAATTCATCTTAATCAGTATCTCTAAAATGCTGAATTCTTCTAGTTCACCACCATGTTTTCCACATGTGAGAAAAACAGCATTGATAAACAGTTACCTTTTTGTTCAATTTTCCTTTATTTTCGACAATATAAAGGACCCTCTCCAGTAATTTTCACACAGAGGAAGATTTTTGTGTGACACACACACTCTTTGAAATGCAGCATTATGACATTAAGGTGCAGTATCTTGAGCAGTTCACAAAACAGAATTTTTATCCAGTGAGAAATTATGTTATTTCCTCATTTATTTAATCCTGAGTTAAAGCAAACCAAATGTCTTAAAGTCTTTGAGGAATGAAGACTTGGGAAACATTAAAATGTTTTGACAGCATTTTATGATTATGTTGACATATCATAATATAAAATTATCAGCTATAGTAAATACTCATTTTACTATGTGATGTCAAAATGAATGTCATAAAACCAACTGATGAAATTGAAAAAAAGGTTTCAGCTGTATCTAAACAAAATATTTTGATGCTGTCGAGATATTAAAAAAAAAGTAGAAAAGATTTTGACACTTGCAGAAAAATGCCTTAAAAATTAACGCATTCCCTTGAGATGTTTTTATTTTGACAGGAATTGAATTTGCTGGTCTAAAACTCATCTGTCAAAATCTTTTTGCCCTGTCTGAGTGATACCACACTTGTAGCCAAACTTCTGTCTCAGGTTAGCTTCGACATTGAGCAGCACTGTGCCTCACTGTCTCACCTACCAGGGCAGGTTTGACCTACAGCCACCCCGAGTCAAGAGTCACAGTTTTTTGTGCTAGTGTTAGGCTGTTGGAGGGCAGAGAATACTCAATCTTGTTTAAAAATAAGATTAATAAATACATAAAAAATAAGATTAATAAATGCATTAGCAACAAAAACAGGATGAAGGAGAATCTCCATCCTTTTTTGGATGTGGGGGGAAACATAGTGACAAAGGACGAGGAAAAGGCTGAGATACTTAATGCCTTCTTCACCTCAGTCTTTAATAGCAAGACCAGTTGTTCTCCAGGCACCCAGCCCCCTGAGCCGGAAGACAGGGAGGGCGAGCAGAATGAAGCCCCCGTAATCCGAGGGCAAATGGTCAGTGACCTGCTACACCACTTAGACACACACAAGTCTATAAGGCCAGATTGAATCCACCCAAGGGTACCGAGAGAGGTGGCAGAAGTGCTCACCAAGCCACTTTCCATCATTTATTAGCAGTCCTGGCTAATCAGGGAGGTCCCAGTTGACTTGAGCATTAGCAAATGTGATGCCCATCTACAAGAAGGGCCAGAGGGAGGGTCGGGCGAACTACAGGTCTGTCAGCCTGACCTCAGTGACGGGGAAGGTTACAGAGTAGAACATCTTGAGTGTCATCAGGTGGCACGTACAGGACAACCAGGTGATCAGGCCCAGTCAGGATGGGTTTATGAAAGGCAGGTCCTGCCTGACCAACCTGATCTCCTTCTACAACATGGTGACCCGCTTAGTGGAGGAGGGAAAGGCTGTGGATGTTCTCTACCTAGACTTTAGTAAAGCCTTTGACACCATTCCCCACAGCATCCTCCTGGAGAAACTGGCTGCTCATGGCTTGGACGGGCATACTCTTCGCTGGGTAAAAAACTGGTTGGATGGCTGAGCCCAAAGAGTTGTGGTGAATGGAGTTAAATTCAGTTGGTAACCAGTCACAAGTGGTGTTCCCCAGGGCTCAGTAGGGGGCCCAGTTCTATTTAATATCTTTATCAATGATCTGGACGAGGGAATCGAGTGCAGCCTCAGAAAGTTTGCAGATGACACCAAGTTGGATGGGAGCATTGATCTGCTTGAGGGAAGGAAGGGTCTACAGAGGGATCTGGACTGGCTGGATCGATGGGCTGAGGCCAATTGTAAGAGCTTCAACAAGGCCAAGTGCTGCGTCCTGCACTTGGGTCACAACAACCCCATGCACCGCTCCAGGCTTGGGGAGGAGTGGCTGGAAAGCTGCCTGGTGGAAAAGGACCTGGGGGTGTTGGTTGACAGCCGGCTGAATATGAGCCAGCAGTGTGCCCAGGTGGCCAAGAAGGCCAACGGCATCCTGGCCTGTATCAGAAATAGTGTGGCCAGCAGGACTAGGGAAGTGATCCTCCCCTGTATTTGGCACTGGTGAGGCCGCACCTCGAGTGCTGTGTTCAGTTTTGGGCCCCTCACTACAAGAAAGACATTGAGGTGCTGGAGCATGTCCAAAGAAGGGCAACGAGGCTGGTGAAGGGTCTAGAACACAAGTCCTATGAGGAGCAGCTGAGGGAACTGGGGATGTTTAGTCTGGAGAAAAGGAGGCTGAGGGGAGACCTTATTGCTCTCTACAACGACCTGAAAGGAGGTTGTAGCGAGGTGGGGGTTGGTCTCTTCTCCCAAGTAACAGGCGATCGATCAGACAAGAGGAAATGGCCCCAAGTTGCACCAGGGGAGGTTTCAATTGGATATTAGGAAAATTTTTTTCATGGAAGGGGTTGTCAAACGTTGGAATAGGCTGCCCAGGCAAGTGGTTGAGTCCCCATCCCTGAAGGTATTTAAAAGACATGTAGATGTGGTGCTCAGGGACATGGTTTAGTGGTGGACTTGGCAGTGCTAGGTTAACGGTTGGAGTTGATGATCTTAAAGGTCTTTTCCAACCTAAACGATTCTATGATTCTGTAAAGCCTGTCAGGACAACATTATTGCAACAGGATGTTTTCTGACATAGTTCAACCCTGTGACTTTGCGTTTTGGTGGGACCTCTCAGCACTTTTCATCTTGAAGTGATTGTGCTCCTGATCCGGTACTAATAGCCACAAAGAGGGATCTTGTGGAGTGGTGGCCAATGGCCAGTGCAAGCTGACATTCATTATGATGGGGAGAAGATACGCGGCCGTGGATAACACTGAAATGCCTCTTGGAACAACAACACTTGAACAGATTTTGTGCAGAACAGAAATTTTAAACTGTTTATACTCTGTGGTTTAATAGACTCTTTTTTCCCAGGATCATTTAGGTTTGTTGCCTGAGATTCGAAAGACCAGAAAGAAAGAGGTTAACCTTGTTTCCCATAAGAAGAAAAACGTCTAGTTCCCTACCTGAGTGGTTGGAAGAGAGTGGGGCTGCACACGGCTTTCCACGTACTCTCCTACAGTTCCCAGTATGCCTACCTTTGGGATCTCCTACGGTCTCCTAAAGCTGTCAGCTAGACTTACAGCCTGTTCCTTTTGCTTTTATCCCTCACTGGTCGCTGAGGAAAGGCACTGTAATTCATACTACACAACCACCTGACTGAAGCCCTGACCTGCAGAATGGGATATCCTGGAAGGTGGGCTAATGTGAGGCGACAAACGGGAAGGAATAACCATTCTCATTTTATTTTATGATTAGCACGCACAAGTGCACTCGAGTTAGTTCATCCTGGCCAAGCCTTCAGCTAAGCTCTTCTCTCAAGACTGCATGGAAAATCATGAGTGTGATTATTTTTTTTCCCATTATTGCATGCTTCAGGAGAATTTCAGTGATTCATAAAGAAATTGGGAGTTGCAGATCAGAATGACTCAGCATTAAGTACTTTTTAACTCTTTTAGTTATAATTTGAACTGTAGAGAAAAGAGGGAGAGAGTGAAGAAAGGATCCTAAGCCAAACACTTGTTGCCAGTGTCTATATTATGTTAGTTCTGGAGCCCCGTTCTTAGAAGTAATGGTAGAAAAACAGCCTGCTAGACACATGGGTCCTGCTCAGTTCGTATGGCACACAGCCAGCTGGTTAAAAGAGACAAGACATCTGGGGAGGGAAGAAAACCTAACATGAAGATGCCAAGTTCATGGGGTGTTGCCTCTTCACTTTTGTGCTGTATTTTTTTTTCCTTATTGAATAGCCAGGCTCTCGGCAACTTTATGTCACCCTAATAAATGATATGTTACACCCTCACACCTGTATTCCAATCAGCTAGGAGCACTCTGGCTTTGATTTTCTTTCATACAGAACTTTTTTTCGGCTTTTCTGAAGTAACTCCTGATTTATGTTGCTATAAGTAAGATTATGCCCAGAAGGCATGGCATATGTTCTTATACTGTCATATTTTATGGTTAACAAAAACTTTTGGCAAAATTTCATTGAAAAACTTCCCAATTTTGCTGTAGATAAACAGATATGATTTTCCCACATAAAATACCTGAAGAACACAGCAACTACTGGAGTGACATTATTTGTTTTCCAGAGTCATTTGATACTTTTTAAGGGCAAACATTATGATGAATTTGTTCCACTTGAAAATACATAAATAAACCTCTTGTTCTGTTTTGGTTAATTCTCCTTTAGTGAATTCTGGATTTCATTTTAGTTTTATGGATGTGCACGTGTCTCAGCATTTCATGACATTTCCCTCTGTCTGATCCTATAAATCTCTTTTCTTCTCCTAATGATGGTACATGCTTGTGCAAATTCTGCATTGCCTGCAAAGATTTCGCTGATGATTGTATCATGCTCAGTCACACTTGAAAGGTCCTGGAGTAATATGAAGCCTTTCAGGGATGGAAGAGGACATTGCAGTATGCCCTTCTCCTTGTGTACTATAAAATTGATCTATAGAGGAAGAAGGATTTAGGTGCACTGTCCTACTCTTCTTTCACGCACTTTGGTATACTTTGTTCCTGTCGGTCTAGTAATGAGGGGGACATTCATACTGGCAGCAATTCCTGTACCCAGGACAGGTTCAGGTGAGGGACTGAAACTCCTTATTCTTTCCCAACCAAAGCATGTGTCTAGGACAAACGTGGTTGCAGCCTTGTCTGTAGTTTACTCATGGACTCCATCCTGAGGAATCTCCTCTGCTTTGTTTGAATACAGTTGGTTCTGCTGTGGTTTTCGGTATAATCATGGGCAGATAATGTGCTGTGCCTGATGGCTTGAGGTGTTACTTGGCAGAAGGCTGCTGCTTTACAAACTTGCAAAGGAAAGGAAGGAGCTTTCTCTCCGTTCTCTGGGATCTTGTACTTTGGGCTAGGTCTGTGTACTTGTGTTAGTACTCGTGTTCAGTGGGAAGATTGCCTCTTCCAGGGCAAGTGTTTCAGAGCTGCCAGGTAAGAGTGGAGGGAGAATAGGCTGCCTTGTTGATGCCAAGATTGGTTCTGCAGTTTCAGTTCACTAACTCAAGGGTAGCTTACCTTCAGTGTCGTGGTGACTGAAACCCTGCTCTGCCCTTTGGTGAGGAAAGACTACAAAAGATTCCACCAGATATGTCTATGCAACTTTTCTGATTTATTTTTACAGTAGAAGTAGTTATTATTGTCGTTGTAGAAGGCAGGTCCTGCATCACTCCAAAGGGCCGTGGGAGGGGCACAGCCACTACCGAGGTAGCAAGAAGGCGTAAAAGCTCTTGGCATCACCTTTTTTAAAGTGCTGATGTATTCTGAACACACTGCACACTTGACCACTGATGTATTAACTTCCATGCTTTTCTCTCAATAGCTTCAACATAGTCTGGACTTAATATATAAGTAAAAAGGTAACTTGCTTGCCTGCCAAAAATCAGTCTTAGCTAGGATTTTAGAAGTGAGCCTTTGGCCTTTCTGGCTTACATCTCAGCATTAGTAAACGGATAGTAACTGGAACTAACACAGCTCTCCTAAAGGGATGTGAGAAGTGAGAGTCCTGTTTACACTCCCAGAGCATATTGTCTCCCAACCTCAACAAGATTAAAACAATAGTAAAATCTTCAGCAACTAAAGCAAGCCTCTTATACCGTCAATGTAAATAGAAAAAGTAATCATTTATCTGACCATAATTGTGGTGTTAAAAGCCTAAGAGCAGTTCTCAAGGCAATACCACAGGTTAACATAATATATATGTAGTATATGTGTATTGTTGCACCTTCCAAGCTGGGTCAGTGGGTTATTTACTGTACATACACTGATGAAAATAACACTATGGATACCGTGCCAGACTTTCTAACACCAGGATATAAGATCGTTTTCCCAAAGACGAAGAACTGCAACGTACATAAAACTTTTCCCACTGATAGAGTGGATGTTTTGTTTGTGGCTTGTTGCCGTCATTGAGCTAACCAAGTTGTTCATTTCATAGATCAGATGGGAAATAGAGGTTAAAGCACAGAAAGGAGCATCTACTGGGAGCAGATACCTGTATTTCCACAGTTAACTAGCAATGGGGGCAGGCTGGGTTTTATATTGTTTCTGGGTTAACCATTCACACCTGCTGAAGGGGCATGAATTTTTTTCAGACTGAACCAAGCCTGAACAAGTGTAAGTTTTACTTCTTTCCCTGCACATAATCAAAAAATTTAGACTGAGTGTTAATAAAGGCTCACAGCACCTTACTTTCTAAAGCCTCATTTCAAGCAAAACCTGTTCTTTTTTGCTGGTGGTCGCTGGGATGCCCGTCAATTAAAATCATTAGGAGAGCCTGCCTAGGCAAGAGGGCCTTTAGCAATCCCCGAATCACAACATCTGCATGCATTTGTTAAAGCTGTGTGTGAGACTGACTGGACAGCATGGCCCTGATTTCAATTTTGTGAAAAGAGTAGCAAAATCCATATTAGATGTTAGTGGGAGGAAGCTCATCTCTAATGCTGGGGACACGTGAACTAACCACATTATCATAATAGAAGTATAGCTGGAGCCAGCAGAAACAGAGATGAGAAGCAACCATAATGAAAGGCAATTGCTTACATGTGTGTTTATGTTGTTTGTATGCTTATACAAATGAAAGCACATGTTTTGTCATACATTTTGTGCCTTTGCCAGCTGGTTTTGCCTTAGTTGACTCAATTTGGGCTTTGCTTTTTAAACTGAGTTTGCTCAAGAGAGTCCTAAACAATTACAGTATTAGTGATTATTATCACATAATACTAGCAATTCCTGCAGTTGTAACATTTTCCCTGTTTAGTAGATGTGCAGTGAGTCTCATACAGACACAATGGGACATTACAGTGCCGTAGCTATGGCACTGAGCTGCAAGTCAGGGCAGCACCACCTGAGTCTGACCAAATGTCTATCTGAACATACCTTGCTGTGCCTGAAAATCTGTTTTCTAAAGGGCTTTGGAGACAAATGCTTTGCAACAAGCCAACGTTTATTGAATAAATTGTTTGTAACAGCTTCTTTTTGTGTAGAAGGTAGAAACTGATAGCAGGAACTTGAAGGACAGAAGTGTCTTTTCAGATTTATTTTCACTGTAATTTCTTTTCAACTGAATTGGCCTTTTAAAATGTATACAGCTACTCAGTAGGAAAACAGCCACTGCAGGAATGATGCCAACAGTTTTCAACTATGCAGTTAAATCAAAGTAACATTGGGAAGTCTGTGATTGGTACATTCCAGTCTGAACTGTATTTAACAAGCCCTGAAAAAAGAGCAGACTTATCTGTCACTGGCTTGTAAACGATAGCCTTTCCCAAATCCCAGCGCAGAAAAATAAAATAGGTTCCCAAGGGACTTCAGAGAAAGATTAGGATACTGACCAAAGAGATTTAGAAAGCTCTCTGTTGCCTGGAAGAAAGCGATCCTTGGGCAATCTTAAAGGGGGACTTGGGAGAACAGCCCCTTGATAGCTGTGATACAAAAAATGGGAAAAACAAGTAATTCTCTCTTCCTGAAGACAAACAAACCCCAGAAATATCAGGAGAGTCTGTTAGCAAGACTATAAACATTTCAATAAAAACCATGTAGGATGGGGGAATGAACGAGTGTTGAAAGGAACTATCTAACTTTACAAATTGATGCATCTGATTATAACGCAGATGGAAACAAATCTCAATTTCTTTTTTCTTCTTTTATCATGAAACATCACTTCAGGGAATAGAGACGTGGAAAACAGATCAGCTCAAAAGATAGAGGTGGTCTTTTTGGAAATTCTGCTGCTGCCAAATGAGAAAGAAGAAAGAGAAGAGAAGACTGTGCTGAGAGATGGTACTTTTTGTTTGGAGAAGAAAGCTCTGATTACTTACGATGCTACAGTGCCAGTTGGTTTGGTTAAATGATTGATTACCAGCCTCTGTGACACAACATTTGGCAGGATTTACCAAGTTGCCTGTGAGCTGGTCAGGAGACAGGCAGGAGAGTCTTCACTGAACCTAAATCTTGATACAGAATTTCAATTTATAAAACATGACAAACAGAAGAGATTAACAGTAGTAACTTTAAAATATGAGTTGCTACATAATTAATTGGAAGGAAAGAAGCTAAATTATAAACAGCAGGGGAATGTGTGGTAGCCGTCCAATTGGTGCACCTATCCTTTTGAGAGTGCTATTCATCCAAGGGATATCTCTGCAAGAAACAGACATGTAATCAGAGATGTGAAAAGGAAGACAGTAGAAAATTATTTTCCCTCATGATGATTAAACTCCCACTTTTGAAATTTTTCAATTAAAAACTGGTTTTTGTAGTATTTCCCCACATCCAAAATAAATTTTCTTTTCTTCTAAAAACCTAATCTTTTCCCACTGAAAATACCAGTTCTCACAGACATACATTTTTCCACAAGAGTTTTGTTTTCACTTGAAAATATTGTTCATGGACAAAGATGATGTATTACGCCAAAGGGCAACAACTAAAGAGGCACGAGCATGATTAAATATACCAAAAGTTATTTTATTTTTTATGATGTTCTCTGTCATCTCTTTTCATTTCCTTCGCTCCTTTGGCTGAAACTGCCATATAGGTCCTTCAAACTCTATTGCATTCACTCTGTCACCGGTCCCAGCTCTCCTGTAATAAATCCCAAACGCTGGCAGGCAGCAACCCCCCTGTCTGCAGGGTGATCCAGAGTCTCCCCGACTTCTAGTGCTGGGTGTCCCTGTCCTGGACCATGGGGCTGAGGCTGAGGCTGGGGGCAGCCCTGGGAGGAACTGGGGCGGGGGCTTCATTTCCCAGGCTGGGTTATTTGCTTTCCCCCACCTGCTGCTGTGCTTTGGGGCTCTTTCGTGTGTGTGTATGTGGAGGTGAGCCCTTTATCACACAACCTAACTACCATATGTATTACAATACACTGCAGTGAGCATACAGCAAACTGAAAAGTTAAAACAGTAACAGTGAAACAAAACATTTTTAATTTACCAAAATATTTTATTCCACAAAGAAATGGTACTCAGTGTTGCTGGTTAGCTCTGGATTAAGCCAGTTTTCTGTTTTCTCCAGAACAAGTAGTGTGTTCCTCATCATAATCTAGTTCTGTTGATTGGAAAGCAACTGAAGAACCATAGATAAACAATTAGAAATTGATTTGTAGCAAGTCCTTGGTGTTTACATAATAGATATAGTGCCATGGTTGAGGGTGCCTAATGAAATTTAGAAAATAGTAGTTACAAGTGGAAATTTGAAAACTAATACTTTTTGGGAAAAAAAGTTAAATCTTGTCAATCACACTAAGAAGATATTTAGAAAGTAGCCTAAATAACTAAAGAAAGCTCTAAAGATTACTTGGAAAGTTTTCTTTTGAGATTATTAAAAGGGGTCAAATAAAAGGAAAGAAAGGCTACAAATACATCGGACCTTGGAGAATGAAAGTATATGGTTCTTCCTTATCTATACCTGAAGGCCTGCAATCACTGCTGAAGAATTGCTCTTTACTAGACACAAGTTAGCAAGCAGGACAAAATTCAATCTTATTTTAGAAAGGGAATAGACTAGACAATCTCATGGGCTCTTTCTATCTGTGATTTTCACAGTCGTATACTTGGCACCAATGGAGTTATTCCTGAGGTCTGGAAGAATGCGTAATGATTTGGGCAGGTATGTTCTCTATAAATAGAGGTGTTATTCATGGGACAGTTTTTTCTCACAGTGGGAATGGTCTTTTAAGACTATATACAGGACAAGCTAACAGCTACTGTCCCTGCCCATGGCAGGGAGGTTGGACTAGATGATCTTTAAAGGTCACTTCCGACCCAAACCATTCTATGATTCTATGATTATTAACTTATAAGTGAAATATGAAAGACTTGTGAAGGTCAGGAGCTACTGACCCAAGATAAATAAATAAAGTTATTTTTATAAAATACTTATAGGTATTTGGGGTTGAACCGGCAAAGTTGCGCATCATACGTGACTAGCTTCTGCAGACTTCTTGGCATGATAGATATATTGGTAATATGACGCCATCTGCAATTTAAAATAGATTTAAGATATAACAAAATGAAGAAAATGCTGTGAGTGTGTGCTGGATTTGGCTGGGATAGAGTTAATTTTCTTCACTGTAGCTAGTATGGAGCTATGGTTTGGATTTGTGATGGAAACTGTTGATAATACAGGGATGTTTTAGTTACTGCTGAGCAGTGCTTACACAGAGTCAAGGCCTTTTCTGCTTCTCACCCCACCCCACCAGCGAGGAGGCTGGGGGTGCACAAGGAGTTGGGAGGGGACACAGCTGGGACAGCTGACCCCAACTGACCAAAGGGATATTCCATACCGTATGATGCCATGCTCAGCATACAAAGCTGGGGGAAGAAGAAGGAAAGGGGGGATGTTCAGAGTGATGGCGTTTGTCTTCCCAAGCAACCTTTACACATGATGGAGCCCTGCTTTCCTGGAGATGGCTGAACACCTGCCTGCCCATGGGAAGTAGTGAATGAATTCCTTGTTTTGCTTTGCTTGCATGCGTGGCTTTTGCTTTACCTATTAAATTGTCTTTATGTCAGCCCACGAATTTTCTCACTTTTACTTTTCAATTCTCTCCCCCATCCCACCCGGGGGGGAGCGAGCGAGCGGCTGTGTGGTGCTTAGTTGCCGGCTGGGGTTAAACCGCGACAGAGTACTAAATAGTTATTATTTTTATCTTTTAAAATTGATTTTATACACTATTCACCCAAGACAATTAGTGCATGTGCTAAAAATCTTATAGGAGTCTGTGCTCATGATCCTTTTTTCCAGGTAATTTTGAGCATTAAGGAGTTCAGAAAAAATCCAGGAAAGTGTTAAAAGTTTTTAATAGTTTTTCAAACTGCACCTATACTAGTTTTTATGATTTACTTATCTATGCTGCACAATAATGTTACAACAATCTTTCATCCATTCATTGAACAGCTTTGACAGATTGAAAAGAAATAGTTTTAAATTGTTTTACCTTACCTAAATAATTTTAGATGTCTCTGATATTTTCAGAAAGAAAAAATATGTAGAATGAAATTGCGTTAAACAGTGTGCCAAACTTTCAGAAGAATGCTTTAGTTCTTAAAAATATTATCCAGTTTGGCTTTTAAAACTAAGGATTTGTTAGGGCGGGAAAAAAAAAAAAGTGATCTCATTCAGACAGGGAGAAGGAAGCAAAAGCTTACTGATCTTAAAAAACCTGGATATATTGAACTGTATTATTTATTATTGCTTTTCATCTAGATTTCTGCTAAGAAACTCTTTCTGCTAAAGAGTTTTCTTTC
Organism: Phoenicopterus ruber ruber; assembly: GCA_009819775.1. Taxonomy (NCBI): domain Eukaryota; kingdom Metazoa; phylum Chordata; class Aves; order Phoenicopteriformes; family Phoenicopteridae; genus Phoenicopterus; species Phoenicopterus ruber. Next base: position 90,552,297 of record CM020217.1, read on the forward strand.
TATGCAAATATTCATGAGTGAATATAGAAGCAACTAAAACAAATGGTTTGAAGAATTCATATAGAGATGTAATTAGGAAGCCTCAAGTAGTATTTCCACCTTTCTACTGTTACTGGTCCTTTACATGCATTGCAAATTGGTATGTTCTTATGTATGAGTAGTATATATGAATGTACAGACATTCATACATGTGTTTGTGTTGTCATGGAATATCATACTATCATGCACATACCTAGGAGAGTACTTGGCAAACCTCAATTCTGACATTTCTTAATTTCACGTGCTCTGCTTTGCAAAAAATGTCCTTCGCCCATAGTTCTTTGGTATGTCATGATGATGACTCTTATTTGTCCTCATATGCTGCCATGTGGTTGGAAACAGCAGCAGAATTACTTATCACTTGATTTCAATTTTGATCGTTGGTTGTAGGACTTGTTTGGTTTAACAGCTGCTGAACACGTGTATTCTGCTGAGGGGAGATGGTGGCACCGGGCTGAGATATGGCTAACTAATGGGTCATGTAGAATATTTTTATAAGTAAGTTTAATTTGATGCTGAATGTCCCTTTGCTCCCACTTGCCATATTTCAACTCACAGTAAAAATCCATTCTTCTTGTTAAGGGTCTTCATTCAATTTTCCATGTCTAGGGTCAGAGTTGGAAACCCTCGATTGTACTGTAACGTATTACTGTGGAAACAATACAGTTGATAACAATACTACTATTAATTAGGTAAGAAGTGAGCAAGGGGCTTTGCAAACCAGCTTTGAAATGATTGCTTAACTTGTCTGCCTTTGTCATGATAGCCACCTCTAGTGAAATACTGAGCAAGCTTTAAGAACCTGAATAAATTGAATTGTGGTACTGTGATATCAAATTTTCTGATTTTACAATGAGATCTGCAGCCCTTATTGGAGTCCTTCATTTTCTGCTCTCACTATGTTTTCTGTTTCTTTAACCCCCACAAGCACCCTTTCAGACAGAAATGTGTCTTTAGATTTCTTTTGTGTCCTACTCTCCCTCCAGCTGTCATTTTCTTCTAAGATTTTTTCAGAAGCCTTCAGCCTTCTTGTTGAAAAGGAAGGTACATCAAGGTTACTGATTTCTGGGCTGTTTTTGTTCTTAATGAAAGTAAGATTTTTTTTATTTTCATGATTCATTTTCTAATGAACTTCTGCCTTCTGTCATCATATTTTATCTTCTTAATCTTCCATGTTTGCTTAACAGTTTTATCTGCAGAATCACCAGATTTTAGCAGTGTGAGTTTTAATGCTTTTCCTTTGATGGGAATCACTGCTGCTTCATATGATGGGGATACAGGAAAAAAACTTCCAGTCTTGTGCAGAAATGATTTATTTTCATGTTCAGAATTTCTCACTAGATAAATACTCTCCTTGGCAGCTATGTAGATAGGCAAGCATCATGTATCTCCTAGCACAGTTATTTTCTGGAGGAGATAAATGTAAGCTCTGTTCCAACATCACACTACTTCCATGGGATAATTGTGCTTACATTTATATTACCACATGTGAAATTTGACAATGTAAGCAATCAATTAATTTGTGAATGGGGAATGAACAGCACTTTAAATCCTATTAATATGCTCCGTTTCTTCTTCCATAATTCATGGATACTGCAGTAATCAAATGCATCACTAGGGAAAGAAGCATTAAAATTCTTGAAATCTTTGAACTCTTCTTCTTCCTCTCTTTTGTTAAATGTAGCTGTCTTAATCTAGTGTGAGCACAAAGCACGAATCTTCAATTATACTCCTTAAAACTGTTATTTCTGATTTTTATTCTCTAGTTTTCATTTTTGTAGGGGTCTGGTCAGTGAAGTCACTTCAAGCAGCTATGAGCTGTCATCTTTTAGCAGCCCTGAGCTCAGTGGGGTCCTGCCTGGTCGCCCTTTCCAGTGCTGTGATATGCCAGGTGAACCCATATTTTCCTAGACTCTATATCCATATAACTCCAGCCTTGGGCAAACACGGGCCTTGAAAACCCAAACTGTAATTTCATTTAGAGAAGAATTTGAACTACATTGTTAAATGATTAGCTCATTTTCTATGATACAAATGCATGTTTTATCCTGATGGCTGAAAAGAGTGAACATACAAAGCTGCAAGTCTAGCTTGCTCTTGGTTACAGAAATGGTCCTGACCCTCCAAACTCAGTTCTCTTTTTCTGTCTATAAATTCTGTTCAGCTGAAGGAGGAGCCATTTCCTGGGTCTATTTCAAAGACAATAAAAAATGTCAAAGCCCCAAATCTCAGTCTGTCTTTTTGGGATCATTGTAACACTTACTTAGTCTAAGTAGTCCAGCTAGCCCAATCTTCCCATTTAAAAAAAAAACAGAGAGAGGACAAGGATTTTATAACTCTTTGGTTCACACGATTCATATTAGTGTAACTGTTCTAAGTTATCAGTGACATGGTTAATCTGAGCTATTTGTGAATAAGATTATTGAGACAAAAACAGATCTACTAATTTAATTTAATTTTACTAATTAAATTTACTAATTAAATTAAATTTACTAATTTAATTTTCATGTTTTTCTGCTTAAGAGAACAAAATGTAAAATCTATGTATTGTTACAATGTACATTGTAGGACAACTGAGGATAATCATATTTATTTAGAAATCTGCACAGACATATAGAAGAGCTGCCAAATGATTGATTTGTAAGTATTTCAGGTTTGTGGCTGGTAAAACAGTAGCTGTCAGTTTGCAGTATACCAGTGGTTATAGGTATCCCCAGTAAAGCATCCTGTTTGTTATTGTACCAGGTTCCACCAGTGCTTTCTGTGCTGCGGGATGTTAATTTGTCTTCTTTCTGGGGTTTGATTACAGATGATTCTTAACTGTTTTCTTAATATTGTGGACATAATACCGTGCAGCAGAAGGTTTGCCTTAAACTTGTCTGTTCTCTTAAATTATCTAGCCTTAAAAATGACTTTGTTTAAAGTTACCTGGAATATGCATTAGTAACCTCAATCAGAATAGCTGAGCCACTCAAAATTGTTTAATGCTGCATATCTGGCAATCATCTAAAACCTTTTCTTACCACTGTACCAGCAAAGGCACAAAACCATCACAAATGGTGCATGCTTATTTATACATGTATATAAAAGTTGATTAAAAACAGTTTCTAAACATGTTAATTTGAGGAAAAAATATAAGCGTTATAATGTAGTATGCTGGACCCTAATATGAAAAAGACTTGTATTTGTTTCATTTGCAGCTAATATGACGAATAGGGGTAGATAAAACAGATCTTGCAAATGTAATTTAGTAACAGGTAGAGAATGTTTAGTTATTCTGTATGTGTCTAGTAAGCATGTCAACAAGAAATAAAAAGACTATCTTTAGCCTTACTTTATGAGCAAGACTGAGTGTCTGAGTGTCTGGTTACTGAGCATCACCTGCTGGGACTGCTTCCACAGTCTGAGGGCTCCTGACCTGGCAAAGGAGGGAGACAGCAGTGTCCATCAGAGCCTGGCACCACTACAAACTATCCCTTTGCGTCCGCCTTTATGAGGCCTGACGCAGGCCTCAAATGGTGGTCAGATGGCAGCATAATATACTTAATCTACTGCTCTAATTGTTTTAACTGGGTTAAAACCAAAATAAAACAGAAGGGGGTGGTGAAAGAATGGTTCCTATGCAGGCCATACAGCATGGATGACAGGCACTGCTGTTTAAAACGCCACATGTTTATTGATCATGCAAGATGCCAAGTTGATTGGGACTGACACGGTATTTACTGACTATGAAATGGAAATGCCTAAAGCTGAAGGCTAGCTCCACACAGAAGTTTATTTCATGCAGTTTATGCGAATTGCTGAATATTACTACCAAAAAAAAAAAGTGTGGACATTTCTACTGGTTTATGTTCTGTTTGGGAAATTATAGCATACACCCACGAGATTTTCTTTGCTCAAAACCTTCCTGGGCAAATGGTTTTCTCAGTCGGGTAATGAGGTTTTAGAAGGAAAACATTGCGACTGAAATAGCTCCCAAGTATCTCTGTGGAATGAGGATACTTTATAACTGATGCATTTAGCATTTCATCAGAAGCTTGTAAAGTCAGATTTGGCAGGCGAAAGCATGGTTTGATAACCTCAAACTCATTCTATTTTGGGTGCGCTGGTAGTAAGTGAACGTACGAAAGGTATGAGAACTGTTACAGTGTATGGTACGATGTACTGGATAGTGTTCTCATCGTTAAAATAGGCTTGACTTTCCCTTTCTGTAGTATGACTTTCATATTCATTTAAATTAATTGACTAGAACAGAGTTAATTCTCATTTACCCTCATGCAAATTGGAAGACAATAAGATCCGAACTGGAAATAGGGAACTGCTTTGGGTAGTGCTGCTTTGTGCCCTGATATTTTCCCTTTGGATCAACAAAGACTTTTTGGGTAACCGCAGCCTGAAACACTGTGCAGGTACTCTCTACCAGGAGCCAGGACTTTGATCACGTGGGGAGAGACACCGAGAAACCAGAGGTGATCTCAAGGTTGGCAGTTTTGGCTGTCTGTGGCAGCCAGGACAGAGAGGAGAGAAGGGAGACCTTAAGTCTCAGCGGCGTCAGTGTTGGCTGGAGGCATGGGGTAGGTAGGGAGCTGAAACGAAAAGGCACGTTGTGGCAGGTGGAAGAGAAAGGGGCTCCTGAGAGGGTTTGGGTTCTGAGAGGTGAAGGTAGGTCACTGAGAAGAAAAGTGACATCTCTATAATGGGAAAGACGGGATGCTGGGAGGCAGAAGGAGAGGTAAAGGTGGTAGATCTGAGCTGGAAAGCAACAAAGGAAGGATATTAAGATAGGGAAATAAGGATTTGGAGGCTTGGGAAGAGGGAGTTAAGGGAATGGGAACTCCAAGGTGTGGGGCCTACATTTTGAAAGGGACTGGGAGAAGAAGGGCCCAGGAGTTTGCTCTGAGGTGAGTTTGAAACATCCTCAAAAAGCCCAAGTGCCTTTGCCTGGGACATCAATTTGGAGATGATGGTTCACACTTTACCGTTACCCTCACAGGACCTTTTTCTCCTTATCCTTAGTTCCCTTGCACACACCCTCCCTACTAATGTTGGAAATACGAAGGTCCTAAACTGGGAAAGTATCTGCATGGTTGGCACTAATTTAGTCATCAACACTTCTATGGATGCCTTGAAGTGCAGGAGTTCCAGGATAAACTAGAAATAGCTCTTCTCAAGGATGCAGCAGAGGTAGCACCAAAGAATGACCAGACATCATTGGGAAGAAGAGATACAAATGGCTTAGGAGAAAGGTACAGAAACTAGCAGATAAGCACAGGCTGGAATCCATCTCTCAAGGTACCTTGCTGGTTTCATAAAAGCTCCTTTTGGTGGCCCGCTCAGATAATTACAATTCACCAGCTGGCAACTTGATGTTACCAGGTAAGTCTCTTTTAATTTATGTTGAAGGACATATAATTTTTAATTTTTTTCTTGAGTTTGAGAAGCCTGGGGACACAAATACCAAGCACACAGATCTACATAAAGGCTAACAAGGAAAGGCCAAGCGCCATCTAGGGTAGGAAAAATCCTCTTGGGGAAGTCAGGGGAAGGCAGGAGTACTGAAGTATGTGTATGCATGGAAAACACATATCTTTCTGCATTATGACAACTCTATTTTTATGTCTGCTGTAGCAGAACTAAATTTGGAACCTCTATCCCACAGGAAACTTGTGTATTTTAACATCTACTTTTTTCCTCAAATTAGGACAAAAAAATATTATAATGAAAATTCCAGAAAAATCTGAATCCTGAGACATTTTGACATTCCTTAAGTTGAAGCATTATCTCTCAGCTTATTAAAGTAATCAGAGATGCTTTAATTTTTTTTCTTTTCAAAATTAAGCTACATTTTCCCACAGTGACACGTTACCTCACAGGGGCTGCATTTCAAAAGTCCCGAGTAGTGTTCCTGTGCTCTAACGTGCCTGGTGCTGGAGTTGAGTGCCATATCCATGGAGGCATCACAGGTACCACTTTGTATCGTGCTATGAGAGACATTAGTCCTACATGAAGCCTGACCTGTAGAAGCAGACTTTAGGCTTTCTTCTTACAAAGTGATGTGCAGATGGTGAGTTTGAAACAGTATTCCTGGATCACTTTAAATAAAAAGGGATACCAGATAAAGATCTGAAGAAAACGTCTCATTTGTTTTTCAGTGGAAAATTTTGGTACATCTGGCTGATTTTTTTGAAGTGAGCATTTTCCTCATCTTTGAGGAAACAAAGACCGTGGATGAGAAAACTCTGAGTAACCCCTTTCTCTCTCAGCTGTGCTGTTTGCGTGGCTTCCTGCTCCCCATGAGAACCACCCTTCTGTGAACAACCACCAAGCCACTGTCATCTGAAACCTTCACAGCAGCAGCACCTCTACACGAGGGTAGCTCCTCCGGAGGAAGAGCTCCTTGGCTCCTGGGTTTCTTTCTTCCTTTAATTTTTTGCTCCTACCTTGCTGGTGCCATGTTTTAAGACCCCTCTAATTTGAAAGGCCGTTCCTGTGCCTTTGTGAGGCCTGTCAGCAGCTTATTTTGATGCTGAAGAGATTTCTTTTCGGCATACACACATGCATGTTCTCTAGTCTATGCACCGCACGTGTGAAGAATAGACATGACGTAGCAGGATGTTGTGTGGTCTTTGTGGCTATCGATGAGCCCACTAATGATGTAGCCTTGGTGAAAGATATACTTAAGATTTCATGGGCAGCTTACACTGTCATCTATAGATGAAGAGGACATACTGAGGATTTATAACATATTTCCATAGGTTTGTAAGCATGGCCAATATTGTATTACCTGCTGTTGGATGTTACTCATCATAGTTGCTTACGCATTTTATTCATAGTTGCTTACACAGTTTTTAACTCCATTTGAGGTCAAGTCCTTAGCTAGCATAAATTGATATTGCCATATTTAAATTAATTGAGCTATGCTAATTTATACTGACTAGGAGCTGGCCTTCTTAACAATTTCGGTTGTTAATTGCCAAGGCAATTGCAAATGTTCCTATTTATGAAAAGTCCTGACAATAAGATCAATTCCTTTGTACTTGAAGTTCATGTTGTGTTTGATTAGATTTAAATTAATTAGACAGAAGCTGATTGTATAGACATGCTTGCTGTTAGTATTCTAATTAACAAAAACAACTCTCCTCTGACAATGTATCTTCCCACCTTCCCCAAGGAAAGCTAATTTGACAAAGTCTCCTGATTATTTTTCCTGTCCAAAACCATGTAAACCTTTGGGACAGGCAAATAAGCAAATCGTTTGGCTGGAAAAGCACTTTTGTGATTGTCTGAGTAAGAGCAAGAGTAGCTGCATACTTCCATGGTAGAGTTGTATTATATTTAGCTCTGGATATACTATTTGTTAGAAAACACTTGTCCTGAAAATTGTCAGTGTCTGGCATTGCTTTCCAGAATGGTCTATACTTTGATTGTAAGGTTTTAAATGAAGATGTATATATTCTGGCTGCTGGTGAAGTGGACTGGCAGTTGATGATGGCCACAGCTGGGGAGTGAATTAACTGTAGAACAATCTCAATTCATGCTTTTGAGAAACGCTCCGGTCAATCTTTCCCTAAAATAAGATCATTCTGAAAAGGAGCAGCTTCTGGCTCCTAGTTAGGACAAGTCTGCTCAAATACTGTCAAGGCTGAATCACTTATATAACCAAAGTATTTCTGCAGTTGGTGGATGTTAAAAATATGATATGTGCAGCATATACTTTTATTAAAACATCAGAGGAAATATAATTTTAGAGTGGAGGGGCAGAAATCTCATGAGATTTTTTTCTAGCAGCATTTCCAGCTTTAAAAGATGTCTTGCGTGACATGCGATTATCATAACATGTGCATCCCCTTTTTTATAGTCTGAAACACTGGAATAAGCGTGAACACTTTTCATTACTCAAATGGATCTAAACCAAATGTTTTGAGGCTGGTCCATCCTATTTAATTACAAAGAAATTGGACATTTCCAACTGAAAATACTTTTATGGTTTACCATGTTCTACTGGTAAAACTTTGAGGAGAGCAGATTGGTTACGCCATCATTTAGCAGAATTTGGACAGTTAAGTTTTTTAGGTGCCCTAGAAAAGGTGCCTTGGAAGCAACTCTTTTTATCAGTAACTTTAATGTATTTCTGCCAATATAAATGAATCTGGTCTACTGCACAACTGTCAATAAATTTCATTAATTTAATATTTCGTATCCACCCACTGTAACTGAGCAAAGGCGATGCCATAAGTTGACAAAGAATCACTCAGTGTAGCTACAAATACTTGAGGAATATCTTCAGATCTTTCAACAATTGGACAAGTAATCCACATTCTTTAAAAATGCTTGAAGTTTATTGGCATGCGAACTGCTTAGCTGAATGGATAGATGAAAAAGAATGAAATATTGTGCAATCACTTCGGGCAATTTCTTTCTCCTTATTCCGGGAATGGTCTGGTTAATTAGCATGCTTTAAACACAACATTTGGCTGTCTGATATGCACAGCTGTACACTTTGTGCTCTGCTGGTGTTCCAGCTACACAACATGCCACACTCCAGCTGCTTTCTGTATACTGGTAGAAGCAGTATCTTTATTGCTACATTTCTTTTTCTTTTATTCATTTTTTTTTCTTTTTACTTGTATCCTTTTTTTTTTTCCTTAACTTCTTTATAATTCATAAGTTGTGAACTTGAATCATGACATTTTAACACAAAGTTATTTTACCTCAGGTGAGTTTTCCAGAGGTGATGCCCTGTGAACAGCAGGATACAAAAGACCCTCAGGAAAAAATAACTTTGACAGTAAATCCTAGCTATAGGTAAAATCATACATCAAAGAAGATCCATTGGTAGGATTTCATGGGGTCTAAATGAATTATTTTAACGTAGCCAGATTTCTGTCATTGCTAAGCTTTTGAACAGTTTTTTGAACAGACTTTTAAAGTGTTCCATCAGACAGAACGTGCCCAACGTGTCCCAGCTTTGAGAGGGTGTAATAGATGCACATTTTAATTTGCAGAATCTCAAGGATCTGCTGGAGATATCTTCTCTAAAATTAGAGACTAGATCTAACTATAGCAAAATTGTGTACCAATCCAACTTCACATACGTTTTGTGTTCCTCAGAGGGAGCTGGTTTCATGCATCAACGGGTGTCTTCTCCTGGGTGTCTTCTCCAGAGCAGCAGATGACCGTTATCTATAACATTATTCACTCAACTAGGGTTTTTTTCTGTTATAGAGATACAAAATTTCGAGCTACAAAAAAAGAGACAGAAAAAGGGAAACATTACAGCAATAGGGTGCAAGGTTAAGTGTAGTAGTCTTGAGGCTGATGGTGACCTTCCTGTAAGAAGTCATACTCTGTCTAGTAATATATCATCTTTGCCACAAAATTGTTAAAACACTTGTATGAACATACTGGCAATGTTATTAATCAAACTGTTCATATACAGAAGGCCTTTATCCATGGTACATTGGTTTTCTTCTAAAAATTGTCGTTTTTCTTCTAACTGCAGTTTCTGGTATCCCAAAGGAGCACCTGCTCATTTTTCTCTTTTTCTTCTTCCAAAGAAGGGACAATTATCACAGAATCACACAGAATCGCAGAACGGTAGGGGTTGGAAGGGACCTCTGGAGATCATCTAGTCCAACCTCCCTGCCAGAGCAGGGTCACCAGAGAAGGAGACTCCACAACCTCCCTGGGCAGCCTGTGCCAGGGCTCTGTCACCCTCACAGCAAAGAAGTTTTTCCTCATGTTCAGGCGGAACTTCCTGTGTTCCAGTTTGTGCCCGTTGCCCCTTGTCCTGTTGCTGGGCACCACTGAGAAAAGTCTGGCCCCATCCTCTTGACACCCACCCTTGAGATATTTATAAGCATTGATGAGGTCCCCTCTTAGTCTTCTCTTCCTCAGAGAAGGATTACAACATCTATAGCTGTAAGATTAAGGTTCATATTTTATTCAAGCAGTATGAGGGAGTAAAATCATATTCTGTACAGGAAAAAACCCCACAGTACTATCAGAGCTAGCAGAAGTTACGAACATTTCCATCATCTTAAATAGGGTAAAATTTATTATGAAACATTTACACAATTAGATAGCTGATAGTGAATTCCCAAGAAATGTTAACCATGTTGGGCAAGGACTATTTTCTGAAAAATGGTGCCTTTGAATCTTGTGCATGTAGGAGTAATGCTTTTAGTGTAATTTTTAATGTTACCATGAAATAGCATTGCCATGCTGGACCACAATGGCAGTTTATAGAAAGTCTATAGCTGGATTTAAACAATATTTTCAGGGCTCAAGATGGACCTTCTGTATGCCTTATCGTCTGTGTGTGCCCAGGTGCCACTCAGGCATAGGGAGAAGTTGCAGTGGAGCAGGAGGATCTCTCTGCCGTGATTCCCGAGCTGGCCGGGGGGCCGCAGCCCTGGGGGAGGGTGAGGCTGGGGACAGCTGGGGAAGCTGGCAGGGCAGCTGGAGCCAGCGCGGCCATGGCCTCGGGCATGGGGAGCACCCTGTCCTGGTGCCACAGCGCCTGCCTGGAGCAGATAGAGCCGCTAAACAAAAGCAGGGGCATGGATAAGCCATGAAGCGTGGCCTCGGGAGGAAACGCCAAGGTCTCTGTGGGGTGGAGCAGGACCAGCTGGCATGGAGGCTTGGACAGAAAAAAGAGCTTGACTGGTGTCTGCTCAGCCTTGGTCCAAGAAAACAGGTTTTTGCTTAAAATCTAGAAGGATAAAACTGTGGAGAAGAAAGGTCAGACTGGTTTTACCTCTCACTCCTAAGAGGAAACCTTTTAGCATAGTTATAAATGTCAGCTCTCTGGGCCAAGCAATAACTTACTATATCATCATAACCAAGGGGCATTTAGAAAATTTGTGAGGGAAGTTTGGGACTCAGCCATACATATACACATCAGCTCATATATAAATTCAGTCATTCCTTAGACTTCCTTAATAACAATTTATTTATACTTCAAACTGAAGGTATGAGATTTATGACTTTCAAGTGCTGGTTAGCTAGAGCGTGTAGCAGCATGTGTGCTTTCCTATGCCAGCGGAGCACGGCGTTTCCATCCTCTCACCGTGGCCCTTCAGGTTTTAGCTCCTCCTGAGACAGCACCACAGTTGGTTTCTGCTATAAGGATAGAGGCTGGCATGCGAGGACTGGCTTGCTAGGCGTTGAAATGAGAACCACAGCTCATTTCTCTATGGCAACCAAACATCTGTCCGATATCATAACAAACCTTCACTCATGATCTGGGTCAGTTTTTAATTGAAGATAAGGAGTTAAAAACCTTTACGTTCCTTTTTGAATTCCTTGTTCCTGCCCATTCAGACCTAAGCACACCAGTGTACCATGGCAGAGCTCTGAAATACAACAATTAGTCACACTAGTGATTACCCTGAAAACAATAGTGATGGGTAGTAGTTGCTCGTGTGTTGAATGACTTCTGAATGTGCTGGCCTTATGGAAGGTACAAGTCTCTTTGACCCTTAATGACCACCATGCATTAGCCACTGCTGAGAAGGACTGTGCACGCCTGGGCAAATCAGCAGGAAAGAAAGACTTTACCTTGCTAGCTGCTGAACACCCAGGACTTCTGCAGCGTAAGAACTTTTAAACAGGAATTAGATGCCTTGAAAAATCTGAGTCCCTTTAAAATCAATGGAGGATGAGGGCTGCCAACATCTATTGGTCGACAGCCGACTGAATATGAGCCAGCAATATGCCCAGGTGGCCAAGAAGGCCAATGGCATCCTGGCCTGTATCAGAAATAGTGTGGCCAGCAGGAGTAGGGAGGTGATCGTCCCCCTGTACTCGGCCCTGGTGAGGCCCCACCTCGAGTACTGTGTTCAGTTTTGGGCCCTTCACTACAAGAAAGACATAGAGGTGCTGGAGCGTGTCCAGAGAAGGGCAACGAAGCTGGTGAAGGGTCTGGAACACAAGTCCTATGAGGAGCGGCTGAGGGAACTGGGGTTGTTTAGCCTGGAGAAAAGGAGGCTGAGGGGAGACCTTATTGCTCTCTACAACTCCCTGAAAGGCGGTTGTAGAGAGATGGGGGTTGGACTCTTCTCCCTAGTAAGAGATGACAGAACAAGAGGAAATGGCCTCAAGTTGCACCAGGGGAGGTTTAGATATTGGATATTCATAAAAATTTCTTCACTGAAAGGGTTGTTGGGCATTGGAACAGGCTGCCCAGGGAGGTGGTGGAGTCACCATCCCTGGAGGTATTCAAAAGACGTTTAGATGAGGCCCTAAGGGATACGATTTAGTGGGGGACTTGGTAATGCTAGGTTAATAGTTGGACCTGATGATCTCGGAGGTCTCTTCCAACCAGAACAATTCTATGATTCTATGATTCTATGATCTTACAGAGCAGCCAAACAATGGGTTTGTTTTGGACCCTACTGGGGCACAGCACCCTTCTGTACTAGAGGAGGGAGAAAAGGCATAGGTGAGCAGCTGATGAGAAAGAGCAAGAGCTGCTGACCACCTTGAACTGAGGTCTCCTTTGTTGTATAGGTAACCAGAGATACTGATTCTTGTCTGCTGATGCCATAATCTGGCCTTCTGAGTCACCTCTGTGCCATGTTGTTCACAGCCGCAGAGGGAGCTCATTCAGTTGCCTCTTTAAGGTCCCTTTACAGCAGGAGTACGGGGTTGAAAATTATGTTACTTTGTCAAAGCATACTCATATCTCCTTTCCAAAAAAAATAAAACCAAGAAAGAAAAAGGGGAAGCCAAAAGATAGATATTCTATTCCAAATTAATTGTGTGTGCACTCACAGAGCAGGGGCATATTCTATTTCAATAATTATTTTTGCTTATTCTTTATTCTAAAATCAAAAATAGGTTGCTTTTACAACCACTAAGTTTCTCCTCCTAAACGAACTGTAGAATCAGTTTGTTATCACATGTAACTCTTTTCTTCATCTGTAAAGTGTAATGTCAGAGCATAACGAGTTGTTGTTTGTATATCACATCAGAAGTATGAGCCGTTTCAGTCATATCTGGTAAAGTATTGTTTGTTTGAATAAATGAGCTCTTAAAACCCGTGATGTTTTCACGTAGGTGTCCTAAAGGATACAAAGGGTAGAAATAAAACCGCTGAGAACCGTAAAGGGTACATCTAGGCCCATTCCTGAAGCAAACGGTTATTCCGAGTTCTCCACTGAGTCACCCTCAGGTTTAACAGACTGACTATTAAACTGTAACAATGCACACTAAAAACATTATACAGCTCCTGCAAAACTACTTACTGAAGCTGCAGACCCTGGAAATATCCTTTACTCTCCTGACTGGCTGCTGCAGACAGCTTAGTGCCTCGCCGACTCTGAGCTGCTGGATGGGGAGCTCACATGCCTTCCACGGAGACGTCAGGTTTTATGCGTCCATAGATGTCTGCTTAAGTCCTCTGGCTCCATTCTCTTCATACCTTGAGGCTTACCATAGCATTTAGATAGACGTAACTTTTAATTTTATTTTTAAGAGATGTTTCCCTCACTTACTTGGATGACTGCTTGTGAAGCAGGAAGAAGAACATTTTATAGGTTAATGAATTCTTGAAAAAACACATGCACCTACTTCCTGAAGATTAAAATAAATAAAGGCTCCCAAGAAATCTAATTTCTATAACATTGTTTTACTTTACCTCTCATGGGACTTCTTTGGTGAAAGGTTAGGAAATCTTTTCCTTTGTCGTCCTTTCAGGATAACAGAAAATTAGAAAAGACTTGTTGTCCCATGTGCCTCTCCCTCAGGAACGATTCAACTTTCATTCCTTAAGTTTTAATTATTATGCCAAGATAACACCATAGCCAGACCAAGTATGGGGTTTTTCAGGTATATGCACCTCTGTTCATGAAAATATTTTGAAGTTTCTCTTTGTGTTTATGAAACCTGCATTTGAAAAGATAAACCTACATAACCTTTGAATTTCTCTCATGCAACTCAAAGTGCTCAACAAATCGTGGGTGCTGTTGGAGCCACTTAATTCTCATAGATTGTATAGAATGTTTAAGAGATTCATATCGATTGAAATAGATTCTCTGGACTGGTCTAAGTACTGGTCAATATAAACCAGATCTGATAATACCTGTTTCAGATAGGTTATTAGTTATGTAGGTCTTCAAGTAGGAAAGCCGAGGTTTGCAATGATGAATTGACTTGGAAGTACTCACCCGGTCAAAGGCATAGACGCTGAATGAAGCTCTCCTTACTTCCAGTTTTAATTCCAAAACCGTCTCTCATCCTTCTTTCAGTATATTGTGTGTGAACTGCAGAAACGTTTCTCTCTTTCTCTTGCTCTTTGTAACTAAATGCTGGAAAGTAAATGTCAAGAAAATGTTTCTTTAACTACAGCTTTCAACTGTATGATATGTTTAGAGAAAGATGACATTTTGGGGGATTATTCGAAATTTCCTATCAGAATATTTCAAGGGCTTCAATTCTGGTGAGCTTTATCAGTGGTACAATCTTAATTTTCTGGCTCATATTGGGAAAAATGAGGCAAAAAACTGTCCTCACTGACTTTACTGGGAGCAGCCCTCCATCCCTGAGCTCGCCCATAGTGAGTTGCCAGGCCATTACGGGCTTTGCAGAGAAAGGGGTTCAGAACTTAGGACAAAACCATACCTCAGTCTAGGCTAAAATGGGATCCCCTCTTCCTTCCTTCTGTCCCCATTTCTTTTATTGTTTAAGGAAAGCCAAAGCCTCTGCAGGCTCTTCCCCTGAATTTGCTGGAAAATTGTTGCAGTAGTCCAATCTGGAGATAGACATGTGATTTGGCTGAAGACAGACATTTCCTGACACTATTAACATCGATAATAAGCTTTAACAGAGCCTTCTGGCTGTGTGTTATCTTGGCAATTGAAGTCCTTTGCCTTTAAGCTCAAACTGCTATTGCCGCCCAACCGACATCACTTTTCCTATATTTGGCTTGAAATTGAAATCGCTTCTTTTTGTGCTGGTATTTATTTCTGTCAGGCATTGGCACTCCTGACTAGAATTGAATCTGCTGACGAGCTATACAAGTGTTCTGTAAAGAAAAGGAGGTTGGCATAACTTTGTCATTTTAGGCACATGGTTGCTTTGTGGAAATGTGTTTTTAAGCACGAGGAGTATGTGTTCATTCAGGCTGTCCAAGATCAGTCCAAAATTAACAAACGGAGTGAGTCTGGTGTTTTGCAATCTGTTACCTCTTATAGGCAGATAAGTGTAGTGACAAAAGATACCGAGCGGTGTAGTATCAGCTATTTGCATGTGGGTTAGTTCCTGGAGGGACTGTAGTGATACTCTGGCCTGCTTCTCTGATGTAACCCAAGCTAAAGCCCAATAAGGAGTGGACTAAGCCATTAGAGATGACCATATTGTAGTGGTGTTCTGAGAGATCAGAGAAAGAAACATTGAAATAGGAGTAAATCAATACCACTAAAATGAGCAAGCTTAAGTTCAGCACCAGATCAGAAAGTCTGGTGGAAGAGGCTTCTTAAGGAAGCTTCAGTAAGGTTATCTGTGCCACTGCCACCCATCAGTACCGGTAGTGATCCCGCTGGTCTGATGGCCAAAGCATCACCCAGGTGGACTCACAGCTGAAGAGCCATATTTTGAGTGTATATCTTCCTTTAACAATGCTTCCCTGGTTTGTATAACTATATAATTTGCAATTTAAATGTTCTAGTCATTTGTGGAATACTTTTCTAGGACTCTTCCCCCATTCAGCAGTTTAACACCCATTTTCCAGGTTTTGGAATACGTATTTTAAGTAGAAATGTACAATATCTGTTTGTGTTCATTGTCGAAAACAGCCATGTTTTGGAGTTCTTTACTGCTGAACTGCCTGTATTTCAAATTGTACTTTCTAAGAGTCTTGTCGCAACGGATGCCCAATTTTTTTAAAACTTTTTTTTTTGGCAGAGACTGCCTCCTTTCCCACTACTTTTTTGTTCTTTTTTTTTTTTTTTTTTTTGACAAGGAAATCTACCAAAACAAGAAAAATGTTCTCCGAAAGCAGTTTTGTGTTTACCTTGTAGATTGTGGCAAAACTCAAGAAATGTTAACACCATAATCTTGTTGTTAACACTAAAAGAAAGTGCTCTGTATTCCTCTTTCTGTTGACTGCTTGCTCTGCATTTGTGTGCAGTTACACAGCTGGAGTGAGATAGGTTTTAGGATATACAGTGTGATATAAATTTGGATACAGTTTGCTTGGGGATACTGGAGGAGGAAGAAGTTGTAGATATCCAGTGAAGTTAAAATACATTTGTTTATTTAATAATTAAATAAATTATTGAGCTACTCCATTAGCACATGTGTGGACTGGGTTGGTGAAAGCTCATCTCTCTCTCTCTCTCTGCACTTTCTAGCTATATGATGCATAAAACCTTCTTTATCATCATGTCTAACATGTTACAGTGATGCCACCACCTTTGCACCACTGCTGGGACACAGGGAAAGTATTATTGGCTCTTATTAGGTCTAGTTTATACTCTGCGCCCCTTTATATTCTGTGCTCTGTGGTCCCAAAAGAAGCACCTGGCATTGCAGAGGTAAAATGTTGGTCTCCGTGTGCCCATGGCTTATCCATGACTTTCCTAACTGTCACATCTTTCCCTCTCTCTGAGCTTCAGAGAGCTTCGTACCACCTGCACCTTTCTCTCCCTGAGTCATTTTTCCGCTGCTCCTTGTCCAGACTGGAGTATCTGTACCTTTTACTTCCCGTGGAGAAGATACATCTAAATACATTTCCAGCTCTACCACCTGTTTCAAATGCTGTATCAAGGAGTTAATATTTAAAATTTGACTTTTCTTCCTAAATATTACTGTGAAATGCACTCTCTCTTGCTCTTTCTCTCTCTTATCAGCTGGCTACTAGCAAGAATTCATTTTCTTCTGTACAAAAAAAAAATCTGTTGTGTCCACAGAGCAAACCTCTCCCAGCTATCATCATGCACAGCAACTCAGTTTGCTAAGCTAGCCATAGATAAACTACATAGGATAGTCAACCTTTTAAAACAATTAGCACTGAGTTACAAACTTTTCCTTGTGTTATCAGTTAGGGTGAATACACACAAATACGGTCGCCCTTACTGTAGAGAGTACAAACTTTGTTAAGTGGCAAATAAGCCTTAGAAACAAATCTTAAGGTTTGTAACCTCAGTGGGGGAACATATTGATTGAGTAAGGAGCATAAGACTGGGAAGGCATTATTTAGTTCATAAAAAGATTCTGAAACATATTAACATAATTAGGGGTACAATGCCGGGCCAAACTTTTTTAGCTACACTAGTGCCACTACAGCAAATTCTGTTTGATTTTTACCAGAAGAGATTCTCAGTAATGTAATGCCAAGTAAATATGGAAAATACATTTTCCCCCATTTAAAAAAAAAATCATTCCAAATATTTTGATGGTGTCATGACAAAAGCAGCTGCAGTCTAAAACTTTGCATGTAAATAGTCTTAATGAGGGGAAGTGCCTTTAACAGATGGAGAGTTGCAAAATTTTTAAGAAAAAATCCTCGGCAAACTTCGTAGGCATCTGCTAAGAATTTAGCGATAGAATGGATAGATCCACCTTTTTTTTGTGAGATGGGGGGACAAGGATTACTGTCCTCTCCCTCGGCCTTGCTGTTTTCTGGTTTCTAATAAGGGGGAAGGTAGTTGTAAGCAGCAGACTCTTAGCAACAAGTTGAAACCATTACCGACTTGTTATAGCCCTCAGTAGTTGCTATGTATCTAACCTTTCTTGTTGGAAAATGAATGGCCCCATTTACATTAAAAGACGCTCTTCAAATATCAGAAAATGCAAGTTCACCTATAAAATGAGATTTGTTGGTAACAAATAAGCCAAAATGGACAAGCACAGGTTTATAGATAAAGGGATGCTGGAGAAAGATTTCTGCCACGTCTACCATGAATGCATTGGCTTCATCCTCAGGGCTCAGTGGCCTTTTGTGTTTCCAGAAGGCCTTTGAGTGTCTCCTGGAGCGAATGAACACATCGCCTGCAGTCAAGAGAAATTCTTCCAACGGAGTCTCCAGATGGTGGTGTCTGACTTCGGGAGGAGAAGTTTTTTCTCACAATGTACCACATGCTGGTTCCTAGGCAGACGTTGTTCTGTGTGATGCCAGGAAACCTGAGCCACGTTTCACCCACACTTTCCAGAACTACCTGTATGGCATCCGCAACCACATCAGTATCTGGGCTGCAGCACAAATAAGGTAAGGCGGTGCAGGCAGATGTGTGGGTTTGCACAATCCAGACCCTCAGGTCGCCTAATGCAGCGTACACAAGCCTGGGCTTTCACTGATTCTGTCTCTGTCACTAGAAATGTGTTCATTATTTCCCTTCTGAGGAATAAAGCTCTTCTCGCTTATTTCAAGTGCTTGTGCTTACCTCAGAAGGAGTTTTGAATCTCTTGATGGGATCAGAGGTTGTGAAACTCTTTTCTGAAAACTCAGACCTCACTACTCTAATTAAATCTTTCTTCCTATGTCAGCCATTTTTTTAATAGATATGGAGTCGTTAACATCCCTCTTTCTTTTTCTTTTATAATGTGAAGAAAACCCTCCAGCCTCAAATGTAAAAGTCCATTTCTTCTTAAAAAAAGGATGAAAAGATCTTCAAAAAATTTTCTTCAGTTGTGGCATAAAGAATGGTAATTTTGGATCTCTGTGGCATACTTAGATATGCTAATTATTAAATGCTTTCACATCACTGATGGCTTTGTTGTCCTTTTTCACCTACTTATTTTAGCATAACTTAGATGTCTGATGACGTCTCCATCCGGCTTCACGTAAAGGCTGGGTTCTTCTATTTAGTGCTTTACGGAGGCACTTGGGAGAGGAGCAGCCTCCTTCTCTGCCCAACTCTATGTCCTGAAATGCCGTTGGCAATTCAGGGTACCATTCATTGTGCACTCATTGGCATGTCGCTGCCCCAGAACAGCAGGATCTGCTTACTGCCAAGCAAGGGCCCTACGATAAGGAGGGCGTGCTCATCAAGGCTGGTGGTACTAAGGGAGTATAATGACTTTGCTAGGTACTGCCTATGAGCTGACCTGGAATAGCTCTTCACGTGTGACTTCATAACTGATGGACACTCACATTATTTAGTTTTGTGTATTAACTGATACCTCGGTAGAAACTCTTGTTATTCATGAAGCCAAGAATGCAAATACTAAGGTTAGGTAAAGGCTTTCTTCCATTTTGGTGTACTAGTTTGCTTGAATGAGAACTACAAGACGAGAGATTTCTTTCTCCCATAGACATAATCTGAGCTCTGGTTACTTTCACATTGGACGGATACGTAAGCATGCAAGGGGATGCGCTGCCCAGTGCAGAAAGCCAGTGTAAAGTCCTCTGTGGCACGTGGATCCTGCGAGACCCCCGCCAGGACTGGGAGCACAGGTGGAGCAGCACCAGAGGAAAGAGGTTTGGAGACAGCGTTGGTGCATGGCCCTACTCACAGAACAGCCAAGGGGCTTAGCCTGCAGGAGGCCATTGGAGTCTGTCCATGGTTGTACCACTGCGAACAAGATTGCCAAACCCTTGCCTACAGCCCCTGACGTTATAGTGTCTGTTCCGGCCCGTGAAAATCAGCAAGTCCTTCTCAGCAAGCTTTTGGCTTATATGGAAAAAATGATACACTTCATTGTAAGCTTTGCAAAAATGGTTGTAACAGTGAAACGGCACGGGTTGACTCCTGTCTTTGCCAAGGCAGTTTGATTAAGTTAGGTTGCCTTTTGCAGCTTCTAGGTTTTCTGTGTGTGCATGTGACCTAATATGCCAAAACAGTACGTCCCAACGCTGAGACGTTTCTGCCTTGTACCTCACAGCTCAGAATTTCAGCTCACTCCTAATTTGCAGAAAAATTAAAAGTGATCAGAGTGTAATTTAAAGCTATCAGTAGCTGAAATACTGTAATGACTCTTTTGTTTGCTTCTGTGCTTTGTACATTTTGCAGCATTTGTGGCAAGATTGTAATTTTTCCGTTGTGCTATTGCTTTTTGAAATCTCTCATACAGTGGTAAAGAAGTATTTTAAAACACAATAATGGTTACTGTTATAAGTGTCTACTAATTAGGGTTCAGGAGCAAGACTTGAACTTAGTAATATATTATAGTCAAACATTAAGTGAACATTAAAGACATTCAAGTTGAGATCATCCTTTTAAAGTCATAAATGCCTTTCTAGTTTCTCCTGCATATACAGAGTCATGGTACAATCTAACATCTAAGGACATGGGAGCAAAAATAGTACTTTTGTGTCCATTCCCACTCCGGTATCATTCATGTACAGCTGAGCTATGACATTAAGGCATTTATTTCAATATATTGAAAATTATTTTTGTCCTCATAGGATAATTTTAAGTGAGAAATATTTGGAGAATATGTTTAATTTGCCAGCACAGCTGATGCATTCAACAGGGCAATTCAATTGCCTCCAAGGGAACACCAAGCTTTTTCTTGCACGTAATATACAAAAGCAGTGAAATCAACTGCTAGAAATTCTTGTCAAGCATTAAAAGATGCTATGTCAAAATAAAATGAAAAATTCAAGAACAAATTCCAGCTCATATATGATTTTTCTTACATTTCTTTCTTTTATAGTACTTTGTAATCCACAAGAACTTTCCTCTCCCCTTGGCTCCATATAAGTTGGACTTCGAAATATGTATTAAATGCCAGCAAATTAGGGGTAAGTTGTATAAGTGCATATGTTTGGGAGAGGGGAGAGCAAATTCCAACACTCTGTATTATGCAGCTTGCAGTAAGCTCTTACCATAAGGTCATCTGCTGGCAGCAGGACAACACCACAGAATCCTACTTAGTCACCATTGATCACCTGGTACAATATTTGGGGGGTTTTCAGGAGGAGATCAGCTTGATGTCCCTTAGAAATGGAATTCAGGGTGCACAATCCAATGTACTAAGCGCTGATTTACCCAGATTTGAGGAAACTTCTGTGTGTGGCATTAAATCTTCTTGGAAGACAAAAGGGGTGGGGAGGAAGGAAGGTAGGGAGAGGGAGGAGGAAGTGTTGAATATTGGGAATAGTGTGAATACTTAACACTTCCCTGCTGGCCCCCTGACCTGCAGAGGTTTTTGAGACAGATTCCCCAAATCCTGCTGCTTCTGAAAGGCCACGAAGTCAGCTGTGAAGCTCCATGCTCTTCTTTGTGGACAGGTGGGCTCTTTGGGGGCAACAGCAGCTCCCACCTTTAGATTATTGGTCCATGGAGAGCTGACAGGATCTGGTTTACTGCATTTATTTCTGCTCTACAATACAAAAATATGTACAAGCAAGGTCCAGTCCTTGTTTAGCTACAACTATTTGAGATCCAAGGCAAACCCTGATCTTTCATATGGGTGAAGGGTTAGAATTTGATCCACATTATTTAAATCAATCCAAAGGAGAAGGTACTTACCGGATTTCATGTTTTGGTCCAATTATTTTTTCTTCCACAAGCCTTATGGGGAATATAGAAGAATGAAAATAGAAACAAATGTGGATTAGACAAGTCCTTGGAGTTTTATTTTCTTTCATTTTCGGATTTGCAGAGGCCAACTTCTGTTGCCGGTAATCCCTTAATATGGTTGCCTTTACTGGTCTTAAATTGATGACTCAATAC
This sequence comes from Phoenicopterus ruber ruber, assembly GCA_009819775.1. Classification (NCBI taxonomy): domain Eukaryota; kingdom Metazoa; phylum Chordata; class Aves; order Phoenicopteriformes; family Phoenicopteridae; genus Phoenicopterus; species Phoenicopterus ruber. Next base: position 90,573,959 of record CM020217.1, read on the forward strand.
TGATAGCACTCTAAGGCAGTGAAAGATCAATACACGTGGGTCTTTTTCAATGCCCTCCATTAGTTTTTGTGATTTATTTCCCTCTTAGCTAGCCTATGACTAAGCCTCTTGTATCGAGTTTATTGCATGTCTGCTTTGGCAGCTAAATAATTGAGAACTTTGCTAAAGGAAGAGAAATAAAACTTGAAAATATGTTATCTACAAGGCTTCTCTTGGTTTGAAACTCTTCTGAGCTGCTGCAAACTTCTTTGGAACAAACCATTTTACCTTGGTTAAAATATTATTGAAGTTAAAACTTTCAGCCTGCCTGTAGAAAACTTTGCTGAAGGACATTTCCAGGTCTTTTTGTGACACACTAGCAAGAATGACATGGCAAAAGCAGGTAGCTGACTGGTAATGATGATCAATGAATCACAGCTGTGAAGAGCAAGACGTTTCAGTGTGGAATATGGTGCTTGTGGTCTACTGAGTGTCTAAAATGAAATATACCTGTGGAGGGTTGGGTACCCAGGGTTTATCCCTTCTGGGTAAATAAATCATGTCACTACACTTGTTAGAACTAAATATTCCAGAGTGGAAGGGGTCAGAGTAGTAGAAACATTAGTGACAATTATAACATCTAATTAGTTTTTATTATGATTGCATGCTGAAGTGATAATAACATTTGCAATGAGAGCTGGCTCTCATTGTATTAGGCACTATGCAGAAAAATACCAGCCCACTGTTCAAAAAAAAAGTTTTTAGTTCAGTTAAACAAGTTATTTACATTAGTGTTTGCTGCTTTAAGCGGTTTAAAGTCTAAGAGCATGTTTCTTTTGAGAAAGATGATCACAACAGATCTATACCCGTGAAGAAAAATGACTGTTAAGGTACAACTTTTTTTTTCCGAAGCGTTGAGGGAGGGGGGAAGCTGGCATACAACTCTGGCTTAAAAATGTGTGAGTCTTGTACGGACCTCAGTGGGCACAGAATCAGGGCAATGATGAGCTACCTGCTAGATGAGGAGGGGTTTAGGCACTATCAGCTTCCCAAGATTAAAGGCACTGGAGCACCAGTTCCAGAGACAGAGAAAACTCATGTCCTCGTCCAAACTGGCAGCGGCTGAGTTTCTCTTCCCTTGTCCCAGTAACTGATCCCGCTATGATGTCAGTTAAACTTCTCTCCAGTTTTAACAACTTGTTTAAAAAAAAAAAAAGGCTATAAAGAGCTGTTGACACCTCAGGGATATCTCTGGAAAACTTCGTGTTTTGAAACAATTTTGCAGATGCAGTATTAGAAAGGCTTTGGCCTTCTCCACATGATTTCTGCATTTTATTTACAAGAGATGCCTGCATAGAAACATGATCGTGTTTCAGAATGTCATTTTTTTCTTCTGCTTATTTCTTACTTGAAATCCTCACTTTCCAGCTGACCTCACAACCATTATGTGCGTGACTCTCCTGTGTCACCAACTGCAGCCCTCTCTCATGTGTTTATAACACCTTCACTGAATACATTTTTGAATGTATTAGAATGCCTGTTAGACAGAGGGTTATAATTTTTATTTATCACGATATGTATATTAGCATAATGCTAGTATGGCTACAGCTGTATCAGTATGAAGTACGCCTCTGTCTGTAAAGCAATGAAATATACTGATATAATAACAGCTATAGCACCACCAAATTGTACTCTTTTAACAATATCGGTGTGGTTGATGAGACAACACTGCAAAAGAGGTTCAATTTGCTGTAAGGATGGATATTGCACAGGCTTTTTCTTCCCATGATCAAGGGAAATTTGTTCAGAGTTTTTATTTTACTACCTTTTATTTTATTACTACCTGAAAGGAGGTTGTAGAGAGATGGGGGTCGAACTCTTCTCCCTAGTAAGAGATGACAGGACAAGAGGAAATGGCCTCAAGTTGCGCCAGGGGAGGTTTAGATTGGACATTTGGAAAAATTTCTTCACGGAAAGGGTTGTCGGGCATTGGAACAGGCTGCCCAGGGAGGTGGTGGAGTCCCCATCCCTGGAGGTATTCAAAGACGTTTAGACGAGGCCCTAAGGGATATGATTTAGTGGGGACTTGGTAGTGATAGGTTAATGGTTGGACCCGATGATCTTGGAGGTCTCTTCCAACCAGAACAATTCTATGATTCTATGATTCTATGATTCTATTTCTTTTCCATGACTATAAGAAAATAGCAGTTTTTCAACAGGGAGAACATTTCCCATGTGGTACAAGCACGACCACAAGAAGACGGATCACAGGACGGACCACAGGAGAGGAGGCAGTAGTGCAGCACTGCCCTGGGGAGAAAGGACTCATCTCCTCCCCGGCACCCGGTCCTGCCCCTACCCTGGCCCCATCTCATGCCAGCTTGAGCCCTCGCGGCTGAGCAGTGAAGAGGATCAGGACACTCACTGGGCTGAGCAACAACTGCCTCTTTTGCCTCCAGCATTAATTTTCAGCCACTTTGGTTCTCTAATGCAGAGCAGGAGGAGCTGGTGGGTTGGGCTGGTGAGGACTGCTCTGGGGAGCGCCGCTAGCTCAACCTGCACCTCTAGCCATGTCCAGGGGGTCAGCTGGCAGGTCCTCGGTGAAGGAAGAAACCCTGGTTCTGTCACTGAAATTTCTGAAATTTAAGAAAATGTAGCATATTTTCTTCTGTAGTCCAGTCTGTCTTTGCAGAGGTTGCAGTCTGGTCACAGAGGCTCATAACTCACAACTGTCATTAGTAAGGGAAGAGAAGAAAATGTATAAGCAGGGTTTGTTTTTAGGAAAATTAAAAGATCAAACAGGAGGAAATATGAAATCTTCACATGAAAGTAACTTGCATGGCTTTCTAGTGGTCAGCACACATATAAGCTCTGTGTATAGGCTTCAGTATAGCAGACTGCACCACGTGAGGCATCATGTGCTTGGAGCTGTCAAAGCTTTAACAGTAATGTATTTTACCAATACTTAGAATAATGAATCCTACCCCTACTACACACACCAGGAACAAATGAAAATAATAAATGAGAATTTTATAAGCTGTTGGGTTTTTTATTGTTTGTTTGTTTGTTTTTTAAAAAGAAGATGATGCCATACCTCAAATTCTGATCTGTACCCAGCTTTCTCCCAGCTGAGGGTGAGAAAACAAGTTTGATTCTGTGAGGTTGTTTGGGTTGGTTGCTCTCTTGCAATCTTGCAGCAAGTTTTTTCCAGGAGTTATTAATCCTCAAAACTGGGTGAAGAGCAGAAAGGAAGATTTTGGTGTAGGCTCCTTTCTACTATTAAATGAATGATTGTAAAAAACAAAACAGAACAAAACACATTTTCAAGGTCTTTGTATGATCTTTACCAGATTTTATGAGTGGCAAATTGTTCACTGGAAAGGACTGCAATATTTCCTAACCTTTGGGACTGTAACCAAATACAAATAACGGGGGGTATAGTAGCTTGCAAGCATTTCTCCTGAAATAAAATAAACAATTTCTGTAATAAATGCCTTGAAAAATACTACACTTGCTTATTAGTGCCAGGGAAAATATCTCTGGTCTTCCATTTCTCTTAGCATACTAGATACAAAAGACCTATTCTCCTAATTTAAATAAATAAACAGTAGTTTACTCTTTGCAAAACCATTTATTAAAAAAAAAAAAAAGTACTGATGTACTGGTGTTTACAGTTAGAACGTCTTGTAGTAAATTAGATGTTTGTCTAGCACAGTTGTGAACAAACTTATAATTACTTATTTTATTTGTTAATTTGCATATTTAATTAAAAGTCAGTCATACTGTTGTCTTTTAATTCCTGAATTCAACAAGATTTCATGCCACAGACCTATTGCAGTCACAAATGCAGAATAATAATCCTTTTAAGAGTTTGAATGACACAAGCAGGTCAAAAGAAGCGCCTTTTTTTTTTTTTAAGACGACTTTATTTATTTTCTTGAAAGAAATTGGTTATTCACTCATCTGAAATTATTATAATGTTATTGAACACAAAATGCAGATTATTCTTGCACTGGGTGGATAAACATTTCAAGTCCTTTTTTCTGCATATAATAAGGTTTCTAGGCATATATATGACCACATACAGAAAAGCAGTCACAACAGAAAAATAAAACTCAGATTCAGTTGCTATATGTATCTTTGTTTTGAATTCTTCTACCTGTTATTCTTTTATCTGATACTACGCTCCCTCTTTCTCTTCTTCCTACATTGCTAAATCTGGGTTCATAGACTATGAGAGCTTGTCCCAGCCTCCAGTCATGATGTAGTGGTGGTGGTGGTGTTATTAGCAGAAGTGCTATTCAAAGGTACGCTGATGACAGCCTTATTAGCAGAAACCTGTGGTGCAAGTGCTCTTCCACACATTAGCATCAAATTGAGAAAGCTTTCTTTATGGACAAGCTCATGAAAAGTGTACAGTCCATTACTCATTTGCCCATTCAAGGTGAATAAAAATGCCTTTTGCATAATTTTTAATATGTCTGTGATATAGGAGACCATCTCCCTAGCAACCTCCATAGCCAGCTTCACCTTTTGTCATCCAGAGGCTAGCCTTTGGCACCTGGCTTGCTAGCTGCTCTCTTCTTGAGCCTTGTCCCTGGCTTAAGAAACCTTCTTCAGGCTTAAGATCCAGGACAAGAAGTAGCTTTTATGCCATTAGTTGCAAGGTCGCTCTCCTACTAGTCACACACAGTCTTCTAAAAGACCCAGCCTCCCAAATACAGACCCCTCAGCCCTCTCACCAAAGCAGCTACTAAGCCGTGGGCAAAATTCACCTGGAAGAGGGCTCAGCAGAAGCACACAGCCAACCCTCGGTACTCCCTCATGCTGCAGGTTTCTGAGTTACGAATCCGCCCTCCCTCCCATGGGCACACGTTGGGACCGCGGCCCAGCCGCAGAGCGTGCTGCACATCATGCCCCATTTGACCCACAGGAGGCCTTTGTGAGGGCAGTGACGACTGCCAAACCACCTCAATCATCTCACAGCACATGCATTTTCCTGGAAAAAGTGTGGTAAATGTATTTCTCTTAACAGCAACTCTTGTCAATGTTTACATTGGCAAATGGGGTTTAATGTCCATTTACATTGATGAGCAGGGTTGCATCAAGGAAAATCCTGCTTCCTACCTCTCAATGGAAACAATCCATTAGATCCCAGATAATTCTGAGCTGCTGGAGAAAGGAGAGAAGAGCACATAATGACATGAGTAAGTGTGTTAAACCTCTGTTCTGCCAGCAGTCGCTGTGTCTGAGTTCCCAAGTGAGCTCTCAAGTATACACCTTGGCTGTCTCCTAACTCCATGCTGGCATGAGACTTGAGTACACACCGGTCCCAAGTGCCCTGGTTTCCTCAGAAATTAAGCCCTGCGACAGACAGGAGCCTTATAAGTGCCCAGCTTGGCCTCAGTCTGGACAATTGGAGGCGATCTGGTCCATGGGATCTGCTATGATGCACAGCTGGAGGTTAGTTTGGGTCTTTTTTTTTCTAAAACAAAGAGGTTGAGGAAAGCTCAGTTCTCATCTGACACAAATCACTATGTCTTCACTGCTTCTGATGGGGCTCATCTGATTTAATTTAGCTGAGGATCTGGAATATGTTTAGTTGCTGCAAAAATAGTCTGCAGGATCCCTGTATGAAGACGGATACTGCATCTCTGTATCTGGTGGCAGTGTATCATAAACAAGTGGATAATCCCTAAACACCAGACACAAAAAAAAAACATTGCATGGATGGCTATTGATATAGGCAATAAATACCATGGCCTTTGACTTGGATTCCACAAAGAGTTTGTTTTACTGCCCTAGTGTGCCTTTGATGTAACTGTAAATGACATAGAAATAAGTTGTCCTTTAAGAAGCAAATAACATCACTTTAAATTCAAGAGTTTATATCATATATACATGATGGGGAAAGGCATCAGTCTTATGATACTGCTTCAGCAGTAAAATGAACCTCCACTTTTCCCTCCAGTGTGCGTGGTGTAATCTTCCCGTGTCGTCTTTTGTATCAGGATGAGCTCAGTGCATTCCAATAGCACCCAAGCATTTTCATCTAGGAAAAGTAATAGTGTTCTGGGTGGTACCTTAGTTTCAGTTTACAAATCTCTAGAAAAGCTAAAGTAATAACTAATGATCTTCTGGTTATTATTTTTAAAATAGAGTGTTTTGTGTCCATCTACAAAACACTGATAAATACCATTTCATGCTGATAAAAATCGTCCCAGTACACTCAAAACTGGTGTGTCAATAACAGAAATATTACATGAATACTTTGGCAACTTGTTGCCATATGCTCATAAGTGCTTTCAGTAGCTATTTTTTCAAGGTATTTTGTGTATAGGAGATCCCATAACCTGTCACAGATGTGAAAATATTAACAGCTTTGAGAAACTAAGAAAATCTTTTTTGGTTTGGTTTGGTTTGGTTGGTTTGGTTTTTTCCTTCACTCTGAGCAGCAGAGCACTGAGTAGAGATTTCAATGATTTTGTAAGAAATGGTTAATTTTGAGTTCAGCATCCTGATTTCTTCAAACCACATCTCCATGTTTATATAATGGTTCCTTTAAGCCATTCACTGTGTTTCATATCACAGTTTTAAATATGCCTAATTCACTTGTTGAGACTTTTAGTTCCCTATTAGAGAAAATGTGAAATTAATTGGCCAGTAAAAAAGAGAGGACTATAGCTAGAATCTACTGGAAATAATGCAAAGCAGAAAGACATAAATTAGCTGTAATTATTACAAGATTTAACTAAGATTTTTAAAAATGTGTACTAATGGGGGAAAGATCCTGCTACTGTTTAACTTACAAAGAAATCAACACTGATTGGCAGTTAAATAACAGTAACAATAATAACATTTAATCCTACCAAAAGAACATATCTATTACCACCACTCACAAATCCCTCTGAACTTATGCACCCCTCAGCCCAGGCAAGAAAAATAAATTATTTTAACCAACCTACATGTGAAGAATGTGGCAGGATATAGCCATTTGTCTCTGTATAATCACTCTATCAAATTTGTAATGATCTGTGAAATTGAAAAAGCTGTGGTTGGTGCTCAAAAAATGCTAGGAATGCTGTGCATAGCCCTCGCTGTGCATTTTTATATGAAGACCTGTGCATAGTACCCAAAAAAACCCCACGCTCAAACAACCTACAACAACATTAACAACAACAAAAAAGAATGTAAGGAGACTGATCTGTTATTTCTTGCATTTATTATAATCTCAGTCTGACTTCTCCGCCTGCTGCTATTTTAGTTTAGTTTGTGTTCCAAAAGTTCCGTTGCTTTTTTTTTCTCCCACTACCTGGATGAAATTTGAACATAAAGTTAAAATACCAAGAAAAAGCAGCTGCGTAAATTTCCCAGAATTTGCTTTGCAAAGCTGCTATTGTGGAAATATAGGCTTCTTTGCTTTTTTTTTTTTTAAACAGTGCACTAATTTTGTGCCATTTCACCATGGCAAAAAGGACAGTGTTTTTGTACTTATGATCTAAACCTTCCATATCTGTTGTGGAAAAGATCATTTACATGAAGCCAGAGAGAAAGGCTGAGGAGAAAAATAACGAAACCTCTCCACCTGGTTAGCAACACCGTTAAGTTTTGTGGAAATGAACTGGAGGGAAGGTCTTAAACTCCCGGTGAGCACGGGGGGAGCTGGCTGTTGCTCCAGCGGGTCAGTGAGACCCCGAGGGTTCCTTACACAGCTGTGGGTGAGACAATATCAAATTTTAGCACTCTGTAGAGGTATTGAGCTGCTGCAGTTATCTCACTTTGGCTGACAGGGTGGCACCTCTTGAGGATATAAAATACTACTTTTCTGGAACGGGAAGGTGAACGAAAGGGGCTAAGTCTGGTCTTTTAAGATTGACAACTGTCTTTTGCTACTTCTGATAATGGTAAAGAGCAAGGGCAGGAAGAGGATACACCTCCAAAGTGTGTGACACCCCAAAGTAGGTGACCATGGGAAGCGACACAGAGCCCTGCCCATTCCAGGGCACGATTGCGCCCGTTGGTGCTAGCAGACATCAGCGTCAAGGTCTCCGCGGGTCTAGACTCTGCTTGTTTTTTCCAAAAGAAGTTACTCTTTCAAAAGCTCTTTGTAGGAATAAACGTTCTGATGGAAACATCCCAGATTTCAGTCTTGGTGACTGGCAATAGGCAGTAAGGAAAGTGATACCATTTTTTTAGTCTGCTGTAAATTACTTTTAGAGCACTTTCCCTTCTTCTCATATAATTATGGACTCTTAACTCTTGTTCAGCAACACCAAATCTTTTCCTTTAAAGAGCAGGCTGTACTGATTGCTTGTAAACCAGTCCTTTTCTTGCCTTTCCTGCTCAGGTGAATCATGTACTTTCGGCTCTTTCATTTCTCAGTGACTCAGTATACGGCTATCAAATGATAGGTTTTTATAAAGAAGCTTTGTGACTTACAAGTTCAAAACACGAATTCTCCAAGTTCTGGTTTTTAAGGATGGCCTCGTGCTTAATTCCCTGATAATTTTCACCTCCCCCGAATTTTGTACATACCCTCCAGAAGAAGACAGTTTTGTTCTGGCATCACCTGGATTTGCTCGGGAGCCCAGAGCTGGTTGGAGGAGAGAAACTGGTTTGAGGCACAGTGATTGCCACGCTGCTACAGCCTGACAGCCGATCACCTGGGCAGCCAGCTCCAGTGGGGCGTAAAAACTTCAGGTCTTTGAGGCACAGGCTGAAGAAATCCCAAGACACCATATATTGTGAATAAACATTCTTACTACTTCATTAATAAATCCTTTATTATGATAGTAGTTTTGCCCAAGGACCAAAAAGAAGGGAAAAATGGGCAGCATACTGAAGAACTTGGAAGTGCAATTCAAACCTAGGTATCATACCCTTTTATAATAGTTATTAATACCCGGATGCTGGAATACCACAGCAGCAAAGTATTGCTCATACACAGCACTTTCTGTAGTGAGGGTACTAGTTAGCATCTCAACTTTCTGTGCAAAAAGGAGAGGGATAATTGGAGCAATAAAAAGCTATGAACCACAGTCAGGATGTTTAAATGCTTTGAAGAACATAAAGGACGTGGATGCGGTTTATGCATATCAGGCCTGTGATATCTGCATCCCGTACCGGAAAAGCTCTCTGTTAGTTTTCTGCTTGGGAATAGGGAATAGAAACCAATATAAAGACGAGAGGTGGTGTTGCAGGCGAGCCAAATTGCTAAATGAAAAGAAAGCCCACAAAGTGAATGAAGCAGAAACACTTTCCCAAGCAAGTGATTAACCTGCCTCTGAATGCTGAGCTGGCTGGAGCCTCCTGCCTCCCTCCCAGGGGCCAAATGATAGCATCTAGCAATCGGCCTAAGAGTCAATTGGTAAAGTGATAAATCGGCAACATTAGCGAGAGTCAGCAGGGAGGAAAACCCATTTTACTCTGGCGTTCTTTCTCAAACGGTAAAGAAATATAAAAGGGTTTTAAGCACCCCATGCAGCGCTGAATCAAATGTTCATTGAGCATTAAAATGACCGACTTCTTCGGTAGCGAAGCAGCGCTCACCATTTGAGTGGAAAGGTGGAGGAGCGGTGGACAGGCTGTCCCGTTTGCCAAAGGAGGGGCTCCAATTTTTATGGTGAGTGGAATTGAAACATTAAGCAACTTTGAGGACATCCAGCTTTGGATGCCATAATATTGAAGTAACAGTGAGATGGAGACACATAATGCCTTGGGTCTGAAACAGTGGAAACTTAAAGACTAGCGTAATGTGGGCCAATGCTGAGCCTGAAGAATATTTTATCTTAGGCCGAGTGAGACACACTAAGATTGGTTCGGGAGGAGATTTAAATGGAGCAAGGAGCAGAGAATCTGAAGGGTAGCATGTTAGTAGTTTAAGGTATACACTGTACTATGTCCGCATAAGATTTTGATTTTGGGTGTTGGCTAGCTTTTATAAGGCTATAAATTTCTTAATTGGCACTTTCAGTAAGTTTCATTTGCTCATAAAGGAGCGCGGTTTAGATCTGGACTTCCAGTACAATCACTTCCCTGCAGCCCCACAGCAGAGCTAGCGCCAATCTCAGAGTACGTCGGCAGGCACATTGTAAACACTATCACCTGAATCAAGGATTTTCAGACAAACAGCCCCTTCTCCCTCCTCTCTCCTGAGTCTATGGAAAATGCATTAAGTCTCTGTCTTGAGATGTGATTTGCTGCGGTGTCTGCTGACTCCTGAAAGTGATTGAATTGACTAGATTTGCTGAGCGCTACGGGGCTGCAAAGCGCTAAGGGTAATTTGACTCCATATGTTCATATTGATTATTGGAGGCACATTGATGTCCAGGGGCTACAGTTCCCATCTTCTCATAGCATGGCAACATCAGGACCCTTCTCAGTTGGACACAGAGCTGTTTTTCTGTCTGGTAACAGTGACGCGCTTTGCTTTCAGGGCAGAGGGAGGACCTGGGTGCAGCCAGTGCCAGTCCAGTGTTCCAGGTCTCTTCCGAGAGGGTGAGAGAGGATCCTGCAACAAGCACATGGCTTTCCCGCATCCCAACACAGCTCTCTTCAATCCCACACTTAAGCAGACAGTGGCCAACTGGTGAGTTTGGATCTGAGCTTGCTCTGTCACAGCACACACATAACAGATAGCTGACACCTATGTCAGTTGGGAAGAACTGCAATACTTCTAAAAACCACAGTACTGAAGTTTTCCTTCCCATGAGCTCCTCAAGGGCTGGAAGGGGGACCGGGGGGGGGGGGGGGGGGGGGGGGGGGGGGGGGGACGTAGCATGTGGCTCCTGTGCAGCCTTGCAGAGCAGAGCAATGCTGCAACGGATTTTCGGTGTTGCAGGGAAGGGGCCTCCCCGATTCAGACCCCAGTGGTGTTGTGCAGATCTCTTTCAGCCCTTGCTACCAGCTAAGTCTCCAACTGGCCCAAGTTTTCTCCTCCAACGGAAAGATCCCTATAAGTTAAGTTTTGTTTAAAATATATGTTGTAACACAACACATATGCTTTCAATTTTTATAAAAATGTATTGGCATATTTATTCTATTTTACTTGCTTCATGGCTCTCTTCAAGTCAAAGCTTTCTTTTTTCCAGAAGAAGGAAAGCTGCTCATATCATCATCTGCTTTATGCTAGAGCCGTTGACTTTTTTTTAATATATCTTGTCTCACTGTCTCTTTGTGGGTGTGTGCAAATTCATTTTCTAAGTCAGTAGTCCTGATGTGCCCTCATCTCCCTGCCTGACATTCAGCTGCTCTGCTTCTCTGAGTTTTTTGCTGCTTTCTTATTTATCGCTTTTGAATATACTGGTCTTCTTTTCCTTTTATTTTGGCCATCTTTTCAGAGAGATTGATTGTCCCAGTTTTGATTACTGGTATTCATGACTGGTCATCTTCTGGAATAAGGAGGAGAGAAATGTCATCAGACCTCTGAACTCTGTGTGTTTGCCCACACACTCTGCTGATCTCTCAAAACCTGCATTAATCCTCACAGAAAAGCCTGAGTCCAGAGCCATCTGGAGTCCTGAATATATGCCCCATGTCTCACTTTCCTAAGCCCTTTGCTCTGACCCTGTCTTTCCCTGTGCACCCCTTTGAGATAGGAAGGGTATTGGTATTACAGAAGATGGGGAGAAAAGAAGGATTAATAGATCAATGAAACCGCATTTTATTTCATTTTTTCAGACTGTGCCTGTATGTGAAATTAATTCGGGACTGCTGAGGGAAAATACGGGAGCATGTTCATCTTTGTAACTCTTCTTTAAAAAAAAAAATAAAAGAAAGAAATGAGGACATTGCAGAGGGCACATTATTTCGGTATTTGCAGGCTGTCTCATATGATGAGATATGACCATTTTAAAGCTTTTTTTTGAGAAAACTCCACACAATTCTGTATGTATTTTTAGGTGGTTACAATATGCACTCCTATGAAAGCATGAACGTGCGTCTGTTAAAGTCACTATGTACTAAGGTCTTGCTAAAAATTCAGCACCTTCGCAAAAGTACGAGGGGCTGGGGAACGAGCCTGGGGGAAACGGTACAGAGTTGCTCTCTTCAATGATTTTGGCACAGGTCACCTGGCCAAATAGTTTCCTGATTAAGATAAGCAGATGAAGAGGCTTCCTACTTTTGCAGATCATCCATCTTTTCCAAGAGGGTTGCGAGACACTATGGTTAAAATATTTTTGGATATTTTTACATTAGAGTTTTAATCGTTCCTTATTGTCATGGGCACAATGACAGAAAATCTCAACAATTTTATAAAGGTCACTGTGAACATAATTTTGCTGTCAACAGATAACCATGCAGGCTTGAACAGGGACAGAAACTACCCTTTTAAATTATACCTTGGCACAATTAATCCATAAATGAAGGCAATTGTACTGTGTTGCAATTCCTCCCTGGCAGTTTTCTTAGTTTCTTCTGGCCAGTGACAATACTTCTGCAAAAATCAAGCAAGTTCAGTGTTTGCAATGGTAAATAGTCCTACTGAAGTCAACGGGGACTAGTCAGTGCAATCACACAAAGCATGTTAACAAGCGTTAATAAAATTGAAGTCTAGGGCATTTATCAGAGTGGTTGGAGATGTATTTAGCTTATTCCTGGGGGACTGTAATGGCCATTGGAATTTTCTGGCCTTGTATTTAAAAAAGGGAGACTGCTCAGTGGAGACAATGTTTCAGAAGTAAGATCTGATTAGCAATGTAGGATTATTGAAATGATGGTGTCCTCTATACTGCACAGTGGAACATGGTGCAGAGATGCTCTGACACCACGCTAACAGCAGCTGCTGCATCCACAAGCATGTAGCACGCAAAACCAGCAGCCTGTGTCTTGCAGCTGCAAGGCTCGGTACTTCAGCAGTGCATAACCTCACGCCTCTAGTCGCTCATCCCGGTATCTCAGCAGCAAGTGCCTTGCTGACGCTGGTTGAGCGGCTGCTCAGCGTTCTTGCATTGCCAGCACTGCTGGGGCAGGTATCTGACCATGACTGACACACACGGAGAGTCTGGGCCCACAGCTCCAGAGATGCAATACTGAGAAAATCAGTGAATGTCTAAACCAGACCATTTCTACACTCCCATGGAGTCTAAGTTTGGTGACTAAGAAATACTGAGATGCTAGAAAGCTCATTCTGTACAGAAGTATCTTGGTTTTCACAGAGTTGGACGGCTGGGCTCCAAGATAATGCCTAATCCTAATACTAGAGAATAAAAGCTGTGCAGCATAGTAGTGGACCTGCTTCCTTTTAAGGTGTAGAGGAGGAGAGGACCCACCTTATATACAAACCTAGGTTTCCATTGCTTTCCCCTTCAGGAAGAAGTTCATGTTCCCATCTCCAAAAAAAAGAGCTTCAGCTGCTGGGGAGCTGGACTACAGGCTAGCCTGGATAGAAACTACTGTCTGCCCTTTCTGTTGAAAAGGTGCATGAGAGAATATAAAATCTGTTTGATCCCCAAGTGAGCAAAAGCAAGGGCATAGTTCTGAGTGGCTGGCTCACCAGGAGAGCCGCAGAGCCGACCCATGTTCTTGCTGTCAGGTCTCTGTATAGAACACATAGGATGTTGTTATGTTATGTGAACTGTGTAAGGACTTCTGAGTGTGGCGCCCAGAGCCTGGTTTGCCCTTCCCTGCCCATCTTCTCCACCATGGAGCCTGAAGGACAGGTGCAGTAGTGGGGCAGTGCCTGGGCTTGCAATAACGTCCTGTCACTGCAGAGCCAGCCCTGTGGCTACGAGTTTCTTGAGAGCTCATGAGGAACTGATCAAAATGTTGTAGCCACAAGGTTCTTCAAAGTGGCGCTGGAGGAGAGCAAGCCACCCCCGGCTCAGGTACCTAATGCACAGGGCTGCATTTCTGCAGATCTGAGGGAGGTTTGGAAGGGAATTAAGTTACGCTGCAGCCCCATGATTCCCAGACACGACCAGTTTAGCCGCATCCTTTACAACACAAGGTCCTTTCCAAGCCTCCTTCGAGCTGCCTGACTTTGCCTCTGTAGTACGCAGGGGGTTTAGGGGCTTTTCCAGAGCTACTGATTTGTCTGTGCTCATCTATTTAGGTGTCCAGGTCCCAGGCTATCTCTGACCCTTGCCATCAACAAATCAGTGGCAAGGGATATAATAAGAAAATCGGTAAATTTTGAAAAAAAACCTGTTTAGAGCTAATTGAAAAAAAGCAGTGAATTTAGGAAAAAACCCAAACCTTAAAAGAATTAAAATCTTTGCATATTGCAAACTGATCTGGACTGTCTTCTCATTAAGAGATGTCTGTTAGTAAAGTCCTATTCATAACACATTTCCCATGAAGTCTTTAGCAAATTAGTGTATTAGTGTATTAGACAGTCATGCATCAGTTTGCATCTTCCTCCTTTTTTTCTCTTCTCTGTGGTCTACCTCACACCACTAAAACCTCTGTCCCCTGAGCTCAGGAAATACAGGAGGGTTTCTAAAATGGGAATATTCTAGATGCTGGGCTGGAGTCAAGGGACAGAGACAGTCTTCGCTTGTTTAACACTTTTTTCCTACAGTAAAAAAATAAGCAATTCATGAATCATACAAATGCTGGCAAAAATAAATACACTTGATCCAATAGTGATGAGCTCATTCACTGCCATACCGACATAGGATCTTTTCAGCAGCTGCCTTCCTGCAAGCCTGGATCTGGATATCTGCAGGGATGCAAGGTTGTCTGCAAGGCATGGTGACCTTCCTTGGCGTGAGGTGTTGCGCCGGCAGAGGCTGCTGGGAAATACAGAGTCCCTTCAGCATCCCAGGAGGAGCTACTGTGCTGGGGGCACTGGAGATGGGGGTACGGCACGGGACCCTGCCCCAGGCTTGTCAGCAGGCCCCCAAAACTGCTCCTCCCAACCCCACTGAAATGTGATTGAGGGTATTGCCGTCACAGCGCTGTATAGAAGGCAGTCCTGGGGATCTGAAGGAGGCTTTGAAAACATTTAACTTAGGAACTCAAAGGGTATCTTCTATCAAAATTTGAAAGCTGGAGGGAAAATGTTCAGGCTGGTAATATTTTGGTGTTCCTGGTTGTGCTGGTTTTGGCTGGGATAGAGTTGGTTTTCTTCATAGTAGCTAGTATGGGGCTATGGTTTGGATTTTTGCTGGAAACAGTGTTGATGATACAGGGATGGTTTAGTTACTGCTGAGCAGGGCTTACAGAGAGTCGAGCCCTTTTCTGCATCTCACACCACCCACCAGCGAGGAGGCTGGGGGTGCACAAGAAGTTGGGAGGGGACACAGCCGGGACAGCTGACCTCAACTGACCAGAGGGATATTTCGTGTCATATGACGTCATGCTCAACATAGAAAGCGGGGAGGAAGAAGAAGGAAGGGGGGATGTTCAGAGTGATGGCATTTGTCTTCCCAAGTAACTGTTATGCGTGATGGAGCCCTGCTTTCCTGGAGATGGCTGAACACCTGCCTGCCTATGGGAAGCAGTGAATGAACTCCTTGTTTTGCTTTGCTTCTGCGTGCGGCTTTTGCTTTCCCTATTAAACTGTCTTTATCTCAACCCAAGAGTTTCTCTCTTTTACCCTTCTGATTCCCTCCCCCATCCCACCGGGGGGGAGTGAGCGAGCAGCTGTGTGGCGCTGAGTTGCTGGCTGGGGTTAAACCACGACACTGGTGAAGTGTGACACAGCTGCTTTTATTTGTTAACATGTATATGTTGTTTATTAATATGATATTTATTTGGACTTAAACAATAGAAAGACATTAGTTGTCCTACCATGCAACAGTGATTACTGTAATCCAGCAGCATTACAATAATCATTCAAAAAGTGACTCAGACAAATAAAAAGAAAACCCTTCCCAAGTCTTTATTGTTCCAGGAATTAATATAATCTTAATCCTCTTTTGGATGAACATGACTGGTTACAATTTTTTGATTAAATATTGTGTTTGTCTAAAACTTCAGATTTGGAATGTCAGAGGCTGTATACCAAATGGGAAGGAGACATACACTGACAGACGAATTTCAGCATACAAAAAATATTTTAGCTTTTATTTTCAAAGTAGCATTTCCAATTTTATCCGAGTGCATCCTTACAGAAGAGAAAATTGAAAGCAAAAAAAATCCAAATCAAAATATTTTATTTAACTGAAAACATTTTATTTTGGTTCCTCTGGTGAACCAAAAGTCAATTCATTCAACTTTTCTGATGAAGTTGCTTTTTTGGTACAGTTCAAAAAAGGACTGCCTGGGATATTTGGAACCTGAGGCTATGGATTCCCTATTTGCTAGAAATATCCTTACAATGTTTTCATTAAAGTAAGCCCAATTATTGCATAAGGACTGAATTAAAAGGCTTAATTATCCAAATCCTCACTGAGACAAAATACATTATCCTCAGTTGACATATGGGAAAATGAAGGCAGAAAAGTAATCTTACGAGAGGGTTGCTCAGGACAAATGAGTCAGTATTTCAGCCCAGATCAGGAAACAATGGCATTCCTGTTTTTGCTCTCATACTTTTATTCTTCAAGACTATGACATATCTCACACTGTTATACTGTCCCCCTCTTGAGGCCAAAAAGAAAGGAGTAAATTAATAGAGTAGAGAGAAACCACAACAACAGGTAGAATGATGTTTCATTAGTTTAGTCTGTGCGGAGAGAGCAAAAGCATTGCCAGAGAGCATCAGTGCTGTGCAAGGGGAGCTGACAGCGAGACATAAAGAAATGCTCTATAAAGGGAAAGCTTCAAAGTCACAAATGTTACTTTAAGCAGAATATGAAAAAAGATCAGTTTTTTTGTTTTCTTTTAGTGAAGACCCTGTTGAAAGTGGGAAAAAAAGTCTGTTAAGAGAGGAAATTATATATGCAAGAAGTTTAAATTATCAATTAGAGAGAAAAAGTAAGGGTCAGGCGAACTTATGAAAGCTCTAATGAGGCGGTGTAATTCAGTAGCATTTCAGTAAACTTATTGATTGAAATTTTCACTAAGAACCAGAGAGAAAAAAGGGAACAGCTCTCAATTTTGACCTCTCTGCATGAGTAGTTGTGTGCTTTCTGAATACTAATAAAGCACACATTGCAGTTAGTTTGATGTTGCATACTTTTTAAATGATGTTGGCCTCACACTTCTCCAAAAAAATATATGCAACATGTTTAATATGTAAACTAGCATGAAAAAAATACACATGGATGAAATTAATTAAACCAAAAAAGGAAAAATAAATTAAACTGCATTTGGGTGGACAAAAGTTTCTACTCTTTCTGACAAATCAGTATTTTAAAACCTATACAGGAATGTTAAAAAAATGTAGGCTATTTTTCAGCAGAGTATCTGTAAAGTAGATATTAATGGTGAACATGTTGGTAAAAAGCATTTGACCAGCTACTTTTCATCCTCGAAATTTTCTTGGTGTGGGATTCTTCTTGGCAGCTACCTTGAAGTGAGGTATCTCGTCTCAGGTAGCCACCCAGCTTCCTCCTGGAGCCGACGCAGAGAAATATCCCATCCAAAGAAACCCATGTCTGAACTGTGGGGAAGAAGTTACTCTCTGGAGCGTCCCTCTCTCTTCATTGCGTTAGGTGGAGCCTGGATGTTCAGCTTTTAACTTTTGGATGTCAGCAGTACTGCTCTTGAAGAATGAAGACAAACATCTTAATGTTAACATTTGGTATTTCCTCCTATAATCCCCGATTATGGGGTGATACTGGTTTTCTGTAATGATTATGAAAAAAGGTGTTTGTTTTTAGTAAGGGCAATGAATACAAAATTGAAGGTACATATGAATGTACATCAGTTTTAGTGTCTGGGGCAGTATTTTTAAAGTGATGATGTACAGAATTCCATTAGGAAGTACTTAGTCCTACAGATAACTGTGCCAGTAATTTTTTTCTCACGAGTAACCTCATCAACTTCTTGTTTGGTAATAGACTATTTGCATTACATTACAGATGTACTATGTCAATTTTCATTCTTATATGTTATTCTGAAGACAGTAGGTGCCTTCAGCCAACTCTTGGGAACTATAGCGTTGACTCAACTTTAAGAAGTCTGGATTCTGGCATGGGAATTTGGACTCCAGTTCCTCTCTTCTGATTGTCTTACATGACAACCCAAGAAAGGATTTGGATCCCTCCTGAGAGGTCAGGACTGATCCTGGTACAGTCTGTGAGTACTGGGAAGATGGCTTCAAAGGAAAGGTTGAGTTTAGGGTTAGCAGCAATGTCCAGGTGGCCGGTGAGGAGACACATAGCTGGCTCTCATTTGGGTAGGCTGCTGCCTGGAAAGGAAGTGAATCCTGGATTTGTGAGTAAAAGCATAGTATCAAATGTGACAAATTGTGGAGAGTTGGACTGGAGCAAACTCAAACATTTTGTCTTCCCTTTTTGGAATAGTCTGTATTTTGTCAGACTTCAGAGTAAGCAAGAGCTGCATGCAAGGGTTTCTATTCTATCTCAAAGCCCCCGTGGGCTCACAAACTGATTAAATATTTAACAGTTTTCCTGTCTTCTGCAAGCTAAACAATCACAGAAGAGAGAGAGATGAACGTGGCAGAGAGGAGTGTTTTCTCTCTGTTTTGTTATCCTTCCCATCCCATTGCCTTATCTGAGGCTTTGATGAATGTTTCTGACAAGAACAGGTTTGCTCCATATGGTCTCTTATATTTTCTTCTTTATCTCTGTTTCCTATCTCCAGTCCTGTATTCAAAGGAAAAAAATA
Source organism: Phoenicopterus ruber ruber (assembly GCA_009819775.1). Taxonomy (NCBI): domain Eukaryota; kingdom Metazoa; phylum Chordata; class Aves; order Phoenicopteriformes; family Phoenicopteridae; genus Phoenicopterus; species Phoenicopterus ruber. The sequence continues at coordinate 90,592,619 of CM020217.1, forward strand.
AGATTTAGGCAAGACCGTTAGCTGGCCTCTCAGTTCTTACAACAGTTTGAGTCTTCAAAAGTTCCTGTGCCTTGTGCAGAGTTGGTCCATTACCGTATGCTGGATTTCCCACAGCAGGAACAACCCTCAGAGTGGGTGTTTTATGTCATTCATGGCATAAGGAAGACAGAGGCATGAAGAAGCTCTTGGAATTTTTGTTTAGTAGAACCACTAAAACTTTCTTATTCCCTCATCCATCTGCTCTACCAGATTACAGGTCCCTATCGTCTCTTAAGATTATTTGCTGATCTTCAACCAGAGACATTTTCAGAGGCCTTATGTCCTCCCGAACACCTCCCTGCACTTGATCACTAATATGTCCTCCCGAACACCTCCCTGCACTTGATCACTAACTTCTCCTCCCCAGTTTTCCTCCTTTTCTCCTCAGATGACTGAAGCCATCCAGGGCTAGCTCCCAGGTTTGAGCCATACCTTCTGTCTCATTCCAAAGAAAACCAATTGTGCTTTTTTGATGCATCCTTGTGGTGACTTTCTCATTTTCACATCAGCTGACCATGTCAGATAGAGCCTCATACCATGGGATTCAAATTGTGACTCAAAATGTTTGAGCAAAAGTGGGCTACTAAGTTTGCAAATGAAGCTGTTTCAGCTGTCTTGTTCTTAGGTGTCCCCAGCGACAAGTTAAAATAGGTCAAACCATGGTTGCTCCTAGGAATGTATGCATGCCAATAGTTAGAAGGCGAATGACACCTTGTTTCAGTGACTAAGAAAGAGTCACTTCTGAAGAAGAATCAAACAGAGCTGAGGGATCACATGAAGAAGTTACCTACTTTTCCTCAGGAAGTCTTTTCCCACCTTCTCATATTTTATGTAGATCTTCAAGAGGCAATTTAATAAGAAAAGGAAGGGGGAAAATTCCTGCAATGCTATAGAGACTATATACAATAGTATAAACCTTTTCTTTCAGTCCTTATATCCTCTATACTTTTCACAGGATGGGATGACAATCATCATCAGTGTCAGTAATACATTGGTTTATCGAAGACAACACTAAATATTAGGTGGAATTTATACCTCTGTAAATTGTTGGATTTTTAATGCATTACCTTACTGTGAGCAAGTTCAGTTTTAAATGATCCAAAACTATCTGTGAAAATAGGACAACCTAGATTAATGTCTAGAATTTGAGGTCTGTAAATGAACATAACAACATATAAATTAATACTGCTAAACCAGGACTCTCAGGTTGCTATGCCACTGCTCTTCTGTAACTTCAGACATTTTCATATTATGTTTCTTAGAGATAGAGGTTTTCTCTCCTCTCTCTTGAAATTCTTCAATATTATCATTACATAAAATGCTAAGTGAAGCACTTTCTGTTTTATGAAAATATCAGCCACTTAAAACCAGAAAACAGAAGCTTTTTCACTACCAGTCCACCATCTTGTACAATGGTGGTCTTGTTTTAAAAGACTGTCTAATTCAATTTCTAGAATTAAATGATACAGCAAGTATACTTAAGACTTGACTCTTAACTTACGATTGTAAACTATTTGGGAACATGTAGTCAACTGTAAATACTACGTATTTGTTTTCCCTCAAGGAAGTCTTTATGCATACTAACAAATAAGCTAATTAAATTTTGATTAGAAGCAAACTGAGAAAGATACCAATTAACCAATGCAAGAGCATCCTGAATCAAACATCTTTGGCACACAACGTTGCCTGATAAAACCTACACTGAATAAGTCTGCAGGTGTTTGGTAAACAATGAATCAGATTGTAAATAGCTATAGTGTTACTTTACATTAATTAGCAAATGTAATAGTGTTGCACATTATACTTGATGTATTTTGTTTATCAAAGTTCATTTCCCTATCTCTCTTTGGGAGACCAAATTTGACAATTATGATTGTACAATTCAGATAGCATTGTGAAAAGTTTTACGTTTGGAAAACACGAAAATTATATTAGATAACAAGTAATATACTCCAATCAAGCCCAAAAGCAAGTAAGTGGAAGTTACAAGAAATCTCAGTTTTACTTGATTCCTAAGTTAGCATTCTTTTGCAACAAAAGAGCTGGCCAAATACAAATGAGAAAATAAATCCATAAGAGAAACTACAAATCTAACCTAAATTTGTGTATTAGCAAGATTTACCATAAGATAATATGGGGTAAAAGCATAGATTTATACTGATGAAACTTAGATTTCTCTCTTTAAATGTCAATATTGTATTTAAACACTGGGGTCAGTAAAGCCCAATTCTAATTGTTCAGAAGTCCAGGATGTTTTAAAAAGTCCTAAATTTTATATTGCAATATATATAGCGCAATTTTATATTGCACTATCTAAAAAAGTCAAGAGTATTTTAAATAGGAATAACTCTTTGATACTAAACTTCCAAACTGTTTTTTATTATTTTTGAGAATAAAAAGAGAGAAGAAAACCCAAAATCCAGATTTCTATTTTTTGTGATAAGGTTTGTTGGTTTTTTACTGGTTTTTTATATTAACTAATTATATTAGGCATTCCCTAATCACAGTCCAGTTCTCATAACACATCTCTCCTATATCTGGACAATTTCTGTCCTAATAATCCATGCCTTTATAATGATAGAGGAAGGGAAACATCTTAGGTAAAGTGAAATTGTTGATGGAAACAATGCATTGCCCTCCTAAAATACATTGAATGGCATAATCCAGATTGTTTTTTTATTATTTCAGAATTAGCCTATAAAAATGTTAATTATTCTAGAGGGGGGAAAAAAAGGTTAAGTTCATAAGAGTTTTCTAATTGAAAAATATTCACTTGAAGTTTTCTTAGAAAAATGTAGATTTTATTATGAAGTTAGAAATCCATTGATAGGATAAAAAAAAGTTCACGTGTGTAAAAAAGAAAAGAAAATGCCACCAGAGAACACTTTGTCAGCACACAGGTTTTACCCATGCTAAACCAACAATGCAGACCCTGTGCAGAAACCTATTCACAATTCCATTCCAATTACAGTCAAACAGATGTGCTATTGTCTCCGTTACCAACTGAAGGTCTTTCAGGATATCTGGTCTCCTTGCAAAATTTACATGTAGGATATTTAAATCACAAGTCCATTTGCCTGGATGGAGGAAGGAATTTGATAAGAAAAGGTGTAATCTAGAAGCCATTCGGTACTTCTGTAGCTGATGTATAGATATCTAGTAATGGTGGGTAGTTAAAGAATATCCTAAAGCTGTGGACCTACTTAATTATCTGATTTGAGCTACTCCTGATAGTAACAGATACTATAAAGGAAGAGAAAGTCTTTAATTGACTTCCCCATTTCTCCTTGCCTTGTGTCAGGGTTTCCTAGGGATAACCACAAGAATCACACACCTTTCACCTGGTGACAATAACTGGAAAGTATTGGTGCTGCTCACGTTTTAAATAAAGGAAAGGCAGGTTTTCAGGGTATTTTTTGTGCCACTGCTAAGGTGTTCTTAGAACCAACAGTAGAGATTTTCTGTCACCTGGGCAGTTTAATCAAGAGTTTTGTAAATATAGTGAATACCAGGGGTGAGAAAACTGAACTTTGTAGAACCGCGCAGTTTATGGCGTCTCCAATCAGGAAGTGATGGAGATGGGACACAGCAGTGCCAAAAGTTGCAGACGATTCCAGGAGGATGTCCATCCAGTTTCATAAGCTGTAGATGGGACAGGGTCACATACAAAAGCAGCAGGATCCCGACAAGTGAAAACTACCCTTTTGTTGACAGTTTGTTCACTAGGTTGCTCAGATCCTGCATGAAAATTCAGCAGTTGGCTTGTTTAGTACAGGTGTAACAACGGAGTGGTCTGGAGAGGTTAGTCATGGCCTCTTACCAAAGGAAGGGCCATGTCTCAAGGTATTTTGCTTTTTTGCCTTTTATTTCATATGTGTAGAAATTTGAAATTTCATGATAGCAAGTTTTGTCAAATGACCTGTGGTCAGCTCTGGTTTGGATAGCTGTAAAGGGGAGTCATTCATCTCGCCTGAGCAACAGAAGAATTAGCAGCAACAACAGCTTCAGAAAAATCTGTACTCACATTTTACTTCAGGGGTTTTAATTTAGAAGGGAGAATAAATGTTTATGTCATATGAAAATATGTTCAGACTGATGAAAAGAAAATAAACTATATATAATTATGATCTTATTTAAATTCTAATGATTTTACTTGACAAAGAAGATAATCATTTACATTTGGGGATAGTTTCAGACTTGGAATGCAAAAACTTGAGGTCTATATAGGTGGTAAGCAAAGAGGGAGAGCAACACTCCAGTTTTTGCTACCTTGACTCCCCGTAATTCTCCTGTGTTTTCTGCATGCTGTGTGCTCTCTAACTCAGACAAGTTAGGAAAGTTTGTGAAGTTTCCAACCATTTTTTTACTGAACAATTTGCCCAAAGGTGGCAATTATGGTGGCAGGGGTCTGGATGTGAAAATCTGACTCACCAGACTGGGACCTCTCAGTTATTTCACAAGTGCTCCGAGCAGCTGCAAACTGTTATGATTTTGTGGCTTTGTGGTGTTTGGTTACTCATGATCCAGAATCTTTTAAGCCAGTGACCTATAGAGAATTGATACCAATCTCTTGGACTGTGATGGAGACATTGTCAGTCAAGTGAGAAATTACAGTGTCCTGACGTGCAGTGGTCAGCAGAGTATGCAATGCCATGGTAGCACCATTGGACACCTCCTGCAAGTTAGTAGGTCTGTAAAACAGGAGTTGATAGCCAAATCAAGTACCCCACCAGTACCCAAACTAACAGTTCTCAGTTTCCTATGATTTTCTCTTTGTTGGAGCTCCAGCTTTCTGTTCATTTGGGAATGAGAAGGGCAAATTCCCCTTTTGCATTCATTGGCATCTAATAACATAGACGTGCTTGAAGCAGCCTTTCTTAGGCAGAACTATACAGACTTACAGGACCACCTTTTTCCCCAGCTGCCTGTTTCTATTACATTAGCAAGAACTTAATGTTTGTCAAACACATTTGGGTGTACTCTCATACACAGGCACACACACGTGCTTTGTGATTGCTTTTTCCTTTGGAAAAGAGGGAAAAAAAAAAAAAAGTAGAAATCCTGACTAGCTTTAAAAAACCCAACCCAACCAAATCAATCAAATGAGAAACAGATAGGATACAACAAGGAAGAAATCTGGTTCAGTGCCACACTCAGAGCAACAACTCTGCCACTGTACTCAACAAAAGAAACAGGCCCTGTATATTGTTATTAATTACATAATGTTTGGTGGATACACTTAGGATTTAAAACTGACATTACACAAAATGGGGTTTGGTTTTAAAATAAATATAGATACGCAGATACAAAATAAATATAAGCTTTAGCTTGGTAAATTAAACAGTATCTGGGAATATACCTGGGCACTGGAACCTGATTGTTCCCTTCTGCTCAGCTGCGAGGTCTGCCCATGCCTCCTGGCACACTACCAGCCTCTTCCCAAGCAGCTGTCGGGGCCAGCCTTACAGGTCTTTTCCATTTATTCTGCTTTTGCAGAGGAAGGGAGTTTAATAGCTTTGACGTGGATTGTTCTGTGCCCATTGATTAGAAAATGGGTCTGGAACTGTTTGATTTACTAATACAGCTATATATCATTTATATACATGCATTAAAATTTTCCATGCATGGATGGGGCTTGGTGTAGAACCTATTACCTTCATAGTAAATACAAGATCTTAGTTGCGCTGGTGCTAAAAAGGTAATCAGAATCCAGTAGGTCAATCTTCAGTTTTCCACTGATGATCTAGAGCCATGGTCAGAGAAATCTGTGGGTGAATTTGGAAAAGTCCATGGTAGGTAATACTGTAGGAAAAACAAGGCTATCGTTAGTTTTGTTCTATTTCACTCCACAGGGGTCTGCACTGCTACTGGAAAAAAAGAGTAAGGTCTTCCTGGAGAAGATTGCATGCCTTAACTACCAGAGCTGTATATGTATATGCCCTGGAAACTCACAAAACCAAGCTTGTCTACTGTGAAGACTATCAGACCACAAGGGTAGCTGCAGGCACTGCCAGAACCTGTGCTTCAAAGCACAAACCATCTGATGTGCTTGAGTTTAGCACACGGCTAGCGCCCTGCCCAGCACGCTGGGGAGGCACCTGGGAGCCTCTCTGCAAATGGGACGAAAGACAAGCAGGTAGAGACAGAGCGTGCCAGGCTTTCTGCTTCCCTTGAACCTGCTTCCAGGGTGCTGCCAAGGTCCCGAGCTACCTGCTTCATGCACAAGCATTTCAAGTCTTCGGAGAAGGTTATAATTTTTGCCTAGTTCTTTTAACTGGCCATTGTTTTAAAAAAGATTGCATGTTACTGAACAGAAAAAGAACTGTGGTCTCCAGCATAAATGAAAGGGTGTTTATAAGTATGAATTTCTCACTCTGGGCAGCTTGGAGAAGCTGTTGTCCGCATGCCAGATGGCAACCTTCTCAGGGCATTTCTCATTGTTTACTGAACTCAGTGGGAGCAAAGGGACTTCAGGACTTTATAGGATCCTATCTTTTATTTTGAAAAAGCATCCGTGTTGTGACATGGATCAGTTTTGCTGGACAAAAAGGTTGGTTATGAATATAATTGATGCCCTTAATTTGGCTAATGCTTAGTTTATTCTGGGATAATGTTTACACAAATTATAATAACTTTCCAAACATCTTGCATCTGTTGCTTACTTCCTTTGAGGATCTTCCACTTCCCCTCTGTTACAACGCATAATTGGGAACAAATCAGCAGGAAGGAAATATACTCTCTGTTTTAGCTAAAGCTATAGTGTTTGTTTAAGTTAGCGATGCGTGAGTGGTTTGCTAAAGATTATTTTTAAAGGTCACTTCCTACTTGGAAAGGAGCCTGTAATAAGGTTCTCTTCAAGTGAAGAGATCTTTTTCTTTAAAATTCTGATTCTGGGTGGTCTGGTTTAATCCCAGCTCCCACAGAAGCCAATGGGAAGGGATGCTCTATTGTCACCTGGGGACACTTCTGGCTCTTTGTGAAAACAAACAGTGTATTTCAAGGAGAGAAGGTAGGGATGGAAATATTGTGCAGTTAGTATATATAATAAGGGGTGCCTTTGCCAGTCCTGTTAGAAAAGAAGAATCTGGATCCTTTAATTGTGTACAGTCAGTAGGAATTAAATAAAAGGGGCCTATAAGAAAGATGGGGAGAAACTTTTTAGCAGGGCCTGCTGTGGTAGGACAAGGGGTAATGGTTTTAAACTAAAAGCAGGTAGATTGACTAGACATATGGAAGAAATTTTTTACAGTGAGGGTGGTGAAGCACTGGAACAGTTCCTCAGAGAGGTGGTAGATCCCCATCCCTGGAAACATTCAGGTCAGGCTGGATGGGGCTCTGGGCAACCTGATCTAGTTGAGGACGTCCCTGCTCATTGCAGGGGTTTGGGCTAGATGGCCTTTAAAGGTCCCTTCCAACCCAAACTATTCTATGATTCTATGAAATCATTGACAAAATGGATGAACTGGGAGTGGATTAGCTAACTCTAAGTATTTTTCATATTTTATGTGGAGTATAACATCAGGAGGGTTCTGGCGGGTGTTTGCATCTCACGCTCATTGTGGAAAATGTTTCTCCCTTCAGTTAGCATTTGTGTTTGTTTGGTAATGAAGGGGCCTCACAGGAATGTATAGCATATATTCAGTGCAAAGAGGAGGGAAAGACTTTCTAACATGTTTAGATTTGGGGAAAATAAAAAATCTTCTGAAGGCCATGACCAGAAATTTTCGTGTTAGTTTTTGAAAGAGTCAGAGCTGTTAGACAACCTCTAATCAAACGTAAATTCTGAGCTTCAGATCTAGTATTTAGAAGAAATATTGAGATAGTCAGGTCATAAGTCAGGGTGGGTAGATCACAGTGACTCTGAAATTGTTGCATCATATGTCTGTAGAGCAGAAAAGGATCATAAAAGATCACATAAGCTATGGTTTGGGGCCAAAAATGGCATACCAGCAGGTATTGAGCACGTGGCAGTTGGGGAGGTATTTGTGGGAGGCAAAAAATTCCAAATTGAGAGCAATCCGGGGTCTCCTACTCTCACCCAGACAGCTAATGTCAGCAGCATCTCGGCCCTATGGGAGCCACTGTCTCCTGACTTCTGCAGAGTCTGGGCAGCAACTGCTTACCTGTTCTGAAAGAGGCATTAAAATTCCATGTACAGTGATCAAAGAGAGTTAAATACCTAACACCTATGAAAGAAATGCGCATTATCCAACTCATTGGAAGGAGAAATACAGAAACTACCATTGAAGAGAAGGGAGTACTGAAATGCAGATTCCCCACGACTTGTTTTTTGGGGGGCTGGGGGTTTTTGTTTGTTTGTGGCAAACCAGGAGTCCTTTGACACATTTTCTTGATGAAAACCCAGTCACAGTACCCAGCATTTTGAGCACAATGCACAGATATACACTGGGTGGTTTAAGTTCTGTAATGTTCTTGTAAGAATTGAATTCCACAAACATCACATTATTTGCAGCAAATATTATGATATGTAGGCAAATTGTATCTTGGCATTAATGTGAATACACGTAGTAGAGAGAAAGGGATCTTGGAAAGCAAGGGTTCACCCACATAAAACAATGAGATCTAAAAGCAGAGCTTTCAGAAGATTAGTTGAGCCCAAACTGCATAAAAAATAGATCCACCATGAGACAAAAGGTTGATTTATCTAAATGATTAAATATGTGTCTGATTTCAAGTAAGCAACTTTCAAATGGAGGGATGCCCTTAAGTGTCTTACCGATCTTCCGTACTCGGGCAAGAGCATTTGGGATGGAAGAAACAGTGCCATTTCCACCCTGAGACTTGGGGGGAAAGACTGATGAATGCCTTCATCAGTTAAGTGGGCAGGACCAAAAAGTTTGTTGATTACCATCACACCTAACTCAGTAGAGATCTGGCATGAGCTGATCAGCACCAAACACTGGTCCTCTTCTGCCTTACCAAGTTTCTAGGGGTCATAATGGAGGCTTTACAGGACCGACATCTCTTTTCCCAGTTAGACATGACTTAGAAAGTCCATAGAAACATGAAATGGAAATTCAAACACTTAAAATCAAACAGTTAAAACTAGTTAGTAATTTTCAGACTGTCTCAGGAGTAGTTCCTTCTAAGGTATGAATACCTTGGGCAAACAAAGCTAGTAGCTTTGGTCATGTCATGCTCAGGGGTCAGCCAGCTCAGCCTTGTCTTTTTGTGGCCTCCCAAAGAACATCTAGACAAAATCACCAATTAACACTTCTTTCTGCTTTTTCTGACCCGTCACCCTCCCTTTCACCCCTACCGTGTAGATTTTGTAGAAGATACCATATGCTCTTCTTCAGTTTCCCTTATGGGGGCCACCACACCCATCAAGCCACCATTTCATAGAATCATAGAATCATTTAGGTTGGAAGGACCTTTAAGATCATCGAGTCTAACCGTTGATTTGACTTATGTGGCCTGCCACTGCTTCACATTATGGCAGTTCTCTGTATACCAAGTCACATGCTTTTTCTTTTACACAAGTCATTTTTTTGCTTTGCTTTATACATATATGTACTGCCTCCCTTGGGAGGCAGTCCTGAAGGGCAAAGGAGTCCAGGAAGGCTGGACATTCTTCAAAAGGGAAATCTTAAAGGCACAGGAGCAGGCCGTCCCCATGAGCCGAAATGAGCCGGTGGGGAAGAAGACCAGCCTGGCTGAGCAGAGAGATCCGGCTGGAACTTAGGAAAAAAAGAAGAGTCTACAACCTTTGGAAGAAGGGGCAGGCAACTCAGGAGGACTACAAGGATGTTGTGAGGTTATGCAGGGAGAAAATTAGAAGGGCCAAAGCCCAACTAGAATTTAGTCTGGCTACTGCCGTAAAAGACAACAAAAAGTCCTTCTACAAATACATTAACAATAAAAAGGGGCTAAGGAAAATCTCCCTCCTTTATTGGATGTGGGGGGAAGCATAGCATCAAGGGATGAGGAAAAGGCTGAGGTGCTAAATGCCTTCCTTGCCTCAGTCTTTAACAGCAAGGGAAGTTGCTCTCTGGGCGCCCAGCCCCCTGAGCAGGAAGACAGGGATGGGGAGCAGAATGAAGACCCTGTAGTCCAAGGGGAAATGGTCAGTGACCTGCTACGCCACCTGGACACACACAAGTCTATAGGGCCGGATGGGATCCACCCAAGGGTGCTGAAATAGCTGGCAGAAGTGCTCACCAAGCCACTCTCCATCATTTATTAGCAGTCCTGGCTAAACAGGGAGGTCCCATTTGTATGGAGGCTGGCAAATGTGACACCCATCTACAAGAAGGGCCAGAAGGAAGATCCGGGGAACTACAGGCCTGTCAGCCTGACCTCGGTGCCCAGGAAGGTTATGGAGCAGATCAACTTGAGTGCCATCACGCGGCACATACAGGACAACCGGGTGATTGGGCCCAGTCAGCATGGGTTTATGAAAGGCAGGTCCTGCCTGACCAACCTGATCTCCTTCTATGACATGGTGACCCGCCTAGTGGATGAGGGAAAGGCTGTTGTACCTAGACTTTAGTAAAGCCTTTGACATCGTTTCCCACAGCATCCTCCTGAAGAAACTGTGTGCTCATGGCTTGGATGGGTGTACTCTGCGCTGGGTAGGAAACTGGCTGGATGGCCGGGCCCGAAGAGTGGTGGTGAATGGAGTTAAATCCAGTCCAGATCTGGACAGGCTGGATTGATGGGCTGAGGCCAATGGTATGAGATTCAACAAGGCCAAGTGCTGGGTCCTGCACTTGGGTCACAACAACCCCAGGCAATGCTACAGGCTTGGGGGGAAGTGGCTGGAAAGCTGCCCGGCGGAAAAGACCTGGGGGTGTTGGTTGACGGCCGGCTGAATATGAGCCAGCAGTGTGCCCAGGTGGCCAAGAAGGCCAACAGCATCCTGGCCTGTATCAGAAATAGTGTGGCCAGCAGGAGTAGGGAAGTGATCGTCCCCCTGTACTTGGCCCTGGTGAGGCCACACCTCGAATACTGTGTTCAGTTTTGGGCCCTTCACTACAAGAAAGACATGGAAGTGCTGGAGCATGTCCAGAGAAGGGCAACGAGGCTGGTGAAGGGTCTAGAGCACAAGTCCTATGAGGAGCAGCTGAGGGAACTGGGGATGTTTAGTCTGGAGAAAAGGAGGCTGAGGGGAGACCTTCTCACTCTCTACAACTACCTGAAAGGAGGTTGTAGCGAGGTGGGGGTCAGTCTCTTCTCCCAAGTAACAAGAGATAGGACAAGAGGAAATGGCCTCAAGTTGCTCCAGGGGAGGTTTAGATTGGACATTCGTAAAAATTTCTTCACCAAAAGGGTTGTCGGGCATTGGAACAGGCTGCCCAGGGAGGTGGTGGAGTCCCCATCCCTGGAGGTATTCAAAAGATGTTTAGATGAGGCCCTAAGGGATATGATTTAGTGGTGGACTTGGTAGTGATAGGTTAATGGTTGGACTCGATGATCTTGGAGGTCTCTTCCAACCAGAACGATTCTATGATTCTATGATTCTACATCCTTATTTATAAAGACACACCGACATTAAAATGAGGTAGAGCAGACTGTTTTCTGTTCTCCATTGAACCAGATTTCATCAAGCAATACTTCATTTACCCTGTGCTAAATACAGCTTGGTCTGAATCTGCATTCTTTCTGGTTGATGCTTTACTATTTTTGTAGCATTTTTCAACAACTCACTGCATCAGGGATAGTAACAACTTGTAAGGACACCTCTAAATCTAAACTTGACCACACACTCATGGTCTTTGTGCTCCTTGGAGTATGCATGATTGCCTTTTGTTTGTGGTACCCTCCAATAAGACTAACTTGGAGAAGTTAGAAAAATAGCCTAGACAAGTACGTAGGTGGTTTTTGGAGTTTCTTCAGCCAGCATAAACAAATCTGTTCCTGTGCTGCTTAAGATATGGGCAACTTTTCCTGCGCCATCAAACAGACACTTTCCTCTTTTGACTTACTTTTGATAATATGATAATCCTGTGAATTGTCCTTATTGTTACAAGCATTCATATGTCTGATCCTGTGTTATACTTTTCAATCCAAAAAGAGACCTTCATATACACTGTATAATTATCCACAACACATTAAGAGTCTGGACAGGCTTTGAAAATCGAGATTGGAATGTACATAGTCTACTTTCTATGTTTTTTTACATTCCAGTCCATCAAAGACATTAGAAAGCAGGTCGGAGGCCACAAAAATTATTCTGTGTTCATATTTAACAAAATTTCCGGGGGGGGGGGGGGGGGGGTGGGGGGGGGGGGGGGGGGGATATATTTGTCAGATCTTTCCAATTCTGGCAACAAGAATGCCAATTTTGACTTCTCATAAAGATATGAAACTGCAACTGTTCAATAACTAAGGGCAAGGTATTCTAGAAAATGTTCTGACACTCATTTTTGGATGTAGAAAAACCTAGATTCAATTTTTAATTTGATGTTGAAGAGGTCAGTATCTACACTGTCTTTGGAACACCCAGGGACAATTCAGCTTTTGCAGAAATTGCCATAATACTTTAGGACTGTAAGTTGTTCTGAAGAAGACTGTTGAAAATCTATGTGTTTTTTTTTTTTAAATATCTGCATCCTAATCCATTGGATCTTATTTACATAGCAAGACTACTCAGATTGTTTGAGGAAGAGATATGTATGTTTGTTTGTTTGTAGCTGACAATTAGCTAACTTTTTGTAGCTGTGAACCTGAACATTTCAACACCTAAGCCCATTTCAGACCTGGGTCTGAATAATTTTTGAAATGGGATTCAAATTACTTGTCTGCTTCTGAACAGTACTATCTTTATTGAAGATTTGTTAATATCTAGAAAGGTTTGATTTTAACCTGAGTTTGAACTAAGGTATTTGTGCTTCCACAACTTGTGCTTGCAATAATAGTTACAGAACTTAGAGGCAGAGCTGTTGCAATAGAGAAGTCTGATGTCTGCAATGTGTCATTTACCGAAATTACTGAGGTTTTGTGCTGTGGTTTAATTCATGGATAAGACACTTGCATCAGGCCTTCTGATTTATGAAAGACAAATGAACCCACAAGCCAGACTTGCAACATCCATTGAGACTTGTTCTCAAAACCAATGTACTGAGTGTGTGAAAGATGGGCTTTATCGTACCATGTTTTTCAGTCCTCAAAAGCTCTCGTCAGTTCAGCCAATGTGTTGATTACTGCTAAGTGTACACTTTGTGTTGCTGGAAGAGCAAGTCCAAAATGGTTGAGCATGCTTAGCATGTGAATAGTTACATGCTTGGCCGACCTAAAATACTAGTTTATGCTTCGGTAATGTAACAAAGGCTTTGGAAAATTTTGCAGTAATGAAGGTATTCATAACTTTTTTGACAGAAGTAAAACATTTGATGATAGAAATATGCAATATGCATGATAAAATCTATGGCAAAATTTATGTTTTAGCTTTATGGATTTGCTGATTTATTTTCATATTGTTGATTTGTGGATTATATAGCAAAAGTGTTTATGCATCTTCCATTGACGGGGGGTAGACTTTCAAGTTCCCACATCTCTTTTGTATCTATCCTTGACCAATATAAGTCTAGACATTGTATTCTCAATTAAAATTCACAAACTTTGTGATATAAGATCACGACTGACAATTTTAATGGTGGTCATAACACTATAAAATGGAATGAAAGACATATAAAATCCTGTTCAAGTAACGTTTAGTCTGAGATAGAAGTATAGTGCTAATAAAATATCCCCAGGATGTTTAATTAAGTCTAAACCTATTGCCTTAAGAATATGTGAATTTATATGCTGGAGATGTCAGAGCACTTCACTTTAAAGACCTGGTTACATGGGTAGCATTATACAAAACATGCAGTTCTGTGAAAATATCTGGGAATCTACTGTTTTGTTAAGCAATAGAAAAACTTTTATATAAAATTCCTTGATTTCCTCACAGTGTGTTTTGAATTCTGAAAGGGAGGTGTTTCACCCAGGGATGCAGCTAAGGCCCCTGAAGGAGAGAACCTGCACAGCAAGCTCAAATACGATCATGGCAAAAGGCTTACTGACAAGCATGGAGCTGCCTTGTAATCCAAACCTGCACAGCACTTGGCACCTGCCCAAGCCTCTGCAGATCCATAATTCACTGGGTTCCCTCTTTCCTTCCCTGCCCCAGAACCTTTAATCCAGACCATTTGCAGTCATAAGAAGGAGATTATTCCTAGTCTGCGCAGTGAGAAACCATTAAATAAGCTGACAAACGACTAAAGCTGACTGTGAAAGTAGTTGTCTAAGCCTTTTCACCATTTATTACACAATGAGAAGACTTTCCTCAGTGGTTCACTGCATTTTGTAAGCAGTTATTATTCCTCCCCTACAAATCCTGTACCTAAGAAACTCTTTTCCCCAGATAGATATAATGTGTGTTCAAACAGGACAAGGCGCAATTATTAGCAAGTGAAATTTACTGTCTCCAAGTTAAAACAGTTGAAAGTTATGAAAATTATGAGCAAATGCTGTGTTAGCCAAGGTTGTTGCTTCCTTTTTTAAAGCCGTGTAATACTCAAAGATTTGACTAGATTTGGAAGACATAGTAGATAGTATGTGTGTTAGTATCCTCTCAGATTGTAAATATCTGCCTTAAAATTGTGTTATGAGAGATTTTTTTACATCTAACTCAAACTTAGCAATAGTTTAGATCAGTAAATTGTCAGATTTTTTTTTCACATGAACACCCCATTCTACAGAAAAAACAACACCACCTACTCTACTAGTTCATTCACACCTAATTTTTAGAAATCAATATAAGAGAGGTGAATGCTAGCCCTGCCAGGGGAAAATGATAGGGACCCTGACAAGGACCTGTCATTCACTGTCACTAAATCAACCCCATTAATTTTATATTTTCAGTTGGAGGAAATACTGAGCCATAATAAACAGCAAACATGCCAAGTGGTAGAGTATTTCATGTCTTACTCTGACTTTGGACCTGTGAAAAACATAATTACTGATAAAGAACCACCATTTTTTTCCCTACATCCTCAAGTCTTCCTTGCTCAAAGTGACAGGTTCCCTATTAGAAGTATAAACTCTGTGACAAAATGTGAATTTAATGAATAATGATGAGGTACCAGTTCTTATTGTTGCCCATGCTGACTGCTTTCAGGGTAATAATTTTTTATATCCTAACTTGCAAATATCTTAGTGTCTTTGCATAGAAGGCAAACCTTCAGCAAAGAGACAAAACTCTTCCCTCACTTAAATGGTCTGACAGGACCAAGAAACAATCTGTATTTGACAAAGGCTTGAGCCAAAGATCCTAGGGAGAGACAATTTTGCTAAACATTTTTGGTTACCAGATCTATTTTTTATTTGTATTAATTTAGTTATTCTTCTAATCAACACTTCTCTGCCTGCACCCCCCCACCCCCCCCCCCTTAGTCTGTCATTGTCAGGGAACATAATTCCACCCATCGTACTGTCACGCAGCGGCTGTGCAGGGCTCCTCTGTTTGCATCTGATATGAGTCAGATGTGATTAGCACAACTAGAAAGGAGCTTGACAGACGGCTGCTTCCCGAGGGGGCTTCGCACCGTGACGGAGAAGCCCACAGCCAGACTGTGCGGGGGAAAGCAGGGCATTATAAGTGATGTTATTCATCTCATGCACTTGTGGGCAAGCCAGGAATTGTCTTGGACTGGCCTTAAGATTAGATTTTTCCACCAGAATGTAGGGTATTGTGGTAATTTAATTTCCTTATATGAGTTGTGAGGATTATACAAATCTGGTTTTCTGCATTCAGTTTTTAATAAAGAAAGGGCTCTGGAGTTTGTGGGAGATTATTAGCAGCATAATAATAAAAAGACACTGACATCACCTTACCCTCCACCGGAACCTAAGTGAAGACAATCGTTAGACCTTTTTAATACCAGAGTTCAAAATACAGTATGTACGAGCTCTGCAGGGTTTGTTCAGCTGACGGCAAACATAGTCCAAGCGTGTTTGTTAGGGGGCAGAGGCAATCTGCCACGGGGGATTAGCTTGTCAGCAGCGAGCAGGCTACAGCCAAACAGTGCAACACTTCCTTTCACAGCGACCAGAAGAAAAGGATCTACAGCGAGGGCAGCTGCGGCCACGATCCGGCGGAGGTTAGTGCGTTGTGGGTCAGACTTCTCCCTGCTACATGACAGCGACTGCAGCAGGCTGCGGTGATGGGGGATTACATCTTGCTCCTCTGGCAAATCTGACTGCTGAAAATACGTTTTTCAAAGACATGCTATAAACATCCACTTTTCAGTGTCTGCTTGTCAGTATTACAGTCCCAGTTTAGGAGAAAAAGAAGGGATACATTCTTCATGTATTTCAATCCACAACAGATTTCTTCACACTCTAATCAAAGCCTGTTACTGAAGGACTTCCATTTTTTGGTACCATTTGCTTAAATTCTGGTAATTTGTATTTAAGCGGAAGTTGGAACGTTTTTTATTTTGCATTTTGCATTGCCATTGCAGTAAACACTTTGCCCACAGAGATTCAGGACTTTAGTTACTTTTCTCTTATCTCACAAACCGGACCCTACAGAAATGCATTAGGAGCGTTTCAGAGAAGAATCGAAACACAGAGGGAGCAGAGACTCTGAGCAATGTGCACTCCACAGCCTTTTCCTAAAGCTAACATACAAAAGAGTGTAGTGTTAAATCATGGACATCTCTCAGTTTGCAAGCAAACGTTTATTTCATTTTGAAAGCACACGGTGTTAGAAGAAGTAAATCTAGATTGGAAATAAATGTGGCTTTCCACCTTGAGCCTTTAAGTGAAGAGGTTTTCTAAGAGATCTGAGCTGGAGATGGCTCTATAGAGCCCAGAGATTTACAGCTTGATGAACTGAATAAGTTAAACCATATTACATCCAACCCTACAGTTTTATTTTCATAGGACAGAAGCTATACTGCAAATTATACAAGTCATCTCATAAATCATGGATTTTATGATGATTCATAAGCACTGGAAGCAGGATTAAAGTCTTCTTGATAAGTGAATTAATTCTGTACGTTGCTAGGAATTTGTGGTATAAGCTGTTTGAACCTGTCATTTTGTTGACTGTGAACTGGTATTTAAAAATCAATGTGTGTATGCAGACAGGACATCTCAAGTGAGCTTTTCATGATTATAATGGTGGCCCCTGGCTATGTTATAGTTAGGGTTAGTCAGTGTTTCCATCATGAAGTGTATTTTTTACGTGTATGTACTTTGCCACATAAATTCACTCTTAGGCAGATTAGAATGTTTCTAAAATAATAATAGTAAATTAGAATATTTTTAAATCTTAGAATTAGAAAAGGATTGTTAGGAGTGGATTTCTCAATGTAAAAGTTTTCCTGGTACTGGATAGCCTTTACTTACGAGCTACAGAATTCAAAGTTTTATCGTTTAAGATGCTTTCTCACTCTTGAATAACTGAAAAGGAGTCCAATTTGAATTGTATTTATTAAGTCCATATGGTCTAATCCATTTGGTGTTTTCAAAACAAAATATAAACACAATGAAATAATTAAATATGTACTTTTTTCCTCCATTCTGTTAAGGACTACAATCTGGCCAAAAATCTTATGGACAAATCTGATCCGTGTTTTAGCGTTACTGATACATTCCTGTTGACTTTTGTGAAGCCATATGGTAAGAACTTGCCCCTAAGGATGTGTTTACACTGCAGCCAAATGTTTAACCACAGAGTTTATAGAGTTTAAACTCTCTAGCCTGGGGAATAATCACTGTATAGTTGTGGCAGTGCAGACCTCAGCTCATGTTAATCTTAAAAACATGCATGTAGAGTTCTAGATAGCTTTGTCATAGCCAATGAAAAAATCTGTGCGACTGTCAGATGTCCTGTTCCTCACACTTGCTCTGGTTAATATAGACTGGATGGGTCTACAAGCGCTGTACCCAAAACCTTGATGGAAGTGACCTTCTAATTCTGTTAACAAACACCTCAAGACAGACTTTAAGGAATATTTTATGCAGGATATTGCTCAACTATTTCTGGACATGACTAAATCATGCAAAGTATATGATATGTGACATGACTGTTAAGAATGTATAAATCTGGGGGATGGAGAGGTTACTACTTAGTCATAATATGTTTCTCCCAAATATGAATTTAGCTTTGGTAATGAACAATTAGAAATATTAAGTCTCTCTTTTTTTTAATCATAATTTCAATAATATACTTTTGAAAATGGCTTGGAAATACTTGGGAAAAAATACTATGAGCCAATGGTTTATAATTATGATACATATAATTATAGATATAATTATAATGCCTGGAAATGGCAATGAAAACTGTTCCTATTTTGCTAGTAACTATCTAAATATACAGAAAATTACATCCTCTACTTCAAAAAGCTTATAATTCAAATCATGTCAACCTTATTCTCCATTGTCATGTATTCTGCATAGTCAAGCAATGGTTTAAAAAAGTATTGTTGTTCTGTGAAAGCACCTCATGCTCTCTTTTTGTATCCATAATGTACACAAATGTGTAGACAGTGGAACCAGGCGTTTTATATAAATACATACAGTGCTTTTGATAGCGTATCAATGAATGATGCTTGCACCATATCTTTACTCATTTTTCATTGGTAGGACCAGGACTGCTTTCTCGGCTTGTGAAGGGTCATGAGACATCTTTTTGCCCGAAACAGAGATAGCCTGAGGTTCTTTCCATTTCTGTGAGCCTCCTCTAATCATGCCTGGTTAAAGGCAAATGTTCTGCTTAGGGAGCTTGACAAGTGATTGTGAAGTGGCTCGCTGGGAATTTAGGGCAGATTGGCTTCCACTGACATCATAGGTCAATGTTGAGAGTGTTTCATGATACCAGCACGCTGATGAATTTAACACATATCAACCACTTCATATTTCATCATCCATATTTTTAATTTCATCAGCATTTCTTTAACTTTCTTAGTCGCTGCTTGACAGTTGTAAGAGTTTATCCTGTCACCTGCTACTGGTTTTATTTCCATATGGATTAAGAGATGACAGAGAAGGAAGACAAGCTCTACGCTCAAAGTTTGCAATCTGAGGTTCAGGGAGTCCCCTCTAGAAATTTATAAACTGTACAAAGATAGAGTCTTCTACACATTACAGATGATGAAGAGCTGCTTGACTCAGGGAGAGTCTTGGCAGGGCAAACACATGAAGTTTATAAAAGCAGTTGGTTTTTGGGGTTTGTTTTTTTTTTTTTTCTGACAATGTTATTTTCTTATCTGATGGGATCTCATTTCCAAATAGCTGCCAAAATTCGGGTGTGATCCAAACTGAATTCTAGCTTTGGTGGGGTCTAAATGCAGATCTAGACATTGCAACTTTTGCTCATTGCTAAAAATGTTACATATTCCTCGAACATTTCTGTGTGTCTTGGAGAGAGTTTCTTACTTCTGAAAATCAGGCCACTGATATTTGGCACACACACTTGAGAACCTGGGCCAAATTATATCATTACCAATCATTATCTAATGCATTTGGTGAGGGGAATAAGTAATGGACTGGGAAAACTTAAGCTTTCTAATTTCTTGTTCTTTTTATAGTCAATTTTCTCATCCCATGTCCTACGCTAATGTTGAGAATCAGCGCTGGCCATAGCCCACATACATTTGTGTGTGAGAATAAGCAACAATTATAGAGCAGATGGATTTATTTAGAAAACTTATCTGTGTCCTAAGGAACAAAATGAAATAAACAAATAAAACTCCTAAGACAAGAGAAAGTCTGGGGTGGGGGAAGAGATGGAGGGAGGAGAAGGAAAGAATATAAGTATTTCTTGGCTGATATGCCCATGCTGACACTTTTTTCCATAAAATGTGCCCAGCTACTTCACTATTCCGTGTATATTCAAATCAGCTCAGTATAATGCTGCGGCTTGCTAGAAATGTTATGTACCTGCCTTTTCCAATGTAAACTATGATAGGGGTGACTCTTTCCCTCAACATCTTAATGTTAATTCAACAGTAAGGCATTATTCATGGGGAAATTCCTCCTGCTCTTGGAGTCTATAATTGAACGGTATTGTTACTGAGCAATCTAGCCTTTTAATGGATATTTGTCTTGATTTCACTGAACTAGGGAAAAAGAAAGAGTTCAGATCCAAGAAGCATGTAAAGTGCACCGTGGGTGCTAAGTTAAAGAAAATGAAAATACTGCAGAAATTGCTTTCTGTAAGAGAAAAACATATAGTATTTCAAAACATATTCTCATATTAAAACAACTTGCAATTCCAAAATGCTTGTCGCTCCCTGGCCTTCTGTTATTTTATGTAATGTCTCAAAGTGATTTTTGTGTGTGTGCAACTTCCTTCATTTAAGAATGCAAGATAACTAACACAAGCTAAAAGGAGGGGAGAAGAAAAAAAAAAAAGCAGAACCTAACCTTTCTCCTGACGTTTTTGAGATCAGGATTTTGCTGAAGATTCCTTTTCCAATGTGGTACACTCAAATGAACAAGCAAAGCTTTGCAGGCACTGTCACCAGCTGCATATTCAAGCTAAAAACGGTTCATGTTGGTTGTATATGTGCTTTCTAAGATACTTGAATTACACAGAGAATGATACTTCTCTGCTACAGGGGTAAGTTTACAACAACCACTTATGCAGAAGGTAAAACATTTTTTTCCTCAGCAGCATCAAGGATACTGTATAAAAACCTGAGTTCTAATATTTAATGAAAGTAGGGAAGAATAGCTTCCGTCCATAACAGGAAAAAATTTTGATGTCCAGATATATAAATAATTGGAAAAGGAATTTAGTTAAGGCTCTGTATTGCTCTTTTTCTTTAAATATTGAAAATCCGTTTGTCCTACCTGAGCTCACTGATAACACATACTCAGATTCACACTTGGCCATATAATTTATCCTTTCACATGCTTAATTTCTGAACTGATCATCAAACGGACTTGCCCTGAAAAGCCAAAATCTGATCATTAAGGTCTCAGCAGTTTATCACAGGTTCAGATCTGTCATAAACTAGAAAACGTTGGAAATTTCTGTTACATTTCTATTGCTATTTTTACAGCTTTACCTGAACATGTTGCTGTTTCTTAGACTGAAATAAAGACTAGTTAATTCTGAAAGCTTTCAATGTCAAAATAGTCCACAATTTATCACACGATGACAGGAATACACAAAAGTGAGGAAAAAACTACTTTTTCCAGGAGGGGCTCAGAAGGCTGCCAGTTGTTGAGAGATGTTCCAGTTGTCATGTACCAAAATAGGCTATTGAAAATCCCTGCCTGACCCACAGCTGTGTGTAGCTGAAGATCAGAAAGGGGCTACCTGTGCATTAACCAGTGTTACCACCTTATACGACAGAACAAGAACTCATTATGCAGACTGAACAGGAGCACTAGGAAAAAATGTGGATTTACAACCCTGTTCTCCATTTGATTTGGTTTGGTTTTTTTTTTTTTTTTTTTTTTTTTTTTTTTTCTGGGGGAAGTTAAATCCACTACCACTTCTCGCAGTGACTTTGGACAAAATCTGCCTCAGGAAATTATCTGACAGCAACTCTGGGTTGGAACTGCTCTGGGTTAGCAGCATACTTTCTGTAATTTTATTGTCAAATTTGTGACTTTATTGGCTCGCTTTGTGGTAAGTGTTGCTCCTATTCATTTAAATGGTTTTCTTTGCAGCATTTCCTTCGAGGGCTACAGCCTGCATTGAGAGTATGGAAACTATTTCCCCAGACGGAGCCAATGAATGTTCTGAGGCCTAATAATATACGTATCCTCTTGCATTTCACAGCAGATTCCAGTAAACACTGGCCTTCATCTGAATGTTTGAGTACACCACTTTCCAGAGCTCTTGGCAAGAATGACGTGGGTGTGAGGGGAGCATATCCATATCTTGTCATTTATCTGTGCAGGAGGAATCTGTGCTGATTTTCTGAACCTCACTTGACCACTGACCACAACAGGCGGTTTTGTATTTAATTCTGCCAGAGAGCTATAGTGACGAAATACTCATTTTTCCATCTTCTTTTTTTTTCTTTTTTTTCACAAGCAGGATCCAAAATCTTCTTTAGCTGCTGACTCCTAATCTCACACTTTGTGCTTTATATTTGGGCCCACTGGCAGCAGTAGCAGTCATAGAAGAGTGACATGGTTTAGATAGCATCACACTGCAATTCTAGCTCTGGCTTGCAGACCTCCAGGTAACCCAGCACGTCCTTTCGTTATGGTATGCTGGGAGCAAACAGCTCCAGTGACCTAGGCATCAGGAATTGGACTTATTGCACTAGGTTCTTCACCAATGGAAGTGTAGAACAAAGCCTATTCTGGCCTGGACCCAGACATTCAAATGAAGCTCCTCAAAGACAGCTAAAACATAAAAAAATCTTCATTGCATAAGCAGCAACCTCTCAAGGAGGTTTTACTTAGGTGTAATACATGTAGGTGTGGCGCTTAGGGACATGGTTTAGTGGTGGACTTGGCAGTGATAGGTTAACGGTTGGACTTGATGATCTTGAAGGTGTCTTCCAACCTAAACGATTCTATGATTCTATAATACCATGCGTGCAGAGGGAAGAACGATGTGTAGTCGCCTCCAGATAAGCAGTGCTCCATGTCCATGGGCGACTGACGTGCAGCTCTCTGAAGAGAGGTCCAAAGGGAGAAATGGATCAGAGAGGATGATCTGAATGCTCACCACTGCCCTGCCCTGAGCGGGGCTTCTGGATACAGTGTGTGGTCTCACTGAGCGTGGGCTATGCACTGTTTCTGAATGTGAATATGGTGACAGAGTCCCATAGGCAGTGAAAAGCATCTCATTGTGCAGGCATCTGCCTGTGCACCTGCTTGATTATTTCCTCTGGAGGCCACTGCATACTGGTGCTGAGTCCCCATCAACCAACCAGTCACTGACTAGAGCCCCTGCTTCAAAGAAACCTGATATGGTTGGGTTGTTGCCCTGAAGATGGTCTAAGTAACTTGCTGCTGATACTCTTTAGAAGTGTGTGATTCTGCTGTTCATAGCCTCCTCAAAATTTTATGTTTCTCATGCTCAGCTTCAGCTACTCTCCCCCACCTATACATTTCTGGTCTTCTTTCTCCCTTTCCTAAATTTATTTGCACATAAATCCATTACAGAATGTCTATGTATTCCCATATGTAGACTGTGGTTGCTTACAGCACAGGAGTTTTATCTCCTGGCTCTTTTTCCTAGGCTCTGAATCCCATCACTAAATATGGATAGAGCTTTGCACTGGCTTGGCATTCTCACCTTTCATTTGTATCTTTCTTAAGGTGGGAGAAGCATCTGGAATCTTGTGCCATGATCCACATTTGTCCTTCTGGGGTATAAGAAGCCCAATACCCTTTCCTTAAATAAATTATATCCTTAACTGATGGGAAGGCTATATTCTCACTCTTATTTACTTTTATTTTCTGCATAGGGATATTTTCTGGCACGTTCTAATTCTGAAGGAAAATGTACTGTCCCAATCCCAGACATAGTTTTTTGACTTCACTGATAGAAATTTACTTAATTTAGGAGTTAGTGTTTTACTAGCATTTTTTCACCTGAGTCATTCCCTGAATATTTTTCTACAATTCGTAAAAATTTTTTATTATTCATAAAAAAATAAAGAGCCAGAATATTACATTATCAGGCTCTTAAAATCCCAGAGAATTTTCCTTGAAACATACTAAATCACATGCTAAGTACTGATAAAATATGTGTCCAAAAGAGTTTACCCTTAGATTCAAATTTTGGATTGGTCAAGTGGCCAGTTTACATTTTGCAAATCATCCTCTGTTGGTTAATAACAGAGCTATAGATTGACTTTGTCAAAACATACTATTTGTTTATCAAGGTAGAACATGGGTGGAACTGCTAACTGCTAAAACAAATTTACTATACTTTGTAAGTGAGGTATGCTATTCTATGCAAATAATAATAAAAAAAATCCCTCTCTGTTTAGAACCTGAGACTGGTTTTGCTGCTGGAAAAGTAAATAATTTCTACTTTCAGACAAGTGCCCTTGGCTTGTGCCTAAATTCTTCATTATGACAGACCCTGTAGCTTCAATGAACTTGTCAGGCTCCTTATTTTCTATATGTAGTTCGCCTTTGGCAGAGAGACAGACATGCACGTCTTCTCCCTACCTGTAGGCTTCCACACATCTTTGTGACAACTCTCTCACCTTCCGTTTTACTCTCATATGCAGTAACATTGAATGTAAGTAAGTGATGGTAAAGTATATGGTGTGTGTTAGTCAGCTTGCAGTGTAACATTGTAAAGTGATGGTTCAAGGATTAAGGATGCTATATGTTAGTAAAACAACTGAATGATAATTAATTGACTCTATTTAAATGCATAGTCTATTCCTTTGTTGTAGAGAGGAAAGTAAAAATAGCAGATGAAAGTTTGCATAAGCAGAGTTTATTTTGTTATGTCATGTTAATTTTCATAATATGATGCCATTTCTGTCATGACTCTTTTCATTATCCTACAATGAAATACTTGAGTATAATACAAAGCAATGTGTAACAATATAGTTGCACCAAAATAAATGTCTCTTCCCATTCAATTTAGATATAACTCGGTTGCCTTTAACTGTATTATCATGAGTGTAGTTCTAGCTCTTTATTTGTCTTCCTGCTCCGGGCTTCAGTGGAATGAGTTCCTGTACTTAATGGCTTTGCAGGTTTGTGATATTTGTTCAACATGTTTGCTAAGCAATGAGCACTTAGCATTTGTCATCTGGCATCTTTCATTTTCTTTCCCCAGAGCACTTTAAAAAGGCCACATTTTGTTTGGGGGGAAAAAAAAGTACCTTGGCATATTTTATGTACTTTCAGAGATACTATGCATTTAGACACACACGTGTGTGGGAAGATCTTGTAAATTTAGCCTGTTGCAACAAAAGAATAGATCTTCTCTCTTGTCTTCAGCCACCATAGTGAGTAGCAATATTATTGAATAAAATCAGAATAAAAGGTGAAAGAATCAACATCACCACTCCTGTTGTCCAACAGCCTTCAGAGCAATGTATAAAGTTTGTTTTAAAGTAATTCCTGGTACCCGCAAACTAAAAAAATGAAGTCAGTTGTGGAGTGACATCTGTTTCTGTGTATAAAATAGCCATGCCGATTAGCCATGGTTAATGGTCCAAAGTCCAGGCTTCCATGAGACATTTCATTTAGGCTGGCACACCTGGCTCTAAGCAACACTGCTCATTAATTTTATCGTGCGGAAACTGGCTTACACGTTAGAGGACTATGGACGCAGTATAATTTACTGCTTAGGAAGACATTGGAGGAAGAGGGAGCAGTTAAGTGAATGTATTTGTGACCATCTTATGTAGGAAACAGGTAAACAGACAAATGTGCCTTTTGAAGTCCATAAGAGAGTGTACTTTTGCTACAGACGGTGTTTTGTAGCTAAGTCCCTTTGTACAAATATGGGAAAAATGTTTTTCATTTTTTGTTTACATTGATTAAAAGTCAGAGTCTACCTTCATGCATTTCAGAGCGCTGTGTTCCTTGCGCACACTTGGAATGGGATGATGAGGTCACTGAGGAAAGATTTTTGTAATTCTGACTAGATCTCTATCAGCTTCAGAGTGGGAGGTACAATTCTCTTTACAAGTGTCTGTTTTCTGGGGTCCAGATGTTGTCTGTTCTTTAACCATGCACAAAGCATGGGGTCAAAGTCTTAGTCCGGGTTACTGTTAATACCACCATGGGTTTTGGCTTCTAGATCAGATTCCTGGATGAAGAATGTGTGCTTCTGATTTCGCTTCTAACTCATTGCTCTTAGTGTCCCGAGACTATCAACAAAAATGCTCAATGTATCTTTATGAATGAAGAGAGTCCTTTGCAGAAAAATCCACCACGTTGTATAGAGGACCTTCAGTTTTATAAAATAATTTACAATTTGGAAATTCAAAGAATTAGGTCTTGTTCTGTTGATCATGGGCCAAATGAACTGTCTTTTTATTTTCCTTCACTTTTCTTCCTTCATAATCTACCAAAACTGGTCATGTCCAATGCTGCTTCCTAGCCTTTTCAGACATTTTCTTTCAC
This sequence comes from Phoenicopterus ruber ruber, assembly GCA_009819775.1. NCBI lineage: Eukaryota > Metazoa > Chordata > Aves > Phoenicopteriformes > Phoenicopteridae > Phoenicopterus > Phoenicopterus ruber. The sequence goes on from CM020217.1 coordinate 90,618,695, forward strand.
CTCTCTCGCTTTCTTATTATATAAGCATTGTTCTTGTGGTTCAGATGATACTTGAAATTGATTGAAAGGAAAGATGTCCCTGCTTATTGCAGGTGAGTTGGACTAGATGACCTTTAAAGGTCCCTTCCAACCCAAACTGTTCTATGATTCTATGATTCTATGATAAGTCTGACCCCAAACTGTTAGATGTGTTTCACCAATCTCTAGGCTGCACCCTTATAATATAAGAATGATGAAAAATATTATTTCCCTAATTCATAAAAGGTTAAAAATAAATATATTAGTTTCTGGTGAACTTTACTTTGATCAGTCCTTATTGTTGAATATTTGTACTGATTCTAAGTCCAACTTGCCCTCTGCTTTGGATAAAATGTGCTGTAAATTTTAGAATTTGTGGGGAAGTCGTAGGGATTAATTGTATGGGGACTCTCTTCTCACAATGAGTTTTCCAACTTCTGCCTGAAGAGAAATATAGACCAGAGTTTCCCATGTTTCCTATGTTTCCCATGTTTCCCATGTCCAAACCTTGCTTTGGGCTCTATTTCATTCTTCTGAAGCTGCCCAAGACAAGGTTAGAGTTTTGGTTTATCGATAATCCTTTCTGTAATTCTTAGCAATTATAAGTACCCCTTGTTGACACTGAGCCTAGGAATGGCATGCAACTATGCTATATAATACATACCCTCATTTTGTTTTTAAAATCATAATTAAAATCTGTAAGATGCTTGAATATACTTTTTAATGCATGAGACAATGAAGGTATATTTCAATGTGGAAAAAATGAATGCTTCTGAAAACATCTTATTGTACAATTTAATGTCAAATCATACTTGATTGTCAGCTTTGAAATACAGACCACTTAAAATGAGACAGAATTATGTTGAGAATTAAGTATTTTACTTTTGCCATCGATACCGCGCTTTTTCCATCTGCCTCTGCTTCTATTGTGACATATGTCTCCAGTAAAGGAACAATAGTTGATTAACAAATTGTGCACAAGGTAAAAGGACTTTAATGAGAAGCCAGTGATGAAATTTATTCAGGTCCTTGGTTTTAAAAGAGAAATATTACTTGGAAAAAATGTCTCATGAGACTAAGTGTTTTACAGAATGGAGCTGAACACTGTAAAGTGAGTTTGGTCATGAACTGCTTTTCACCTCTCTCTGAAAGCTGTTCTGTGGTCAAGCAACATTTTATCTGCATATTTCATAACTAGTCTGTCTGTACTTTTCACCACTTTTTCACACTTTGATCTGATAACTCCAGGAGCAGTCTGGTTTTCTGGGGTTACTGTGTTCCAGCTGCACTTTGGCAGTGGGGAGTCAGCACTGTTCCTTGACTTATCAGCCATTTATTTTAGTTTAACCCAGCTGAAATTAGTACCAGTGAAAAGGTGTTCAGCTGATGATGCAAGTTTAGAACAAAAGTAAATAAAGTTGTTCTTAAGCAGGCAGCTGCAGGTCAGCCCCGATGCTGCTCTTGGATACATGGGGTGCAGTGTGGGCTGGCTGCACAACTGATGGGGGCCCCCATCACCTTGTCTACATCAGCCTCCTCTGGCCCAAGGAGTAAGCTTCACTGGTCTACCTATGCAGTTCCCAAGACTGGCCTCCAAAATCTCAGAGAAATTTGGGCTAAGGGGAATAAGTCTTTAAAGCAGTTAAGGTAAAATCTTGACTGCCCCGAAGTCAGCAAGTCCTTTGACTCTGACTCCACAGAAGCAGAGATTTTCCTGCACTTTTCAAACTGCTAACCAAAAACCTGACTGAACTCTGGACCTTCACCTACACCTTTCTTCTTAAGTATGTGCTTAGAGTAACTTTTACTAACAAATTGTATTATATGAAAATATTACTGTACTGGATAGGCTGTACCTGGGCATCTTCTCACTTTTAAAAAGAAAACAAATATTTTAAATTAGCTCTACTAATTCTGCAATTAACAGATATATCGAGTACATTTTGAAAAGGTGTTGTTTTACAAGGGGTTTGTCAGATATTGAGAGTACAATACTTGATGTAAACATAAACAGGGACAAACAAAAAGACACTTATTTAACTTTAGTTTTACAGGTTGAGATATTCTATATCCCCCAATATCCCATAAAGTGCAACACAAACCATCTCCACTAGTTTGAGTTTGTACAAACACTGACTAGTTTTCATGCATACACACAAAACTTCATGGATCTAGCTATAATATTCTATTCTATACTAATTCATTTTGATTTGGTTTAGATGATTAAAATCCCACACATAAAATATAAATCCTCCATGAACAATCACATAAAAATCTCACTTTCTTCAGTTTGTTTAAAATTATTCACAGGGGTTAGACCACTGAACAACTGCAGTTTTCTATGTTGCTGATAATGTTCTTCTACTTTGGCTGAGAAAAGTGGAGTCCTTCAAGCTCTCATTTCCTTAAGTATTTCCATGAGACCATTTCATCTGAAATGCACAAAAGTAGCACAAAATCCTGCTCACATACAACCTGCGAAAACATTCAGAGTAGTCAATATTTGTTTTATGGTTTGCAGCATGGAAAATTAATAGAATAATCTGTTTTGTGTATTCCCTTATCCTTGAGCATCACAGTACATAGTATCTGTTGAACGTATTGAATCATGAGAAAGTCTGAAATATCATTAGCAGTGAAACCCTGCTAGTGTTAATATGAGGTGCATGCTTTAGGGAGTTCATATGCTTTTCAGTGGTATTTTGGCCACCTTGGGTATGCTGCATGTTAGCTAGCTTGCCCAAAACTGAATTTCTTGCAATCACTCTTTAGTACTCCATAGTACCTACAAGCTCTTTAGCTGTTTGTGATGACTTCTGCTACACAAACTCTCTATATAATGAAATACAGACTTAACATTTGGGAATCGCTGTATGTGATACAATTAGAACAATATGAACGTTCAAGGCAAATGAGGATAGGGTCACTGAAACATAAGCTATGTTTCTTTAAAAAGTTGTAAACTCTGTTAACATATATGTTTTTCCCTAAATCATGGCATTTAGAGTTATAAATATTTGCCATAGAATAAGAACATTGTTATGGTTTAACCCCAGCCAGCAACTAAGCACCACGCAGCCACTCACTCACTTGCCCCCTGCAGCGGGATGGGGGAGAGAGTGGGAAGCGTAAAAGAGCAAGAACTCATGGGTTGAGATAAAGACAGTTTAGTAGGTAAAGCAAAAGCTGCACACACAAGCAAAGCAAAACAAGGAATTCATTCACTATTTCCCATTGGCAGTTAGGTGTTCAGCTGTCTCCAGGAAAGCAGGGCTCCATCACGAGTAACAGTTACTTGGGAAGACAAATGCCATCACTCTGAATGTCCCCCCCTTTCTTCTTCTTCTCCCAGCTTTATATGCTGAGCATGACGTCATATGTCATGGAATATTCCTTTGGTCAGTTGGGGTCAGCTGCCCCTCCCAAGATCTTGCCTGCTGGCCTTTAGGGGTGAGGAGGGATGTTGGAGAGACAGCCTTGATGCTGCGTGAGCAGTGCTCAGCATTAGCCAAAACACTGGTGTGTTATCAACATCGTTCTAGCCACCAATACAAAGCACAGCACTATGAGGGCTGCTACGGGGAAAATTAACTGCATCCTAGCCAGACCCAATACACTGGTGTGTTTGTCATATTCATCAGATGGCACAATGTTCAAGAATTTAGTTTGTTACCTATCACTTTTCAAAGAAGAAGTTAAGAAAGAGGAGTGGATAGGTTTCATGATAAAGATTTTCCACTTCTTTTTTATATGTGCTCCATGAAAAATGTTTGCCATGTCAAAACTCTTCAGCACAAAATTTACAATAAATAATAATTCACCAGCCCACTGCAATTGCCAATACAGAATTACAGAATCACAGAATGGTAGGGGTTGGAAGGGACCTCTGGAAATCTAGTCAAACCCCCCTGCTAGAGCAGGTTCACCTAGAACAGGTTGCAGAGGACTGTGTCCAGGTGGGTTTTGAATATCTCCAGAGAAGGAGACTCCACAACCTCCCTGGGCAGCCTGTGCCAGGGCTCTGTCACACTCACAGTAAAGAAGTTTTTCCTCATATTCAGAAGGAACTTCCTGTGTTCCAGTTTGTGCCTGTTGCCCCTTGTCCTGTCGCTGGGCACCACTGAAAAGAGTCTGGCCCCATCCTCTTGACATCCACCCTTGAGATATTGATAAGCATTGATGAGATCCCCTCTCAGTTTTCTGTTCCTCAGGCTAAACAGCCCCAGCTCCCTCAGCCTTTCCCCGTACGAGAGATGCTCCAGTCCCCTCATCATCTTTGTAGCTCTCTAGTAGTTCCTCGTCTTTCTTGAACTGAGGAGCCCAGAACTGGACACAGTACTCTGGATGGGGTCTCACTAGGGCAGAGTAGAGAGGAAGGATAACCTCCCTTGACCTGCTGGCCACACTCTTCTTAATGCACCCCAAGATGCCGTTGGCCTTCCTGGCCACAAGGGCCATTGCTGGCTCGTGGATAGTTTGTCATCTACCAGGACTCCCTGGTCCTTCTCTGCAGAGCTGCTTTCTAGGAGGTCAACCCCTAACCTTACCAGTGCATGGGGTTATTCCTCCCCAGGTGCAGGACCCTGCACTTGTCCATGTTGAACCTCTTGATGTTCCTCTCCACCCAGCACTCTAGCCTGTCCAGGTCTTGCTGAATGGTGGCACAGCCTTCTGGTGTATCAGCCAGTCCTCCCAGTTTTGTATCATCAGCAAATTGCTGAGGGTACACTCTGTCCCTTTATCCAGGTCATTGATGAATGAGTTGAACAAGACTGGCCCCAGTACTGACCCCTGGCGGACACCACTAACTACAGGCCTCCACCTAGACTCTGCACTGCTGATCACCAGCCTCTGAGCTCTGCCATCCAGCCAGTTCTCAATCCACCTCACCGTCCACTCGTCTAACCCACACTTCCTAAGCTTACCTATGAGGATGTTATGGGAGACAGTGTCAAAAGCCTTGCTGAAGTCAAGGTAGACAACATCAACTGATCTCCCCTCATCCACCCAGCCAGTCACGCCATCACAGAAGGCCATCAGATTGGCCAAACATGATTTTCCCTTGGTGAATCTATGTTGACTACTCGTGATCCTGATACCTTTTCCAAGAAAATAATATGGAATGATTGCATATCCTCCTCATCAAATAACTCTTCTTAGTGTTCTGCTTTTCAAAAACAAGCAACAAAATTTCACTTTTCAGGGCCCTTTTAATATATCTCTGAAGTTTAATTGCTGAGATCAGGGAATCACCCTTCTGCCTTTTGACTTCTGCTGCAACAAAAGTCATTGTAGTCTATTCTACTTCAGTTGCAATGTACTAAGCTTTGCAGTTTTTTCACTGCAGTCTTTCATATGTTGCAAGGTATGGTAGGCTTCCTAATGCTGGGAATTCCCATTTTATCTTTTCTGTCAAAAAAAAAAAAATGTTATCAGAGACAGACCTACAATAAAACTGGTGAGACTCTGAAGTTATATCTCACACATCTGCATTTTTGTCTCTGTCCCTTTAGAAGAAGCAGGCAGGAACTGAAGACTCAAGACTAAAGAGTAAAGACTAGATATTAAAAAAAAAAAAACAGAGTACCACATCTTCCTAAAGTCATAAAGAAAAATATTTATTGAAGAAACTGAAGAACAAACTTAGGACAACACTTGCTATATTTTTCAATCCTAATTGAACTCAGCTTTGAAGTTTTTCTGGTGGTTTTGCACATGGGAAGAAATATATTTATCTGACGTTTTGGCTGGGATAGAGTTAATTTTCTTCCTAGTATACTGCTGTGATTTGGATTTAGTATGAGAATAATGTTGACAACACACTGATGTTTTAGTTGCTAAGTAGTTGTAGTGCTTATACTAAGTTAAGGACTTTTCAGCTTCCCATACTCTGCCAGCAGGGAGGTGCACAAGAAGCTGGGAGGGGGGACAGCCAGGACAGCCGACCCAAACTGGCCAAGGGGATATTCCATACCATATGATGTCACGCTCAGTATATAAAACTGGAGTTGGCCAGGAGTTGGGAACCACTGCTCGGGGGAGGGCTATTGATCACCAGGTGGTGAGCAATTGTTGCATTGTGCATCACTTGTTTTTGTATATTCCTTTATCAGTAATATTATTATTATTATTATTATTATTATTATTATTATTATTATTATTTCCTCTTCCTTTGCTGTCCTATTAAACTGTTTTTATCTCAACCCATGAGGGAGGTTTTTTTTCCAATTCCCTCCCCCATCCCACCTAGTGGGAGGGAGGCGAGTGAGTGGCTGCATGGTGCGTAATTGCTGGCAGGGGCTAAACCATGACACGTAGACATAAAGATTCTAGCTTTTTCTGAGCAACAAAATGAGCATTTCTACTTTAGCACTAAAAAAAAAAATCACTCATGAGAATATTCTACCAACACAGAATTACAGTTAGATTAAAACAAGAGGAGAATATTACTCAGAAAGCAACAACATAAAAGTTTTAATATTTGCCAAATTCAATTTCCCCCCTCCCCAATTTATCATAAAAATATCAAGAAGTCAAGCCAGATGTTTTGGATAGCTTGATAGGCTTCCTAGTATTGTTCTCTGTAACCCTAAGGCAGGCGGGAGTTCAGTCCCTGAACAAGATGTTGTGATGCTCTGGCTAGCAGAGGTCTGAACGTCTCCACCTGGTTGATTCCTGTGGCTCGTTAAAAACTGTTACTGCTCAATTCCTACAAGGGTTCCAGCCAGATGCAACCCATCCCATCCTTGTTGCTGGGATTTGAACTCAAATAGCTCTGAAAAATAATACTAAGTGCCCATCCCCCTTGCTAGGCATCTGTTAAAATGTTCCCAGGTATATAAGGTGTTGTAATGTTTTAGTGTTTGTGTAGACACTCTAGAAAGGAGAAGTTTGGACTCTTACACTCAATAATGCTGGACTTACATATTGTGAATGCAAAGATTATAAGAGAAAACAGCAGCTGTGTCTTTTCCATGAAGTATGGAGGGAAGTGATAAGGTAGGTAATGAAATTAATCAATCCTCTGGTAGTAATAGATGATCATTCAAAATAGCATTTAAAGTATGCAAGTTATTGCCACTATGCCTCCATCTGTGTCAGATATGGTAAGCACAGCAGTTATTTTACTAAAAAGAGAAAAACAAAAAACTATTTAGAGGCGGAGAGACATCTGGTTTGATTCCTCTGTCGTCGGTACGTACGATGCTGAAATGCAATGCTGCTGACTGAATGGTCTTCCTTTTGCACTAAAGTAGAAGTATAGGAAGAATATGGCCCAGATAACTCATCATTTTTGCTTGTTGGTTCTCCCCTTTGGACCAGTTATAAACAAATTCTTACATACCTGTCATCCTCTTTATAACCTTCATATTGGAACGAAAATATACAAAGCAGAAATGCAGCAAAGCATCAACTCTAGGAAAAGAAAGGTAAGGGAATGTTTGGTTATTTTTTAGTAGCCTCGAATCGGTTCTTTTCTCTGATCCCTGAAACACTTTCTACATCATTGGTGCAGTAGGATTTGAGCCATTTCTTTTCAAAATGGCTTTAAATTTAATATGCTGGGGAAATGACATCGTGTGCCAATTTAAGTAGGACTGGGTGGGTTTAAGATCCTGGGAACGTGTCTGTTGTTTTGAGCACGTTAGAGCTTACCTTGTTAATGCTTGTTAAAACTGGAGCTGATGTCAATTCTGCAAATAATTACAAGCCTGACAAAACAAGTTAGTAGTCTCTGAAAGGATTCCAAAATGAGACATCAAGGGAAGGATCCTATTTACAAAGACGGTAGAGAGAAGCTTCTTTATCATAAACGATGAGTGTGTGTGGATAGTCGTTCCGATCTCATTCAGCGGTCAGTAAATTTGTCGCTCTTTGTATCGTTTTTCTTTATTCACACATTGCTATCTGTATATCTGTAAGGGGGTGGGAGGTGCCTATAGGTTTCTTGCTATTTCCTTCAAACCTGTCAAGCTTATTCCCCTAAGGAGCTATGCAGAGGGCTTAATCCTTTCAGTTCATATCTCATTACTTGATTTGTGAGTTTTGTGCCACTTGTTCAAGATAAATTTTCCTAAGTTTCAGATGATGGGATTGCTTAATTTTTTTGATGTGTAATGCATTGCGACCAAGGTCTAACTTCTTCTATTGATACTAGTTGATACTCAGGACTACTAGGATGTCTCAGAAATCCTTGTGGACGTACCCAGATGACACATACTGGTTTTACCTAGTCCAAGACTCTTTGATATCTTTGGAAATTTCTCTCTTCGCAGCCCACCGTCTCTAAAGTCAGGTATTAGGCTAGAATACACTATTTCGATGTACTGATGATGTAAAGTGTTAATTAACTACATCTCCCATGTTGATAAAAACTACCTGCCCAACACAGATCAGAGGCACGTAGAAAGGCCATGTCACAGAATCACAGAATCACAGAATGGCTGAGGTTGGCAGGAACCTCCAGAGGTCATCTTGTCCAACGCCCCCTGCTCAAGCGGCACCACCTAGAGCCAGTTGCCCAGGACTACATCCAGATGGCTTTTGAATATCTCCAAGGATGGAAATGCCACAACCTCCCTGGGCAACCTGTATCAGTGCTTGGTCACCCTCGCAGGAAAAAAGTGTTTCCTGATGTTCAGACAGAACCATCTGAGTTTTGGTTTGTGACCATTATGTCCCGCAGAGTAGTTCAATGTGGAGACTCAGAGCTTCTCTAGGTCATTTCTAAGGTTTCTTTTTAGCAGATTGTTCTTATCCCCTAGCCCAGAGTAAAGCCAGTGAAAGGTGTCAGGAAGAGGGGGGAGGGATTCTGGGGAAAAGTTATCAAGGGTAGCTTTAACTCTTCAAGGTGGAGAATTTCCATACCTCTTTTCAACTTGCAGTGAGGAAAATCAGAAATATGTTTATTTGTGGAGGGTTGTGCCACATGTGCAGTATCTCATATGAAACACTATTGCATAGAATCATAGAATCATAGAATAGTTTGGGTTGGAAGGGACCTTTAAAGGTCATCTAGTCCAACCCCCCTGCAATGAGCAGGGACATCTTCAACTAGATCAGATTGCTCAGGGCCCCATCCAGCCTGACCTGGAATGTTGCCAGGGATGGGGCTTCTACCACCTCTCTGGGCAACCCGTTCCAGTGCTTCACCACCCGCATTGTAAAAAATTTCTTCCTTATATCTAGTCTAAATCGACCCTCTTTTAGTTTAAAACCATTACCCCTTGTCCTATCTCAACAGGCCCTGCTAAAATGTTGTCCCCATCTTTCTTATAGGCCCCTTTTAAGTATTGAAAGGCTGCAATAAGGTCTCCCTGGAGCCTTCTCTTCTCCAGGCTGAACAAGCCCAACTCTCTCAGCCTGTCTTCAGAGGAGAGGTGCTCCAGCCCTCTGATCATTTTTGTGGCCCTCCTCTGGACTCGCTCCAGCAGGTCCATGTCTTTCTTGTGCTGAGGGCTCCAGAGCTGGACACGGTACTCCAGGTGGGGTCTCGCCAGAGCGGAGTAGAGGGGCAGAATCCCCTCCCTCGACCTGCTGGCCACCCTTCTTTTGATGCAGCCCAGGATACGGTTGGCCTTCTGGGCTGCGAGTGCACATTGCTAGCTCATGTCCAGCTTTTCATCCACCAGTATCCCCAAGTCCTTCTCCACAGGACTGTTCTTAATCCCTTCATCCCCCAGCCTGTATTGATACCGGGGGTTGCTCCCACCCAGGTGCAGGACCTTGCATTTGTCCTTGTTGAACCTCATGAGGTTCACATGGGCCCACCTCTCGAGCTTGTCCAGGTCCCTCTGGATGGCATCCCATCCCTCAGGCATGTCCACCACACCACTCAGCTTGGTGTCGTCCACAAACTTGCTGAGGGTGCACTCTATCCCACTGTCAATGTCATTGATGAAGATCTTAAACAATACTGGTCCCAATACAGACCCCTGAGGGACACCACTTGTCACTGATCTCCATCTGGACATTGAGCCATTAACCACTACCCTCTGGATACGACCATTCAACCAATTCCTCATCCACCAGATAGTCTGTATCTCTCCAGTTTAGAGAGAATGGTGTTGTGGGGGACTGTGTCAAAGACTTTACAGAAGCCCAGAGAGATGACATCCGTAGCTCTTCCCTTGTCCACTGATGTAGTCACTCCATCATAGAAGGCCACTAGGTTGGACAGGCAGGACTTGCCCTTGGTGAAGCCATGCTGGCTGTCTAATCACCTCCCTGTCCTCCATGTGCCTCAGCATCTTTTCTAGGAGGATCTGTTCCATGATCTTCCCAGGCACAGGGGTGAGGCTGACAGGTCGGTCGTTCCCAGGGTCCTCCTTCCTGCCCTTTTTAAAAATGGGTGCAATGTTTCCCTTTTTCCAGTCCCCAGGGACTTCACCTGACTGCCGTGACTTTTCAAATATCATGGAGAGTGGCTTGGCAACTACATCAGTCAGTTCCCTCAGGACTCTGGGATGCATCTCATCAGGTCCCATAGACTTATGTATGTTGAGGTTCCTCAGGTGGTCACGAACCTGATCTTCTCTTACAGTGGGAGGGACTTTGCTCCCCCAGTCCCTGTCTTGTGGTCCATCCACTCGAGAGGTGTGGGAAAAGAGGTTGCCAGTGAAGACTGAGGCAAAAAAGTCATTGAGTACCTCAGCCTTCTCCTCGTCCATTGATACCAGTTTGCCACTCCTGCTCATCTGGGGGGGTACACTTTCTTTGATCTTCCTTTTCTGGCTGACATACCCATAGAAGCTCTTGTTATTCTTTGCATCCCTTATTTCCAGATAGGTTGCCTGATACTTAAACAATTAAACAAGTGGTCACTGGATGTGTGCTATAAAGTTGATCTGCATAACGTATCTATGGTATCTAGAATGTACTGGACTCACTGCTCACTAGTTCACTGACTTTGTATCTGACATGCCCATAACTTTCACCAGGATTTCCAAGAAAGTAATCCAGAAGTCTTAGGTAGGAGCCCTATTTCCCATAGGTGGCAGGCATACATCCAGCATGTGATGACAGCTATGAATCATGAGCTGCTGTGCAGCAACTCTCTGCTCCAGTAAACCAGGATGCTGATGCTATGCTAAATGTACCTCATCCTTTCAGACAGCTGAAACTCTAAAAATGGCAAGGACACCCACAAACACCAAGGACAAAAAATATTTGGCTGCTGCAATCTGGGTTGTTTTACAGAACAACAGCAAACTGCATTGTTACGGTTGGTGTTTCATGGGCCACCTCTGAGAACCAGTGCTGCCGCAATCATCCGTGATTTCTAGTGCCAACCAAAATATTCCTTATAGTGGAGGACAGAGCTGGACAAATTAATTTGGAGGTTGCATGCTACCAGCATAAAAACAATGTGTCGGTTAATAAAGTAAGAATGGCAGTTTCACAGGAAGTGTAGTAAATTTGTGCAAATTACTATGTTTTTGTTAATTGATCCTCTTACCTTTTGACATTGCAAATAAAATTAACAAAATGGATCACGGCAAACAGTACAAATCCAAACTGTGGGTCAGCTTTATCCATAAGTAAAAAGAATTACATTTTACATGATATAGTACCTGACATCATAGCCAAAATAGAAGTAATTCCTCTTGCATCTAGTCATTCATTTCCTACTGATAGTATTTGCCAGCATTATTTAGTTTACGTTCCTTTCTCACATGCATCACAGCAATTTCTGCATTCAGAAAAAGATGTCAGCCCTGTGAACTATTTAATAATACATATATTTATGCAGATATATATGTGTTTTGAGATTGTACCCCATGTGTGCAATTTTCAGATATGGCTGTAACCTTTAAGGAAATCTGGGTATCTCTTACCATTTTCAAATCACTTCTTCCATTAACATTCTTCTGCACAGCAGATGCTCAAAGGCAATTATTCAAGAAGAGCAAGTAAAAAAGTGTCTTGCTTGCTGTAAGTCATGCTATAGTGCTCTGACCCTGGCATGCACTGCAGCACAATGTGATCTGTCTGCATCCTGAAGGTATAACAGAAAAAAGCCCAAACAGAAAATGGTAAGCCAAGTGTAATGATGAATTGTGATTATAGGAATCCCTCTGATTCATGTCTTCAGACCCACATAAAGCCCCAGGAAAAGTCATTCAAAGTCCATTTTGTCTCCACAGTTTTGCGGATTCATTTTTGTCAACAAAATTTACATTGAGAGAAATATGAGAAGGATCTTGAAGCCAACTAAAAGATCAGAAAAGGAACAGCTCACACCCTTATGTGTTGTAAATGTTAGCAAAATACATTTATAATTCTGGGCAAGAAGTCTCTTAAAGCTACCAGTTTATAGTAGGTTAACCAAAACAGGCACTGAATATCAGAACAGGCTGCTGTCATTGAAGTATGCCTTCTTTGAAAGGGAATGGGTAAACATTTGCTTCATCAGTATGTTCAGCAAGCATCATAACAACTGTGGCAATTCTTGTCTGCCCTTGTAGCCGACTGCCAAGGATTTTGAACATAGATGATGAAAGCTATAGCTGGAATTAGATTGCTCCATGGATGGAAAATATCGTTTGGTGAAGGATGGGCTGGTGAGAGACATGTCATTCTGTTTTGCCAGGTTCTCCAGCACACCACCAGGCTCATTTTTGCTGCCACTGAAAGAATTTGCCTTCCTAACTTGTTCTATGCTGCCTAAGAGTGAGACATTGGACATGAGCAGGCAGCTACTGCCAAAATAAATCTCAAACCAGTCCTTTGTCCTTCTCTGAAATCCCTTGCTCCCTCTGCTTGTAGGATCACAGGCAGCTTTGCCTGCTGTAGCGGATTTTATGTTTTGTGTTACCCCAGGTAAAGGAATCACTACTGAAATACTCTCCACTTACAGGAATTTGAGGTACCGTATTAAGGCTGTGGCTGAGCAAATGGAGAATATATTTTTTCCAGGACCTTTGTGAGAAGTCTGTAGAGTTTCATGAAAAAATCAAACATAAAGCAGAAGCTTGTTGATCCCATAAATCAGTCACTAGTCCCGGTTTTATAGATATGGGAGGTACATAGTCCATGCACCCTAATGTGTATACGTGGATATCATGTCAAAGAGACAGATTTAATGTAACCTCGGAAGATGGGTACATCTCAGCACTGAGTAGGAGAGGGTACCTTAGGTAAACTTTATACTGAAATCAGGAGCAGGGAATGGAGAGAAGGTGAAAGCTTTCCCTACTCCTTCACCTGTGCTCTGGACATTGAATCAACAGGTGTAAGATATTTCTAATCTACTGCTAACTTATACGTCCAGGCCTACCATCTCAGTTTCTTTGTTAGCAGGAGACATTGGTGCCCTTCTAAGATGGAGCTCCCTACCAACTTAACCTGGTTGGCATTGGCTTTGTGCTGTTGCTACGAGGTCAGATGGGGTATATTGGGTGCACTTACGTTGGCTAAGATGTGCATCTCCTGCAACCCTGCAGAACAGGGCATGCATTGGATGATGCGAAGTTGTGGCATAGACTCAAGGTTTCAGATCCTCACGTTTTTCCAAATTTGCCATAAATTATGCCTGAACACAACCTGCCATCCCACAAGAGTCAAGCACTTGAAAAACAGGAGAGAGATACTCACAATCCTTCTCATCTTTCTTTGTAACCAGTAAGTATGTTGTTAGGAACATGATTTCTTGTCAGCAAAGTTCTTACTGCCAGCTCCAAGCCCCAATTTCTAGGGGAAGAATTAGCAAAAACCATGTCAGCACTGTAATAGATAATTAACAATGAATGAAGGTCGAGTATAATAAATTTCTTGTTTTAATCTGTGCTGTAAGAATGTTGTATTGTTTCAACAATGGGAAAAATATATTACATATTTATCTTCCACATTGTACAATTTAAGCAAAAAATATGGCCTTTTGAAGGTATCATAAGACTTTACATTGCTCCAGGATTATATAGCAATCCATGATTAGGGTATTTTAAGTCTTTTTTTGGTTTCTTTTCTGTTTTTGTCAATATTTATTTTTCAATCGGCGGATTAGTTTTGCTCTGAAATCACCCTAATTTGGATAAAGCTGACTTTGTTTCCTTTGCCTTCTGTCTCTTTATGAATAGATGAAGTGCCATTGATTGTGTTTACTGACTATGTCTAAACCTCCTGTTAAGAAGAAACATCTGGAAAAGCTGAAACTTTTGCTAGAAAATAATGTTTGACTATTGCTGGCAGCCAAATACGTTTACAGATAAAAGGCATGGGTGTAACTTTCCATATAAAATTCTTTTCTTAACTTATGAAACTGAAGACGGAATTATCTCTATAGGAGCGTAATGATCCAGGGATCTGATCCAGAATCACGCTTAAGATACAATATGTGGCACTTCTTCTGATAAACCTGAAGCTAATCCATTGTCACACCTTCAACAGCACTGATATATTTGACCATGGAACCTGGTGAATTACCCCTGTAGCTTGCACAGATGCTTGCCCACCATAATCACATCTTATGTTAAACATGTCCACAGCGGACACCTGAAGGGAAGAAGTAAGTAGAAGAGTTGAAAATGGTTACCTATTTTTCATTACAAAAACTCAGAATTTCTCTTCGGTCCTTGCATGAACAAACGTGCAATGGAAGTCTGGGCTGGTTCCTGTTCTTGTGCATTGTCAGTACTCATTACTCATTATGTTCTTAATCCTAGTGTATATAGGATTCGGGAGGATGTTATTTCCTGTACTACATTTACTCAGAAGCAGAATAACATTTGGGAATCAACCCCAAATATCTTTACAAGAAGTATGAATTTTTCATCCCAAAATATTATGTCTGTCTTATAAGATATTGTTGAAATTGCCTTACAATTCTCCTGCACTTAACATATAAAACCAAAACTTTCATCAGGGCAACATATAAATTGGCTATTTGCAGACTGACCAGCTAGTTACTTTGTCATCTCTCTGAAGACACGCCTTGCCTGAACCTAAATTTGGCAATATTTTTTTGTTGCTTTTAATTAAGTTCTGCATCCTGGTGAAGCAGCTGCACTGTGCTGGTAACCTGATAGCCAGTTATTTGATTAATATGAATATAATCTTAAAAATGACTTTTAGATGTTTTTAAGAAAAAAATTGGTTTTTAATTATCTGCTTATGTTGCCTCAGAGAATACACCAGCTTGTTGAGAAAAGCCAAAACTGAATGCTTTGAATGAATTCTTCAAATCTTACAAGGCTAACATTCAGCTTCGGGAATATGTCATAGTTCCATCTTCCACTAGAAGAAGTTAACATAGTTATTCTCCCAGCTGATATTTCTAAATGAGTGGGTTTTTTTAAATAATACTTCTGCTTTTAAACTAATTTTTTCCTCGCTAACATGTGATTTTGTTCAAGTGAATGTTCATTTTACAAAGCCGTGTAATAGGTATTTTGTATAAACCCTAAATCTAATCCAGGCAGTGGTTCAGACACCTTCCCAGCTCAGATTTTAAAGCTGGTTTAATTGATTTTTAGTTGGACAGTAGTCCCCACAGGACTCTCTACTTTCACACTGCAGTAGTTAGTTTGTATTACTTTTTGTAGTTTCAGCCTCCATTTTAAGTGCAGACAGCCCTTTAATCAGTCAGACTTCAACAAGCAGAAATGCAAGAAAGAGAAACTCTTTCCAATATATTCGGTTTGATTAGACAATTTGTCACTTAGATCTAAATATCTTTCAGAGGCTTTAGGTGAAGTATAACCTCAAGTGTTAGCTGACCGTGTAATTCAAGTGAATTTTTGAAGGACCAGAGTATATTTGGGGAAAACAAGGAATGACTATCAACATTCAGATGTTTTCTTTTTCTATTTGCAGTGCTTGTTTGTGTGTAGATCAGGGAGCTGGAAAATGTAAGGAAGAGGAGACTAGAATGAAAATAAATTTTGTTTTTTGAAAGTAGATTGTGAATTTGGAGTGTCTTTCACGTTTTATTGCGTTAAAAGCATTTATAACTTAGGAATCTATACACAAGTATGCATTTAATTTGCAGGGAGAAGTCAGTTTATGAGAAACTAATAATTTCTGAAGTATTGTAATATTTTGAATTAATACTGCTTGATTTTCCAAGGAATTACATATTTCTTAAAGGAAAAAAATTACAGTCTTAAGAGACTATCTGGGGGAGGAGAGTAGTCAAAGTTATTTTTCACTGAATGTAGATGAGATAAAAAGAAAGGGGAAAAAAACCCTAAATTTTGTGTCAAATGGGAATTTCTTTACCTAGCCACGTCAATCAATGCTTCTCTTAATAACCTTTGTAGTGTCAGTAGGACTTGCCAGTGAAAGTATGTATTATAAAAGAATACTATTTTTGTATCACTAAAAAAGTCTAAATACTTCAAACAGAGCTCAATTAGGGAAAAACAAACTGAAAACTTGGCAATATTTCTCATAGGCAACCTCTTATGCTCACTTTGTTGTATTTAGCATTTATTTCCTCTTTAAAAAATGTTTCATTTAGAAATCACACCTGCCTATGGCAAATGAGCAATGCTGTATTTCCCCCTGCCCCGCAACTGAAGCTTTCATTGAAGGGATGATAAATTTTTGTAATCAAAATAGCAGTATTTTGTAAACCACCTTAAGTTTCTCTCTGTGGCATGGAAGTCTGTTGGCTGTGGTGGGTTGACATTGGCTGGCTGCCAGGTGCCCACCTAGACGCTCTCATCCCCCTTCTCAACAGGACAGGGGGAGAAAATAAGATGGAAAGGCTCATGAGTCAAGATAAGGACAGGGATCCTGATCACTTACCAGTTACCATCACTGGCAAAACAGGCTCGACTCAGGGGAAATTAATTTAAATTATTGTCAATTAAAATAGATTTGGATGGTGAGAAACAATGACAAGAATTTAAACACCTTTCCCCTGCTTCCCCTTGTCATGGGCTCAACTTCACTCCTTTATTCTTCACTCCTCTACCCCTGCCCTGAGGGGTGCAAGGGGATGGGGAATGGGGGTTGTGGTCAGTCCATAACAGCTCCTCTCTGTCGCTCCTTCCTCCTCACACTTTCCCCCTGCTCCAGCGTGGGGTCCCTCCCACAGACTGTACTCCTTCAGGATAAAGCTGCTCCAGCATGGAGTCCTCTCCGTGGGCCGCAGGGGAACCTCTGCTCCAGCGCCTGGAGCACCTCCTCCTCTCCTTCTCCTCTGCCCTTGGGGTTCACAGGGCTGTTTCCCCTCCTTCTTTTCCTCACTGCTGTGCAGCGTTTCGCCCTTTCTTAAATATGCTTTCCCAGAGGCGCCACCATCTTGGCTGTGGGCTCAGCCGTGCCCTGCGGTGGGTGGGTTGGAGCCGGCTGGAACCGGCTCCGTCCGGCCCCAGGGCAGCCCCGGCCTCTCCTCACAGCGGCCGCCCCGCAGCCCCCACTGCCAGCGCCTCACCGTGGACACCCAGTATTTGAGCAAATAACTACCAAGATCTGTTAAGATCTTGACAGCTCAAAAAAGACAGAGAAGACAAAGAAAACTGATGAAAGGATTTGAGAAAAGACTTTCCAAATGAAAGGTTTAAGTGATAAGTACTGATTTTGAAGAGAATGGGTACATATATAAATGGGGGCGGGGGGGAGAAGCTGCAAATGGTAAGACTTAAGAGACATGAACGTGCACAAACAGCTGCAAGGTGTTACATGCACCACGAACTCTAGAGCAGATGGAAGAATAAGAACAGAACAACAAGAGGGGATTAAGAGGAAAAGTAAAATTAAAAAAGAGATGATTTTCTAAGGAAAAAGAAAGAGAATTCAGGAAACGATGGAAGACAATGTTGAGAACAGTCTGAAACTACCAAATGCTACAGAAATGGGTGAAGCTCTGCGTGTCCTAGGAGAGGAAGGAACTTGCTGAGCAAAGCTGAGAGAATCAAAGCTGAGAAATCAGGGCAACTGGGAAGGAACAGACACAAACAGGAAAACGAAAGAAAGAAAAAAAGAAAACGAAAATTCAGAGGAAGAAGATGGCAGAATGAATCACCCTCCTCTCCCCTAAAAAGCACCTGTAGCAAAGATCTCTCCCCTCAGAGAGAGAAAAATTGGACTCAGATGTAATTGTAAAACACAGAATGAACCCAAAAACACAGGCACTGCTTCAGTCACTGTTGGCCTGTATATATCATATGATACGTTCAGAAGGACCATTTTGGCCCTAAAATCTATGAATCTTCACAAGATGTGTAACTTGATGACAAAAATCAATGCCTATTTGCAACTGTTAACAGCCTTTTTAAACATTAGGTTGTTTCTTAACATTTGGTAAAACAATTGTCCTATTTTTAATAGGACAGATATTATATGTAATTCCATCTAGAAGCAAAACAAAATAGATACCTGTAACCTTAACAAACAGAAATTGTCATTTAGCTCTCTCTGCAATGTTACATCTGGAAATCTTTGAAGCAAAGCAAAAACCCAAATACCACACAAAACCTTCTCTCAAAGAGAATAAACGAGATCTCTCTACTGTCTAGTTGCAGGAATAGGCTTTTTCTGCGCCTTTACTCAGTTGATACACAATCTCATTTATGTATTTCAGAAGTTTACTAAGAACTCTCTCTTCGCATTTGCTCTAGGATTGTCTCTTTCTTTGGACTTTTATTTGATTCTAAAGATAATGAGTTTCATAGGTTTTCTGCATTTCCAACAAAAATTTCAGTAGGACTTCAGGCAAGGATAGCCCAATGTGCTGGGAAATTTGATATAAACTGAGCTACACATAACTCGCAGCAGAGCGAAATGGCCATGCGTGCGTAATAGTGGCATGAGGCTAACAGAAACCCTGAATAACTGTCTGAAAAAAATGACTGCATGGCTATTGTTTTTATTCTCTTTAATTTGTTGCTTTTCTTCCTGTTTGCCACTTTCTTCTAATTTTTAAGTGAAATGTCGTGGCAGGGAATTCTTAGGTCCTTTTGGCTTTCCTATTTGTTTGCTGGGGGAGGTGGTGCCTTTTTTTTTTTTTAATCTCCCTCTACCCTTTACTGTGCCTTTATTTTCACTTCGGTTTGGCTATGTTGGCAAAGAGAGCTCCTGAACTCCAAAGAGTGTGTTAAAACAATTGTGTTCACATATAGAAATTTTTAGCTTGCTTGAATTGAAGCTCTACGGAAATACCAGATAAACACTCAAGATCAGAATTGAGCCTCTGCACTGAGGGGACTTCAGTGATACTCACAGCTCAGATATGAGCAAGGGCATCTCCTGAAACGGTTTTGTTCATGTGTTAGTGAATCAGGCAGAGATTTACTCATTTTGTTTTTCAATCACAGTAAACTAAGCAGCTTGAAGTTCACCTGCCCCCTAGAACTGCAGCCTGGTGCAGGACATGTAAATAGCTCTGTTTCCCCTATGACAACTTGTGAAACTCACGCAGGCAGTGAGTAAAACTGCTGGCAGATTACATTATTTTACCCCAATAAAATCTATATTTTACAGCTGAGGGGGGTTGAGGTTGTTTTGGTTTTGGTAAGGGATGTTTATTTTGGTTTATTTATTCATCAATATTTAAGCCATTTTACTTCTAAGAGAGCAGTAGGAACATTTGTGAACTATTCACTGTGGAAAGAGGAGTGTATGAATTGAGCAAATGTGTGCTACTAATGTTAGACTATTGTCAGCCAGGGTTAGCTAAGATGTAAGATTTCATCTACAGTTTGTAGTGCTTGTTCGAAGAGATGAAAATCGATTGCTTGTTGCTATATTTGAATGGATTGTTATTTTTCTCATTTTTGCTGTTATCAAAGCCAGGAATGCTTCTAGTCTGAGTTCAGCTAAAATCTTTTAACCTCTCAAATGATCCTTGACTGTACTTTTTCTAATTCAATTGCATTGTATTTGATGCTGGCCTCAATTTCTTTTTGGTCAGGCATCCAGTTAGGCTGCTGGTGTATCTGATGTTTTCCTTTTTCCAGAATGTGCGTATATGCATGGATGTATATGGAGATCTGGTGTCTGTGTGGGTTCAGTCTCCAAGTATTCTCACAGCTGGGAGAAACGTCCTCAACTCACATTGACCTAAGCTCCTGCATGTGTCTCTGAAGGCCAGATGCAGTACAAGCTTCGAGGAAATGGTAAGTTTTCAAGAGATAAGACACTCCTGTATTTGGAGCCATTAAGCTTGCTTTCACTAAGGTGAGAGGTAGAGATCCAATGTTACACATAGTTCACTATTCCTGTATTCTGAAATCATGTAGATGCTTTAGATCCCTGGAAGCTTAGTAATTCCCATGCAAGGTGCAAAAAAATCTGTTTTTGATGGACACTTACCCTTTGTCCTCCCAGGATTCTGGTATCAAATTCTAAGCTGACTGTGACTTGGATGTGAGGAATCTTTCTCCCCTTCTCCCTGATCTAGTTGAAGATGTCCCTGTTCATTGCAAGGGGGTTGGACTAGATGACCTTTAAAGGTCCCTTCCAACCCAAACTATTCTATGATTTTATGATTCTATGATTTTCTTTAAGCTGTCCACATCCCTTTAAAAATTACTTTCTGGAGCCCATCGAAAATTTTTATTGGTCTCCCAAGGAAATAGAGCTGATGAGAATGCACTGTCTATTCATTTATCAATCTCTTTACCGGTCCATCGGCCAATTTAATCCAAATCAGATGAGGGGAAGAAGTCTCAGAGAGATTTAGATGCTGTGATGCAAAAAAAAAAAAAACCACATCAGCCTGAATAGTGAAAGCACACATTGCTCTTGCTTAGCCAAACATTTGGAAGTCAGGGGAGGAAACTGGGATGTTCTGGTCAAAGACACAAGAGGGAAGTGATACCTTGTGTAGGGATTTTTTAAGGAGTTTGGTAGAGAAACCAGAGAGAGATGGATGGTGGGTTACTGTAGTGGTATATGACAGCACAGATGTCAACAAATACATAGGAAACCCAGCTTTGTCTGTTCTGCTGCTCATGGAGGAGTTTTGTCTTTAATGTCATCAATGGAAACTCATTTTAATTAAATTCCCCTTTTTCATGCTAACAGGATGACTTTTAAGTATGTGCCTATGTGCAACACATATTTACAAACGAGTTTATCAGTGTAGACATGCATAAAAAAGGGAGCTGAATCTATCAACCAAGTCAGGTGATCTCTTCCAGAGGGACCTGGTTCTAATATGACTATCTTTTTCCTCTCATAAATCAATAAAATGATGGAAAGAGACCACTGAATCTAAAGTGAGGTCTCTGTTTGTTTTGCACTGCAGCCTCTTAGGATAAAACCTTTCAGGTCGATATATTTTCCATAGTGTAAGTCCATGGTAAATTATGACAATAATTAGGAGAATAATGCCCCATATTGCAATTTCTTGTAAAATATCTGTAAATGCACTTAGCATTAATTACTCAAAGAATAACTTCTTTAAAAAAGCAAAATAAATTGTTTAGGCAGTTAGCAATGGATGTCCTAAGGAAGAAAATTTAACATCAGAGATACTAGTTGGAAGCTAGATATTGTTTTAAACTCAAGAATTGAATCCTTTACTCTGATGACTGAGTGAAGGTAGGTTTCTCACCTTTGAGCACCACACCAACAGTTTCAGGGAATCATTATTTCATTGCATTTTATTACACCTTTAGAGGCTAAGGCTCATCTACAATAGAGAGCCATTATAGATCTCAAACAGTTGAGAATACAATACTCTCCAAATTCTTCAGAACTACTGCGGCAGTCAATTGTATAGTGAAAGTATATGGTCACCAGATGGTCTTATTTGTTTGCCATGTAAACTGGCAGTATGACACAAAGAATCTCCTTTTGTGTTTTGCTGTACAAACATCACATGGACACCATATGAGCACTAGGTCCTATGGACAGTCTATCATGCAAAACAACCACTTTGTTTCCTCAGTCTAATTCCTTGCATTTTCTTTTCCAGTAAGTCCAAAGCTAATTTCCCTTTTGACACAGATGTCATATGTTTTATTACTTGTTCATAGACATCTCAGATAGATAGATAAAAAATACAATTATTTTTCTTTTTTTTTCTTTTGGGACTAGTCAGATGGTATGTTACAATGAACAATGATTAGCAAAGCACATTGACATCCTTTGTTAACTTTCTGAGTTCTACAACTTCTACTGGAATTTCAATTTCAGGCAGGCCTTCTGATGTGTCCTTCATAAAGTTCCTCCCAAGCTTCCCTGCAGTGAACTTATATTAAAATGTATATATAATTTAGGTTTTTTCTGCTGTAGTGTTATATTCTGTGAATGCTTCTTTTGGCTCTACAGTTTGTCTTGCACTCTTGCTGTTCCTGATATATTTGAGAAAGATATATTATAAATTCTTATGCCTTTTGCAAGTTTTTCCTCAGACATTTCTTTGACGTGCCATATTCTGATTTTATATTTAGCCTGCTTGAGTTTATGGTTCTTTCTGTTTCCCTCATTTTGACACAACTCTGATTTCTATAAGCATACCTCCCTATTTCTGTGGCCCCCCTTACCTAGCCATATCCGCCCCCCTGCCCCCCCCTCCCCCCCCCCCAGTTTCTACACTTTCTGTGCTGGTTTAGTTGGAGTTGGAGTAGTAAGAAAAGATAATTACAGTAGAAGATATTGGAACGAACAAGACCTGCCATAGTTTAAAAAGAAAACATATGCTAGAGATGGATAGACTGGATGGGGATTCATTTCACGTAACTGTGGCTATCAAAATGTAAAGCATCTGGCTTGCTTGGTCATCTTAGTCTTCCTCTACAGTCATGAAAGAGAGAAGATCATCTCCAGAAGGTGATCATTCTCACCCGAAGAGAAGTGCATACTTCTCTTCGTAAACTAAGGACAGAGTCTAGGAGAGTGAGTTGAAGTTGGGCCTTAGTAATTGGGTTGTTGAAGTTAGTTGAGATGTGGGGTCATGACTCACAAGTGTCAGTCACTTCCTTATTTGTGTCCTTGAACTAATTCAGTCTGAGGAATGAGCTGAATATGTGTTTTTCATTGGCTTAGGTAAAGTTATAGAGTGAGAAAATACAATCTTTTCTATTTGGTCTCTTAATTTTCAGCAGACAAACCTCTTTTAAAACAGGTCATTTTAATACTTCAGTTTTATGAAATTATTTGCTTATTCAATCAGTCTGCAGGTCTAGTTTCGCTGCATATCTCCTGATGAAGAATTCCTTGGCTGTTGCCACAAATGGGAACAATGCAATTCAGACACCTTGCTAAGAAAAATGGGTACCATTTCTGTCAGCTGTCAAGACCTTGTATCACAAATAAATCCTGAGGAGGAAAGTTTCCTTTCCGCGGCTGCTGCTAGGTGTGTCAGATCTTAGCCTGAGAAGAGCTTCTGTTCTCTGGCTGCGTTATGGAGTCACGTCAGCTTCATACCTACCAGTGAACAGAGAACCTGGGTACAATGAATCATTCAGCCCTCTGTACAAGGAAGGAAATACTTGGATGGCTAAAGGCAGGGTAGAGTTTCACTTAGAGCTGCATGAATTTCCCTGAAATTTTCTTAAAAAAACAGTGTAATGCTGTTTTTAGTGTGTTCTATTTGTCATTCAGAAACACAACACATTAGCAGCTTTGAACTCCCAGGCACTAAAAATATTTAAGTTACATAAGCAGATTGAGAGAAGGACTGAATGATGCTTTCAAACTGAAAATATTCTTAAGCATCTTTCCACTGCTCCAGCTAAATAGTGCAGTTCTTGTAAAGGGCAGAGCTATAGACACTGAGACAGCCAACCTATGCTAGAGAGTGTAAAGAGGCAATTGAACCAAGATAAATATTCAGACCGATCTGCAAGTTCAAGAAAGAATAAATTTTTTTTTTTTCTGAAATAAAACGTGCCATTGAACCTAAGAATTTTTCTTTTCTTTTTTCTTTGAATTTGTAGGTATTTGCATAGGCTGTTTTATTCATTCTTCATTTTTCACCATTAGTAACTTGTTTCAATGAGAACCTTTTTAGCTGAATTTTCACTAGCATATAACATCGAGGAAACACTGGCATGATATATCAAGGATTTTATTTTAAATATGCCAATCATAACAAAATCTTTGAAAGAGATTTGTTTCTTAAACAAAATTCTGTGCACGGTGTTAATAAAATACATGCTCCAAAAGGGAAACTATAATTGAAATAAATCTTTGAGCAGCATTTATGGACCAACCAAATAAAGTGAGTGTCTGTTACCTCGCTCTAAATTTAAACCAGCCTTCGTTCATAGTTTCAGTCAGAAAAACCCCAAACCTCTGCTAGAGGGAAAAAACCCTATATGTAGCCAAATTAACCTGAATACCTATAAAACCAATAACTGTACAACAGAAGGGTCTTGGAGAAAAGCGATATGTGAAGTTCAAATGTAAAATCTCCAAATGCAAATGAAAAAAAGAAGAAAAAAGATGGTCCTAATTAGCAGCAGACATAGACATGAAATAAAATGCAGAGGGGCACAGGATATAGGAAACTATTTCAAATATGTTAGCACTTTAAAATGTCAGACAGTTTGAGACAGTTATGGAGAATTTATTCCTTGGTTTGGAAGGCGTAACAGACATGCAATAAAATTCACAGGAGCACTACTACAACAGAGTAGAATAGCAGGAAGAGTCAAGTGTAACAGTAATATAATCCAATATTTAGTAATTTTGTTTTTCTATAAAGAGGGTGATTAATAGTGTCCTTATTGGTTTGTATTTTTATTTGCTTTTATATACATACAGACATGCTGAATCCATATACAGATCAGAAATTCCATGTAACAATGGATTTAGGACATCTAGTCTATTTGAAATTAAATCAAATAACCAAATTTTCTTATACCTGTGGGGGGAAAATGAGGGAGAAAATGTCAAAGGAAATGTTGTGTTGTAATATTAGTCTGGTAATTGCAATTTTTTAATTTTCAAGAACAGCAGCAATAAATCTCAAAACAAAACAAAAGAATTCAAAATTAAAAAAAATAATGGATGTTTTATTGAAAAACTTGAAAAAGAGTTGTCAGAACATTGAGATGTAATTTATCTCAGAGCGTCACATTGATATTTGCACAGTCATTATCTCTAATGTAATACTTGAAGAAGCCAGCAGTTAGATTTTAATATAAATGTTTGTAGAGATGTATGAGCAGAATGTATATACTTATATACCATCAGCATGTTATATGCTGTTATAGCTCACTTACCATTCTGTATACATGCTGGTTTCAAGGCTGTATAGAGATATGACTTGAGGAGGGCTGAGGGACGTTTATTTCTTTGAGAAGACAGAATTTTTGTTCTAATAATGAGATGACACATTTAATGATGTACTATCTCTAAGCACCAAATACTTTTTACCTCTAGTATTTTCCTTTTTTTTTTCTGTGGCAAATTGAAAATACTTCCCTCTTCTTCCTTTGAATTCTGGTATCTGGCAGAAGCAAACCTTTTAACTTAATGTCCCCAAATATTTCAAACACATGCGAAGAGCATAATTCCCTGCAGTTCCTGTTGTATAAGCAAAACCTGTATGTCTGTGAGCCAGTGAAGTGAAGAAGAGATGGAATTTTACTTGGAAAATGTAGTTGGCTATATATTGCTGTAAGAACATCTCGCTCTCTTAAGAAAGAGGGTCCCTGGAATTATTCCGCTTATTTTTTCAACTCAGAAATGTGGTGAAACATATACCCCAGACTGTGGATCCACTTAGGAGCTTTCCTGTTCCCTGGCTGTTGTGGGAGCAGTCAGGTCAGTACCACTACCTGTTCCTCCATTAGGATATGCACTGATTTACCCCCTCCTTTGTTTCTGCAGGTTGGCTGGGGAGAAATTTGTCAAATGATGGCTGATCCTTTGAACCATCGCTCAGCTTAAGCTGTGGAGCTCATTAAAGGTGGGATTTTTCTAAACCATCTCAGTGATGTAGGAACATGGATTTCTGTTGACTTTTGATAGCTCATGTGAAAACAAGGGTCATCTGTGTACTTACAAAAATCCCTTCCAGAATTTTTCTGCTGGTAACCAGATTTGGCATATTCTAGATGTATCTTTATTGGCAAGATTATTCAGAGTAATTAGAGTTCACCATATTGTCACAGCTGACGTGGACTTTTAACCCATCTTTGCCAGGTTATATAAACCTCCTGCCTTATTTCAGTCAAGTGAGAAATTTTGTTGGTATATATCCAGGAATTTGTAATATCAATCTGAGAACTTTGGAGAGTATGTGGAGCATCTGCATGGCATGAAGAATAAGTATCATGCATTAATCAAAAAGAAAAAAAAAAAAAAAACCACAGAGAAATTGCATTGCTGAAATTGCTGTTTTAGCAGTTCTCAACTACTTTTGTAGCAAAACCAGTTTCCAAGAGGGGAAGGTTCATGAAAAATATTTTCACTGTGACAGATGATCAGGCATGTGAAAGTCAAAAAGTGTTCATGGGTCATCCTCTGAGCAGCAATATTGGAGACTGGGTGAAAACCTCATTCTTTTGATGGCGAAATTCTCACTGACTTCATCATAGCCAGGTTTTCACTCCAGGTCGTCACTGAGCACAGACGGAGCAGTCATGTACATCAGTGCTCGTTTAACAGTCTTTATTCTCACAATATTTATTGCATCTGAAATACCTTCAGTTTCCATTTCTCTTCATCTGAGATTATCTTTGTTTAGATTTCATAGGCTTGAACAGCACAGGGACATGGAAACAGAAAATAATTCTTGAGGCAGAGCCACAAGAAAGTCAGGGATTTGGCTGCTAAGGTAGAAGTTTTGCACAAGCCTTGTACACATGGAGCGTGTTTTTGGGAGAAAGTTAGTACTCACTGCTTGTAATATAGGGCTGTAATTAATAAAATTAATAAAATTAATAAAATTAGTGTTGAGTGTAATGATTTAAGGTTTAAATCCACAAGTAAATTTTCACCACCAATACCGTTTTTGAGTCCAAGTACATCAAAAAAGGTACTTCTTAGTGTGTTGGACTGAACTGATTGGTGTCAGTTTTTTCTTCTTTCAATCAGAATTTCAGTATGCTTCTAGCAAAACATATTTTAATATGAAAAGCTGGCTAGCATCCCATCAGCTAACAAGAACCTGAACCTGGCTGTGTCTTTATTCCCAGTTAATTAAAATACAAGTCTCTTCACTCTTGCTGTGGCAATAAATATTAAGTATGTATGTTAGGCATTGTACAGAAACTGCTGTCCCTTTCGTAGCGATATCTGGTCCATGGTGCTTGAAAGCAATGCGGCTCACACAGCGCAGCCGCAGCTCCCGTGCCACAATGAGTTTCTCTGGCTATAGGGGGAAGTGGGCTGCAGGATTAGGTACAACACCAGGGACACAACCCAACGTGCACCATAACCTCTCCCAGAGTACAGAGTAGGACCCAGGCAGCATTGTTGCCTAAAACTGGCTTGTGGATTTCTCTCTGCTCTGCAAGCCCTCCAGCTCACAGCACAACAGAAGTCTGAGACATCATTCATGAGAGTGCATTACTATTACTCTACAGGGTATTTGTGACTGGCAAAGACCTTCTGTCCTTATGCTTCCTCCAATATCTTGTCTATTTAGAGGATTGTGTCTTTGGGCAAGAAACTCTCCTACAGGATCTGAACAAATCTGCTCCCAAAGAGAGCAAGCAAGGGGAGATTTTGCCCTGAGGACAGTCCTTTTGATAATCACAAAATTAGTGACAGGCGATTCTGGGACCTCTTTGATAGACGATGTGACCCTGCTACTGCATTCTTGATGACAGAGAGAAAAGAACATTCGTAAGGGAAAAGAAAGCCAAAGAGAAAGTGAATAAAGTACAATTGAGGAAAAGCTGAAGAAAAAAGTGTCCATTAATTTTGATTAGTTGCAGATTTCTCCTCTCCTCCTCCCAGTCATCTTCTATGCATTTGGAATCCTCAGATTTGCCAGGTGAGACTAATAGGAAAGTGATCCTGTTTTATAAAAACCTATGTCTAAGTGCAAGTTAATGAGGTGGAAATGAGTTACCTTCAGCAGAAATTTTTCCAAGTTTTCATTTTTACCAGTAAAAATGCTGCAAAGCGGGATTAATTAGCCTAGAGGTAGCTCTGCTACTGCAGCTCTGCAGGGCTCTGACCCGGTCTGGAGCCTCTGCATAGCACCACTTCGAGGTAGGTAGACAAACCTCTCATCCAGCTCCATCTTTGTCACCTCCACCACAGTGCCTCACTGCACAGGAGTGTGTATAGCTTTGTCCTCTGGCCCTGCCATCATGGCCCTTCAGCAATGTGGCAAAAAAAGAGCCTTCTAATCCCACAGGAAAATCCTGTTGATGGCCTGGGTGAAGGTCAGAAGACACATCCAGATTTCACAGATGCTATCTTGCATCAAGTTCTCAGACATATGTGCCCCTCTGGTGATGGGAACTTAATGGCGGTGCTTTTAATATATCACGAAAAAAGGCAAGCAGGCCCAGCACCTACAGATGCAGGAAGAAACCTGGCCGGAGCACTGGGCCTCGCTTTGAAAGGATGCATTGTCCCTGTCCTCACCAACTCCTTTCTCAGCAGCTTCTGCTATTGCTGGCACGAGCATCAAGGAGCCCTTGCATTATGGAGATGCAAGGAACCTTTCTGTTTTCTTCCCTACAGATGCATGTCTCTGTAGGGCTAGTTTCATATAAGCCTAGGATTTTACAGGTCTGATCTGAGCCCAAGACTGCAAACATTATACAGGCAGATCTCCATGGAAGTCCAGTAACCAGCTACTGGCTGAACCAGTTTCCACTTGGAGGCTGGTGTAACCATGGAGCAGGTGTGAATGCAGACATTGTATCCACCAGAATAAGGAATATGCAATGCTTTCTTTTTTTTAAAAAAAAAAAAAAGATTAATATATGGCACATAGCGCTTTTGAGACATTTTCTTTGCAGATTCTGTAATGCATTTAACCAGATTGGAAAAACAAAATAAAATAAACAAACAAGTAATGAGAAAAACAAAAACCTACTGTAGATTTCAGCAACCTGTAGGATTAAAGGGGTGGTCTCCCCTTTCATCACACTGCCCACTTCAACCTGCTTGCTCAGTGTCTGCCAGGAAACTGTTTAAAGTTCCTGTGGCTTGAGAAATGGCCAGTCTTTACAAAGAAGGAGATTTTTATCTGACCAGCCAAGATCTTAGAATGTCAATACTTGGCTCTGACTAATAAATAAATAAACAAATATGCACGCACACGCACACATCATCTAGGATGGCAGTCTATTGCTGGGTAGCTAGAATTAAGCCATAAGGGATTCAAATTGTGTTTTGTTTAAAAAAAATGACAGTTTCTTCTCAGACATGGTTATTTCCAGTGATCTATTAAACTAACATTTACTATAAATGTTTGTCATAGTCCAAAAAGATTGAGCTGTTTTTTATTTAATTATGGTAAAACTCAATAAGAAATAAAAAGGTAAGGAAGAAAAATGAATAAAAGGATTTTGGGGATCCTGTAGCCTTTCATCCTTCTGCTGCACTTACAAATCCAGCAGACAGTAGCAAGGGGTTATTGTCAAAATTATGTGTCCTCATCCACTTCCTAAATGAGTTGTGTACTAGCTATGAGTCTCATCCTAGTAGACACCTGTGGTAGAACTCTTCTCACCCATCTTGAGGCACCTCTGGTATAGCCATCTAGGCTTCTTTTATAGGCAGTAAAAAAGTGTAGTAGGACATGACTGTTCAGATCTCAGTAGCATCCTTAAGACAAGGTAATTGTACTCCAGGATCACAAAATCACAGAATGGTAGGGGTTGGAAGGGACCTCTGGAGATCATCTAGTCCAACCCCCCTGCCAGAGCAGGGTCACCTAGAGCAGGCTGCACAGGACTGTGTCCAGATGGGTTTTGAATATCTCCAGAGAAGGAGACTCCACACCCTCCCTGGGCAGCCTGTCCCAGTACTCCGTCACCCTCACAGTAAAGTTTTTCCTCATGTTCAGATGGAACTTCCTATGTTCCAGTTTGTGCCCGTTGCCCCTTGTCCTGTCGCTGGGCACCACTGAAGAGAGTCTGGCCCCATCCTCTTGACACCCACCCTTGAGGTCTTCATAAGCGTTGATGAGGTCCCCTCTCAGTCTTCTCTTCCTCAGGCTGAACAGCCCCAGCTCCCTCAGCCTTTCCCCATTGGAGAGATGCTGCAGTCCCCTCATCATCTTCGTGGCCCTCCGCTGGACTCTCTCCAGCAGTTCCTCGTCTTTCTTGAACTGAGGAGACCAGAACTAGATGCAGTACTCCAGATGGGGCCTCATTAAGGCAGAGTAGAGAGGGAGGAGAACCTCCCTCGACCTGCTGGCCACACTCTTCTTAATGCACCCCAGGATGCTGTTGGCCTTCCTGGCCACAAGGGCACATTGCTGGCTCGTGGATAGTTTGTCATCTACCAGGACTCCCTGGTCCTTCTCTGCAGAGCTGCTTTCTAGGAGGTCAACCCCTAACCTTACCAGTGCATGGGGTTATTCCTCCCCAGGTGCAGGACCCTGCACTTGTCCATGTTGAACCTCTTGATGTTCCTCTCCACCCAGCACTCTAGCCTGTCCAGGTCTTGCTGAATGGTGGCACAGCCTTCTGGTGTATCAGCCAGTCCTCCCAGTTTTGTATCATCAGCAAACTTGCTGAGGGTACACTCTGTCCCTTCATCCAGGTCATTGATGAATAGATCAAACAAGACTGGCCCCAGTACTGACCCCTGGCGGACACCACTAGCTACAGGCCTCCAACTAGACTCTGCGCTGCTGATGACAACCCTCTGAGTTCTGCCATCCAGCCAGTTCTCAATCTACCTCGCTGTCCACTCGTCTAGCACACACTTCCTAAGCTTACCTATGAGGATGTTATGGGAGACAGTGTCAAAAGCCTTGCTGAAGTCAAGGTAGACAACATCAACTGATCTCCCCTCATCCACCCAGCCAGTCATGCCATCATAGAAGGCCATCAGATTGGTCAAGCATGATTTCCCCTTTGTGAATCCACGTTGACTACTCTTGATCTTCTTTTCCTCTACATGCTTAGAGATGACCTCCAGAATAAGCTGTTCCAGGAGATAGTATCCCTTCTCCAGGAAGTCTAAACAATGAGGCTTCACTCTGAAGACTCCTTCATTTAGATAAATGATACCAGGAGACTGACTGGTCATTATGATTGCAAGTCTATTTCAATGGGAGTCAATGAAGCATTGAAATGTCCGTTGAGAATTCACCTTGGAGCAGCCCAGCTTACCTGTCCAGGAGACAGGGTTTTACCCCTGAGCAAGTAACCAAGCTGCCCATGCCCTGGAAGATCAGCAGGAGCATGGAATAGGAGGAGTTTTACCCTACGACTCCTCCACTGAGCTGGGAGAAAGGTCGAAGCCTGGACTCGTCACACAAAGACATTTATTTGTTCAGTGATCCTCTCCTTTCACTAATATTCTTTACAGTGGGAGTTCCACACTCCAGTATAGGTCCCACATCTAAAGCAACACATGTGACAGGACATGTGGATGCTGAAAGGCTCAATTTTCTCTCTCAGTTGCATGTGGAGGCAGGTAACCGAAGAATTTTAGAAACTCAAAATTCGAAGACCAGGGGAACAGAAATGATATTCAGGTGATTTTTGGAGCTTTCTGAAGTGAAATAACTTTTAAAGGAGACACCTTAAAAGAGATACCCCAAAACTCAATAAAATAAGGAGACTAGCGTAGGAGCCCACCTGTCATATTGAGCACAAACATAAGGTGAGTCACTGTTGGCTTGAAATTTTCAGTCTTTTTGGACTTTTAGGATTTTTGGACTGGGATTAGCGCAGAGTCAGGGCAGTCCATGGCAGATAGAGACAGCAGAAACTTGCCTGCTAGGCAGTGAGTCTCCTTTCTACATTGAGGGAAGTTTGTAGGTTGTATTACATAGAGGAAGCAAAACCATATGTTGCCTTTCCTTCAGAATACCCAGCAAGGGGCAGATCGGTCCCAGAATAGGCAAGGATGCTCCTTGCATTTTTGGCGTAGTCCATGACACTCAAAGCTACTGCATGTTGGAGAGACATCATGGGAAGAATAGCACAGCGGCCCAACATGTGCTCTTTCTCTGGATAAACTAAGCACTTCAAGCAATATTACTCTCATTTTATTAACAGAATATTATATATATTTTTGAACCTAATGTAAATATTTTCCTTCTGTTCCCCTCCCTTTGAAAATATTTAACATATTAAATGAGAATATTTCAAAATATAAAAATAAAAGAAATCCAGTCCACAAAAGCAACAATATGTTTTCATACTACTCAATGCTGATGGCAGAAGGGAGCAATTTTTCACTTGCTCCTGCTTCACAGCTAAATCTTTTGAGGCAGCAAGTCTTCCTTAAATTAAAAGATGAAGCACACTGTAAAGGAGTGTTAGTTGGCATGCCTACTCTGTCTTTGCAGCACACTTATTCTATACCAGGAGAGAAAATCTGGAGTTCAGTGAATGCTCCTGTATCCAAATCTCTTCCACAGCATACAGCTACAGCAATGCTATTTGAAAAGCAGAACTGTCTTAAGAGACCAATTTAAAAATTTTGCAGGGTTCCCGTAGGAGCCAATAACATTGGCTACTCTTTTGTATTTGCTTCTCCAAGATGAGAATGCACATGACTGCATTCATCTTTCAAAAGCTTCAGTTCTGATTTGATGAGTTTTCTTGATCTGGCTTAAGTTTGCACCTTTGCGTTCAGCCCTTGTCTAATTTTGTTTTGAATTCTTTTTGGTTCTGCTTTTTTCCTGCAGTTTTTTTGTAATAGGCAGCTGTTCTGCATTAATTTAAATGAAAAGGGGGTTTTTTCCTCTGCTTTAATTACGTTTAACTGACGTTTTCAATTTATCTTCTGCTTCAAACCAGCATCAGTGTTATTTTAAATACCTACATTTCCCAAAAATATTGATTCCTTGTAATATGTATTTCTTCAATTCACCTGGCAGCTGTTTTTCATGCACACTTGCGTAGAAGCACCACTTGCATTTCTGAGGCACTTATTATGGGATCTGAAAACTCAGCAGCTAATAAAACAGTCAGTTTTGGATAATGATCAGTCCAGAGAGGCCATATGGGGACACGAGGGGCACTGGGGAATTTTTACTTCTTATGGAATTGAAAGAAATGGAAAAGTTGGATAACCACTTATTTGAAATCGCCTGTGATAAATTAGGTGACATTTTGGGAGGAGTTGACAATATTGTGTCATTTGCATTGTGATAGTCAGTTTGAAGTGAAGCACAAATGAAGGAAGAAAACCAGGAGATTAGTCTCATATGTACTTGATATGTTTCTGACACAGGAATAAATCAGCCTGCTTGGGGCGGGGGGTGGGGGGTGGTGGTGAGTTTGCATCAGAGAAAGCCCGTTGGTTTTTATGACCTCCAAAAATACTGAAGCAGTTGCCAATGCCAAGTTTTCAGCTTCTTTTGTTTTCTTCAAGTGCTCTCACCTTCATGTGTTTTTCCATGCCACTCCCAATGGAATTATTTCCTTAGCCCAGAACTCGAAGATCTTTCTTTCTTCATTTAGGGTCTGATTCAAATCCCATTTAAGTCAATGGAAAGACTTTCATTGACTTTAGTGGGCTTTGGACTAGTCCTTACATTCCTCCAGAATACGCTTTTCCTTCCATGGTTCTTACAGAAAATAGTGTCAGTTTTGCATAGTCCAGAAAAAAAGAAGAAATGCAGGGGGCCCAACCTACATGGAGAAGCTGTCTTGGCATAGATATAGGACTGTTACTACTCCTCAATAGCTGTGTGTAGATACATTCTATTTTGGAAAAAAATAATTAAAAAAAAAAAAATCACTATATTCTTTTTTTCCTCCTCAAGTGTTAGTTAGTCAGCTGTGGTTATGCTGATCAATCAGTCTAAGCAGGAAAGTCTCAAGATGTCTCTTAAAGTATTCTCACCAGGTCTTTATTTGTTTTTTTTTTATCTTATATTCCATGGGCTATCTGTCTTTTGAACGCTGTGAATAGTCAAACAGCAAAACATGGCAAAAGCCTGCACTTTAAGGGAACACTTACTTAACAGCCATCAGGCTGTCTGTCTGCTGTAGTGCCCGTTGGCGCTTGCGAGGATCTTGGCCACTGACTTGTCGCACAACGGCTCCAGAAAAATGCCTACGTGTGCATCAGTCTGTCCTTTCTCCATAAGAAGATGCTTTGTCATAGATCCAGTGACAGTACTTATGCTCCTACTGCAATCACAAGAAATTTGGGAGCTTAAAGAAGAGTGGAGCACTATGTCCAAGCACATGCAATTCCACATCTAGTCAAAGTGGAAATGTAGACCTCAGAGGGACAATGCAAAGGGTGGGAGGTAAGAATAAGCAGGTGTCAGAGGCTTGCTAGCAAGAATTGCGATGCACAAGCAGGTAGGCAGAATCTGAGCACAGCCCTAGGAATCAAAAAAACCCTCTGTTGGACATTGGCCTTTATTTCTGGAGAAGCAATTTTGTAGGCTTCAGTTGGGGTCAGCCTTTAAGTTTTTGCAGTACTGATGATTTGGCCAGAGTTTTTGTGGAAGTGGAAACTTGAAGCACCGTCCAACACACTTCAGGAGTGCTACATTTTAAGAAGGAGGAGGGAGCTGAACTCTGCATTTACTGACTTCCAAAGTAACTTCCTTATGATAAAACTACGTAAGTAACGCAGCAAATATATTATTTTATTGGGAACAATCAATTCACAATAAACCAAACTAATCTCCTGCTAGAATTCTTGATCAAGACTTTAGTAATTCACACTTAATTGTTTGACTTTTTACATTGATTCATAGCTATGGAAAAGAAATGTTTCTGATCCATTATTTCTTATTCTTGGAAGAGAAACGTGGATCTACATTCTTGTTAGATAGCTCAGTTTGCATATTGTTCCCCTTATTTCTGCTTCAAAAGCGATGAGATATTTGTTAAAGAATTTAGAAGAAACTATTAATTTCTCATCACAAAACTGTGAAGAGTAGTGGCTTAAAGACAGAATCACAGGTGGTATCATTATAGATACCTGGTCATGAAGGAAATGCAGTAAATGTATTAGAGATCTATAAAAAGTAGATATAGGTAGATATAATATAAGCCATCTTTGATGACTTCCAGGTATTATATGATAATGAAGACCCTTCATAAACAAATACTGAGTCATCAGCTTTGATGCTGAAGAAGTGAAGATTATGATGAACTTATGTAAGAACTAATTTAATTTTATCTCATGGCAGTGACTCACCTTTCTCCCACAGAACATAGTGGCTTCTAACTCTCCTATTGTTTTATCCTTGTACAGTATGTGGCAAAGAAATTTAATACTTAAATGTTTGTGCTTTATGTTTATAGAAAACAATACAATGAGGAAATTGTTCCTAAATGAATTTCCAAGAGCAAGGAGCCAAGAGACAACAAACCAATTAAAAAGACATTTTGAGGACATTGGTGTTTTAATTTGAAATAATTTGTTTTATGTTAAAAAACATTCTGAATATTTCCACTTCAGTGCCACACTTCATAAACTCTCTCTCTCGCTTTCTACCATAAGTGCTTACACACTTTTACAAGAAAACTCTTAGAATATGCAGAATGGTTGGGGTGAAGACTTGCGTGTTAGGTTCAAGGAGTAAATAGGGAGACATGTATCTAGAACAACAGGAAACATGCTGGAGATTTTCATCTGACTTGTTAGTCACCTGCTGACATCAGAAATCTCAGATGCTGGAGGGAGGGCAATAGTGTTTCCTCCAAACATGGCATACTTCTCCCAGCCAAGATCTCAATATTTGGCTTCAGGGGGTTCACTTCAGTGTCTGTCTTCAGTGATGTTCTCTTTTTATTCTCCTTCATTAAGTACCTCTTCTCCCCATACTGTTTATAGAATTATCCTCCTCTTTTAATCCCCATTTGTTTGAATACTTTGGCATAATTTCTGTCCATACATTTTTATATTCCTGCCTCTGTGGCATAAAAATCACCACTGTCTTCTCAGTCTCCTCATCGATAAGCAAGCTCCTCATCATTCCTCAATAAAATGTTTGAAGTAACAGTGCTGAAATTCTCCCTTTCTTCACCCGCTTACATACTTGTCAAATCTGATTCTTACTTTACTTTGCATGTATTTGCTCTTCTCTAGGTAGCATTGATCTTCATAGTTCTGCTGAGAAGTAATCTTCATAATTTATCTTTTTCTTACACTCAAAATAGTTTGGATTGCTTTGTCATTCTACAGTTTCTACATTTTCTAACCAATCTAGGAATTTTTTGTTCCCCCCGTAGTTTAAGATCCTTTTTGTTCACTTGTTCATAATAGTAGCTTTACTCAGAACGCAGCTCTTTTTCTCTGTCTATGCTTTCCCCCCATTAGTCATCTTTCCAGCACCATATTTTCCATCTTTTACTTCTAATAACCTATTGTGCACCCTGATAATCATGTCTTATGCACTGATGATGATGACCCTTCCTTTGACTCCCACATCCACTCCCCAGCACTGTGCCTATAGCTCTTGTGCTCACGACGAAGCATCAGCACCTTTCCTCTTGTGCTTGTTGCGTGTGGTGCTCAGCCTGAGCCACAAGCTGCTGCTCAGCTGTTGTGTTGGCAGTTTGGGATCTCAGTGCTATGGCCCTGTGCTGCAGCTGGGGCAAACACGACCAGTGTAGCAAGGACTCCTGCTAGACATGTTTCCTGCAGGTTTTGGTGTGGTCCTTCACCCGTTCCATGACCATAGACATGCCTTATCATGAACTGAAACAGAACGAGATTTGTCTCAGCAAATTTAAACATCAGTCATGCAGATGCCTACATCTGAGCTAGCCACTCAAGACTTCCTTTATAATCACTGGTGCGAAACAGGCACTTCTCAGGCATAATTATTATGACATATTTTAGGCATCTGCAGTAAGATGAGATGACTCATATCCTAGAAATGCTTATTTCTCTCTGGTGACTGTAAAGAAAATTTAGACAACTAACTTTCAGATGTAGACATCAACATTATAAATACCTGCACCTCATCATGTGAGCTTTATGTGTGGAGTCTCAGGCTCTGAGGCTCGGGAAGGTGAGTCTCACCCCTGGTTTAGATGAATGACTCCACTGAAAGCTGAGTGATTAACCCCTCTGAAGGACAGGACCACTGTCCTATGGAATAGAGGCAGTTGCTTTATATTTTGAGGTTTTGGGGTGGGGTTTTTTTTGGTCTAAGTCTGACCATTAAGTTTCAACAAAATAACTTCTACAAAAAAAAGGACTATAGGTCTTCCTGAGATTCAGGTTGCAAGTAACAGTGAGGAAAGTCAGAAAATCAGGCTTTCAAAATTTCCCTTTTTTCCCTGCTTTCCACACATGAACAGACAAAGATGTAGTAGGGAACGTGCTGAGAATCACAGCTCTGGAGTTTAGCCATGTCTATGAGGCACAGCAAAGACTGGGCAAGAGCTGCATATAATGGAGGAGAATAGTGAGAGCTAAAGGCTTGCAGAGCAGGAATTCCGTCAGTTTTGAGTATGGTTAGTTTGATTATTTTCAAAAGGTGTAGAATGCTTACACAGAAAACAAAGTATTTCATCTTAGTGGCTAGGAGGAATCCACCGGACTCCACCTGGCGTTTGCTTTGAACCTCCATTCTCCAGATGTGGATGGTTTGTTTAGAGGGAAATACAACTTATTTATATGCTTATATGATGCGCTTCAAGATATGACTTGCAATAAAAGCAGTTACAGATGTACATATCACTGTTAACTGAAACACAGGATGGTTTAGAACTCCAAGAACTGCAAAGAGAGACTGCTACTGATTTGTACAATATTTAGGTTAACTTCTGTCCTTATTAACATCAACGACAAAATCCCAGTGACTTAAGCAGTGCTGTAAGTTCAGCCTATATTACTTTGTCATTTACTGTTAGAAAAGGATTTGTGTCACAGTCAAAAGTGAATGCAATTAAAAAACTCTGCTGTCTGATGCATCAAAAATGCCCTTTGACTTAGAGTGCGCCATATCAGAATGCAGCCTGTTTACATACCTCAGACTCAGAAGGATCTCATTAAATGACGAACCTCACAATTGGAAAAAAATATTGGTAGGCAACACGATACAGACCTTTGTGAAAACATGACCATGTGAAACATGTAGTTTATTACAGGTAGAAAAATCTCTCTTTATCTACCAATGTCACAGCCCTGCTCAGTTAACATATGAGAAACACACTGTTCCTGTAAAATATGGACTCAGTAGGTGGCTGACTTACCAAAACTGCATTCTCACGTGATGCAGTAGTCCTCGTACATTGGTGCTATCAATAGAGTGTTGCAGATGAGATGTGTTAGCAAATAGCTGAAGGACAGTAGTTTTAAATTGCTCCTTAGCTATAACTGATCCAAGTGAGTACTGTAATTTCTTCTTCCTGAACAAAGCCAAACAGCTTAGCTTAAAGCTGACATTAAAGGTAACTTTATCTCACCTGTGTGACTTTGTCCTGAAATGGATTAGGAGCACACACACCATCATTTGAGAGGTAGTTTAAACACAGACTTTTTATTGTCTCTCAAATAACAGTTCTAGCCGAGATGCAGTGGCTGACTGTGTTAGCTCTTCCAGTGCCCGTGTCTCTGTTGCAGAGCCCTGGTATGTGCTCCTGCCCTTGGTGAAGACACGTTTTTAGTGAGTGGGAGGCCAGTCTTCATCTACGCTAGAACGACTCATTTGTGGATTCTGAGTATGCTGGTGAAGGAGCAAATTGGGTAACATGCAAAACCGTCTGTATAGGAATCCAATTAAAAAAAAAAAAGAAAGAAAAAAAAAAGCTCAGACTTGAAAATATGCTTCCTAGTTACTAAGGAAATGAATAAAATGAAATGTGCACATTGTCTATTTGTAGAGCTGCTTAGACCAGTTACTGGAGGTGACTGAAAGAGAATATTGGAATTTGTATGCTACTTTCAGCTGATTTTATTTGTCTCCAGATGTCAAAATTCACAAATTTTCAAAATAATAATAAAAAAGCAGCAGTCTTCAAATATTTCATTGTTATAAGGCAGGTTATTTGCAAAGCTTTCTATTAAGGAATGTTCAGAACATCATTATATATTCAGAAATTCATGAGTCAGTATGCTGGGAGGAAATGATGAAAGAATAACTCGAGAGGACAATCTGACATTTTTAATCAGTTATTCTTCCAGATGTGATAACAAATGAGTTTTTGTTGTTCGTTGTAAAATTAGTGTGCAGTGTTGGAATATTTTTATAACGAAAATTTTATTTTGCTTTTCCTAGATCCTTGGCATCTGTTTTCTCATATATTCACAGTGTATATTCATGTTAAGACTTTTGACTGTCCTTTCAGGTTACAGGCCCTGCAGAGAATGACTTGGGGGTACTGGTGGATGAAAAGCTGGACATGAGCCAGCAATGTGCACTCGCAGCACAGAAAGCCAACCGTATCCTGGGCTGCATCAAAAGAAGGGTGGCCAGCAGGTCGAGGGAGGGGATTCTGCCCCTCTGCTCCGCTCTGGTGAGGTCCCACCTGGAGTACTGTGTGCAGCTCTGGAGCCCTCAGCACAAGAAAGACATGGACCTCCTGGAGAGGGTCCAGAGGAGGGCCACAAAAATGATCAGAAGGGTGGAGCACCTCTCCTCTGAAGACAGGCTGAGAGAGTTGGGCCTGTTCAGCCTGGAGAAGAGAAGGCTCCAGGGAGACCTTATTGTGGCTTTTCAGCACTTAAAGGGGGCTAATAGAAAGATGGGGACAAACTTTTTAGCAGGGCCTGTTGTGATAGGATGAGTGGTAGTGGTTTTGAACTAAAAGAGGGGAGATTTAGACTAGATATAAGGAAGAAATTTTTTACAATGAGGGTGGTGAGGCACTGAAACAGGTTGCCCAGAGAGGTGGTAGATGCCCCATCCCTGGAAACATTCAAGGTCAGGTTGGACGGGGCCCTGAGCAACCTGATCTAGTTGAAGATGTCCCTGCTCATTGCTTGGGGGTTGGATTAGATGACCTTTAAAAGGTCCCTTCCAACCCAAACTGTTCTATGATTCTATGAAATGAAAGAAACACCAAGATTAAAGCCAAATCTTCAAAGGGGACATATAGCCAGCAGTGCTAGCTTTAAGGCCAAGATTGAGAAGCATTCCTGTATATGCTCAGTTTTAAACATGGAGTCAAGTGCTTTACTGAAGTCATAAAGAGCTGGAGACTAAAATTTGTTGCAGTGAATGGGTGTTTGTAGTCTCTGTGAAAACCAAGATGCTTGTGTGAAGTGTGTTTATGACACAAGTTTCAAGGGATCTTGCCGAAATCTGAAGAGTTTTACAGGGCTGAGTGTATTCCAAAATATTTGTCATACTTGGTCTTAAAAAATAACTTGTCTCACTATGCTGCTTCTCTAATAGCTGTTTTACGTTTGTCTCTAATAGGTCTTTTCCAAACAGAGCTTATGAAGTCAGAGAAGAGGAATTAGGCTGCTTTGCAGGGCAATGCAGTTGACCCGTATCTGCAGTAATGTATGGAATGGCTGAATGTGCACTTGCTGCCGCAGTAATGTAAGAAGCAGACGTCCCCCGTGACTGCCATCGGAGCTGCGACCGGACATGCAGTCTCGCTGAGGTGAGCGGGGCTGCTCGGCTCCCTGGCCTCAGACCAGCGTTCTAATTATTCATGCACAACAGACTATTTGCACGGGGAAAAGGATACAGTTAGCAATGGATTAGATCAGCTGAAAGTTCAGCAACTTCTTTTGCCGAAGAATACAATGCAGAAATTGTTGTTTGATCAGAGCTCTGGGTTTCATAGCATTCCCTCCTAAATGACAAAACTAACATATATGCTACGTTATACATCTACACACATTTGTGGTACTGCTATGAGCATTGCTTCTATGCGATAGCTATCCCCTTTAACTCCGACTTCTAACATGTTAGTAGTGACTTTGATTTGAAAATCCATTTTTACGTGTTCAGCTGCCTCTGAGACAAGAGGCCTGCAGTGTACCTTACCCCAGCAAGAGACCAGACATTTTAGACAAACAACTGTCAGCAATTTAGGTATGTTTCATACTGCCTTGGGGCCAGTAGGTAAAATAAATGATGTCTTGAATGCCTTGCACCCTACTGTCATTTTGGAAATGAATGTATTATGACATGTCCTATGGCCAAGTTCTCAGGTGGTGCAGTCCTATGGAGTTGCGTTAGTGGCCTTATGCTGACTTCTGTCAGGGGCATCTGGCCTGGCTCTAGCAAAGCACGCATAGAGCATTCCGCCTCCCTGTTTGAGGATTTCAAGATTGAAGAAGAATGATACATTTTTAACTCACTAATTAAGGATTATTAATTCTAATATTTAGGCCAAATCAACAGGCAGTTACAAGACTCACGTGTGCTATCATACTGCAAACAAACCTTTGTCTTGTGCTCCTAAAACTAGCACTCAGTGTTCAGCTAGGGCTGAAGAAACATCTTATGTTAAATTAAATGGTCTTATGTCTTTCAGTTGCAACACTGTTTTCTTCCTTCTAGGGAAAAACAGAACAAATCGGCCTGGCTGAGATCTGAAAGCAAGGCCTGGACAGACTGAATTTACATGTTTAATATATTTGGTTTCATGATCTGGCCCTTGGCTAGCAATTCAGAGGTGAGGGTTATACTGAAATTTTTCCCAGAAGTAACTGGTGCTTTTCAAAGCAGGGGTTATTAAATAGACATACTTTGCTCCATCTCCTGAGAAAAGTCTCCTGGTGTGCATCTATACATTGCTAGATGCACACCTAGGCACTACATTGACAGTGCTTTTGGGTACCAGACTGCCAGCACTAGGTACAAGGCTAATGCAGGAGATACATCCCAAGCAAGCCCTACCCAAGCCGCTTCCAGAAGTGCTGATCCCCTCGTGCTCCTCCAGTTTAATGCTGTCTTCTCTTCCTTTGGGTCTCGGCTAATGCCTCTGCCTGGATGCTGGCTTCCAAACCAGCTAGTTAGTCAACTGGGGTCTCTTCCCCCCAAAAAGGGAGGTACAAGGCACACATCTCGATGCAGCTTACTAATTAAGAAGGTTGGGGTTTTTTTTGCAATGGCTTTTGTGAATCCCCTTCCTGTGTCCGAGTTTCCTCACTCGTGGTAGGGGCACAAGGTCCTCCTCGAGCCTCCATCCCCTTGGTAAAAGGAGCTTTTTGGTCACCGTGATAAGAAGACTTTACACCTCTCCTTGTTTCTACTAGTTCCTATACGATGGCTTTCTGCTGCTCTGCTGTATCTTTCCTAGAGCAAAAAGGAGAGTGAAGAAAACCCTATTTCTGAAGCTCTCCCGTTCTTAGCGCTCCTGTGCAAATGCTGCCACCTCCTTCTTAATTCCACAGCTTCTGCCTCAGGGAATTTATTTTGGACTCTCCTCCCCTTTTTGCCAAAGAGCTCACTGTTTCCAAACAAAACAACCTCCCTTCATGACCTCTTCAGTCAGGACATTAGCTTTCTCCTGAGGAATAATGTTACTTGCTTGATAACTGGTCTCCTGCTCTGGTTTGTGCTGAGTCTGCCTTGTGTGCCCAGCATGCTGCCAGTACCCTTTGAAGAGCAATTAAAAAGTCAGAAAGAGTTAGCAGCATTTATGTGCTATGAAGACCTTAATAGATCAGGAGAACTACTCTAAGCCATGCTACCCATGCAGTTTGAGCCAGGGGAAGCTTTAAAATGTATGTGTTTTACTAGTGCAGTTCTGTGTCAGTCACAAGTACATGCTTGAGTATTTGCATGTCTTGTTAATAGCCTTAAATAACCTAACACCCAATCCATGACTTGTTAACAACTTCCTTGGAATAATAAGGGATGAATAAATCACTGTGTTTGGGTAATCATGGTATTAACCTTGAAAAGAATAAGAAAACAGAAGGCAGAGCAAGAGAGGCAGGAAGTCCCAAAAGGCTTTTCTGCTTGAGAACGTGACACCAATATAACTTTAGGTGTG
Source organism: Phoenicopterus ruber ruber (assembly GCA_009819775.1). Taxonomy (NCBI): domain Eukaryota; kingdom Metazoa; phylum Chordata; class Aves; order Phoenicopteriformes; family Phoenicopteridae; genus Phoenicopterus; species Phoenicopterus ruber. The sequence goes on from CM020217.1 coordinate 90,661,597, forward strand.
AATTTATATAGCGAAATTAAAGCAATGCAGAAAGCTGCATCCTTTTTCACAGCTTATTTCAGAGGAACAGCAACATTTATTTGGATTTACTTTAAATCATTTAATCAAAGATTAAACTGAATCAAAGTTAAGCTAGACTTATTCTCAGATAAGAGAATGAACACAGACCATTTTATGAATATAAAGGCTGATTTGAGCTATATTGGTCCAATCTTTTCTTGTCTACAAGCGCTTAGTGAAGGCAAATGAGCACAGGCATATGTGATGGCAAAGCTGAAGCTGCAGCAAATTGCTTATTTACGAACCTGTTCCTTGCTTTTTCTTGGTGTATCCATAATACTGTTAGCAAAGGAGAAAAGATCAAAGGGCAAATAGTAGCATTTAGCTAAGTGAAAGCTAACGGGCACTACACAGGGAGAGAGGGATAGGAAGAAAGCATTTCACCACTTGGGACTGAGCGCAGGCTGGTTCAGACTGGCTTGCAGTAGGTGGCAACCTGTTGGCAGAAAGTCTGTCAACTCATTTGACTTTCTGTCTGCATATTCCTTCTGCCATCCCCACTACTAGTGACCAGAATTTATTCTGCTAGCAAGTATAGTTCTCTCTCATATTTTTTTCTTTCAGGCCCTCATTGAGTATATAGAAACCTGTGGGCTTTGTGGATTTTTCTCTTTCTCCGGGTAATAGTATATGATGTAATGAAGCAACATATTTGTTGAAGCGACATTACACAAACTTTAACAAGACATGTAGGCTCAGGTATGTACAACCCTTACCTGTACATCTTAACCTCAAGTACTGCAGGTTAACTGGACAGATCTTTTGTTGGTCTAGGCGAGAGTGAAGCAAGAATGGCTTTTCCTTCACCTCATCATCAGGGCCTGCCAACATTCCAAAGAACTGCAATAAATGTATTGCCTCTATTGCTTATCACTTCTCCATACCATGAAGTGGCTCTTGGCTTACACGAATGCAAAGTGTTGTCAGTGGAAAGTCTGAGCTGTCCAGGCAGATTAATATATTTCTTCTGTGTGGATTGCCTGGAAGGTAGTATTGTGGATTTGGGTACCAGAACATTTTACTCACAGAAGTATGCAATGTTAGGCATCACAGGACTTCCCTGTCTTGTGGGGGAGATGGTGCAGTGAGGGAGAGAAATTGGGCAGTTTAGCATAGCGGTTTCTTCCATGAGCTCCTTGTTCTGCTTGTGAGATGACACAGTCCCAGAGGGAGGTAGGGCAGGTCAACATGGTGGCTCCTGCCATGCCATACACGCTCCTGGTGCAGGAAAGTGGGGTTTCCTGGGCTCTTTCCCTTCTTTCTAGGCTCCCCAAAGGTTGGAGAGGTGGTCCTGTATCTGGGTGCAGAGTTGTGGGTGCCCCACCAAAGTCATCAGGAACTACTGGGAAGACCCTCGTATTCATTCCTAGGTTTCCTCACTTATGAGCCTGGGAAGGAAAATACCCCATTGGTGATTTGTCTGATCACTTTGAGCTGTTGTTTCCTGATTTTCTGTCACCACATTTATAGGCATCCACAATCAGTTTGTTCCAGACATGTCCTGGACACTTTGAAGATTAAGAGGTTTTTTGCATAGTTTCACTCTCTACTTCCCTGAGCACACCAAAGACTGCTCTGTTGTTTTGGGGCAGGTGGTTGATCATATTTCATCTACTACAGCAGAAATGCAGTTAAAGTTCATGGGCTTATGGTAAGAACTATGCTAACTAGGTCTAACTCATGCTAGCTGATACAGGTATTTGCTATTGGTTAGCCACAAGGTTTCATGTATATTTGATATTTATGAAGCAACTTCTATTTTGGTTACTAGGCTTTGCGGGATTTGTCTAGACATGTGAAATAATATGGAAAAGTTTTCAGAGCTAATCAAAATGTATCATTTTCAGTTACCTTTCATCTGATGATAACTCAGTTTGAGGGGCCGACGCCACAGGTTAAATAGATCAGTACAGGTGAGGGACCCTGACAGTCAAAAAGTTGAGAATTTTATACTGTTAGTTCCTGGTTTAAGACAATTTAAAGAATGTATGTTTTCTAGTTTTAAGAATTAGATTCCTATCAAATGCTGAAAATACATCAAATTAAATTTTACTTTGTGAAGTGTCTGGAGGCAGAAGGAGGGAAGAAATCCTACCTCTCTTAAAGCACTAAAATATCACAGAGACCAGAGTTTTAAAAGGTGCAGAGACAAAGGAGTCTTCCCTCAACTGCAAACTCCATGACCTATATGTTTTATCCTCTTACAAGTTCTGTGATATCAGTGTTAAATATCTTTGGAGATGGAAACGTCACTAATGTGATCCTTTTTTCTGACATATGACTGTACATATCACCTTCCCTCAGCAGGGAGTTAAAGAAGCAGCTGAATGGAAGCTGTTTTCTCCATGTAAATGTGTGGAAATGCGATGTCTCTCAGCCTACCCAGATGTGTAACAGAAATGGAGAGAAGCTTCCAATTAGCACCTGTGCATCCACAGGGAGGATTTTTTCATTCCTTATCTGCCTTTTCCTGCAGAGCTCCTGATATCTGCAAGAATGAGTTTCTGACTCCTCTTGAGAAGGAAGTTCTGTAGCAAATGCAATTCCATGTTATGCAGTTTCTCCCCTCTATTTGCAAACTTCGGATGACACAAAGTAAGACATTTGTAATTTTAATCTTTTCAGAGCTTCGATGGCAAAATCATAAGAAAGGAAAAGTCTTGCAGAAGCAAACTTGCCATGCCATCCAGCAATGGCAGGGAATCGTGTCTACCTGAGCCAATAGACTGCACAAAAAATGACTAAAAGGAAGCTTCAGAATGTCAATAATCAAATATTGCAAGTTATCAGGTATTCTTTATATTATTGGAACATTTTAGTAATCTGTTAAAATATTATGAGAAAAATAGCATGTATACTGCCAGTAGCTGAGAAGGGCTGGGCTACTGAGGTTTCTGGGCTATTATGTGATTTAGTGGATTTCCTATGAACTAGTCCACCTGCAGCAAAATAAGTTAAGATTGATAAAATCAATATTATCTGGAATGACCCTTACCACCCAATGCGTTCCAATAATTCTGTCTGGTAAGGGCTAGCACAATGGGAAAAAAAGTCCACAGACTGTCTTGTCATTTTGTAGAAAATATCTAAAGATTTCTGTTAGCCATTAGTAGTTGCTCACTATCTTTGCATGGAGTTTATCTGAAGTGTAAACACAGTTAACCTTGTATATATAATAAATGCAGCTACTGTCCACAGACTCTTATTACAGGTTCATGACTTTTTAATAGCTAATGTCCTGTGCAATTTTTAGGTGTGGAGGGTGGGGGAAAAGAAATAGAGTATTGCTTTAAAGCCAATTTGTATTCAGATCAGGTAATGAAATTCAGATCTGCTCCAGTGACGTGCTATGGCTAAGTACATTACTTACTTAGAGATGGAAGTGATAAAGCAAATAAAATATTTTCATTGACTCAACTATATTGCTGTTAGGTACATGAACATCTACATTCAAGTCTCTGGTTCCCATCTCTGTTATTGCTAATACCTCTGGTAATAAGTGATTTCCCATCTTTGTACAATATCATGAAGATTTTTGTAGACAGTAATTTACTCACTTTCCCAGTCCCACACTCAACAGAAACAGAATAGATCAAACTATTGTACATATAAAGTAGACATAGGTTGGTTTGATTGAGTTTTCTTGTTTCTTTGTTCTTAATTAAAATTTGGGAACAACCTTTGTACATATCACACATGGAAATCATCTGCCTGTCGGTAAGGACCTGAGTAATGGGAAGATGCTCAGTGACTTTCAGTGTGAGTCAAATTTCAAAGTAAATTAAGAAATTTTTTAAATACTAGTTAGACTGTGACTCTCAGAATTTGCTAGTCTCTGATATTCGAGTATAAGTTGAAAGTGTACTGCCAGAGGCTGGAAGGAGAAAATGGTGGCAAGCTTTCAGCGTTTGAATGGTTACAGCTTAGCACAGATACATGGAAATGAATATTTGGGAGTCCCTGGTGGCTGCAGCAGGCCACGGCATGAACATTTGATTGTATCTTAATCAGCTATTAGTTATTTCTGACCTATTACCTGTTCCTTTCCTATTAAGTATTTTCTATGCGTAAGTGATTAAAATGGGGAGAGTGCACACACACCTGAATGGCTAGAGGCTGTTCAGATGAGGTCCAAATCCCTTAAACTTTGTTACCACATTCCATTAATGCTATGAATTCTGTTTAGTTGTTGCCAGTATGGTTTTATTCATATTCATATTAAATTTCTCAAAGTTTTATTTGTCTGGTTTAAATAAAAATAAGAACTGGTCTGAGCCTTCCAAGAAAGATCCTTAAAAGTCTCAATTTTGAAGTATGAAAAGATGAGGTAATTTAAAAAATAAATAAAAAAAAAAAAAAAAAGAGGGAAAAAAAAGCACATAGCTGTTCCAGGTTATTCCATTTCAAGAAAAAAAAAAAGCCTGCAAATATGTTACCCACTAAATTTCCAGCTTAATTTTTGAAGCCTCAGATGTGAAGGCTTGCTATGTATTTAAGCTGAATGTTTTATTATTCATTCAGTCAACATTTTATGAAGAGACAGACATAGGCTGAGATCAACAAGATATTGTATCTGGCTTTTTTTTTTTTCCCAATAAAAATTGCAAATTTGACTCAACTGAAACATTTAATATGTCTAACCCAATTTCAAATAATTATTTTAAATAAAAAATGGGGAAAAGTATAAAGGTGTCAATTAGATATTTTTAAAATCAATAATTTTCTGTTTCATGCAGAAATAACACTTCATTTTGAAATTTGTCATGTTTTGTGATGTCTAAACATCTGAAATATTTTTCAGTCCAATAAATGTTTTGTTCAATCTAGAATTACTCTTTTAATGTTTTGATCACCTGAATATTCTTGTTGTATGCATTCTTCAGAAGCAAGTTTTCTGTAACCAAGTTACTTTAGTCCAATATTACTACTTATGTTTTCCAGCATCATAAGCTATGAAACTGTCCCATCCTGGAACCATAGTGATGGACAACTGGACAAATATTGACTAGCTGTGGATGACTGGAGCTCTGGCTCCATCCCAAGGCCAGGCTGACTTAGATTTTGACATATTAAATGATCTTTTGCCTTTGCATCACTGTCCATTTTACTGTGTCAGAAGCAGCCGGGAGAAGGGGCTGCCTTGGCCCTTGGGGTGGGTGAGGACGAGCACCATCACACAGCCACTGGGGAGGGAGTGAGGATCACTCTGCTCTTTGCTCAGAGGACCTATGCAAAGTGACCATTACAAATGCTCGGCTGCAACATCTTTCTGGAGCAGTGAAGAACTGCATTTGGCTTTTCAGAGCTGTTAGTAGGAGGATAAGTAAATGAAGCAGCACTGCAAATCCCAGCTACCCTGCACTCCTGCGTATTTCGGCTGCAGCACTCAGGAAAAATTCCCCACCTCCCTCCGCTACCATGAACTTTAATTACCATGGTGAAACATTACACTGGCAGCAGCACGTTTCCCACTTGTTAGTCATGAGGGTCCCTCAATAGCAGAGGTGCAGGAATGCAAGTATCAAACACAAGAGCATTTGCAGAGCCACTATAAAAAATAAACTAGGTGAGTCGCCAGGACTTAATTCCTGTCTGAATTTTTCCTTTAATTTTCTTAAATGATAAACCAAAAGACCAATCTTTATTGCTTGTTTCTTAGTTTTGTCTCTACAAGACACTTTGGTGCAACCCCTGCTCACTGACAGGGGAAACCCTTGTGCACCCTGCACCGGAGTTAAAGATCTGCATTCGGCTCCTCGAAGTCAGCAGAGCAATCCAACTGCTCCCCAGAGCAGTTCCCATCCCTCATCTTATCCCATCAGGAGACTGACACTTGTGGAAAAAGAATTTCTCTGTGTTTTGTCACACTGTGGATCTCGGAGCACAGAAACAGAGGACAAAGCTCCATCTGAAATGGGGGAGCTGTGTGTCCCCGGGCATTTGGCACAGGAGCACGCATGGTGCTGGCTGACCTGGGGAGGGAAAGGAGAGGAAAATGTTCAAGGTCCCTTTTGCTAGCCCTCTTGCCCCTGATGAATAGGCCTGCGATCCAGACCCTAAAAAATGCTGTCCAGAGCATGCAGAAACACGGGCATGGGAACAGGGTTGCACCAGCCTGCACTGCTTAGGCTAGTGCTGGTGAGGAGGACAAAAATAGTGTCAAAAATGACAGGTGAAAGAAAGCTACCAAAGTCCTTACTGAGGAAGAGGAGCCACTGGGCAATCACAAAAACCAGGAGAAACCTGGAGCCCCTTGTGAGCCTTATAATGCTTTGATCATTCATTGGCTTAATTTCCTCATATTTAAAAAAAAATAAAAAAATCCATATTAGTTTTCACTTGCCCCTTTTTATTCTCTTCCAGCTTCTTTGCAACTGACACCAGGCTGAGCTATAAGCTTGAGTGTGTTGATGATTTTTTTTTCCATTCCAAAACACTTTTTTTTTTGAGTGACAAAACACCAATTTTCTAACTTAGTTTTCTTAAGCCTCCCCAGGTATTTGAAAAGACTCTATTGGAATCACAAGCTATCAGACGTATTATATAGACAACTGTGCTCTCTTATTTTTCCCCTTCGGCATGTCTTTATCATTTATTTTTCCAAATTCATTGTGTAGGGATGATTGTCAGAATGTGCTGACTAACAGCAATACCTAATGGATGCACCGTGCATGCCAGTAGCTCTAAATTTGAAATGATTTCCAGCTGTCTTTTCTGGAATATGAACAGTACCTGCTTTTCTTCTCTATATACTGTATTTCAGATTCTTGCCTGAACAGCCCAAATATACTCCTCCTTAAGAAACTGCATGAGCAATAAATCTTCAAATTCACTTCTTCATTGCTCAGTTGAGTCAAAACTTTACATAATTGCTCAGAAGTTATTTTCTCAGAATGAATATGAATCTTGAAGAAAATAGCTCAGTCCAAAGTCCACTTGTCTTGAAGTTCAAAGGTCTTATTGAGTCCATTTTCATGTTGTGGGGACAAGAACCTTTTCATATGCTGACTGTTGGCTAACACATTAAAAAAGATCCTTAAAAATGTTCCAATAATATAGTCAAATCAAGAGAGTGGTGCTCTGAATCTGCGCAGATGTTTTCCAGGAAGAAATTCCAGACTGATAGAAACCCAATTTTCTCTGCATGGCAGGCCAAGTGAATAATGCATCAAAAAATAGAATTTTCTTTGATTACTTTCTAAAATGGGAATGAACAACAACAACAACAAAATTCTAGAAAGCAACTGCTTCTCCAAACCACTTCTCTGCTTTAACGTAGTAGACTGGACGTTTTTTGTGTGGAAAATGAGTGCTCAGTGGCAGGTCCTTTGGGTGATTTGTAGCCATACTAGCTGCAGAGTTTACTGAATATCCTACAAAGCCTTGCTTTTCATTGGAGCCAGAGGCAAAGTTGGGGTCTTAGTGGGTTCCATAAAGGCACAAGTATATTTCTCAAAGTTTCCACAACTGCAAGTGACCATTAATGTTTATATACAACCACAAAATAGACACGAGCATTCTTTGTTTTTTTCCTGAAACCTTTGCTGGGGTCCTGTGTCTACCCTGCAGCCAGGATTACGACTGTAACTTGGGAAGCAGTGACAAAGTAACCATGGCAAGCTGGAGCACCACATGAGCTACTCATCTGGATACCTATCAAGGTCACAAAGACGTCTGTATGAAATTCTGGGGTAGCTGGGGAAGCTGGGATAGGCTACACTTCTGGTAATGGCTGTTTGACCCATACCTACCAAAGCATGAGGCGTGTTTCAGACTCTGTATCAGGATATATGGATATGAAGTTCGTTTCCACATTGGGTCATAGAAGCAATGTACTAGAATGGGAGTTAGATCAGAAGCTTGTCCACTCCAGGGAGTTTAAATAATGGAGAGAAAGCATTAGCATGCATTAGCTATCCTGCAGAATATGCAGCCTTCATTGTTTCCAGACAAAAATCTAACCTTCTAAAGAAATACCTAGCTGTATATGAGCTGCGCAGAGGACATTACTTTTACCAGGATCAGGAGAAGCTAGAGAAGGACTCAGAAGTTAACAGAAACATGGTAAAACTTGCAAGGATGTGGGAAGAGGAAAAATATTATCATTGCACTTCTTGAGCTGTAAAAATAGCCAGTGGGGACTACAGCAAGTGGACAGGAATTCAGAGAGGCATCTCAAGTGGTACCTACACTACATGTCATTGAGGACCATGAGCTCCAGAGTGACTTTCCTTGCTGTCAAGTGGGGATGCTGGTGTAACTAATGGGAGGGAAGTACCATGTCAGGGGACCCACAGTAGGAGGTCTTGAGCCTCCGCTTCTCCTCAAGCCTTTGGAACACAGAGAAATTGCCAGGGCTTGAGCATCACCTATGGTGAACCTGTCTTTTTCTCTTTTTTTCCCTTCTGTATTCTAACTGTAATCTCGAGGCCTAAGGCTCTGCTATTTGTCTAAAAGAGGTCCCTGTCCTTATTGGGTTTGATACTGCTGCTTCATGAAGATGTTCATATGCTGGATCAGATGAGGCCATAAAAGTTAGCGTTCTATCTCCAGCAGAGCTGCTGACAGCAGAAGCTTAAAATGGACAAGCTCCAGCTTAGATAGATGAAGAAAAATCTAACTCTCACTCCCTTTAAAAAACTCATCCTACTTCCTGGGATCAGGATATTATTTTAATCTTGGAAAGGTATATTTTTATCATCCATAAATGCAGTCTTTGTTGTTATATATGTTAACATTGGATTACTAGCCAATACAGATTTTATTCAATCAAAATGTCTCCAGTACCTAGTTGAATCATGCTACAATTTTGACGCAGACACAGCCCATAGGAATGGGTTACATTTCTCGTCATCCAGTATGTCAACATTTCGTTTCCAGACTGCAATCTCAGTGTCTTGTTCCTTGTCTGAGGACAGATATGTCTGTTTATTCGGAATACACAACGCATGAAAAGATACCAGTGATGCAAGTAAAGGGACAATTTTGTTTGAAAGCATTTTATACTAATTCTGTGTAAGTGTAACTGAATAAAAGATACACAAGATAATTTAAAACCCAGCATTTTCATATTTACACTGGTTGTGTAAGTTACACTGCTTTTTATTTTGCTGTCTACTCTCCCAAATATATATGTTAAGAAAAGCAATAACTCAAATTGTAGGATTCTGCAGCAGAATAAATGGATCTCTTTGTTCATTACTATTGTAAGAGATCCATCCCTTATTTCAGCAAAGTAGAACTACCCTTGACTAGTAAGCAAATATTGTGTTGAATTCAGCACCTCTGTACCAAAAAGGTTTTTCTGTCACAGCTCATCTATCTGTCACACACATCATCTGGTATTTCAAATTATTTTCTGAAAGTGGGAAGACAGACATATTTGAGACTACAGTCACTTTTCCCCTCATCCTACCTCTTTCAGATGTCTCCTTTTGATTTCACCTTCTCTGTTTGCATGCTATATGGAATTAATTGCTGCTGAATCTCACTGAAACAATGGTTGCCTTGGCTCAGCTTCACCTTGGCTCCAAGGATTGCTCCACCTTAGCTAATTGCTCTTAGCTAGACCAGAGCACACACAGTGATGTTCCTGCTCCATTTTTATCCTTTGCTTTCCAGGGCTGGAAATGTATGTATCACAAGGGGATACTGCTTGTGAAACACTTGGGCAGTATGTTCTTATGATCCTAGCATATAGCTGAACAGTTAAATTAGTGTTTAAACCCACTGTAAATAGTGTTTATTTAATGCAGAAATGCATTAACAGCCCAAAATGTCTTTGCTGTATCAGTCGCACATATTCCACCCTCACCTGTAGTAGAGGGACTGGGAATCTGGGGAACTACAGTTCCTTTAAAACACCCTTAGCGCCCTGTGTTGAGGTGCATGCATGTCCCAAAGTGTAATTAAGAGCAGCTTCAGAGAGATTATAGCCTGTACTCCATTCCCCTGGGAAGCACCTAATAGCTGCATTTCCCTGTAGCTAGCTCAAGTCTCCTCCACTAGGAGCTACAAATTATTTTCACGTCTATGCCTGAGAACAGGTCTCTGTGCTGAAAAGATGCTTAAATAAAAGTTTCTTAGGGAGCCAAAGTGGCACGAAGTGAAGGAAAGAATGAATGAGTGTTGGGCCATAGTAATGATGCACTTTCTGCCCTGAAGCATCTGTGGTAAACACTGTGCCTAACCAGAAAAGAAATAGGTATAAAGCACAAGAAATCAACTGGAAGTCATTTAAAATATAAAACACTTTGTCCTGTGGTTAAACATATTTAGCACATTCTAGTGTTTTAGGACTTGGAATTCACAAGGGGAAGAAAGAGGCTCCCTCTGCTCTCTCCCTGCCAAGAGCTGCTCCCTTCTGCTACCATATTTGTGATGGCTTCAGAAAAGAAAGAAAAAAAAAAAAGCAGTAAGCATTTTTCAAGTATTAGCAATACCCCCCAAAAAAGGAATGTTCAAAATGATAATAGTTTGCACATTTGTGCATCTGTCTTTTGCAGATAGTCCGCTGGTGAGTGAAGCTACATAAGAGCATTGCTAGAAAGGCTCACAGTGACAGAAAGAGCCTGCTCTGCGGGGGCACAGGGTGAGCAAGGTGTTGGATGAAACCTCCATGAAAAATAACTATTTACTTTCTATATCACATTGTTAATTGGAAGCTCTTTATGAAAGGTGACATTTACAGGAGCTCATGCTGACATCTGCCTTACAGACTTTATATTTTTGCTCCTCTCTAAAGCAGCTCAGGCTTGCCAAGATGAAAGTATCTCCGGAGAACATCAACCTATGTTACCTGTGTGAGCCAGGCTCCTGCGGAGATGTCCATGGCAGATTGCGAGCCACACTCTTGGGGACCCTATAACCCAAGGTTGTAGGCTCTCAACAACTGTGTTTTCCAGATTCTACTGCAAGCCCCTAAATGTTTTCAAGCACTGCCATAGACTCCTGCAGGATGAATTTAAGTACACTGACAGTAAGCTTGCTTTCTTAGTTGCTGTTTGTGGATCTCTCAATAAAATTTCATTGATTCTCATGTAACTGTCACAGAATGAAATCTATTACTCCAGAATTTTGTAGGTCTGCCCTGGAATAAGTGATTTTCCAAGGTATATTAGAGTATGTTTTTCATTAGACAGGATGTAAGGATGAAAAAACGCGTTTGCTTATCAATATGAATTTACGCTAGCGGAGCAGTATCCCCCTTCTGATGCATCATTAAGGTTCTATGTAGCAATCACCAGTCCTTCTCAGCTGTTCCACTGCCCTTGCTGGCTCGTTAGGTTTATTAGTTAGGACTCACATGCCCCCAAAACTTCTTAGAGCTGTGTCTGTCTTGCTGTAACTGTTGGAGTCAGAGCAGGACCTCTCAGCACAGTCACGCTGGACTCCTTTTCCAGCCCAAGGGGTAGTCACTGCTCTTTTCTCCCTGTGTCCTGTCAATGCATACTGCAAGGTCACGTTCAGTCATGCTGTTTCCTTCCTGTATCCCCTCTCAGGTTCTTTTTGTAGAAGTTTAGTTGCTTACCTCCATTAAAATACACTTTCAGGTTTTCTCCTGCTTTCTCCAGCTTACAGATGCATTAAACCACTGGTTTAGCTTTAAAAAGTGTATGTCATGAAAAACGTTAGTGCTAGGAGCTTTTTTTAGGATACACACGGGTTCTTCTTCCTCAGAATCTGCACAGACTCTACAGACTTCACTCTACAATAGAAACAGAAAAAAATACTTGTTTGAAATGGCAGTTGCCACAGTACTGCGTCCTTCTCTCCCACACACACGTATCTACCACTTATTAGGTTTAAGAGAGCCTCATCACAGCCTCAGTAAAAGGCCTCTCTGCTTTCTTTAACGCCAGCACTAGTAACTCTGAACCCTTTCAGGGCTCTTTTGAGGAGGTGGTCGTGCTACATGGCTCGGGCTGCAGAGACGCGTCATTGCATTACTGCTACACTTGACCTGGCTCCCCACAGTCAGTTTACCCAGCACTTTCCAGGGAGACACATTGGGAAAGCATTTTCTAAGACTTAGGAGTGAGGTTGGGTTTTTTTGAGTGACTTGGCTTGTTTCAGGGGCAGCCAGATGCCTAATCAATGGCGGTACCAATGCAGATTTTCACTTGGAGCAAATATCTCCCTTTCAAAATTATCCACGAGAATATAAGGCCTTTGATTTTCAATAGCTCGTAAAAGTCATTTTTTTAGCAATGTATTTAGGCCCTTAAAAGTGCAAATAAGGCACTAGATGTGACAAAGAGAAAAATTATGACTCCTGGAAGATAATCCCAGTAGACACCTGCCTGTAACTTTGTGTGCCTCAAGATGCTTAAACCAATTTTGGTACTGGGAACAGGGATGTTTTTGAAAATAACACCTTTACATCCATGCACAACTTCACTGAACGTAGTGGTTCTCTGTGTGAATTTAGGGGTCTGGCTTCACTACATCTAGATGAAAGCTGTGGTTTCCCAGTCACTTTTATATAGCAAGTGCAGATAAATTGAAGGGATGACCACAGCTTCTCCTTGCTACTGGCCTCCCAGCCCTGGCATTCACGTTTGTGAGGTGGTGTGGAGAGTTGACCAGGGAATGGATTCAGCTGAAAACTATCCTGGAAAAAATGGCTCATTTTCAGCTGGATATGAGCCTTTGTTGAGATGTAGTGTGGCTACAGGGACACTAGGAAGAGGCAGAATGAACTGCTGTGGTAAGTGGACAGGACAAATCCATTTGGAGGCAGGGCTGGTTTCTGCTGGAGCGATGTGTTGGTGGGGAATAAGGGCCCCAGCACCCGGTACGCACCACCACATCTGCAGGAGTCTGATGAGCATCCCAACAGGGGGACTGGCTGCAATATACTGCACGTCCCCCCTTCTAGTTCGTGCATTTGGGCTTCCTTCTCATGGCAGCCATGACATAGGGAATAATAAGGTGCATTCCAAGGTGTCACTCTGAGACGGGATCAAGATATGTCCAGTGGTGCATGCTGAGACCTGGAAGCTCCTGGTTTCTCTGTTTTGTGGAGCTTTTTTCAGGGTTTGGCTACTTCAGGTACTCTGGAGATCAGCTGTACAAGACTGGGTTTATTTACCAGGGAAATGAAAAGGGATTAAATAAAATCTTACCTTTTAATTAATTCTTTTTAATTAACTGATCAAAGATAGTATCAAAATAAGGAGAAAGAGGTAAGCAGACATACTTGTTTGTCATACTCGGACTCAGTGCATTTGATGTTTGTGAAACGGACTTCACATCCCAGGCACCTGCAGGCAATAGGTAACACCTCCTGGCTCATACACAGAGCTTTCATTATCATGTCTACACTCTTTATAGTCAAAGAAATCCCTAATGTTCCTGTGGCTCCAAGAAAACTTTGTAACACTGGTTAAGTTAATATGCTCTAGGGAGGGCTGATGATGAATTTGCACCTTTCTCTATATTAAGACCCTCTGTGGTGGATTTACTGGCAGAGGGGTGAAGAGGTACGACCTGGTGCAGTATGCATGGTCCTGTGCCCCGCGGTCCATTTGTGGCTTCCTGGCTGCACAACCCTGCCATTCAGACCGGGCTTGTATTTGCCCTTTGGGCAAGCCTGAGATCATAATTTACAGGTTGTCTTAATTAGCACTTGGCTGTCAGAAGCGCCCATCAGTACATGTACACCCTCAGGGTGCTGTCGGCCAGCTGCGCTGATCCGAGGTTTGCAGGAGACACATCTTTGCCAGAAGACTTCTGGGGGGGGGGGGGTACACTTGTGGTGGCCGCTGGCAGCTTTCTCCTGCCTCTGCTGATGAGAAAGGGGCAGCAACGAGGTGCGAGGGCTCCGCTCTGGAGGAAAAATCCGTTGTGCTTCTTCCCCCATGCTGGCGAACAGGACGAAGGGGAAAGCATGGCTCTAGTTCCAGTGGCAATTTGGACAGAAGAACATTTTAGGCAACCATACTGGCTGGCTTCTGCTCACAAACAGGAATGGGTGCCTGTCTGTGCCATGGTTTCTAAAAAGAGTCCCAGTGCGTGCTCAAGCTGCAGTGCAGAGTAAATACAAACTCATGGAGAGCGTTAACAGTGGCTTGCCTGTGGGTGTACTGGGAACCAGCAGCAGTGTAAACGACTGATCCCTCCAGGTCGGGCTGGCTTCACACGCTGCCTGTAAGTGAATTGTGTCTTTCATAGGAACATTCTCATTAAATCCAAATGATCACAGAACCCCAAATAGCTGTTATTACTGCAGTGCTTGGAAGCCCAGAATCACTGCAGTCCCTTTTGACCCTTTAATTTTCACAGCTTTTTTAATGTAAAGAGTAGATAAAATAACTAATTAACCCTTAGGGTGTGAACTTGGCTTTTTATCATTTCCATGGTGGCTGGCCTGTCACACAAGGGCACTTGGACGGCCTGCCTGGTACCGCTCCCCCTCTCTCCTTCAGAGCCAGTGCTACCGCCCCCAAAACAGCCACACTGCTACCATCACAGATCACCACCCAGAGCCCAGGGCGGTGGCACTAATTTCTCCCACTGCCTCAAATGTCAAATGAAGCTGGGTTTGGTTTCCCTCCTGTCGCTTGCACTAATTTGCAATGTTGGACAGCTGCTTTAGGAGATGGAAGCAGTTAAAAGGCGCTACACGGTCCCGGTCTAACCTTCCTGATGTGCTGCAGCCTTTGGAAACTCTGCCTCGTGCTATCTGCTGTGACACCGGAGCTGTGCGCTGTGTCATTGCAGGACAGAGGAGAGTCCCTGCTTTTAATGAGCTTGAACTCTATTCATTGTGCCAGTCTTGTGAGCGACTAGTTTCCCAAATGTCTTTACAAAATGCCTTTGAGCTCACTGAGCTTTTATTTTTAAGACCTTGAATGGGAGGGTGAAAGAAAAGGAAATTCTCCCTAGTACAGGCCACAGAACGTAGACACAAACTTAAGGCTTAAACCTTGGCCATGCAGTGGAGGAAATATATTTCTTATTCCCCCTTAGGAATAACTCTATATTTAGGAAGAATATACTGGATTTATTTAGTTACCATTGGAGTTCAGATTCATAGCCCCACTCTCCTCTCCCCTTCCCTCAAAAACAAATTCTAATAAATAGACTGAGAAAGCACTCTGTCTCCGTGCCAGGCGGTTATTTACTCAGCAGGAGTTAATGGAGCTCCCGGTGATGGAGCCCCACATTCAGGACATTGGTTTACTCTGGTAACAGCACTGCAGCTTCTCGCTTTGTGCTTTGCTTCCACCCTGCACATTACATTCTTGCAAAGCCTCACACAGGCATACTTGTGCTCATTTGGAGCGAGCAACGTTGGTTGAGTTCTGCAAGTAAAAAAATTAATATAAACCAGGCTGAGATTAATCTGAAAGTGTCCTTGCAAAAAAAAGACACCCTAATTTAATTGACTTTAAGAATTTCACTTTTAGTTAAAGTCCCTGTGTAAATCAAAAATCTAGTGAGCAAGACCACAAAGAATTAGGCAACAAAGTTCTCAAATCCTTACTCATAAATTTCAAACTCACAGAAAACTTTCACCACGTGGATATTAAAGCCTGTACTGTTAGGACCTACTATAAATGCACAGGGGACACAGTCCAAAGCCTCGGAGAGTGGGGGGAAGATGTGTGCCTGTGACAGGCAATACGACTGCACCGCTGCATCTGTCCGGCTGGCACAGGCGCACGGGCTTGGGCACAGGCTCCTCATAGGATGTGCCGTGAGTGCAAATGTCAGGGAGCTTCCAGCAGTGAATTTGGGTTTGCTGCAGTGGCAGGGAGGGAAAGGAGAGTGATGCAAGGGTATTGACTGACCCCAGGGAGGCTGTGGAGAGGCCATTAAAGAGAGTCTGGGTGAGGGAGGGATGGATGGAGGCTGCAGAAATTCAAGGAGGTCGAGTGCAACCGAGGAAGAGTTTAATGTTGTGTGTGACTTTGGGAAGAGTATAGGGATCTCTGCCCTTCTCTCTTGTTCCCAGTACAGCCTGCAAATTAGGACACTAAGAAATACACAGCTGTGGGTTTGAACCTGTTCACCCCCCTGAATGACATATATCATAGCCAAATTCAGGCTCCAAGGTCCAGATTCTTTGGACCTATGAGGGAGTAAAATAATCCATTTGATAACAAAATGTATATACAAAGTTAAGAATTGTGTTTTCCAGAGGGCATTTACAGTGCAATGTTTTCCTATGTTGATATCACATATAAAATATTATCTCTCTGGCATCAGATAGCCGCTGGAGAGTTTAGATATTTTGAAGCCAAACTTACTTGCCAATTCTAAATTTTTTTTTTATTTTACTCATGTTCCGTGAGAAGGACAAGACTAATTCACTTTTATTGTATCTTGTTTCCTGGCCTGGCACCTGACAATGCTTTGTTCTAAGAAAAGGCTTTTTAAGAGCAAACATTGAAGATGCATTTGAAAGGAAGTGTTTGTGTTTGTATGTGTGGTGTGATGAACAGGTTGGAGAAACAAAAAGAGAATGGACATGGTAGTCTTCCAAATGCTATTTCATGCATAGAGAATTTGAGTTTCTCCCAATTTTGCTTTTGAAAAATACATTTAAACTTGGGTTTCTTTGGGGTAAAGGTGGAGATTAGCCTCAAAATAGCCCTGCCAGTTCAGAAAACCCTTCTTTTTTTTTTTTTTTGAAACTGAGAGTTGGATCTAATTTCTGACTTCTGATGATATGAAGTCTTGTCCTGAAAACCTGTTATTTAATTTTGATTTACAAGCATCTGGGGATTTGACATTCCTTTTTTTTTCCAAGGCATTTCTAGGAAACATTAAACATTTTGTTTTGTAACCTTAGACACACATCCATAAATCAAATATTTTTACGGTTCACGATCTGTGAAAAATAGGGTCATGAGTAAAACTGGAATGCATCAGATATGAACATATGTTCTATCTGTTCATAATATTCTGTATTTGCAAGTTTCTGCTTATGAGATTTTTCTTCAGAATTTACTGTTAAGAATAACGCCTGATAGGGCATACACCTTGCGATTGTTAGAGCTGCCCAGAAACTAGAATTCCTATTCCACAGGAATTTTCAAAATGAAAAAAAAACAAAAAAAGCGAGCTTTATTTAAAAAGAGAGTATGTTCTTGCTCTCTCTCTCTCAGCCCTATTAAAAAACCTAAATAAGCAAAAAAACCCCAAGAATTCTTCTCTTTCAAAAAGTCAAACGCTATTGCATTTCCACCTTTCCAAGCAGGTCTTAAGCCTTGAGACCTTTGTAGCAGTGACATTTCAATGAGCGGAAAGCCAGACAGGTCTGAGGTCTGGAAATCACCGTCCCGGAAAGGGGAGCCTGGCCAGCAGACTCCAAGGCTGGCAGCTCCCTCTCAGCCCACTGAGTGGATTGCTGGGGAGCCAGACATCCTGGTGTCACTGGCAACCTGCCTACCACCCTGTCCTTCAGCTGTCCGTATCCTGGTGGTATTTTCCTACCTGCTGAGTTTCTGGGAGGGAGTTGTTCTGCCCTCCTGTTGTGGTTTAACCCCAGACGGTAACCAAGCACCACACAGCCGCTCGCTCACTACCCCCCCCCCCCCCGCCACCCCCCCCCCCAGGAGATGGGGGAGAGAATCAGAAGGATAAAAGTGAGAAAACTTGTGAGGGTTGAGATAAAGACAGTTCAAAAATGAACTCTATTCTAGCCCAAACCAGCACATTCTCCACCTCTTATTCCATACCATTTACATCATGCTCAGTTCCCACACTATATCTAATACATAGGTATTTCCATTACAATCTCCACCCTTGGTCCCTTTGGACCAGGTTATAGGGTTTAACTTTGCAATGAACTCCTCCGCTTGCTCTTAGCCTGGGTAGCAACAAGGTGTTCCTGCTATAGTAATTCCCATAACATACAACTCAAATGCTGGGTTACAACAATTTAAAGGTATTTCCATTAAAATCTCCACCCCTAGTCCTTTTGGACTAGACCATAGGGATTAACATTGCAATTAACTCCTTCCCTTGCCCCTGCTCTGGCTTGAACTTATCCACAGACTGCAGTCCCTTAGGGGTGTACCTGCTCCAAGTGGAACCTTATCTATGAACCACAGTCTTTCCAGGGATACACCTGCTGCAGCATAGACTTATCCACAGCCACAGTTGATTTGAGGTGCACCTGTTTCAGTGAGGCCTTCTCCATGGGCCACAATGCCTCCAGAGATATACCTGCTCCAGCGTGGCTTTACCCACAGCCACAGTCCCTTCAGAAGTAAACCTACTCCAACATGGCCTTATCCATGGCTGCAGTCTCTCCAGGGATGTACTTGCTCTGTCGTGGGCTTATTCATGGCCACAGGCTTTGAGGTGCTCCAGCACAATTTCATGCACAGCCACCGATGCTTCAAGGTGTACCTGCTGCAGCATGGACTTATCCACAGCCACAGATGCTTCAAGGTGTACCTTCTTCAGCGTGGACTTATCCTTGGGCCACAATCCCTTCAGAGGTATACCTGCTGTGGCACAGACATAACCACAGCCACAGACGCTTCGAGATGTACCTCCTCTGGCATGGGCTTATCCACAGCCACAGACACTTCAGGGTGTCCTGCTCCCATGTGGACTCATCCACAAGTCACAGTCCCTTTGACTCGAGTTCACACTGGAGTTCCAGCCCGTCCAGTGCAGCAGCACAGAAACAGCAGCGATGCCCTGGCCATCTGCCAGCCCAGGCACATCGCCATTGCTGTTATCAAAATGTTCCCAGGCACAGCAGAGTAAGATGATAAGCAGTGCAGCAAGCAGAAAAACCAAAAACAGCCACTAATGAGCACTAGACTCTAATATACAGTAAGGCAAGCAAGCTACATGGCAAGCACAGGAGCCTGTCAATTAATAGCTAAACACCAATAACAGCTATAAATCTGATCTAGCACATTCCAATCAAATCTGTCATTATCTTGAACTCTTCAAGCTCCACGTTGGGTGTCAAAAAAGACTGTTGTGGTTTAACCCCAGCTGGCAACTAAGCAACACATAGCCTCTCACTCACTCTTCCCCAGTGGGATGGGGGGGAGAATCGGAAGGGTAAAAGAGAGAAAACTCATGAGGGTTGAGATAAAGACAGTTTAATAGGTAAAGCAAAAGCCACACATGCAAGCAAAGTAAAACAAGGAATTCATTCACTACTTCCCATGGGCAGGCAGGTGTTCAGCCATCTCCAGGAAAGCAGGGCTCCATCAAGCATAACGGTTACTTGAGAAGACATCACTCTGAACATCCCCCCTTTCTTCTTCTTCCCCCAGCTTTATATGCTGAGCATAACATCATATGGTATGGAACATCCCTTTGGTCCGTTGAAGTCAGCTGTCCCAGCTGTGTCCTCTCCCAACTTCTTGCACACCCCCAGCCTCCTCGCTGGTGGGGTGGTGTGAGAAGCAGAAAAGGCCTTGACTCTGTGTAAGCCCTGCTCAGCAGTAACTAAAACATCCCTGTATTATCAACACTGTTTTCAGCACAAATCCAAACCATAGCCCCGTAGTAGCTACTATGAAGAAAATTAACTCTATCCCAGTCAAAACCAGCATACCTCCCAATTCCCAGTAAGACAAACACCCCCTTCCCAAAATCCCTAGGGTTTAGAAACAGTGAAGCCAGATATAGGCATGACCACCTACTCAGAGGGAAATAACAGACTGGATATTGAAACCATTCAACTAATATATTTCAAAGAAACTACTCCATAAAGGATAACAAGGTGTAAACCATATGAGTGGTTCAAAGAAAACAAACAAAACCCACTGACTGATGAGACTCAGATAATGGCAGGGAGAAGCAGAGAGGGAAACAACAGCTTTTCCATGAGTGAATGAGACCACGCAAGGAGATATTGTTGTGTCTCTACAACATGATACCAACACCTGTCTTCCTACAGGCTAGTGCTCAAACCCTGAGGCAGTGAAGGAGGATGAGAATCACTGTGGAGCAGGCTGCCTACCCCATGTTCAGCTTTCGTTGTGTTATAAGGGGCTGGCAGTTCTTTGGATGGTCGAGCCCAAAGAGTTGTGGTGAATGGAATAAAATCCAGTTGGCGGCTGGTCGCCAAAAGGGTTGTCAAGTGCTGCAACAGGCTGCCCAGGGAGGTGGTTAAGTCACCATCCCTGGAGGTATTTAAAAGACATCTAGATGTGGCACTTAGGGACATGGTTTAGTGGTTGGACTTGGCAGTGCTAGGCTAACAGTTGGAATTGATGATCTTAAAGGTCTTTTCCAACCTGAACGATTCTATGATTCTGTCTCTCTCACCCAAAGAGAGTCAGGGTTTTTTTTTTTGTCAGTCCCAATCTTCTTACTTCACTTTTTACCTTGTGAATGTGATTTGACCCAAAAACGTAATAAATATGCAACTGACTCTTTTTTCAGTCATATTAGCTCACTTACAGTGCTCCCTCCCAGCCCCTTCCTGTTGCTTGTCTGTTTATATGGCTAGCTGAATGTCTCACACTGGAATCACAGTGAAATGGCATTTTCCTAAAAGGTGCTGAATAACATGATGGGGAATACAATAAAAAAACTTCTTTGGGTATAAATTAGTTTTATTATCAGTTTTTCTCTGGGACATTCACAACAAGTGAAGGTTGTTATTTTGTCACAGGGAAGAGCCTAACACCTTTCAGTTTGCTAGCAGGCAGGGAAGGTCTAGGTGTTTTGAAAATCCCAACTATTGGAGAAACTATTAGCTTGTACAAAATCTGTTCATTTCTTCTGACAGCGCATTTCAAAGAAAGAACGAAGTCAGACACTTATTCTCCATTTGCTGTGTATAAATAACTCCTTCCACCACTAATGGCAGTTAGGTTTATAAAAGATGAAACTTGTATACTATGCAATTGTCTTTTGCTTCTCCTTTAGACTTCATTTATGACTTAAATCAGTTTGCAGTTACCCGTTCCTTCCTATTCAGACATGTAATCTGCAAGGCAAAAAGAGAAGTTGAAACGGTCTGTGTTAGCTGACCTCCTTCTTCAGCGCACATTGCCATTTCTGAGGTGCATCACTTACCAGTGAAGAGCTTTATATCAGTGTTGGGTGGAAAAAAAAAAGTAAATAGCTAGTTCAAGCAAAGTACAACAAACAAAGTTCTAATTAAAGAATGGAGATTGACAATAAAAATTGTCAGAAATCTGTGTCTCTTTTTTTTCAGGACTGATTACAGAGACAAGAAAGCATCTTTGCAAAACCGTTCCCATAAAATAAAAATATTCTTTCAAAGAGCATTGTTTAACTGTTGCTAAACATTAGCAAACTGTAAGCATCAAACCCATTTTGATACACGCCTGCTCCTCAATGCCAGGTTTCCCACGCACTAATTCTGCTGTGAACCGTCCTGCTCTCTGAGGCCCATGGTAGGAAATGCCGTCAGCATGTTAGTGTAGCTCTGGGCAGAGGCTGTTGACTGTGTCAATTGTTTGCTAATCTCTTGGCTGAGTTGGCATTTGTTGAGCACAGCATTTTTAGGAAGTGGTCCAAGATGACTGCACTTTTTTGTTATCTTTAGCCAGCCCCTCAGGCTGATCTCAGGTTTTGAAGTGCTTTGTCATCTGATGTCTCGTTGTCAGAACTGCATTTATTTTAGCTTATCTGACCAGTTAATTTGAACTTTACAGTTTTTTGCTGAAGACTTAATGGTGTTTACTGTTTGACTTTACCATATATATACATATATGCACATAAGTATGTTATCGTCTGGTGGAAAAAGCCATAACTGAAGATGGAGTAAAGTGTTTTCAGGGGTAAAGACCGTGGTCCAGTTACATTCTAGTCACCCAGAATAGCGTACCTCTGCTTAATAAGAAAATGTTGATAAAGATAACATATTGAAGACTGCTGCAAAGGGGGGATGCAAACTTGAGATGGAGCCAGTGCAAGAACCAGTTAATGGTGTGATGGATGTGCAGTCAGCTGTATGCCACAAACCCTGCCAAAAGTCTGCCAATGGAAGGAATGCCTGTACTGAATGACTACAGCAGGAATAAAAGGAAGAAAGGAGGTTGTGTAGGTGACTAGCCAGTGCAGGACAAAAATGCCTGTTGCCTGAATGGCCAGGAGTCTGCAGTTAGTGTTCGCGCAGGGTAACACTAAAGGTCACACACACTTTTCTGAAAGGGAGAGCACTCTGTGGTCTCATTTTTCTTCTTAACAGAGTGAGTGAGAAGACTAACCAGGTCTCTTTTTGTCTCTCCAAGCCAAAAAAGAACCAGAACATGAGCTCGTGCTATAGATTTTTATTTTTTCCTTTGTGTTTGGGGTGGTCCAACTGTGATTTTCTGGCCAGTGGGAGAGAGAACAGCTCCTGAACTCCTGGGAAAAAGTAAAGCATTAGAAATAGAGTAGATCTAGTAGGTATTTAGAACTGGCCTGAGACTCTTCTGCTTTGCATTTTTTTTCCTAGTTTGTTCAGCAGGGTGCTTCCTTCAAGACATCTATGGGTAGTCCATGATTGATACCCAAAAAGGCCTTAAGAAGAACTACCCAAATAGTCTCTTTTGCTGTGTGTAACTGTCTGATCAATGTAACCATGGCTCATGGAAGTTGATTACTTACAGGCATAAGTCATGCATGCGTAAGTGTTCTCAGAAGTACGTGGAAACTCATGTACATGAATTAGTGTGTACACACATTAACAGAAGTGATAGAATTAACTGTCATGTCAAGAACAGCTCTGGAAAAAAAAATGGAGTGATTCCAGCATAAGATTAGTATGAGTGAGAGACTAATTGAGCTGTGTGTTTTGACAGTTTTCTCTTGCTGTGATAGACAAGTTTATTTTGACTGGCACAAATTTTAGCATATTAGTAGCAAATGTGAATTGCTTTGTGAAACAGAAATGCAATCAAGTGCACCCATTACTGTAGTCTATCATCCTAATTGAATGCATTCCTTGGAATTTGTTTATATAGTATTTTTGGCTAAAATAAAGAATGTACTCTCATTTTTATAAGTATCATGGGGAGGCAGGCAAGTTAAATTATCGAGTTAAAAATACACTACTAAGACTCTTAAAAGTGACTATTAAATGATATAGCTAAAAGTTTCTTATTTTTTCCACTTTAATACATTGCCCAACTATTGTATTTTTAAACTCTGACAACTAAAAGGCTCAATCAAGGACTTGAAAGTCAAGCTGCCTCATTTTCAGTACTTTTGACTCCATGTAGTTCTTCTCCACCTCTAATTTCTGGCTCCAACATCAGCCACAGATAATGCCAGAAAACACTGTTTGTTCCCCTCATCCCTTGAACATCTGTGCACAACCACACAGTTTTTGGTAGAAAACATCTGAACAGTAGACAAATCACTTGGGATACTTTTATGGAGTTTGTGAAGATGTAAATTGTGAATTAGTTTCTTCATCTCCTGCTGCTCTGCTTCTGACACACTGGCTGGGATTCATCTGGCCTAAATTAGGCTTCCTCCTGAGCTGGTGTGAGCATCTACTTATCCACTGTTGGCTTCACTGACCTTTCCACACTCCTACTGTCTATTAAGATATCTAAAATTCGATGCTAAAGGTCTCTAGGTACACAGATCGCCTCTCCTGTACATCCATAGTATAGGTGCCTACGTTTTTATGACCTTTGCATGCCCTGCTTCTTAGGCACCTAAATTCTACATGTAGTGTCTTTAAAACCCCATCATCCAGCTCTCCTGAAGCAGTCTTCTTCATTAGTGAGAAGCTAATTAGTGATCCCATCTGTGTTTGTCCTGGCACGAGTGGAGGATAGAGCGAGAGCATAGTTTGTCACAATGAATGCTGTTTAGTATAAGGCGGCTGGTCAGGCAGGTAGGGATTGGTGAGTGACAGCAGAAAGGCTTAGCTGGTGTCCATAACTAGAACAGACAAGAGGCTAGTGATAGCTTGAGAGGCTTTAAGGAAGTGATTATTCAGGCTTGGTTTGGGCAGAGCCTGGACTACCGAGGGAAAATGAATGGATGAGTTCTGGGGAGGCCTGAGACAGGACCTGAACGAAAATCGAAATATTTATACCAAGGAGTGTGATCACAAGAGGTGACATACAGAAGACATGTCTTAGGAGGAGATTATACTTCCAGACCCTCCTCCACTTTAGCTTCTTAAGCCTCACAGATAAGGCTGTTCAGACTGAATATGGACACTATAAATAACTCTGAACATGTAATGAACATCTCCGTCCCTATCGTGACACGCAACAACTGGTATTCTTTGTCTTGTTCAGTGACTCTTTAGTGTATAACAAGGATATTCACTGGCAAACAGTTCACAACCTGTAGGATCTTGGTAAGGTCATGGGGGGAGGGTACAGCAAGCATTTAATTAGCTTCTAAAAAGGAAATGTTCAAACACAGCGTGGGTACCACTAGGTTTGCTTTATCACAACTCAGAGTTGGGCCACCACCTCAGTGAATGGCAAATCATCAGTGATCACATACAGTTTACATACCTTTTTCTTACACAATTACAATGGTTATAAAAGTTTCCCATTAACCTTTTCATTTTTCAAAATCATCATTTACAGAGTCCACAATTGTTCTTGGTTCTCAGTGCCTTTCTTCTCTCCTGGTTTCAAGTCCGGTTTTAGTTTCACCGATGTCCTCATTTTTTATTCCAAGGTTTTCTTAGAAGTCTTCAAGATGTTTTATTAACCTGCGCTTGAGCAACATATTCTACCTACCTAAGGACTCTTTTATCTAAGCCACCTGTTTTTACTAATCTATCATCTTTTATTAAACTGTCTTACACATTTTTATTAATCTATCATCTTTTATTAAACTGTCTTAACTCTCTAAGCTTGACTGGGTTTTAAGCCAGCCTTGGGTAGGGCTATACAGGGGGTTAGGCTGAGAACAGTACTCTGTGGCCTATTAAGCAGCCTAGTAGCTTGGTTCATTCCGCTTAATTGTCTACTAGTCAATCATTCCTTTTTCACTTCCATGCAGTTTCAAATCAGTCTGCACACTCAATTTTTTCAATCAGCTGGTTTCCCCATGGTGCTAAGATAGCAAATACTCTGCACCTCAATATCCAAAATTTGCCTCCTGATGAACTGAATGGTTATTTGCTACTGTTTGTTTCACTGGTATCTGTGCCAAGTTTTTGTGGTCTGTCCATGATGCAACTATTTGGTGCAGCCTGCCAAAACTACGAAGATGGATGCTTCCTTGGTAAACATGTGCTGGATAACTCCTCTGTCTCTCCTAAACACCGCACAACTCCCTTTCCTTTCCTTTCCTTTCCTTTCCTTTCCTTTCCTTTCCTTTCCTTTCCTTTCCTTTCCTTTCCTTTCCTTTCCTTTCCTTTCCTTTCCTTTCCTTTCCTTGCCTTTCCTTGCCTTTCCTTGCCTTTCCTTGCCTTTCCTTGCCTTTCCTTGCCTTTCCTTGCCTTTCCTTGCCTTTCCTTGCCTTTCCTTGCCTTTCCTTGCCTTTCCTTGCCTTTCCTTGCCTTTCCTTGCCTTTCCTTGCCTTTCCTTTCCTTTCCTTCCCTTCGTTTTCCCTTCGTTTTCCCTTCGTTTCCCTTCCCTTTGTTTTCCCTTCGTTTCCCTTCCCTTTGTTTTCCTTTCCCTTCATTTCCCTTCGTTTCCCTTCCCTTTGTTTTCCTTTCCCTTCATTTCCCTTCCCTTTGTTTTCCTTCCCTTCCCTTCGTTTTCCTTCCCTTTGTTTTCCTTCCCTTCCCTTCGTTTTCCTTTCTGTTTTCCTTTCTGTTTTCCTTTCTGTTTTCCTTTCCCTTTTCGTTTCCATTTTCCTTTCTTTTCCTTTCTGTTTTCCTCTGTTTTCTTTCCCTTTCCTTCTGTCCCCCGGTAGAGATCAGACACAGACCTCACGGATATGCCGTCTGGCTCCCGTACACCCCAGCCTAACCGATAGCTCTCAACTTTAACCCTTCCACTATTTCTGCAGGAGGCTGTGTCTAGCCTCCAACAAGCTGAAGAATGCCACAGGTGGAAGATCTTGAAAGGGGTGACCCTCAGTGGTGAGACATTTGAAACAAGCATATGGTAGGAAAGATGTCCAGGAGTGAGCAATATTCCAAAAAGCAAAGACTCGACAACAGCAGAAAAAAGGAGTCAGAGGATAGTTAGTCTTTTAGGAGCCAATGGATACAGAATCACATCAGATCTGTGAGACCTATCTTCATGACAGTAAGAAAGGCAGAAACAAGACTAGAAATAATAGCTTCTGTCTTATCTTTTTTAGATGGCATTTTTGCCCCCCCTGCAGCTATTTCCCTTAGATCTGGACACAACTACAGTTGTCATTCCCTGTACTAGTCTCAGGGAGTGGCCGCTGGGAAACTGTTCTTCCAAACAATAGGCAGAATGGCTGTGTGACATGACTTAAGCTTTGTGCCTGAGCTCTTTTCCAATGAGTGAAATGCACACAGCTGAGACCAGGGGTGTGGATGCCCATGCAGTGCCAGAAGCATAATGGTTTATCAGTAAGATGAAAAAAACCCAGAGATTAGATAACCCTGCTTTCTTATTTCCTCACGTAAAGCATCTCCCAGCTGGAAGACTCCAGCATGAGGAAGCTCTCTGTGTTAGGGACAGCCATTCTTGAATATCTGACTAGCTTTCCTATTCATCTTTACCACCCTGTACAGATTGGTCAGTAGTAAAGGTCTTTAAAGCATTAATAATGGTGATTTTCATCTTTGCTTCCAGATCTTTTTTCTTCCTCTACTCCAATGCTGAAAGCCCAGTTCTGGACCTAGATCCTGCCTCTGAAAGCAGGGAGCTCTTTTGGGTTGCTGGCCAAGATAATGAGTTGTGTCTGTTCCTCTCACTCCTCTTCTGCCTGACCATATAACTCCTGCCCTTCTCCCTCTTCCGTGTAACTTCTCTTTTGTCTAGATAACTGGTCTCCTGATAGTCCATGACTTCAGAGTGTCCTGACTGAAGGCAGATGACTACGTCGCTGGCTAGTCCCTGGTCTGAGGTTAAAATATCTGAACAGGATGTGGGAAACTGTCCAGCATGATGTGAGAATTTGTCGGGCTTGATGGATAGCAGTGTAAGAAGCTGAAAAAATTACAGAAGGTGCCATGAGGAGTGGCAATATCTCAAAGGTGATTGAGGGGAGGTTATATGAGAAATGGTCCAACTTCTTAGATAGTTGAAAAGGAGTATTGAGGTCTGGGGGGAAGGGGGAGGGACCATGTTTTGAACAACCAACAGCACCCAGGTATATCAGTAATACCATTTAGGGCTGAAGTTACCTAGGTAACAGTAATGAAAATACCAAAAGTTGTGTATGGATGTAGTAAAAATGAAATCAGTGGGGAAAAAGTAATTAGATCAGGGTTGTTTATTTTGTAGGAGATGGGATGGAGAAAGGAAATTGAAGGGTGGTAAGAAGCAGGGTCAAGAAGTAGGAAAAGGGATGATACAGTGTGCAAGAGATGTGATCATTGTTACATGCGAGTTCCCAAGACAGAAAGGGAAGGAGAAGTAGTTGCAGGCGGAGCTGAATAGTGATTCTGGGGAGACCTTATTGCAGCCTTTCAATACTTAGAGGGGGCCTATAAGAACGATGGGGACAGACTTTTTAACAGGGCCTGTAGTGATAGGACAAGAGGTAATGGTTTTAAACTAAAAGCAGGTAGATTCAGACTAGACATAAGGAAGACAACTTTTGCAATGAGAGTGGTGAAACACTGGAACAGGTTGCCCAGAGAGGTGGTAGATGCCCCATCCCTGGAAACATTCCAGGTCAGGTTGGATGGTGCTTTGAGCAACCTGATCTAGTTGAAGATGTCCCTGCTCATTGCAGGGGGGTTGGGCTAGATGACTTTTAAAAGTCCCTTCCAACCCAAACCATTCTATGATTCTATGATTCTATTCTATGATTTAGACTGTCTGGGCTAGTTCTTTGAGATCAAGATGCCAAACTGAAAGAGGTCTCTGCTACAGGAGTAGGCTGCCACTTGGAGACAATGTTGTCTTTTTTGAGGTTTGGAGACGGTGGACAAGATGTGATGCTTGGTCCTAGGAGACCTGTCTCCATCTGGGGTTAAACCACAACAAAGGGTGAGCCCAGTGCTTCAAGCTGGACTGTTCAAGTTCCTCATCTGTAGTTTGTGAAGAGCTGTCCTCAGCAGCCTGTGGAGTTAGTGAACACTTGGACTGTGGCAGTGATTGTCAGAGGAATATAAGGATATGGAAAGGAAACACGATGAAGATGAGAAACAGGGTACATTGCCGAGAAGGTGAAAAAAATTATTCTCCTTCTGAAAGCTGTTTTTAATATACTTCTGAGGATACCAACGTACCTCATTGTAACTGCTGATACATGTACCCTACATGTACCTTTCTCCTGAGCTATGGAGGAATTTAGGGTTCATTTGGGTAGCTATGGCCTGTTGTCACGAGGTCCCAGAAATCTGTTTCATCCTGCTCCTTCATATTCTACTTTATCTTGTATCAAGAAAAGTCTACCTCCATGGCTTAGGCATGCTGTTCTTTCCAAGGACAGCTGGACAACGCAGACTATATCATGGCCAAAAATGATCCCACTGTCCACAGATGATTTTTGTCACACGAAATGCAGGTGTCTAGCTAGGCTTCAGTGTCTGACTGTGCTTCAGGTGCCTAACCTCTGGCAGATGGGTCCTAGCCTCTGAGTCCTGTTTAAAGATACAATTCAAAGGCCTATTTTTAGCTTTCCACTTAGATTGATTTAGGTGGTTTCATTGTCTATTGACGTTCAGTCTGAAAACAAGGCTAACTGATGTCTGACTAACAGTTGTTTCCAATTGTGGTCTCTATACTGCATTAGCTATGTTTGGCTAAATAGACCACATTGTTCAAAACCCAAAAATCTTTCCTACTGTTTCTTAAACAATTTAGGGTACTTGAAATGTCTCAATTTAAAAAAAGAAAGCACCAAACAAAGGGACCTGTTAATAGAGATCGCTGTTGCTGACGCTTCTGTTTTTGCTACCAGCAAAGATTCAATTTTTGGAACTTCACTCAAAGAAGCAAGACAAATATTTTATTTACACAGCTCATGATTTATATTTGGTGTCATGGGCATCCTTTCATTTCTCTATAGGCTTCTAAATCTCTTCAAAGAGAACTGCAGCTGTAAGCAGATGGTGTTCCCCAATCCTAGCAGAGGATCATTCTTCAACAGTAGAGTCCTACAGGGAACTTTGATAAAGCAGACTGTTAGCATCAATTCTGCAGGTCAAATCCTCCATCTTAGTTTTAGTCTTTTATAAAATCTCACTTCCAAGTCATAGGAATGTTTTTGACATCAAGCCGAGTTTCGGCTGACTTTCTGAAGTAGTCAAGTTCAGCTCATTAACTGTAAGAGAAAGAGGCTCCTTAGAATAGCAATTCGATCTTGCAAAGATCTCAACTGCCCTCTGAAATATCTCCACTCCACTAACTAGAGAAGGAGTGTCTGCAATCCTAGACATCTCAGCTGCCTAAGGGTAGGCCTACATTAGTGTCCTGGTTCTAATCAGAAGTGTGTTTTTAAGGCAAGTGTCTCTATTATGCCTACTTGCTGTGCTTTGGTTCATGAGCTGTTTCAGATCACATGAACTGGATTTTGTTCTGATTATACCAAGCTGGAAGATGTTTTCCAGAAGCATGCATAATGTGCACCAGTTGCTGGTAGTTGTTTACTCCATGGGACTGGAGTAGAGCCAAACTGAAACACCCTCTCCCAAAAAATGTGTAGTGTGGACAGCAGGCTCTCTTGCACCAAATGTTTTTTTTTACAGATCTACTTGTGTTGTGTTGGACTATCTGCTAGTATAGCCTAAGAGTGTGAGGAAGACACCCAGGAGAGTGTGCCAGGAAGGTGCCAGAGCCAGTAGCTGAGTATATGATTCAAGAGACGCCTAAGGTTGAGTTTACGCTGAAGGGCAAATATGCTCTACAGCATGCTTGGCCGCTGGGTAGATTTCCATGTCCCCTTTCCACAGTGTGAAGACGCCAGGCTGTGCAATGCCCAGCTGTTTTTCCTTTGAGTGCTCAAGGGAAAAAGGAACTTGTGTGCTACCAATAGCTCTCCTGAAGCACTTGACTGAGGCAGGGGATGGCTTGCCTCCATGGAGCTCTAGAATGGGGTCTGACTTCACAAATCTTTACCCTTTGTAGTGCTGTGTCTTATTGACAAAAAAATGAATACTTACCTTACCTTACCTTCCTCTGCTTCCTTCTTTTTTAGTGAAAGATCTTTTCTGGAAAATCTTTCCCACATCCTTTATAACTGGGGGGGGGGGGATTAACATAATGTCTTCTTCCCTCTGAGTCAGTGAAAATTCTTTAAGACCTTTCCTAGAGGAATCAACACATGCTAGCAGAGCAGGGTACTTCAAGTGAACATTGAAAGCCTTTGTTGAGGTTTTATAATCCTATGGGGGAAATGAAAGCAAATATTTTGTACTTTTAAGTAAAAAGAAGTAATAAACATTATGATGAATTCAGTGAAGGTGGATTTTAAAGCTCTAGATGGAATTCCTTATATGTATTTTGAGAAAAACAAAAATTAAGTATAGACATATGTTAATTGATCTGTATGTGAATTCCAAATATTTTACAGAGAGGTAGAACCCTTTGAGCAAGGCTGAAGCTGAAACTGGGAAATTTTTTATTAACTGTAAATTGGGAAAAATAGTTCAGCAATTTGTTCTTTGAGTGTTGGGTTTCCTTGAACAGGAATCTCTGGACACCGGGAATCCCCTCACATTGCCTCTCCTGTCTCCCTTGTGAAAAGGTAACATATATACTAGAAGACAGAAGCAATAGCAAAAAACACAGGGAGGTGAAGACACTGCCCAGACATTTGTTTTGAAACACGTTACAGTTTAGTCTATTTCATTTAAATCTCTTCTACTGCTCCCACAATAAAATAGACAAAAATAAATTGACTTTGGCTAAAGACCACCACAGATCTGGCTCTTTTACCAAATGGTTTTCACCTAAATGTGTGAGATCAGTCTCTGGATTGTGAGCAAGGTTTGAGTTTCTCAAAGACCAACTTATCTTGCCACGCTGATGATTTTAACATTTCAAAAGCAGACGCAGGCAGAAATGGTGAGCCTGCTAGTTCAGTGACAGATAAGGGCATATTGTCGCAACGGTCACTTTTGTGGCCTCCATTTTTCACCTAGCAGGCCATGCAGTGCCAACCTCTGATGTGTTTTAAATTTCTGCACAATGCCTCCAAAACCTGTTGTCCC
This sequence comes from Phoenicopterus ruber ruber, assembly GCA_009819775.1. Lineage (NCBI taxonomy): Eukaryota > Metazoa > Chordata > Aves > Phoenicopteriformes > Phoenicopteridae > Phoenicopterus > Phoenicopterus ruber. The sequence continues at coordinate 90,692,837 of CM020217.1, forward strand.
GGTTTCAGCGGAGATAGAGTTAATTTTCCTCCTAGTAGCTGTCCCAGGTACTTGCCCGCACTATCCCCTACACCCTGCCCCTTGTAACTACCCAGCCTCCAGGCAGATCTCTGGGTGGCATTCTTAAACAGCTGTCTAACCCTAAAAAAGACCCGAAACACATTTAGGAGACACAGTAATAGAAACATGCCGGTTTCAACATCCCAAGGATATTCAAAATTCTCGAGAGCTATTATAACTAACCTTGGGGAGAAGGGGTAGGTGAAGGAGAAAGAGAAGGTGAAGGAGCAGGGGAAAGTGTCCTCCCTTGTCTCCCCAAAGATTAGCTCTCCAAGGAGAAAAGGTAAAGGGTGTAATTATTAATAGTTTCCGAGAGATGTCTCTTGAAGTAGGAAAATGACAGCAATGCTGGGTATAAATACCAGATTAGTCTCATGACTAGTAATTTTGTCATAACATAAGCAGTGTTACATAGTACAGCAAAACGATAACCTTAATCCATACCCCAGAGGTGATAAACAGCACAACAGGGAACATATACTACAACTACCTGAAAGGAGGTTGTAGAGAGATGGGTGTCAGTCTCTTCTCCCAAGTAACAAGCAATAAGACAAGAGGAAATGGCCTCAAGTTGCACCAGGGGAGGTTTAGATTGGATACTCAGAAAAATTTCTTCATCAAAAGGGTTATCAGGCACTGGAACAGGCTGCCCAGGGAAGTAGTGGAGTCACCATCCCTGGAGGTATTTAAAAGACATGTAGATGTGGCCCTAAGGGACATGGTTTAGTGGTGGACTTGGTAGTGATAGGCTAACGGTTGGACTCGATGACCTTGGAGGTTTCTTCCAACCAAAACGATTCTACAATTCTAAGTAAGGTGTTACACAACACAACTCTGAGAGCAAATAAATCAACATTGTGACCAGCAACTATTAAACTAATACAATGAATGCTTATAACATGCTCTGGTCAGATCTGTTGTTATCTCAACCCTTCGAGCCCCATGTTGGGCACCAAAAAGGACTGTCATGGTTTAACCCCAGCCAGCAACTAAGCTGACCAATGCCTAGTCCATCCCCAAACAGTGATCCCTCCCCAGCCAACTCCCCCCAGTTTATATACTGAGCATGAGTCATGGTTGGACTCGATGATCTTGGAGGTCTCTTCCAAGCAGAACGATTCTATGATTCTATGATTCTATATGGTATGGAATATCCCTTTGGTGAGTTTGAGTCAGCTGTCTTGGCTGTGCCCCCCTCCCAGCTTCTTGTGCACCTCCCCGCTGGCAGAGCATGGGAAGCTGAAAAGTCCTTGACTTAGTATAAGCACTGCTCAGCAACAACTAAAACATCAGTGTGTTACCAACATTAGTCTCATACTAAATCCAAAACACAGCACCATACCTGCTGCTAGGAAGAAAATTAACTCTATCCCAGCTGAAACCAGGACACATATCTTCACTATTTATTGAAATTTTATCTAAATGTTCTATGCTTTCCAGCAAAAGATTAGTCTCTCTCTTTTTCAGGAATAAACTTGGAGGAGACAAAAAACACTCTCAGACAGCAGCCAGGATTTCAAAGATGTCTGAAACATGTCAGTCCACCTTCTGGCAATATGCTGACTACAGATAGAGGGGAAGAAAGAAGAGGCTAGTTAGGGGAGGGGGGCAACATGTGGCATGCTCTGTTGCTGGTACCTGCTTTTGGACGACGAGTGTACTGTCTGCTCCTTTGCACAGTGATCAAACAGATCTGAACTAGAAAAGCTGGGTCTGTAATTTGAGTTTAAAAATGGAGCTCATGCGATACCCTTGTTTAGATCCAGACTAGCTTCAGTTTCAATCCACCTGTTGAATAAAATTAACTCCTAAGAGGGCCTCCAGACTAGGAGTGCAAAGCAACAGTGACTAGTAAAAGGTAATGCAAGGCTGTGGAGATATCACAGGTCCAAATTACTTCCAGAATGTTTTGGATTGAGAAATGCCTTTCTTCTCTGCTGGTGACGTCCCATATAAAGAGGCAACTAATGTAATTTTCAAATGCTGCTGTTGTTTCGTGAATGAGCTCTGGTCCCTAAGAATAGTAGAAAATTGTGAGAAATGTGTTATCAGGTAGAAGATAGCCTGAGATCTCCAGTGTTAGTATGCTAGTAGTGATGTTCTGGTCATCACTATTCCAGGACTTTCACCCAGCAATACAGTTTTTCAATTTGGCTACAAATCTAGAAAGACTGAGCTGGGAGAGTGGTTAGTAACAAGTGTCATGGGATCTTTGAACAGATGTTCACACTCTATTCCACACTTGAGAGACAATCACTTACACCTCAAAAGCAGTGGAAAGAAGGAAGCAAACTGCACCTGGCTGACCTGTGGGGATTTAGCCTGAAAAGCTGTTTCACTGTGTGAGGCTAAGGTCATGTCAGATACAAATGTACAGCAACTACAGATGGCAGTGGAATTCACACAGATAAAATCAATGTTATCGCAACCACTAAAAACATTGCATCTTCCCTTTCAAACTAGGGCATGAAGGACACATCAAAGAAAAATCCCCTTGGTCAGATCTCTTCAAAAGGCAATGTCATTCACTTAAAAAACAGGATATGAAGAGTAGAACCCCATCAGTCCATTGGCCTCAGAGGGGACGATATGACCTCCATCAGATTCACTTGCATGGTGAAGGTAGGTCAAGAGGTAGATTCATAACGCAATTAGACTCATTGCATCTAAGAAGGTGCAATCCATGAAGGGCCATTAAGAACAAAGCTGCTGCCTCTGATTCAAGAAATCTCTAAAGTGTATGTCATCAAAAGCTGGGAGAGGGAAAAGGGAGCACCACAATATACCTTGATTTTACTTTTCCCTGTGAACCTGATATCGTCAACATCAGAGACTCGACTGAACTAGATGACCCTTTCTGTCTGACCAAATACTGACAAATGCTCCTGGGTCCTCAGGAAAATGTCCATATGGGGGCTGAATAATGGGATGTAGTGGACTGCACTAAGAGAGATATTCTGTTTGGGGCTACAATCTGGATTTTATTGTTAGTGGTAGAATATCAGTTTAATAACATTTCACCTCAGGTGAAAAGATGCTTACCTGTTTGGAGCATTGTATTATTCATCTGGTTTTGGTTCTGAAGCAACTGTTTTTTCTTGGCAAGGTGATTTGGTCGATTTGAAAAAATTACTGGAGCAGTGAGAGTTCAGCCTTGCTAAACATCCTGCCCAGAAGAATGCGCGGAGGCACTGACGGACTCAACCTTGCCCTTGACAGTCTGACTCTCCCATTACAGTGCACTTGGGAAAGGGAAAGAGGGACATCAAACACTTCAATATAGACCACATTTTGCCAGTAGTTTATTTATTGCATTTCACTGGCTGGAATTCTCCATTTTTAAATAACCTTTCCTGCTAATGCTAGTTCTGTATCATTCCGTGCTATGGAAATTGCATATTCTTTTCCAAAAAAAATCGAAAACCGCCTCCCAGTTTCCAAGCTTGCTGTAGGCACTTAGGTCAGCTCTGCCAGGACAGAGTACATATGTCTGCATATTGCTAGAGGTGTTTCTCAGTGGTGCGTGAATGTATTCTTGTGCACTATGTAGTTTGGATAATAGCTCCGTTCCTGTGCAGCTGGCTGTGGAATGGTGTGCTGGGGCTGTGCTCCCACAGGGAGGCATATAAGGCTGGAGTGTCTGCAGCTCCTCAGCAGCAATGGCCAGCCCTTTCAAAAGAATATAACTTAGTTCAAATGACCTCCTTTCATCCCTGCTTTTTACCCACCCCCAAGAACCTAGGTGATATGTCAATGGCACCAAGCGACCCTTGTGCTTCTTGTGCAGATTTCATCCAGGGAGACACATCAGGGAGCAGAGCATCACACATTGGCTACATGAGTCTGTAAATGATGGATTTTCTTTAAGGAAATAAAATTACACTCAAGGCTTACTAAACTGCTAGTCAGGATTTTCCTTTGTAAAAAAATCTTTCCATCGTTAGACTAAATGAACGAGACGGATGAAAACCACAACGACAGTTGTTGGTTCTGTGCTGAAGAACAGAAACTAACCTCTCCGCAAAGAAATCCCATCACAAGTACGCCTTTGAGTCTTTCGACTAAATTGAAAGCACTTCAAGCTATTTACAAAGCAGGAGATTCCTCTCGTTGTTTATCTGTGGTGTGCCTCCCTGGTGCGTTCTGTCTGAGCATGAATGCGTCTGTTCACTTCATTTCTAGCCTACATCCACAGCAGTCCCAGCGGAGCGGCTGGAAGAACTATTATGAGCAGCCAAGTCTGGAACTGTTTGGATTTATTGTCTTTTCTGGGCATATGGACGTTGGTGTCCAATAGATGGATTACGGCTGATTTCTTTAATTTGCTCCGGGTTGTGCAGACTCTGGAAGGGTTCAGCTGGAGCCGTTGTTTGCTTGCCTGCTCCCTTCAGTAGTCCTTGATTCCTCAGACCCTCAGTCCTTGGGTCCTGTTCAGCTCAGCTGAGTGCAGGACCCGATGTGGGCAGCTGAGATGATTTGGGAGGGAGAGGAAACAGCGTGGCTGTGGAGGAAAGCCCTGAGCTCCTCACCTCCTGCCAGTTGGCATTTTGGTGTGCCCAGCAGTGCGGCGCAGAGATCTGATGCTAGCCTACGGGCACAGTGGGTCATGAGGCCCTCAGCGGATCATGAGACCCAGCTCTTTTTCTGTGCCATTTGCCACTTCACGGAGCTAGTGTAAGAACACAACTTAATGAAAATACATTCTGACGGACTCTTGAACATTAGGAATCCATGATTTAAAACTTCAATGAAGGTATTGACTCCAGCGTACTTGCCATTTGTATACAAATACAAGTAAAACATTGTGCACCTGCGCTGGGCGAATTACACACACTCTGTGAGCCGTAGCTCTCTTGACACTATCTTAATCATGTGTCACGGCTAGCTAAGTTAAAACTTGACTGTTTTTTAAATATTTGTCTTTGACTCTTCAAATCTCTTGTGCCTGATACATTTTCCATTTATATTCTAGACAATAAAAGTTTGCAGGACTGAACATTTGTAAACTAAAGGAACGAGGTATGGAGAACCCAAATATTAAATAACAATAAATTTTAAATAGTGCAAAACACAGCTTATTTCATGCTTTGTTAGCTGAACAATACATATGACAGAACTGGGAGCAGAAACAAAACCATATGACTTAGTATAAGCATTGACTAGTTCTTGTGAATTATCTAAGTGAGATGCAAAGGTATTGAAAAGACCAATTCAAGAGCAGCTTATAAACCAAAAATGTGGCAAAATAAAATGAACACCTGTATATTATAAGTTATCTGTTCAGTTTCTCTCAGCAAGATTCAAAATGAACATTTAAAAAAATCAAACCTCATCAAAGACTGAAGAGCAAAAGTGGATACGAAGCCATCCAAACACAATTTTTAGTTATTGCTGCACAGATTCCTTTCTAGAAAATGTCCCACTTCTAGGTTTTAAAAGCACTCAGGATTTGCCTTTTGGGACTGAATTTGATTTCCCAGGGTGGCAACACTTTTACAAATGCATAGGCCGTTGGCTTACAGAGAGTTGAATCATATGTAACATAGTAACTACATGGATTTGACCTGATTTTTGTCTTTACAAAGTTGGAATTATGATTTCAAACAGGGAAAAGAAACACTTCAGACTTCACTTCTGCAGTGTGAAAGCAGGGTTATTTTCTGATGCACTTCCCGTGGAAGGAAACAATATTATCCCAGCTTCCATTCAGCTAAATGTCCCCTTCCTTGATCAGCACGGGGCTTTACAAGGGCACTTTCGAGCCTTCTGAGTGACAATGCCATATTTCAGTCACCCAGAGGAAGAAGAAGAGTACTGTTCATCCTGGACAAAGCTACAGGAGTGTGTGCTGGGTGGTGGTGCCCAGTGGGTCCACCACGTTCCTGGATTGTTCAACGGTGCACAGACTGTGGTGTAGTCCTGTTGTGTGGGGTTCATAGCCCACAGACAAGGGGTTACTCTACAGAAGAACCTTGGGGGTATCCAGGGTTTCTGGACATCTGAAATCTCAGATAGATGTTCAGGCTCTGTTCAGGGGGAAGAAAAAAAAAACCCAATTATTCCAGGGGAAAAAAGAGAACCTGGTGAAGGAAGCTTAGTCCTGCTGAGGGTCCATTCCACCTCGCTGATTATGTGGGATTGTGCAGCAAGAGTGTACGCAGTGGCAGATCAATGGCTTTTAGCTGGTGAAGGCTACTGTGCAAGTGCAGTGCATATCCCTTTGTGATGTGTTGTGGTGCTGGGCTTTGTACTAGAGTGGGCACTGTCCATGCCTAGTTCAGGAGGGAAGTAAGACTCAGATTTTACTGATAGTTATAAAACTCCAGTGGAGGTAGACCCTTCTATCCCCAAGGTAAGAACCACCCATGAGTGTACGAGATATTTATCCAGAGCAGCCATCTCCTCTAGTGTTTATAACCGCACTCAGCACTTGTTCAATGATACATGATTTTTCATTCTTCCTCATGTGCAATGACATAGACTTGTTCAGTGTTCCTGACATTCATTAGGTACAACTCATTACGCTGAAAAAGCAGTCTGGACTGGCCAGCTCTTCATGATTACTTCTGTTTCATGATCTCATCGGAGCTGTGGGGTTTGAACAGCTCTATAGGCTATCGCATCCCAGCATAACAAGATGGAATGGCTCGAGTTTTTTGTGAAAATAGAAAAGTATGATTCCATTTAATGATAACATGTAGGAATATATTCACAGATGTCCCTTGCAGTCATCAGAGGAGGTGCTCCTGCAGATAGACTTCATCTAACTTTGTTATCTTCTATGGGGGGTGTTTAGGGATATTATCTAGACTGAAGTAATGTTTCATGACTATTCCTTCTGCAGCCCATGTAACATTGTTAAGACCTGGGATGATTTGGGATGGGTATTTGACTGTTAATTACTGGCACTGAAATCTTGCCAACTGTTATTGTTTGTTCCAAGTTTCAACACCAAAAAGTTCATGGGATCAACTGATTTCAGTTGATTTAAAGTTATGGCCACTTCTAGAAAAGGAAGTAGAAACTTCGTGTTTTCCAGTTTGGGATATGGTCTAATAGAATCATAGAATCGTAGAATCATAGAATGGGTTGTGTTGGAAGGGATCTTACAGATCATCTAGTTCCAACGCCACTGCCATGGGCAGGGACACCTTCCACTAGATCAGGTTGCTCTCTGGGTAACCTGTTCCAGGGCCTCACCACCCTCAGAGTGAAGACGTTCTTCCTTACAGCTAATCTTAATTTACCCTCTTTCAGTGTAAAGCCATTACCCCTTGTCCTATCACTACAGGGCCTTGTAAAAACTTCCTCTCCATCTTTCTTGTAGGCCTCCTTTAGGTACTGTAAAGCTACTAGAAGGTCTCCCCGGAGCCTTCTCTTCTCCAGGCTGAACAAGCCCAGCTCTCTCAGCCTGTCTTCACAGGAGAGGTGCTCCAGTCCTTTGATCATTTTTGTGGCCCTCCTCTGGACTCGCTCCAGCAGGTCCATGTCCTTCTTGTGTTGAGGGCTCCAGAGCTGAATGCAGTACTCCAGGTGGGGTCTCATGAGAGCAGAGTAGAGGGGGAGAATGACCTCCCTCAACCTGCTGCTCATGGTTCTTTTAATGCAGCCCAGGATACTACTGGCTTTCTGGGCTGCAAGTGCACATTGCCAGGTCATGTTGAGCTTCTTATCAACTAACACCCCCAAGTCCTTCTCCTCAGGGCTGCTCTCAATCCATTCTCTGGCCATCCTGTATTTGTGCTTGGGATTGCCCCAACCCATGTGCAGGACCTTGCACTTGGCCTTGTTGAATTTCATGAGGTTCGCACAGGCCCACGTCTCAAGTTTGTCAAGGTCCCTCTGGATGGCATCCCTTCCCTCCAGCGTGTCGACCGCACCCACACAGTTTGGTGTCGCGAGTAAACTTGCTGAGGGTGCACTCAATCCCACTGTCCGTGTCACCAACAAAGATGTTAAACAGTGGCAGCCCCAATACCAGCCCCTGAGGAATGCCACTCATCACCGGTCTCCACTTGGACATCGAGCCACTGACTGCAACTCTGAGTGCAATCATCCAGCCAATTCCTTATCCACTGAGTGGTCCATCCATCAAATCCGTGTCTCTCCAATTTAGAGACAAGAATGTCATGCAGGACAGTATCAAATGCTTTGCACAAGTTTGCAGGTAGATGACATCAGTTGCTCTTCCCTTATCCACCAACGACGTAACCTCATTGTAGAAGGCCACCAAATTTGTCAGCCACGATTTGCCCTTAGTGAAGCCATGCTGGCAGTTGCCAATCACTTCCTTGTTTTCCATGTACCCCAGCATAGTTTCCAGGAGGATCTGTTCCATGATCTTGCCAGGCACAGAGGTGAGACTGACTGGCCTGTAGTTCCCCGGTGTCCTGGTTCCAGCTGGGATAGGGCTAATTTTCACCAGAAGCTGGCCAGGGTCTATTCTATACCATGTGACCTCACGCTCACTATATAGAGGGGGTCAGGGCCAGGGGTGGGATCACTGCTGCAGAGCGGGCTGGGCCTCGGGCTATGGACTGGGAGCGACCTGCGCTGGGAAGCACTGCTAAGTACATTCTGTTGTTGTTGAGGTTTCTTGTTCGTTTGTTTTCTTTTCCTTTGTTGTCCTGTTAAACTGTTGCTATCCCAACCCACAAGTTTTGCCTTTCTTTTTCCCCCAATTCTCTCCCCCACCCCACTGGGAGCGGGGGGAGCGAGCGAGCGGCCACATGGTGCTCAACTCCCAGCTGGGGCTAAACCACAACACCCAGGTCTTCCTTTTTAAAAATGGGGGTTACGTTTCCCCCCAAGGATGAGTTTACAGTGGAGAATAGTCCAATCAAAAAAACAAGGGTGGGTTTACAGTGGAGAATAGTCAAATCCAACTTCTGTCCTTGAAATTCAGAATTTCCATCTGGAAACTATATCTTTTAACTCCTAGGAATGTCCTTTCATAGTCTGGCCCTAAAGTGATGTGCACTGTGTTCTGTGCACTGCTACAGAGATACCAGTGTAACAAAACCCAGCAGGGTGACTTCAAGCATGCCTGTGATGCCACTGGAACCTATAATTCATCTTCGTGGGTTATTCTTAAATGGGCTTTTAAAGATAATTGACAAGATGCTTTACAAAACTACACACTGAAATCATCCCATTCAGGGGTGCATGTAGAGAATATATAGAGGTACACACGCACATCGTAGCAGCAGGAGATCACTGTAGTAGCAGTAGCAGCAGCAATAAGTTGGCACTCGGCAGCTAACAGGAAAGTAAACTAAGTCAGGAATTAGGTCCAGAATGCAAACACAGAAAGAATTTCACATACTGTGCCATCAGCATGCAAGTTTCCAGAAGCTCTTCCAACCCCATACTATCCTTCCTCTCTGCTCTTTCTCAGCCCCCATCCTTCTTTCTGTGCTGATGTTCAGAGGGAACTTTGCCATTTCATTTGACCATACCATTCATTAAAAAGGAAAAAAATGAATAGAAAAAATATAGTAAAAATCAACGGGGATAAATCCCATATGTCTCGTTGCCGAGTACAGTACAAAATGTACTCCTGTATGTACAGTACAACATTGCATTAAACCAGAAGGAAAACTCGTGTATAACCTTGGTGTAACAAAACTATCTGTATATTAAAAACAAGCCCTTATTTATTAAGACCCCCAAATCCCAGCATCCATTTAAAAACTGGGCCTCTTTCAAAGTCTCTGAGTCATCATGAAGAACATGATTCATTCAGTAACCCCAGCTCACCATGGCTCTCTTAGGAGTAAGAACAGATTCAGTTTTAAGCTTCCTCTGGCAATTTGAAAACCAGTATCTGGCTACCAATCTCTGTTTCTAATCTTAAAGAGAATTACATCCTATTGCTGGTTCTGCATTTTTCTCCTAAAAATGAACCTCGCTCTTTCTTCCGAGTAATTTGGAGTATAATCTGCCTAAATGCCTTTTAAGGAGCCATGAAATTCTATTTTCCACATCAGACATAGCTATTTTGAGGGCTTGCCTTTCCAGGAGAGGGAATTTCACAAATATTAGTCCTTTCATAGAGCTGGGGACTGGTGCTGTCCAGCTGTGATCTCCTGGCCCCAGCCTGAAAACATGCTGTTATATAAAACCTCTGTTAACCAGAGACTGCGTCATGGAACACGTTTGTTCCAGGAATGCTCACCAAATGCAGATGTCTAATGAATTTCTTGTTGTTAGCATTAGGGCCACTCTATTGATTAATTTCTTGTGTCTGTTCGGAAGGAGCAAAAAAAGCAAAAGTGCTGGGACCGGCATTTCGCTCTGTGCTTGAATGCACATATGGAAGTATTTTCAAGCCAGTAGTACAGTGAGGATTTGTGCCTTTCCAGTTTAACCAGCACTTTCTGATGACTGCTTGCTCAGGAAACCTGGCCATCGTTCAGCTGTATACATTTCTTTATTCCGATACTCAGCAGCAGCACTCCATACCTTTTGCATTCAATAACATGCTGGGATTTTCATCGTGTTTTCTTATTGCTTTCCGTTTTGTGATGCACCGCATGGTGCTTTTAAAAAAATGCATGAAGTCCCCTCGATATGCACCCAAGGGAAGCGTGTGACTTGCTCCCCAAACCATCATGTGAGGTATTCTGCTTTAAGCATCAGAAAAAAGACTCCAAACTCCTGCTCCTTTTCTTTTGGGAACTTTCTAGATAGTTTGCCCTTTTAAAAATGAAATTACAAATTGTCCAGACACTTTATTGAGATCACTCATTTCACGCAGGTTATTAAATAATGACTTACAGATTCTACAAATAAAAGGTGAATTTGTCAAGTTTTATATTCAAGGCTGAAAGTTTGATTCACAATGAATTTGTTTACTTCTCCCTACATGTAATTTTGGTTTGGGTTGGTTTTTTTGGTCTGTACAAGGAGATGCATGCATTCTTCTTTTTGCTCAGTTTATTTGATTACTGTGGTCCTCCCAAATTACGCTGGATTATTTAGGATCTGATCTTGCTTTGTTTATGAAAATAAATTTTGGACATATTATACCATGCATCTGACTTTTTTTTTTTTTTTTAATAGATCGTCTCCCTCTGCTGTAGTTTACAGTCTGTGGTCTGAAAGCCTTGGGAATGGCTGCGCTGTTTTAGGTGGTCTGCAACGGCATAACTAAGCCTGTGTTTGGGACACTTAAATTTTCTGAGCAGGATTCTGCCCCTTGATTAAAAATTTTTAAGGTCCAAAATTTTTAAAAAATGGATTGCAATCACTCGTCTACAATAAATCATATGAATTAGTTCCTATGCTTTCATTGCAGAATTAAGTAAATAGTGAATTAAGTATGTTTGTTTATGTGTTGATGGGGCTATTTATAGGAATAATGGTGCTGCCTATAGTTATGTCTTAAATGAAAAATGAACAGCAGTACACAAAGAGGATGAAACTCAATAAGCCAGGTTAATTTTCAAAGTATCAGTAAATGTTCTTCCTATAGTGAGAGCTTGAATAGAGAATTGATTTCAGAAGCACCTTAGAAATGGGTTTTCCTTAAATAACTACTTCTTTGAAATTAGATACTTTTCTAACAGATCAGAACTGAAAAGGAAAAACAAAAGACCTTAAATCTTCCTGATATATGTCTCAGAGAGGTCTGTTTTCTGAGTTACCACTATTTTAATTGTTTCTCTATTCCTTCAATGAAAACTCGATTCTTCACTAAGTTGGTAAATTGATTTGCAGTACTTGTGAAATGAAAGAATCACAAGAGCTGACGGCAAAATTTAAAGTAATGGAAAGGGATTTTTAAGATATTTAAAATGTTTTAAGTTTTTGGCTTAATCCACTTAGTTTCAACGAGCAATGTTAGAACAAGGACATTGTTACTGAAGGTCAGTCAACTTTGACCTCCTTTTGAGATGAGAAAATTGCTATCCAGGTTAGATAAAATTATGCGTACATACACATATAAGCACATACACATATATTCAAGCAAAAAAAACCAGGTATTTTTTAAGTAAGAAAATGTTCAATAAGTTATAACTTGACATTTCAAAGCAAAAGCAAGCAAGAATTGATGTTGTGACCCTGTGGAAGTCTGTCATTCATTTCTGTGGAATGAGGATATCATTCTACCTTTTCTTGAAGGCTGCTTAAGTCTACATGTAGTATAACTGATGTAGCTTCTCACAGGGCTGGCCGCTACTTGATATGACTTATCACATCACCTAGGATGAGTGTAAAGATAAAAACTATAACTTACTGATACAACCAAAGGAAAATTTCTGTGTGACGGCGAAATACATCATTATCAAATGATTACTCCAACATACTCCAGGATGAACCACCTTGGTACACAGACATCTGCAGGAAGTATATATTGCTACTTTGTCACTACCTAAGGGATGAGAAATTTGATCTTGAGAAATGAGTCAAAGGTGCTGCTGCTTGTTTTTGAAAAATGTACCTTTGCTATGCTGGAAGACCACGTTATGCACCAGTGGTAATCACTCTGGCTCCAGCTAAGGTGCATCCATCTACTCGATGATGACACAATCGCAACGCTTTATGAAATCAATAGGATTGCTTGTACAAGGCTGTTTCAACCCAGTAATGAACTGGTAATCTGGAAGTATGAAAATACTATGTCTAAAGGACTTCACTGTCTGAAAACAAAATGATTTATTGTTTTTTAAAGCAGCTCAGTAAGGTCCAATCTGAGGCTCATTGCTGAGGTATCCTCTTAAGGGACCAGCAAAGTGAGGAAACCTGACGTGAAGCTAAAGTTTGACTGATGCTAAGGTTTGACTGAAATGAGAATTTGTTACTCATGGATTTCATCCTCTGTGTTACATGAAATAGCCTCATGCTAGGCCAAAAGCCAAAACAGCTGCTTGTTTAAATTCCTTGTCGGCTAGAGCACCCCAGGACTGGCTCTCTGGCAGTCCTCAGGCTGGGATCCAAGAGTAAGGGAAATGAGTCCTTAAGCACACAGTCTGAGACGTCCTCACCTGAAGGGTTTGCCTCTGCCTTCTGCAGCTGTGCCACTCACCCTTGCCAGGGATGACAGCAGCCAGCAGCAACCACCCTGGTTCCCTCCTAGAGGGATGCAAGGGCTGGTGAGGTCGGTGGCCCGAGCGCCAGGTGCCTCTGTGGGCAGCCGAGCCTCTCGCGCATCGAGGGTCTTGGGAAGTTCAGAGTATGTCTGGGTTTGTTCTCGTTGAGGTGGTGAGATTGCAAAGGGGATCTCTTGAGCAGCATCCACTGTGTCAGGGATAATGCACTGACCTAATCATGGGCAATGGTAAAAATCCCACTGATTTTTTTCTGAAATGAGGATTTCACCAGAAATCCCTAGAAAAGAATTTGCTGGAGACCCATTTCCAGACAGAGATGTGAATACTTCAACAAACAGAAATTTTTCATGTTAGCATACCATTCACTAAACCATAATTTGGGGCCTCTGTTCATTTCTGTGTGAGCCATTCGTCATGTCATTTGAGACCAGAGACCTGCAAGTTTCAAGATATTCACCTACACAGAAATCAGTGGATGTTTCTAGAGAGTGTTTTTCTCTAATCTTTTTTACGGTGGCATGAATATTACCTCGGATTAATAGAGTCCATGTAAAACACTACTTCATGGTACGTATGTGAGGTATTGGCTATAAGAAACATTAAAAATAAATGCAGCTGGGTTGTAGGATTCTCCCATACTAGATACCAAATGATACTGACAGACGACTCTAGTCATTCGCTACTGACTTGAATAAATAATTGCAAAACACATGCTGCAAATTGTGTCCAAATTGCACTACTTCTAAGAAACATTTGGATGCCCGTCTTACTTTTTTTAATTTTTGCATATTTTTAAAGATGACATAATTTCTTCTTTGTTTCTGTTATGTAGCTGTGAAAATGAAACAAAACAAGCTTAGAACCTGCTGTCTGCTTTCCTGTCTGACAGCTGCTTTTAGATACAAGCAGGCATTCATTCTTCCCTGCCAGGAGTGCCAACTTCTTCTAACTGCTCTTTCAGCAGCAGCTCTGAATAACCACCTCCTGATTCTGTTTGTACGGTGCTAACCATCCTCACTGTGAGCTGATTCAGTGGCCTTGCATGCTTTTCTCTCTCTCTCTCTCATACAGCGTTGAGAAAAATATCCACTTAAAGCACTGGAGAAAAGATGCAGATGGATGCTGTTTGCTACCTCCTTTCAAAAGCTGCTAATGAATATATCTGGATCTACGTCTTTGCCTTCACATTCAGTCTGCCACCCACCTCCTTGGGTCAGGGAGTATGAGATGGGAACTACACGTGCTGTCTTGCAGATCTGCTGGTGTAACAGGACCTCTTGCTTGGGGCCGCTGAGCAGTATCTGTAATAGAAATGTTAAGCAAGTCCGTGCACCTAATTTTGCCCAAATGAGAACAGCTTGTTTCTTTCAAGCTCATGCCCGTTGACTTCCATGAGACCAGAGTACTCATCACCCTGAAAGCTATGCCTGTTAGCTGTAACAAAGGGGTATTTCTTGCTTTTTAAAAGTACACAAGGTTACAGCTCATCAACGTAGCATCAATAAAAGCGTATGAAATGAGACAACACTGTGACAATAGTTTTCCTCTTAGTTTGTGAAGGAGCACTAATTAGATAGGATTTTCAGACGTCAGACTGGGAAGCGTTTGCTTTGTGAAACAAAGATCCTCAGGATCAAAGCTGAGTCATAACATCTCTGTGGCCCTGAAATTTGTTTTTCTTAATGGAAACAGTGTAATACGGTTCAGAGCAGGAATCTTGTTGAACTCCCTACACTTGAGGCTGGCAAACAGCAAACATGAGGAATTACGCAAGCCACAGTGAAAGCTTAAAATGATACTATGGCTGTGGAATTTGAGAGTCTTATAATTTCCAGTTCAAAATCTCCTCTTTGGAAGAAAAGACCTTGCAGTAATGAATGAAGACACATTTAATCACAAATGTACAAGGGAGCCTTTGCAAGGATCCAGTGAAACCTGAAGGAGCTGTAAGGGAAATCAGCTTAAGGAGGCTACAGAGTACCTTGTGAGCATGACACCATCCCTGTGAGAGAGCCACATCCTGGTGCCATCATGACGAGCAGCTCCCCGTGCCACTCGTAACCCCCTGATCAGGTGAATGGAACTATTCACTGAGCAAAAAGCTGATTGGCACAAGAAAGCTGGTGGAAGGACTAAAATTTCATAGCAACAGGACTGAGAGCTCTATTTTTGGGGATGTACATGGTATGTGTGACCCTTGTGTTGTCCATTAAGAGTACATTGCACTCCTTCATGGTTGAAGAGTAATCCAGACATACTCATGACTCATTGCAGGCAAGAGCAAAAGAAAAAAAAATTGCAGATGAAGCTGATAATTATGAATCATCCAGTGACTTTAACACTCAGATATTTTAAAATATTCGGCCAGGCTATTCATTTTTACTTGACCTCAAAACTTCATGGCTAGTGTAGCTGAGACACTCTTAAGCAATAAAAGGCAGTCTTACAAAATAAGATTTGCAAAGGGAAAAATATTTTTCATAGCTAAGGACAAGATTGTTTTCCATTATCAGAAATAATGAGATTAGTGGAGAGGCTTTGAGACTTGCATATTTTCTAGAGCAGGGCATGCCATGCACCAAGTGCTTCTATATGGACTTGCTATGGAGGGGTACTTTTCCAGGTAGCATTGTATGTAGGAGCATTGGCTTCCCTCTCTAAATAGCCAGGTCTCTGTGCTTCAGTGTTCAGCTCTTCAAGGGATCACATGTGGCCCCATATGCTTCAGATAATAACTCCCCACCAGGTTGAGGGGTCTGATTTCTCGGAGTTTAATGGATAAGGGAAAAAACACTACCTTATGCTGAATGTTCAGGTTTCTTCCTTAATCCTTGGTACACCGAGGTGTCTCAAAGAGACCCAGGTTATGTTCATCACAGCCAGAAGAGAGATGTCCTCAAGCTTTACATGTTCCACTGCTCTACTGGCATTGCATCTATACTGTAATCATGAAGGAAAGACTGGAGCTAAGCAGCACATATTTATGCTGTTACAAGAGCAGTATCTGGTGATAGAAAGGCGTTTCTAGAAAAGGCTTGAGGCTCCTGTGTCTGTCTGATGTCAGCCATGTGGCTGCAGACAGGCATGAGTGCTTGTCCCATCTGCACTTTAGGTCCCAGCCTATGGGCTGGTGGGACAAAGCTGCACAAAGATGGTGCTTTGGGATTCACTGCAATAAATCTAGCTAAAAATAAGCATGATTCAAGATAAATGGAGACCAAAGTTAAGCTCACATAAAAGGTCCTCTGATGACACTTATCCAAAAGCTGAAGGAAAGAGATGCACCTAAACTAAAAATTAAAAAAAAAAAAAAAAAAAAAAAGAAAAAAAAAGATTAAAACAATTTTGTTGTGTTGCCTTTTGAATTTATTCTTTCTGTTTGGCTCCTGTCAAACTAAATTAGCCAAGCAACTCTTCATAGAATCATAGAATACCAGGTTGGAAGGGACCTCGAGGATCATCTGGTCCAACCTTTCTTGGTAAAAGCAGGGTCTAGACAAGATGGCCCAGCACCCTCTCCAGCTGAATCTTAAATGTGTCCAATGTTGGGGAATCCACCACTTCCCTGGGAAGATTATTCCAATGGCTGATTGTTCTCATTGTGAAAAATTTTCCTCTTGTGTCCAATCGGAATCTCTCCAGGAGTAACTTGTACCCATTACCCTTCATCTTTTCCATGTGACTCCTTGTAAAAAGGGAGTCTCCATTTTCTTTGTAGCCACCCTTTAAATACTGGAACATGGTGATAAGGTCTCCCCTAAGCCTTCTTTTCTCAAGGTGAACAAACCCAGTTCTCTCAGCCTTTCTTTATATGGCAGACTTCCCAGTCCTTTGATCATCTTTGTGGCCCTTCTCTGGACCCTCTCCAGGCTGTCCACATCTTTTTTTGCATAGCGGGAACCAAAACTGAACACGGCATTCCAGGTGTGGCCTGACAAGTGCTGAGTAGAGTGGGATAATGACTTCTTTATCTCTGCTGGTGATGTCCTTGTTGATGCAACCCAGCATCCTGTTGGCTTTGTTTGCCGCAGCAGCACACTGTTCACTCATATTGAGCTTGTCCCCCAGGACCCCCAGGTCCCTTTTCCATAGAGTTGCTCCTCAGCTGGGTAGATCCCAGCCTGTGCTGCACTCCTGGATTAGTTTTCCCAGCTGCAAGACTTTACACTTGTCCTTGTTGAACTTCATAAGGTTCTTGTTAGCCCACTCTTCCAGCCTATCCAGGTCTTCCTGCAGGGTGGCTGTCCCTTCCGAAGTGTCCACTTCCTCACTCAGTTTGGTGTCATCAACAGAATTCATCGGGGTACACTTGATCCCATCATCTAGATCATGTATGAAGATACTAAACAGCATTGGACCCAATATCCATCCCCAGGGCACCCCACTTGTGACAGGTTGCCCGTTTGAAAAGGAGCTATTTACCACCACCCTCTGGGTGCAGCCTGTCAGCCAGTTCCCCACAGACCATGACACATCAGTTTCTCTCGGAGGAGGCTGTGGGAAAACGTATTGAAAGCCTTGGAGAAATCCAAGCAGACAATGTCCACCACTCGCCCCACATCAACCAAGTAGGTTACTTTGTCCTAGAAGGTGATCAGGCTTGTCAAGCACGATTTACCCTTGGTGAATCTGTGCTGACTTTTTCCAATCACGTGCTTCATTTGACTTGTGATAGCCCCCAGGAGGATTCATTCCATAACTTTCTATAAGTGTTTACTATAAGTAGTATAGGGGCAGAAAAGAAGGACAAAAGTTCGTTATTGTATGCTCAATTAAATTAGTTTAAATACCTTACCACAGGGAATAATATTAAGAGCCCCAAAGATCTCAGATGTTAAGAAATTTGTTGCAGTTGGCTACGTGGGCTCCTGCTGACTTCAGGGGCTGTTGGGTAAGATCTATCGAATGTTAAAATCCAAATATAGCTAAGCAAAACAGAAAATGAAGGGAAGCTACTTTTCACAGCATGGTCTATGCTCTGGTACATATGAATTATTAGAATAATTAGAATAAATGAGAAACTAGTGCAGAGCAGCAGGGAGACCACAGGCAAGTGCATAGACAGCCTTTATGAAGGCTCGGTGCAATGTCAGACCTTCCCTCATTCAGTCAGTCCTGTGGACTGTGTCTGGGCTGGATGGGACTCCAGACTATCCTTCTTCTGCCATTCTGCTTAACAAAATCACCCATTTATCAGGAAAATATATTTGGTCAAGCTTTAACATTAGGTTTCCACCAAAAAGGTAACAGAGCTTTCCATACAGAAGGAAAAGCCACTGTTAGATGAATTCTTTAAGCTAATTTTCAAGCAAAAAATGAAAATTTTAACACAAAATTGAATAGAAGAAAAACGTACTCAGCAGTACGTGAATAGTCTCAGAAAAGGCCCACATATTTTTATAGTCTTAAGTCTCACTAAGTATGTTCTTCCAAAAATTTACAAAAGCCTCGTCTGTCTTTGTCTCTGTGTCACTAACAGACCTCTTTAAACTCAGAAATCTTTACAAACAAATTAAGTATTGCTGCTTTAAATTAAAAAGTACTGTTTTAATGAAACTAAGTACAAGTATCAGTGGACTTAAAGGAAGAGCAATTTAAAAAAAAAAATCAACCACGGTTTACCACCTTCGAGAGATTAATTAATTCTAATCAGCAGAATGATTTCCAACAAACAATACATGAAAAAGTAGAGAGAAATTTCTGTCTGAAATGTTTGATTTCCTTTTTAATCCCAAAAAAATTTCCAAATTTTGGAAATTACTATTCAAAAACACTTAAAATCCCAAAATAGATGAAAATATTTCCATTAGGACAAAATAAATGGATCCAACCCCAAATGGAGTTGATTCTTATCTTGCTGTCTGCCGCCCAGGGGAATAACGTGGCTCTGAGGGCACGCACTGTCCTAGTGAGCAAGTGGGGATGAGCTCAAGGGGAAGGAGGGAATGATTAGCTTTGGTACCTGGCCTGAGGCCCGAAGGGAGAAACGTGAGTGGCCAAAGCTGATTACGAGAGAGATCAGATTTTTTTATGTCAGTGATTTCATGACAGAGAATGCTTCAGTAACTTTTTTTTGTGGGAATGCCAGCTTTGCCTTCCTCACCTTCCATTGCCTTTACTCTCCTTCTGTACCCCCAAACCAGCTCAGGAATGTTTATGTGCATCTCTGTTCACTGGAGCTACCCACAAGCTCAGAAAAGTAGTAACCCAGGTGTTTCCTACCGCATTCTCCAGCTACGGCTACACTGACTTGCAGCACATCGTGCCTCTCGACTGTCTTGGTTCTGGCTTAACCCATACCGTTCTTCATGGGAACCACATAGCCAAGCTCCCTCTCTGGTGACAAGGCCCAGCCAGGGAGCCATGCCCAAGGAGAAGACCGCATCTCCTTGAAGCATGGGTCTATGTACACAGAGCAATAAGATGCATCAGAGCTTAGTCTGGCTACTGCCGTAAAAGACAACAAAAAGTCCTTCTACAAATACATTAACAATAAAAAGGGGGCTAAGGAGAATCTCCCTCCTCTATTGGATGCGGAGGGAAACTTAGTGTCAAGGGATGAGGAAAAGGCTGAGGTGCTAAATACCTTCCTTGCCTCAGTCTTCAACAGCAAGGGAAGTTGCTGTCTGGGCACCCAGCGCCCTGAGCAGGAAGACAGGGATGGGGAGCAGAATGTAGACCCCGAAGTCCAAGGGGAAATGGTCAGTGACCTGCTACGTCACCTAGACATGCACAAGTCTATGGGGCCGGATGGGATCCACCCAAGGGTGCTGAAAGAGCTGGCAGAAGTGCTCATCAAGCCACTCTCCATCATTTATCAGCAGTCCTGGCTAACTGGGGAGGTCCCAGTTGACTGGAGGCTGGCAAATGTGACGCCCATCTACAAGAAGGGCCGGAAGGAGGATCCGGGCAACTACAGGCCTGTCAGCCTGACCTTGGTGCCCGGGAAGGTTATGGAGCAGATCATCTTGAGTGCCATCACGCGGCACATACGGGACAACCGGGTGATCGGGCCCAGTCAGCACGGGTTTATGAAAGGCAGGTCGTGTCTGACCAACCTGATCTCCTTCTACGACATGGTGACCCGCTTAGTGGATGAGGGAAAGGCTGTGGACGTTGTGTACCTGGACTTTAGTGAAGCCTTTGACACCGTCTCCCACAGCATCCTCCTGGAGAAGCTGGCTACCCATGGCTTGGATGGGCGTACTCTGCGCTGGGTAGGAAACTGGCTGGATGGCCGGGCCCAAAGAGTTGTGGTGAATGGAGTTAAATCCGGTTGGCGGCCAGTCACAAGTGGTGTTCCCCAGGGCTCAGTACTGGGGCCAGTTCTGTTCAATATCTTTATCAATGACCTGGACGAGGGGATCGAGTGCACCCTCAGTAAGTTTGCAGATGACACCAAATTGGGAGGGAGTGTTGATCTGCTGGAGGGCAGGCAGGCGCTACAGCGGGACCTGGACAGGCTGGATCGATGGGCCGAGGCCAATTGTAAGAGGTTCAAGAAGGCCAAGTGCCGGGTCCTGCACTTGGGTCACAACAACCCCAGGCAACGCTACAGGCTTGGGGGGGAGTGGCTGGAAAGCTGCCCGGCGGAAAAGGACCTGGCGGTGTTGGTTGACGGCCGGCTGAATATGAGCCGGCAGTGTGCCCAGGTGGCCAAGAAGGCCAACGGCATCCTGGCCTGTATCAGAAATAGTGTGGCCAGCAGGAGTAGGGAGGTGATTGTCCCCCTGTACTCGGCCCTGGTGAGGCCGCACCTCGAGTACTGTGTTCAGTTTTGGGCCCCTCACTACAAGAAAGACATTGAGGTGCTGGAGCGTGTCCAGAGACGGGCAACGAGGCTGGTGAAGGGTCTAGAACACAAGTCCTATGAGGAGCGGCTGAGGGAACTGGGGATGTTTAGCCTGGAGAAAAGGAGGCTGAGGGGAGACCTTATCACTCTCTACAACTACCTGAAAGTAGGTTGTAGAGAGATGGGGGTCGGTCTCTTCTCCCCAGTAACAGACAACAAAACAAGAGGAAATGGCCTCAAGTTGCGCCAGGGGAGGTTTAGATTGGACATTCGTAAAAATTTCTTTACCGAAAGGGTTGTCAGGCATTGGAACAGGCTGCCCAGGGAGGTGGTGGAGTCCCCATCTCTGGGGGTATTCAAAAGGCGTTTAGATGAGGCCCTAAGGGATATGATTTAGTGGGGGACTTGGTAGTGATAGGTTAATGGTTGGACCCGATGATCTTGGAGGTCTCTTCCAACCAGAACAATTCTATGATTCTATGATTCTATGATAAGTTTGCCTGGAGGCACAGCGGGAGAAGAGCGTTAAAATGGACTGAATCCTACTCAAAGCAAGCCAACACCAGAACACACGAAGAAGAAGTCTGAAGTGTTTTATTACTATGAAATGATGAAGCAAAATATTTTGGATCAGAGGTATTTAGAGCTTTTGTTCTGTGAAAAGTTTAAATATTTAGACTTTTGGTCTTGGTTTCAAAAAAGAAATATTGAAGTCATGCCTACCACCACTATTTTACCAGCTGAGCACAATAAAATTAAAACATTCAACTTTTTTCCACTTTTTCTTTCCCCTTTTTCCCTTGTTAACCTTTAGAAAAGTTAGAGTAGCAAAGGGAAAAATGAAGGAAAAATGAAAGATTATTGTTTTGGGGTGGGCAATGAGGGAAACTACTACACAACATTATTCATTCTATTTTATTTTATAGCAAAGGAAAGGTCATAAAAGGATAGGGAAAAAGCAGAAAAACTGGAAAAATCCAAAGAAGGTTTGCAAAGTAGGTCTTCATAGCTCGGGGGACCTATTTTTTGGTTAGCCTTTAAAACAAAAATTCAATCAGCTCAAATGTTATCCTTCTCTGCTAAGATACTTGACGGAAAGATTCCCCTAAATTTAGGAACGTCAATAACGTAACTGTTTTCGTCAGAGATCTTGGACACTCAAAAAGTTACACTTGCATGTTCTAGTGCATTTCTGAAAATCAGAAAAGATTATGAACTTGGGGCACAGTGGTAAGCACCTTTTAAAAATAATGTTGGTCTCTGGCTAGCTGCATTTTGAAGCAAGCTGAAGCAAAAGTTCTAAAAAATCAAAGCACTTATACAAAGTTATTTTACTGGAGTAATTCTCCTATAAAATGAAGGAAATCTTCACTTTGAGGAACGGTACAGTATTACTCCATTTTATTTCTTCATAAACAATTTGCACCTTTATCACATGGCCACCATCATCAAATACTTTGCTGATATGAACGTAACACATATATGACTCTTTTAGAACAGCATAATGAGCAGGATCCACAGAGCATTCTGCTTCACAGCCGAGGTTTCTCACCTTCCTCACCTGCCCAGGTCCTCCTGCGGGTTTATATATAATCTCCTTTCTATTATAATAGCCTCCCTGCATATCCTCCATAAACAAGGTGCTGGGTTTGTGTGAGTGACTTTTCAGGGGGCTGCTTTTTAATTTTGCAGACATGTTAAGCTTAGCCCTTAAACCATGATCATACGTGGGAACATAAGGACATCTATGCCAAATCTGCCAAAGCCTCCAACATCTGGGCAATCCTGTCAATTCACCGTCCTTCCCTCACAAAGACCAATAGCCGAAACTTGTGAAAAATTACCAGGACAGCATATTTCTGTCATCTGCGGTCTGAGGGATTCCTAAGCCGAGAGTATGAAGTCTTTACATTTAACATCCTTAACGGATTTTTGTTCCGTCAGTTTGCCCAGAGATCTGCCTGAAATGTTTCCCCGTTAACATTTATCAGTTACAACATCCTGTGAAAAAAGAGGGTTTTTTTAAAATTTTTTACCATCTTCTCTCTCTTGCCTATTGGATTCCCCAGTGAAAAATATGTATATTGCTAGTGTGCACTCTACCAGAGGCTGTTACTGTGGAAATGCAATCCATGTAATAACATCCTGCAGGGACAATAAAGAAGATAAAAGAAGAGATATGAGGTAACTGGTAAAGTAGCAGGTTTTTTCTAGAAAATACATGCAATTCATATGCACTCATGATCAGGAGTATAGTACTTTTAATCCTGGAGTTTGCTTCCTGTCTCATCCTTCACTTTTGTTTCCAATCCCATAACTTACTTTTTAGGTAGTTCTTTTGTTTTGTTTTAATAAAACAACAGTGCTGCGCTGATAGGCTCATTTTTCAATCGGACATTTTTGTTTCTCTAATGTTTGTTTTAGTTAATTGTATTTGCAACTGAAAAGGTGTAAATTTTTTTTGTCTTTTTTTTAATGATGCAATTTATCTTGATGATTTTCAAGGCCAAGAGATGCACTTGCCACCAGAAGGGTCCACTTTCAGGAGGCTGGTTGAGACACGGGCCAGTTTCTACCTCTGAGTAGGTCCCGCTGGCTCCTGAGGGCCCAGCATGCCCCGCTCTCGTCCCCCTCCCGCCTCCATCCGCAGGCACGGGCGGCTCCTGAGCTGACGTGCCGTCACCAGTGCTGCTGTCGCACAAGTGCGGGGGTACAGAGTCCCTGGGCCTCTTTTGCAAGAGGCGAGCGCGTCCCTGTCCCAGGCTGCCTGCCCCAGGCTCCCAGCCATCCTCACCGCGTGCGGAGCCAGCTACTTGTGGCCAGCTCTGGCAGGCAGGAGAAAATGTTTGGCTCTTTGGATCCTGTTTGCTGTTCTAGTATCTTTTTCCAAGAAGGATACCGAGCTAAGTAGCAGCATTGTGCAAGATGCTTGTGGGAAAGGGGTTTTAAACCAAGGGACAGCTTCAAAGTTCCAGCTTTCCAAATGCCAGAGTCTCTTTAAGGACAGTGAAACATCCTCTTCTTCCCTCTTAACCTTACGGCAAACCAAAGTGAGGAAAACTATGTGAAACCTTGGCTTTATCAGGTTGTATTTCAAATTTGAACAATAGTAGCAGCAATTCAAATCGATTGTGGAAGACATTCAGGAGACCAGTGCAAGAGGGTGGCTGCCATACAAGGGTTAGGATCATGTTGAATCAATCCTTCTTCTTGGCCAAGGAAATCTTCCTCTCTGTAAATCTGTGGTGTTCCACAAAATGCTTGCAAATGACACTATGTAAGAGCTCATGATAAATGGGGCTGTTCTGCCTCTGAGATGATATAAAATACTTCAGCTCAACTATTACTTGACTAACATTTCCTGGATAGTAAATCATTCAGCAACTAGGGAACAGTGCTGTCAAGACATCTGTGCTCTTCGTATCTCTGTAGAGCTGGTAGCATCTCTGTTAGGTGTAGTTTCACAACCCTATAGCAAAGCTTTCTGTCCCTTGTTGAATATTTCACAGCTATAGCACTGGTTTTTTTCATCTATTTTTGACTGCTCTTTCTCACAGTTTTCTGTTTATCTTCTTGCTCTGTGAACTCCATGACCTGAATATTGTCAAAAGCAAGGATTTCCATCATGTTTCATGTATTCATTCCAATTGATCTTAATAGTGTCGAATCTCTACAGCACTTTCTACAGAACTGAACCCATTTTGCGTGCCACATCCTGTGTATTTTTTGTTCCAAGAGAAAGGTAAAGAGTGTAACTAAAAATTTTATCACCACACTTGCTAGATCTGAAATTGAGCATGTTAAAACGAATCACTCGGAGAGATTCATCTGAAAAATGGGCATCCCTGTAATCATTGAACAAGACTTGAGCAGCACAGAAAAATGGAGACTCTCTGAAGCTAATTACATTGCATAATGACATTCCATCAGGTTTTGGCATTTTTGTCCCTTCCTTATATTTGGCTTTTTAATATGATTTAAATGATAAGTTGTTCACATGTTCAAACACTATGAGAATATTTCCCTTAGTAGTACAGTGCAGCTGTGCAAAACCATTTCTTGACTCAAATAATACTAATACAGTAAGAAAATTTAAGGCTTACAGCCAGGAATACTATATATATTTACAAAAAGTATGGTATAATAGCTATATATTAGACAACAATAAACAAAGGAGGGATTTTGAAGATAGAGATTTTCATTGTAACACTTGTGTACAACCTGTTGTCTGCACCATAAAATAAAGCAATAACAGAATATATAGCTATATCTGCTCAATATAGTCTCTGATTAAAGAAAACAGCTAAAAATTATAGCTTAGTAATTGCAGTCGGTGGTTTCATTTCTGCCACAGTGTTTGTACCTGGCTTCCAACTTGTTTTAAAATAAATGCAAGGACCTTCTATATTCTCATAGACTACTGTTTTGGATCATTCTGTGTTTTACCTTGAACAAAACTGACAGTAGAATGTTACCTGTGGATAGATAATTACCTACATTTATTGCTTTTATCCTACTGCCTTTCCCTTGTACATCTTCCCTTAAAAAGTATTCTGAATTTCAAGATACAGGTGTATGGCTCACTCCTGTCCAGCTTAATAAATTGCTTTGCACGCTTATTATTTATAACCAAAGTTTTAAAGATTGGCTTTGTCAACTTGCTAGAGATTGCTGAGCAGAATGATCAATTACACAATTAAGTTTCTACTTCACACGCTGTTGCCTAATCTCAGCTTCTAATTATTCCAAGCCTGCAAGAAGGGCTCGCACACTCTTCTTATCCTCAGTTTGGCCACTAAAAACAGAAAAACAAGTCACATCATATAAAAAAATAGTTAATTTCACTGTTGGTAAAAAAGCAAAAAGAATGTACAAGAATTGTCCAAAGTCCACATGGATCTGACAAAAAAAGAGGATTACTTTGGAATAGGGGACTTCCCACAGTACCAAAGGGATTTTCTCCCATGGTTGAGCTGAATACCATGGAAGTAAGTATGTATTTATGGGCTACATGAAAACTCTGAATCACTTTATCTTGTCTTATCTGGGTAATACCACAGTCTATGCAAGGAATGTTTCTCCACACCAGTACTGGCAGCAGTGAAAAAGCTGTGGAAATGGAATACATTTTAAAGTTTTCCCATTACTTGTACAAATTTTGACTCCTTCCTGACCATGACCATGACTAAAGCTATGACTAAAGCCATGGCTATGACTGACTTTTCCACCTTGAGAAATCAGGCGCAGAGAAATAGAATAACTAATCTAGCCTCATCTAAGCAAGCTGGTATCAGAGAGGTAGAATGGAGGGTCAGAGTTGTCCCGTCTCCCGCATTACCCATAGACACAGAGTGCACGGAGAGATCAGTTACAGCAGATGCATTTGTGGAAAGATTAATGACTCTGAGGGCTGACTGGTGCTACAGCAAGGTTAAAAAAAAAAAAATATAGAAAAAAGAGCCATGGCTGTATTAGATTGGAAAGAAGGTAACTCCTCATAAAGCTGGGATTACTTCTAGTTGACAGATAACAACATGCTTCAGAAAACCCCAGGAAAGCAAGCTGTCGTATCCTACTCTGTATGACGTACTGGTGCTACTGACAGTAGAAACTGGGTCTGTCCTCGTGACCTTAGTTGAACAAGAGTATTGATGCATTGAAGCGGATTCTGCAAGGACATACGAGCCTAACACATGATTAATTAATGCCTTCTGTAGTTTAATCAGTTAATTTTCTGAAAGTGAATAGGTCAAGGAAGAGGAATCTGATAAGAGAAGGAAATATATAAGATAAAGTGGCTGGAAGCTGCAGTGAGAGTAGATATTATACCCCCATTTCTTTTGTTGGAGCTACTTACTGAAAGGAATGGATGGTTCCCTGAGAGATATAGTCCTGTTGAAATACAGAGAAAGGACTCAAAATGATTCCTCTTCAGAGAAACCTTACAGCCAGTGTTATGAAGGAGTACAGCAGCAGCACCACACTTTCTGGTAAAACTGGATTTCATTGGAAAGTACTATTTCGTCAGGAACATCATAGCATGTAAACTCTAGAAGCTCCAAGTCTGACTGGAGCCAGGTCTTCTGGGATGTCAGGCAGCAGTTTGGTTAAATCGAATAGCAGGGAAACTGAACAGGGTGGTAGTCCCACCAAGGAGCTGCTGTCCATCTGCTAAGCACACATTACTTTAGAAATGCTCTCTGATGGCGTTTGCAACACAGATTTTTTCAGAAGTTCCAGTTCTTCTTCTCGCTTTTAATTTGGTTAAGTCTAGTTAAATGTGAAGGAAGCTATTCCCTTCCAGATCAGTCTGTTTGTCACATCTGTTACACTCCCTGTGTGCTACTGCTGCTCCTGTCTTTTCTTCTTAGTCTGTATCTACTGCGTAGTAGTTTTTGATATTTCAGAATTTAACTATCCCAGAATGAGGTGAAGGCACAAATCTCCATGAAGGGAAATCATGTTTTCAGGAATACAGACAATGAAATAGAACAAGTATGCAGGGCATAGGGATGTAAAAAGAAACACAGGGAAGGAGAAGGGGAAGGGGAAGAACTTCCCCAAAATAAGTGCTCCTATAGTCTTCCAGAAAAATTCTTACCTGTCATCAGACTGTATGCCTTACCTATTAGGAAAATGGTACATCTGCTTTTCATGATGTCATATCCAGATTTTGAATGGAAGCCATATTTCAACCCCAACTTTCAAGAGATTAGCATCATTTTCAAATAATACAGTCTAAATAACAAAAGAGTTTCCCCTGACTTTCCACTGTAAGGAATTAAATGCACAATATCTTACAGTTCTGGTTTGGCAAGTTTCCCAGTGCTTCGCTGGCATTCATGCAGAATGCATTTTATTTGAGCCACAGATTAAGAGGGGTATAGCTGACAATGCTGTGCACATTTTATTGCAATGTACCTGTTGGAAACTAATCTGAAAATGTTTCAATTGTCATCAAGCAAATAAAACTTCTGTACCTAGATGAATTGGTCTTAAAATGTTCTCTAGAACTTGAAATGATGTACATAGAATTTCATTTTTAAAACAGATTTAGGAGTCTGGCAAGTTTGCTTCCAGATATATCTTTACTTCATTAAGAGTACGTAAAATGTTTGACACACATAGAAGCAAGGAAGAGCAAGAAGGGAGGAGTATGAAAAGTATCAGTAAAGGAGAACGATAGAAGTTTTCATTTCATCTTCTCACTGCTTCCTTTCTCTTCCCTCCTCACTTGTTATCCTTTGGCTTGGAGGAAGCAGGACAAAAAGCAGGATCATAATCCTGGATGTTAGGAGAGAAGACTTTGACCTGTTCAGGGATCTGCTTGGAGGAATCCCATCAGATATGGCCCTGGAGAGAAGAGTGGTCCAGGAGAGCTGGTTGATTTTTAAAGATTGTCTCTTCTAAGCTCAGGAGTCCCATCCCAGGAAGCAGAAAATCAAAAACAGGTGGGAGGAGGCCTGCATGGATGAACAAGGAGCTCTTGACTAAAGTTAAATGTCCAAAGAAAGCATACAAGAGGCAGAAGCAAGTGACTCGGGAGGAATATAAAGATATTGTCAGATCATGCAGGAATGGAGTTAGGAAATCCCAGTCCGCCTGCAATAGTATCTGGCAAGGGATGTGAGCAGCAACAAGAAGGGCTTCTACTGGTATATCAGCAGCAAAAGGAAGATCAGAGGAAATATTGGCCTGCTAATGGATGGGGCGGGGGACTGGGTGGCAAAGGACATGGGGAAGGCTGAAGTACTTGATGTGCTCTTCACCTTCGTCTTTACTGATGCAACTTACTCTCAGCAATTGCACATCTACGTGGAAAAGTCTGGAGCAAGGAAGACCAGCCCTCGGAGGAGGAGGATCATGTTAGGGAACATTTATAACAGGATGTACATAAATCCATGGGACCTGATAGGATGCACCCATGAGTGCTGAGGGAGCTGGCCAAAGTCACTGTGAGACCAGCGTCAATTATTTCCGAAAGGTTATGACAATCAGGGAAGGTCCATCTTAAAGAATGGTAAGAAGGAGTATCCAGTGGACTACAGGCTGGTCAGCCTCACCTTGATCCCTGAGAAGAAGATGGGGCAAATAATCCTGGAAACCATTTCTAGACACATGAAAGAAGCAGGTAACTGTCAGCAGTCCACATGGATTTACAAAGGAGTGCTGGATCCAGTTCTGGGCTCCCCAGAACAAGAGAGATATAGAGCTACTGGAGTGAGTCCAGTGAAGGACTGCGAAGATGATGAAGGGATTGAGGCAT
This sequence comes from Phoenicopterus ruber ruber, assembly GCA_009819775.1. NCBI lineage: Eukaryota > Metazoa > Chordata > Aves > Phoenicopteriformes > Phoenicopteridae > Phoenicopterus > Phoenicopterus ruber. The sequence goes on from CM020217.1 coordinate 90,722,010, forward strand.
CTTACATACAGAAGAAGGCTGAGAGAGCTGGATCTGTTCAACCTGGAGAAGGTGTCCAAATACCTGAAAAAGAAGAAGAGAGAGCCAGAGTTTTCTCAGTGGTGTCCAGTGGCAGGACAAGAGACAATAAACACAAATTGAAACACAGAAAATTACATCTGAATACAAGAAAACATCTTTTTACTGTGAACGTGGGCAAACACTGAAACAGGTTCCCCAGAGAGGAGACAGAAGCCCCATCCCTGGCAACATTCAAGGTCAGGCTGGACGGGACTCTGAGCAACCTGATCTAGTTGAGGATGTCCCTGCTCATTGCAGGGGCGTTGGACTAGATGGCCTTTAAAGGTGCCTTCCAACCCAAACCATTCTATAGTTCTATAAGCAACCTTCTCTACCCTGCTTGAGTAAGGCCTGGACCAAATGTTCTCCTTGGTGCCTTCTGTGGTTCTGTAATTCTGTGATTCTTACTTTCCTCCTTTTTCTTTTTTTTTTCTTTTGCTTTTTGTTCATACTGCCTTTTACATATCATACATAAATGTATTTATTTTTCTGGATTATTGTACACTCCTTTTGTTTTGTTTTGGTTTGGTTTTTTTTAAGAATTCTGTCCTTTTGTATGTTCTTGGGAAAGAAAACAATATCATTTCACCCTGACCTGTCTTCTCTCTCTCTGTTCCAGTCCATATGTATACCTGAAGCCTTTTCTTGTCTGTTCATAGCCTTTTCAAATCTGTCAAGTCAAATTAGAGAGTAATACATGATATTTTGCAGTCTGAATTCTTAGTTATCTGCATTTTTCCTCAGTTCATGAGTTCAGCAATACCAGCCTTTGCCACAGATCTTCTGGATCTGTAGTCAACTTAAATAAAGTTTCCAGTGAAGGCATTGACTTTAAACAAGTGGCTTGAAATATCTCTTTAAATTCAAAAGCAGAAGGCAGTAAAGAGAAGAAAATAAAATCAATGCTTTAGAGCTAATGTCATAAAAATCAACTTATAGAGTGTTAAGCTTTTTAGTGATTGTTTTTCCACTGGCTACAAACTTGAGCTGTCTCAGCCTCTGGGCTGTTTTAAACTCTTCACAATAAAGCTCATTCAGCTCTCAGAGGACCTGGGAGCTTCATTGAATTTGTCTTGCAGTTTGACAGCTCAACATTTTAGGAGCATATCCTTTGACTGTAACTAACATCCTATGGTGTGCTCTTCATAACATTTCTTTAGCTCAGCAATACTTCATATGGACTGCACAGCACACCAAATGGTCCACATTCAGTCTTCAGTTCCCGCAGTGTGAATCTGCTACAATTCCTTAGACTTCAAGAGTATAATCTCCAATTTCTGTTGGTGTAATGAGTATGAGGGCAGAATCTGTCAGGGTACATTTATCTACATGCAGAAAATAGGATTATATAGGCATAGTGATAGATTGTATGAGAACTAGAATCTGAAAGTTTAACAAATTTGGTCTCTGCTCTAATAAAATATGGATTATTTTGATATGAATGGATATTAGAAAGTTAGATTAACAAAGCTGTTTATATTGGGAGAATTAAATCACTTTTGATTTGACAAAGTGACAAAAGATCTTTTAAATAGTATGTTTTCCCCTGTAGTTTTTATTGCTGAAAGACCTGGATTTTAGTCTGACATTACTCAGTTTTGCCAGTAGAATTTCTATTTTGGCACATTACGAACGTGTAACTTTGCCTCTGTGTTTGAAGTCTTCAGGTCTACGTGTTTCACTTGGAGTGTTGCGACTCAGGAGCACCTTCACAGAATGATGCAGACCTATACCAGATTTGAAATAATAACGAAGATCTTGATATCTTCAGCATGGTTTAAGTGGAGGCACACAAAAAATTATTTCAAGAAACTTCCAAATGTTGTAATCAATGGGCTTTATGAATTTTAATATTTTATAATGGGTCAAGACCATCCTAGAGTGCAAATTATCAAAAGAAGCTGATGTCTGTTAAGGTTAATATGAGCTACAGGTCTGATGTACACTTAGATTTTATAGAGATTTCTAAGCTGATTAGAAGTATAAAAAAGTCAGATTTATAACAAATACGACTATGCTAGCAAAATTCAACAGGTTTATCAGACAAAATGTTCTTGGACAAACTACATCTTCAGTGGAGGAACTGAAGCTCATAAGGTACACCAGGAAAACAGTAATTATTCTAGTTTAATTTGCATTTTGAATTTGCATTCTAGTTTAATTTAATTTCCTTATTCCTTGTTTGAGTTAATGTAGCTTCTGTTTTCACTCATTGAACCCTGTTACACGTCCTGGCTGATGCACTGGAGAACTCACAATTTTCAAACTTAACTTTTCTTGTATCCTGCTTATAGGTATATCAAAGTCTTACTCAAACAAACTGGATTCTTGGACTCTTTCAGTGGAAGGTATTACTACAGTCTTTCAATTGCTCTGTTGAGTTTTCTTGAGTCCTCTCCCATTCATCACCACTTGGATTGTCAATGAGAGGTTGCTAGCAGGCACGCAGCTTCTATATGCCCAGTGCAGGGGAGATACAGCAGCCCTGCTCCAACTCAGAAGCAGGATCCTTCAGGATCTCTCATTACACTCAGCGATTTCTTAATTCCTTTTAGCCCAAGTGTTTCACAGAGAGCTGAGGATGAGCTGACTGTCCTATGGACCCAATTTTATTTTCAGAGTAACTGTCTCCTATGTTGAAAGGTTCACTTGCATTGTGGTTTTCTGTATATATCCCTTTATTTGTGCTTTTCTTAAAATTCACAGCATTTATATTCCATGTAGCAAGCAATCCACTTGTTCTGTACTGAAGGCCTCTTCTTTTAATTGATTACCATTCTGCTAATCATTATGTCCTTACAAAAAACATCAAAAAAGTCCTCATAATTTCAAACACTGTCTTCTGGGGGTTCCCACTAGAAACAAGCACCCTTAATTATCATTGCTGCTCTTGAACACATTTTGTCATGGTTCAACAAGGTAACCACTATTTTATTTTTGCATTCTTTCCTCTGTCTTCAACAAATAAATTTTGTGATTAAAAGATTTTGTGATTAAAAAAGTACACAACAATCCATTTAAAGTTTGTTGAAAACGAGCATTCCTGGTCCTCAGTCAGCAGGCAGCTCTTTTAAAACTCTAAGATGCAAAGTTCCAACATCTACTAACGTAAAAGCATGGATTTAGAAACTGGTCTTTAACTCTTTTCTCTCTCTCTCTTTTTTTCTTTTTTTTTTTTGCACCCACTTACTATGGTGTGAAGGATTCTACCATTTTTCTGTAGTGACGGATGAATATCACTCTGTGGGCTATTCCCCTAATGTAATGTTATAAAGGGCAGTAGGTGATACGAAGAAGAGTTACCATGCACCAGGTGCTCTGCTATCCAGAACCCTAGTGCTTTAACAGGTTGGGGTGTCTGCTCTGTCCCACACAGGGTGCTCACTCATGCCGTAGCTTCTAAGTTCTGCACAGAAAAATGCAGCATATTTGTCTCATTATTACCTATAAATAGCAGACTCATTTAATTACATGCATCAAGTACTGTACCAAAATGAATCCTCTAACCATAAGCCCCTAGGGCTAAATATCAGCATCTAAAGCATAATCCTCAGTTACAGGTACTGAGATGAAAGCATGTTGCCTTGCAAGTGCCTAACAATTATGTTCCATGCTAATTACTTTTTTTTTTTTTAATTTGGAGGAATTAACTGAATCATACTTAACGAAATTAGATTAGAAATCCTCTCTTGTGCTGTGCTATCAGCTGTCACTGAGCCCAGAATCGTTTCCCAGCATGAGCCTGCTAATGATAACTTTCTTCAACAAGCTGTAGGTCTTGCCTTTCCTGAGAATATATCATCTGGTTTATTTAGAACTTAATTGTTCACCATGAATTCAGGTATAAAAGACAGGCCTATTTTGTTTGCTATGTTTTCAGAGTCATTGCTGTGAGAGGCTATAGCAGCTTTTTCTTCTTTTGTGCAGCAGTAGCAAGCCTCCGAGGCTCTGGCTTTGTTGCATGGCACAGCAACTTTTTGTCCTATTTAACTGGTCTGTTGAGTCTTTTTCTCGACAATTAAGTTCCTCAGCTGGCTTTTAAAATCTGGTCAGAACATAATTGCTTTAGCCCTAGAGTACAGGATGAAATTAGCAGCTGTTTACCCTTGCTCATTCATAAATATTTATAACTCCAGCTACTTTATTCCTTTCTGCACTATTTTCTTACAAATTCTCAAGGATCTTAATTGGGTAAGACTCAAAAAAAGTTTAGGAGCAAATCTTTAAATGTTTGTATCCCTGTGTGCTGGTTTTGGCTGGAATAGAGTTAATTTTCTTCATAGTAGCTACTACGGGGCTATGGTTTGGGTTTGTGTTGAAAACAGTGTTGAAAATACAGAGATGTTTTTGTTATTACTGAGCAGGGCTTACAGAGAGTCAAGCCCTTTTCTGCTTCTCACCCCACCCCACCAGCGAGGAGGCTGGGGGTGCACAAGAAGTTGGGAGGGGACACAGCTGGGACAGCTGACCCCAGCTGACCAGAGGGATATTCCATGCCGTATGATGTCATGCTCAGTATGTAAAGTGGAGAGGAAGAAGAAGGAAGGGAGGGACGTTCAAAGTGATGGCGTTTGTCTTCCCAAGTAACCATTAGGCATGATGGAGCCCTGCTTTCCTGGAGATGGCTGAACACCTGCCTGCCGATGGGAAGTAGTGAATAAATTCCTTGTTCTGCTTTGCTTGCGCGCACGGCTTTTGCTTTCCCTATTAAACTGTCTTTATCTCAACCCACAAGTTTTCTCACTTTTACCCTTCTGATTCTCTCCCCCATCCCACCAGGGGAGAGTGACCGAGTGGCTGTGTGGTGCTTAGTTGCCCGCTGGGGTTAAACCACAACACCTATCTTTCCTCTGAACACAGTTGTGCCTTAGGCCTAATCTGCGTATCTCTAATGGTCCCATTTCCTCAGCATCTGCAATACTGTATCTTAGCAGAATGATAACAAAGAAGTAGAAATAGAAGCCCTTACAATCTTCTTTTACTATCTACCTCCATATGCTAAGATGTTGATGATGAGTGGGATAGGACAAAAAGGATTAATGCTACCTTCATTTAAGGAGTAATTAAAAGTAGACCCATGTCATGCTAGACTTTGTGCAAGCTGATCTCCAGAGGCTTCTTGTCTCAAAACTCTTACAAACCAAAGCAAACCAAATGAAAGCAAACCAAACCAAACAAGAAAATAAAGAAAGGGTGAAGAACAAAGTGACAGATGAGCAGCCAGCAGCTTATCCGAGATTTTCTTGGTAGAACACGAGCTAAAGGGGAGGAGAGAGGACACTGATGGGGCAGAGGCAGGGAGAAATGGTTAGGGACAGGTCAAGCGTGTGATGTAGATGGGGTTACTGTTTCGTTTCCTTGTTGGAGGATGCAAGAGCAGGCTTAGAAAACTGAGGCCACTTCTGGGCATCCGCCATGAAAAGCGCTGTAGTAGCACTCACCCACACCTGCCAACGGAGGGGAGGTAGGGTGGGGAAATCTGGAGTAGCAGCAGTAACCTTCACACACAAAACCCACAAGGTGGGTCAAACTGGACCTGCTCCTGCTGGGCTAGCACAGAGTCCTGCTGTCTCCTCTGCTCCCTGTGGGGCTGTACATGGCCATACTCCCTGCAGACAAAGAAGCAGACCCAGCACTTTCTGTTCTGGAAAGGTGAGGGTTGCGTAATAGCTTAACCAGCACTTAACAACCAGGTTACAAGATAGTATCGCCTTTCAGCACATAGTGTTTTGGTCTCACTGGCTTGAAAAACTAGTACAGCTTGAAATACTGTTGTCTGAGTGAACTTCCAAAGGAGGATATCCATGTGCAGGGAACATTTTGTTGTTGTTTTTTGCTTTTAAATATGCTTTACTTTTCGTTCATTTGCAATTGCTTTTTCAGCATCATGTAAATAAGTTGGCGTAATTGTGCCCCAACAGGAACAGCGCAAGCCTGGCTGCACTAACATCTGATGTTTCTCACAGGACAGACCCTCTCATCAGTTTTACTACATGGGGAGAATAGACCTTGCCTGAGTCAATGGTCTTCTTGATATGCGCCATATCCATCTTAAAGGTGGCACCAACCCATCTGTTGCTCATGGTAGGTTTGCTGTGAATACATCTTTTTTGGGGAGTAAAATCTCTCAAGGTAAGAGAGATACTAGGGGTACACACAGCTTTTTCCTAGATACTTTTCAAAGCAATTGCAAGACATGCGATGAAACAAGTTCTGACATTCCTGTTCCTAATTCCTATCTAGCTTCACTCTGTTTCTCCCCTATTTTATTCAGTCTAACAAGGAATGCCCTTAGCATTCAAGGAGTGTGTGGATTGTATCACAAGGAAACATAGACTTGGTACAAAGCTGATTCAAAGCTTTGAATTAACACAGTGCAAGAAAGTTTACACAAAATTGCTCTTCTGTAAGCCCCAAGTCTCCACTCACAGAAAAGTGCAGTTGTGTCTTTCAATTTTGAGGAACTCAGTGCAAAAATCTAGGTTGCTTTTTGTGTGTCTGGAATTTTTTGGATGAAAAGAGAAGCTTAAGATGTTTGCTAACAAAAATATTGGAGACTGACGGGCAATGTTTAGTTCTGGTTTCCAACAAAATGAAAGCACAAAGTCCATTTGTAAGCATTGCTGAGCCAATGGCAACTGTAGATCTGTTAGAAACAACCAACCAAGAAACCCTGCAGATGCAATTGCAGCTCTCTGCACGCTTTGAAATCTAGCATGGCATGAATTGTTTACTAGAGATCATCAGTTTTGAAGGACCCAGCTCACGCAGGCTGGAACAATCACATTCAGGAGTACTTGTCATTTAATAGTAAATTCTAGAAATGGACAAATATTTTTCATGAAGTTATGCAACATCTAGTTCATTTATAGTATGTTTTAAGTCTGGTTGGAGCTTGTCTTGAGCAACAAAGCTATTAGAGTGGATAAACCAATTGCTTGAACAAGCCAACACTCACTAATAGACAAACATTAATAGCTCATTAATAAGCTACATTATGATCCACCTTGGCACACGATGAAAAATAGGAAAGGAACTTGATGCCTTATCCATTGAGCAGTCCAGACACAAATTCTTTTGGTCAGAAGTAAACAAGAAGGGCAAAAATATTCTCCCAAGTATCTATGATATTTTAGTCGCATTTTGTTTTGTTGGAAGATTACAATGATTTCAGTCAAGAATCTTTTCTTTATATTCCTTGACATGAAAGGAATAGGGGGAGGCCAAGCTGTATTTCTTTCTGTGATCATTCAGGTCCAGCTACTGTTGAGGCAGAGGAGTGCTCATTTCCAGCCATGCCAGCAGTGTGAGCACTATTAAAATTGGAGCTTCCTGATTGTTTGAAAAAGTGCTAAGGAATCACTACTGGCCAAGTGAAAATTTGACCAAGAATGACAGCTTTCAGGGGACACACTAATTTTACGACATTTTACATTTGAGAGATGTCCTAAGTTCTTCGCTGGTCATGAATCATGCAGTGACAAGTCAGACCCATTCAGCTCACACATCCTTGGCCAGACTGCTTTATATGAAAGCCTGGCTGCTTTCTATGGTTATTAATTTTTAATGCTGCAAATGTTCTGTTCCCATTTCCATAACCCACACAAGTTACGACGGTCTCATACATAACAGGATAAGCACCTGTCAGAGCAGTTGCTTTCATATATTGCTCAGCATTAACGCACACAGACTACATCATCTGTGTATTTTTGTCCTGAGGATGAAGAACATTTGTGTTGTAGCTGAATTTATGCAAGTGATCCTACATGCCTTTAGTGTTTTACCTTTCCTCATAGTATCCTGGCAACATTCTCAGAATCGTATTTCTTTATCTCTGTCTCAGGAAACTACTGTGTCCTTTTTTAATTACTTCTGTGGAAATCCTCATGATGAGATCTAAAGGGAAACTATTTCCCAATGGTGTATATACTTTCCTTCATTGCGCAAAATCTTTCTAAGAAGATTCAAGTCACTGTAGAATGCTAAACTTATTCCAGATATGCATGCTTTCCCTGTTCCTTGTAATACGTTTGGTGATACAGTAACACTTTTGGTTTTTCTTAGCATTTCCACAGAAAATAACTTTTTTTAAAAAATGCACATGCGTGCAGGGAAAGTTCACATTTCATTTCAGACATGAATTTAGAAGATTCTTTTACTGTTATTTTCTCATTTAACATTTTTCCACACCTGTGACTAATGGCAGGGTGCAGCGTGAGATCTGAGTATGTAAATTACATCATCAGGAACAATGCATAAGAAAACATTCATTTAAGGCATACTGCTTTTTTTAAACAGGTTGAATCAAAGCATTTGTTTATCAGCCAAAATTTTCTGAAGTAAAAATATTTTATCTGGCTAAATCTTTGGCTATTTCGTACTGGATTAAGCATCTTTCTTTTTTTTTCTGACATGTTCCTAGCCACCTGAACTGCCCCGTGGCTTATGCTACAAAAAGGAGTCCCTAATACAGCTGTTCTTTAGATGTACTTAACCCATAGAAGGAGGAAATGCTACTTGGTAGATTTTCCATTGGACATCCCCTTGTACTGTGTGAAAGAACAAGATGATGTAGTGGGTAGAGATAAGACCTTGGGGGCTAGAAGGCTTGAATTATTTTCTTGGCCATGCCTGTAAGGTTTCACTCCTCCATGCCTCAGCTTCACCATCTGGAAAAAGGGATTAACGGTACAAACGTCTTCTGTAAAACAAACAAGCAAACAAAGAACCTCTTTGAGCTCTCCTGGTGAGAACATGGCTACACAGAAGGAGTTTTATTATTATCAGCGTTATCAGCTGGGCTCCACAGTTGTACAAATCCTGCAGTAATCACTTCCTTCCTCGTTTTTATTTCAGAAGAGAGAGGCCGAGGCTGTTTAAAATACCAATGATATGCAGAGGATACGCCTGCATTCTTGTTTGTCTAGAAGGCCATGTTTCTCACATTAAAATTTATGAAACAAAATTCCAAATAATCATGTCAACAGAGTGGATTTTGTGGGGCACCAGCATGGAATGCACAGTGCTCCGTTATCTGGCCCTCAGATTTGCATTCCTCTGCCATACCCAGCTTCAAAGAAGACACTTCCTTTCTTTTTGCTCTTTGCAGAAATTATAATTGATAAATCCACTTAGAAAATAACTACCTCTTGGGCCCCCAAAGAATGGTATAGTTATTTAAAGACTTATTTTAAAAATATATATTTATTTTTGGGGCGGTATTATTGGCTACTCTATTTTTCTTCTTAGTAAAACCCTCTCCCTTCTCTGGACCAAGTATATGAAATTGATCGGGAACAGCTGCTATTCAGTCTGCTGGAGTTTTATAACATGTTATCAAACCCTTTGAACACAGCTGGTAAACAGATGCTCATCAGAGCATGCATGCCAGCAGCTTTTTGTGTTGAAAAGGTAAAAGACCATCATTTGGGGGAAATTCTGTTAAAGCACTACATAAACTGCATCAGAAGACTTATATGCAGGGTCTGTACGTTCTGCACATACGAGGTTCAACCAGAGGTTGATATTCACATTTTAGATGGGAGATCTGAAGTAGAAGCGAAGTCAACTTCTGCAAAGGGATTTACCTGGAATTAGTGAACTTTAGCAATAAATCTTTGAACAAGTTTTTTCAGTGAACTCTCTTTTTAAGATGCATTTGGAAAGGCCATGGTGTACTGCCAGGGTATTGCTATGTAAACATGGAGATACTGTGTGATGGCTCTGAAACCCTGAGTACTCAGTGGAGGTGGTCAACTGACAGAGGTGTTAATCTTGGTTTATATGGTTGCCTACCCCCTGTGGTTTTGCACTACATGCAAGTACGCCTGCAAGGTGGATAACACTGATGTCCCAAGTTGGCTTCTGGAAATACGGTAGCTATTTTCTAAGCAGAGCAGAGACATGTTGAATACACTGCTGAAACAGGGTGACAGCTTTGCTCTGCCTAAGGGCTCCCCTGCTCACAGATCACTGAGAAACTGCAGTTTCGCTAGCAGCTACTAAAACTGTTTCCAACAGAAACGGTGTGGCTGTCCTTTGTGGCCAAAACGTGGAAACAGCAGGGCACTCTGGCAAGCTCCTGGAGCCAACTGTGCTTTCTCATGGGCACCACCCAAAAGCATGAGACTCACAGTGTTGTGAGTGTTGACAACTCTCTTAACCTGAAGCTGTGCAGACTCTTTAGCTGGGAAGTAAATATACCCAAGAGGTCTATTGCATTGTCAGATGCATTTAACACCTGTGAAAAAATCCCATGCTGCTGCTGCTGCTGTGTTGCAAACGTTATGTGACAAGGCTGCTGAATGACTTAAGCAATGACGTGATTCCTCTACCACATTTTCCAAGGTGGTAAACCAGAGCGGAAAGTGTGCATCATTTAAGATGTGTTGTTGGGACATCTGGTTTTCATACAGATAAAAATAGTTGCCATCAGATGACTGTTCAGTAGGCTACATGATATTATTTTGTTCCCAGCTGATTACCAGCCATATCAAAATGTCTACAGTCACCGCCAGCATCAGGCTCTCATCTACAAAGGCAAGAGCTGGAGTGGAAATCTTGGCATATGAAACACATGCAAAGTGCCAGTAGGACATACTTTTTGTGTATCAGCCTGTTCAGGCTACTGTTCTAGGTATTTGGGTGCATAACTCAGAACGATCAGCCAACTCCACATTGCAAGATGGCAAATGTAGTCCACTGCTCTCAGCCCTTGGGATACAGTGAACCGTAACTGCTACGAAGCAGTACCTCAGGAAGCAGAGTGTAAGTTTCTTTTTGAATGGATACACAACTAAATGTTTTGGGCTGCTTCGTATGTGGGTTGATGTAGACTGAAACAAAAGATTTTACTCATTTTCCCAATAGGAGATTCAAATTCTCTACCTAGTTAGCAGATTTCATAATTTTTTTTTTCCATTTTTCAGAAACTGAAAAAAACTTTTCCAGTTACTGCTGGAAAACCTTACTGCTAAGAAATCTGCAGCATACAAGGAAAATATAGGGAAAGCTGCAATAACCTGCAAAAAATTCAGTCTTTGGGGTCATATTTGAGTCATATTGACTTGAGTGAGACTCACTCATGATCAAAATCTAAAATCTGGTGACTGATCCAGTTGCTGGAATGTACTTCACTTTCAAAGGAAAGGTTGAAGATCTTAATAGGCAGCAATGCCCCTGCATGTTAAGATGCTGGAAAAACATTAATGATAGTAAATGGAAAATTTTCAGCTTGTCCTACCACATCAGTCTAATCTCCTGAGAAGCAGAAGCAAAGAGAAAACTTGTTTTGGGTATGTTCAGAGAAGCAATTACTTACTGCTGTAAGCTATGGACAAAGAAAGCAAAAATCAGCAGAGGAAATGGTAAACAGTAGTAAACTGTAAACCTAATAGTGGGCACAGTAGGAGGAAAATTATGAAGCACTTAGCAAATTAAAGAAAGAAACTGAATACCATGTAGATAATATATCACGCTGATTGTATAACAGCAAAAACATCTTTCTTTGTCCAGCTGACAACATTATACCAAACATAAGGCAAGCAAAGCCTTTCTTCTATCTAAATATGAATTGCTCATTGTTCTTGTAAATGAACAATAGCTATAACCAGATTGAGGAGGGCTATCAATGCCGTGTCAGATCATGGTCACGTTTACTGAAGGATGAATAAGAATTGCCTGTAGCCCCTCGGAAGAGTTATATACATTTAGTAACAATGGCAACACTATACCAGAATAAATTGCTTACAGAAATCTATGAAGCCCATAAGGGCTATATTTTTGCCAGTTTGTATGTCGGAGCAATCAATTAGGGCGTACAGCCAGGTCGGGATTTTTCCTTTGGCTTAAAATGGAACTAAGAGCCAACAATTCATTGCATTTGCATATGGAAAAGGCTTAAATATGTTCCAGAATTCTGTATGCTTAAAATATGTGTCTTGTCAAATTAATTCATGTAAGCATACCGCAAGTAATGTGCAAATCTCTTCTTCCTTATTTGCTGAGTTACTTAATCTGTTTTTTCTTTTAAACTTATATTTGATCTGATTTTCTGTACTTCTTTCACCAATGGATAAAGACAATTATTTCTCTTTGCCATCGAAAACCTTTCAGCTAGCAAAACAATTACTTAAACTCTACCTTCCTCTGACATAGCTGTTGACGCAATATGTAGAAAGATGCAGTTGCTGCCAAGAGTCACAGGGTTCACAGAAAGTACATATTTAGAGAATATGCTTGTCAAAATAAGTGGGAGGCAAAAACAGTAGAATACATAGATACTGAAATACATTTTGTCTCTGTAGGAGAAGAAAATCCCATATTTCACGGAGATACTAGAATAAGCAGTTCCACCTTTCACAGACTTGAGAAGCATTTTATAAAATGCTTCGCAGTGGACAATCGTAATTTCCAGTGAAATCAATGGTAAGCCTGTCTGGATCATCTTTATGATAGCACCAGAGGTAAGGCAAAGGAAAGGTAAGGGAAGATCTAGATCTACAAATTAAGTTGAGCAACAGTGGGGCACCCCACCCATGTTGGTAAGGAAGGGTGCTGAGACATGATTTCAGGTCAATGGCTGGAGTCTGGAGTAACCTCACTGAGGTTTCCTGGAAAAGGGGACACCTGGATTTCCTTCATGGCATTGGCTTTGACCACATCCCTTATCTCCTTATTTCAAAACTCATACAGGTCCTTTTACAATCCCTCTTTTGCATTGGTTTGCTTGGGCATCTTGAAACCATCCTGGCAAAAAGACTCTGCCAGGAAGATATACACAGCTTAAAAGTATAAAGCAATTATTTATTGGCTAACACACACACACACAAAAAAAGCATAGTGGAGATTTACTGAGCTATTAGGATAAACATTAGTGTGCTCACCATCCTTGATAAAGCAGCTTTCATTAAGAAAATGTTATCTACACCCCTAATTGTTACTTTTTCAGCACTGAAGTGGAGCATGCTACATCCTGATGACTTGTTTGGTCATGAGCCTCTTTTGGCAATCACTGAATGCAGAAGTCACTCCTAGAAGGAGGGGAGATCAGATCTAAAATGTTTATGAAAATGCCTATGCAAAGGGGCAGAGCTGTGAACTGAAATTGTCCCTTGTTTGGTGCATGACTTTTCCTATTCTAGTGGCATATCACTATATTTATCACTGAAAAGAGCAAGCTTTAAGATGGTGTTCATCTGGGTGATGTGACTATTTTAACGCTCTGCTTGGTCATTTCTGTCCTTTCTAACCACATCTGATTGTGGAAGGAAACAATAACTATTGTGACTTAATTTGTTTAGTATGCTGTCCTGGTTCTGGCTAGGATAGAGTTAATTTTCTTCCTAGTAGCTGGTATAGTGCTGTGTTTTGGGTTTAGGGTGAGAATAATGTTGATAACACACTGATGTTTTAGTTGTTGCTAAGTAGTGCTTATACTAAGTCAAGGACTCGTCAGCTTCCCATGCTCTTCCAGCAAGGAGTTGCACAAGAAGCTGGGAGGGAGCACAGCCAGGACAGCTGGCCCAGACTGGCCAAAGGCAGATTCCATACCATATGATGTCATGCTCAGTATATAAGCTGGGGGGAGTTGGCTGGGGAGGGTCACTTCTTGGGGACAGGTTGGGCATCGGTCAGTGGGTGGTGAGCAATTGCATTGTGCATCATTCATTTTGTATATTCTCTTACCATTATTCTGTCTTCCCTAACATATTCTTCATGTGCACTACAGGGACTTTATCCCCTTCTACAGTATATAAAGGTTTTGATTGGGCAGGGACAGCTTGATCAGTAGATCCCCTAGTGTTAACTCACCAGGTGGCTTTTGCTAAATGTGTATCCCAATGTTTGAAGGTCCCACCACCCATTGCTCTCACTGTAGTCTTTAACAGTCCATTATATCATTTGATTTTCAGGAGGCTGGTGCATGATGGGGGATGTGATACGCCCACTCAATGCCATGCTCTTTGGCCCGGGTGTCTATGAGGTTGTTTCAGAAATGGGTCCCGTTATCTGACTCAGTCCTTTCTGGGGTGCCATGTCGCCATAAGACTTGCTTTTCAAGGCCCAGGATAGTGTTCCGGGCGGTGGCGTGGGGCACGGGATATGTTTCCAGCCATCTGGTGTTTGCTTCCACCATTATAAGCACATGGAGCTTGCCTTGGTGGGTCTGTGGGAGTGTGATATAGTCAATCTGCCAGGCCTCCCCATATTTGTATTTCAGCCATTGTCCTCCATACCAGAGAGGCTTTGACCGCTTGGCTTGCTTGATTGCAGCGCATGTTTCACATTCATGGATAACCTGTGCAATAGTGTCCATGGTCAAGTCCACCCCTTGATCACGAGCCCATCTATATGTTGCATCTCTTCCTTGATGGCCTGAGGTGTTATGGGACCACCGAGCTATAAATAATTCACCCTTATGTTGCCAGTCCAGATCCACCTGAGCCACTTCAATCCTAGCAGCCTGATCCACCTGCTGGTTGTTTTGATGTTCTTCAGTGGCACAACTCTTGGGTACATGAGAATCTACATGTCGTGCTCTTACAACCAGCTTCTCTATGCAGGCAGCAATATCTTGCCACACTGCGGCAGCCCAGATGGGTTTGCCTCTGTGCTGCCAGTTGCTCTGCTTCCTATCCCAGCTGAAACCAGGACATATACTTTCCTAGGTATGTATCTTCTTAATTACTTGCCATACTTAGCCTACATTTGGCCAGGATTCAGAAATATTTGAAAAATGCAGTTCTCCAATTGCATCCGTGGAAGAAAGGTCCTTACCTGATTTGTCCTGCACATGGCTAGAGCAGGCGTTGTGTACTGTCAAGGTTAGAAAACTCCATGTTGCTGAATATAGCGTTCAAACTGCAGCAAAACTGGGATTCGGAAAACATTTTGTAAGTTGCATCAGGAAACCTGTGGGTTTATATGTTGTATTTTTTATTTGTGTGAGAAACACCCAGTAGGAAGGCATTACCTGCCTTTCTTGCATCTCTCCAGTGGCTCAGATATAACATAAGTCAAAGAGCAAGACTCTCATGAAATCTGCAATCTCAGTGTTGGTTGACAGCTCTGTAATCTTTGTCAATACCTTTGACAAACTGTACAGTATTGCAATTTTCTTGATGACATTTGAAGGGGAGATAGGCTGGAGTTATCAGTTTGGTATGGCATTCAGTATATCGAAATAGTCAAGTAATCTGCCTGTGGAGTCCATGCTTATAAAGAGGTGAATTATTTAAATATTTTAGTGTGTCACTGTGCTCTGCAATCAGAACTGGCATAATTAAGAATAGTGGCTGTCTGATGAGAAAAGCAGATTTTAATCAGATTGTTTACTGCCAGGGCATCTGGAGAGTTTTCAGTTGCCTGGTTTTTAGTTTCAAGGAGAATAGATACAAAGAAGTGTTTGCCAGGGAACTGTTTGGTTTCATGAACATATTTTGACTTTGAGACTTTCAGTAGCTTGTGCAGAGGGGAGTAATGAAGGAAACAGGTTTTAAAGTCAGTTGTCCATCATGGAGATGAGTTTCGTAGTTTGTGGGCCCAGCAAATACAGATATTTGCCAAATATACAGATATTCTGGGAGGCGTCTCCCCATCAAGGACTGCCTCTAACAGAGGAAAAGCAGAGCCCTGGCACAGTACTGTAATTTGAAACACCCTACTGGTTGGTGGAAAAGAAAAGGGTTCTCAACGTTTTTGCATCAAAATCCACAGTACTTAGGCCCTATGGGCAACGTGGAGAAGCAGTAATTTTTGACTGAGCACTTGGAGGTTTATCTTTCAAATTACTCAGACAAGAAAAGGGTTTTTGCACCACCTAGCTCAGGCTGCGGTGCAGCCTGTCAAAGGGAGGGCATCTCCTCAGACAAATGAGCCACTCAAATTGTGTGTGTGCGTGTGTGTGTGCACGTGTGCGTGTCTGTTTGTATCTTTTCCTCTGAGACGTTCAATAAGCAAATAACAGCTGCACTCCAGTTCTTTAGTCCTGCCCAGTTATCAGATCTGTCATCAGCACGCTAGAGAGCACACGTTAAGGGACTGTTTTTGTGGCTGATAAAGCCATTGTAGGACCTTACCTTAAATGACGGCTATTTGTCAGAGAAAGGAGACAATACAGGATGAGGCTGGGCATGTTTTTACTGCTAATCATGTTTTGATTGCACTGAGAGTTCCGTGGTTCCTGTGCATACAGTACTTGTGTGAACTGTGTTGTATTACACATCAGTAAAAAGATGGCCAAACCCTGTTTTCAAGGCATGTATAAGTTTTGGTGCAGGGATTGGGTATTAGTCCTTAAAACCATAATGTTTAGAGGGTGCGTCAACACGCCCAATGTCCACCGTTAGCATGGCAGCCTGGCACACAAATGATGACATCCATCCCCTGCCTGAAGCTGAGGATAAATGGCACAATGAAGGTAAG
Source organism: Phoenicopterus ruber ruber (assembly GCA_009819775.1). Classification (NCBI taxonomy): domain Eukaryota; kingdom Metazoa; phylum Chordata; class Aves; order Phoenicopteriformes; family Phoenicopteridae; genus Phoenicopterus; species Phoenicopterus ruber. The sequence continues at coordinate 90,738,495 of CM020217.1, forward strand.
CTTAAGCACGTAGTCAGAGTGATTCACCAGCCGGATTAGCAAAACAGAAAAATCCATGAGGCTCTCCGTGATCTCCCACAGGCTTTTGTTTTCTGTGGAGCTGAGAGTGCATTATTTCCAACAGACAACGTGAAACAATGCAAACTAGCATCATGGCGTGAGGGGCAGTCTGAGGCATAACCCCACTGCTGCCCACAGTCAGTAGGGACCATCCCGTAGTCATACCCCGCTTTCAATGTTTTCTTCTGCTTGGAGGCTGGAAGGAGGATTGGGGGCTGCGGGAAGGAGGAGTTTGGATCGTGTGATGCCTGCAAGTGAAGCACCCCTGGCAGTGATAAGAGGTTTCAGTTTCTAGCTTGACTTGAATGTGCATGTGTGTTTTTCTTCCCTATGAATTTTAAGCCCCTGGGCTAAGTTCAGCCAAGTCTGGCAGAAGAACAACAGTCTTGACAGTAACTGGGTTCATGAAGAAGGTCGTCTGAGCAGAGAGGGGGAACAGCATTAATGCCTTCACTAATCGAAATGCTCTAGCAGGAGTCGAACATCTCTGGGCATCAAACAGTAGAGAATCCAATAAATGGATCCCAATCCATAAGAAAGTGGATGGGGTGGCTCTTCAGCCTTTGCACTTGTCCCTCGCATTCAGTAGCTGAAATGGTCGTCAGCTGAGCGAGACCCATAGCAGAGAAGGGAGCATGAAGAGGACGTGGAAGACAAGGGAGAAGGCAGCACACCGAGGCTGGCCAGTGGGAACACTGGATTTCCAGACAAACCTTGCACAATCGGGGAAACAATGGGAGCAAGAACTGTATCTGTATTCAGAGCTTACAGATCTTAGCACAGTTAGAGATTAAAAAAGAAAAAGAAGACAAAGATTGTTTTCACTGTCTCATGAGGTATATGAGAGGTGAGAAGTGAACGAGGCATGTTTGCCAGAAATAATACCAAAGGCATCGGAACAACTGATAAGGTAATTTAATGTAAACTGTGACCCAAGACAAACTAAGACTCAAAATGAGACTGTTTTTCTTTACCTGTGGCCAAGAACCAGAGGGGGAACCAAAGCACATTTTGGAGCCGAGATCTCTGATATTTACATGTAACTTTGGAAGGATTTTTAAATTCCCTAGCTGAAGGACAGGATCATTTGTTGTACTTGTGATTTCAGCATGCAAGAATTATTCTTGAGAAAAACAGACACAGTCTCCAGAAATGCTTTTAAAAAGTGGGGACAGATGAACTATCTGGGGAAAGGATTAAATTCGTGGCAGACACTTGAGCAGCGAAGGGAACTAGCACTACAAGAAATCTAGGAATCAGGCCAGAGGCAGTCTTACTCTTCCACTGCAGGAACCACTACTCAGAGCAAACTGCAGAAAAAAAAAAAGAATACTTAGGGTGCAAGGAGCCTGGAAGTAAGAGGCATCTTATGTGCTTTCTTCTGACAACAACAAAGAAGAAAAAAGGAAAAAGACAATGCATACAAGATGTAGAGATATCTGACAAATGCAAGGGCACATGCAGTGTGACTGGAGAAGACTGGAGACATTCTCTGAGCCTTCACTGGAGCAGGTGACTTTCTCTCAGGTTTGAAGCTGGTGGGTGGGCATCCACTATTCTTTCTTCCTTTTTTTTTACCCCCTTACTGTGGTTCCCCTGGAGCAACAAAGAAGGCAAGATCTGTTTTTTACCCAAACCTCTCAGTGCACAAGAGTATTTTCACTTATAAGCTGCTTATCCAAAACTGTAATGTTCTGTGCATCCTTTTCTTCTTTGAGGTGCTGCTGTAAAACTTACTAAAATTAATGGACAGATCTTGGCCACAGTATGCTTTGGGCTAATACCGTATGTCTACAGTGTCAACCAAGCACGAGTGTGAGCTTATTCTCAAGATTATAGTCATATCTAGTGCACACAGTAGACACAAAAATACTCACTCAAGCATGTATCCATCTCTGGACGTAGAGTCTAGATCTTTCCAATGAGTTCAACCATGCCAGGGCTCAGGCCTCAGCATGGTAACGCAATTGTCTGTAAGTTTAATTTCTGCATTGTCCTCAGCATAGCTTTCCTCTGGGTTACATTCTCACAGCTCCCAGCTTTCTCAGACTGTTCCCAAAATGCAATTTGGATGCAGGCATCCTGTTGGTAAGAAGACTTATGTGGCTTGCATGGTTTATACAGTATATTGCTGGATTATACCAGCTGGGCTCAGGAGTAGAGAATAAGGCTTGGCACTGCTTGGTTTTCTAGTAGAGATACAGCCAGAGAGACTGATCACAGTGACATTGCATGTTAGCGCCTGACCCTGCGGATCAGCCTCAGATGAGCTGGCTCACTAAACCCCTCTCCAGCTGGAGATACTCCCAAATCAGCTGCTTCCGTAGGCTGTATGGAAGCTCTGAAGAGAGCAGCCAGGCGCTCATGCTCCTGAATGGATTGTGCATGCATAGGGACATGGTGGCCAGCAAGCCTGGGTCAGCTCTTCACCTCACAGTGTGAAACTGCATAGATGAAAAAGAAAATTAATAACCATAACTTATCATCACCACCTATTAGAAAAGTATGCTGAGCCTGGCTGTAAAGAGAAAAAAAGACATTTTTTCCCCTCCGCTTTTCCTCAGAGAGCGACTGCTGCCGCTGAATTTGCCCCAGTGCAGCGGTGACACATGGGCTGGGAACCCCCAGGCTGTATCTGTGCTGCTCAGGGGGCCTGACGCAGGCTATGGCTCAGCCAAAGTGTGCTATTTCAGTAATGGAAACCAAACCACGTGTCTGAAACGATGTTTTTTCTGAGTGCTGGAGAGGAGAGTGGGTATTTGTGAGCTTAGAAAACACATCAACTTGCCATGAAGCCTATGAAAAATAATCTTTGTTTTCTTGAAAACAGTGTCTTGATTCCTGTCTGTTAGAGGAAATGCATTTGCCAATGTTTTGAAGTTACCTTTTGGTTTGTTTTTAAAGATAAAATGTTTTTTTGAAAAGTCTATAAACAGAGTGCTAAAGTTATTTTTTAAAAATTGAATTATCTTGGAATTGTTTATAAACCTCCTCCAAACCATCACGGAATTGAAGCAAGGATGAAAATGAGCTCAGCGGATTTCGGATCACTAAGCCCAGCTCACCCAAGACTGCAGTGCTCTGCAGAGCTGGGTTCTTTTCGCTTTTCTCCCTTAGCAACTCTCTCTCCAAAAATGACTCCAACATTTTCCAGAGAGGACTGCTATGCACTTTTAAAAAATTGTTTGTACTGTTTGCTCAGTTTATTTCAATGTTTTAGTAAATCTTTAGAATCAAAGAATTAAGATTTGTGAGCAATAGCTACTCCCACAACAAAACCTGTTAAACGTGTGTGGCACTGCTCACTTGGCTGCTATTTCTGCAGGCTTTAGAAACTGCTGTTTGCAAAAGGCATGGTTTTTGGTGTTGGGAAAGTTCAATGCAATTGGCAACACATGAGAAGGCCTTTTAAATTCATTGTCTCTGATGATAATGGCAATTGTGGAGAAAGGTGTCTTTTAGCATGGAAATTTATCCAGTGGGCATTTGCAAAGACTCTCTATTCATGTACTTTTATATCTCTGCTGAATACATCCTCTGAGTCAAAGGAGTCTTTGAAAAATTGAGGTGGTAACTTAGAAGCAATTTTTCAAACTATAGAAGCACAAAGCCTTTTGGTGAATGATGGTATTTGATTGATCCTTCTGTACGTAAAGTTTATGCTGCAGATAAAGATAATATTAATTAGTTTCTCCAAGTGCATACTTCAGACCATGAGCAGAGTTCCTGAGAAAACTTGTAATGTCTTTCTCTTGCTATTTTGGCAGCTGTCTTCAATTTCTCATATTGGAAGTAGCCTTACATATGGGAAGAAGCAACACTAATGCTTCCAGAAAAGGAAACAAGACATCTCAATTCTAAGTTCATTTGCCTCCTCTGTCAGAAATTAGGCAGCATCCTTCCACCTCTGCTGTGCTTCCCATAAACACTGCCTGAAGACTCCAGCCCAGAACCACAACACAGAGTATCGTAATTGTCAACCTTAGTGTGGTGTTATATCCACGGAGGACCTGATTCTTCCACATCCATTTATTGAAAGGTCTCGAGTTTACTCTGCAGCCTGGAATATTTTGGCTTGTGTATAGGCAATAGAACTGAAGCTAGGACTTCCCTGGTTACTCAGGTAAGTGTCATCTTGGAGGTTTCAAAATTTAAGCATATCTGGACTTTCAGGCTACTGCATACTGCAGCACTATCATAACAAAACCAATCTGAATAAATTGATGTACATTTGGGTAACATCCCAAAATTGTTAGCAGTGTTTTCGGTTTCTGGGGTTGGCTATACTTTGAAACATGGGAATAAAAGCAGTTAGACTTAGAAGAAACAAAAAAAAAAGATATCTTTTAAGTCTTTTATTGTATTATTTATTCAGTATACAATGGAAAGTGTTGGACAATTATAATTACCACTGTTGTAAGTAGCACTGCCTATAATTATGCTATTAGATAATCCCCCTGTAAAATAGTAGTATTTTTTATGGACACGTGTAGTGACTCTTTTATTTTCAGTTCTAGAAATAAGGCATAGTTTGTTTCACTGAAAAGGATCCTTTAATGGAAAAATCTATTTCTTACATCTGGATTATCAGATAAACACACACATTCTTTCAGCTGACAGTTGAAAAACCATGGAGCACTGTAATGAAGCCGAGCGTGTTCAATAGAAGTCCTAAATTCCTGGCAGATAGCCAAACTGGTCAGGATTTTCAGGGAAATGTTTATGGAGATCTGGTAGTGCTCTTTTAATTTTCTTTTGATGTCATTGTAAAACCATTTCATAGACTGCAAAAACGCTTCTCATCGTTTTACTTTGCTGTCAGTGTCTAAGTAATAGTCCCACTTTTAGCAAATGCTATACAGTTTAGCAGCTGTGTGCCAGAGCGTTGCTTCATTTTTCTGATGAAAAAAATGCATTTCATATGAAGTAGGTCAAGGAAATAATTCAGTTGTTAATGTCGACTGGCTGCTAGTAGAGGGTAAGAAAAGGAAATCCTGTATTAACTGTCACCTTACTTTTAACTTTCCACTTACATTCACAAAAACATGACAAAGAATTACAGAAGGGAAAACCTACTTAAGTACGAACCCCCCCTATTATTCTTATTTTGCCTTAAAAAAATGAAAAGGAGTTGCAGGGAGATGCAGTACACAACAGTAGGTTTAGAAGGAGGAAATCACAATGAAGTTTTAGAATCGTGCCTTTCTCTTTCAGAGACCTCCTTGCCTAGTTATGTGTCCTTCAGGCTGTGGAGGCTGGCCACTGTTTCCTGGTGGCTGCCATCTAGCTCGGGCAGATTAATTCGTCTGGACTGTCCCTCTCACAGTCATATGTGGCAATATTCAGCGTTGTCCTGCTTTTTCACTTGGCCTTTGAATCCGAATGAAGCTACAAACTGGTATGGAATTGAGTTAGTTTGAATCAACGGTGTTTAAAGTTGGACTGAGAAAGGGAAAAGGACTCTGCTCAGCAGACAACGGTTCTGGTTCTGGCATTGCAGGGCCAAAACGGCATGAATGGCAACTCTGGGGCAGAATCCTTGCTCTGGGATATTTAATTCCCACTGAGTTCACCATGGTCATGTGTTTACACTCTCCTTCGCCTTGTAGATTTAAGGAGGGAGTTCCAGAAAAAAAGCTGGGTTTGTTCTTTCTCAAAAATAATTCTAAAAAATACTTTAGAAAATACTTCTATAAAGATCTGGTGACTGGGTAAGGCTGTGAAATAAAGCATACTATGATTTTTATTGTGTAGAGAAATTTCTGAGTAACTAAACTCTTCACAGAAAAAACCAGCATAATGGAGCGTATAATTGAAACCTTGTCAGAGGTTTAAGAAAAGCAGAGTAAATTAACCTGAAATTAAAAGACAGCTGAACCTTATAAAAACATAGATACATGCATTAAGTTTCTTTTTTCTTTCAATTCAAATACAAATTTGATAACCTGAAGTTGCAGAGTTTGATTTATCCATAGCACTTAATACCTGTGCAACTCTATCCCCATTGAAATAGAAAGTAAGCACTGCAGAGAGCAGAGCTAGGTTAACACTGAGAAATTTGAGTGGGTTTTCTTTTGGCTCCAGTTTGTTAGTTGCTTTTCTACAGTGTTTTTCTGATTTCTCTACAAAAAGAAAAAAAAAAAAGTAAGTATTCCTATCCAGGAACCATGAAAAACACCTTCCTCGCTTGCCTTCTTCACAGATTATTTTTGCAGCAGTTAAGTTTTAACTTTAACATCTAAGTAATTGGATAAGATTGAGATGAAACTGCATTAACATAGGTATAAAACTACATTACTTTATGATTTCATCCTGAAGTTTTTTACCTAAATGTTTATTATTTTGAAGATTTCTTCCAATAAAATGTTCATTCTTTGATAATTTTTCCTCATTAAGCTGCCTCAGTATTTAATCGTGTGAGTGCGAGTATTTGACGAAGTCATGTTGATGCAGCACAAAGGCCAATAAGACAATTAGTAAGAGAATACTGCTAAAGACATGATATTCTTTTTCCTTCGTGTCACTGCAGCCAGGTTCCTTGATTGAGTCTTTCTTGCCATAGAGGAAGCTATTCAAATGCATCAGTCTCAGATTTGCTTATGGCAAGGGCTTTTAGGTGCACATTTATTGTAACTCTCCTTAAAGAGCTTAATGAGTAAAGGCAGCCAGGAAAAAGAATAGCAAAGGGTGTTACTGCTGGCATTTAAACTGAGCAAAACCACATTCACTGCTCACGGTGCAGAAATATTTTATGGTCATGAAGAAAAGATTCATCCCAAAGGATAGACTTTGTCACTGCAATTTAAAGCTTGCTGTCCTGCTCAGGCACTATGTAAGAAATAGTTTTGCCATCTCTGACCTACAGTTGCTCAATGCCCTTTTGCTCTTTGATATTGGAAAACTGGCTGCCAGACTCTTCTCCCCGAACTGTCAATTATTTTGGAATTGATTTTTACGCTTCTGTGATAGGTGTAACAACATGGACAAAGATGAAGATGGCATTCTAATTTGTTTTAACGAAGGAAGATTTAGCAGAATTCATGAATCACGGTGCCTGTAATTTTGATTGCATCACCTAATTGTCTGGCTTTTTCAATACTGTATCATCCTCATGCTGTAGTATTTTTTCTGTAAATTGACAGTTCATTCAACTTGCAAATGCAGGTTGAATTTGGGTTGAGTCTAAATTGCTGCTTCTAATTAGTTTTTAATCTCACCAGTCTAATGACAGGCCCACTGTGGAAAGAGGTTGTCTTGAAAGATTTATTTCAGTTTGAGACTTACTGGGATGAAGTCGATGTCTGACAATTTGTCATTGTTTATCCTCAGATTTTACTCTTCTCGTGTGTGTTGTCAGCACTATCTTCTTGGGTCATGCTCAGCAGCAGTGGTGACTTTGGACCTTTAAAGGTGGAATATGTGAGCACTTTGATAAGCAAAACATCATTAAAACATTTTTCCTCTCCATATTTTCCCTTGGTGAGTTGGGCTTTTCTTGACGGTAACGGTTAACAATGTAAGAAGTATGCTACTTGAGAAAAGGTGTAGATCTTGCCACTGAAGGAGAAAGATCAATTCAATTTAAGCTGCATGAGGCCTGAGGGAGCTATTCACAAAGCTGAGTTGGTATTATTAGTACAACTGTAATTCTTACCATGTATGAGATCTCTCTGCTGATTTTATTTGACATCCTCATGCTCAGTACCATGTGAGTGAAACTGTCATGACAATAATGGGACGTGTGCTACCAGCGCTATGTACAAGCTTCCAGCACATCTTGGTCTCTCAGAAAGTTAATGGTTTTATGTGGACTCCAGCTGCTTCCTCGATGGGTGAGACAATACGCATTTATAACCCTATTGTTTCAGTTTAAGATGGCTAGGGAAAATATCCGAAAACATCCCAAAATAAGCTGTGGCAGCTTTAGCATTGAAAAAGCAAAAGTAAACCAATCTGAACAATTAGCAAGCCATGCTTATCCAGATAATTTGTGTTTTGACATATGTGAGATTTAAACATAATGATAATGAGAGAGGAGTAGATGCACAGAGTAAATACGATGATAGACATACAGGAAGCTTTCATCTCAGAATTTCACACAACACTATAAATCATACTGAATGCAACAGCTCACACAAATAGAGCAGTATTTATCCTTCTGAATTATGCAGCAGGCTGTTTTTTCATCATTGTGATGGATAAACTTTTTGGGGTGGAATTCTAAACTTAATTCTTCCTTACTCTTGCAGGACCAGTACTTTGATAAATATTAAAACCAGTATGGAATGTTACACCTACAGCTAAATCGCTGAATGTAAAACCCAGACACTTCCGCACAAACTGGGGATATTTTTATGTTCTGTAATCCTTTTTTTTTCTTCTCACATTACAAACTCTCTGAAGAATGTTACATGTTCCAAACTGCTGAAGTTTCCCTTTTCATTTATTGGTTGTTTATAGCTTTTAACTCTATTCATTATTTTGTTTTGATGTAGTAGTTCTTCTGCAATAAATTTCTTCAATTTTCAGGCAGTGATGAGAGGAATCCAATGAGAATCATTGTTTTATTTCTAAGTGTACTTCTAAATTGCAGGATATTTCTGTGCCTTTTCCTGAATATATTCAGTGTTGGGCACACCCTGTTGTTGGGTTGCTACCAATTCCATCATCTCTTCAAAAGAAAGCAGCATTTGTTTGCCTGTTGGACCAGACTAAGCTGAGCATGACCATAACTAAAAAGAAAGATGTTTCAAAGGGTGGTTCCCACTAGAAAAAAAAAAAAAAAGGACACTGGAGAAGACAGAATCCCTCCTGTCTACAACCATGGCTAAAAATAATACCCAGAACAATAAACAAATTACTTCTCAACTGCACTACAGAAGAATGAAAGCTGTTGCAGGTTTTAAGACTGCAGAGAACATTATTTCCTGCATAATGTGATTTTTCCCAAATTATGGAAAATTCCCCAATTGTAAACTAAATGGAATATTTATCTACCAAATATATAATATGTTCGCATCATTGCCAGCATGCATATTGACTGTGTCTATAGTGGAAGGCTGAACAGGCTCAGTTACTATCTTGCTGTTGTCCAAATTGTTGAACTCCTTGGCATAGTTTTGGCCTATGCCAATGATCACTCTTTCAAATAATATCTGGGCCTGATTTGGGGGATAAAACAGGCCGGGGACTCTTCCCTTTGGAGGTTTGAATAAAGCCAGCAGGAGGAAACAAATTTTTATCTATATGGGCAGAAGGCAGACTGTGTTGCTCTCAGGACTAGAGAATGGGACTCGGCCATATTTACTGAAGTAGACTTATTCTGGGCTTGGGCCGTGCTGTGTATATAGGGAACACACCGGTATCTCCTGGGACATGGCAGTAAAGCTGGACAGGCTCACTGACGGAAAATATTGAAGAGGTCCTGTAGCCTCAGTTAGTCTCTCTCCAGTGATTTTTGTGGCTAGACTACTCTTCCTTTTCATGGGGCAGTGATACCCAAAGGAAAATTCATCCCAATATACAAACCAAATGCTCTGCGAAGTGCAGAAGTCTGGCTGCATGAGGCATACACTTTCTCTGCTATAGCGGACTGTAGGCAGCTTTTGAATTGTTTTCATGAATTTGAGAGAGCAAAAAGCAACATTTAACCAGCCTCAAAGAAAACTACTGACAGAAAGCTTCACAAATCTGGGGCTGGAGTGATAAAGTTTGACAAGCTAAAGCAGCAGTAAATAATGAGCTTGTCCTTTGAAGTCTGTGTAGGTATATGAAAATTCTCAAAGGTTTTAAGAAAACACAGTCATTTGCTTATGTTTGACACATGACATCGAGTGCTTGGAAGCTGGCTTGCCCACTGTCTAGATAGGAACCAAATCACTTGAAAATTTGGCAACTTGAAGGTACAATCCAGTGAGTTACGGCATGGAACCAATGAGTGGCATGGAAGAGAAAAACTAAACAGCAGATCAGCACAATCATTTTTCCAAGAAAACAGGTTGGTTAGTCGGTGCAGGAAAGAGGATCCAGTATTTGTTTCATTTAGTTCATGTATTGTGTTGATTGTGATGTTGTTGGTTTGGTTTGTTTTGGTTTGGTTTCTAGTAGTGGTGCTAAGGAGGTCCGGTCTCATCCGTCATTGTGCTGTACAGATGGAGGTATCAGGTGGTAAAGTTGACACTGGGGATGTTCATAGACTCACTGGCCTTAAAGTCACAGATGATTGCTGGCCTAAAATGGCAATCTTATCTGTTAAATATGTCATTTGCTTTCTGGTGCATTCTTTGATTTACAATGAAACAGAAAAATGCTTGGCCTGACTGCTGAGACTAGAGTCAGTGGTTGGCCATTATTCCTGGCAAAGAGATTATTTCCCCATTTTCAACAAGCCAGCTTGCCAAAAACGTATTCACGAGGAAATGTAATAAGTGTAGATGTTACAGGGTCTTGTCAAGATTTCAAAAGTTTAGGGGTAGCTTTCCAGAGTGGCACCTCAGAAGCGAAGTCATCAATAGCTTCTGTAAATAGACTTTTCACTTCTGAAATCAGGACTCTTTTTGGACAAATCCTTTATTTTGAAAGCAACAAATACACCATGCTCAGCTTCCACTCCTGTACCCACGTTGAGTTAGTCTCAATATGTTTCCCCTATAGTTAAATGTCTTCATTATGAATCACTTCCATGCATCCCTGAGAAATATCACTTAGAAGGGCTGCAAGCTACCATTTTTACTCCCTTGCACTTGTTAGATTACACAGTGAGCAATGGGATGACTTTTTCCTCCCCCCCCCCCCCCGAAATGTTTATGATGGATAATTATTTCAATTGATAAGGGAAAAGCAAATTAAAACTTACACCATTCTGGTCTTCTCTGATTTGCAGCTAGGGTAGGCACTCCTTATGGTTAACTGGAACTCTGTGTAACTACTTGTTTAGAAATGTCAGACTGTTGGTAGCTTTTCCTAATTTGCAGCTGGAGTGTGAAGACACCTGAAGTACTCTTCTAATTACTTTTTATTACAGAGAGTACGCAAAAAGGCTTTTGTCTGCTGTTCTGAGTATGAGTGGAAAAGTCTGAAATCTAGCTCTTTGTAACAAACACATTTATACTTATTTTCATGTTGGTAAAGACGACTGACAGAAGACTTAAGCAATAAATCCTAAGCTTTATTTTGGGCTCTTCTTTTTAACAGATTGAATCCCATTAAAGTAATATTAATTACAATAAATGGCAAACTAACGATGTGATTACTCTGCAGTGTAGATGATCTTTGAATGTATCTGTGGGACGGTATAGTATGCTTTTGATCTCAGATAAAGAAATACATTCTCTAAAGAGAAAATGACTTGTTTTGAGGATGAAACGAGAAGCAGAAGGGTTTGTTTTGTTTTATTAATCACAAATTCTACCATATTAGGGCTGTTTTTTGTGACTCTGAAAAAATTTGTAGAATTTGAGTATCACAGGAAGAATATTGGTTTTAATATGCTGTCTTTAAAATGATGTTTGGGGAAGACATATGCTTCTCCTGCTTCAAATTTGTCTTTGATTACACCAGCAAAGAAGCAAACCAGACCTGTAGTAAATTCCTCTGAAGATGCTGCTTTTTATATCCTCTGCACTTGCAGTCTATCTTTAGCACACCACTTTTTCATTTGCTTTCAAACCATATTTTGCTTAGTGAAGAGTAAGGACATCTTTCTCTGTATGAGTGACTATGCAGAGCCCTGCCATGTGAAAGTCATAGTCTTATCTGGAGAATGAGAGTGTAGAGCCAAGAGTAGAAATAGAGCAGAGAATTAAGAGGTGGCCAGTAAAAGCTGCTAGCTGTTTCAAATGGCATGGTATGTTAGATCATATTCTTTCGTATACACCAATCTTTCTTGCTTTATTTGGTAATGTTAACCAGAGATCTCAGCATCCATTTGCATAAGACCCAGGCTAAGAGAGAGAATAGACACTGATGGTCATATTGGAGCAAAAAAGGGAATGCTAAGGAAATGGTTCAGCAGAAAGTTTTTATGCTAATAAATGGATTTGTTCCCTTAAATGAGACTTCTGTGGTGGATGGCAGCATACTAAGAATTCGGAACGCAGCACCTTTAAAGAAACAACACATGGACATAATATTGTTTATCATGCAGAAAACAGAATCTATAAACTCCAAAAGGGATATCTAGCACAGCAATCCATTATGCATACAGGTAATATAACAAGCATGGTGAAATGAGCATTGTGCAAGGGCCTGCACCTGGGTCAAGGGTGCAAGGTCCTGCACCTGGGTGGGAGCAACCCCGTGTATCAATACAGGCTGGGGGATGAAGGGACCAAGAGCAGCCCTGCAGAGAATGACTTGGGGGTACGGTTGGATGAAAAGCTGGACGTGAGCCAGCAATGTGCGCTCGCAGCCCAGAAGGCCAACCGTATCCTGGGCTGCGTCAAAAGAAGGGTGGCCAGCAGGTCGAGGGAGGGGATTCTGCCCCTCTACTCCGCTCTGGTGAGACCCCACTTGGAGTCCTGCGCCCAGCTCTGGGGTCCCCAACACAAGAAGAACATGGACCTGTTGGAGCGGGTCCAGAGGAGGCCACAAAAATGATCAGAGGGCTGGAGCACCTCTCCTCTGAAGACAGGATGAGAGAGTTGGGCTTGTTCAGCCTGGAGAAGAGAAGGCTCCAGGGAGACCTCATTGCGGCCTTCCAGTACTTAAAGGGGCTTGTAGGAAAGATGGGGAAAAACTTTTTAGCAGGGCCAGTTGTGATAGGACAAGGGGTAATGGTTTTAAACCAAAGGAGGGGAGATTTAGACTAGATATAAAGAAGAAGTTTTTCACAATGAGGGTGGTGAAACACTGGAGCAGGTTGCCCAGAGAGGTGGTGGATGCCCCATCCCTGGCAACATTCAAGGTCAGGCTGGATGAGGCTCTGGGCAACCTGATGTGGATGAGGATGTCCCTGCTTATTGCTTGGGGGTTGGACTAGATAACCTTTAAAAGGTCCCTTGCAACCCAAACTATTCTATGATTCTATGATTCTATGAAACAGGTTACATGAACTGGAAATATACTAAACAGCAAGTGAATGCCAGCCTTTAGGATCTTGTCAGTTCAGTATATGAATGGGAAACATTTTATTTAGTGGTGTTGCTATTCCACAGACTGCCAATGTCAAGTGCTTTTTTCTCTTCCCATAGACCTTCTCATGAGCAAGATTTCTTACTGTATATCTGTCTTCCTTTCTCGTGCAGCATTACCTGTTGCGATAAGCATAGCAATACTTCTGACTGCACAATACTTAATGTTTTAACTGGAAAATCATCAGTCCCTTTAACATAAATCTTTTCTGCTTCTCCCAAGCACTCATCACTGCTGCTTTTGTTGCTGCCACCATGGATGAGGTGGCCAAAGAGCTAGTTTTGCTCCCACCACAACCTCCTTGTCTGAAGAGCACTGCGGCATTGGGACACTCGAGCTGGCTAGGTGCCCCAGGTGAGGGGAGGTAGGCATCAATGTAGCAGATCTGGTTAGCTTGGTCATAACACTGCCTTGGCATGGGACTATGCTTCAAATTGCTGTATTGATAAGGCCTTAAAACCCTGATGTGTCTTTCAAACAAATCAGGGTTTTAAGGCCTTATCAATAAGAAGATAAGAACTGAATCATTCACTTTGGAAATATCAGACAATTTGAGTTTACTTTGATACTTACTTTTTTCCTGCATTCCATACATCAAATCCATAGATTTCAGGAAAAAAAAAAAAAAGGGGGGGGGGAAGGAAGGAGGATTTTAGGTTGAAGTAGTAACATGTTCTGAAATTACCTTTGTACTACCTCCAGTGAATTAGCCATCTGTGCGCAGTATTATTGTACTGTACAGTAACAGTATTTACTGATATTTTTTCACTTTCCTCAACAGTTTACTTAAAAAATACTACTTTTCAACACTGATAATGCAACCAAATGGCAAAAAGACTTGTTTGAAAGTACAACATTTATGAAGTACCTCATCTTTTTTATAATAAAACACTGGCCTGTATTCATGCATCCCTTTAGGATTATATGAGGACTATGTGCATGCATGTGTAACAGAAATGGCCCTACTAAGAATTTTTAAATGACCATTTCAATGACAAGCTTCTATATTGCTATCAATTAAAGTAGCTCGCTTTCTACAGACTGAACTCTCCCTGGGAACATGGTCAGAGCTGTAATGGGAGCTGACAAACTTAACGATTGTTTGACTGATGAAATCTGTAAAGAAACCCAGAATAGCAAACCATCCCTTCCATGCAACAATAAGGTAGAAAATAGAGAACAACAGAGACAAAATAATCACAAGGACAAAAAGGGAAAGGACAAATTTCATCTGCACGATAAATGAGGAATAGACTGCCAGTCTGAACTCAGAGACAAGCACAAGCCAGAGTCAGAGGAAAGTGGCAAAACAGGTATGAATAATTCAGAGACAGAAAATCTCCCCAGTAAATTTTAATATTTAAATAATCTATATAATTTGATCGTCCATTAAAAAGAAAATAGAAAAACATGAGTTTTTTCACGCTTTCTCTGTGTTTCTGAAGCACTAACATTTTTGAAGGGTTAATCTTAGAGCTTTTTACGTCCATAAGTGAGGTTACTTTACTCCCACCCTATTGATAATGTAATATTTAATTCTACCCAAGCACAGAAGCACTCGTCTAAGTCCCTACTTATCTATCTGCATGAGAACTGGAATACGGACCTCTTCACCATCTCCTAGCAGGGATTCGTTTCTCCTAGTGTGTAATGCCGTCCAATATAACTGCTTTCCCAACAAGTTCTCCACCTTTGGAAGAATATTTGTCCACTACTTACACAGATTTATTCTGTACATCTGAGTTCTACTGAATGGAGATGCGTAACATAAAGATGTACCTTGATTTCACTGCGTTTCTGAAAGCTGAAGAGGGGATTGGTCATGGGGCTGATATTTGGAAGGACTAGGGTTTCTTTTGGGGTCATTCTTCATTTCTGCTATTATTTTAATACATCACTTGTGTGTATTTATTATTGGCATTGCACTTTGAAGTAGCTTGTTAAAATGCATGTTACGCTTGGGAACCCTTGGGATCTAATCTGGACACAAGTATGATCTGTAGAGTCTGATGCACCATTCACTCAAGCCAATGGATATCTTTCAGAGGCCTTGGACTGTGGTCTAAACTCTAACATCTGAGATGAGCTTAAGAAGCTATGCATTGCTTCCATATATCATCACTTATGAAATAAAAAGCTATGAAAATATCCAAAATTTAAGAACAATTTTTGATCTTCAGGAAGAATAAATAATTTTAAAACTAAAGAGGCTGCCTATGTAAAGAGAAAGCACGAACCATGTTCCAAACCAATATAAATTACAAGGGCATGTAGTGATAGGACAAGGGGTAATGGCTTTAAACTGAAAGAGAGTAGATTTAATTAGATAGAAGGAAGAAATTCTTCGCCATGAGGGTGGTGAGGCACTGGCACAGGCTGCCCAGAGAAGTTGTGGGTGCCCCATCCCTGGAAGTGTTCAAGGCCAGGTTGGATGGGGCTTTGAGCAACCTGGTCTAGTGGAAGGTGTCCCTGCCCATGGCAGGGGGGTTGGAACGAGATGATCTTTAAGGTCCCTTCCAACCCAAACCATTCTATGACTCTGTGATTCTATGATTCTATGAAATTGAATTATGTGGGAGATGATAAAGTCCAGAACAAGTTTAAAATATAAAATCTAATTTCAATGATAGTGGTTTTACTAAATGTATCTTGCTGAAATTGGAAATCAACAAAGAAATGTGATTCAAATAGACCCTTATTCTTCAAAACCTAGCAATGAGGGTGTGCTGCATCCCGGTTCTAAACTAAGACAATTTCCCCTTTTTAAAGTGTTACTGTGAAATTAAAAATAACTTATGAAATCCATGATTGCCATTAAATAAATTAGGCCTCATAAACATCTGATAGTCATTTTCATTTAGACATAGAAAAATGGGTAACCAAGAGTTATTACTCAGCATATTGTATGTTCCTGTAAGTATAATGAGCTTGGTATTTGTTTTCGTCAAGTTGTCTACTCTCTATGGTTTGTATACAGACTAATGAGAGAAATCTGGGTTATATAAATTGGAATTCTCTGATTTTGTTTCTGGAGCTTATTGATTTTTTCTATAAGTTTACTGTGTTTGATTTGTATTCTTCTCCACCATGAGGTAAAACTTTATTTTTAAAACTTCCTTCCGAAGTGAAGTCTAACAATTTTCTGGATTGAACTCGGGAGTACTTTCAGTTACTGGGATATTTTTATAATGACACTAAAAATCTGATGATTAAGCATCTGCCCAGGACCCATGTGGTTTTGCACCACTATTTAGTTGCATATATAAAAGTACATAATCAGAAGTCATATCAAAGTCTTGTATAGCATGTCACAGAGATTGGTGGAGCTGTCGTACAATTCGTGCAGACTTCTCTAGTAAGTAATTGATTTTTTCAACTGTTTTTTTCTTTGGTTACTAGAGCCCAAATCTCTGAAAATACAAGGGTTTTTTAGCTTTAGTAAGGATTTGACCATTTCTAAGGAAAAAAGAAATTCATGTGTTTATATAAACCCTCTGAGCACTTATATACACAGACTTTAAAACATATTTGGGACTATATGATAGAATATGTAGAATTTACAAGTATCCAATAGGGAAAGATTGACTTTGGCATGAGAAGAAACTCCTTCCTCACTCATAGATTCATGGAGGAAAAAGAACCTAGTTGTAAGTAAGGAGGCAGTTTGGAAGGAGACAGTAGAAATAAACTAGAAAGACCCTTAATGTCTGTCTATGTCCCAGACTATGCTTATCACATCAGAAGATCTAAGAAACCTGAATCTCTCAGGGATCAAAGTAATTAATTTGAGGGGAAAAAAAATAAGCTGGTAAGGTTCTTCAGAAACTTAAACCCACCCAGTAACACCTCTGTTATTTCCTTGGTCCTTATCAGGCCTCCAATTGTCAGAAGTTTAGCAGTGGGGAAATCACATAGAAAATACTATGTAGTGCAGGACCTGCTCTACATGAACCTCAAAGACATACAGTGAACTGAGATAATTGGCTACATCAAGGTCTTCTATCACTGCTACCTTTACCTAAAATACGTATCCCATGAGAATTTCTCATTATGTGAAGGTTTTCCCATTCTTGTGGTTTCTTCCTTATGCTATCAATAATCCACCAAGCCAGTCATTTCATTAAAGAAGGCTATCGTTTATTCCAGACTTCCTCCAGATTTGTTCTAGACTGTTATGTCTTGACAGCAAGGAGGAAATGAAGGGAAAACGAATAAAAATTGTGATAATGAAACCATGAGGAATAACTTTTGAGACAGTGCTGAACTGAAACTTCTGCTTAATGGAAGTGCTAGTGGATCGTGACCTCACCTCAAGCCCACAGTCATGAATTGAAGCAGAAAGTGCCCCTGACAAACAAATATAAATGATTGATTACATTTACTGAAAGTTTGTTCTTCATTTCTCCTTTCAAGGATGATACTTTCATCTCTCTAGTTTTTCTGTATTCCTATTAGCACCTCACTCTGATCATGTCTTTCAGCTCTTCAGGCACCCCCTACCCGACTCTGCCACCTTCTGTATTTCATTCATGAAGCTCATCCACCTTTTCCTGCATTGTGCCAAAGGACCACTATGGGCGAATCAAAAGCACTGAAGGAAAAGTCAGCTTGATCTCAATTCTGATACCAGGATGAGTTTTCAGCCATCCTGAGTAGGCAGAAGCAATCATTTTGGACTAAAAAATATTGAGATACTGCAATTATTTCAAACTGTTTAGTATAGATAGATCCTATGGAGAATGAGTTGCTTAGCATGGCTCTACCTAGGAGGCGAATTGTATATTTTTTCCAAATTTAAGTGCTTTTTTTTTTGTGGGTACATATGTCTCAAAAAAAAGTGAAGATAGATCTTTCACAGTAGAAAGCACTTTCTTTTTTTTTCTAATTTGTTGCATATCAACTTTTTGAATATTCTTTATCATTGTTTGTTGAAACTTGAAACTTTCATCAGATTCCTGTTGTTCAAAGACTCAAGCTAATGATCAGGCTTTTGTGTATGAATTTCAATCAGTATCCTTAATGCAGATATCATTCCCAAAGCCTTGTAAGCTAGAAGCAAATAAACATTAGCTTTTCAAGCTTCTTATCAGCTTATTTTACAAATAGGATTTACACTGTAAGCACCAATAAGCACCTGGGGAACACTAATATACCTGGCACAATTTTTCTGCCTTTTTTTTTTTTTTACTTTTCGATTCTTGATCTTACTAATCTATAATTGCACCAACACTGATATTTTTCACTCCATAACACTGTTTAACATTTGCATAATTTGTCTGTTAAGATTACTAAGGTTTAACTTTTTCCTAGGTACTAATTTCTAAGTACTGTTTTAGTAATTAACGTAATGTTACAAGAAAACAATCCTTGGGATGTTGGGTTATCCATATGTGACTCATATTGTGTTTATGCAGTGTTGATTTAAAAAATGTCATTTATTTAAACATATAATCAGAATGATGTTATGATGCTTTTATATTTTAGTAGTTCATCTGGTTTCTTTATCTAAAAGAATTCAAAATTTTCTAGTTCTTCCCAATGTTTATATATCATTTTCATGATCCCTGTTCAGAGTTTAGAATAAATTGTTTTGTAGAATCAGAAATCTAGTGGCGATAATACAAGAGGATGTTTAAGGGAGCTTGGATATCCTCAAAAGCAACAGTAACATAAAAATCTATTTATTCCAGGTTTACAGACTCATGGATCCATGGTTCCTCACTGAATTTTATGCAATATTCAATCTAGAATATTGCATATACCCTTGCCATGATGTGGACTATAGGTGACTGTTCCCTTAGCTTGATAAAACTGCGGACAAGACTTCAAGGGAAGAGGGAGTTTCTATTTCTATGCAGCTATTCTGTGTCCAGATAAATACCAAAAGTAGAAATACTATGTTATGAAAAATACTGTGGTTTTACTATTAAATTTTCACATGTTAGCAAACGGTATATCAGCAAGGATAGCTTTCCAAACATCTGGTCGATAAGGTCTCTGTGTCTTTTCGTTCTGATCTTTATCTGCTGTTGTAGAGAACACTAACTGCAGCATGGATAAAATCCTGTGTTCTGAGAGATTCTGCAGGGATCGCAGAATTTACTTTAGTAAAAGTTATCTTGTTAGGTTTGCAAGAATTTCAAACTTTCAACTTATTTCTCTACTGACCTTTCTAACAGGCTGATGAGGTTTATGGGTGTAGAATAACTCAAATATCAAAGGCCTTCAGCAGGGAAAATAGCTATTGACATCAGTTTTGTCTGGAGTATGCCTTCAGCTTATGAGTGAGAAATACTCAGGAACCAAGAAGCCTCGCTGCTTGCGGTAGCCAGCAAACCAGGCTTAGAACTGCCAGACCAAATACTCAGAATGACGCCCAAAGAAAGGAACAGATCTGCCCTCATCAAATTGGTTTAGACAAAAAGCTAGAAAACAGTCTTTACTGTCCCTTCCTTCTTATCCAGAGTGGGTTTCAGCCCAGGAGGTCTGACTACCAGAAGGTTTTCCTTGGAGAACCCCCAATGCCAGAAACCCTGGGACTGCTGGCAAAATCTCCCTGAGCCAAGCAGACGGTGTAGGTTACAGGAGTCTGCTACACTGTGGCTTTCCAGTGGGTATGGGGTGGAAATTAGGAAACACTGGGAAATAAAGATTGCTGTTCTCCAGCTTGTCTGGACTGGAGGAAAAAGGAAGAGAAGGAAACCAGTAGAAGAGAAGCAATATTTCTTCTGGAAGAAAGCAAAGGAGATGTATATGATCATTTCTGCTCCGGGTTACAGTATTCTGTGAATAGATAGGTTTCCGGTATCTTATAAGTAACAGCACACCCTTAGAGTTATAATAAGCAATGGAATAGTAATAAAGAATGGAACTATTCACCAAACGTCCTATAGAAGCGGTCTATAAAATACGTAGCTTCATATCAGTTAAGATAGTTACAGATCAAACAGCAGCTGAGAATATTCAGTTTTATGCAACATCTTCCCTGGACTTCGAAGAACTTTCATGTCCTGCTGATGGCTTATTTTATGTGGCACCTTACAAACATCTCTTACTGTGAGCACTTAAATTGTATTGTAGCCTTATAAAAACATATTGTGTGCTTAAATTTTATTACATTGATGGTTAAGGAATTTAATTGAGAAATAATCTGTTCCTCTGTGTCCTAAATATAAAACCAAAATGCTAGCAGATGAAAAATTGAAAAACACAAAAGCAAGCAGAGAAAGCAAAAATTCAAAAGCAGAGCCTCTCCCAGAAGACAAAGATGCAATTTAACTTGAAAACAGAATAGGAATGTCATCTTTCCCTATGAAACTAGTGCTTGTACAAAGTACTTTTTATAAGAAGCACAAGGTAGTATATCTTAAGATGAAAAGAAAAAGATAAAAGGAACTGTTCAATATGCTATACAACCCAGATGATACACCATATGCCAGATCTGTACCTGGTATAACACTCAGTACTACCTTGATTTATACTGATTATTAAGTCAATGTATACCATGTGAGCATCACCCTTACATATACAGACATAAGGATGTAAGCACTACTACATATTCAAAACTTTCCTTTTACAGCTGTTTAAACATGTTCTTTCTCTCCTCCCTCCTGGTTTTTGTTTTTTAGGTTGCCTTCTTCAACTAAGAATTTCTGTACTTGTTTCCAACTCAGAAAAACTTATTTTGAAAAAGTTTCAGCAAAATATGACAGCCCCATTTTGCACTACATTATTTTTTCCAGATATCCTGTTCAAATACTTTGTGTTCATGTTATATATACCAGAAGGTATTTGGAAAAATCAAAAGAGGAGATCACTGGAAACCTTAATTACAGATCACAGAAGCTCCCTTTGTTCTGTCATTTCATAGAGTCATAGAATGGTTTGAGTTGGAAGGGACCTTAAAGATCATCTCGTTCCAACCCCCCTGCCATGGGCAGGGACACCTTCCACTAGACCAGGTTGCTTAAAGCCCCATCTAACCTGGCCTTGAACACTTCCAGGGATGGGGCATCCCCAACTTCTCTGGGCAACCTGTGCCAGTGCCTCACCACCCTCATGGCGAAGAATTTCTTCCTTCTATCTAATTAAATCTACTCTCTTTCAGTTTAAAGTCATTACCCCTTGCCCCATCACTACATTGCCTTGTCAAAAGTCCCTCTCCAGCTTTCTTGTAGGCCCCCTTTAGGGACTGGAAGGCTGCTAGACGGTATCCCTAGAGCCTTCTCCAGGCTGAACAACCCCAACTCTCTCAGCCTGTCTTCAGAGGAGAGGTGCTCCAGCCCTCTGATCATTTTTGTGGCCCTCCTCTGGACTCGCTCCAGCAGGTCCATGTCCTCATGTTGGGGGCTCCAGAGCTGACTGCAGTACTCCGGGTGGGCTCTCACAAGAGTGAAGTAGAGGGGCAGAATCACCTCCCTTGACCTGTTGGTCATGCTTCTTTCGATGCAGCTCAGGACACTGTTGGCCTTCTGGGCTGCGAGCACACATTGACAGGTTATGGTGAACTTCGCATCAGCCAACACCCCCAAGTCCTTCCCAAGTTGCTTCCACCTAACGCCGTGTCTGTCCTGAGTGATATGTCAGGAGCACTCTATGCTGTATCTTCCATTTCTGGCCCCCTGGCAAGTACCTCAGCTGTGATCCTGTGCCATTGATGTTGAGATAAAACTGCTGGAGTGAGCTCAGGGGCAGTAGTGCTCTTTAGTAATTCCCCTGGATTAGACGACTGTATACTCTTCCCCAGGGTCTGCTTTACAATTCAGACACAGCTGTTAGGAGTCTTTTAAACACAGAAAAATAGCCCAAAGACATGTGAGACATAGATGCCATTACAAAAATGAATCATCAGTTTGTGTAAATATCTTTTTTTTTTATCAGCAGTTGCCAGTAGTGGTGCCAAAAGAGCATCAAAATAAGATTATAACTTTGACAGATTAACTGTGAAAGGATTGTTTGTCCATGGGAGCATCATCTAGAGAGTCAAATTTATAGGTCAGGTCATAAACAAATAGCTCTGCATTCCAGACAGCAGGACTCTTTTGAAGAAAACTATAAGGACTTTTGGCCAACAAGACTTAAACTTTCACACAGTTCTGCAAACACAGTAAACTGTAGCTTCATAAACTAGAGATATCTCTGTTTTGCCTCACTAAATACGCCAATGTGTCATATGGAAGTTCTACTTATTTCTCCCACTCAAAAAGAAAAAAAAAAAAAAAGCAGAAGACAGTAAATAGTACTAGTTATTCTCTACAAAATATTCCACACTATTCTTCTACCAGCATCCTTGTCTTTACTCTTTATTGAAGCCAATTCCTTCTGCATGGCTATGCCACCCAGGTCTGGTTTTGACCAACAAACCAGAGAAATGGCATGAGTGGGATGCGCGGAATTGGAGCTACGATCCCAAGCACGGCGAAGCCCTGAGTGGATGGGCGGTGCTGTTAACTCCAGGACACCCAAGAAGCTGGGCCATTTCCACTGCATCTTATTTGATCAGCTAGCTCTCAATGTCTGGTGCTCTGCTCCTTCAAACAGGGCCAGCTGGTGATTACGAATCCTTTCAGTGGCATCAGAGCTGCAACAAATATGGAAGCATTGCCCGCAAAGCAAATGTGGAATGAGGAAAATGATGTCAAAATGGCACAGGCTGGGAGAGTTGACCACTGAATGGCTTCAGGAAAAAAAAGCCACAGCAGGAAGAACATGACTTCATTATACCAGTAAGTAGAAAATTAACACAAATGGAATGATTGCAGAGTAGGAAAAAGAAGGAGGTAATTTAAAAATTTGGATTGGTCTTCTGAGGGTGAAAAGGCTTTTGTCCCTGTGTGTTGACAGCTCTTATTAGCTTCCATTTAATTAGAGAGGTCTTAGGACTGTTCTGACTCCGCAGGACACTAAAAGACACTCAGCCATATCAAACCTGGGAAAAGAGGCTGTGAGGTCTAGGTCACCTAATGTTTGATGACATTCCAGGCTCAGGTGATGATTTTCTTTAGCAGAACACCAGAGCCTGGGATATCTCACTCTAACAGGAAGATGAGTTAAACATAACATCAGTGAAAGTGGAGGAATGATGCATGTTTAAAATTGTTGTTACTAAAGAGGATGCTGACATTGGCACATTGTAGGTATCTGCAATCTGGGATAAACTGTTAGACAGCTTTGGTGTAAAATACAGGCAGTTGAATCCCATCCATGGATGCTAATTTCAGATTAATTTTGCTGCTCCGCTAATGTTAGGGGTGACAATCTAGTGACTCCAGACTGACAGCTGATGTGTCATTTCCTATTTTCGAAAGCCAGCTGTAGCTGGAACAAGAGATAGGAAAACCTGAAAATAAACTTTACAGTGAAAGGCACAGGGGTACGAAAGGGAATATTCCTCTTCTCATGATATTAAAATACATCTTCTTCACAGTGATTCCAATTTTCAAAACACTGTGCTGGGCTCTGACAACTAAAATGACATATGAAAAAGGTGCACTCACACCTACACCCACATACACACGGGAGGAAATCACTTGTGACAGTATCTACAGTGAATGAAGATAAATGTTGGGGGGGGGGGATCACAAATTAATTCCACAAAGCGTAAGTCTGAGTGGGATAGATAGTAACTTGCAGCATTTAATAGTGTCATGTCACCGATGGAAAAGAGTTTCCAAAATCTCTTGGACAGACTGATTGCACCAATGCAATCACTTATGTGAAAAGGCCAGATGGAAGTGGCTGCACTCTTCAAATGATTTAAAGGCTCTCACAGAGGATTTGCTTGCAACATTTGGCTGTTGATGGTATTATCCTTTGGAATTTAAGATGACACTGTGGTATCAAGCCTTCTCTGGATGTGTAGAGCTAGAAAGACCAGCACACGGCTGGTATTGAGATGGAAACCCTTCTGGTCAATATGTTTATTTCTGCTTTACAGGGTACTGCTTCACTTCTTCATTCAAGAGTTTGACTAAACAGCAGAGATGGAAGATAGCTGTTTGGCCAGAATATTTTTGAGAGACAAGGTGGCTGCGCTGGTCCTGTGGGTGATCTCTGGATGGGTGCAGAGCAGGGGATGGGAGATGCAAGGACCAGTCACAAGCACAGGCTGGAGGATTCCCACGAGGAGCAAAGCCCCTTCTTCAGAAACAAGAGTGCGTGCAGTGTTTGCAGTCTGGGAAAGCACAGAAAGTGCTGAGCTAGACAGTAAGTGTGGAAGAAAAGGTCCTTAACATGAAGACACAGCAGAAAGGAGTGGGGAGAATTTGTTTTTAAACCTTGTATTGCCATCTGTCTTAGCTAGAAGAGTAGAGGTATTTTCTATTCAAAGTCCTACTTGTTTTTGTTCTTTTTTTTTTTTTTTTCTCCTAGTTCAGTACTTTACATTCCAATAAAACCTAGGTTTGGAGATTAAGTGACTTTTGATAAGCTCCTTAAGCAAATATGTGATATATTCACCTGAGGACACTGACTTTCATAGAATCCTGTGCTAGCATCCTTTACATGTTGATTAAATATATCACCAGAGTTTGGCACTTCTCCCTGTTGACACTGTTATGGCTTTCATTTCTGCTCACGGCTTAATGCTCAGCATTGTTGCTCAGACAGAGCCCCGACTTGAATTGCAAAACCCGTTTTCTGTCAGTAACTCACAGCTTCTGACATCACCGCTGCTTTGCCAGAAACTGTGCTGCCGTGTGTCTTTCAGATGTTCATCTGCCTTCCTCCCATACAGCACTCCCATCTTCAGGTTACTGTGTGACTATTATAACTTCACTAGTCCATGTCTTCCATTCCAGATACGTAACCAGCTCAGCAGAGCTTTTGTGTTATTATCTTGGCATCAGTTCCTGGATGGCAGTCCCAGCTCAGTATCTTATCACTGCAGATTTTTATCCTGCCATTTGATGTGCACTCTGGTATGTGGACATCACAAACAGCTTTTGCCTGGAATCTTGGTAATAATCTGTGGCTCACAGGAAAATTTGCATAAAATCACTATTTGGAAAAAAAAAAAATTACTTGATTGGAATTTGATGCCTCTTTTCTTTCCAATTCTCTATGATAAATGGTCAAAAGATGATCTGGTATTGCTAATGCAGCTTGTCCATTTCCTTCCTGAAAGAGAAATTGATGTGTGAATTCACTGTTAAGACAGTAGCCATATATAGCTAATTCTAATTATTGGACCTATATTTATGCTAGGTGCTGCAGGCTAGGTCTAAATTTCATTTTATTATTTCGTTTTTAATCATAAGCCAATATATTCTGTCTAGCTCTGTAAGCCATCTCCTAATCATTTGTATGTCTTTCTGTGTTTGAATGTGTACATTGCTGTATACAGTTTTCTCACAGTTTCTAGTGGTGCCCTAAAATTAAATAGCTGTCAAAGATCAGAAATGCATTGATGTTAGTACTGACACTACTTGTGTCAGCAAACACAGTTGCATATAAAAAGTACTCTCTCGGCAACCCTGCTTTTTGTCTTCTGGGAGGACAAAAAAGGCTGAAGGTGGTTATCTCTGTATTGATCCTACCAAGCATTTTATCATGGAATAGTATCATGACTTTGGAAAGTTTTCTTTGGCCATCAGTCTTGGTATTGTTCTCTATGCTTTACTTGCAACTAATGAGATGCAAATGTCACATCAGCTGCATCCCATTTGAGTCTGAAGCTACACTGCAGGTAGCTGACAGTCTGAGGTTTTCTTTAATGGATATTGTCACATAGTGTTCTAGATACGAGTTTGCCAAAGCCCAAGAGTGATATTATGCCACTGTAATTGCAACTGCCTAGATTTTTGTATTTTCACTTAAGGATAGCAATGGTAGTGGCATTGCTTCAGTTTTCCAGATACTCAGAAAAAGTCTGTTGATCTGCCAGTTTGTGTTTCTATTTTAAAATACATGACTTTAATTGACTTTTGAATTTGCTAAGGGATAGGACTCTACCTACACTGCAACCTCCACTGCTTGTCTATTGTGTTCTTCTTAGCTTACTTTTCAATATTTGATGTTGGGATTAGAAGATCAAAGAAATGTGGCTAACCTCTGTGAAGAATCTCTCCTTTTGTAAGTAATCAGTGTGGAGCCATCTGCACTATTTAGAGGCGTTATACTAAAGGGTTTGTAATGACATTCCAGAAAAGCACAAAATTCTTTGATCGTATGGTCAGTATTACTCTGCAATTGTTTTCCAGTCTGAGTATTTAGACACTGATCCTGCATATCTTACCGATTTTAGTTTGTTTGTGGGTTTTTATTATTATTATTATAGGGTCTTGCAAATTATTATACTTGCAGTAACGGACCGGTAGGAGTTTATTGAAGTAGTTCACATTTTTAGCGAATAGTTGGTAGATTTTAGCATTGTATTGCAGAAACAGCCATGAGCCAGATGTCAAAGGCATCTCCACAGAAACAGATGCATAAGACTTATTCATGCACTAGTTACATTTTCAATGGCTGCAAAAACATCAATATCGAAAAAAGATGCTACAGGGCCGAAGCAACTTCTCTTACGCCATCTCCTTTAGTATGTTTGAATGGGTTAGACAGGCTTGCGCTACAGTGGTTGTACCCATAGCCATGGGTTGAGTATTGGATGATGTGGCAGTTTGACCAATAGTCTTCACCTTGATACCCTCAATAGTGTGCACACTCTTTGGAGTATGCTCCAGATAATGCCATAGCCAGGGTTCCTTCTTCTTGAAACTTGGATTCATCCTCAATATCTCCTTATTCAGAGGTGAAAAAAAGTGGTGATAAGGACAAGCTGATGCTCAGTGACCTAAGCCCAGCATTTGCTTTTCTGGTGCTGTAGTGACTGATCCAGTGACCCCAGGTTACCAAGCTATGGGCTTCCTGCTTTCCTGTTGAACCTCTTCTGTCATTCTCTGTCTGCTGTTCAGCATCAATATAGTGATGCTTCACATAGGGTAGTGCCAGCATTGGCCTTATTTTTTACAGCTGGCAATGATTGAAGAGTAAGTATATGACAGTCACTTAAACATCTGTCAGTCTGATATCAGTAAAGGATTGTCTATTTTGTACTTGGTCCATTCTTGAGACTATAAACACCCCTCTCTCTGACCAGTTGCTATTTAGGTTGGCAAAAAGTGTTCTGATATTTGTTAAGAAATTATTATTAAGAATTTGAGTTCTGACAGCAGAAATGAATAACCCACCAGATGTGATTTTTTCACCGAATTCCAAAGGCAGCAGATGATTTTAAGGCACTTTTTCCCTACCTTTGTCCTCTCTGGAGAAAGCCAAGGGCTTCCCAGTAGGGCTTCTCAGACAGTCGAGTTGCTACCAAAACCATGCATCTACCACCAGCACTGCACAACTGGTGTGCTTTTACACAAGTAAACAGCATGTATCTGCATGGTTCACTCTCACATCTGCTGTGCTGCGGTTCTGTTTTTGAGAACTGTTCTTGCTCCTGGGTTTTGGGAGATTTGCTATTACCATGCACACGCTGCCACACATTTAGGTCAGTTGCAGCCCTTTATTTTGCAGCTGAAGCAGAAGACAGGGAGGTTTGTGAGAGTACGTGTCTTTTCTAAAATTCCCTATCTAGTCTTGACTGGGATCTAGGAAAGTGCCCTGTCTTTCACAGGCAGTTTTACTTTTTTTGCCATAAAGTTCTGCCATCTTAAATCTATCACCCTGTTCTTCACCTGATGCTTTGGGAGATGTCTTAGGTACCTTTGTCCATTGCTGTGTGGTACATCTGACAGTATGATCTGGAACTTGATGCTAACTTTTGCAAGGAGCTAAAAAAAAAAGCAACCTGTATTGAAGAGGATTGAAAAAGTGAGCATCAGCTCTCTTGCTGCTTAATGAAATATCTGGAGACGTGATCAAGTTCTTTGCAATGCAGTGAGAGAAGACACAAGCACCAGTGTACTTCAAAGCCAGATTCTCAGGGATGCTAATGGATAACATCAATATGTTGTCTAAAAGTTAATTATCTAAATCTTGGGTGGTCAACAAAATCTCTTTTGTAGTCAGTGGGAAGAAGTAGAAACCTCCTGTTTTCTCTCATCCCAAGGTGACACCCTGGACAGTTGACCGAGGTAGTGGACAGGAATCACTCTCTGCATGGGTCTGTTTCTCTTCATATTTCTTGAAGAACACTAGCCTAGAGAATTTAGAGAACTAAAGATGTTGAGATCAATTGCACCCACAGCCTCTTTATGTGGTTCTTTTGCAGTAGAGGACCTTTAAAGTAGAAATAAGTGCTGTTAGTCTGAAGCTGGCAGGTACTTTTACCTTCAAATTCAATTTTTTGATTTCCAATATTATCACCTTAGATATTTTTTCCCCCATTCAGGAGTGTGCTTGTGTTTGAGAAGGGTTCGTGCTTCACGCACACATGATTAAGCCCTTCTACTTCTTAGGGCCTCTGTCTGCAGGGGAAAAGAGATGCCTTATGTGATGCTTCTTAGTGAGAGATTCCCGACAAAGGGGCTGCGCCGGGGATCTGACTGTTCCCTCCGCAAGTATACGGGAGCATAAGCACACACGCTCCGTCTGTACGAATGGGAGAGGAGAAAAGTGAGTTCAACATCTGTTGCAGGCAGTTATAAATATTACAGTAGTCTAATTTTCCTAGGAATTATGCCTAAAGCAGGGCCTATGGCTCAGAAATGAAAAAGGGAAAAACTAGCCTAGTACAATTTCTCTAGGTCTCCTATTTCCTATGATCTTCCCTTATGTTTTTACCACATGTTCCTTGAGAAAATCAAGGTCAAGTTTCTTTATCATGATTCATGATACTTCATTGTCATGTTTGGATGTCTGGATGATCCCTCACAACATTTCTGAAACAAATCTGTGTGAATAATCGGCCTGGGTGGCAGAGGCGAGAAATTGTGGAATTAAGAGGGAATTCATACTTTGAATTTTCAGCAAAATCAGAAAAAAAGTTTTATAATATATATTTGAATGAAATATATAATTTTCTCTAGGATTTTATTTTATTATTATTGTTCAGGTTATATATCTTTTTACAATACCTGGGGGATAAAAATCCTGAAGATGATTGCCTGAGCCCCGTTTCACATCACGTAGAGCAAATGTCATATACAGCGGAGTACGCTAGCGTCTTCTTTGAAGCATTGTTCAACAGCTACTTCTGTTCACTTCTCTAAGAGTAAAAAGGTATGAAGTACTTTCTAAAATTCCTAACAGCATGATGGATGAAATATTTTTAAACTGAAACAAATCAGAATGGATAAACTCATTTCCTTTCTTTCACAGATCTTCAAGACAGAAAGTGTGATAATAGTAATGAAAAAATTATTTTTGAAAGTTCACTCAATTTTACTTTTTTTCAAGGACAGTTAATAAGGTCTGATGTCCAAAAAGCACCAATTTGAATTAATTTATAGCAAGAAAAAAAGTGTCAGTATTATTTTACATATTCCTTTGCTTTATAGACTCTAAATAAAAATTAAACCTCAGAATCTTATTGTAGTGTAAGGCAGAATGATATCTGTTCTGAAAATCACTAAGTTGAGGCAAAGAGAAATTAAAAATGGTCTTCCTAAGACAATAGAAAACTCACCTTTCTAGGATTTCAATTCTGGAAAGAAACATATGAACAACATGATATGCAGTAAGTTATTACCCTTTTGAAACATATGTTTATGTTAATAATAGAACAGCACTCTTTTTTTAAACTGATGCTTTCAGCACTAATTATGTGGCTTCCGTCACACCACACATTTATGAGAAAGAAAAAATGAAGGGAAATTAAAGGATGAAAGAGAAAAATGTTGACAAATATTACTTTAAAGCAGTTTTACTTTGACATAAATTATGAGCTATTGAGTATGCCAGCAGTGGTGTTTCAATGATTGGTATGTAATTATCTAGGGAGGAAGGGGTTTAAGAATTCATAGCAACTCCTTAGCATGTCTTATTGGATTTACGCCAGCATGAAGGATTTGGTAATGAACTGCTAATCCGGCTCTGCTCACTACCTGCCCAAGGTTTAAAATGTGGCTCTGTCTAAATGTCAGCTGCAATTAAGTGTTAGGGCCAAAAGCACCTGAGAAAATGAGAAAGAAGTAGGATAGATTTTACTGTCTATTATTGGTATTTATGCCTCTTCTCATGTTTAATCACTCGCAGCCACTGCACACTAAACACTTTCTTGCACATGTGGCTGGAAATAGTGTTTAATAGGAGAAATGGAATGAAATGAAGACAGGGAGTTTAGACTGGTAAAACATCCTGATAATGAGATTTGTTAGAGAGTCAAAGAATCTCCTAAGGGCAGAGGGGGAAACTTCAGTGTCTGGGACATGTCCAATTAAACTTGAAAAACATTAGAAAATGTTCTCCTTGGAACGGGAAATAGATGTAATTAATATTTTTCATGACTAGTTTCTGTTATTCTCAAAGCTTTTTCTCAGGCAAGAAATTTAGTTTGTTTCCTATCACTTCTGCAATGAGTAGTTTCATTGCCTTAAAGGATTAAAGCGAGTAAAGTTACAACATTTATATTAACTTGGAAACTGGAAATGGAAAGTTTAATCATAGTCTAATCCAGACGCATTTCATGCTTACCTATTAAATGATGTCCTCTAAGGGGGGATCTAAGGCTGGTAAAACAGGAATCTCTTTTACCACGTTCTAAGATAAGAACCATCGTAAGAACATTTCTACCGCAAAGTATTCCTCAGAATATGTATTTATGCTAGCAGTCATGGTGCCCTTTTGTGGTTATCGTTGACGGAAGAGGAGCTTTCTTGGAGTTACTCTGAATTTTACACTTTTCAGGCAAAACTAGGGACATTTCAAAGAAGTGGATACCTGCTCATGTAATCCCAATATTTTAAGAGTACGAAAGGAATGTCTCAGTAATGGGGAACAATCATCGTGTTAGTCCCAACATAAAATGTAGCCATTAAACTGATATCCATCAGACTACATCAAAGCTGACTTCACTGAGTCTTAAAAGTGAATCACTTCTACTTAATTTTGTTCCCAGGCTGAGCTACAATGGGGACCATTACTCATTTGGGCTGGACTGATTTTTCATTATCCTGCTTCTAACTCTATGTGCAAACATAAAAGTGGAAAGCACACCATAGAAACTATTGTTATATATACATATATACACATACACGTATTCATAAAAATACATATATATATTTAGATAGTAAGAAACAAGAATTCCAATAACTTGACTAAATGCTATTTATATTTTTCTAATCCAAAGAATAAGATTTTTTTTTAAAATTTGCATTTCATTTTGAATGAAAATTACCAGTTTTCCAAAATTTTCACAAATATATTCGACAATGTTTTCAATTTTTTTCTTTATAATGGAGTTGGATAGTTTACCTTAAAGGTTTGTTCTTCACTTCTTTCATTTCAGAAAGTGTTGTATATATAAGGAAGGGCAAAAGCAAAACCTAGAAATGAGAGTAATATGCAATATTTCAAACAAGTTTTTCTTAATTCCTCTAGTTTTCTAGTGGGAAAACACAGAGAAACCATTCTTGTTTCTTTCACAGTATCTTACTTTCTAACTTTCTGTTTCTTTCTCTGATGGAAAAAACAGGTTTTTTAAAAGTAAGAAGAAAGTGTTTTTCTCCATTAATAATGAAAATACTACTTTATGAACAATTTTTAATGAGCAAAAAAATCTTAATACATTATCAAATAAAAATTCAGCCTTCTTTTTCCTTTCTTTAACTCATTAGAAAATTACATTTTGAATAGTTCCACTATCCTACCACCTTTCTTATGATATTCTGAGATAAGATTTGCAAAGCTGAGCCATCTAATAAGCACTTGGTTTTCGGAGTATTTGCATGATCCGCAATAGTAAACATACTACTAATACAATTTTCAGAAGAGTTAATCGCTGCAAAGTATAACGGCAGCGCTTCCCAAGAAGCAGGCAGCACTCTTCTGCTTCTCCACTAATTCCTGCCAGTGCTGATTCTGTGCTCGTAGAGCTTAGCGGTGACCCTGATTCAGGATTTTCCTCGGTTTCAAAACCCAGCGAGCGACCCACTGACAGCATTCAAAGCACCCTTGGTTGTTCATGAGCATTTCATCAGACCCCGAGAGCAATTTTTCCAGCTGACAGATCTCTTTCGTGAGGCTTAACTAGGTCGGCCACTCACATTGTAATGCGTGTCTGGATCTGAACTCCGTGGCCCTGCCCTGTCTCTGCTTGTTGTAAAGATTCACATTTTCAGAAATACCTCCTCTCTGAAAAATCTGCCCGGAGTGCACTACAATCCGGAGTCACAACGCACAGACTAATCAGCACTATCTCTTCAGCATACTGCATTAGCTGATTAAAAAACAAAGAGGTTGATGAGTTTAAGTGAGAACAACTATCTGAAATCTGTTTATCTCCTCCTTTTATTTACTCTTTTTTTTTTTTTTTAGACAGTGAGGGAAAGAGAAGGGGAGAAAAAAATTGGAGATTTTAAGAATAAAAGTCATTTTATTCTTAGAAATCAATTAAGTAATTTTTTTTCAGTTCAGTCTCACATTCCCAATTATAAAGCTGGGACAAAAGAGTAGCCCTGCACACCGGTGTGGAAATCAGAATAGGATTCTTTTGCTGAAAACTGAGAAGAATCAGTGAAAACTAGATTTTACGCTTGTTAAAAGACAACTTGGCCATAAGCCAGAAAAACTAGGAAAGACAAAGTAAGGATGAAAAAAAATGCACGTGAAGTATTTTTTCAATATATCTCCACATTCCGTCTATACACTTTGCATATAGAATGGCATACTGGAATAGTGATTCTTGTTTCACAAGTCAGGTAGCTTTCACATCTCTATTAAAGTTACCTGTGGCTCAGATAGCCACATTTAAATGAAAAAAAGACATTTCTTTTTTAAACAAGTGAAAGATCTAAACCGAAACAGGTCAGTTTCATGGGTGGTAGATTACTAATGACTGAATATGTCTTATTAAACAAGATTTTAAATTATAATAGCATTAATTCTTTAAGAACACTTTTCTTCTACAAGAATGCAGCACCTTACCCTACCAAAACTGTTTAAATCCTTTTTTCCTCATACCTTAGGTAGGGGAAGGGAAGGGAAGGGAAGGGAAGGGAAGGGAAGGGAAGGGAAGGGAAGGGAAGGGAAGGGAAGGGAAGGGAAGGGAAGGGAAGGGAAGGGAAGGGAAGGGAAGGGAAGGGAAGGGAAGGGAAAGGAAGGGAAGGGAAGGGAAGGGAAGGGAAGGGAAGGGAAGGGAAGGGAAGGGAAGGGAAGGGAAGGGAAGGGAAGGGAAGGGAAGGGAAGGGAAGGGAAGGGTGAACGACTTTGCTTATATCATTCAGGCAGCTGGAGATAAACATCATATAAAATGAGGAAAGATCTTTAATTAATGTTGATAGTTTGCATGAAGGCCACTGGTCTTTCTTTTTACATAAGCTTTAACAGATTTACTCTCCGCTAAGACAGGCCATCAGAGAATTAATTTGTACTTGTTTAACATTTACATACTTTGTGAAAACTACAGACCCAGGAAATTGGAAAATATGTTTCAAAGCTTAAAATAATCTCTTCCCCTAGCAACTGCTTAGGAAAATGAGACCTTTGACTTTGATTCAGAAATTGTTTATGCTCCTAATGGTAATTACATCAGCATTTGATGAAGATTCCCCATTATGTAAAGGGTAACTGTAAAGCATATGAAGTATCAGAACAAGCACGGAAAAGCCACAAGAGGTTCAATTCACAAATGAGATTTACAATGTCTGGGGCACATTCTGCAATTATGTCTAGATTAAAGGTAAGCCAGAACTGTATTTTGATATTATGGTGATACGTCACCTGCAAACAGCCTAGGTAGCAAGCACCCAAATACAGACTGAATTCAGCCCATAGGAACAATATCACCTACCCTACACACCCCTTCTGCTTACCTTTTTGACAAGGCATCCTCACACACGCACAAGTCTGATCTCTGATATTGTTTCATAGAGGCCTAATACCCCCCTTTCTCTCTCATATATAGTACAAAATTCTGTGTACTCATTGAGGATATATTCTCTACAATTCTTCTTAACCCCATCTTCCCTTCTTGTAAGCATTACCAGTTAGTAAAGTTATTATATGTAATGTAATCTGATTTTTCATAAAGATATAGTCATTATGACTAACAAGGTAACATACAATCAAAGAATAATGTAAATTGGAAGGGACCCCTGGAGGTTATCTGGTCCAATCCTTTATTCAAATCAGGGACAACTTCAAAATTACAATAAATTGCTCAGAGCTGTGTCCAGTTGAGTTCTGAATGCAGGGATGGAGATGTCCCACATCTCTTCAGGCAACCTGTTACAGTGTTTGACCACCTTCATGGTGAACTCTTTTTTCCTTATACAGAGTCAAAATTTTGCTTGCTTCCACTTGGCTCTGCTGTCCCTTGTCCTTTTGCTTTGCACCTCTAAGAGCAGCCTGGCTCTGACTTCTCTGTACCTCCCATTCAGGCTGTGGAAGACTGCAATGAAATCTCCCCTGAACCTTTTTATCCAGGCTGAATAAGCCAACTTTTCTCAGTGTCTCCTCATGCATCGTGTGCTCCAGTGTCCTAGCTTCTGGATGGCCCTCCACTGAACTACCTCCAGTATGTCCATGTCTCTCTTGCACGGGGGAGCTCAGGCCTGGACCCAGCACCCCAGACATATCTCATCAGTGCTGACCAGAGCGGGGGGATCCCCTCTCTCAACTGGCAGGCATTGGTCTCCCCCTTGCAGCCTGACATGCGGTTGGCTTTCAGCACTGAAAGGGCACATTGCTGGCTCATGGTCAACTGGTTGTCCACCAGGACTCCCAGGTCCTTTTCTGCCAAGCTGCTTTCCAGCTGGTTGGCCCCAAGCCTGTGCTGGTGCTTATGGTTATTCCTCCCCAGGGGCAGGATTTTGCATTTCCCTTTGTTGATCTTCATGAGGTTCCTGTCAGCCTGTTTCTCCAGCTTGATGAGATTCCTCTGAGTTGCAGCCCTGCCCTCCAGTTTACTGACAGTTCCATTCATCTGGATTTTGTTTGTGAATTAACTTACTGAGGGTGCACTTAAACATTTATTGGCTCCAGATCATTCTCTGAGGAACACCACCAGTACCCACCTACCACTTGGACTTTGCACCACTGACATCTACTCTTTGAGCTCTGTGGTTTATCTTGTCTGTTTTCGAGTGTCATCACTGTAACTTTTCCTATCCCTTAATGTTATTTTTTTTTTATTTTAAAAAAAAGCAAAGTTAAGAAGAAACATAAGCATGCCATTCATTTCTTAGGTCTGCAAATCCCAACTCCCCGTGCTCAACTTTCTCACACATGCTTTCCTGTTTTCCAGAAAACATTAAAAATAATGCTTTCACATTCTAACATCTAGGGAAAAATGAAGAGAGGACAGATATTTTGTCTTTTAAAGTTAGTTCTTAAAAATGGATCTTCCAAGGGGTTATCTGAGTTCATGACACCTGGAAGCAAATTGCAGGAATTTTCTGACCACTTCTACTCTTTCTTTTTTTTTTTTTTTTAAAGGAAATTGGCAAAGTAAAAATGCTCAGAGCTGTTCTTCTTTCCTTCACAGGCTACTCCTGAAAAAGCCCTCTTGAACTAATATGTAAATGTGTATTGCTGCATAATTAAGGATTAGAAAAATGAGGCCAAACTCATCCAGTTTACTTTTTCAAGCCAGCCTTGTATAAATGAGGTGGTAATCTAGAAGAAGTTGGTCTTTTCATTTAAACTGGGACTGTTCCAGAAGACCACGTACGAATAGAAATATTTATTGAAGGTGAAATGTTCCAGACTTAAACAGCGGGTAGGAATAGCAAATTCCTGAATAGAAATTAGTATTTAATTGTATAATATTTGCTTTTTTTTACACTATTTTCTTTACATCATAAATATTTTTTATCTATTTCAAAAAATAGAAGCAATAGTGCTGCTTTGGTCTTTTTGGAAAACTTATTTTAGACATTTATTAATCATCAATCAGATAGCTTATGATAACTTTTTCTAATTTATTTTTCTACCATTCTGCATTAAAAAGTTGCACATCTTTTCCTCTGAGAGTAGTTTGGTGCATGGGCAAATGCCCATGTTCACGAGTCGAGTGACATTCAGAACTGACCTAACATTCAAATATATGTCCTTATTTTGGCTTTTGGTGACTATCAAAGTTCATCTTAGTCCCAGTCCAAAATCTAACAGCAGACTTCCCTTAATGTAGGTCTGTCTCATGGCAAAACTGAACAGTAAAATCCCTATTGAAGAAAGGCAGAGGTAAGGACAAGATATGCAAAGAGGTTTAGAGGCATAGTAAAAGACATTGTTGCCTCAAGTTCAAATCTTTTAGTCCTAAGGAGCCCTTCTTGATCAAAAAAGATGGAGCTGTTAAATCCTGGTAAAAGCAGTTTGTCAAAGAATTTCTGACCATTACTACTTCAGTATCACAAACAATTTCAAATAACAGCTACCTGAAGCAGTAGCAGTGATAATAAACGATTAATTGCATTTCA
The DNA here is from genome assembly GCA_009819775.1 of Phoenicopterus ruber ruber. Taxonomy (NCBI): domain Eukaryota; kingdom Metazoa; phylum Chordata; class Aves; order Phoenicopteriformes; family Phoenicopteridae; genus Phoenicopterus; species Phoenicopterus ruber. The sequence continues at coordinate 90,775,211 of CM020217.1, forward strand.
CTTTCCGTCATTCCCTCAGTCCCTTAACTCATGACAATAAACAGGCAAACAAAATGCCACCCGCCTCTAACCTAGGATAGGCAAGGTCTGAGTATCAGCTTCCTAGCTGTGTTTGGCATGAGGGGACATCTCACGGTCAGCACTCTGCAGAGGTGTTTGCAAACTGAGTGAGTATCAGCGAGTGAGCAAATGCCCTGCTCTAGCAGCCGTGGTCTGCCAAGTCTGATCCTGAAGATCCTCTGACATCGCTCACCTCTAGCATCCTTTATACAACTGCCGTTGCTGCTGAGGAGGTCCCAGGCGACAGAGGCTGGTGAGGCTCACATGCTCTCCCTGACTAGCTTCCTCTGCTGCCACTGCTGGCACTGGATGCACCTTTCCACTGACCCAATGCGGCATTTTTATTTTCTTATTCTGGCAGGATGACCCAAACTTTACACACACAAATGGTTATGGACTTGGCTCAGGAAACATTCACATTCCACATCGAGCCTGTCCCATCTGCTCTTTCTTCCGTGCCCAGATCCTGTGCAAAATGCACTCTGTCCCCCTTGCAGCACTCTCTATGAAGAGAGAGTGCCATCTTAGGTGTCTGGGAATTTTGTGTGAATTGAAACGGGCACTGAAGACAAATAGATGAGCTCTGAATGCTCTGAACAATGTTTCTGACTTTGTTCACCAGCTTAGGTAGGTAGCTGTTGGCTTCTTACGTGGGTTATGCCCTACCTCCCCCTGCACACGCGCTCACACTCCACATACCCCTTGGCACTCTGGCACTCCAGGCCAGACATGAGAAGAGTGGCAGGGGAAGAGGAGCAGGGAGGGAAGAGTAGAATGGGTTGAAGGACAGTGGTAAGGTCAAGGTATCACAGAGATTTTTTTTGTCTCTTTTAAATGGATATATCATCAGTGCTGCTTGATTTCTTTCTACCTATGTGGCATGTGGTTTGTGTGCCCTCACTGTCAGCAGAACCTGCTCAGAAATGGTTCTTGGCTGGTTGGGCTGGTGGGAAGGGGGAAGGTCGATCAATAAAGCTTGGGCATCTGCTTTCAGGGTATAAAACTGCATCAAGTATGAGTGAACTCAGGACAGCAGACTGCCTGGATTTGCTGTGGAAGGAGCCCATGTATGAGATATTTTTGCACCTTGTTGTTAGGCAGGCTGGCTTTGCTGGCAAACTGGATATGGTGTTCAGTTGGAAACGCCTAAGCAAGAGTCATAGGTCATTCTCTGGTGAATGTCAGGTGTACAGCCCTTGTACAGGGCTTGGAGCCCCTTTCCAGGGTCGTTGAAACAGCAGTAGGTAGGCTGTCACGGCTTGGAGGATGCAGTGGTGCTGGGGACACAGAGGAGCCAAGCATGGGGGTAGCGGGGGCCATGCCTTGGCAGAGCCGTGCCCTCCTGGTGGGACACTCACGGGTGGTGCACACCGGGCAGTGCTGCAAGGGCCACGCGGGCACAAATGTATCAGTGAATTCATCAGATTCAAAGATCCTGGCACCTGCATTCAAGCACCTATGCCATTAAATCATTATATCTCTGACATGGTTTCTGACCCAAACCAACAAGCACTCTGCCATACTGTTTCTAGACATGGTTTCAGAGTTAGCACAGGCCAGAGACCATTTCCAATCAGCAGTTTGTGTGTGGCTACCCTATTTTGGTGGATAAGGGTGTTTAATAGTATGGCTGTGGCCAGCTGGCCTCAGGGTCAGTGGCAGTAGTTAATTACTGATACAGCTGGAGCCTAGGTTTCCCTAGGGCCCTTCTCATGACTTATGCGAAGGCACACTAAGGCTAAACCACAGCAGAAGGTGAGGAGTGTTGACCCCAAGGTACCACCAGTGGACCTGTCCCAGGACGGTTTCCATGACAACCAGGAAGACTGGTTTCGTGGAACCTGAAATGCAATACTTTCATTGCCATAAAAAGCAAGCCCTAGCTTTGTCTTTCTGTAGGACACTATGTTCCAGTTCTGCTATGAGGGTACCCTCCAGCTCCCTTTTCTGGCCAAGGTGGCTACCTGAAACGGATGGTGGTAAATGCTCACACAGGGCTTCCTGAACTACTGCTGCCCGGGGACTACCACGGTGGCCGCAGAGGCACTCCCTGGTGGTGGCAGTCCCTGGCTCTGTGCTGGGCCATTTCCACATGCAGGGAATGGGGTGAATTTATCCTTTTTTCCCTCACGTGCCACCTCCTCGGGAAAAGATCCCAGACCTAGCCTCCATCACCTTTCCCCTGTTCTTGCACACTAGCAGCTCCCTTGCTGTCCATGCTGCAATCAAAAACAGCTTTCTTCCTCTTTGGGAAGTGGAGATTTCAGATGAAATATAGATTGTGACTGGGGATCCACTACACAATCATATATTATTGATTTATGGCATTGCTTTGTACTGCTAGCCAGCTACATGCTCCCCCCCAAATTATAGTCAACCTCTGTCAGATTCTTTTCCTGAGACAGCTGTTAATTCTGGAATATATTTACAAGGTTTGAAACTCTGCTTGTCATTTCATAAAGCAACACCGTGCAAAATGCACGCCAAATATCTCCCCTGGCAGCAGACATGAACACTAGTCCTTGGAATTTGTATGAATTCCAGTTTAAGGAGATAATGAATTTAAATGGTACAGACCCACAGACATTAACAGGATTTACTAGATACGGAGCAGTTATAGTGATGCACATAAGCTGTACTTTATGGTTTTATAAACTAAAAATTGGCAGACTCTGCTAGCTAGCCCTAAGTAATAGTGATCCTGACTTATGCGTAGAGCTCCTCTTTATGTTTAGCAAACCACACAGCTGCCTTTTAATTAGTCCTGTGAAAGTTGTAGGGGTTGTGGGTCACCATGAGAAGGGTACTTAGGGAGCGATAACAAATTAAGAAAGAAAGAAAATGCTCTGAAATTTGTGACTGTGAAATTAACAGTAATACAGAGGGGAATGGGAGAAGGCCTTCTGCACGTTTATTGTTGTCTTGAAGCTGCAGTAAAAAAAGTCCATCAACTTATATATTGCAGTAATTAGCAGTTTCCAGTCTCCACACAGTGATTGTCTTCAGACTCAGGCTTAGAGCTCCCCTGTTCCCGCATGTGAAAGCGCAGGCGCCTGCCAAGTCTGCACACAGTTCCCTCACTGTAGAAGTGGAGGAACTCCAGATTTTCTATAGCGCAACTGGCAGCTCCTTCTGAATCTCATTATAATTTCCATAGCTGAGTATATCAGGTTAATCTTATACTTCTAAAAGTCACTATGTGTACTCCCTTGCTCCTCCAGCATGTCATACAGTGGCTTATCTGTGTTCAGTCAATGGTGCGTGTGGCAGGGGGGGTTGTCTCCAAGTTGTGGCTAACTGGCTACGTGCTGTCATTCTCTCTCTCCAGGTGAAAAGCAGATGATACTTCGAGTCCCTGTACTTTTACTGTCAGGTGATGCACAAAAGAATGAAGTCAAATATGAGGAGGGGAGAGGGGTATGTCCTCATCATCCTGCAAGTCATCTTAACCTTGCATTGTAGTTTCAAAACAAACTGTGCAAAACCCATTTATTTCTTATGTAACGGCTTACTAATGTTACTAGTTACTTTACTGATATATAAATAATTGCTGCAGGCAAAGCCCCAGCTCCACTGCACTTAAATTTAAAACTGGAATACCTCTGTCAGATGCCAAACAACTGTTCAGTAGTTCGAAGTTAAAAGAACTCCTTTTTATTATATCTTCTGCTTATGATGTTTTCAAAAGTAAAAATACAGTCAGGGCAATCTCGCATAGTAGAAAATTTAACTCTTTTTCTGTATAAGATTAACAGTGGGTAACCAGTAATGTGCTATTATCTGGCGCTATCTCATCGAGTTTCACAATGCCCTTGCAAACTGGATTCCCTTCCAACAGCTAAGTGCTCTTCATCCCTGCTGAAGAGTTTTGCTGTTATTTTTATATTTGCCCCTAGCTTTGGTAGATAAGCTACTAATACACATTCTTGCATTTTTCTTGTAAAGTCTCTGAATGGTTTGCGTGGCAATTTCTCCCATCAGGGACCACTGTTTATCAATACTTTGTTAGATACAGATTTGACAGGTTTAAGCTTCCAGGCTTTGACATTGCAGAGGAGTAGCTCTGGGACAATGATTCCTCAGCACATCCTTCACAAGAAGCTTTTTCTCACCAAGCAGGATGAGTCCTAAACTTAGAAGCAGGGATGGTACAGACAGATGAAAGAAGATAGTGAAAGAAAGGTATGTAGGTTTTATTTTGTTTTACTTTTGTTCTACCTGAAGCCTGTTATGGCTATCATGATAAGACCTCAGTCTTAGCTTAAATGAAGTAAAGCTCTTCTGAGGGAAGAGCAGGAATGAGTGGAATAAGCCAAATAATACAAGTTTCCTGGTTTGTTTGAGTTCTTAAAAATCAGGAGTCCTGTCATGCTCCAGCACGGGTAAAGGAAGACAGTGGAGCAGAGAGAAGGAAAGAGATGGGAGAATCTGCTCCAAGAGGTTTATGCATCCATCGAAGCCCCAGGAGCGCATGCACCAGACCAACCCTTCAGCTCCCTCTTCCCCCTCCCCTCAGCCCCCCCCCCCCACTCCAGTGACAAGGCAAATGAGAGTCATGGGTGCCAGCAGCAAGGCGAAGGGACAGCAGCAGATTTCATGTTGTTCCAGCACTGAGAACGTTGCTCAGGTTGCTGACATATGTTGTGGAGACAGATTTCCGCAGTATGCAGACTGAAATGCATAATCTGAACAAGGTTATGAGCCAAACATCTACAGTGTTTATTGAAAACATCCCCGATGTTTAAAATTCTGTGGTCTTCTGAAACCCAGAAATCCAGCCCTGCAGTTATTTCTCCCTTTCAGAGAGAAGGAGACACATACATGCTTTGGGAACACGTGGGTCGCTTTTTTCCCCTCCCTCCTAGCAGGAGAGACAGTTTAGCCTGCTTTTCCTGGTTCTCATCCTGGGATGAATCACTGCAGACAAACAGCTCCAGCGGAGACGGGGCTCAGAGGCCCGTACAGGAGGAGAAGAGGAGCTGTCTGTCGCTCTGGGCAGGGATCACCGCGCAGAGACAGGGAGAGGGGAGGAGAGTGATTTATGTGGGTCCCTTTATGAGGGTGTCTGGCTTTCAGATACTGTGTGGGATTTTTCTTTGAAAAACAAACAAACACTAGCTATATTTCTTTTAATTGTCTGGAAAAACTCACTCCTTCAGCCAGTCACTCTCCTCTTTGCTCATTCTTTTAACTCTCGCTCATGCTAAGCCGCTTTAGAGGTATTTTTGGAGATATTCAGGCTTGGAACGCTGTGTTCCTCCTAGCTGTTTTCAAACTTTCTTGCATGACGTTCCTTTCCACAGCGCTGGTCTTTAGGCCAGCCAGAAATAAGGATATTGCTGAGCACAAAAAAAGCCTTGTGTATCTTCCTCAATAACTACTTTAAAGGCTGTAACGTATCTGCAGAGGGATTTTAGCATATTTTAAAATGCCAAAGGACATTTAAAGACAGTGTCTAGTGACATTATGCATGACACCTCTTCCCTGCAAAGGTGGGAAGTGAGAAGAAATAAAGGCTAGACAGGATTATTTGTTCAAATGTACCCAGACTTGGCTCTGCGTAAAGGGGTACTGTAACCACTTAGCTCTTGTAAAACTGCCCCTTGTGTCTGTGTGTGCATGTGTGCATGTGCATAACAGAAAAAGAAGGAGCAAGCAAGAATATTCTGGTGGCAGTACACAGAGCTGTTCCCATCCACGAGGCGCTGGTTTTCTGGAATTAATAGCTTGAAAATTCAGAAGTCCTACAAATACAAGAGAGAAGGGCTTTTGCATAGGAGGAGAGAACTTCTAAAGTTCCACAACTCCAGAGATCCAGATGCTCATTTCTTTCATATTTTAATGCCAGATATTTTGTTTGTACATTGCTTTCTGTTAGGTATCATCCCAGCAATCTATTGGCCTGCCTGGGACTGTTTCATGTATTGCAGGCTAGATAAGAACTAGAACAGATTTCATCCTTGTGTGGAGAGAATACATGAGATATTGTTTAAGGTAGTTTTTTAGAGCATCGCTGCAACTGTAAGCTGGATTCCTGCCATGTGCACCAAGAGGACATGTTAACACCTCTTCCAAAGTTCCTCTGCAGTTTGTGTTCTGGCAAGCACATTTCCTAGCTGCTGCCCTGGACATTGCTACAAGTGATCTGTGTCACCGCTGCTGGTGGTAATGCACGGAGGGAGAAAAGTCTGGGATCCCCTGGACTAAAGCATATCATTACTTTCTCAAGTAAAATTTTATTATTATTTCTCTTTTCACTGTTGCCATGTACCATTATATCAGCCATACTGGTTAAATGTCCATCATCACACTTCTCATTTCTGTGAAACACATTAGATTTTTCATGGAAGGGATCGGAGCACTTAGGCTTTTAGACACTCACTTGCACTTGCGCATAGTGATTTTGGTGTATGTAAAATATGTGGAATGTATGTACACACATATACACACACACACACAAATGTACAAAATCCCATGGTTATTTGTTTTATTGACAGCTGTTTGATTATATTGAGAGCAAAGATATGCATTAGACCTCATTTGATTTTACTCAGTTTAAAACTGAGTGTTATTAGCAATTGTCCAACAGTTAAAATAAATTCAATCATCTATACTGTTCCTATGAGTTTTCTGTGCTTTAAAAGTCCACACAGATTTCACATTAAGCAAGCAGTGAGGAGAGCACAGGTTTTCTATTTAAACAGAGCATACTTGTTATCATGGATATGCAGAATAGATAGCTATTCTCTCTTCCTTTCAGGTGCCCAGGTAGAATCAGTTGTAATCTTGGCCTCAATAATTTTCAGGGGAAAATGGCTTTATCTTGAATGTTTCCTAATCCCATGATACTCTCATGGCATGCAATTAAATGTGCGGTTACTCATAGCATGACAATTTCTGTGGTGTGCATTACAAAGAATGGTTTAATTTATCTAACTAATCTTTTTGTGGAAGGCGTTCCCTACTGCTTTTTGGGATGGGTTTTAGTCATAAAGAAAAAAGCCCTGAGAAAAAATATCCTATGAAAGGTGATTTACATTGGTAGGTGAAAACATTCATTAATGTTTTAATACACTCTTCTCTGGCTTGTCGTGGAGTAGAGTGTGGGTGGACCTAAGAGGACCTCCACTGAGCACTTTGCTTTGACATAACCCAGTGACAGCTGCCTGTACCACTGTGCAGAGTGCTTAACATCTGACTTCCAGAATAATTTATGTCATTCAGCATGCTAATAGGTCCCCCAAAGGTGCTTTTTCACTACTTCTATAATAAATTGGTTCAAATTAGGATACTCAGGACTATACCACACACAGAAAACACACATTGCTACCATGAGAATTATTTTATTTTCTACCATCAGCACCAGGATGGTGCATATATTTTGGAAAGTGGCAGGGCTGAGGGACAGTGCTGTTTGAGTTTCTACCTATACCCTAATAGACAACAGTAAAAACTAAAAAAAAAAAAAAGAAAACAAAACCACTAAATGGCAACTGCATTTACTTTTGGCGAAGATCAAACAATTTGGTGGTAGTTCTTAAATTTTGGTTGTATCGATTGTGCTATTATCACACTATGTTTTCCCACCTCATTTCTTATCTTCTTTTCCGTAGGCTTGTTGCCAGAGAAGCTACTCTCCTGACTCAGACAAGGCCGCACGTGAATGGTAGCATCCGCCTTGGAAATGCCTTTGTTATTCATCAGAGACCGTTTGAACGTAGGCCAGTCGCTTTGATGTGGCCTCATTCAGGAGCCATCAGGATCAACGGAAAAAACTCCAATTAATAAGGCCTTGATGCCAGTCCAGATCTGATTTCAAAGTTCTCCCAAGAAGGATCTGCTTATGGTAACACAGAGTATGGTACTTGATAATTCTTGTGCACGGGCACATTTTTTCACGTGAAAGAAAACGTATTTGCTTCCATTCCACTACAGAAAAGCTTCCATGTGTCCTTGGGTTTTTGGCAGATGTTGAAAACAGATCAGGAGCAGATGATGTGAGAGCAACAATATGTCCCTGAGCAACAGCAAAGCAGCAGGTGCAGGAGGAGCATATGCCAGATTCCCATCAGCAGAAGCAGCCGCGTGGAGGGCTCTCTGGGACTGCATGCGAGGTGCATGCTCCACTTTTCTTCTGGCACTGGGGAATATTAACAAGCCTGCACCAGGCCAAGCAAATAATTTACAAACTTAACTTTCAATTATGTAATAATTCATAACGTAAACACACAGAGACTGTAGTGCAAGAGAATTTCTCAGGCACAACAGCCTGGGTCTTTAAAAAAGTATCATATTTTACTTTTCAAAACTGAGTGTCCAGAAACAATAATGAAGGAAATTAGAAACCTTAACTCTGACCTTGTCCCAGAACCTTTCCCACACATCCAAGAACATGAAAAGTTTCCACTCATTTATTTTTGAATAAAAGACACTAGTTTCAAAAAATACTGAATAAAGTTAATACGAAATGTTTTGATCAGACCACTTCTGAGACAGTCTTTAAAAAATTTAAAAAAAAGAAAGAAAGAAAGAAAGAAAGAAAGAAAGAAAGAAAGAAAGAAAGAAAGAAAGAAAGAAAAGCAACGGTTCAGTGACTGAAAGCCTTTTTCTCTGCTGTTCAGCCCTGGCATGCTACATTGCTTTGAATGGACCAAATAAAAATACGTCCGTTATGATCAAAATTGAGGAATTCTGGATACAAATGATCCATTTTTCTCCAATGTCACATTATGGTCTTCTGGAGCTGGACAAAAGTCCAGTTTATAAAATATATATGCATATGTACGCATTTTACCTCGAGACAAAGCCAGGATTTTTCTAAAACAAAAAGTGACACACTCTTCACATAAGAGCCATCAAAAAGCAGCCAGTGCACCAGAGTATAAACTTTCTTGTACTGCACAGGATCTGTTTCTAAGCTCCTGCTGTGCCATACTCTTTCATACTAGTGACTTGAAACTCAGCTTGGGGATGAGGGGTCCTTTTTCTCTTTCTTTCTGGCTTAGGTGGAAACTTCCTTATTAAAACCTATAGGAAGATTAGGTTTTGATATTTTTTCTCTTAAGAAAAACTTCCTCAGAAATCTCCAGCTCTTATCTTGAACCATATGTTTACATCTAGTGAACCAGTTAGAAATCTAAATAAATAAGTTTTTCCAAAAAATCATATTTTATGTTTGTTCAGGTAGTATTGAAAGGCCACAGGACAATATCTAAAAGGGAGAAACAAAGCATCTCCACTGACCTAAGTTTTTATCACTTAGTGGTCTTTAAAGTATTGAAAAGCTGGACATGAGCCGGCAATGTGTGCTCACAGCCCAGAATCATAGAATCATAGAATTGTTCTGGTTGGAAGAGACCTCCAAGATCATCGGGTCCAACCATTAACCTAGCATTACCAAGTCCCCCACTAAATCATATCCCTTAGGCCAACCGTATCCTGGGCTGCATTAAAAGCAGCGTGGCCAGCAGGTCGAGGGAGGGGATTCTGCCCCTCTGCTCCACTCTGGTGAGACCCCACCTGGAGTCCTGCATCCAGCTCTGGGGACCCCAACACAAGAAGGACATGGATCTGTTGGAGCGGGTCCAGAGGAGGGCCACAAAAATGATCAGAGGGCTGGAGCACCTCTCCTCTGAAGACAGGCTGAGAGAGTTGGGCTTGTTCAGCCTGGAGAAGAGAAGGCTCCAGGGAGACCTTATTGCAGCCTTCCAGTCCCTAAAGTGGGCCTACAAGAAAGCTGGAGAGGGACTTTTGACAAAGCAATGTAGTGACAGAATAAGGAATAATGGCCTTAAATTGAAAGAGGGTAGATTAAGTTTAACTGTAAGGAAGAACTTCTTCACTCTGAGGGTGCTGAGGCACTGGAGCAGGTTGCCCAGAGAAGATGTGGATGCCCCATCCCTGGAAGTGTTCAAGGCCAGGTTGGATGGGGCTTTGAGCAACCTGGTCTAGTGGAAGGTGTCCCTGCCCATGGCAGGGGGTTGGAACTAGATGATCTTTAAGGTCCCTTCCAACTTAAACCATTCTATGACTCTATGACAAGGATTTCGTGAATTATGTGTTTTGGAATAACTTGCATTGTCAGTAATGAAATCTAATGCAAAAGATCTGGAACAAGTGTTAACAAGACTAGGAAGATGACTAGTAAAAAGAAATCAGTTCTAAGTAATTCACAGCACTATACTGATAGATTTCCCAGTTAAGAATAAGGTTACAGCTAACTTTGAATTTTAATCAGAAATTATTGAAGAAGTTGGAATGGGAATTCACGGACCGTCTGACACTCTTAGCTATATCAACCTGTTTGATAAATGACATGGGGATAGAACAAATGTTTGAAGTGGTGATTTAAATTAATTCAACTGAATTTGCACTGAATTTGTAACCCACCTGTGTGAGGTCCCCCAAACCATGTCTATGCCCTGTGCTCCTAAATACCACAGAGATGCGTGGCTATAAACCTAATCCTCATACAGGTATTAGGAGACTGAATCTTGTACGACTGGCAGCGCCACACTGACATTACATTTAGGTCTTGGTAGAAAACATGGCAAGAACATTGCGGTTATCTTTTTCTGCCTGTGCAGTAGGAAATGAGCAAATCAGTAATTTCAGACAAACTACAGGAATTTCCTGGAGCTGAAGGGAAATTTGAAGGTTTGTGAGGAGCTGAAATATCTCAGCATTAGTTAGGAAATCCTAGAATGCCTGTCCAGAAATGTCTGCTGGTTACGTACCCGTGCAAGACAAGCTGGGGAAAAACAATAACCAGCATGTAAGCCGTCCTCCCAACAGATAAAAGGGGAAAATTTCAGTTGGAAAATCTGAATTTCTTCAAGGAACTTTTGAAACTCTTCTGCTTTATATTGGCAAAGAGTTGTTCCTGCTAGAGCAGTAGCAGGAAGGACAGTATAGGACATGATAAATAGCAAGCTGCAAAATCTACAGAAAGATAAAATGCTGTAGCTTTGAAAGAACAGATTATGAACCCATGTCCTAAAAAAAATGTTCCTCAACTTCTTTTCTTTTTGCACATTTGAATCCAGAAGGCACACAGGTTGACGTCAATCTGTAATAGTATCTATAATTCAGAAATTATTCACAATCATAATACTTAATTATTTTTATGTGTGAGTTCACTGAGTTCTCCTAAATAAATTATGCTTTTCCAAAACAAATACATATTTATTTATCCAAATTAAAATGAAGCATACTTAAAATTAACTTTGTGACAGCTGGCAAGGGGTCCATTGGAAGCAGATGCCAGCTGAGGATAGGCAGAAAGCATCGTTTTCCAGCCACTCTCCTACTCCTCGGATCTACTCCTGCATCAGAGACTCTGCACAAACAGGAGTAGGAGCCAGTTATGCTAATCCTAGTCACACACCATACCTCCAGGGAAAACCCCCATAGAGGATCTGCAAGACATAATTGCTTCCATTTATAGAGAGTAGAGCAGAGCAGTGAATCTGTCTTGAAATGCTGGGGTTTGTTCCTTTGGGAAAGGGGAGCTGCGGATGAAAAGCTGGCCATGACTGAAATAAAAGAAAGTATTTTGGGGGTTTTGCACACATCAAATGAAGACCAGCAGCTTGGCTGCCGTTTAAGTTGCCGATCCAGCTAGTTTTCTTGAGAGACTTCTTCTGCCTGCGGAGTCTCAGCCTCTGGCCAATTTGAATCCTCTCACAGTCTCAGCAAAGAGCATTTTGTAGCTTCCTCCAGCTTGTGGTGTAGCTACTCTGCTCAGCTAGCCTTCTGGATAACTGAAATAATTTTGTAGATTCTCAGATACTAGGGGAGGTTTTCCACAACATCATAGATGGGAGCTAGGCACCTTGCTGTCAGCCGTGTCTTTGAAAGTGTCCCTGCAGATGTGCAAAATGATTCTTCTACTGTCCTGCCCTTGTCCCCTGCCCTTCAGCTGCAGCGCTGCCAGAGCCTACAGACAGGATAAAGACATTTAAGAGAAGCATAACATATTGTAAAGGTGTTTTAGAAATTATTATTATTTTCTCTTTCTTTCCAGTTCGGTTTTGTTGCCTTTTTTCTTTTTTTTTTTTTTTTTTTTTTTGGTGTTTTTTTTTTTCCCTACTGTTGATCTGATTACAGTATGCAGTTGTTTTCTGTCAGCAGGAGACATACACGAAAAGGTTTGGAAATGTATATTCTGAAGCTCTGCAGTCTCTTGCAATCCCAGCAAGGGCTGGTTTTTAATCCTTTATATACCAGGAATTCATTAAAGCTTTTTTTCCCCCTTCTAATTCTCAGTATGAATCACAACTGAACTGAGCATTAAGCTGTTTTTAAACAGTAAAGCATTTACACAGAGGAACTCCAGCTGTAGTGTAAATACTATTTAACAAGATTTTTTTAAAGACATAGTCCTGGAAAAGTCATTATAGCTATTTGTTTGCCAGAAACTATAGGAATAAGAGAAAAATCTTTTCTGTGTCATTTATTATTGTCACTTTATAGGTCAGGGAATTATAAACAGCTTTAAGTATTTGTAATAGCAACTTTTTACTGAAAGCTCTTCTGCTTAAAATACAGTGTCTGGTTTTTCGATGCCACAATTCTTCAATGCATACTTTCAGTCACTTCAGCTGAGTTGCCTGCATTTTTTTTACAATTATGGATGCCAAGAAGATTTTATAGCCACATGTTAATGCTACCAGTTTTGCTTACTGTGTATATAAATCTTGTACCCGCATTGCAACTGTCAGTCAGAAAATGTCTTTTACAAGTATGGCTGCTAGATGGTGTACTTAATCTAAGAGCTTCCAATTCACATAAAGTTAGTTAAGAGTTCCTGCCATAACCTTTCGTGGCAAACTTGCATAAAACTCACATACATCCCGTAAATATATACTGCTTCTCATCAACTTTAATTCCTTCTCCTGACGTATAATCCATAGGAAATTTAGTATAACCTATTGATAGGCTCCATATGAGTCTAAGGGCTTTTTTTTTTCATAGGATTCAATACCCTGAAACTCCCTAAAACACACACAGAAAAATGCTTTGACTGTCCGGATGTTTTAAAGCCAAGATTGTCCTGTAGCCTTTCCCTTTTTATGAGTACAGCAAGGAACTCCAAAGACCAACTAACCTCCTTGCAATGCAACATGAGTTGCTGGCTATACTTCTGAGATGTTGCATCCACTGGGTTTTAACACACCTAAGAAGCAATTTTATATTCTCACTTACTCAAAAGCCTTGGTGAAAGACCAGACTTTAAAGGTATATTAAAACATCAGTGGGATTACTTAGGTGGTGAGGTATACTGTTACTGGATTTGCAGGTCCGTCCTCGATCCTTACATTTCGAAAAGAAAAGAAAACCTTTGCATTTACATAGCACATGAAAACAGAACCAAGAGGCAAATATACTGTGTTCAAAATATCATAAAAAACCAATAATGCAGCTGTACTGGTGCAACTGAAAATGATATGTAAAAACATTTTCATCAACTTAGTACAATCTTTTTGACAAGGAAAAATTAATAATCCAAGAAAATATATCAAATCACTATTCGTTTTAATTTTCCTCACCATTGTACTCTTAGAAGACAGGAATTACCTGTACCAAGGAAGGCCAAAGCAGATAAAGAAGTAACTAAGCACAAAAGCCTAAGAAAAACAGCTGCTGTGAAGTAATCATGATCGTCAAAAAGGCTTTATCATACTTTTCTAACATTTCACAGTTTAGGCCAAAAATAAAATATGATATGTGAATAAAAACCTGCAGTGGGAGTTCATACAATGAAGGAAATCAGAGAGTACTTAGGAAAAGAGGAAGGTTGATGACAGTTTTAAAAAAAACCCAGAACCCTCCTGAATATATTCAGAGTTTTCCAAGCATGATATCTTTACAGATTTATGTAAAATAGCATGCTAATCCGAGGTTAAAATCAGAACAAAGTCTGCTATGCTTGTGTCATATGTGCTTCCCTTTCAGAATGTTAAATTACCTGGGGCAGTAGCTCGGTATGTGAGCCAGACCGACCAGGGAGATTAGATCCATATTCCACCCCCAGATATTAATCTTTGGCTCTAGCTCAGCAACAGAAGATGCATTCTTCATGCATCTACAATGAACAGTCAGTTGCAAGCTCTTTTCCAAAGTAAGGATACTTTTGACCTAAGCATCAGTCCTGTAAGTGTTCTTACCAAAGAAGTCCATACAGTGGACCTCACATCTTCATGAAAAATATCGAAAAAACAAGATTTACAAGAACATCTTCCCGTTCAAGGTCATCTTTCTACCGTAATTTCCTCCTTGCTTCTCCCATCATGTATTTTTAGTCTTTCCCTTACTCCTTTTCACTCCTTCTTCCATTGCTTGCTTTCCTCCACCTCAGAAGAGTCAGCCCCTGCGCAGTCAGTAGCTCACTCACACAGATGATAACAAGCTCAGTGCATCATCCCTCTTGGTGATACTATGTTGATGAACTGACAACATAAAGTTGCCAAGAGAAATTGGTTGAAGAGTCAATTGCTTAGGACTGAATGAAAAACCATAATGCAAGCCCAACTCTTAGATGCATTGCTATCCAGCCAAATCCTGAGACATAATCAATCACCGACGATACCTATTTTCCAAGAGATTGGCTGCCCTAGCAACAAGATATCATAGAATCATAGAATCATAGAATAGTTTGGGTTGGAAGGGACCTTTAAAGGCCATCTAGTCCAACCCCCCTGCCATGAGCAGGGACAACCTCACTAGATCAGGTTGCTCAGAGCCCCGTCCAGCCTGACCTTGAATGCTTCCAGGGATGGGGCTTCTACTACCTCTCTGGGCAACCTGTTCCAGTGCTTCACAACCCGCATTGTGAAAAACTTCTTTCTGATTTCCAACCTATATCTCCCCTCCTTTAGTTTAAAACCATTACCCCTTGTCCTGTCACAACAGGCCCTGCTAAAGAGGTTCTCCCCATTTTTCCTATAGGCCCCCTTCAAGTACCGAAAGGCTGCAATAAGGTCTCCCCGGAGCCTTCTCTTCTCCAGGCTGAACAGGCCCAACTCTCTCAGCCTGTCTTCAGAGGAGAGGTGCTCCATCCCTCTGATCATTTTTGTGGCCCTCCTCTGGACCCGCTCCAGCAGGTCCACGTCCTTCTTATGTTGAGGGGCCCAGAGCTGGACGCAGTACTCCAGGTGGGGCCTCACCAGGGCAGAGTAGAGGGGCAGAATCACCTCTGTTGATAAATTTTGTGTCCACTCCTACAGATGATTTTTATCTGTAAAGCTGCTGCCAGTTCCACATATGGAAGGTCAAAAGTACTTGAACATCTTCAGTCATTTTGTGCAACAGCTACAGCACTGTCCCATCAGTAGCTACAGCTTGGCTTAGTCCAACGCAGTGTCTCTTAGTGATCACATTGGCGATACAGAAAGACATAAACTCTCATCCTTTCCCATGCAGTACTCACAGTACTCCAAAGAGGTGCTACCATTCATTTGCTTTCATGCTGTCAAGGAGAGACTTCCAGAAACTTACACCACCACTACCTAAAATCCAGGGAAGGCTCCACAGCAAGAGTTGCTGTTATTCTTGATGCTGAGGATTATGCGATGCTGACCCTACAGAGGTGAGGGAAGAGGCTCCAAAAGAAGCCTTATGGATGGATGCCAGGACTGCATTCATACAGTACAGATGACCCAAGGGCTAAATCTAAGTTTTGCCCTGTAACTGTGATGGCAGAAAAGATTCCTTGTGGTCAATGATAAAATGTTCACAGCACAAGGGGACTTCCAGCCTTAAAAGCAGTTAGGTCTTAGCCATAAAAGATGTAGAATACTAGACTTTATAAAGTGGAAAAAAATATTTTTTAAAACAAAAATAACAAAATTAATAAGACCAGAAGAGCCTATGACTCCATCTAGTTGGACCTTCTGCATTACTGCAGGTTTACATACTTCACCCGAAACCAAATTCTGTGACCTTAAACAAGGAATTTGAAACCCAAAGCAGGAGACACCAGAATCAATCGAGGCTCACATCTTTCCCAGGGAAGAGGCTGAAATAATCCCAGCCTGTGAAATATGCTCTGTGCTTGAAGAAGAGGGTAAAAGGGCCACAGCTTCCCTGCCAACCTGGCCTTCCCTCTTAATCCCAGTTCTAAAGGTCCATATGCTTCTTGCCACTTTATCAAAACACAGTTATTAGGACATAAACACAAGGCACAGCATTCTCTGCAGCACCTCTGATCGCCTTCCAGGCTGTCTACTTGCCATCTTCAGTCCTTGCCAATAAGGGCTACAGGAAGCTGTAAAACTAATCTGCTTAAAATACATTTGGTAAGTTGTTTTGAAGAGAGATAGGAAGGATAGTGGACCAAAAAGGAAGATAAATAATTAAAAATACAATGGGAGAAATCCTATTTAGAAATATTATTTTGTTTCTACTTATTCTTTTTTTCTGATGTTCAGAAATCTCCAGAAACTAGAGCCACATCATGTCAGTTTTGATCATCCAGCATGCTTAATTTGATTACTGTTACGTGTCTCTGACATTATACGCAGCTTAGAAGAATTTGTTTTTAGTACAGCAGCACATTATTAATCCCATTAGGTATGTGAAATTAATGAGTGAAACCAAAAATAATCTAGTTATAGAATTTCTGGTTTGTTGGCCGGGTGACACAGCAGCACAACTTCTGTATCACAAAAGAAACAGCACACTGAGTACAGAAATCACTAAACGATGCACACCATTGACTGCCGCATCAGGTTCGATTTCAGAAAGACTTGCCCTGCCTATCAAACCAAAAGAGCTGCAGTGTGCCAAAGAGAGAGGGACCCTGCTTCGCAGGAGGCTAGTAATAACTTCAGACTCATGCCATTTCTCCAGGCACAGAACAAACTGGAGCACAACATTAACAAATGATTTAGATATTGCTAGTCTCCAGACTGATTTGCAGGTTAAATGGACAAAATTGATGGGAACCAAGCGAGATCTGGGGAGAGAGCCATAACTGCACTTTCTGCTTTGGTGTTTTGTGTCCTGATGTTCCTTAATTCAGAAGGTCACTTAAGCTTCAGGCATCTGTGAAGAGCCAACAAATTGCAGCTCCCATTTAATGTTGAGAAGGAGATATTTTGGGAAGGAAAAAAAAATCCATATTGAATAAGGTTTGGTCATAAAAAGTCTTTTAATGGTTATGACCAGCTGACTGTGTATAAGCAGTGAATCTCAGAAGAGTGAACGTACATCTGTAAGATGGCAAGAATATTTTCCAGAACCATTACTCCCATTTTGTTGCGTGAATAAGAACAAAGCATTTGTGATAGCAAGCCTTTCCTCAGGTCCCCATTGGCTTATTGCTCAGATATCGATCCATGACGTGCAAAAGCATACCGACTGGTGCTAAGTGAGGGATTCATCTGCCCAAGCATAAATAAAAAAACTCCAAGTCCAAGCTAAACGTGCTTTGGGTTTCTTTATAGTCCCTTAATGCAATAGACATCTCTGGATATCAAATCAGATCAATTTATCCTCGAATAAATACCTAATACATGCCAGAATAAATGTCCTTTGAAGGTGCCTGTTGATCACTATAAAGGGAATGACTATCTTAGACTTTAGTGTTAAAGTTTAAGACACTTAAAATTAGGTGCCATGAATTCCACCCTAAATGCTTCCCTTTGTCGTTGTATCTTTAGAGTTATTAGAGTATTAAAAAAAAATTACTTTTTTTTTTTTTTTCAGTGCCAAAATACAGAGCTTTTCACTTCCAGTTACCAAACTGAATCTAGCCTGAGCCTGAGCAGTGTTATTCTGCGGTAGGCTGCAACGTGGGATCATGTACAAGTCATTCTTCCAAGCGTAAAGACTAACAAACAGAAAACAGCAGAAGTACTGTTTTTTTGCAGATCTTCAGGGTGATTCATAAAAGTAATGGGAACATATTGAAAAAGCTGAGTGTCATTAATATTCTCTTAAAGGAAAAATAAATCCTTTTTTACAACAACCATGCAGCAAGAAGAGTAGTCCCCATAAAGCATGATAGTTGTCGTATGAAAGAAAGGCTTAAGAAATCCAAATGAATTTCACAGTTCTCAACTACCTTCTTTCTTCCTTTGCTTTGAAGGAAAGTTAGGGTTTGTGGTTCTCTATGGCACAAGAAACAAAGGAGTTGAATACTTAACAAATGAACAGAACTAAAATCTGAACAATTTTACCACAGAATTTTTTGGCTGAATTACTTCTATCAACTGTCTGTTCAGCCCAAAGTTTAATTTGGCAGTGCTCACGGGTTCTCAGTGAAGTTAGCACAGCTGATTACTTTCACGTCCAGCCATCCACAAATATCTCAACATGTTGAAAGTCACGGAAATTTGCTAAAAACATGAACCCCATGGAATTCACAGCTCCCAAGACAGCTGTAACAAAATGCAAGCAGGGGTCCTGACCCTGCAAATGCTCAGTTCATTAGGTTTATTCAGGAGAATAAGTAGTTGAAGCATCAGCCCTTTGGCTAAACACGCAATACACTAGCAGCTGGTGTGCTGTGACAGACATTCATTAATTCATCACAATTTTCTTCCTACTGCTATTTTCTTTATCTCTGACTGTTATTTGTTCCCACATCTTTAGATGGGAACTCTTTGAGACCTGGATTGCCTAATTTCATGTATGTTACCTAAACACAACTATAATGTGCTTGCTGACATGGGTCTTTAAACAACACGGCAGCACAAAATGTAAATAATTGTAGGTCATGATGAGTGTGGCAGTCATCATAATCTAGACTGTGATGAGGATGGTAATGGTGATATAAAACATGGTATTCCAGCAGAAGCTTCTTTCTCTTAGCATCAACATTTGAGTAACAGCATCATCTTTAAAAAGTATATTAAAGAGAAATGTTAAAATCAGGTACACTCTTTACTGTTTTATGATATATTCATTCAGCATGTAATTCAATCCTGAGTAGGGGTACGAGGCTACTCTGTAAAACGGAGATTATATGAGGTGCAGAAGTTAAAGCAGGATGCCATGACTCTGTAAATCTAATTCCAGGAGAATGGGTTAAACCTCTGAACAATCCTGTCTAAAACATGAGGTGGGGGAGAGAAGTTGCCTGATTTTGCAACTTTATTGGCACATCTGTAACTAATAAGAATGGTCCCTGGCATAGCTATGCCTGGCAATCAAGCATCTCCCAAACTACTCCTAGGCATGACTCAGGAGCTCCTGAATAGGCAGTCTGAACGTGACCACCCAGTTCTGGAAGGTAGGACAATTTAATAGTACAAATGACATCAAGCTGTGCTGCTGGCCTCAGGATCTTTGAAATGTTTAGCTTACCATTATAGTCTGTGTGGTCAATGATGTTATGGAGTCCAAAGGTATTAGAATTATATATCCATATGTATGTATGTATGTGTTATATTACATTATATTATAATATTATTGTATTATTATTTTATTATACTTTATACAATTATACTTTATATGTCTTTTAGATTAACTTATTATTATATTAAATTATAAAATGCAATAATCTAAGATATATCATTAAAATATTGTAAAACTATTATAAAATATTATTATGTTGCATTTGTTACATTATAACCACATGAGCATAAAGTGATATGATTAACGTGTAGAACATCAGCTGTGTATATAAACTCCATCTTTTATTTTTAGTCAGCTTCTGTTCAGCCAGATGATTATTTTTGCTAGGAAGCGAAGTCCCTCACTTCTGATGCAATGAGGATATGAAAATGCATATCACTTACATGCGGCTTTCTCTTAAATCCACGTTGTTGCAGCTGACTGCTACTGTATTGGGTCTTGAGCACCGAGGATTAGTTTCCTCAGCATTGGTATTAAAGATGCGGATGGCACCATGACAGAGGGAAGAACACACACTCTGGTGTAGTATTCAAAAAGGAAATGGTCTGCAGAAAGCACATTGTGCAATATTCTATCTTTAGGCCAGGTGGAAGCTCTCCAGAAAAGAATCTGAGGACCATCGGGAATCATAATTGGAATATGAAATTCATTTTGTGTAAAAAAATGGATGCGTGAGCAGACATTCAACCACTCAGATGCATGATTGACCCTTCCTCTTTACTTGGCGCTGTTAAGACCGCAGCTGAACTGTTGTGTCCAAGTATCTACCGGATATTCTAGGTAGACACAAACCAAGAAGAAGAAATTCTGCAGGGAGCAATAGGGTTAGTAAAAGTCTGGAAAGCATGACCAATAAGGAAAAATGAAAGAACTGAGGCTGTTTAGTCTAAAGTTTGAGAGAAGTGAAAATAGTATTCAAGTATCTGAAAGAATACTGTAGAGAGGGGAATGATGTGCATCCATAGCTGTGATGAATAACACAAAGAATAATAGTTTCTAAGTTGCAGTAAAGGACATTTAGGTAAGCTATTAGGTGGGAAAAGACTGTTTAGTGCTAAGGATAACTTAACATACAACCAGACTATCTGAGAAGTCTGCAGTATCTCCAATGGTGAAAGCTTTTAAGAACAGGTTAGATAAACATCTGCACAATGTTTAGGTATCACTCACCTTCCCTTGGGGTTAAGAAGTTGATTAGATAACTTGAGGTCCTTCCCAGCCCCATTTCTGATGATGCCATAATTGTAGGGTGTTTCCCCATTCTAAAAGGGGTGCTCCATTTTTAACAGTGGTCAGACTTCACTGGATTATAAGAGGGTCTGACTTTGAGAAGAGACTTGAGGCCTGTTCTCATTAAACTTGGACAGTGGGACATGAATTTGAGTGAGGCTGAAGCTGAGGATTTAAATGACAACCGAAAAACAAGGAGGAGAGTCACTTTCAGGTGAGAAGAGGCCAACAGCTGTGGCATATTGTTATGGGCATATTTATCAGCACAGTATTTGCATAAACGCAGAGGTCCCAGCAGAGTACTAGAACACAAAATGACAACTTCAAACTGAAGCTAGTCATTTTACAAATCAGCATATTTTGTTGAATCGTTGGAATACATGCCCTCTCCTTACCTACGTCTACTTAGTGTTTGCTTATCTTCTTTCATAAATGCTGTGAACTTTCTCACCCTTCCCAAAGCAGACCTGCTTGTCATAATTATAACCATCTAATAATACATAATACTTCCACCCTAGTTAAGTCCATCTTGCTCTGTGACAATATTCAGTCAACATTCACATTATATTATTCATACTTTTATGACATTGAATATTTGTCTTCTTTTTTCCATACAAGGAAAGAGTAGGCAAGAGTGGCTTCCAAATAGTCTAAGCTTGGAAAGGGAGGCAGGACAAAGCCAAGAAAAATAGTGTCTTCCAGATCTTAAGGTTCAGTCTTGCTACACTTTCTGTAAGGCTGGAAAACATTGGAGCCTGAAAGGAAGTAGAACTTCTTCATGTATTTTTTTATTGTTATAATGTGTCACACAGTTCATTTTTCAGTTCATATCAGCACTAGTTTTTAATTTTAAAACAGTTAATATTTTTTTTAAAAAGCCATTATTATATCGTTAACGGTTTATTGAACAGGTACATAATAAAAGTTAACAGGAGGCCATGCTCACCCAAGTTTTACTTTTATTTTACCTTTAAAATTTTACCTCCAGCCCTTCAGATTGATCACAGGATCTTGCCATCTCATTCATGAAACCTTGATTTGCTTACAGGATTGCTGAATGTGAAAGTGAAATCTGCCCCTTGGTCTGTCGAGATGGGTTTCTCTTTGGGTTTCTGGAGGGTTACATGACAACAAACAGGCAAAACCACATTCATCTTTAAAAATCCTGATAGCCTTCAAATGAAATCTTGCAAATATATTCACTTAATTACTACACAATTATTATATTAGTCTGCCTTGAATTGACTTGTCTTGAAATTATAACTTTCAGGAAAAATGTAACTAAAACAAAATAAAGAGATAAAACCCAGTAAAGTAATAACGATGATGGAAAATGATCAGTTGTAAGACAAACTGAAGAAAAATTAGGTCATGACAAAGATAATATTAATTAATAAGAGAGATAAAAAGCAGTAAAGAGAATTATAATGCTAAGCATGTTGAAAATGCAAAACTTTTTGTGGATTTTCTCAACAGATCTCAAGGCACTTACAGATGTGAGTTAACATTTCCTTATTTAGCTGATAGACGGAGAGTTAGGGAAAGTTATAAATAGATAAGTACATCTCTTATGTCCCAGCTGCCACACAGCCACCAGGTTGCTACTGAGAGCTGGTCACCAGAACAAAGCGCCACACTTAAGACACCTGTTACATTCTTATGTGATTGAGCTTATTTCTATGGGAACAAGTAATATGTCTATGGACTTGCAACATTTTTTAGGGCATTAAAAATATCTCTGTGTCATCTTCTCTTCTTTCCTAAATAGCTGAAGGGAGATAAAAAACAGACCCCTTAGGAACCGATTGTTTTTTAATAACATATTCCTGCTCAGTCACAAACTCTATTATGTAGTCTTATATTAATTTAAATAAATTTTGTTAATATCAAAGAACTTACTTGTGAATGAGATGCTTGTGAGCCTGAAATGAAATGGAGAAGAGGGTGTGCAGGAGTAAGCTTGTCTCCAGGAATGGATAAATCCAGAAATAAAGCGGTGCCTGGGAGTGCTCCTGGGCAGAGGATTGCCCGCACTGTGAACCTGCTGGGGCAGTCCTGGGCACATTTCTGGCCCAGGCCTACAAGAAGTTCCCTAAACCTTTCCCGCATACATTTTGGGTATTGAAACGTTCATTAAAACAAGAGACTATTTTCAACAGCTGGCTTAGGTACAGCCCCCTGTTTTGAATGGTAAGAAAAGTCAATAGTACAGGTATTGGCCACTCTGAGCCAGTTTGCCTAAGTGCCTGGAAAAGTCACAAATTTAATTTACTTCTTTTAATTAGCTACTATAGACTTAGCTGGTGTATATGGGGCTTTATTTCTGAAAAGACTGTGTGTGACTTCTGCCTTTTTCTCCCAGAGTAAGATGCCCTAGACTTTAAAGGCATCATCAGCCCCAATGTTTTGCATGTATCGTTATTGACAAAAATATTAACCATTTTCACTCTTTATCCTCAGAATACTTTTTTCCTAATTTTACCTTTGATGGAAAATTCCTTTTCTAGAGTGTTCTTTTCCATTATTATTTTGCCCAGATGATAAATTCAGGTGACAAATAATTCTTTCAATTTATTTATTAACCTCTAGAGAAGAGAAATTCTTAAGCAGCAAAATTCCCAGCTGTGTTAGGATTAGAAGTATCTTTAATAATATAGTATGTAGCATATAACAAATATTCAGGTAAATCTGTTAATAGCTCATGAACCAGCTAGTGTAGTTTAATATAAGAAAATATGAAATTATGCCCGTTGGATATCTAAGCATTGCCAAGTAAAACACTAAAATGAAAATGGTTGTACAGACTCAAGAAGACAGAAGGGGGTCAAGTGAGTGGCTTATATCCTCAGATCCTAATTTCTTAGAATTTTTAAAAGTTCAATTCCCTGAAGCAAAAGGAAATATAAGCATAATAAAATGGAAAGGAACATTTATGTACATAAAATGTAAAGTAGTAACCGGGAATCTAGAAGTGTTAGAAATACTTGACAAGATAATTAACTCTGCCATAATTCTTCATTCATATTTGAAGACTTATTTCATTATAAGAGAACCTCAGTGGAGCAGGAAGTTAATAACATCGGTGATAAAATAAACAGTGAAATTGAAAGTATTTTATACATACAGGGAGATAAAGAATTTACAGTTGGTAAAAAAAATAAAGATATTTCAGTGCTTAAAGGGGGCTTATAAGAAAGATGAGGAAAAGCTTTTTAGCAGGGCCAGTTGTGATAGAACAAGGCGTAATGGTTTTAAACTAAAAGAGGGGAGATTCAGACTAGACATAAGGAAGACATTTTTCACAACGAGGGTGGTGAAGCACTGGCACAGGCTGCCCAGAGAGGTGGTAGATGCCCCATCCCTGGCAACATTCAAGGTCAGGCCGGATGGGGCTCTGGGCAACCTCATCTAGTTGAGGATGTCCCTGCTTATTGCTGGGGGGTTGGACTAGATGGCCTTTGAAAGGTCCCTTCCAACCCAAACTATTCTATGATTCTATGATATTGATGAAAAATTCCATGGTTATGAAGGTTAAATACAAGATGAGGGTACTCTTTAGATCCAACAGAAGGAAATATTCTTAGGAATAGCAAGGATATTTAAGGAAAGTAATCACTGCTATTATATAAAAGGAAGAGAGATTTAATAAATATTTTCTTCTGTATTACGTATACCCATAACATTCAGTGGCAACAAAATGCTTTTGATACTGTCCATGTCTACAGTATACATAGAGTTAAACTTTTTCAAGTTAATCTTCATAACTGGCATCTTAGTGTTTAGAAAAAATAAGGAAATGAATTTTTTTCATGAATGTTTATTTAGGGGGTCAGGAAATAATAGCTCAGCACTGGTTTCAAGGAGCCATTATCGTGCTGGATGAGTTTATAAAGAATTAAAAGATGGAACCATAGTGAATGCCAGTCATCATAGTGAGACAGAATCAGGGACTATCACGTAAACACATCCTTGTCTTTTGATAGGAATCTAAAATTAAAGTACTTGTGTTGATATAAACATCTTACTTATATATTCTATTTTTATAAAACAAAACAAGACAAAATCTGGAACTATAACTGATCAATAAAACCTATCTAAAAAGTATATAAATCACAAATATATGCAAGGGAAACAGGTCTGAATAGTGGAGGACTTTTTAACATATCAAAAAAACATTAGAAGAATAACAAGTGACTGAATGCTGAAGATAATTCTGAAACAAGAATCACTCATAATAATTTATTAGTACACTTTGGTTTGAAATGACTGTAGTGGTCTTTTATAATCTCGTCTTGATTCCAAAAACTGAGATCCTTGTGGTTCTTCTGGAATCTGTTAAGTTCCTTCCTAGTCAGACAGCATTCGCACATATGAAATGGTACTTCTGGCCCAACTCTGACTCCCTTTACATTTTCTCTGACCTGCAATCACATTCCTGCAGACACATTTTCAAGTCTTTCAAAACAGAGAAGTTTTTCATCTTGAGGAAAAACATGGCCATAAAGATTATGTCCTAAAAGAGGACTGCTGCTCTGCTAAAGTTAAATCACAGCCAGGCTATACTTCAAACATTAAGCACAGAAAATCCTGTAAGTAAAGGAAAATACAATAAAAACTAAAGAGTTAAGCTAAGGTTTGGTGGGCTTTTTTTTTTTTTTCACTTTTCTTTTTCACAGAATGAAGGTTAAATTATAAAAGCATTGGCCTGTGAAACAATGCAAGTTATAACTACCATATGCCAGTCTACTCAGCGGCAGAAGTAAAATGTTTATAATTAGCTGTCATGAGTCTAATTGCTTGAGTGTTAATAACATTTGTTTTCTAAAAGTTTTGGAGAAACCTATTCTTTGTCTGACAAGTAACACCCTTTGTTAAATTCAGATTTTTTAAGAGCTGTTCATTGACTTTAGTTTTCATTATAATTTATCTGTTACTAATTTAAGGAAATAAATAATAAATAATTGCTTCAGTATGAATCCTGTCAACTGATTTAATGTCCTCACCATATTTACCATTTATTCAGAGGCAAAAATCTACAAATTGGAACTGTTACTGGAGTTAAGTTGACGGGTTATGTTTGTTCTATCAGTTTTAGATTTTAAATATTACTAAATACAAACATTCACAATCATGAGTAAAAGTTGAGCATTTTAAAAACTTAAGGAATAAAATTTGCAGAAAATTCATTATATTTATAAAATAAGGTATTCTGCTGTCTTTTATCTGTCTTCTAGTTTTAGTGTGTAAGCCTTACTTTTTTTGATCCATAGCTATAAAGAGCTTATCTTTCCTGGCCTTTCCTTGCCTTCCCTTGCCCTTTCCCTGCCTTGCCTTGTCTTTTCTGCTCTTTGCCTTTCTTCCTCCTTCTCCTTCTCCTGCGTCTCCCCTGTGTAGGTGAGTTTAACAAGTCCTGAAGTGCTGGAGTAGCTGAGCTGTTCAGAAGTCTTGCAAGATACTGTGGAAGCTGGCAAGTCTGCTCCATTCCCACACAAGTTATTTTGGTGGGTGAAATCACCTGAAAATAACCCAAATCCTAGCAATATGAGTGGTGTTTCTTACTCAGCCAAATGACAGCAAAAATTTTGTTTTGTTTTCCTAATGAGCCAAGTGACACATCATATCTTCTATACTCAACTCCAATGAACTAATGTCATAAGTGCTTCAATAAGGCACATTCAACATTTATGAGAATTTGACCTTATATGATAAAAGTAAAATGTGATTCAGGCAGCTTGAATTTGTGAGCACCTGATTTGAAGGACGAAAGGATTTTTTTCCCAGCATTGGCTGAGCTGTTCCTCTCTGAGAACAAAACCAGTTTAAGACCTCCCAGGCTGGATTTAAAAAAAAAAAAAAAAAAGAAAAAAAAAGAAAAAGCCACTCAAAATGTCTCTAGTCACTTTGGAAATTTTAGGCCATTGCCTGCAAATTACACTTCCTGAAATGGAAATGCAGCACTGCCCATCCAGCCTGTCAACTGCTACAGACCTTCCAGAAGCACCACTCTCTAAAGTTGTCAACAGTGTATTTTACAAAGATATACAGTTAGCAAGGAAGCAGGTAACACAGAGATAGCCTTTATTCAGTGCAAGAGGCACGCACACCCCTTCTCCAAATTGCTAGACACTTACAGCTGGTCATCAGCAAACCAAACTGCGAGCAATGAAACCATGGAAGAACGGGGTGTTGCAAATTTCCAGACCAAGCCTGCAAAAGACATTGTGAGACTGCAGCATGGAAAGTAAGGCCTTTGGAGACTTCTGCTCATGCAAACAATCACTGGACTACACGAACTTTAGAAGTAAATTACTGGAGTTGGAAGAATAAAAAAGACACTCTAGTTTCAGGGTTTCCCTACTATAATTCTGGGATTAGAGGTCCAGGCTTTAACATCATCACCATATGTCAGGCTGTCTCACATTTTTCTTGTTAAAATATAACCTATTATTTTTATATTTGTTGAATAAACAGTAGCCAGGAAATTCTTTTAAACTTCTATTACTCACGCAGTATTTCCTTCTCCTCAGATATTTAAGAGACTTGTTCTTAAACCAGCAGAGAATGGTTCTTCTGTTCATGTTTTGTCTGTTCCAAGTAGCGCAAGCTCTTTCTGACATCTGGGACAGAGGAGTTGAATTCTGCGTGGAGTAAGTGATGACTGCACTTTGGCCTGGAAGTGTTCAGGCTACTGATTCAGTGAATATATTCGGGCTAGGGAGATTAGTAGGTCTCTAGCTTCAAATACTTGGTTTTAAAAATAAAAGAAATGAAAAAATTCATATTTTTACAAAAACTGTTTACAGCAGAATGGTTTTTATTGGATTTAAAGACTTCTTTTATTTTTGGAAAGTAGACAAAAATCTGAAACAGAAGCCTCCTTTAGCATTAGATATGTATTCAGACACAATCAAAGACTCTACCCTCCCTGCCTACCTGCCTATCATGCGTTACGATAACCTAATTTTTCAATATTTTCACTCAATAAATAAATTAAATCATACAGATTTTCAGCCTGGTCCCAGTCCTAATGCATTAATAAAACTTGTTTTCCCCGTGGCACAACAACTACCTACCTTTAGCTGCCAACTAGGTTTTCCAAAGTCGATTAAACAACTGCTATTCCTTTTTTGCTACAAGTGCAGATGTTAACTGGCACACAATACAGAGGTACTAGTCAAGTATCTGTAGAAATCAGGCAGGTTTCTCTAATCACATAGAATATTTTCTGTCTGCGTGTTAAAGAAAATGGTTCACAAGGTCATATTGGCCAGGCATTGCAGGAATCAACAGGGAGAGATTCAGGGGCTTGTGTTTTCTCAAATATTTTTTTTTAAAAAACTTGCAGCTTCTGTTTCTCTACATTTTTCAGTGTTGATATAAGCAGTGCGCAGGTATTAACTATCCTGGTTTTTACCTTGAGGATCTTACAATGACAGTATTTTTCACAAAAAAAAAAAAACCAAAACAAAACAAACAAACCACAAACCAAATAAAACAGCCTAGTTACCTGGTGTAGGAGAACAGTATCCTAAATATCCAAATTTGGCAAAATCATGTCTGTAATTTGCATGCAACCTTAGCTTCCCATGTCTCTAGCACTGCCTTCATCAGTACAAGTCAAAAAGGATACATGTGCATCTATGAAAAACATTCATTTGCCTTTAGAAGTAATCAATCATGTTGAGATTAATGAGCTCATGAGCACTGCGCCCATTGCAGGCCAATAGTCTCCGGTAATTTCCACCAAGAGGAAATGAAGCACAGGCGCAGTTCTGCTTTCAAACTCTACCCCGAACTAAAAGCAGCTCCCCTCCCTTCTCCTCTGTGCAGGGAATTGGGCTTAATTAGTGCCTGGCTTTGCTACTGTCCTCAACATCTCAAAAGGGATGGGATGGGAAGGAAAGGAGTTTGCTGGTGACTGTCGGAAAAGAGTCACCAGCACCTGCTTCTGTTTTCTTTGGTGGCTGCAAACAGATCACCAGAGGACCTGTCCCCACTGTGTACAGTCATCTTCTACGGGGCTTTCCTCATTGTGTGTTCTTCTTTGTACGCAACTTCTTCCTACTTGTTCTGGTACTAGAAAGAAAGGACTTAGTGCGCAGTAAGAAGGAGTGTCGTTTCCAGGGCTGACACACCAAAAAACCCCCCCAAAAAAACAGAACCCAAAAAACAAAAAAGAGAGTGGGGTATGTGAATGGAAACCTGCAGAGGTAAGCTGAAATGTGGTTAGTAAAGGAGCAGGCAGTGACTACAGTAACCACGCAGTTCTCTAGCAGCGTCAAGCTAGCAGAAAGTTAGGCAGCTCTGAAGGATGAGGCAGAAGGAGGCGTGTGTATGAGAAAGGTGCTCACAGCTGGAAGGGCCAGGGTCAGGGAGACAGCTGCGCTCCTAGCGTTGTCTGCAGAACTGGTGGTGAAGACAGACTGAGGAACCTGCAGACAATTGATCTGGATCTGGCCCTGAGCAGCCCGGTTTACCATTGCATCTGGGCCTAACTTGGTAGTTGGCCCGTCTTTGAAGGGGTTTGGATTAGGTGATCTCCAGAGGTCCCTTCTAACCTAAATTACTATGTGTTACTGTGACTTTAATAGGCACTGCCATCTAATTGGGATATATATCCTAGAGTCAGATTCTAGAAAAAAGTCCATTAGAAGAAAGAAACAAGGAGCAGCATCTCAGGTCACATGTCTTTTCACAGGTGTCTGAGCACCCTCTGCTACTCCTCATTCCTTCCATGTATGACTCATTGCCTTCACATCATTCCCCACCTCCTCCTCATCCCACGATCTAGAAGCGTCCTTTCTAGCCCTGTCCATATCCACCCTCTCATGAGAGCTTTAGGAAGCCTCCCAAGGGAAAATCTTGGTTTTATGTCCATTGTGGAGTTCAACCACTTGGGCTCATGGGCCACTGGTTGCAATCTTTGACCTATCTGAATTGTGAATATCAGGAAGGCTTCTAAGGTCCTAGGTTCAGATGTGCTCCCTGGACATGTCCCAGCCTTTCACAAGTTTCCGATTCATTACTTCTGTGGCTATAGCTCATGTGGTAGAGAAAATGTGGAAAAGAGCAGCTACATTTGTAAAGAAGTATGCAAATAATTGTTATAGTTTCTTATTCTTCAGTACAGAAATGTTGATTCTTTATCTGCTGGTGGTCTTTGTTTATCTAATTATCTTAATGACACAAAACAAGTAATACAAAGCATGATTTTTTTTTTTTCTGGATTCAAATACGAGATGATCCAAGGAGCTTTTTCTGGGTCTCTTCTCCAGGCAACAAAAAGGTCAGCTGGATGGGAACAGTGAGAAATTAGTGCAGCTGCTTCAGATTTTCACTATGCCATTCTGCATGCAAGTGGTTTTCTGACCCAGAACCTGTCAAATTGAATCAGATTTTAATATAATTTTGAAAATTAGATGAAGAGCAGCCATGGCTTGGACCTTAAAAAGGCAATAGCAATTGTCGGGGGAAAAACTAAGCAAACAGGAAACACATTTGATGCTCTGTTGGTCTGTCCCAAGACTTCAGCATTCCCTGCTGGTCCTCATAATGATAGCTCAGATGTAATTAAGGATATTAAAGGTTCTTGGGGACCAACCTGCTCTATGTTACAGTGCCTAATCCTTGCAGCTTGCTGCCTATGGACTCTTCACCCCCAAATCATGCATCTCCCCTCTTCATAGAGTATCCAGAAAACAATAAGATGACAAGGAGCCTCCTGAGCAATCCCTGCATGACCTGAGAGCATTTGGCTGAGAGCTTGAGATAAACACTTTCTTTCTGCCCTACCTGTATCTCAGGCAGATATATCATTCCTCCTGTAGCTCAGCAGCTGATTTGACTTAGGTGTATAAGTATTTCATGTCCTAGCATCCAAAGCTGCTCCTAGGACTGTCTCACACTTTATGCATCTGTCATGGTCTTTTGTGTCCCTGCCATCTTTGGGCTTTCAGCCCTCCTGAGACAACAGATGGCCAGCAATAGATATTAAGGATGCTCAGTGTGCCTGGGCAAAATTTGTCCCAGTAGTGATGAAAAACATTCCTTCTCATCCCCATACAAGTGCTGTAGGCCCTGGGCTCTGAGCAGTTTGGTAGCTGTGGGTGAGGGCCAGGATATAACACGAACTTGGGGGAGAGCAGTACCTGAACTAACTCTGAGCACATCGTCCCTGGGTGTACGGTGGGGTATAATACCTTACGGGACATTCAGCTCAGACTCCAGGGTGAGCATGGGTGTGTTAGTAGTGCTACCTAGCACGGAGCATAAGACTACACTCACACTACACTATTGCTTCTGGTTTCTTTGCAGCTATGTCAGGGATTTCCACAAGACTTTGTGTGGTTCCTAGTACCTGTTTAAATGCCGTAAGAGTGTCTGGGCATATGATGATAGGGAGGCAATGTATTGCAGATTTGCAAATGTCAGGGGCACTTGGATTTCAGCATCAAAGCAGATACGCTCTCATACGCCTCCAAGGATTGATCTCATATTCTTGTAAAGCCATTTAGTCAGGTGCCTAGGTGCCTCTACAAAATCTGGGTTATTTTACTTCTGCCTTGCACTTAATCTTAACCTTTCAGTGACAATCCAGGAACTTTTTTTCCCTAACTAGCCCAAGGATTACGCAGACAGAGTTTTCCACAGAAACGGGATTTTCCCACATAACCACACACAAACTTGACAAATTAGGTCAGACATATACGACTCTTTTCCTGTGTTAGAATGAAGGTGCTTGAAATGAGAGGAAACTATGGTAAGCGATCTAAAATGTATTGCTTGCTAATGACTAGAGGATGTATGCAATCGTGGCACATTGCAAGTAGGTGCTACAATAATATTGCTTTCCGCCGAGGGGGGAAATGGAGTTCATGAAAGAGTTACAGTCAATTCCCATAGAGTAAGACTTCTCCCGTAACCAGTGCATTCATAGGATGGCATGTTTGTGTATGTTGTCCTTTGCCATGATCTGTGCATTTCTAATATTTTCTTTGCAGTGTCGATATTTCCATGTTCAAATGTGACCCGAGGTTGGTAAGAGAAGTGGACTAGCAGTACCCAAACTGCAGATTCTCTTCCCCTCTCCCCAGTAGCTTTTGTAGGTAGTGACATTTGAAGGCTTTAAGCTCACTTGCCCAAGTTTTGTGTTACAATTGTTCTGAAGGTTGAGCACAATAAATCTTAAGCATAAGCACTATATTTTTGGAATTAATTTCCTGTGTTAGGTGATAGACTACTGAAAATCTTTGTATGAATTTCTGCTCTGTCAGCTCTAAATATGACTGGAGTATGTTTTTAATTATTGTACATACCTCCCTTCCCTTCATCCCCCCTGCTCCCCCCCAAGGAAAAAAGAAGTTACTTTGCTTGTATCATTGTCTCAACAATACTGAAAAATTTTCATGCCACTGCACAGCTATCTAATGAAAATGCAAGTGCTCCATCAACCCAAAGTTAATCAAGTGAACCTCCTGGTTTGGGAGTCGGATGTTAAGCAAAACAGCTTCTTACAGGCAGATCAGTAAACTATAAAAATATATATGAGCAAATTCTTACTATGGCTCTGAAAGCTAGGTAGGTAAATTGTGTAGAGAAGTGAATTGATGGGGATACTTGTTTCCGAGGAAAAAATGCAATAACTGTCGAGCTGGGAGGGGTGCTTGTAGGGGAGGCGCATACATGGGTGTGTGAGCACGTTTCTCCTAACAAAACCAGGGAAAATGTGTACTCTGCTCTTCCCAAGGGAAAGTAACTTCCCAGTTAGACCCAGCAGAAAATGGAAATTAACAAATAAAATAACTATACAGATGATGCTATAGCTTCCTCCAATTTTCTCATCTCTTCTCTATTGCTTTTACCCAATCATAATTTTACCCAAATGCAAGTGGTATTTATTTTCTGCTCCTTCACTTAGTGTCTTGCTTTGGCTTTAACAATGTTAGAATTGATAGTTTACTTCACTAGTTTTCCAATTTTATTCTCTTTGTATTTTCATACAGTTTAGATTAGTATTCATTTAACTTTTGACTTTGTAACGTACACATTACTTGTGATTAAACTATCAAACATTTCTGATGTCATCTTCAACCTCAGCTGCGGCACTATGCTATAGTATTGCTCTGACATGGCAGCATGAATAAAATACCCTCTATACATTCATACAATATGCTTCAGTGGATGGGTTTGGTTCTGTTAGACCTCCTTTGGGCTTGGGTAAGGCTGAAGATGACGAAGGGAGAAAAAATTGCCTTGATGTAAAACATTTACAAGACTTTAGTGTTTCTTGAACTGGGGAAATGCGATACCATGCTCTTATCTTTCAAAGATCTGATAGGCCTTTTCCTAAAGCTCCTCACATACGTGGTCCTATCTGTGCTTACTCCCTGCTCAGAAATGCCATCAGCATTGGCCTACCCTTCCGCCCCAGCAGCACAAGACTAGGCAAAAACCTGTGTCTCCTTCCCTGCATGGGTGAGCGGGTGTCAAGGCAGGATTTACTTCTCTGTCTCCTTACTCATTTGCAGCTACCACAATGTCTAGCCCTCAGTAGTTCTGGCTACCTTGATTTGAACAGAACATCTTGCAATCCCATTTCATAGTGGTATGACTACCAGCAGAAAAGAGGGATTCCTGTGCTCAGGATACTTGGTTTGACCATCCCTTTCCATTAATGTTTGAGTTGCCTTCTAACCTCGGGCAGGTCCTTCTCTATCTCTGGATTCTTCTTTGGTTGTTCCTGTCTGATGACACCTTCCCAGAGCTATTGAGTATGACTGCATAGTTCAAAGGTGTTGTGGAATACAAGTGTGAAAGGCTATGTAGGTGCAAGGATTATTTTTTTTCTTGCATGATTTTCATTGGGAAGGGTCTTAAATTCCTCAAGTCTCAGAAAATGAACTATCCTCCAAGTTTCTTTTCTATTCTGAAAAACTCTTTTATTTTCAAAAATACTGTAACTGTTTCAAGCTACCTTCCACTAAATCATTAATGTCTTTATATGAACTATATTTCCTCCAAGATAAATACATGGAAGTGAGACTTAGCTCTCTCACTTCTCACTAAGTCCCTACAGTGCTACAAAACTTCTCTTGCCACCCATCTTTTTCCAGTGAAATACACCTAGAATGGCTCATAACTCTGGCCACCACTCTAGTTTTTGTTGGAAGTTTTTTCTCTTCTTCTTTCTCTTTTCTTCAGCATGTTAATAAAATAGTGGATAAAGGTGATGACAGATATGTATATAGCTTCATTATATTTTTGTTAAGCTTTACATTAGATCTCTCAAATCTATTCTGGGAAATAAAATTTTAAAAAATTAGGACAAGAACATTTTGAACAATGACTTGATTTGCAGAGAACGTCATTCTCTTCTCACTTACATTGCTTTATTTTGGTGTAAATTTCACTGAAACACTTATTTCTCCTTATAATTTAAAAAGGGCTTGTAGGATTTGCAAGGTTTAATTTATGTATGTCGTTTTATAGTAGATATCCAAAACAGATCAAAAATAGCTGAAAAGCATCCATTTCTCTCTACAGAATAGAGGGAGCTTTGGCTGACCATCTGAATGTCGATGTCTGCAGCGTGGAGTTATGCAAGATATATTTCACCTCAAGCGTCACAGCACTTGAGGTAACATAAGGAATTGCACATTGCCTTTAATTGCCACCAGCAGTTCAATTCTTCCAAGGCACAGAGGAGACATGTACAATTACAGACCGTAATTGCGACTGCCTCTCGCTCTCTGCCTGGAGGAATTGATGCGGTGCTCAGGGGATCGCATGAAGATGGCTGGGAATCTTCTCTCCAAGAGCTTGAGAAACAGAGCGCTAAAGCAGTGAATGGACATTAGTGGGGAAGGTTTGTACAAAATGATAAGAATAATAGTGAACATCAGAGGCAAAAATCACATTTTCAAAATTCTCTAAAGGACCAATTAACCTAATTTGCCTCTCTCAGCAATAATTTATGCCAATTAGGTTCTTACAGATCTTTGAGAGTAATTGTGCCATAAATGCCTAAATCTCTCAAGTATATTTTAGAATGTGACTGGTATCCTCTATCAACATATGTAAGATGATCACACAGCAGAAAAGAGGGAGGTCATATAAAAAAAGATCAGGACATTACTTAAAACCCTGTCAGATATTCTTATACATTGGTTTATTTTGAGTTAAATTATGCAAGCTATACAAAACATGCATATGTGGTTTACGTGTAACGCTTCCATCTGTGAGACCACACACCAGTGTATGCAATCTCCCACTTACCAATTGCTGACCAAAGCAGCAGCGAGTAAATCCATACATTTATTCCACAAGAACGGAGTGGCATCAGTCACAAACATACTATAAAAATGTGGGTTTTGAAAATGCCTCTAGCCTTTCATCATTACTACTGCCAGCAGGATGCAACATAAAACCTTCTGAAAAAGAGTGTAATCATAAAAATGCACGGAAGATTATACTAACAATTCAGAATGAATAGGCTCTTGCCATGAAAATCACGCTGGTGCTGAAAGAACATGTTCTTTTACAATAAGTTGCTGATGATTCATTATTTTACAAGAGCAACTGGAGTAGGGATTACAATAATGGAATCAATGACAAAAGCTGTTCAGTTTACATATTTATGTTTTGGCTTTTTTTAATCAGCAATGGAATAACATAACCCTGGGGTTAAGTCTGGTGCCAGAAGAGCTCTTGAAGTCTCCAGTTGATCACATTACGTGAGATGACAGCAAAGACTGCAAGTGATGTTTTCAAGACGCAAGTATGGATACATTTTTGAAAAAGTGGACATTCGATTAGCTTTGCTGGAAGATTACGGAAAAATAGAAATTACCAGCTCTCCCTCAGGATTCTGGCAGATAGATCATGTACAGATCACGCAGACACCTTAAAGGAGCTACCCAAAAGCAGTTGCTGTTGTTCCTACGCACGTTGTACTTTAGAAACATTCATTTGGGTGATGGCAAAGAGGGCAAATGATGTGTGCGTGACCTCACGGTACGCCACGGAAGCTTTGCTCCTGAGTGTAGTGAGCCGAACAGTTTTAACTTCCTGAGCTTTCAAGTCATCAAAACTACTTTAAAAAACCTGCTACTTTGTGTGTTTCAAGTTAAGCAACTTGCTCAGATCTGGCTTAGAATTCCTCCAAATAGCATTTTCCTCTTACTTATCTTTATTTGTTTATGCAGTGAAGAAAGATATTCTGATATATTACAATATACAAACAAACCTACTGATTTAATAGAACTTTGTTACAGTGCTAGTGGGGCTACTGAACCATTAGAAATGTGAGGAAAAGGGGTCTGTGGATAAAGTCAATGCTGTTTTGCTTAGAAAATAAGGTAAGAATGTGCATCATCAGTCTAAAGGCTGACTTCAACAGAGGCCAGTAGTGGATGTTTCTGGGAACACCAAAACTCTGGGATGTACAGAATGACCCTTTCACTGGCATATTGTGCTAAGTTCCGGCAATCTGGTTTAGGACCTTTACGACCCAAAACTTTATCTGGACCATCATGTTTAATATCCATCAATGGCTGTCTTTCAAGATTATATCTAATCTTTTTTAATACATTGGTAGTTTTGACATTCACAGAATCTTTTGGAAATAAGCTCCACAATTTAAAAACTATTTCATTCTCTTAGTGTGCACGACCCAAGGTTTTAATGCATTTATAGGGTCCATAGATGTGTTTGTTGCTTGAGGTGCAACAAAGCTTGGGAACAGCTGAATGCAGGTAAAGAAAACGTAACTTGCATTAGTGCTAGTAAGGTTAGATCCTTGTAATGTAAACGAAGTGCCTGCTGTTTGCTTCTTGTGAGATTGCAATGAGCTTGAGGAAAATCAGCTTGACAAGCAATCTCAGTGTGTAGTTCAAGGCAGGTTTTCAGTTACTGCAGCGTTGGCCTGATGAGGACTAAGTTAAGCTGAGAAAGCAATGTTTTAAAATGTGCTTTAGATGATCTTTTATTTAAGCAAGAATTCCCCATTTTAAAACTATTTGTATGTTTTGGAATATATTTATGGCCAAATTGATTCACAATCCCTTGTTGGCTTTCCACCTGGAGAGTTTCAAAAGCTTTGTGGGGGGAAGCAAAGGTCTAAAACTTGGCTACCATGATCTTTCCCTCTGCCACTGACATGTAAGAGGTGGTCTGGTTAGCATCATCTCTAGCCTGGTTTGACCACTGAGGACAAAAAACATCTGGGTTACCCTAGGAGGCCTTTGGTCAGAGTCCAGTAATAGATTCATGGCCAGATGCCTTACCTACTTCATAGACCATGACTAATGGATGGCCATATAAATGTTAACTTTCAGCCTCAGTGGGTTTAACAGTTACCAATCAGCTGGAGGATGCTACCAAAAACTTTGTTTGCACTAAGTATTTGAGGACACTCAAAGGCTAACTTATGTTCTC
Source organism: Phoenicopterus ruber ruber (assembly GCA_009819775.1). Classification (NCBI taxonomy): domain Eukaryota; kingdom Metazoa; phylum Chordata; class Aves; order Phoenicopteriformes; family Phoenicopteridae; genus Phoenicopterus; species Phoenicopterus ruber. The sequence goes on from CM020217.1 coordinate 90,812,297, forward strand.
ATTAGGAAACAAGAGAAGATTGCTGAACATCCATAAGGCATAAAAGCTGTGATAGCCTTGTTGTTGCACAGTGCTTAGCTGTGGTCATTGGTTCCTAACACAGACAGGCAGAAGGCTCAGACTGAAAATTAGTGCTTTTCTGAATGGCCACACACAGTAGCTCTGTCTACGCTAGGAAATTAAAAAGCACCAGGGAGTGTTCCCCATCACTGGATCTGGACTCTGTACTTATTCAGTTGCCCTGGTACAGTTTTGGCTTAGGCTAATCAGCAGCCTCACAAGTAACTCCTGGGCATAGTTTGTCAGCTAGCAAGCACCAGAAACCACTCCTAGTATCAGTCTAGATGTATCCACTGTATTTGGCAGGGTAGGACTGTTTAATACTTGACACACAAGGTCATTCTGTACCTCAGTATCAGAGAGAAATCAAAGGTGAATTCAATTTTCTAATACAGATGGAGCTTTCTCATGGCAGCTTGCAACCTGTAGTTATGGAGTGCTCCCCCTCAAACTATTAACGCTTTTAGAAAAAAGTTCTGGAGGAATCAGGTATTTTTTGTGAGCGCTGGAGAGGGATTTAGCTCACTCTGAAGCTGGCACCTGGTGACTAGTTGACTAGCTAGTTACCACCTGGCTGTATTGTACTAGATCTTCACTGATTGCAATGGGAGCATAAAGATCTACGTATAGATACGTACATTTAGATATGTCGATCAGGATCTGAATCCTGTCTTCCTGTCTACTACAACTTGGTGACACCTTTATGGTGATTCTCCTCTGACCTTTGCTAATATCTGCCTTCAGTGCTGCCTGTTGCTATTATGCTGAGAGGAGTCCAAATTTCTGTGTGTTTCACCAAGACACACTTGCCATCTTTTGAAGAAATTCCTAAACAATTTTAGCTTTTCATCACAGCCATTCTTGTTGACTTTGTATCTGCATATTTAGCTTAGCAGGGAGACTCTAAAAGATGTGCAGTGGCTGTTAAAAATGTCTGGTTTTCTAAATAAATATAAAATTAAAATGGTTGCAAATACATTTCTGCAAGAGGGATTACTTGAGAGATCAACTGCATTAAAGGCTAATATTCTTAATAGCATTTTCATGTCACAGCTAATTAAAAAAAAAAAGTTTCATGATTAAGGAACACAAGCATTAAAATTTCTAGTTTGTGGTGCAGGTGGAAAGAACTCCTATTTCATACTTTCCACATACAGCACAGACTGTAACGCAAATGGTGCAATATTATCCTGGAACAGTGAAAGGAATTCCATGGGAAATATAACTTCATGAGGCATTTTACCTGAGGCTGAACTCATAATCTCCTCCACTGATACAAACTGTTCTCATTTGTACTGTTTCATCTGAGGCATCTAATCTGCACTTCCAGTGCTTTTCTCAGGGGAAGCCCTGAACTCTAATACACGGAAATATAAAACAAAACAGCCCTGAAATGTATAATCTGTCTGTAGAGCTAATGAAAGTATTTTTCTTAATGTGACTGTCATAAAACATTAAAGCCTCCTCATTCGTCTAACCTTCTACACCAGAAGCTTCCCAGATGTGTTGCTCCCACTAGAAACAGGGAGTTTAAAGCCTCTGAAGTGCAAATAAAATGTGAATCCAGTAAAGCGAGTAGCTACACATTTCTTTTATTAGGTGAAAATTGGTCCTTCTAGCTATAATATAATCTTTGTTTCTTTCTGGTTTTAAACCATCAGTATTTTCATCCTAAGTTCTCCAGTGACAGCAATGGCAACTGAAATCTGCAGTTAATCCATATATAATTTAAAATACGATCTTCATAGAACAATTTTCCCTACTACCATCATGTCACTGTGTCCCAGTCCTGAGGAAAGTTATCATCGTTACAAGTGAAAAGCATGCTTATTATTACTGGTCAATTTTCACCCAAGTCTCAGCTTCCAAAAGATCATGTTTCTTCTGGTTGTTTTCATACTATGATTAGGAGAATATAAGTACGTATGTAGGAGACCTCTGAGCTGGACACATACAAAGGGGGAGTAGACTGTTTATCTGATGGCTGGTAATTCATCTGATAATTGTGGTTAAATCTAAATCTGAAAGTAGAATTTGTAGACACATATATGATAAATTTATAAAAATGTAAATGTGTAACTGTTAAATGTTAAGGTAGAAAACTACGCACACTTGTGGTGGGCTGACCCTGGCTGGACGCCAGGTGCCCACCAAAGCCGCTCTATCCCTCCCCTCCTCAGCAGTGCAGGGGAGAGAAAATATAACGAAAGGCGCGTGGGTTGAGATAAGGACAGGGAGATCACCCAGCAATTACTGTCACTGGCAAAACAGATTCAACTTGGGGAAAACTGACTTAATTTATTACCAATCAAATCAGAGCAGGATAATGAGAAAATGAAAAACTAAATCTTAATGACACCTTCCCCCCACCCCTCCCTTCTTCCTGGGCCCAACTTCACTCCTGATTTTGTCTCCCTCCTCCCCTCGAGCGGCACAGGGGGACGGGGAATGGGAGCTGTGGTCAGTTGATCACACGTTGTCTCTGCCGCTACTCCCTCCTCAGGGCGAGGACTCCTCATGCTCTTGCCCTGCTCCAGCATGGGGTCCCTCCCACGGGAGACAGTCCTCCACGGACTTCTCCAACGTGAGTCCTTCCCATGGGCTACAGTTCTTCACAAACTTCTCCAGCGTGGGTCCCTTCCACAGGGTGCAGTCCTTCAGGAACAGACTGCTCCAGCGTGGGTCCCTCATGGGGTCACAAGTCCTGCCAGCAAACCCGCTGTCTCTACGGGGCCACAGATCCTGTCAGGAGCCTGCTCTAGCGTAGGCTTCCCATGGGGTCACAGCCTCCTTTGGGCATCCACCTGCTCCAGTGTGGGTTCCTCCACGGGCTGGAGGTGGATATCTGCTCCACCGAGGACCTCCATGGGCTGCAGGGGGTCAGCCTGCCTCACCATGGTCTTCACCAAGGGCTGCAGGGGAATCTCTGGTCCAGCGCCTGGAGCACCTCCTCCCCCTCCTTCTTCACTGACCTTGGTGTCTGCAGAGCTGTTGCGCTCACGTATTCTCTCTCCTCTCTCTGGCTGCAGTTGCTGTTGCACAGCAACTTTTTCCCCTTCTTAAATATGTTATCACAGAAGCACTACCACCATTGTTGATGGGCTCGGCCTTGGCCAGCGGTGGGTCCATCTTGGAGCCGGCTGGTATTGGCTCTGTCGGACATAGGGGAACCTTCTAGCAGCTTCTCACAGAAGCCATCCCTGTAGCCCCCCCCACTACCAAAACCTGGCCACACAAACCCAATACAACACACTAATTTTTCACAAGCTCATCTGTCTCTGTGAATAAAAATTTACATGAGCTTTAGTTTTTACATTCTTTTTTTTTTTTTTTTTTTTTTTTTTTTGGCTTTTCAGACTCCTGAAAGTATTTATAGGATTTTAAACACAATGGCAGCAGGCCCATTGGTCACAGCTGTCACAGCTATGGAGGAGATGCATTTCATTATGGACTGCTGCAGCATCCTGGCAAGTTCTTCTTTTAACAGTATATTTCCAAGTATTGTGGACTGAATAGTTGCTGATGTAGGACTTGATTCTGACTGCAATCATCCAACTATAAGCTTAGAGTAATTCCACTGAAGTAAATGAGCTGAAAGACCTCTTTTCTGATCTCACTTAAAATAGTTCTACACTAAAAAAATTTTAGATTTACGCCCAGGCGAGCAAATTAGTCCTGTTCAGTCTTTGAAGTGTTTTTAACCTTGGGACATCATTTACCACGGTGTGAGGTGGATGCTGGAGACTTGTGTTCTGACACAATAGGGTGGTATCACTCTGTATCACGTGGCATTAGAAATGCTCTAAAGAATAAGTGCTTTTGGGAGTTGTACCTGCCCTGCCTGTGTCAATGGCTACATTTGCCCGTTGTACCATGCACGCCCTCTCAAATGATGCAGGGTTAGGTCTTTGGGTCTAACTTTTGACATTTTCTTCTGCCACAGAGCTGTATCAATCAAGCTAAACTCAACACCTGCAACATAATAAGGTATTTGAGGATGTTCCTGTGTATAGGGGTATGCCAAAGGGTCACTGCATCCTCGGTATTCTCCAGTTATAATATGTGTCACTTCTGGAGTGCCAAACAGACTCTCCACGTGAAAAGACCATAACCGTATGTTACAGTTTTGACACATAAATCCATAGTTCATACAGAGAATTAATTATTCACAGGCAGAAAAATGCCTTCTGCAAACGTGTGCTTGAAACAGAGCAGTCTCAAAAAACAGCTTGGGTTTAATATTCATTATGCATATATGAAATGAAAGGTTAAAAAAAAAACCCCAATCTCAGATATATGCTGGCAAGATTTGTTTTTCTTGGCTTTCAGCTTTCACTCACCTGTGATCATGAATTATAGCAGAGCTGTTCATGGCCTGTACCTCAGCAGTCCTATTACTAATCTCCCACTTTGGAAGAGTTTCTAACTTACTTGGTTTTGACCAAAAGACAGAATGGTGGTTTGCTTAATATCCTCTCTGTAGACAACTTTTTCAACTGCACTCATCTCATTGCAATTCATGTTAAAAATCTGGACAATCAAGTCCTCCTTTATTTTTTTTCATTCACCAGCCTTCAAGCACTAGCAGAGGTGTTACTCCCACGATGAGGGAGGAGGGGACCAGGTGCTGCCACCACTGAGAGCACCTCCCTGGGCCAGGACGAGTGCACTGCAGAGGGGCCAGCCTCCCCAGATGGAGGTTTTTAGCTTCTCCGTCCCATTAACTAATTGTGTGGTCTGTGGAATAGCAACAGCATAGGAAGGCAGCAGGGTGGCCCAAAGACATGGGAGCTAACAGCAGGAAGACTTTCAGTGACACTCCAATGTTTTCTCCAAAGAAAAAAAAAGGTCTCTGGAAAAAATAGTCATTTTGGTCAAATCCAATTTCTTTCTTTTTTTTTTTTTTTTTTTTAAAAAAAAAAAGGGTTCTAATGATACATTTTTCAAACAGCAGGAGCTGAAAGTGATCTCAGCAGGTTCAGCAGTAAGGACTAAAAAGTACTGATGTGTCATTACAGTGCTGGCTGCCGTTTAAGCTCCCTTGTGCTAACAAGCTGTTTCCTCCGTTCTTCCTACTGCTTCTCCCCTCACAGGCAATTCACGGCAATCTCGGTGCTTTTACCCTTCTCCCCTCCTTGTGCTTCTGTGCCTGGACGTGCTTGTCACCATCTTTTTCAACTGCGCTCCCAGTTAGCTCACTGCTGCCTAAGCATATGGCCAACAGATGATAGAAAAAAAGAAGTTGATGCACTGATGTTCTACACCACATCACATGGCAACAAAATAATAAAAATTAAAATAATTGCATCACGTTTTTGCTTTGTGATTTCCCTAAAGTTGTACAGAACCATCATGCCCGGAGAAAACCCAGGTGGGACTAACACTGCATTCTTTGCTGAGCATGTGGTTCACAGGCCAACAGCCCGAAACTCCCTGGTTATTAGACCAAGAAGAAACCTTTCAAATATAAATGCTCCTTCACCTGTTATTTCATGTTCTGTGTAAACTGTGTAAGCTACATAGAGGACTATATTTCCACTGCAGATGTGTAAAGAACTTAACTGAATGCTGTCATAACTCACAAGCAGGACAGAATTTAAGGAATAGAAATAGGAAGGATAGTGTTGCCTGTAGGCTGTTATGCTAGTGTGTCAGAGACATAAATATATCTAACATGGAAGAGAAGACATTTCAGCCTTTTCCATGACTGAGATCACTTGGCGCAGCTATATTATAAATAGCAATGAATAAAAAAGTACATGCTCGCGGTTTTGTTCAGATATACACAAAAATGGTAAGGCATTTTAAAATTCAAGGACTTTTTAATGCAGCGATAAAAGAAGATATCTAGGGCCAAAAGCTGAAGTTCTTAAACTCTGGTTACGATGACAGCCAGAGGGGATCCTCCAATCCTTTCTAAACCCATGCTCAGTCCATCTGAGCTGAAGACACAGCTGCCTTGGCCAGGCAGATCTGCTAACTAAGACGTGCAAACAACCTGATGTCCCAGCCAATCTCTTTCTGCAGCAGGACAGAGGCTGGGCAGGCAAATTCCTGTTGACTTCACATTGAGATGCTTCCTTGCCTAAGAACTGCAATTTCAGGCCTGTGTGAAAGAAAACAAAGATAAATTGTTCTGCAAGTTATGAGTTTATCCAAAAAAAAATTCCATAGTGCATAAGATTTGCACAGTTGGGATGATTTACCTGGCCCTTGAAGCCTCTGCAAAATCATTAGGCCATGGCTTGGTTAAAATGGCTGAAGAGACCTTTGCAGATTCTCACACGGCCCTTAGTACTAGGCATATATGTCTATACAGGCTCAACCCCTGCAATTTAAATTTCGCATAGGTTCTGGAAGTATATCCCTTTGACGAAATGGACAGTAAATATTTATTAAAGATTGTAGAATCTATAGTCTGACTGCTTTTGATCTACTTCATATACCTCTCACTGTAACCAGGCTATACTGCCCTCTGTATCTTACCCGAGAGCCACACCGTTTTCTGCCCTACAATTAGTTGTTTCATTGGTTTCAAGTGTGTTCCCTCCATCTGTTGCTGATTGCTCCACATGTCTGTGGACTGCCGCGTCTCTTGAGTTATGATGTTATTTTCGCGGTCAGTTTTCATTGAGGTAATGGAAAATGTCTGTGCCCATAAGCCCTTCCAATGATAGCTGTAAATCATGACTCAAGCTCTCCAGAACACCTGTCTGTACATCTGTGGCTAATCCCTCTCTGGTTTTAGATCTAGGTTCTGAAACCAAAATGTTATATAGTGCCAGCAGAACCTACCTGCCGCCGGAGTGGTACACAGGGGATAGACAATTAGAATGACCTGCAAACAAGTGCATCTGTCACTCTTCACAGTGCTACTTCATTTCCTCATTTCAAATAACAGGCTTGATCTTTCCCCAGATTTATGGTCTTCTTGTGTGATATTAGTAGACTTCACAAGAGAGAAAACTGGGAAACATATTGCAGTGAATATTTGTCTGTCTACCTATCCATTTACAATACATCAGGGAGCCATATATTTAGCAGCTTGAAAAGAAGACCAAGATTTAGAGGAAAGCTTCACTTCTTGACCGATGACAGTTTAGACATTGGGATAGCATTTGCTAATTTTGGACGAAATTTGCACTTGTCATCTGTGCTGACGTGTTGGTTGACCATGGCAGGAATTAAAAATACTTTCCAACTGGCCTAGGATTATTGCAATAACCTTCTAAAAAGCCAAATGACTGAGAAAAAAGGAAACCAGAAATCAACACAGAAATTTCTTAGAAAGAAACAATAGAAAAAATAACTGCTGGCTGTGGGATGCAACAGAACAAGTAAAAGCAAAACGAATAAAAAGGTACAACTTACCTACAAAACTATTGACAGAACTTCATGAAAGACTAAACTTTTGATAGAAGTATTGTGTGAATGGATGACATGGAGATTCCAGATAGAAACTTTCTGAAAATTGTACCTTGCACCTTCGGTGGTGCATTCAGTCAGCAGTGTTACTTGGTGCTCCTCTGACATCAGTGCAGTTTGTGTAGGCACCAAGGTCTTGTCCTTGTGCAGGAAAAAACAGAGTGAGAGCAAAGTGAGTTGCATGAAATAAGATTTCAGAATGAGTGGAAAACTAGCTGCTCTCATGACCTTCCATCTCCTCTCCTGACAAGAACGCTTAAGTGCTATCTAATGCCACTCTGACATATTCTGAAGTATCCATTTGGAAATTATATTGTGAGAGAGACAGAGTAAAGGTAAAGCTGATTGTAATATGTAACACCTTCTGCTGAATTTCTTAAAAAAAAAAATCTCCTGTAAATATGGCAAGAATGTAGGTGTTCTTTTGTCTTCAGCAAAGAAAATGATCTAAATTTTCTGTTTCTGTCTAAAAATCCCACTATTTGGTAGTCTTTTGAGATGCAAATGAGGGGATTTTTTTTTATTATATTTGTGTAAATTGCAATACTAAATGCACAAAGACTTTTGTGAGCTATGAGATACTGGGACATCTAACTACGTTCTTGTTTGCAATAAGATAAAACGAGAATAATACCTTTGACTTTAATTCAGCTTTACCAGATTGATACCAGCATAATTAGCTTTCTCCGGCATTTCTCTCCTTCTGCCATGAGCTTTGTCTATACGTCAGGAGAGCTGACCTCCAGTGGCGTGCCTCTCGGTCCTGTCTGCCTGTTGGCTCATACGTCTGAGTTTTTCTCCATTCTGAAGCCAATCAACCTCTAGCCTTGAGCAGATATGTATGCCATTTCTCACCTCGACAAAGAGATAAAATATGGCTGAGACACAGGGAGTCAGAAACCGGGAGCATTTCTGAGTCCCACCAGTATAGATGTTGCCATGGTGACTGGAGACTCCAATATATAAAGTAGCTTTTTGCAATGTTCATTGTCAAAGAAAATAAAAAAAAAGAAGAAAAAAACCACATTGAAAAGCCCTTGCAAATTTCTCTTTTTAGAAGGCCAAAATATCATATACTGTATCCTTCATTAATTGTACTGAGGAAACTGAGTGCAATGTTCCTTTATTTTTTTTTCTAAAAATGGAAGTGCAGCCATGATTCCTTTATTGTCCTCTACCCTTACCCAAACTTCAACAAAGCTATCTGAAACTCATTGCTTTAAGCATTTGAATTGACCTTCTCTTTTCATTTCATCGTGTTCCTCTTGAACTACTTTTATTCTTTCATTCTCTGCTGCACATCTCCTGCCATTTTCAGGTTCTTGCCAAATGCCCTTATATGTGAACTATAGTTCTAATTCTATATAAATCTCTGTCAGAGTTGAAGATAAAGTATCAAGGATAGGTTGAATTTATCTGAATTAATTTTCACTTCTAACATGTTTATGTGAAAACTAATCTGTTTTATTAAAAGCATTTTTTTTTCAAGCACAGCAGTAATGCTTCATTACTACTGTTCCTGACATTATCATACTAAAATCCGTATATACATAGCTGAGGAACACAGAAAAGAAATGGTTTTTAACATTACTGGGATGGGAAAAACATTACATGACGTATAAAATGCAAGGCTTCTGAGAAAACCTAAGTCTAAAATCTGATGTAATGAAACTTAAGACAAAAAAGAAATACATTCCCTATGAATATTAAAATATGCAATAAATGCCAATCAAATAAATGTACAGACTGTGTCTATGCTAGCAAATTGAACAGCATGAGGGAACCAGACTGATCTCTAGCACCTGTATCTGGTTTAACTCTTCCCATACTCCCTGGCATGGTTTTGGTCCAAGGGAGCTAGCAGGATCAGAGACAGTGTCTGGGCACAGGCTGGGACCAAGTGTGGGCTAGAGACTGTTAATAAATAAGCAGCTTGGATTTAGCACGTGGTGTTGGGGCCTAAGAGATCCCAGCTGGGTGCACATGTGCCAGGGAACAGTCCCCGTCCTGCTTTATTTACCAGGAGAAATACAACTTGGGTTCACCTGTCGTGGTAATTCCCTTTTGAAATCTTGTAACTGCTGCAGCAAATGATTTTACAGACGGGAAAGTTCGTTGAGACAAGAAGCTCAAATAATATCCTACTACACATACAGAAAGAGGATGCCAGACACATAGACATGATCAGTTGACTCTGAGGATTGTTCCTCTTTAAGAGACAGAATCATGACATGTAACCCATGCAAACAGTTAATATGCTGAGATTTAGGCTACTTATATTCTTCAGTGAACTACTTTTGTCTATTTTATAGCAGGAAATTATTTGGGGAGAAGTTTCAGATTTTAAAATAATAAATTCACAAAAGGAGAATTTAAAATCTGTTTACAAAGTCAGAAACTTTGATGTTGTGCATTGCCCTTGGTTCCTTAATAGATATTATTCCTTCACTAGACTGGAAGATGCCAGACGGGACAACATTTTGGAATTTCTAGGGATGATCAAAGAGTTCACACTATCTGTTACACTGAACTCTCATTTCTTCCTAGGAATCGGTGACAGACACCTCATAAAACAAGTTACTGACTTTTAAGTTGCCTATATCTCAAAAGCAGATGGAAAATTTGACACAGATGATCTCTTGGTGAGTGTAGTTGCAAGGCCAAAGCAATAAAAGGGAATTCGTCTGGTTTCTCAGTTAGAATAGTTCTAGACCCCTGTACAATGCTACTTAAAAATTATATCAAGAGTTGCATTAGCACAATCAATTGGAAAAGAAAACAATTCATAGTATGAATATCTCAGCAGAAGTGGAGAAGGGGAAGGCAAGAAAGATGATGTGTCAGTGTGCAAGCTTAGCACATGAACTGTTTATCATACTCTACTAAAACACATACTCCAGCTATGGGATGTTAGTCCTCCAAGGACTCAGCAACTAGACACTGCAAAACAATCACCCTGCTAGGCATTGAAAGTTCTCATAGAAATAATAATGAATTTATCCTTTACTTTGGTTGCTAAATGTGAGATGACTCACCGTTGATCACAATCTTTCTTGCAGGACTCAAGTTTGAACTTAGCTTGATGAAAAAGGAAAAAAGTTCAGATCGACTTTTGGTTTGTCTGAACTTAATGATGTGGTGAGAGTGATATCTATCCCTCCCACAGGCAGCTGATCTGAAGTCATTGAGTAAACATGAGAATTTGGAAGCAAGGAGGGAAAGGTTCTGCACGCGCCCTTATCATCTGCAGGCATCAGATCTCTAGCAGAGCTTGCCTAAGCTGCACTGCTTTCTTTCATTTCTGTCCTGGCGATTTCATTGCAGGATGATTTAAGTGATTCCTACCCAGGTGGTCTGTTGCTAAATGTTCTTCCCACCACTGAAGAACTGAAAATTTGACTCAGGGTTAAAAGACTGCCGGGCATCAGGCCACTGAGGATTAAGTGTTGCAACACGGAATAATATCGAAGACCTTCCAAGGATCTGGGATTAAATAGCATCCAAACTATCACCGCTGGAAATAATAGGGAATGCTGAAACAAATCTTGGGATAAGTCCAAAAAGCATCAAGTTGCCTCTTGGTTTAATACAGAGAACAAGCAATTTCATTATGTTTCCATTTATTTTCATTTATGTTTTAGAAATATGCTAAAACCTGATTGAATTTGACAGATTCTGGTGCAGGAAACTATTTGCACACAGGCTGGTAGAGTGAAAATTAGCTGCAGTTGCACTGATTTTTCAGAGCAACCAAAAGAATTATTTGATGGGAATGGCAGAATGAGATGGGACTAAGAAAATGTTTTTGAGATTACACCTTATCTGCTTTTAATAAAACTGTATTTTGTATGATTAGTTCCTTATTATTCTTAACTAGAAATATAATACAGTATTTCTGCCTTAAATAACAAAAAACTGTGATCAGTGATAGAAAAAGTTCCTATTACATATTTTCTCCCTTATGATACATATCATTAAAACATATTTTTCTGTTTTTCATGACAATTGAATTGGTTATCTCAGAATTAGGTTAAACTTTATTTTATGTTGCTTTTAGTTTTCATATATTATTAAATTAATACTTCAATGTTGTCATTAATTTCTTAAAAATGCAAGAAATAAAATAAGTTAATACCTTGCTTTTCACTGCATAAGGTTAGCTGCACAGAAGAAAAAAGACAGTACCAATGTCGTCTTCCTCCTTTTCGTCTCTCATATTTTGATATGTTTCTACCAGTCCTCTATAACTCAGATCTTACTGATTTGTATAACAGCCTAGGCAATAGCTCACCATCTGTACTGATTTTCTGGGTCTTGGTAATCAGTTTTCTTTCATCATTTCTTTCCTATCATCACTTTTGAGAAAGTACTTTGGACTACATGATGCTTATTGGAATCACGGAATCATAGAATAGTTTGGGCTGGAAGGGACCTTTAAAGGTCGTCTAGTCCAACCCCCCTGCAATAACCAGGGACATCCTCAACCAGATCAGCTTGCCCAGAGCCCCGTCCAGCCTGACCTTGAATGTTTCCAGGGATGGGGCTTCTACTACCTCTCTGGGCAACCTGTTCCAGTGCTTCACCACCCTCATTGTAAATAACTTCTTCCTTATATCTAGTCTGAATCTCCCTTCCTTTAGTTTAAAACCATTAGCCCTTGTGCTATCACAACTGGCCCTGCTAAAAAGTTTTTCCCCATCTTTCCTGTAAGCCCCCTTTAAGTACTGGAAGGCCGCAATAAGGTGTCCCCAGAGCCTTCTCTTCTCCAGGCTGAACAAGCCCAACTCTCTCAGCCTGTCTTCAGAGGAGAGGTGCTCCAGCCCTCTGATCATTTTTGTGGTCTCCTCTAGACGCGCTCCAGCAGGTCCATGTCCTTCTTGTGTTGGGGCCCCAGAGCTGGACGCAGTACTCCAGGCGGGGTCTCACCAGAGTGGAGCAGAGGGGCAGAATCACCCTCCCTCGACCTGCTGGCCACGCTGCTTTTGATGCAGCCCAGGATAGAGTTGGCCTTCTGGGCTGCGAGTGCACATTGCTGGCTCATGTCCAGCTTTTCATCCACCAGTATCCCCAAGTCCTTCTTGGCAGGGCTGTTCTTAATCCCTTCATCCCCCCAGCCTGTATTGATACCGGGGTTGCCCCGACCCAGGTACAGGACCTTGCACTTGGCCTTGTTGAACATCATGAGGTTTCGCTCGGGCCCACCTCCCGAGCTTGTCCAGGTGATGCTATTATCTTCAAACGAAACAACCAAACCTCAGTCAACATTTGGCAGTTGAATAACGACATGAGGATTAAAAATTAAATTTAACCATAGTTTTAGTCTGACAACTATTGAGAAACTTCTTAAGTTCTTCAGAGAGTTCTTTTTATTCACCTCTCATAGATGTCCTTGTTAACGCTAGACTTTTTGTTTTCTTCTCTGAGAAGCAGGGAACTGAAAGGTGCTAGAGAGGAAATTTGAGCACTAAGAGGGCTTATTCCACCTCACTAAACTCATGTGAACCTCAAGGACATTTAGATTTGCAAATTTAAAGAATCAAGGGAAGTTTAGAGATCTACCTCTTGCTGCAGACATAGATGGCTTCAACAATGAGAGGTAAAGAAACGCAAGTTCCTAGTGACTAAGGCAGTCTTGAGAGATATTTTGGAGAGAGAAATTATTTTTATATTAATCCTCAGTACCAACCATAGCTGATACTTTCCAAAACGATGTTGGAATGTCGCCTAGTGACCTCGCACCAGCCTTTCCTTTATAGATTCCACTCAGGAGCTAAAGTAGAAATTTTAAATTGTACTACAATAAATATTTTACCAGTACCTTATTTAGACACTGAAGGAGATGCCAAAGTGCCCAGCTTGTTCTCAGGGATATGGTATCCCCTGCTCTTCCTACTGCTTTACAAATCAGTTCAGATCAGCTGTCTTCTATGAGTACTATGAACAAACCTCTGAAACATCCTTAGAGGTTACATTTCCTTAACAGTGTTGATAATATCAGCAAAACATTGCTCCAAGAGTCAGTCAGCACAGAGAAAACAATATCTGTGAATGTCACAAGAGATTATTTACATTTTCAAGATGCTGGCAAAAAATTCAATGGGAGGCTGTGGATGCTGCAGTGCATTAAAATTACAAGTCACAGAAGAAAATATCAGTACGAGTCTTTAGAAAACATATTACTCTGGCCTTTGATAAATGTAAAACACATTGCCTCAAATCTATGGGATTATCAAAGGATACAAAGACAATGTGGTGATGATAATGACCAAAACAAGCTAAAACATAATCCTGCAGTAATTAGGGAAAGCAAACAATACTATCTGATGTTCAGCCACTGCTTAGATGCCAAGACCCTGTCCATCACCCAGACTGTTTACTCTCTAACATGGCCAAACATTTGATAATTGTAAACTTTTGCAGTTTGCTGGAATTTTAACTTTGCTGTTAAAATTCCATGAATGCCTCAATTTCAATACCGAGGGTTTGAAAGCCTCAGGATAGGGAGATGATGGCCTCCATCCTCCAGAAGGCTGAGCTCAGTTGTAGCATCTTGAGATCAGTGGCAGTGATGTTAATTACAACTTCCCATGGCAGGGTATGAGCACCTTTAGTCAGACAGGTCCTGCCCCAGGGCGTTTTAACCTGGGATTTTGGTGCTCTGCTCACCACAGCACAGGAGGACCAGGGCCCAAATGTGCTTTAACCCTCATGTAGTCAGGTATTCTGGATAGGCACATTCTCCAGCTTTCTGGTTTGAAGCAAAGCCTTTATTTTACCAATGATCATTTTAAACCATTAGGCTAGAAGGAGAAGAAGAGCAAAAAACGATACAGCTTATATTATTACAGAGAGTACTTGGCTCAAAGTCATTGGGACTCCATTCCTGATGACTATCTAAAAAACATAAGGTTTCTAAGCATAAATCCTCCCAACCTGCATGCCCAAACCATGATGGACAGAGATCTAGAGCCTTTTGGTGGACTCTTCTAGCACCAGGACTCAAATGTCCCTTGCGACACCGTTGTCCTTCAGGAGGAAGGAACAGAGTGCCCCACCACCCAATCCTGGGCTTGCAGGATTAGGACATCTGAAGCTGCAGTTAGCCAAGAGTGCATTTACTCTCTGCCTAGTGAGCACGGAATGGTTAAGTTATTTCACAAAAGAGATTTCCTGAAGCATGAGTCCTCAGAAATCAACTAAACACTCTGGACCCCAAATGAATGGAGAAGTTTAATTTTTGGTCTGTAACAGGAACCCATAACCTGGAAAGGAAGGCAGCTCATGCTTCTGGACAAGCTTCACAACTCTTTTACCTCTCCTTACTAACAGTCTGTGAAACTCAGGCCCTCGACACAGGTCTGACCTCACTGCTGGGATAAACACATAGCTTAGGTTTTGCAGGTGCCTAGTGACTCTGTGTGTGTGTACATATATATATCTGTGCACTGTGCATCACATGGTTTCATGCAGAGCCTTTTTGAAATCTTAAGTGTTGTAAAATCTGTCCTAAAGTGTGGAAAATACTTGAAGTTAATCATTTGTTTCTCATAACGATCATCTTAGTAGGTCATAGTGAAACAGGCCAATATATAAATCAAAACAAATACATGGCACAAGAATTGATTTTTTTGAAAACCTGCTTTAAATATGTGCATATTTTCAGACGTCTGTTGTGGAATTAATTCTGCGGGTGATTTTACATAAACAAGCAGCAATGCAGTTAGTGTTAATTCTAGAGTTCTTTTATGTAATATTAGCATGACTATGGGAAAAATTTGAACAGCAAACACACTTTCTTGAATGATTAGCAAATAAAGTAAATATGCATTTGTTCATGGTTTTCTGTTCTCACAGAAAATAAGTATATCTGCTCAGAATTAAGTAAGAAAGAGAAAGATTAATCACAAATGGAAGCGATATATAAATCACTTCACCTGCTGTTCTGTTTCTGGTTCACTACAATTCTTGGCTGCTTCCATGTTATTCAGCTTGTTCTGAATGCCAGTTAGTGCATTATGAAATCTCATCCTCCTAAGAGACTGAACATCCACAGAGCAGATGGAAAGAACAGAGGAAAATCTCAATCTGTAATGTGCAACAAAACTACCAACTGTGTGTACCAACCTGTATGACTGAAGTTTCTGGGGCTGAACTCTGAAGGCCAGAGTCTTCTCCTGTTCTTCCTCAGCACCCCTCCCTCCCCCATTACATTCAGCTATAAAAGTTCGTGAAAAAAACCTAAATTTTCTTTGTGAAAGAATGACTTCTGTTCTGTTTTATGGCAGCCCTAGGATACGAACTCTGAATTGACAGAAACTCAAGTGAGGAGATATATTATGTCTAGAGACTAGTGGTGTACCCTTGAAATAAGCTGTTCGTATCAACATAGTTTAGTGTCTTGAAAGCAGTAGGTTGTTAGCCCGAGAAAGTCTTCTAGCTTCTCATGGTCGGCTTTGTGTAAGACTTGACCTACTGAATATGATTCGAGGATACATGCCAGGATACGCAAGTGAGGTAGCTGTATGCACCATATCTGTATATTGACAGAGGTTTAGGTACTGAGTTCTAGCTGATTCCTTCTATGCCCAGCAGGAGAAGCTTAGACATCAAGACAACTCCAAGGTTGGGATAATAAAGCACATTCTGGGATGTTCCACAGTTCAGCTCCTGCTGAATGGGTGCTCTGAGAGTCTGGGCATTTAAGTGCCTTAGGAATCTAAACCTGGGCTGTATTCCTTTCTCTAATCATGGTTTTATTTTGGTTTGTATTTTCTACTTGTTCTGCTGTGATGTGACATGGTAAGCTGCCCTCAATAACCCAACGCTGCAAGTCAGGTCCCAGATTCAAGACAGTAAAATTTAATGTCTCCTACTGAGTTCCCACACATTCATACACCTTCTGAAAATGAATACATTTATGTTGATAGATTTGGTTGCTTTTTTTCAATTTATTTTCCCCAAACTCAACTTCTATGTGGTGAAACGACAGGAACATTTCATTCTGCAAGGGCCTTTTTAAATCTGTATTTTAGTATGACTGCCTGACTACAGTGAGAGAACAATGACCTTTTCCTTTCTTTCAGCACTGTGAGCAGCAAGCTCCTTTCAAATACTCTAGCATCCAAATACTGTGCTGCCTCATTTCAAGTTAAGCATATGCTTAAATATTACTGTACTGAGATCCAAATGATGAGTTATTTTAGAATAGCTCTTCCTGAGCCAAGTTATTTATGAGCCAATAATATCCATGGAACATTACAAGGTCTAGAATAAAGTCCATGTAATGAAGCGTTTATAAAGTAGACACAAGCAAAGCTAAGAAAGATACACGAAAAAAAAAAGTTATTACCACTGTCACTCACAGATGACAAGTTCTCTTGATCACTGGGTAGGACTTGAATGTAGACTAAATCTTAGCAAAGTTAGCTGAAATTCTCTATGACTTTTGTAAATTCTCCCCCCTTAGAACTCAGTTCTGTGTTGTTGTCCACGGTACCACAATGCACTATTTCTGGTCACTTTTGGAAACAAGCAGGTTTCTGAAGTGTTTTGCCTCTTTTAAAGTATTTATTTCTTTTTTAATCCTTACTTCTAGTAACTGCATAGGGCCTGGATGCCATTGTGGCTTGATACTGTGCCGAAGACAAAGATGACTCGTGTCCCCACATGCTGACACTGTCAGGCAGGTTGCGTCTGAGCTGCTGACAGACAGAGGGGAAGCCGATGGCATGATCTGAGATTCAGAGACATCTACAGCCTCATCACTAAGCAAACCCCACGAATGACTAATCTCAGTATCAGGAGAACCATGAATGCTATTTAACCTGTATCATTCAATTTCCCTCTCACCTAAAGTAAAGGTAATCCCTGTCTCCATGTTAGAGTTGATATGGAAAGATTGGGTATTGATACGGGAAGGTTCAGTGGGAGCGTATAGCACATGGACAGTAAACATGCTGACTCAAGTCTGGCCAGGAGCTAGGATTGCGTTGCCTTTTGTGGGTAACAAAGGCTTTTAAAAATGGAGTTGGCCCTTATAGTCAGATACATCCTCCAATTTCTCATTCATTTCAACTGTTTGGATCCATATGAGACTTCTCAAACACGTCATGCTCTGATCTAGGTCCGAAACATCGCAAGTGATCTCAACACCACCGTCAGGTTCTATATTTGCGGACATCATACAGCATCTGACTGATGAAGCGGAGCACTTGCCAGTATCAGTCAGGTGATTCTCCACCAGGGACACAACAAACACAGCCCAGCAGATAAAACACTGCACTTAACTATGCAAGCAAATGGAGGCCGGGTTGCTATGTTACAGGAAGAGTGATTTGGTGCCATCCCAATAAAGGCTGATTTTCAAATTTTTAAGGCATGTTTGGCTACTGCAGTAAAACACACTAGCTTAAATGCTGCAATGTTTCAGTCAAATCACTCGCTAGGGTGAACCCAGAATTCTGGGTGTTACAGCTTGCTGAAAGCTGCACTCTCCTGCAGAGATAAAACATCGACGGTAAAAAACCTGTTTCTTAATTCCCAGGCAAGCACACGGGTAAGTGAGGAAGCGAAGACTGTAAGCAGCCTAAGGGAAAACTTGCAAAAGAGTGCTGTACAGCAGCTCTGAGGAAGCCCAATGTTAGGCAGCCAGGAAATTCAAGGTTAAGGTTACTTTTTCAAACTCCCCCAGGCTTCTGCAGTATGAAAATGCAGAGATAAGGCAGCTTAAGCACTTCTAACTTTGCCTCAGTTATGAAGCCCAAAGCAAATAATACATGTGATATAAACATAGTATTATGAAAGTTGTAACTAAACCGGTAAGTTTTCAAAACTCTTAACAGTAACAGGTAGTACTTTGCATGCATAGATCAGATATCCCACCGTGCTGTGAGTGAAGACCCTTTAAGTGTCTGCTATCATTTTGGCTTCAAACTGCTGAACAGGCTCCGTGTACTCTCCTTTGAGGACCAGATGCTCTAGGGAAACCACATGGTCCCTGGAGCCTGGAAGGGGACATGGCGGCACTATCAGTTTGCATTCATGGGTGGGGGTTGTCTGGCAGTTCCCCTGCTGCCCAGTGGTAGATACTACACCCAGGGATGAAGGTGAGGCTGAGTAGGGGCTCACTTAAACTTTTCTGTCTGGTACTGCGTGCACGTTGCTGCCACCTATCTGAAACTTTACCAACATTGTCTATAGTAAGGAAATGTGAATTTTTTAGGAAGATTTTTCAACAGATATCTGGGTGAAAAGCTCACCTTTCATTTGAGATACAGTGAGTGATAGCACCTCATCTAATGTTAAACATCTACAAGTATAGCTGCTGAGACATCTGCCTGAGATAGTCATCCGGGTTTGATGTATAGGCATTGGGATGACATGGGTGCTTTCTGGGGAACGAATCATCCTATCTGGAAGTAAACAGCTAAAGTAGGTCAGATGAGTCACAGACTGGAAAGCCTGCTTTCTCCCTGCTGAACGTAAAGAGTCTTTGATGAATAGCTCAGATGTAGACATCTGCACTACACACATCTAGCCTTAGGTGAGGTGAAACCCACTCCTGTTATTATGAGTCTGCAAACAGTGTCAGGGCTGGATTTTTCCAGTCTGTGAGATGTTTTGTGAGTTCTGTTTTGATCCAAAACACAATTCAGTTCTGAAATTTGCTGGTTATTTCTCTGAACTTTAGAAGAGAGGTTCTGCCGGCTCAGTATTCAGCATGATACAAAACTCAGGGCATCATCACCTCGAGGAGCTTCTACCTGCCTAAAATGGAAGAGCAATGGCCAGGTAAATAAAACATGTTTTGCAGACATTTCTGGTTAGTTCCTACCCTGAAAAATATACAAGCAAAGTTTACAGCAGGAGAGATATCAGGAGTAATGAGGGAACCCACAGAAATAAGGGGATCAAACACCTGGACAAGGAGGGATTACAGAATACCAGCTGCAAGAGTGTGTACATCTAATGTAGGGTTTTCCACACATGAAAATGTGAATTGTGTGTTGCTGTTTTGCTTCGGGGGGACCCTGTAGCTGCATCCAGACTTGTCTATTACATCACTGCTTCTATAGAATCAGTGCAACCCCTGTGATTCTGGGGTACCAACTGTACCGTCCACAGTTCACCAAAACTTTCCATTTAACAAGTCATTTTTTAAGTATTTGAAAATTCAGTGGAGGCATCTCACTTTATCATGCCAAATTACTAAAATAAGCAATAATGTCATCATGGACTGCTAATACAGCCAGGCTGCTGGGCTCCAGCTGGTTGGTTGCTGAGACAAAGAAAGACTGAGCGTTACCAGATACTTTACTGAGCTGAAGCTTTAGAGGGAGATTTGACTTTGACAAATATCTCCTTTACATCAATAGCCTGGAATATTTTCAAAGAACCAAAGAAAAGTAAGAAATGAAGAAGGAGTTACAAAGTACTGGATTTAGTTATGTTTGCTCAGATGCAGCCGTATTTCACAATCCCTGATATTTTCTGGGAATGATTTGTGAAAAAACTTCTCGGCATATTTGTATGCTTTATTTTTCTGCAAGGCCATCTTTTCATCTCCCACCTACACCCCTATCTTAATGTCTTGTTACTTTTTAGCACACCAAAAAGACCTGTATGAATTCAGAGGATAATTTTATTTTACTTATTTACGGTTCATTACAATGTCATATTTTGGGAGCATATTCATCTTTTTGCAAGTCTGTGATGCAGGCACTTTGTGTTTCTGTTAGGTATATCAGCTCTGTATAAAAACCAAGAGTGGGCACAGGCTATTCTAGTTGATCATTATTTCACATTTTCTGTCAGAAACAGCATCATTAGAGAGAAAAAGAAATAGGACAGTCAGTAACAGTAACCTCTTTTTTTTGGCCTGTGTATAGATAGCATAGGGTTCTGCCAACTTTCTATAGAAAAACATATGGCTTTGTGAGTTTTATAAACTTCTAGAGAATAATGAACATATGCTGGTACTTTTAAAAAATCTGTAAACCACTCATAAAATCAAAAGTTGTATGAAAATATGAAGGTTCCAAAGTTTACCATGTTGCAGAAAGATACTTTTGACACATTGCTCCTGTTAAATTTCTATACTACTTAGTTAGAAAGCTCTGGTTCATGCTTTCTATAACAAAGCTGAAGTTATATCACTGCATGAGCAATGCAATAGTAACAGGAAAAGATCCAGTAAGATAACCTAAGGAAACTATTAACCGTATTGTTAGTTGTAATAATTTGTGACCAATATTGTCTCACAAATAAGTGTAAACTGAAAAGTAATTTAGCAGCACCTATCCCAGTCTTCGCTTTGGTAGTAGCTGTGGGCTGGAGCCAACAGGGGCACTGGAGTAGATTCAGTAAAGGCAGGAAGCACCTAACACAACACTAAATCCACGAATATCTCCCCTTACAGGTACCTCCACCCTGTACATGCTGCCATGGCTTTTAGGTTAGATTTTCAGATTTCCAGAACTTCCAAACCATTCAGAATCCTACTCCCCAAATTAGTATCCTTACACTCACTTATTACAGAGATGAGCACAAAGTGACACCTGGTTTCCAGCAATGTTTAATGTCATCGTATAAAAAATGGTCCTGCAAGTAGGAATCAAAATCTTTTCCTTCCCTTCCGAGTAACTTCACTGTTAGGGCAAACCACCGTGCCCTCTCATTAGATAATCTTACCTTCTGTTGTTTACGTTGAACAACTTGGACAGAGGTGACAGCAGACGCGCTCATCTCATAGACCAGGCTGGTCATTTGGATACGTTCATGAGAAACATGAGTTTGCATCTGAGTCTGCCACTGCTTATTCTCATCAGCAGCCTGCTATGCCAAAGGACTAGGTATCATCCAGTACTGGGACCACCACAGATCCGTATTTTTATGCAGGACAGCTGGGCTATGTGTCCAGAGTCGATGGAGGAGCCTGTACACCACATGCACTCTTGCCAGTATAGTTTCCAACAAGACAGTTTTAGAAAGCTGGAAAGTGAGTTAAGGTGGCTCACGTAACTGCCTGTTCGTGAGTACCTAAGTTTGACCGTGAGCTCCATATGGTGGCCAGATACTTTGTATAGGATTCTGGATTCTGCTCCAGACACCCGACATCTAAAATGTAGTTATTGGCAGCATATACCTTCTTCTTTGGATCTTGTCTTCTACAGATATTATATATACATAGAAATAGGGTCACTATATATGAATAAAGATCATGGATATGTTCTTACTAGTCATAGGTAGGAATCCTATTTGTTTCAAGGAGAGAGGGCAGAAATTGAGGAGCACTGCCTATACTGAAAATAAATTTACTTCTCTAATTGCTAGAATTCTTCTGGCATGTTTTTAAAATACTTGATATTAAAATAGTAGATTATTGCTCAATAAGTGGCTAAGCCCTTTGTAAGAAGCTGTCATGGAAATTAAGAAATACACGACCAAACAAAGAGAATTAAAGCTAAATACTACAAAACAGATTGGAAAAATATGTTTTCAAGGATAAGTTTCTAATTGCTACATCCTAAAAATTTAATCCTAGAATACAGAATAGTACTGTGCCTTTTCTGACAGTGTGTGAAGACTGTGAAAGCACTGAAAGAGGATGACAGGGCTAATAACAATCTAGTGTGACCTCCCTTGAATTTTATGCCTAATGCTCTGAGAACAGGAACTCTGAGACATTGATTTCTTGAAGACAGGATTTCCAAAGCTGTCCCTTTATGCTTCTCCTCTCTTCATTTTTTTGAAAAGTAAAGTAGAGAGAACAAAGCATAGAAGCGGTGAATGCAAAGGTGAAGTTGTGATGAAAATATATTTTGGTATATACTTGTCTCTGCTTCTTCCACAGGTGAATAAATAACCTGACACATCTGCTTGTAAGTTTGTGAATAAAATATGCTTATATTATTTAAAAAAAAAAAAAAAAAAAGATTTGTTAGCTCTGGCTTTATGAAATTCCAGGTAGCCAGACACCTATGTGGCTTCACAAATTCTGGATATGGAGGAAACTGCTGAATGAACATTTCAAGGACAGTATATTTCTGGGGTGACAGAGGATGCTCTGGGGCTTGTACATTGACTTAAAAGCTGTATTTCCATAAAAAAACAATGAAAATAAACATTTTCATCTATTTTCCTTCCATTTACAGGAAGAAGTTGTCATTGTAAAGTAAAAGAGTAAATCTTGAAATTGTCTGAAAGTCCCTAGAATAAAAAAAAAAAAAACACTCTCATTTTTAAAAGGTATTTGTCTATCTGCTGGAAATGTCATATCTTATTCAAGACTGACAGTCATCTTGTGAAAACTGTAAGTACCATGGAAGATGATACAAAGCAAACATCCATTTTCTTTATTCTTTTCTCTGTCCAACATAAGACAGGAGAAAGCAAAAACACGGCAGAGGAATCTGACAGCAGAGTGAATCATTATAGAATAATAGAACTCAGAGTTGAAAAGATGTTAAATTATCTGATCTGCGCCTTTGCCAGGATCGGATTGTTTTCTAGGGTGTATTCCCTGCAGTTATTTCCAGACTAGTTTTAGATTTCCATCGCAGGGCCACAGGCTTCAAAGTTGTCATTTAGAAAGACTGCATACTTATACGAAAAAGAACACTTAGTAACAGTAAGAAATAAAGCACTAAAAATCCAGAAGCCATTTGAAATGGTACAAACTTTTATGTTTCACTATAGAAAACAGACAAAAAGAGATGGAGGAATCCCTTTTTTGAAATTCAAAATAGCCTAGGGCTGAGATCAGCTTAACTTTATCTGCACTTAGGCACTTTAAAAAGCTTATCCAAAGCTCTTCAAATGCCTGAAGAATTTGAACACTGGCCACTCTGAGATATCTCTGTATCTCACATGCACCAATACCTAGGTAGCATTTCATCAGGGCTTTTCAAAGCTTACATCTTGGAAATATGCTGACTACAGTTGCCATTGATATTTGAATCCTCCTACAGGTCTTCTCTCTCAACTATAACTGAAGCAAGACAGAACCTATATTAGAAGCTGATTATTCCGTTATACCCTCCTGTTCAATGTTCCCTTGAAAATGTGGATACTGGCCATGAAAAGATAGTAGAAATGCAGTTTGAGGTAGTGTGTGCGCTTCTACCCCCATAACTGCTGGAACTGCATTTCTTTTCCTAGGCAGCCGCCTCTGCTGCAGCGCTGAGTGTAAGGATGCAAATGCATGAGAAACTGAAGACCCACGGGCACCATATTAACAGACGTCCATCACAGTGACATCACTAGGTATTGAAAGGATGAGTTAGGTGCAACTGTGCTATTCTCCTTTGTTAAAGGAGTAAAAGCCTCTTACCTATACAAACTCTAGATGAAGAATGGAAAAAGCCTCCATGAGATTCCTACCATCTCCGTCCTTATCTATCACATCTCCCTCCACTTGCAAGAAAGGAGATGACTTTGAGCATTCATGACGTATTGCAACAAAAATCAAAAACTTTTAGAGACTGCAAATACATAGCAGACTAGACCAATAGGTAGAATTGGGGAGAGTGACCTGCGAAATACACCTATTTTGAAAACTCCAGAAGATTAAAAAATACAACAGATGATTAAAAAATATCGGGACCCATTTTAACACTGTAAACAAAACCAAAAAGCTGTAGCATCCTTTTGAAAAATGCAGGCATTTAAACCTTCCAGTGGTGAGGAGAGTTAGACCTTTGCTACTGGTCAGCTCTGTTCAACTGAAGTATTTCCAACAATAAAATATATGACCTCTGACTTTATAGAATACATATGAGTTCATCTTGAAATGTGTAAGCTGGGAATGAAAACTAAAAGCTGCTGTGTTACCAAGGCAGAATGGTTTGATTAAGATTATTCTCCCCAGGAAAGATGATGGGCAGCAGGAAGAGTGAATGCTGTAACTGTTTGCCAGTTAGATTAATCTTTCTGTGAGCATGAGACATTATCAGGATGTGCTCCAAGAAAAGATAGGTCAGAAATGTTATCAAAAAAGCATTAAGTAGGCAATGACACCTTTTATAAAAGAAAAGCCTGTTTCTTGGTTAATGGTGACTGGAAAAAATCTCCTTTATTTTACAAAACCTTTAATTTCAAATTACCAAGTTCTTTCTAAATCTGTATTTTTTATTTTATTTTTCTAAATAGAATTAACCGGAGACCTGAAAGTTGGTTCTCAGACATGAAAACGGTCTGGCTGTCTCCTACATAACCCCTTCCTCTTGCTTCCTCTCTCAGATGCTTCTGCCAGATGGATGAAGAGATGCGAGGTTTCGTAGGGAGGATTAGGTCCTGGACTGCTCAGTGTAGCTGGAGACCGAGCAGCCCAGGCCACAAAACTCCCCCAGACCCATTGTACCATTCAAGAGATGTCTACAGTCAGGCCCTGGCTACTCGGACAGGTCAGTGTTACTCAGCATGGCCTGGTCAATCACAGAGCAATATTAGTCATTGTAGAAGTATCATCTCCTTTATATTTTGAAAACAGAACCCCTAAATTAAAGATTTTTACAATATTACTCAGGATTAAATAGTAGTGCACACACTGTCGAGATTTTCAGGTGGTGTAAATTAGCACAGCTCCCCGGCCTTCAGTATTGCAACACGGACTCTGTCAGATCAGTATTTAAAGCTTCTGCAAGTGCCTTACATTACACCACAAGATCAGCATTTCCACCAACTGTATTAAAGGCTACCTAAAATCGTATTTCTTTTATCAGTAAGTATTCAGGAAAATAAACTGGAGTTCTGAAATAGGAGATAATTTAATGATGATGAATTTGTTGCAAAGAACAAAAGATTAAAGAAATACCTTTGTAAGCGCATTTGCTTACATCATCTCTGAGACTAATTGACATATTAAAGATAGCTGTTGAAGCAAGCAAAGCTTGTTAGCATGAAATTACTTCCTCAATGAAAAGGTGCCAGTGTTAACATTTTCCATAAAAGTAACAGGTGATAAAAGATAACTGTGTATAACAACTTCAATACCTTTTGTTTCGGGGCTGTAAGAGTATGTATTTCCTGGGGAAGAAAAAATACCTTTATAGAGTAAAACTGGCTACAGCCAGCCTATGCAGAATACAACTGACAAGTGGTGATGAAGATTCATCATGTCTAGGCAATTTCATTGAAATGGCTCAGGAAAAAGTTATGAATTCTCCATGTGATAACTAAAAATCACTGAGATGTTTTCTTAAATTGCCTAAGATGAATCTCTTTTCTATATTAGACACAAGGCTTACCAGATAGAAAAGAACAGAAGAGGTCTTTATTGCTGTGTGGAGTAATCAAAGGGCTATCAGAGGAACTTCCGTCCTTGTCTAGCTTCCTAATGTCATGATTTTTTTAATAAAGATTGAAGTATATTTCTTTATCTGAAGAGTTTACAGAAATATTACTATACTCCAGATTTGGCATTTCCTAGGCTAATTTCTCTTCAAGGTTTGAAAAACTTTAAATAAAGAGAGGAAAAAAAAAAAAACCCAGATGTGATTTTGGGCTCTTCTCCTCCCCCAGAATGCTATCACCAAGTGTCTGAATCATGCCATAGAAGTTATCAGCCTTGCACTGAGTCAGATGAAGCCCTGATTTATAGCACCAGCATCTGCACAGCTAATCGTATCATGAGTGTGTGCGCTGCGCTATGTGTCATGTTGGAGGAAGGGAGAACCAGGTGCTCCAAACAACAGAACCCAGAGACTCACATCCTGCGCTCATTTTCTGTCTCGTTCTTGCTGGTGGTCATATCCAGAGGGGACATCTGTAACTTCTTCTTGGATGAAAGCATTTCAAATTTAGTTTTAAATATAATTAACCACCTAAAATAAGGATACATGAGTTATTTTCAAAAGCATCTAGATGTTTGGCTCACTGAAGGTCAAAAGACTTCAGTTTGTGAAACCAGAGACTTTACGTAACACTGGCATTCATTCAAATCAAAGGGCATCAAGTGTGTAAACACTCTCAAGCCCTCCTAAAGATCCATAAGCTTTTTTGACCTCACAGAATATTTTTCCATTTATGCCAGTTGTTAATTTGACCCATTTGTATGCATGCAACCTCCATGTTACGGGGAAAGTATTTTAATGTGGCATAGTACCTACAGCTTCAGGTTAGAACAGCACCTGAAATGCTAGGTGCTCTGAAATCGGTGAGAGCTTTGGTTTCAATGGGGCAAGAATATTTCTGCCGTACGTATTCACTACAGTAATACACATTTTAAAAAAGGTAATAGAATGGCCTTTTCTAGCACACTTTTTCATGTACTGCAGGGACATTCTCAAAATCATTAAACTCTGCTGAAGTACAACCCTACAACAATTACCAGAAAAGCTCCAGGTAACACACTATTAAATGTTCTTCCTTCATAACAGCATCTCTTTTGCTCAACTCACCTTCCTCACTTTTACTGCTTAAAGATTACACAGCTAAATCATCCCCTGTGCTCAAGGGAAAAACAAAGCCAGTTCCATAGGCTAAGTCATCATACCATCTAAAACCTTGAGTTTAGGATTAGCTGAATCACCACCAGGAAGCGCCTGTTTCTCTCCATTAATTCAGTAGTTACTTACATGGCCTGTTTAGACTGAGACATCCATCTCTTAGTCACTTAAGTTAGGGCAGATAAATTCTGCCCTAAGCAAATGTGCCTCCCTCAGTTTGTGCCATGCATTCTTTGCTATCATCCTTCATTGCATTGTGCTGCCAGGGCTTCAGCAGTAGTATGGATATTATTTTGACAGCACTGACCCCACATACGTGTCTTACATAGCCAGTTGTCATTAGTTTAACTTCTATTCACTTTGAAACTATGTTACAAACCATCTACATTTTATTACAATTGGTCTCCAAAGATTTAAGTTTTTCCATACTAAATTCCTCGCCAGCAGACAAGGAGAAAATACATAGTAAGCAGAGACATTTAACTGTTGCCACCTCCCATAATCCCAGGATCAGAAGCCTGAGAAACTTTTCATCACTTTCATTATATTCCTGTCATTTCTTTTGCTTTGATGTTCTGTAGTATAAAACAGGATTAAGACATCCAGTAGACTTGAAAATAAGTGAAAATCTATCTATCTTTTGCATGTACAGTTGGAGATAAAGTCCATAGGTTCATCAAAGTCTACAACCCCATCCAGACTTATCCTGGACCTTAACTTTGGATCTGAATCTGAACTCAATGCCTGGACCTTTTCTGCTTGAACAGATAATACCAGGCTCTGAATCTAAATACATTCAAACCTGAAATCATACCTAGTCACCTGTTTTGGATGGTCAGTCTAGGTAGAAAGAAAACAATTCAGCAACAACAGAAAATCTTGTCTGTTTTTCATAAACCGTTCTCTAAGAGATTTCAGCTAGCAAGTTATGCATAAGGATATGTCTGGATTGCATATTGTAAAGCAGTATGGAGGTATTGAACTTGCTTTGAAAAAGCTATCCAAGTGTCAAAGCAGAGTGGAGGCAGCAGCATGGAGATGAGTGTGAACTAATTTACCCTGCAGTCACTCTAAAAAGTGAATTAGCCCATGCTGACCTCTGTGTTGTCACAACTTGGATGCTTCTAGCCTGGCAGCTTGCTCAGGTGTCTATGCGTCACACTGTGGTTGAGTATTAGCAATGCTTAGGGTTCCTGATGGGTGAGGCAGAAAAGAGCAACAAGAAGGCAAGACCGACATCAGACTCAGACTTGAAGGAGACAGAGGTGGGAAAGCTCAAATGAAGCAGTCATTCAGTTCACATAAGGGAACTTGTGACAATGCAAACACTTCCAGTGGCTCCAATCAGATCTGCACAGTGCTTCGCACAGGAATATCCAGCTCATGAATATGCTAAAAGTTATGGCAGCTTTATAAAAAAATAAAAGAGTTTTCTACAGCCGAAGGGTACAATAAGATAAAAAAGGGTAATTGTTAGGTTGGAATAGAATGTGACAGGCAAAAATAGTTAAACAGATTCTAAATTGGACGAGTGTCTTCCAGCAGTGCCTCACTTAAATTGCAATTACAAATATGAAAAGATATTTGAACTCAGTGTAATTACTGTAACATAGAAGATCTGGCAAGGCAGGGCCTTTTTCTTGTAGGTAATTAAACGTGAAATGTGAGAAAGCTTAACAAAAATGTAAATATTAAGCTAGCATAATTTTTGTGTTTTGATCTCATTTCTCCCTTTCAGAAGCATTTTTTATGTGTCGCCCCCTGAGGCAGACGATTCAGAATGCTCAGTGCAGGAATCTCAGCTTTGTTGTTTTAAAGAGATTTTTTTCCCACGATTTGCTATTCTTCTGTTTACATAGAAAAGATAATGCTTTCAATCATGAAAAACATGTTCTCACTGCCTCGGGGTAGACTGGAGTAAGAAATATTTGCATGGAGGAAGGCTTGCTTGCCTTTTTAGAGGGTTGGGTCAGCTCCCCACGGGGCCATGCTGGGGTGCTGAGCAGGTGCAGGGGAGAAGCTGGCACATTTGCACCTCTTCATCTATCCTTGTTGAGTCCCAGCCTTCTCACTTCTCCTGGTCACCCTTCCCACAACTGTCACCCAGGCACACCACTGTGTGCTGAGTAGTGGCACGGACTTGTGTTAATTTACTTTTCTTTGGTGCTTCTCTTGTCAGCGTCAGGAAAGCGGAGAATTTGCTCCTGTCCCAACCTGTAGAGCATGGCAAATGCTTTATCTTTGTCCAAACAGAGGCTGAATGGTCATGCCACCATCCAACACAACAGCGTGTTCACAGACAAAGCGCGCGGCACCATGAAAGGTTTACCTTTATTCTTCCTTTTCCTTTCTTAACACCATACAAATAGTTTCAGCAGCCCACACTCAGCTTCCTTTTCAGTTTCTTACAACTGTAACTGACATTTAGTCTTTCCACATTTGAGAGCGATTCATTTCCTACAGCCCACCTGCAGAGCGAGCATTAGCACTGTGCACAGTACATCGCTGGCATTGCTCTGATGGGTTATGAGATAGGGGATAGGATGCAACTGGTTAGACTTGGACTCTCTTCTTATGTGAGTTTGGGAACAGGGACTTGGTGCTGGGCGGTTTGTGCTCCACGGACAGACCAAGGAGTAGGTTGCTATTGAGGTTGGCACCTTATCTTCACTATCCTAACGCAAAGAGCACCTAACACAAAAGAGGGGCCTGCAGTCTTCTGGGACAAGATGTTTGAACAGGCTTTCAGATGTAAGGCTATGGCTAATGAAGAAAAGCTCACTACAGTTTTCCATGCACCTTTCCAAGGAGCATATAGCCATACAAATGTTTATGAAGGTTGTAGAGCACTTACACATCAGATAAAAACTTCTAATTGTCCATTTTCATGCAGGTTTCATTGCACACTTAACAACACTGAGAAGAAGACCTTAGCCAAACTTCCTATACTATTCCTTAATCAAGCACTTCAGCACATATACCAGCAGGAGTGTGAGCATTATCCAAAAGGAACTTAGCTAGCCAATGCCACTTGATGCAGTTATATCAGCTCCATATCAAGCTTGTGTCCCAGCAACCAGTACAATTTCTTACTTGTCCATTTAGCCTTTGGGTTTTCCATTGACACTGAATATCTTAGGCTGCATCAGTGTTTCCTTTTCATGACATTTTCTTCAGCTGCAGAAGGGGAATCCCACTAAACAAGGTAATTTAGAAAGGCATTTCTAGGACATTTTTCACGCTTTTTTTCTGCTCTGCAGGTGACCAGAGCAATCCTGAAAACCAGAAAACCATCAAAGGGTCTTTCTGATTTCACATTCAGCAGCCATGCCCAGAGCAGGCTCCACGAAGGCTTGTTACAATGACACTCATACGACTGTGTGATGGGTTGTGCATATCCATTTGTCACTCGCTTCTTAACTAGTAAGTGTTCATCAACACTCAAACGCCACAGCACACTCCCCATGAAAGTACTGTAGTGACTGTGTTTGGTTCTGACCATGAATAACTCCCCTTTCTCATGTGAATACAGTTGTTTAACAACACACTACATAATCACCAGTCCACTGTTAGAGGTGTAATGTCTCCATCCACCTCCAGATGGATGTTGGTGACAACCACCATGTAAAATTAGCAGCTTGAGATTTTGCTCTTGCCTATGTAGTGTCTCATCACACCTCTTTAAAGCACCTTAGTGTGCACCTTGTGAAGCTAGTTTTGAGAAGTAAAAAGGGTGCAGGGACAGTGGAAGACTCATGGCGGGTTTATCATGCAGCCCTGCGGTTTATCTATAACTGTAGTTTCACATACGGCAGGTGTTAACACATAAATAGTAAAAACATTTTCAAATGGACTAGTACTTATTATGGCTCTTTTAAAAATAGGGTCATTTTGTAATATATTGACATTCCAAAGCCAGTATTCAGAAGTACAATATCCATAAAACAAGTCAGCTTCGAATCTGCAGAAAACTAGGCAAGTCACGTCAACAATCTCCATGAAGAGTAACTTTTCACTTCTTTAAACAACAGTCAGTGCCAGAACCAGCTCTCTTTGAAAAGCTGTGCAACCTCACCATGAAGCCAAGAAGTGTCAATAAAAATGAATTCTCAGTTTGTTGCTAGAGACTGTAAGAGACTGAAAAGCTGAAGGAGTTAATGTCTCAAACATTTGTCAAAGGATGACCCTGCAGGCAGTGTGAGAAACTGCAAAGTGGAATGAGTTATTGTCTCAAAGACTCGGCAAAGGGGGAAGGAGTGTTAACACACCAAGAAGATAAGGTGCAGCTGGAAAGGAAGATCTTGCAGAGGCAGGATAGTGCTTTTCTGGGCCTTATCTTGGGTAATTGTTTCAAAAACCAAACAAGCTTGAGCCAGCATCGCCCCTGCATCCCTGACAGGAAGGGGGGGGGGGGGGGGGGCACCGAAATCGCTAGCCTCAAACCCCCCAACCCCTCAAACCCCCCCACCCATTTCGAGAAGGTTTGAGAACAACAGGCTACGCATGCGAAGTAGTTAGCATATGCAGTGGGACTAGTCAATAAACAGTGCAACTCAGAGGGGCTGGGTGCGCGCGCCCACCACCCGACGGAACCAGACCAGAGACATCGCTGGAACCCAGGGTGTGATCTTTCCTTTACCTTGATCTTTCCTTTATCTCTATCTTTCCTTTATCTCTATCTTTCTGTCTTACTCTCTATCTTACTCTCTCTCTTTTCCATATGTTACAAACCGTTACAGCCTTTTATATGATTCAAGGTTTAAATAGCTTATCCCCTTATATGATTCAAGGTTTACATAGCTTCTGCCATAAGTAAAACTTTTCTGTCTATCGTTTGGTGTTAAGTCACCTTAATTTAGCCCAAGGGTATCCCGAACATTGATTATCTCAGAGCAGTTATCATCCAGGATGACCCTCTCAGGACATGTTATACTCCTTTAGACATAAACAGTTGACCAAGTCTGGGACTAGGATTGGATCCAGCCGCACCTAGACTCCTCTCTGAGAAGGAGTTTAGAAAGCAAGGGGGTCCTTTCTGAACCTCATGACTCAACGGGAGGGTCTCCCTGAACTCCGAGTGAAGTGCACCACTCGGTCCGCCACAGAGACTATGCTGGGATTGTTGTTATTACTTGATAACTTAAAAGTTCAGAAATGACACCTTGGAATAAAGGATTTTCATACAATAATATACACAACAGAGATTTTAATTTGTAAAGTGAAGCACATCAGAGATCATTGAACCAGCAGCAAAGACGAAGAGGCATTGCAGTAAACAGTCTGATGCTTCCAGAAGACCACAAGACATGACGACTCAACACCTGTTCCTTTCCTGCACAGCAACAAGGTAAGAAAATGAACTTAACTCACGTTCATCGTATTACGTTTATCTTTTGCTAATCATATACAACAGAAAGCCTATGTAAAGTAGATTACAAAGCTGCCCATGTCTTTATCCAAAAGCTAGTCTGGTTGAGTGTTGAAACAGACCTTTCTTCCTCTTCTGCAGTAGTTACCGGGCGCCCCAGGGCCTGCGCAGGGCAGGAATGGCCCGAAGCAAGCGTGACCACCACCGGCACCCTGCAGAGCCCCAGCAGGGCTGGGTGAGTCCTGCTGCAGCTCCCCCTCGCGCGCCAGGAGCTCGGCTCAGCACCTCTGCTGACTGGGCTGGCACAGCACCAGCTTCATCCCGCTCCCTGTCTCTTCTCTCGTATCCCTGGCCTCTAAGTATCTCTTCGTTTCCCTGGTGGTTGCTTACTCCGCGCAATGATGCTGCCTACCTAGCTGACTTCCCCTGCAAGTGTTGATGGAAGCAGTAGCCTGCTGACAATACTTCACCATGAATATACGCAGCCTTGTTCCCCCAGCCTTTGGAAGAC
Organism: Phoenicopterus ruber ruber; assembly: GCA_009819775.1. Classification (NCBI taxonomy): domain Eukaryota; kingdom Metazoa; phylum Chordata; class Aves; order Phoenicopteriformes; family Phoenicopteridae; genus Phoenicopterus; species Phoenicopterus ruber. Next base: position 90,845,106 of record CM020217.1, read on the forward strand.
AACACCAAAAGACAGTGTTTTGACTCATAGTTCAAATTCCCTTGCTTCTCCCGGTGCTGAAAGCTGTTTTTCTAACCTTTCTGCATTGGCCATCATTTTTGTAGTTCTTTTCTACAGAGCCAGTCAGGAGAAACTGCTCTGTCTGAAAGAGTTCACAGTTATTTGAACAGAGACTCCATGATTTATTTGCAAATATTTTATGTGACAAGCACTGGGTCCGACTCCTTAGTTTCAACTCTTAGCGGTATTTATTTTCTATAGGATCTGCCACAAACAAATTAATGCAAGTATTGCATGAAGACCTTGAGAATTAAAGCAAAATTAAATCTCCACTCTTGTCAATCCTATTTAGATGAGCTAATTTGAGACTATAAATGAATGAGAAAAAATCCTACCAAAAAACCCTCTGGCATTTACTTAAGGGGCCTACATGGAAGTAACCTAGCTTTCTAGTAATAAAGAACTTAAGAGGCAAATAGAGTTTTTTGATTCTTTTACACCCTTACAGGACCATTTATTTTGGTTGTCAGCTTGGAATGATGAAAGAGGTCTCATTTCTATTTTCAGTGAATTAAAAAAAACATTGAGTTTCTATGTGCAATTATGTAACTGTTGTGCTTTAGTTTTCTGTGCATTGCCTTTACTTCTGAAAGTGCTCTGCCATCATCAAACACAGGCAGCTGGGAAAAAGAACTAGAACAGAAATAAGAAGTATCCAAATACTGTTCACTGCAAACTACTGGAAAGCAGCATAACAGAGACATGCTCTCTTGGGGAGCACTGGACTGCCTTTTTCTCTCAGGCTAAAATTAATGTTAATTCTTACTGAAAGTGGGGTTATTTTTGTGCACAGATAAACATAACACCCAGCCTCTCATAGGATTTCACCTCAAACATCTGCAGGGCAACGTCACATTATATGGAGGTAGTCCAGGCAGAAGGCTCTCCAGAATATCTGAGAAGGCATTTATGCTTTTTAAAATGATGTTAATTTAGATATTGTCAAATATAAAAAAGACACAAAAGATTAAAACCAAATGATGAAAAGCTACCAGGAAAAAATTCCAAAGTGTGAGCACTCTCGGGATTCATAACATTCCTTCAAGGACTGCTGCTACTAGCTAAGGGGTTGAGCTCCAAGCTGTCTGGCTGCAATCTCACTCCAGACCAGCCCCACTTTGAAGGCACCCTACTAAAGCTGCATTTCCAGCTAGCTGAGAAGCCCACTCATAACCTTTATTTTGGGAATTATTGATTTCCAGACTGGACAGAGAATTCAGGAACCCGCAGCCAGAGCTCCTGAAGGTCCAAATCAGGAAGGGTATAACAGCATTCTTGAACTGTGTCAAAGACAGCTCCCTTTTAGCACATCTGTCTCCATCCAGCCCGCGTCCAACAGCAGCTTAGCTCCTCCAGGCTGGGTGAGGAAGCAGCAGCTGTACACACTGGCCGCAGGTGCAGACAGCCACTTCCAGCCCTGGAGGGACGGAGTTATTACAAGCACTTAAAGGCAGCCCGCTCTTCTCTTCCCAACATGATCCCTTCAGCTGCTTCTGATGCCTTCCCTGCTGGAGGGACTGAGCTGCTGACTACTAACAGACACGTTGCATCCCTGTGCTCACTTTTGAGTCTTTGGGGGCTCATGACACACAGTTCAGTGACCCACTGTGAAAGACCAATTATGTCAGATTTTCAGATAATATTACTTCATTTTAACACCCACCACATTCTAGGGGAGACAACTTATACATGCATTGTAGCAAGTGTCCTTCTTCACAGCTCTCTTTCTCACACCTGTGCACAAAGGTGCACACACCACTTAAACCTTCTACTGACTGATTCTCCAGTAGGTCTCAAAAGATTTGCTGCGGTAGTTCTTAGATGCAAAGGTTGTGTGGAATTTTTTTCCAAACATATGATAAATACTTTTTCCACATTCTAGCTTCTACTTGATTCAATGCTGCTAAAAATTAATGGGATTCTGAGCAAATCAAAACAATTGTCACCATGAGTCATTCTACCTTGAGCCTGATTTTCAATCACCTTAAGTTTCCCATGACTTCATTTGAAGTTATGAGGTTGGAGAACTCGTGGAAGTAGAGCCCTAAATGACCGGCAGGAGCTCAGAGACACAAGTAACTAGAGATGCATTTATAAAGGTTCTCTTCAATAGAGGTTTCTGATATTTCCAAATATTCTATTCAGAACACAGTCTCAAATTTCTGAAATTTTTGGTGAAACGAGTAATGAAGTTTGCCCTGGTTTTATGGGATAGGCTGTGGGACTACACCAAAAAAGGGACCCTGGGAAAACTTGGGGTCCAGAGTAGCCTGCACAAAGCCACCCTCTCTAGTAGTGCTGGGGTCCTGGGCTTGTTGTTTCTTTGGCAGCCTGGGAGCTGGGGGAGCAAGGAGAGCAAACAACAAGAGCTCCCAAAAAAGCCTTTCTTATATTACTGAAAGATTCATGAACAATAAGAGTATAATTTTTCAGTTTTAACAAACTGTCAGATTATATTTCCCTGAAGTCTTCCTGACCCGATCTAAAAATAATTGTTGCAATGCAAATTTGTTGTAGAAGGCTGGAAGCAATCCTGTAGTCCAACTACCATATTTTTTAAGCACATCTTACCCGATCTCTTATTCAATTCCTATAAATGTTCATATCTGCAGCCAACACATTAGCTGGTAGGACTCCTTTTTAATACAGAGGTAATTGCAGAGACAGGTTGGGGGGGGGGGGAATTAAAAATGATTGAACTTATAATTAAAATGAAACCATGTCTACTCACAAAAATGTCTGCATATAATAGAAACAGAATTTTCTTCTTCTGACAAAACACAAAATGGTACAGGCTACTTGCATAGCAACGCCAGCAACACTGGTTGCAGCACGTAACCTGGCCAGTGCCACGGCAGGGAGGAACTTGCTCAATGCGTGTTCAGCCACTGGGCTCAGACCAGGCGGAACAATGTGTTCTTGGTCCCACACAAACGCCCCACCTGTGAAAGGTGTCAAGATGTTCCCGCCGCCATGAGGATCAATCAGTACCAGGAATGGATTGTGAAATGATTATACAATACACTTTTCACTCTCCTAAGTGAGAAAACTGTGATATTGATACTTGTAAAGGAGGAAGTATCACAGGCTTGTAGTTTGAACAACTGCAAAGAACCTCACTTCTCTGGAGTTCTTTGTTTCTAATCTACCTTGTTAAATACTCTGACACCCCACCCCACACCCCCCCCCCCCCCGAGATGAATACCCACTCACTTAAAACCCTTAAAATACCTTGAAATTCTGCGCTGAAGGTCTGTTGTTATTTCGTGTTGGTACCGACCTGCCTTGTGTAGTCTGCCTGAACCCAGACATCCTACCTCTTAAGTACTCAACTTGCCAAATCTTTATTCTGATTCTTTATTCAATGAATATTTCAGAATTTTACACAAAATGCAATGATTTAAGTGAAGGAACAGAGGGGACACTTAAAAGATGCTTTAAGCTCAAAAACATTGTTTTGGGGAGGAATGCACCCAAGATTCCTGTTTTCTTGGGTAAATGTTCTTAGCATGAGGCTCTCTACCTGGAACTGGTCCACTTTCTAATGGGGTACTTTGTCCACAAGAGAGGGCTGACTGTTAGCCTGTGGGCTGGGACGTCACCAGGGAGATGTGGCACTTGGCTTCCAATCCCCGATCCAGAGAGCTTTTCCGTATCTACACAAAGTGAAGACTGCAGGTATGCGCCTCCACTCTGGCTTGATACTGAGCCGTTCTCCAACGAACGGGGAGTTCAGATCTACTCAGACAAAAGTAGCTGGGTTTGCATCTACATTATTTTAGATAGCTGTTGCAACAACCGAACTGTTAGAGTAAGAAACTGTAAATTCCTGTTCAGAAGCTCTGTGAGTCTGCACTCCAATCCTCTTCAAAAGTTGTTTGGCAAATTGCTGCTTAAATAGGCTAATAGATTTAAAATTACAAAAACTGCATCTCCCGCGCGGAAGTTCATTAAAACTCACAGGCCCCACAGAGACATGAGTAATTTACAGCAATGTTATTATCATTAAAGAATAATTTTGAAAACTATTCTTTTTCAAATGCATCTTGTGTGAAATATGAGTTTCCAAAAGCAGCAACATTTTCATAATGACTACATTCTTCATTTTCTCATGTTGGTATCTTGCTTATAAAGCCTAGGTGTTGGTATCTTGTTTTTACAGCTTAGACATCCCTAAGCACTTACAGGGAAAAGACTCAAAAGCATACATACAAGAAGCTAGCTCATTATGAAAATAAAGAGGAAAATCCATAAGACCAGGAAAGCAGACAACACAACATCATGTAAACTATAGTTGAAAAGACTTTATTTAAGTAGCCTTAGAAAATGATATCTTCCAAAGGAATATTTGTTTTTCCTATTTGTTCCTCCACAGAGAAAAACTTGCTTTCTGAAAAAATAAAACCAAAAAACCCCACAACTTTTATTCTCAAAAAATATCTTCATCCTATGGGTATTGCCCTAGAGCCAATATATATATTGATTATAGTTGAAGTCCAGTATTGAAATCACAGAATTTCCAAGATTATATTTTTTAAATGTCAGTTTTAGAAAAAGGCAAAAAAAGTACTTAGAAAAGTAAGTCACATCACTGGAAAGTAGAGCTGCAGCTATTACCAAACGCTTCTTTCTGTTTGCCTTTAACTGTAAGGACATTTAGCCATATTTAAGAAGTTTTCCAAGTAGATATTTTCCTTTCAGATCAGATGAAAAAATTGTCGTTTCAAGTAAAGCTATTTCGGTGAGCTTATGTATTCGTTCAATAGAGATTTTTTGTGAAAGGCTTCTAGCTTCAACTGCTTGTGTTTAGTTTTAACTACTGAATTTTGTTTTCTTTTTGTTTTTTGGGGTTTTTTTTTAACTTTTTCCCTCTTGCAAAGTGCTGGCATAAGTGACTTGTAGACTGAGCTTGGCTGGCAGGTGTTCTTCACATAACTCCAATGCCCAGCATAAGAAACATATATTTTTACTATGAGATCATGGGCGTTCTGTGTGCCTTTTCATAACTATTTAACTTGCTTCAGCAATGCTATAAAATATCTTTTTGCCTTTACACTTTCCATGGGGCAGCTTCTTTATTTACCTTTCTTTTCAGTGGAAGGATCAGTATATTCAGAATTGGAGTCATCTAAAGGATGTCTGGCATTCATTTGAGTACAAGTCTGCAAATGCCGTTTCTTCTTGTCAAAGGGAATGAGTGTATCAGACCAATTGCAGTGTTTCAGGGCTGTTACTGGCCCTCTCAAAGGTCTGATATTCCTTTAATTATTATTATTTATTTTGTCATGTAAATGTCATTTGCTGGGTCAAAATCAAGTGGCTATGTGCCACCTGATAAGCACTTCTATGTTATTCTGTCTGCTGTTTCCAACTAAACTTGTATTTTTCCTCTTACATATGCTTGAACTTCTTGTTCCTGGTGTCTTAAAAGGTACGGATTAGCAGGCTAGTGGGGTTTCTTTGAGCTTCAGGCTGTTCTTTAATTCTCTGTTAAATTCCTTTTAAATATTTAACATCTCATAGAATCATAGAATAACTTTGGAGATCCTCTTATCTAACTCCCATTTTTAAGGAGTTAAGTTATGCTTTCCCTAGAGCTCTCAGAAAACTTACTTTACTTTTTTCCCCCCACCCTTTCCCCTTCTAGCCTTCCTATCCCATTTTAAAAGGTCTATGGACATTCCTCTGGTGTATATCTACATCTACCATGTCCAGCATCAAGAATGGGACTTTATGGTGATTAAATTGTTTTATCACTAAAGCACCACTGCCTCCACAATTTCGCCTTTCTTTTACCCTAATTTAGCTCTTTGGATTGTTTCTGTAGGAATGAGCTTCTCAGAGGCTAGATGGCAAATTCTGGGGACGAGTGGACAAAAATAAATGGCAACATGTGAAAACTAAACTTCAAAGTAACTTACAACTAAGTGGATTTTTCTTTTTCTACCTAGAGTACCTCAGCCCACATATAAGGCACAGCAATTCTCAACACATTCCACCCTACAAACATTCAAGAGAAAGTGGGCTCTGCTTCAGCAGTGTGATACGTGCCTTTGGAAAAATATTTTCCGGAGTGTTTCCCTTAACACAACACAGTCCACAGGATATACTAAGGAACTCCTCATGTTGCAGTTTGTATTGTGGGAGGTGTTATGAGTTAGTAGTGCCAACAATTGTCTGTGAATGGTTGGTGTAGTAAGACCTCAGTAATGTTTAAAGAACATGTGCCAACTAAGTAAAAATTGTCTTTTGTTCTATTTAGGCAGCCACACATAATGTTGCATAAGCTGAGTGTGATAACAGTATTTGTAAATCATACGTTTGAAAGGAGCGCAAAGGAGCAACTCAGATGACAAAAAAAGTAGAAGGTGAAAGGGAATGTGGTCAGCCTGGAGTTAGACAGGAGGCTAGAAAAGCATCTGCCAACTATTGGATATCAGCTCAAATCTCCACTGCAATTTTCTATTCCACTTGCGACATACAATGCATTCACAGTGGCATAAAACTGGGATTACATGAGACCGGTCAATCTCTGTCATTTTCTCTTCATTTTAGGGGTTGAGAAAAATCAATTTTCTCATAAATAATCTTCAAAGTGCACCTTGTTAAGAGAAATGGAAAAAAAATAACTTCACAAAATACTGTTGTCTTTGTAAATGTTGTCTCATTTAGCTGTGAATAAGAGCCGGGCAAAGCTTTCACTGCAAAACTCCAAATCATATAAAACATCTGTTTTTTAATTCTATTACAATCCAAAACTCAGCCCAGGTTCTTCGAAAGTTTTGCTGAACTTCACAAGCATTTTTGTATTATGAAACATAGTACTGAGGAAAGCTGTCCTGATTTGTGGTTTTGAATGAATACCATGCAAAATCTCTGGATTTTTCACAAGATTAGGTGAAACCTGGTGATTTTGACAGGAGCTTTTATTTGAATTTCTGAGTTTTGACATCAGCAAAGACAGAAAAGGCAGTGTTTATATGGATTATATGGATCACAATCAAAACTCAGGGTGAACAGAAAGACACAAATCCTTTCAACCCTGGTAAAAAAAGTTTGGCAAAATATTTGTTATCCACCGATTTTATGAGACAATAGTATAAGCTAAAGTATATTAACTGAATAGTTTTATATTTGAGTCTGGTATAGGGTACAGTTTATGAAAAGTAAATAAAAATAGCAAAAAGTTCTGTGGTCACGATATCATATGTACACCTGTGAATGTAAATGTTGATTAACTGTGCCTGAATGAGTGATAAGAACTCATTTCAAGTTTTCCAATTCTGCCTTTTTCCGCAGTTTATCCTGGGAAAACCCCACTGGGAAGAAAGAGAAGGAAAAAAAAAAAACAAACTCAACAAAACCCAAACAAAAAAACCCCAGCAGTAAAACATTAAGAGCTAGTGGGAAAATGTTTTGCGCAGTTCTTATCTGCAGCTTAGGTATTTAAAAATCCCTACAGTAATGATTATCTGCAGATCTGTAAAAGTTAGGTCTTAAAAAGGCTAAAATACCCTCTAGCTCTTGCTCCAGTCAAATAAGTATATCCACATTTATTTACATCTAAGTTGAATTAACTTATGTATGTGCATTATTGATTTACCTTGAACTTCATGTACAGTGTCTATTTCTCACTATATACACAATGTTTGTGTTTACTTATGTTTCTGAGACCCCACCTGGAGTACTGCGTCCAGCTCTGGAGCCCCCAACACAAGAAGGACATGGACCTGCTGGAGCAGGTCCAGAGGAGGCCACAAAGATGATCGGAGGGCTGGAGCACCTCTCCTATGAACACAGGCTGAGAGAGCTGGGGTTGCTCAGCCTGGAGAAGAGAAGGCTCTGGGGACACCTTATTGCAGCCTTTCAGTACTTAAAGGGGGCCTACAAGAAAGATGGGGACAAACTTTTTAGCAGGGCCTGCTGTGATAGGACAAGCGGTAATGGTTTTAAACTAAGGGAGGGGAGGTATAGGCTAGACATAAGGAAGAAGTTTTTCACAGTGAGGGTGGTGAAGCACTGGAACAGGTTGCCCAGAGAGGTGGTAGATGCCCCATCCCTGACAACATTCAAGGTCAGGCTGGACGGGGCTCTGAGCAACCTGATCTGGTTGAGGATGTCCCTGCTTATTGCTGGGGGGTTGGACTAAATGACCTTTAAAAGGTCCCTTCCAACCCAAACTATTCTATGATTCTGTGATTCAGCATTCAAATGCCAGCCTAGGAAACTGCTGTACATACAAATCCCATAGTTTCCCAGAGCCACTTCCAAACTCCATGGATACTGGCGACTACAATAGAACAGGTCACATCAAGCCACTGCTGTCACCAGAGTGAGACAAAGCATCTGTCACCAGTTGAGATCTTACGCACGTTTGTTCTTGCACAATGCTTGTTTTTTATCAGTGTATTTGCCAGTCATAGCACAGCACTCTTGTACCAATTTCAACTGCATTTATACAAGGAAATTTTTTAATTTCTTTTTTTTTTTTTAATCAGTTCAAGAGAAAGTTGGCCATATTGAACAGAATAGGAATAATAGCATAGTTTTGCGGAACAAGTATTTTGCCAGGAGGAAATGGAACCAAGACTTGTTTGACAGCAAATATTTCCCTCCACTTTTACCACACTCTAACCCATACAAAAGTGCCTTGATCTGGATATCAGAAAATGTCTAATGTGAATATTGCTCTCAGATTTAACACAAAATTATTTTTGCTGTAGTATGATATGCTCTGCTGTGCCAAGTTGCTGTTATTCTGCAGAAGTATTTGCATTTTTTAAAAAAATTAAATCTCTTTTCTAATTTTTCTCCAAACCTCCTTTCGAATCAGCCCTGCACTGAGGATGGTACTGTGGTACTGCAGTCTCAGACACAATTTGGCTGTATGTCTTTACACAGGAATAACAACACCTTGACTTGACCTTCCTCCATCTCTCCTCTCTGACCTTTTGTCAGCCCAGCAACTGGGCAGTCACAGGTACACCTTCCCACAAGCGCAGGGGACATAATTCAGAATTCCAAATTTTAAAAAACGTGCTGCAAGACATTCCAAACAAAGGATGCTGATTGTTTTTCTGATCTCCCTGATGAAAGACAGTGTCCAGGATGCAGCGTTTGGTCTGAAACATCAGTTAGTAAGCCAGGAGGAGAGTTGAGAGAAAAAACATAAAATTTGCCTCTTTGGGAATTCTAATATATTTATGTTTAATTTCACCCTGATTAAAAAAGTTAAATGTTTAAACTCACTGTTTTAGCAGTTCAAACAAACAGTGTCCCAAGCAAAATTAAACATTTTGACAGTCCGATCTTGTTTGAGTGTGACATGAATTTAGATCTGCCTGAGATGCACAAGTGTCTCAGAGGGAATTGTTTGGTTTAATAAACAAAGCAAAACACTGTTCCACTCTGGGTCACAAAACCTTTACATTCAAACCCCCACTCCTCTTTATTTTTTTCTTTTTTTTAAATTTTTTATTTTTTATTTTCTCTTTTTTTAGTTAAAAAACATTCAGAGAAGAAAATATCTATGCATTTAGCAACAGGCAGCTACTACTAGATGCAGCTCCCAGCTCCCATAATCCCCAATACTGAGATCATCGCACAGTCATTAGGTTTATTTAACCTTTTTCTCATTTTGCTGGTAATGCTACGATGATCTTTAGGGTACTTTAATTGAAGCCCTTTGCAAAGAGTTACAGGAGGATTTCATAACGCTGGATGTGAGATGATAAGAATGACAAATGAAATTCAGTAAATAAATGTAAAAGAATGACTGTGGAAAAATTACTTTATACATGCACAGTGAGGGATTTTTCTTTATTATTGTTATTCAAGAAGAAGAAAGTCTTGGAGACATAGATAGTTATTAGACAGCTCAGAAGTGATAAAAAGACAAAGGAAAAAATGTGAATTATTAGAAAAAAGAAATAAAGAACAAAAGAAAAAAGCAGCATTATGCAGGAATCTAACTCTAGGATTCACCAAATCCAAAGCTAGGGCTCCAGACTGAGTGAGCCATTTTGAATATCCTGTGCAGACTCACTCTTTCTCTTGTCAATGCAAGAACCGGTGACATCCGTTTAAATTATCAGGCATCATTTTCAAACAAGGATGTGTTTTTGCACCTGGAGTCTAGTGGAATTACGAAGGACATCACTGTAGGATACTGTGAAGTTCAGCTATATTAATGGTTTAAATATCAGCTCTCCCAAATTGATGGAAGATAGGCTATTAGATGCAATGGTCAGGATGCAATCTCTGTGGTAGGATATCACCAAATCTTTTATAGACAGAGGCCGAAGACCTATCCTGGTTTTGCTACTTTTCCCATGAACATCCACTAGTGACCAGTGTTACGGACATGGTACCACACACAAACTACTTGTGTCATCCGTACAAGTTCAGTTTATGTTTCTGTTAGCAGCTAGTGGTTAAAATTCCATTTATTGCAACAGGAGTAGACCTGAGTCAATGTCAATGCCAACCATTTCTGAAAAAACAGGTGTAAGTGCAATACAGAGTGATTTTTAGTAACCCAAGACCAATTTCATAGCAGTGACTGTAGATCCTTACTTCATTGTTTAAGTGAGCACCAGGTTTTCACTATGTATATGTTAGGCTGTGCTTAAGCACAGCCAGCTGCAGTGTAGCCTGAATTTCACCTTTGCTGACACTTCTAGTAGAAAGAGTCCTATAACACTACAACCTGTAGGTCTGATGACATATTTATTTTGATTATACTATGGTATTGTTTTCTTTTTCTAATTGTAAGAGTAACTTTGACATGTATTAGAACTGTTTAAATATTTTCTTTAATCTTGTATTTCAGTCTTCCCCTTTCTCTGCTTGGCTAATCGTGCCAAGAGTTGCCCTAAGAAATGTCAATTATCTGTTCAATTCTTATCTCACTCTGAGTTTTATGAGTCCTTTGACAACAACAAAACCTTTATGAAAGCTTGAAAGTTTTGTAAGCTTGTTATTTCCTACATTTCTGTCAAGGCTTCTTGAGCCAGAGAGGAAAAAAACCTCACAATAATGTGCCAGGTTTATAGGATGGTCTTGAAGTGGCAAGATAATCATCAGGCTTGTTTTGTGGTTTTTTTTGGGTTTTTACAGAGCGTCTTCTTTTGCAATGCACTGTGGCAAGAGTTTTGAAAATGAAGTGAAAAAAATAATCAAACAAACCACCTTGGGCTTAGGCACTTTATTGTCTGTCCAAGTCTTCCAATTCAGTGCCACAGCCAACTTCAGAACTGCTGCCTTATCACTAAACCCTTTAGATACCTAAATTCCTGTAGAGAAATACATGCAGGTTGCGCAGACATTTGGAACAGAAAAGGGTTTCTGAACTGGTGGGAGCCCATATTTGGCCCATGTCCCAAGACGCTACAAAGCAAAATTACCAGTCTCCGAAAACACTGCAGTTAGCAAATAAGACCCAAAGCTCAGTGTGTGCTCCCTATTAATATGAGGGACACAGGTTCAAATCTGTCCTTCAAGCAGGGAATTGGACCTCACTATTCACACCGTAGGCCTGTGAGGCGTTCAGTATCATTATCCCTTTCCTTTGGCATTGAATTCCAAAGGAAGGTTCAGAGCTGAGGATTTAGACAGAAGACAGTCAGTCCCTGTCCAGCTCTGCTGTGTCATTCCATGTTAGGTGTCTAAACTTCACCCCTTTCCTCTGCATTTCACCTCAATGTATCCTTAAAGTTTACAGGTGAGAAGGTTTCTGAGGATCCCTCTGTCAGGTAAAATGTAAAGGGAGCGTAAGACCCAACTCCATTCTGCATTGCTCTGGCTGGACACTAAAAGCTGGGAGCTTTGGTGTGAAAATGCCTTTGGTGAACTATCAGTTCTTTTCTCATCTATTCTCATTTTTGTCCATTTTATAATGCCATGCAATTTCTCAACAAACCATTCTCGAACAACAGAAGAGAGTAATACAATAACGATAAAGGTGTAACACAATAACGATAAAGGTGTAATACAATAACAATAAAGGTGTAATACTCCATTTTGAAGTAATGGATTATCCTCCACAATGTATTGTTGCAGAGAATCCTCTTCCCACACAACACGGCTGAGTGAATGAGTCTAGATTCAGAAAATGGGAATCTTAAGCATTCAGTTTATTAGGAAAGTTGCAACAGTTTAAACAGATTGCATCCATAAAATCCATTTAAACTTCTGTGTATTTAGCCTCCACTCAATGAGTTAACCCTTGCTTGTATCACTTTCATTTGCATTACTAAGGTTTAAAGGTAAATTGATGATTTAAGGAAAGACTGAATAGCTTTAAGTATATGTATGTAGAAAATCTGTGTTAGTTAACTAGCTCTATGTAGTGAAACTAGCCTATTCTTTCACATTATTATCAAAACTAGTGAAGTTTTGGAAGGATGGACAACTATACAATTTCACCATCTATCTACAGATTTGTGAAGACAAAGTCATAGAATCACAGAATCATTTAGGTTGGAAAAGACATTAAAGACCATCAACTCCAACCATTGACCTAACACTGCCAAGTCCACTGCAAAACCATGTCCCTGAGCACCACATCTACACGCCTTTTAAATACCTCCAGGGATGGTGACTCAACCGCTTCCCTGGGCAGCCTGTTCCAATGCTTGACAACCCTTTCGGTGAAGAAACGTTTCCTAATACCCAATCTAAACCTCCCCTGGTGCAACTTGAGGCCATTTCCTCTTGTCCTGTCACTTGTTACTTGGGAGAAGAGACCAGCCCCTACCTTGCCACAACCTCCTTTCAGGGAGTTGTAGAGAGCAATAAGGTCTCCCCTCAGCCTCCTTTTCTCCAGACTAAACATCCCCAGTTCCCTCAGCCGCTCCTCATAGGACTTGTGTTCTAGACCCTTCACCAGCTTTGTTGCCCTTCCCTGGACACGCTCCAGCACCTCAATGTCTTTCTTGGAGTGAGGGGCCCAAAACTGAACACAGTATTCGAGGTGCGGCCTCACCAGGGCCAAGTACAGGGGTACGATCACTTCCCTACTCCTGCTGGCCACACCATTTCTGATACAGGCCAGGATGCCGTTGGCCTTCTTGGCCACCTGGGCACACTGCTGGCTCATATTCAGCCAGCTGTCGGCCAACACCCCCAGGTCCTTTTCCACCGGGCAGCTTTCCAGCCACTCTTCCCCAAGTCTGTAGCTTTGCCTGGGGTTGTTGTGACCCAAGCACAGGACCCAACACTTGGCCTTGTTGAACCTCATACAATTGGCCTTGGCCTATCGATCCAGCCTGTCCAGATCCCTCTGTGGAGCCTGCCCCCCCTCAAGCAGATCAACGCTCCCTCCCGTCTGCAATCTTACCAAGGGTGCACTTAATCCCCTCATCCAGGTCATTGATAAAGACATTAAACAGGACTGGCCTCAATACTGAGCCCTGGGGAACACCACTTGTGACTGGCTGCCAACTGGATTTAACTCCATTCACCACAACTCTTTGGGCCCGGGCATACAGCCAGGTTTTTACCCAGCGAAGAGTATACCCATACAAGCCATGAGTAGCCAGTTTCTCCAGGAGGATGCTGTAGGAAACAGTGTCAAAGACTTTACTAAAATCTAGGTAGACAACATCCACATCCTTTCCCTCATCCACTAAGCAGGTCACCTTGTCTTAGCAGGAGATCAGGTTAGTCAAGCAGGACCTTGGGGGTTGGACTAGATGACCCTTAAAAGGTCCCTTCCAACCCAAACTATTCTATGATTCTGTGATTCTATGACCTGTCTTTCGTAAACCCATGCTGACTGGGCCTCATCACCTGGTTGTCCTGTACGTGCTGCATGATGGCACTCAAGATGACCTGCTCCGTAACCTTCTCCGGCACCTAGGTCAGACTGACAGGCCTGTAGTTCCCCAGATCCTCCTTACGGCCCTTCTTGTAGACGGTCACCACATTTGCTGACTTCCAGTCAACTGAGACCTCCCTGGTTAGCCAGGTCTGCTGATACATGATGGAAAGTGGCTTGGTGAGCACTTCTGCCACCTCTCTCAGTACCCTTGGGTGGATCCCATCTGGCCCCATAGACTTGTGTGCGTCTAGGTGGCGTAGCAGCTCACTAACCATTTCCCCTTGGATTATGGGGGCTTCATTATGCCCCCCATCCCTGTCTTCCTGCTCAGGGGGCTGGGTGCCCAGAGAACAACTGGTCTTACTATTAAAGACTGAGGCAAAGAAGACATTAAGCACCTCAGCCTTTTCCTCGTCCTTTGTCACCATGTTTCCCCCCACATCCATAAAGGATGGAGATTCTCCTTTGCCCTTCTTTTGTGGCTAATGTTTTTATAGGACAGTCAAGGAGACTTGATTGCTGTAGACATCAAGTAGGTGAGGTGGCTCCCAGGTACTGCTTTCTGTGTGTCTGCACCGGACTTGAGTTAAATTTTCTAGTTCACATAGTTACTCTCTGTGAAACTGTGACTAGTGGGGTGTACTAGAAGGTGTCAGGATAAGCAGGATCAGGCTCAGAGTTAATCCATGGTCCTTCCATCAACCAGGACTGCCTGTGCAAGGCATCCAGGACACTCTTCAGAAGAAAACCAAAAGGCACTTTGGAGCTGACCAGATTCTCCACATAATTCACCTCTGAGGTGGTTCAATTTCCTTTTGTTTCTCTCCACTTTCTTCTAGGAGAGACCATAGGCATCTATACTACAACGACGATTCCTTTGTTTAAGGATCTACTGTTCGGTGGGATGAATCTAGGCCGTATCTTATACCACTTTGGAGTCTGCAACAGATAGGTGGTAGTCATGTGAGATCTTGGCTTTTGTTTACAGTATCCATCCAGCAGGACTGCTCTAACATAGGAGGGTTTTCAGTGGAGTGGCATTTGTGTTAAGGGCTTCCAAACTCTAGTTTTAAGCAAAGTTTCTCTTAGTAAGGATTTTTCTCCCTTAAAAACAGAAGGGCAAAGTGATTGATTTCTTCAACTGTTTAATTGAGAAATAATGTGGCTGTAACTTAATCTTTCCCTAGCAATAGAGAAATGGTGCAGATATCACTTCATTCTCACTACATGAATTTCCAGTTAACCCTTTCCATATTATCTACTGATGTGTATTCCTAAGGTAAGCCCAAATTGTTGTGGTCTCTTTGTCCCCAGCTATTTTTTGATACAATTCCTTCTCTGTCTTTGGCACTGCATATTTTTTTCTGCTCACAAGTCAGTCATTTTGATGCTTAGTGCTTTTCCTAACCCCTCTGAAGTATTTCAGTAATAGCTATCGAACAACCAAAATGTCAGATATAGTGGCAAAACTGTGCCTGTGTGTACACATGCACAAATGCATGCTAGGATGACGGTCACTAGTTACCGAGTTGCAATCCAGTGGGGTACGGTGCCAAGAGGGGAACAGCTGAAACACCCAGACGGAACAGCCTTGTTTCATTACAATCATGGGATGAAACACCTGATGCTTTGGAGTTTTAAAGATAATTCTGATAAGTAAAGTCTCCATGGAAACTATTAAATATAGCAGCAAATCCTGACCATGGCTACACTACAAGTATGGGGCACCTGAACTGCCTGTATGACCTATAACTCCAGACCCAGAAACCTGGAGAACATCTGAGTCCTATGGTCTTCCCATGGACCTCCTTACCTCCAGCGCTGGGCCAAGAGCTAGTTAGGTTAGCACTAGCCTGGTTTACTTGGTTGCCTCATGCAGTCTATCATATTTAGCCATCATATTTAAATTAATGGGAACAACTGCAGAGATCAGAACAAATTAAGGAATTGCTTAATTTAAAGTTTAGCATACACAGCATTACTATACAATCCTAAGTATTTTGCATTTATCTTTCACTTCCTATTAGCATACATTATTGCACATGGAGATAGATTTAAGAGACTGATAAATGAAAAAATGCAAATAGATTCTTCTTCCATCTTGAACTGAAAAACAGTTGTTCTATTTCAGCAGAATTTTTAAAAACAGAATTCTTGTATAACCAATAGTCTTATCTTACATTATCATCTGCTGGAATGAGACAAATGTAGACAAAACAACCTGCTTCTGTAAGAGGGCACAACATAAGTAGATAAATAAAAGGTCAGTTATATAATCTTTCTAGTTTTGAGATATGTGAGAAAGGATGGCACTTTCTGTGGTCCATAAATAACTAAATATTAAGTATTGTAAAAATACCATTAACTGTTTTTTATTTTGCAATATTTATAAAAATATTTGTTAAAAGCTTGGAAACTGGTTTAGATTCTTAGCACTTGTCTTTAATGGTTTGAATTGCAATGAGCTTAAGTTGCAAAATTGCAGTATCTGAATACTCTGCTAGTCAATACAATATAATCTGTGTGAACTTTAGTCATATGAGTGATCTAATTCCATTTTTAATAAAAGGGTCAGGTTTCAAGTTTAAACATAAATAAAATAGCCCACATGGGATTAGAGAGTCATCTGTTGTGCTACTAAATACCTGGAACAACAGCCCCCAACAGCAGCCACATCAAGATCTTCCATTCCCCCCACTCAGGTGTTCATTAAACAAATTCACATCCTGCTACAATAACGACAAACTCTTTGAGCATTTTGTTGTTGCTGCTGTTACTGATTTTAAAGCATACTTGTTGCCTTTGCCTATGTGAAAGAAATGCAAAGGAAGTTCACTTCAACTCCCTTGCCTTTTTAGTCAGGCTTTGAAAAATTACTTGAGTGTCATGGTCACGCAGAAGTGCCCTACAGCTCCAGTCCACGGTGCCCACGTGCACCCTACAAGCTGGAGCCAGCCCGTAAGGCAGGAGGCTCAGCCTGGTCCAGTGTGACAGCACAGCCAGGCCACACACAGGGGCTCAGGGACCCAGAAGTGCGAGGAAGAGGGAGGAAGGAGCTCAGAAGAACTCACAAGTTCTACAGTTGTTAGTGGCTTTCTCTGCTGTGTGTTAAATTCTGTAGATCATCTTTGGAGCAAATGATATCTCCCACTGACTATGTGAGAAGCGCGGGCAAGTGGTATGATTTCTTTGTTTCACTTATACAGAGACAGAAAACTTGTTTTATGCTTTGCGAAACCTTAACTGGAGGTGCCTATATTGCCTTTCTGGATCTCACGCTAAGCCCCTGACTCGAAACTCATTCAGGTTGATAAATCGTTAATGTCAGGAAGCTGTAGGCTAGGTCGTAAAATCTCCAGTCTTCAAGAATATTCAAAGTCCTTTACCCTTATCTGCAAGAATTACTTAAGTAAGGAAAAGATGTGCTCTTTTACCTTTTTGTAAAAAGAAGTCCAAAGTAAACCTTAGGAAACATACAACAGGCCAAAAATTGATCATCATCTTCCCCAACAGACTTGGCGTTCTCATCCTGCCATCTCAAACTAGTTTAGGAAAGATCACTCCACCTTTGAAACAGAAGCTCTTACTAAGGAAATATTCTTGAATAAATCTTTCAATGTTGACTGTACTTTCTGTGCTTCCTATACTAAAATGAATGTCCTCATATATATTTCAGTGAGGTTTTTTTTATGGGGTTAGCAGGTCTCTGAAAATTTCTTTTTATATATGATTAATGTCACTTTTTAACGTGTGTCTGAGTTTGCTGACATAATATAATCCTTGCAAACTCAAAATCCAGAAGAGCTGGCATAGGAAATTATGCCTGTAGGAGCATATTTCTCTTCTTGTGGTACTGGCCAAAAGTCAAAGATACATCATTAATTGGCTCACGTAAAAAAGAATCACTTTGAATTCTAAAGTATGTTTTATTTTGAATATGGCATTGTTTTGATCTCACAAACCAATCTGCCCATCCTAAAGTCCACCCTTTCCAAAGGAAAATTCTTGCAGCATTTCTGTCCTTAGTATGGTATCGGAGAGTTTTAGAAAACAACATTGAGAAGGAAAAGCTTGGAGAGGCAGGTGTTTCTCTGACACGGGCAGGATCCACTATCCCTTGTAAGTGTTTGCAAATGTTTATCCAAATTGCTTTTAAAAACCTGTGGTGATGAGAACTTCCCCAGCTCCCCAGACCATGTAAGCCAGCGCTTAATCAGACCCTTACATAGCTAGAAAGTTTCCATAATATTCAAGCTGAATTTTCCTACTGTGATTTAATCTTTTCCTATCCTGTCCAACAGTGATCTGAAGAACAGATCCCATTCTCTCTACGAGTGATTTATAAACTTTAAGATTGCCATTATTTCTCTCTTCCGTCGTCTTTTTTAGATCATCCAGTTGCTTTTAAGCCATGTTCACAGGTCATTATTTCTATGTCTTTATTTCTAGACTTCTCAAGATTGTGATAGACTTTATGTTTGGGATGGGATGAAGGTCTTGGAAGAGGAAGGCAGGAAAAAGTGAAAGGTTGGTTTTTCTCTTGTGAGTGAACTCAGGATACAACCCAGGAGTTCAAGCCAGCCTTGGCAGGAAGGTACAGCATGGAAATCCCAGGTCATTCACAGGGAATAAGATTTAGTCAGGATGAGCTAGGGACAAGAAGTAAGTTCTTCACACTAATTTCTAGGGGTCTCCTTTGGCTTCTCTAAGTCCTTATCTTTCTGCATGCATAGAGAACAAAACTGGAGACAGTATTCTGGCAGAGACCTCACAGAGGTTGAAAAGAATGGTAGGATAATTCCATCTTTTGTGTAATTGAAACTTCTTTTTATACATCTCTTGGGTTTTCTTCATATATCCCAGGAAGATGGTTGTCTCTTTTTGTAAGAGCATGATGTTGTTGACTTGTGTTCAGCTTGTCATCTTCTATAAGCATTAGTTTCTCTTTCACAGGTGCTGTAGCTCTTTCCACACTTTTGTCCTCCTAAACATGGATCCTTTAAGTCATTCTTGTAGTATTTAATCCTAATTTTTTCAGATCATTTCTCCAACTGGTCAAAATCATTGTGAATTCTAACTCTGTTCTGCACCAGTCTTACAGTCCCTTCCAACTTCACTTCATTACCAGGCCACGTAACTTGTAAACATAATGAGTATCTTCTTCAGCCAAGGTATCCTTGGCTGCATTAGGAAGAGCCTTGCCATCTGGTTTATCCTTCTTCTCTACTCAGCCCTGGTGAGACCACATGTGGAGTGCTGGATCCAGTTCTGGGTGCCCCAGTACAAGGAAGATATGGACCTACTGGAGCAAGACCAGCACAGGACCAAAACCATGGTGGGCTGGAGCATCTTTCATGTGAGAAGAGGTTAATAGCTGGGCCTGTTCAGTCTGGAGAAGAGAAGCCTCTCTTGCTGAGGTCACTTTGTCCTGACTGCCTACAAGGCATCACTACCAATCCTGGCCACCAATTCATTTCCTTTCCCAGACCATGACATCTGATCCTCCTGTGCTGCCAAAGGTACCCATTGACACTGCTCTGCCCTGAGGAACACCACAGCCATATGGGATTGGTTTTCCCTGGAGTGTGGGGCCATGCTGTTGAACTCGTCTCTCCTTACAGACTCCAGGTTGCAGTGAGAGCCGGCCAGCCCCAATATGCCAGCCAGGTAGCCTTGTCCTACAGCTCCCTGGCTTCTGAAAGCAGCAGCTGATCAGGCCAGACTGGGCCAGACTGAAGGCGTGCTGTAACTTGCTCATGGCTCCCCGCCTTTACGAACTCCTCCCACTCTGAACATGTTAGGGTTGGTCCAGTAGCCTTGTAAAGTGGTGGACCCCAAACTTGCCTTTTATTTTTATTTAACAACTACTTTATATTTACATTTAAAATTTAATTATTGATTTCATTAGCTCTTATTAAAGAATGTCTGATACATTATATACCTACACTTTTTGTGGATATCTGTATTTAATTTCTATATCTTTATATTTGGATATATATATATGCACATATAAATATATATAAAGTGTATAAATAAATAAAATATATTTATGCGTATTTGTACACTCCTTTCTACAAATAGAGAAAAAATATTAAAATGTGTATAAAGGTGTATGTTTTTATATAATGGCAGTTCCTGGGCCAAAGGAAACAGGCAGCCAATCAGAGCGTGATTTGAGATCACATGGATATGATGGGTTCAAAAAATGGCAACCTGCAAATCACAGAGCAGTATGAAAACCTGTGGGGTATGATGTTTTCAAAAATGGTAACCTTGGTATATGTGGTGGTCAGGGGCTTCTTGTTCTGCTGTACTTCTGGGTAAACTGGCAGGGGCCACTGGTCCTGCCAGCCAGTCACAGGGCTGCCGGCCGACACGTGGGTATGCCATTTTACCTAAAGGGCCAGAAGGAGGTGGAGCAAAGAGACCACGTGACCAGAGGAGGAGTGGGACTTCCAGGGCAAGAGGGACATGTGCCAGCCAGGAGGGGTAGGACTTCCCTGGAAGATGAGAAGCACCCACCACTGCTTATGTTGGATCAAAGGTGTCCTTACCCTCCTGCGCAGGATGGTGGAAGAGGATGTCCAAGGGGAGCAGCATCCACTCTTCTGCGTGAGCGAGGAGGACAATGCAAAATTCAGCTGTTGTTTGAGAGCACAACATGGCTGCTCTTACTATGTCCAGCCTACAGAGATTCATCACGTGCACACCTTGCAGGGAAAGGTTGTAGAAAAAAAGCAAGTCACAGTAGCTCAAGTCTGGAGAAGAAAAAGAAATTAAAATCATTAAAATGAGGCCAGTAGACTAAAGAATAAAATGCGTGCATTTGACTTCTGTAATTGGTACATCAATAAAATCTATATATTGAGGAGCCTCTTTAAAACAAGGTATTTTATAACTTTCCATTCCTTAGTGAAGCTGATATGTCACTATAAAGTTATATTAGCTGAGTTTGGAATGTCTGCATTCTCTAAGTACCTTATTAATTGTAATATATATTCTGCATTCTGATGTCTGCTGGCTGTATAAAATGAACTTTTTGTTGAAGTAAATCAATCCTGAATAAAAGCAGCAAATAGAAGTTTGCAATAGATAAAAGTGATACAC
The DNA here is from genome assembly GCA_009819775.1 of Phoenicopterus ruber ruber. Taxonomy (NCBI): domain Eukaryota; kingdom Metazoa; phylum Chordata; class Aves; order Phoenicopteriformes; family Phoenicopteridae; genus Phoenicopterus; species Phoenicopterus ruber. Next base: position 90,866,095 of record CM020217.1, read on the forward strand.
AGCAAAGGTTGTTTGCAGATTTCTTGGCTAGACTTATTAGAAGGTTGCTCAGTTCTCTAAATCTTTTGTAATAGGAACACATATAAATACACAAATTTTGTGTTTGTGTTCATGTTTGCATTTTATCTCGCATTGTTATATCACAGGAACATTTTTAGACCTTCTTTTTGGGATGTCCAAACTAACACTCCTGAAAGATTATTAACCACAGAGCTGAGCACTTTAGATAGCATAGGTAGTCAACATACAAGTACTAAAAACATCTACCTTTATGCATAAAACTTCAAGTGAACAAATGCCAGTTAATCAATTGTTTTTAATATCTCCATAGCATCTATAAATGTAAATAAAAGAACAGTATCAACAAGATATTTTAGTCGGGGGGGGGGGGGGGGGGGGGATTATAGTAGTTTTGTCATGGTTTAACCCCAGCTGATAACCCAATACCACGCAGCCACTCACTTACTCCCCCCACTCCCCAGTTGGGTGGGGAGGAGAATCAGAGAGAAAGGAAAATTCGTGGGTTGAGATAAAAACCATTCATCAGGACAACAAAGAAAAAGATAATAATAATTATATTATATATTAATAATGATAGTAGAATATATAAAACAAACAATGCACAATTTCTCACCACCTGGCAACCAATACAGCCCGTCCCGAGCAGCAGTCAGGGAACAGGAATGTTCCCCAGCAGCTATCTCAGAACAGCAAGGTCCAGAGAGAGTGAGCAAGGGAACAAACAGCTGAACGATCGAAAAGAGGGGAAAAGGGACGAACGAAAAAAGGGACTTGGCCCACCAGCCAACTCTCTTTGGCTGGTTTGGATCAACTATACTGGCTATACCCCTCCCAGGTTTTTGCACCTGCACATTAGCAGAACCTGGGAAGCTGGAAGATGTCCTTGATCTCATAGCAACAACTAGTAACATCAGTGTACTGTTAACGTTCTTCACATACTAAATTCAGAGCACAGTAGCTACTGGAAAGAAAATTAGCTCCATCCTGGCCAAAACCAGGACATATTTTTAAATCTTTGCTTGGCTTCACATTGAATTAGGAACTTGATACAACTAGGCTGGATGCACAGTGCAAAGTTGGATTTTATCTTAGATGCAAAAAATCAGTTGGAATTGATACACAGAGATGTAAAATACTATGTTAAATACATAGAATAAAGCTGAAGAAAGGTCTGAGCTTCATGATGAGGCTTCTTCTTAAACAAGATAGATCTAAAATGAATTGTTGACAACCACTTGATGTCAAATCTGAACTTCACCTGAATTAGGTACTAAGAGTGTAAATCATCAGTAGCTAATCCAAAACTTCTTTGGGGTTCATATGCTTTCGAAACAGGAAAATTCAATACAGGCAGACACGTAACAGTGCATGACAGGACAGCTTTCTTCATGTGCATATAGTTTTACTGTCTTTCTCTTTCCAGAAAGCCTTATCAGCCACAGCAGCTCAACATGCAGGACTCCTTGAGAAGACAGACAGGATTAAACCTTTCTTCCTCTGCAGTATCGTGCCCTTATCAAGACTGACTAGTTTGTTGATCTTGTTTACTCACCTCCTGTGGTTAGGTTGTCCTGCAGGTTTTCACTACTAATTTTCTTGAGTGCTTTCATAGCAGTGTCTTATATGCACCTCTCTTCCTCACTACTACTGAGATCACCAACGTGATGAAAACTGACCACTCTAGGATGATAAGGAAGCAATTCATACTAATTTTATAGAATCATAGAATCATAGAATTGTTCTGGTTGGACGAGACCTCCAAGATCATCAAGTCCAACCGTTAACCTATCACTACCAAGTCCCCCACTAAATCATATCCCTTAGGGCCTCATCTAAACATCTTTTGAATACCTTCAGGGATGGGGACTCCACCACCTCCCTGGGCAGCCTGTTCCAATGCCTGACAACCCTTTCGGTAAAGAAGTTTTTACGAATGTCCAATCTGAACCTCCCCTGGCGCACTTGAGGCCATTTCCTCTTGTTTGTTGTCTGTTACTAGGGAGAAGAGACCAACCCCCATCTCTCTACAACCTCCTTTCAGGTAGTTGTAGAGAGCAATAAGGTCTCCCCTCAGCCTCCTTTTCTCCAGGCTAAACATCCCCAGTTCCCTCAGCCGCTCCTCATAGGACTTGTGTTCCAGACCCTTCACCAGCCTCGTTGCCCGTCTCTGGACACGCTCCAGCACCTCAATGTCTTTCTTGGAGTGAGGGGCCCAAAACTGAACACAGTACTCGAGGTGCGGCCTCACCAGGGCCGAGTACAGGGGGACAATCACCTCCCTACTCCTGCTGGCCACACTATTTCTGATACAGGCCAGGATGCCGTTGGCCTTCTTGGCCACCTGGGCACACTGCTGGCTCATATTCAGCCGGCCGTCAACCAACACCCCCAGGTCCTTTTCCGCCGGGCAGCTTTCCAGCCACTCTTCCCCAAGCCTGTAGCGTTGCCTGGGGTTGTTGTGACCCAAGTGCAGGACCCGACACTTGGCCTTGTTGAACCTCATACAATTGACCTCGGCCCATCGATCCAGCCTGTCCAGGTCCCGCTGTAGCGCCTGCCTGCCCTCCAGCAGATCAACACTCCCTCCCAACTTGGTGTCATCTGCAAACTTACTGAGGGTGCACTCGATCCCCTCGTCCAGATCATTGATAAAGATATTGAACAGAACTGGCCCCAGTACTGAGCCCTGGGGAACACCACTTGTGACCGGCCTCCAACTGGATTTAACTCCATTCACCACAACTCTTTGGGCCCGGCCATCCAGCCAGTTTCCTACCCAGCGCAGAGTATGCCCATCCAAGCCATGGGTAGCCAGCTTCTCCAAGAGAATGCTGTGGGAAACGATGTCAAAGGCTTTACTAAAGTCCAGGTACACAACGTCCACAGCCTTTCCCTCATCCACTAAGCGGGTCACCATGTCGTAGAAGGAGATCAGGTTGGTCAGACAGGACCTGCCTTTCATAAACCCGTGCTGACTGGGCCCGATCACCCGGTTGTCCCGTATGTGCCGCGTGATGGCACTCAAGATGATCTGCTCCATAACCTTCCCGGGCACCGAGGTCAGGCTGACAGGCCTGTAGTTGCCCGGATCCTCCTTCCGGCCCTTCTTGTAGATGGGTGTCACATTTGCCAGCTTCCAGTCAACTGGGACCTCCCCAGTTAGCCAGGACTGCTGGTAAATGATGGAGAGTGGCTTGATGAGCACTTCTGCCAGCTCTTTCAGCACCCTTGGGTGGATCCCATCTGGCCCCATAGACTTGTGTGTGTCTAGGTGGCGTAGCAGGTCACTGACCATTTCCCCTTGGACTTCGGGGTCTTCATTCTGCTCCCCATCCCTGTCTTCCTGCTCAGGGGGCTGGGTGCCCAGAGAGCAACTTCCCTTGCTGTTGAAGACTGAGGCAAAGAAGGTATTTAGCACCTCAGCCTTTTCCTCATCCCTTGACACTAAGTTTCCCTCCGCATCCAATAGAGGAGGGAGATTCTCCTTAGCCCCCTTTTTATTGTTAATGTATTTGTAGAAGGACTTTTTGTTGTCTTTTACGGCAGTAGCCAGACTAAGTTCTAATTGGGCTTTGGCCCTTCTAATTTTCTCCCTGCATGACCTCACAACATCCTTGTAGTCCTCCTGAGTTGCCTGCCCCTTCCTCCAAAGGTGGTAGACTCTCTTTTTTTTCCTAAGTTCAAGCCGGAGCTCTCTGCTCAGCCAGGCCGGTCTTCTTCCCCGCCGGCTCATCTTTCGGCTCACGGGGACGGCCTGCTCCTGCGCCTTTAAGATTTCCCTCTTGAAGAATGTCCAGCCTTCCTGGACGCCTTGGCCCTCCAGGACTGCCTCCCAAGGGACTCTGCCAACCAGACTCCTAAACAGGCCAAAGTCTGCCCTCCGGAAGTCCAAGGTGGCAGTTCTGGTGACCCTCCTCTTTACTTCTCTGAGAATCGAGAATTCTATCATTTCGTGGTCACTGAGCCCAAGACGGCCTCCGACCGTCACATCACCCACAAGACCTTCTCTGTTCACAAACAACAGGTCCAGCGGGGCGCCTTCCCTCGTGGGCTCCCTCACCAGCTGTGTGAGGAAGTTATCTTCCACACACTCCAGGAACCTCCTGGACTGTTTCCTCTCTGCTGCATTGTATTTCCAGCAGACATCTGGCAAGTTGAAGTCCCCCACGAGAACAAGGGCTAGCGATCGTGAGGCTTCTCCCAGCTGCCTGTAGAATACTTCATCTGCCTCCTCATCCTGATTGGGTGGTCTATAACAGACTCCCACCACAATGTCTGCCTTGGTGGCCTTCCCCCTGATTCTAACCCACAGGCACTCAACCCTCTCGTCACCATCCTCGAGCTCAAGGCAGTCCAGACTCTCTTTTCCTGCTGCTTCCCACGTAGTTTCTGATATTTTCTCTTGACTGCCGTGACAGCTTTTTTATTAATCTTTTCTGAGAGATTTTCTCAATAGTTCGTTGTAGTTAATCAGCATTTCATTTTTCATTTGACTAATGTTAAACATGATCAGTTCCCAACAGTGCTAAATTGAGGTTATAGATTTAAAGCTATTATTGTTTTCACAACTGTACAATGGTTTTGCTGAGCAGTTTCATGTGGGGAAAAAAATGTTGCTCATCTGAATTTGAGGCAAAAGCCAATTAGTTTTTTAATATTTTAATTGTGGTTCCTAAGAGCTAGGAACAAAACATCAGGAACATTTGCAGCAAAAACAAAACAGATCCTGTTTCTGTCTCATCGGACAATAAATATAGTCATTGTATTTTTCCCAGTACTTATAATGGTGGAGGAAAGAGGGTAGTTTGGGTATGCATTTTGAATATACGTTCTCTTATTGATTATCTTGCCTTACTGCTTAACAAGTCTTAAGGCTACTGGAATTTGTAGGCAAATATGCAATATGAATTCTCTTTCCTTTTCCCTTATTTTTTTCAGACTCAAGTTGTTCTCCAAGATTGTAATATTATTATTATTATTATTATTAAGTTTGTTGATTTTCATATGTTGAATGCAGAATATATGTTCTGCACTGCTCATTGCTAGAGCAAGTTTTCACACTTTCCAAATACAGAGTTGTTTCTGCATAGAGGTCCAAGGTGAAAATGTCCAGTCAGGGCACATTACATTAGGGAATATTGGCCTGTAAATCAGGAAAGAAAAGTTACTCAGGAACAGTCGTCACTTAGTTTTTACAGCAGTTCGTATTCCTATCTAATCAAGTAAGTGCCACCAAGATAGTCTTACCTAATAGAAGGGGTAAGGCCAAAGCGATAAAGACTATTTGCAGAAGATAAGTACCTACTTTCAAATTCCTATCATCTGCAACAATTTATTTTCTACTTTCTATGCGCCAAATACAAAGGCCTCAGCCCCTACAGAGACTTAGTTGTCACCACATCTCTTCATTCGCTTTGTTTTCTGTAATGCTATCGGCCCAGGTCCTTTTATGTTACCAACCCTTTCTCCCAATCTTGGCTTTATGTTCACTTGCTAATAAGTCCTTGAAAAGACATCTGTTCTCATGCCACATCTCACATCGACAGTCTCCTTCCACATTCAGATGTCTCTTTAAATCCTGCTTCCTTCCCATCTAGCTTCCACTCAGCACCAGTAACCTCCACAGCCAGTCTCATCCAAAGTTTGACCCCAGGTCTTGCTTTGTCCCTTTCCTGACAGGAAGTAAATCCCAGAATTAAGGCCCCAGTTTATCCCAGCACTCCCAAGCAATGAACCTGCAGAGTATATAGAGTTCCTATGCCGGAGAGCACATTTCAATGCACAGTAAATATGGGTGCCACCTTTGCATTCCTGGACACCAGCTTCACCTCTTCCAGAGTTTCCTTCGTCCTGGGCTGAAGAAAGCATGACTGGTTGTGCCCAACAGCACAGCCCTCTGTGATCCTTTTTTTTTTCCCAAAGAAGAATGGATTTCTTTGTAGGATAAATACAACATTAATCTTCTGACAGTATAAAAGCACTATTACTGTCAGTGATAACCTTTCCTTAGCTTTTACAGTTATTAATATTCCAGTCTTAAGAAGTAAATGCCATAAATCTTCCCCAAAGTATTTTTCATGTGGCAGGACTTTGTTATCAGTTCTTAGGCTCTGTCACTAGATTAATCAATCCATCTTTCCTTTTTTTCCCTTTCCTCCTCTGTCTAGACTTGCATTATCATGTTTTAAGAGTTTTATCCACAGGATGGATAGGTAGGTGTCAATGTGCCATCGCATACATATAGAAAAATATTTACAAATACAAGTTCAAACATACATTAAATAAGACACAAAATAGCTTCCAATCCCAGTACTGTTGTGATTTTGACCAGTATCATAGTAGTAATGACACTCACTCACCTTTCTCTACAACATTAATGCAAAAATGCTCAGTTACATTTTAGAGGTGCCTGCAGCCGAAATCCCACCTTGCATGACTCTACCAGCAGCAATTGATCTTTGTCCTTGAAGGATTTTCTCTGTATTTACTACCCTAACAGTCTGTCTTCTAAATATAATTTTGACAACATAAACATTTTAAACATTAAACATAAACAGAACAAACTTTGCAGCACTCTTGCAAAGGTAGTCTGTATTGTATTGACTCTGCTGGTGCACCACTCCTTGGATCAAATGGCATTTCCTGATTTTTTAGTTTCTAATTACACTAAAAAGTTCACAGCATATCAGAGAGGTAATGAGCCTTTGTATTCTTACCTTGGTACTCCATAGTGTGAAACATGGAAGATATTATAAAATTGTAGAGAGTTTGGGAATTTACTGTAATCACAGTTTGGAATGCCATCTCTGTGTGAAGTGTGTGAACACATTTTGATACTTTCAGGGAATAGCACACGGTGCTAAAAAAACCCTAAAAAAACCCCAAACAAACACCCCCCCCCCCCCCCCCCCAAAAAAAAAAACACCACACACACACAAAAAACACCCCCCCAAAAAACCAAAACAAACAAACAAACAAAAACCCAAAAAACACCCCACCCAACAAACAATGTAGGTCTGAGATTTAGGTAGGGCTAATATCTTGACTTTTATCCAGAAGCAAGTTGGAAGTTAGAGTAAAATAAAGATAATTCAGAGCTGCTTGTGCTGCTTAAAAACCAACATGCCAACATGTTGACAAAGCTGGAGTTTACAAGCAAACATTGAGTGATGGACATTCAAGGTGATATATAATATGCTAACTTTTAGATGGTCTATAGCTGCACAGTCTTTTCTACAAGACACATGTTGCTTGTCATCAATGGCAAGATGCTAGAAAGTATTTCCTCCTGCTCCTGTTTAGTTATCAAGGAGTAAAACTGAAACTTAGTCCTTATGGCTTCCCAATGTTTTGACAGAGCTGAGGACACAAAATGCTTTTTCTTTCAACAACTTATAGCAATACAGAAGGAATTTCTAGAATGACTTTCACAGAGACTGTGGTGTTTCATCTCAGTTTCTCTGTGTTCCCAGTAGCATTCACATACTTTGTGGTGTGAGAGTGTAAGAGCAGTTAAGTTAAAAGGCAAACATTTTCCTTCAATGAGAAATCCATTTCCCACTTTCAGTGAAGTCACTGGATGAATGACTTTGAACAAGTACCTCTGCCTCTTGGCTCACATCCCTGACTTTATAGCACTCACTGCAGCCCATCCTATTCATTTCTGGGAGCAAGCAGCAACCAGCCCATCGAGGACAGAAGAGAATAAAGGAAGCCACAACATATTTCCAAGAGGAAGCGACTTTCTAGTATAGATTACAGAGTCCCAGAGCTTTTGGCAAGCCATTGGTGGGATGTCAAAACAAAATCAAAACAATGTTAGAAGGTTAGATTTAGTTCTTGGACAGGTTTAATGAGCTATTGGAATGAGAGTGTAATTTAACAACTTTTCTTCTAAAACCATCTATCCATTGTATTGCTGTAGGGGAGACTAACTTTTATAAGCAGAAAGGAAAAAAGGGTGATCTAGTTCCAATTTAAGATTCTTGATCTTCATTAATATGTCTGTTTAAACACTACTTGAATGAAAGCTTTATATGGAGACCTGATTGCAATGTTTGGTTCCAGGAGAATTAGTTAATAATTTTACATTTGCCTATTTTTAAATTACTGTGGTGAACTGTGATTCAAAGCAAGCAGGATTCATCAGTCCTTAAACGAAAATACTTCCTCACCTATAAACACTCATCATTATTGACAGTGTTTTTATAATCCCATGCAAAGGTGGATCTTCAAGAGTTTCTTTCCAAGAAACTCTGCCTAGAGGAAGTTGAAAAAAAATGGATTGAAGAGACTGTTAAGTGCTCTCTCCTTTTCCTCATATTTTGGTTTTTTAATATTGAAATACTGTGATTTTCTCTTCTAGAGTATGAATTTTTACTTTTTCATATAAGATTAATTCATGCTTTAAACCTTGAATTAGGCAACTGCACAACTTCATAGCTCTTTTTACAACCTTGGTATAGCCTTCTATTTTCCATAACTCCTCCTTATCTACAAATGGGACAAAGAAAGAAATGACCTATCTCAGACAATGATAGGGACACTGGGAATTTCTTCTTTGCAGCAGCTAGCTGAAATAAAGCTTAGGTGAAATTAGGTGATCCACTGAGATCCAGCTTTCTGCCTTTGAAAACTATTAGGCACTGATGGGCCAGGGTTCCCTCTGGTTTTACACCTTTGCTAAGTTGCAGGAAATTAGTGAGGATGCAGCACACATCTTTAAACTGATTTATAAGGCAGTATTTTAAATTACTTCAATGGTAAATAAAGAAAAAGTCAGGGAATTCAAGTAATTAAAATATAATTGTTTGTCACTCCTATGACTTCTCTGTAACTCGTATTAGGGCAAAATGAGTTGTGCTTTGATATTAGCAAGGTCTCAAGCTCATGCTCCATTACATTAGTCTGAGGCATTATAATCCAATCAACTTCACTGGAGTTGCAATAGCTTACACTGGAATACAATATGCCCACTGTATCAGGGAGAAGATTCTGTATGTGTATTGTGCTTTTATGTCTATAGAAAAAGTACGGGAATCAAAGGATGAATTTAGTGAGTAGGGGGATCTCCAAGTATAATCCTGATCCGGCTTCCTTTTTGTAAGGTACTATTTTACTAACGTAAATGGGGTCAACAGCTGTTTAAAATCAAAAACACAAGTTCTGAATCAGGCAACCTAACTGGCAATGATATTAAAGTAACAATTACTGGAATTTCAAAATTATTTCAAAATTCAGAATCTCTTTAAATAAGACTCATTGCACACAGTATCTATTCTGAATTAATGTTACTTCTGAGAGCTGAACACCAAATCACCACACAAAGAAGCTTTGGTGTCAGTCTGCAGTATGTACAGACAGTGTTGTCATGCCATGGAAACTGTGTTTTTAAATATAGAAACAGTGCATCTGTATGACTTACTTTAAAGTAGAACTGTGTTTTCAGTCAGTGGCATCTGCCAGATTGTGGGTGATGCTAGATCATGGCAATATGGTTAAGTTTGTGAGTTTGTATATAATTACATTACAGGGGAAAAGAATGTGCTTCGCTGCCAGAAAAGGAGGAGAGAAGGAAAGAGTGAAAAGAGCTACTCAGTGAAGAGACATTCTGCAACACAAAGCTGGAGCAACTTTAATATTCAGAATTTGGGTGATGGGAATTAGTGAGGACAATGTTTACCTTAGCTTTTCATCTGGACTTCAGATCTGGTTTTATGTGATTCAACCAGTCATCTTAAAAATTGCACTCTTCTACTTCATCATGACTTTAAGTCTTGTTATTATCAGGCCAAATATTAAATTTCAGCTTCACAAATTTTCAATATGTTTAAATTATCTTATCTTATGTTGGAACTAATGATCTTTCACATAGATGTGTCACGGTTTAAACCCAGTCAGCAACTAAGCACCACACAGCCGCTCACTCACTCCCCTCCGGTGGAATGGGGGAGAGAATCAGAAGGGTAAAAATGAGAAAACTCATGGGTTGAGATAAAGACAGTTTAATAGGGAAAGCAAAAGCCACGCACACAAGCAAAGCAAAACAAGGAATTCATTCACTTCTTCCCATGGGCAGGCAGGTGTTCAGCCATCTCCAGGAAAACAGGGCTCCATCACGCGTAACCATTACTTGGGAAGACAAACACCATCACTCCGAACATCCCCCCTTCCTTCTTCTTCCCCCAGCTTTATATGCTGAGCATGACGTCATATGGTGTGGAATATCCCTTTGGTCAGTTGGGGTCAGCTGTCCCAGCTGTGTCCCCTCCCAACTTCTTGTGCCCACCCAGCCTCCTCGCTGGTGGGGTGGTGGGAGAAGCAGAAAAGGGCTCGACTCTGTGTAAGCCCTGCTCAGCAGTAACTAAAACATCCCTGTATTATCAACACTGTTTTCAGCACAAATCCAAACTGTAGCCCCATAGTAGTTACTATGAAGAAAATTAACTCTATCCCAGCCAAAACCAGCATAGATGACACAGATATCTTTGGTTTATAGTGTTGTTTCATTGCAAAGAGGGAACTGAAAATTTAGCCTGAAAAGAACAATTAGTAGTTTATCCTTTTTTCCTAGGTGAGTTTTTTCTGCATGCTCCCTTTTCCCTTTCCCCTTTCCCCTTCCCCCTTTCCCCCATCCTTGGTGCATTCTCTCAGTGCTCCATACAGCCCAGTTCTCTTCACACAAAGAAGCAGGAGCCCGCCTTACAGTACTGAATGTCCCATACAAGGTTTCTGCTTTGAAAAAATGCTGGCTACTGTACTGCACGGAGCTACCTCCCCCATCGTACTATTCCTTGAATGGCTGCAGGAGGTTTCTTTCAGAAGCAGGGAACACTTTTCACTTTCTCTGCTAAAATGGGGGCCAAAATAAGCTCTTCGCTTCTGTAAAAAGACAGGTGGATAGAGAAAAGCTCACATGCCAATCATAGCACCCAGGATTTGCCTGATAGGCAAGAGCAGCAGCAGCAGAACACCGATTTCCTCGCCCTATGTTGGCTCCCAATATAGAAACGCTGCCAAGTTTTGGTAACTTTGTACAATTTTCCAGAGACGTAGGCATCATAGAGGGTAGGATTGTTTAACCCTGGTTAAAGGTTCCTGTGAAACTTAAGTTTCATATAACTTGACTTTCTAATTTTAATGTTTTTAATTTACAGTATTCTCCTGAGACATTTCTCACTGAAGGAATGAAAACAGTATTGGTAACTTTAGCTCTCTGACTCACCCACCAGTGATGAGGGGGAAAACGTAGCCTTCTAACTCATTCACTTTCTGTGGTCTAGTGTTCAGCCACGACATCTTGGCTTGTGCCTACTGTATCTGGGACTTCCAGATGGTCTCTTATCCAAGTACAGGACAAGCCCAGGAATGCTTAGCCTCCGAGATCATTTGCATGAGATGTAATGCAATTGGAATTGCCTTTACTCTAGCTCCATCTTCAGTGGAGTTCAGACCATCTGAGTGTGTCTATCCCTTGATGTACAATAAGCTAAGCTGAAATATTAAAATATTTTGCATATTGTGCGTTGCATTTACTGGAGAAGACTGGAGCAGGTAATACAAATTTCAATGTTTTTAATGGACCACTGGCAATTTATATTAATCAATGATCCTCATGACTTTTAAAATATATATACAAACCACGTGAAAGCTAATTGCGCAGCTAATGAATAATACAAGGAAGGGACAACTCTGGTTTTACTAATGTCCTGCCACTAGAAGTCAGAACACTCACCAGGGATGATAATGCAGTGTCAGTCTTAAAAGGACCATTCTCACCATACCAATAATTCCAGAAAATATAACGTTCAGGAAAATAACAGCTAATGACTTGAAAGAAGGTTAAAAAATATAGCAGGTTATACATAGACCATGAAAAAATATCTCTTGGAGAATCCAGACTAGTTTCACCCTGCTGGTATCAACTGTATAAATGCCAGTTAAAGGTCAGACATGGAACAAATCCAATTCTGCCTCAGGATTTGCCTTCACAAAGCAGCGTCTTCCTATGTTTTATGGCTAAAGAGAACCATGCTTTATACACTTCTGACAGAGAAAAGGAAAACAATTTTTTTTTTTTGCTTTCCAGGGGGGCATTTACAAAAATGGCCATTAGAAGGGTTTCATCCTCATTTTTTCCTTCCTCATCTGGTGATAATTCAATCATATTCATCTGCAATACATATCTTGAACCAGCGTGAAATCTTCTTGAGAGGCTTAGATGGGTATAGTAGAAACAATAATTGGAAACAAGCTGAGAATTTTTTCAAAGATTTTTGGAAATATAGTCTTGTGTTTTTCCTCTCTTTGTCAAGAGAGGCTTGATGTTGCTTTTCAGTGCCAGAAAGCTCCTATCTTAATTCCTCAATATGTGCTCTAGTTATGTAGGTGATGAGAGGTGATTTGTCAGACACATTTATGACTTCTCATTTAGAAGCACATCAGACATTGCATCAACCTCCCACACAGATATAAAAATATGAAAATTGGAGATATAAAGTCAGAAAGCAATATAATGGCTCATGTGTCCTATGGCTGGTTGCAGCATAGTTAGGGTAGGGCGTCAGACTTCAGTATGTCCAGAAATGTGAAAATAAAGTTACAGCTCCCTAAGAACAAGAATTAAGAATTAATCAACCTAGAAATATTCAAGAATATTTCTTCCTGACCTTGTCTTTAGTCTCAAAGCATAAGATCACCACATTAGGAAAAGAGCTGGACAGAGTTCTTGTCTGGAAATTAAAATACTGGAAGAAAAAGCTCACATACTCCAGCACAAAAACTTTGCTACGAGCAACATTCACTCCTACCTAGCAAAGGGCAATACTGTTGACATCATTAACAAATGTTACAGTTTGTCCAGTGCTAAGACAGGACAACGCTGTGTTAAAGAAAGGAGCAGCTGTCCACATGTAAGAAGTGATGGGAGAAGAAGTATTTATTTTATCAGTTCTGTGAAAAAGCAAAAGCAAAATAAAATCAACCCTTTATTACTCCTTTTCCTCTGCCTTCCCCCATCTCATTCTCACCCCCAGGAAAGTGGAGAAAACGTTCTGAAAGTAAAAGATATGTGTGAATAAGTTACTGCAGTGGTCTGGGACTGGCAAGAGACTGAAGTAAGGCAGAAAATGGCTTCTTTTAGCTTAAAAGGGATCAATTGATGAGTGCTTTAGGCTGCTGGCAACAGGAGAGTATAGGAATGGATTTGTTTAGTCCTGTCATTTGACTATACCCACTGTAGCTCGTTAGGAAACAGTATCATTTATAATCATTTTCCATTTGTTGAAAACAAACAGAAAATACGCTGTGAAAAGCTCCCAGAATATCTGTTTCTTATTTAAAAGAGAAAAAAGAAAAAGTAACAGCCTCAAAAGTGAGGACTTGTGTGTCAACAGATTCTGTCAGCAAGGAAAAACACATTTGCCCCATAATAATCATTAGGTACTTCTGAAGGATGTGGAAACCGGTCCTGTGCTGAGAGGAAGAGAAGTGCAATATGTAAGTGCAATTTGGCCATTATAGATTCAAAACTAAATATAGCATCACATGTAGTGTATATAATTTCAGAGAGATTCCAGGACAATTTTATATATAAACAAAAAGACATTTTGCTAGTGTGCTAAGATTTGTATAAAAGAAAAACAGTCTTTTTTTTTTTTTTTTTCATATTGTTAAGTGGAAAAATAGCTTACTGGAATGAATAGCCCTAGAACCTGGAAAAACGTCTTAATGTGCCCAAGTGGTCAGAAGACCACAACATAAATATGTGCTCTAGATGGGAAAGATGATATTTTAAAATTAGTCCCTTATCCCGGATTTGGTTATATTAAAAACTTTGCATTCTCACTGGTGGAAACAAATTCTAACCAAGCCTTGTGCTTCATCTCCAAGCTCAGTGTAGTTTAGAATGGCCAGACATGTTCTATTGAATAACTGCAAATTAAAAAATTAGTCAGGTCTTACTTAAGCAACCACAAATTAAATCTCTTCATTGATTGTAAAAACATAGCTTAGTAGATAAAGACATCTATGTCAAAACCCATGGCACTGCACATTGAGTCTGACACTACACCGATGAGCATTGGCACTGTGAGATTGGTCACAAGTGGCACTCCTCGGGGTCAATACTATTTAACATTTTCATGAATAACCTACATGATGAAGCAGAATGTTTCCTCAGTGATTTTGCTGACAACAGCAAGATGAGGAAGCAATTTATACACTGGGATGTCAACTGGCTGTAGAGATCAACTGACAGCAAACTCATGAAGTTCAAAGACAACAATCCTCCACCTGAAGTAGAATAACGCTATGCATCAGTAAGGTTTGGGGACTGTCTGGGGAGCTGAACTGTAGAAAAAGAGCTGAGGGTCATGGTGGACAATAAGCTGAACATAAGCCAGCAGTGTGCCCTGGCAGCAGTAAAAGCCAGCTGAATACTGGGCTGTATCAGTACAAGTCAACAGGTCTAGAAAAGTGTTCCTTCCCCTCCGTTCAGTGCTTGTGAGAAAATCTAGAGTACTGTGTCCAGTGCAAGAAAGACATTGGCATTACGACAAATCCAACAGAGAAGTACCAAGCTCACCAGGGGACTGGAGCTCAGGATGCATGCAGAGAGGCTGAGACTCCTGGATTTGTTATACCTGGAGAAGAGAAGACTTAGATCAACTCATTGTTTTTACCTAATGGGAGAGTGTAGAGAAGATAGAGGTCCACAGCAAAACAGACAACTGCTGTGCCACGCCAGTGCAGGAGAAGCAGTCCAGAAATTGTGTCTGACACTTGGATTAACAAAGTACCATGCTGCACTCTGTGTAGAAATGGGTCAGCCCACACCTTCTCTTCTTCCTCCACCCTCCACTTTTCATTAATCTGCCCTGTCTAGGGAAAGTAAGGAAAAGTAGTCCCCATGCTCCCAGCAAATCCTTGCAATACGGCCTCGTAAAGTGTAAGTGAAGCACTTCTTTCCGTCTTATAAGATAGCATAGAGAATGGCTGCTGCAATTTCTTCCAGCTTTTAAATTCATCAGCAAGCAGTTGCAAACTGAAGACTTTGTGAATACAGAAATCTTATCAGAGCAGGATGTTTTTAAAGGTTTAAAAGTCTGAGGAACAAACGAAACCATTTGAGACACACACACACTGAAAGAGCTTTTCCGCTACAGAAGTTATTTTTCTTGTTCCTACTTTCTCTTTAACCTCAAGGGATTTAGGCAGTTCTGAGCCTCCTTAAAGGTTTCCCTGGCTAAGAAAAAATGGTTTCTTTCTTTTTCCTGGTCATTCACCTGGCTGTAGAAACAGCAACCAAACATTTGAGACTCTTTAAAACAAAGGGTTTATTTGTCTAAGCACTAAAAAGGCTCAAACACATAGAAAACAGTAGAGCAAAGAATAGGTTACCACTAGAAAGCTTTGGGATGAAAGATGCTTTTCCACCTCTGTGGAAGAGACCAAAGAAGCGGTTGGAATAAGGCAGTGTAAGGTACCATCCTTGCACCAAGCTATGAGACAAAGGCCTTAAATCTATAGGCAGGCACTGGGAAGCAGTGGTGAAGTGCCTCACATATAACTATTGGAATTTCAAAGGATGTAAACTGCTGCTGTAATGTTGGAATCAAAGCTCCACAATGTCTATTATTTAACTCCTCATTGCCATGGCACGCATGACCATGGTATCTAGGTGCTGATCTACAAAGATGAAACAGTAAATTCAAAGGGTCATTTATAAGAGTAATCCTGATGAAGATTAGTGTGCTAAAAACCTCTATCTTATATCATGTCCTTAGGACCCTGTTCTGTTGACCTACCTATTCTAAATGGCAAAAGCGAGAGCTTAGGAATTGTTATCTAGGCAGCAGCTACAGCATGCAAGCGAGCACTTCAAAAGGCAATATAACACACTCTCTTCTCACAAAGCTCGTTTGCAACCTGCTGTGCATAAGAAACCAGCTCAGAGATATCTGAATTGTGGTGGTCCATTAATCATCGTGGAAGTCAGATTTTGAGAAGTAGTTTTGAAAGGATGTAAGAGAAAAACTGAAAAACAAAAAGGAGGTCCTGTTGAGTACATGATGGCGTAGAAAAAGCAACTAAGATGTGAATGACTGAGTTTGCATTGAGCAAAAGTTATAGGAGGAAACAAGAGATCACTCAGAGACTGTCTGCATGGATTGAGCACAAAGAATAGCAAGAGTTGAAGGACAAGAGGGTGTCAGAGAGGGGTTTCACAAGGGAAAGCGGTGTGGGCTTTGGCAGTGGCAGAAGAGGAATATTTCATTAACTCTTTTATGAGATGGCGGAGGGTGAAGAGAGATACAGAGGTCAAAAAGGTTATAAATTACAGAAATACACAGAGGAGTTAATTTTACTTCCACAGATTTGTCATCTGAAAGTGTCCTGAATCACTTCAGCCTTTTCATTGAATTTACTCTTCCCAAATATAGAAATACTGGAGACAAATAAGGAAAACACCTCAGCCACTTTGAGCCCCATACTGCCACAACTACAGCAGTAGGTGGGTCTTGGAGATGTCTAGAGAAGTAGCCATGTAGACATATAAGTGGTTTTAAAGTTTGCCAATGCATCTGTTGCTGCCAGAAAACACCCCATATTATGACTATCGAGCAATACTTGAAACAAGAATTTTGGGCAGTCTGTACACAAAAAATGTATTTCAGTCCAATCTAGAGAAATCGTGAACACTTCAAAGGATGAATTCTGAACCAAAGGTCAGAGTAGGTACAAAGCCCGCTGTATTTGTGGTAAACAGCCAACCAGCTCTGATAATCCAACAGACTATACCGAACAGGGCAAACAATGTGGCCTTTTATTTGAGCACATGCACTCAACCAGCAAGTTTATAGCACTCACCCGTAAGAAACAGCTTTTTTACTTTAGGTAAATAGATAAAGCTCTCTCAGTATTCCTTTATCTCCTCCATGGTGTATATGGTGCAAACATTGGGCTAGTGGGCTGGGAGTACACCTGCTGGAAGCGGGAACCATTCCATTGACGTCAAAGGCGCTAACCCCCAGTAGCACCAAGTGAGAACCTGGCCCAGAGTACTTTTTGACATTTGCTAAATGTTACGTTTTCTAAACTTCTGTCCATTTTTTCAAGCAAAAGTCTGTCTGCCCCAGTTGCTGCTCAGCTCATATATACATGTGAAATAGTCTGAAATCCAGGGCCATACTTAAAGAAAAAAGAAATTGGTCTCTTTTGCCACCTACTTAGAAGAAGGAGCCTTTAATAAACAACAAAGAGATTCCACTTAGCCCTTCTCTGCCTTTAATTGACTTATTCTCTTCTGATTCTGTTTAATTTTCGTCACTTCTATAATTAACATTCTGCTAATGGTTCAGACTCAGGCCGACAATGGCAACCGTTCAGTGATTTATGGTGCACTGTTTAAAAGGGCTTCTCAGTTTAAAAAAGCTTCTCAGAAAGAAGAAAGCACTGAGATAACAAGAATCCCATTCCTATTTTGCAGTGCCTTTTTCAAAGACAGGACTTGGACCCTCACTTTCCAAGATCCCCGAAACTCAGAACTTCTGCTGGAAGAGACACCGGCTATGCGGGACTTAACTGCGTGTGCACCCGGTATTGATCTGCCCAAGTGCAAAGCGACCCTGCACAGCCTCAGCAGCGAGACGGAAGCTGCTGCCATGCAGTGTAAATATTGTGCACATATAGACAATGTGCACGGGATCCCCCACGTCCTCCACATGGCTGTTGTATTATTCTAACAAGCAATAACTGTCAATTGCCTTGAATTGCCAGAAAGTATTTCCGAAGTGATCTGCATAAAACGCTTTTGCTTAAAGTGCTTTCCGAGGGGAGACTTTCATATCTGGGGTTTGAAGTAAAACCAAGTTTTAGACAAAATCTTTTAAAAGCAAAGGCAACTTAATTTAATCTACATGCAAGCAGAAAAAAAAAAAAAAGTTAAAAAAAACTGTGTATGTTTAAAGAAAAGCCTGTCTATTCCCTTGGTTATAAATTATTATTGCAGGACATACCTGCTTTTGAGATGATAAAGAAGGAGGAAAAGTATATTTTAATATAAAATTGCTAACCAAGGCTAGGAAATTCCAAAGATTAATTTTTCACAGCTCACTTTTATAATGCCTACCCAAATACCACCATTAAAAAAATACTATTTACCTAATTAGAGCAAATACAATTTACTTTTTACCATGTGTATTCTGCTCAGGCAATATCTTCTTAATTCATTTTAACTATTACATCAAATTAGTCGCTGCAGTGCTTTGATAAGCTTGAAGCTTGTGGCCCTGTAATACCTAACTTCTTATTCATTTTTACTTTTCTATTTAATTTTCAGCATTTTCAGCATGAAAGAGGGGCAACAGATAGTTCACACTGCTCTTTCTCACTGCTTGTTTTTCTGGACACGTTCACATTCAAACCATCATACCTAAAGATTATCTATCCTCCTCAAAAACAAACCAATCCCCCTGTATCAGATAACTAAGCTTTTTGGTAACTTCCTCATCAGTTATAAAACTCCTGCAAGAGTTTTGTTTGCGTCTGTCTGTATCACTTTTAAAGTAAAAGATGTGGGAAGAACATGAAGGAAGCACAGGCTGGCTGAAGATGTACAGTTTAGCCCTGAAGGATTTGGGTTTTGTTAGCATTGTTCATTATTTCACTGGAAATCCCACTCTAAAATGGAATAAAATAAAGCATCCTGGATTTCTCTCGTGGTATGTATATAAAAATGAAAAACCAAAATGCTAAAGTAAAAGTTTTTTTGAAAACTGAAATTAAAACATTTCATTCTAATACAAATGATCAATTCTTGACTTTCATAACTGATATTTCAACAAATGCCCTTGGAAGATTTCAATTTAAATGAAATCTCATTGTCTGTTACAAATAGGAGCCATTAGAAGATGTTCAGCCCTCTCTACTCTCAGCTCTGGGCTCTCCAGTAGGTTGTCTAGGGTGCAGACACTGACCTGCCATTAGACATCTGCAGGATGCAAGAGTTCATGACAGAGCTATTTCTTTAGACTCCCTCTACAGTCAAGGAAGAGAAACAAGCATTCCTAGGCTGGGATGCCTTCTCGGGGCATCTACCGTTGAAGACGATCATCTTAAAAGCATGTATTTTCTGCAGCGAACTGCGTGACTGGAGTAATTATTTCAGACCAGATATTAACATTAGAGACATGCGAACTGAGGTGCACAAATAAAAATAAAATCAATTAAAAAAAAAAAAAGAAAACAAGGAAAAAAAGAAAAAAATTATTCCAGTCAGTGCCAGTCTCAAATTTTTCAAGTTGTAAATAGTAAAACTCATAAATTATTTCTTTTCTGCTTGAATCATTTAGCATTCTTGATACTTGAAATCTCCCTGAACTCTCTCAGAGCAGACTGAAATACATACTTTCAGTGAAATATATGATTTCAGTGATCGGTTGTCATCATCTGGCCCTCTCACAGCTTTTTCATGCAGCCTACTTCCAGTCTACGGCGTTTGAAGAACCTGCTTTGGGGCTATACTGTGGCAAAGCTGTGAGGATGGCTCTGCCGGCTCAGCCCAGCGTGTGGCAGTGCCGACAGCCAGTGCCAGGAAAGAGAAACCAGGAGGGGTGTGCGCAGAGGGGACTCTGCCTCCTCGCATCTTCCTTACCCCCCCTCTCTCTCCCCAGCCTTGCACACTCCGTAGGGCTTCCTCAGGCAGATGTTGAGTGAAGAGTCAACATCAACCACCAATGAATTTCTCAACAATTTTTATTTTTTTCATTTATTTTATATACTTTCGGCCTCCACCGCAATATTTAACCATGACTTCTACCATCTCCTTACGCATTTCACTCTTTGAAAGCTCAAGGGTTTGTTCTCTGGGACAGTAAATTGGAGCGCTTCTTGGGACAGTAAGTTGGAGTTCTTTGGAGGTGTGTATCTGCTTTAATGGTTTGATTTCGAGTCACTTCCTCGCTTCTCGGAGAGCACCTGTGCCCCCTGCAGTTACACATGATATACCTAAACGTGCGCAGGACTGAGGATGGTTTTAGCTCAAGGAAATTATTAGGATAGCGATTTAAAGTTTAGGAATGAGTTTATCTGCAGCTGTAAATCGGTATTGCTCTATTTACGTTAGGGAAGGCTTTGACATACACGTTTATACATTTTTCTTGTCACAGATATTTTTCAAAGTATTCCTCAATTTTGGCTTACTGTAGCTTGAAAATGTTCTAAACATTTTTTCTCTTTGGACTTGTTTAGGATGACAAGTGCCTTTTTAGAGTGTTTGGGGAGATTCCTTTGGGAGTTACAATGATATATGATAGAATGTAAACAGCTTTATATCTTGGATATAAAAATGCGTCTTTACTTCAACGCACACTGGATTATGTGCCTGTCGCGGGGGGGTGTAGGGCACTGCACTGTGGAGCAAGAGCAGTATATTGCGGGTGACTTGAAAGCAATAGCGTTATCAAATTTGCACACATGAGCCGCCATGATATTATTTCACCCTTAGCAGCCTGATCTCAGACACGTGCTGGCATTGTGACAAAGAGCCTTTTGTCTCCAAGGCCCCATTCTGAATGCAACGTAAATTGGTAGCAAATAAAGTAGGTACCTAGCTGCTGGCGCTCACTGGCTTGTATAAAATTAATTGCATGCTGTCACATATTTTTAATGATGCGGTGTGAAAACATCATGCTGCCTGATCCTATTCTGTCAGCACTTGTGCCTGGTTGACCACGAAGCCATTTCAAAATGCTTTTTTATGGAGTTTAAGGCCAGAAGAGACCAATAGAAGACCTACACTGACCTCCTCTATGTCACAGGTGATTGCATTGCAGTTAGTTATCCTTGTACTGCGTTCAGTGATCTGGGAGAGGCCGGGGCTGCCCCGTGCAGGACACAGCCGGTTCCAGCTGTCTCCAACAGACCCACCACAGGGCACAGCTGAGCCCCCCAGCCAAGGTGGTGGCACCTTGGAGAAAGCGTTTTTAGGAAAGGGCAAAATGCTGCTTGGCAGAGGAGGGTGAGGAAAAATGTGAGAGAAAGCCTTGCAGACACCAAGGTCATAGAGAAGGAGGAGGAGGAAGTGCTCCAAGTGCCGGACCACAGATTTCCCTGCAACCCCTGGAGAAGACCGTGGTGAGGCAGGCTGTCCCCCTGAAGCCCATGGAGGTCCACAGTGGAGCAGATATCCACACAGCAACCCATGGAGGACCCCATGCCGGAGTAGGTGGATGTGCCCTGAAGGAAGTTGCAGCCTGCAGAAAGCCCACACAGGATCAGGTTCCTGGTGGGAACTGCAGCCCGTGGAGAGGAGCCCACACAGGGACAGGTTTTCTGGGAGGAATGGTGACCCTGTGAGGGACCCCCACTGGAGCAAGGGAAAAGTGTGAGGAGGAAGGAGCAGCAGAGAGGAGCTATTATGGACTGACCACAAACCTCATCCCCCATCCCTCTGCACCACTCAGGGAAGGGAGATTATAGGAATCAGGAGTGGAGGAATGAAGCTGAGCCTGGGAAAAGGAAAGGAAAATGGCTACAGGTCATCTCTCAAAAAAATACCCCACCAACCACAGCCATTCAGATACTATCTGTATTAAACCAAATGTTTACAAAGATCAAATTTAGTTTTAAAGAACCCAAACAGGGTCCTTCCACCATCACCCCAGGAAGCTGTTTCAAGGTTTTCCTGCTCTTATCAGTAGGAAATTGTACCTTATTCTTAGGAAAACTTGTCAAAAGTCAGCTCTCAGACACTAGGTCCTGGAAGGTTTTTCAAACTAGACTGAAAAGATGTAACACTTGTTTTCTACCTGCCAGTGACTAGGTACAGTGCCTGGTTTGCTTCTCAGTGTTCTCTTTGACTAAACCAAAAAGAGCCACCTTAAACCACTTAAGCTTCACAGCAGAAGGGTTTTTCTCCCAGACTCTTGATTGCTTTGTAGCCCTTTCTGGAACTCTGAAGTATTCCACATCCTTCAACAAGTCTGGTCATCGGGACGAGACTAGCAGCATCTTGCTAATGGTGTGTTTACAGGCTAGAACATGGTGCTTCAGCAGGTATTTCTGTTCTCTTTTTCATACGTCCAGAAAATTGTACCAGTTGTACCTGACCCAGCATTGCATGGAGTCATTTATCTAAAATATAAATCTTTGGTTCCCAGGAGAATGTCTCCAAACTCTTGGCTCTACCTCTATACTTGAGTCTCATGTGATACTTGTATTTGCCTGTGTTTATTCATATTGTATGGAGTGATTCAGTTGAAGCGTTAGAGAGAGAAGTGCCTTGCATCTCAGTTTGTAATGAGGTGGGGAGAAAATTAGAAGTGTAAGGGGACATTTTTTCGCAATTTTTTTTTGCTGAGCTGCATGAACATCTGCTGCTATCCTGGAATGAGTCATAACTTTAAAAGCGTAATTCTACAGCACATAGTGTAACTTTATTCACAAAATTTAAGTGGGTGTGTGATTCCTGCGTAAAATATTTGAGCTATTTTTATTATACAGAAATGCCTATTTGCCTCAATTTGCACAACTTCTTTTCACTACTAAGCTGATCCTAGCAGTGTAGAGAAGCAAGGGAAGGCACCTTTTAACAAGAAATAAGGGAAGCGGGGCTCCCGCCTTGCTCTCGGGGTGCACCAAGCGCAGGGAGCTGGAGCTGGGGCTGAGTGGCACTGAGCCCCACGTGCTACCGCTGTATCTGCAGGTGACGCGTGACTCACTCTCACAGGACCAGCGAGTGACTGCCAGAATTAGCATCCCACCTGCAATTTTGAAAAGAGCTGGGCCCTCTTGACTGTGGTAGTTTATATCACATCCTGGGATCCCTTACAAAGTGGTATTTTTATTTGCCTCAGTAAATCACCCATCAACAATGTCTGTTTTTTTCAAGTGCAAGAAAAGCGCTTTTTAGCAAAGTTTGTGCTTCCTCTCAACTTCTGATAAGAGTCTATAGGTTTCCTGCACACAAATAAACTTAACTGAAACTCGTACAAATGAGGGATGTTTCAGGCTGAGGTTCAAGAAGTACAACTACTGAAAGAGCTGGATTTGCCTTATTTTCATTTTTACTCCTGTTGGCTTACAGAACTTAAAACTCGTGTTACGAGGAATAGCCAAATCCTAATTCCATCAAATAAAGCCAGGCTTGTACTAACAGGAAACATTGACCTTCATCTCAGCTGATTTTGTTTTTTAGAATATTATTTACTATACTACAGCAGAGAGCACTCTGGCTTTACAAGCAGGTACTTTATGGATTTATTCAGGTGACAAATACCATGGCATGATTTTATCAGGATGATAAAAGAAAAATGTTTACCTTACTCTGATGTAATTTCAGGTTTACTTTAAGGCACTGTAAAAGCTAATTGAACCAACACAAGTATTTGTGCTTCACTTCTGTTTCACTCATACACTGATTTTAATACAAATTATAGGAAAGTACTTTCTAGGCAGTTTCACAATGTGAGCTGTGGAGACTTGTCTCAGGTGGATATGATCTCCTGATCCTAGTATTTCTGTATGAAATCACCAGTGTAACTGTTGACTTAAACTATTGAGCACCAACACTTTCTAAAAATAACCAAAACTACATTCAGACAGAAATTGATGTCTCTATAGGCATCTAGGAACATGGGAGTTCACCTGCACAATGCACTTCATGCTAATTCAAAATCCTACTGGATTTTCATGAATAAACTAACTATTCTGGCCAGTTATTGCTGTGGTTGAGTATTTTTGCAGATTTTAGAACCTTGCAACAGAAACAAGCAAAGTCTAAAGAAACACAGGCTATTCCTTACATTTGAACTCTTTTTAGACTTTCCAGTCAGGAGAGCTCATGGTCCAGCTATATCCTGACTTGTGGGTTGCTGAAAATATATCATAAATTGTCAGGGGAGGAAAAAAAAAAAAAAAAGAAAGAGAGAAGGAAAAGAGAAGTCATGTCATAATTAATTTATCACAGGTAATTAATAAGCAAAATGGGTCATCTTTACCTTCTGAAGCCATGTGTTTGCTATCTAGTTCTTGACTAGCTTACATGTTTTTAATTAATTATGTGTTTGGATTGAAAGACTCGTACCCCAAATGTCAACTTTTCCCTTTTGCATTAGCAGATTTTTAATGCTGTAGTGATACTGCCAAGAAAGTTTGACAAAAATGATTATAAGGTAACCTGAAATGGCCCGGTTCATTAGCCCTTCTGGATGTGAAGTATTCTTTTCCACAGACAACCTCTAACAACATAGACACAGTGTGTATGGAAAGATCTGGAAATATCAATTAGAAATACACTAAACAGATCTCAGCATTTCTAATAAAATACCGTATTTGTTCCACTGGCAGAGACTATAGTTTCTGGCCCAAATTACCTTAATGGCATTCAATCAAAAGAGTTTCCCAAAGTCTGGTGTAAAACAGAATGAATGACCTAGTGCTATGTAGAAATAATATTATTTATTCTCCTTCCTTAAATTCTTTGCAAATACTTGGTAATCTATGAAAGGGAAAGAAAGTTGGCAACACTTTAAAGTGTTTCAGGCTACCTTTGTAATATGGTCATGTCTCAACAAGCAAGTTAAAAAATGAAACAATTTACTTGAGCATCCGTAAACTTAACAAAGCCTTTATCTATTCTCAGCAATGCAGCAAAGAAAAGTTGTTTTTTATAAAGCTGTATGCCCTAGCCATGACAAGATGATTCAAGGCCATGGCTCATAAGCAAGAACTGTGTTTACCAAGGCCATTCTCTACTATGTCCATCTAATAAAACCAAAGAGATGAAAGATATGCTCAACCTTTCCTGAGAAATAATCAAAAACTTCTTTTTCGTGCAATCATTTTCCTCAAGAGAGATTTTTCCTTCTCGTCATTGAAAAGAAAAAAGAAAAAAAAGAAAAGAAAGAAAAGATGTGAAAAGTATTTAACTTCAAACCCTTCCACAACAAATCAGGAATTGGGAAGTTTTGGGTGAGACCATTTTCTCATGGAAATCAGCTTGACTCATGTCTTATAGTGCATCTGTGGTGATTTTTACCAAGTATAGATTTGGCCCATAAATGTATCCAACACATTTTAGCCTTGTGTCGAACATAGTCTTGTCAGTGGCATATTTTATAGCAAATAAATCTACTATTAATTACCCCACAAGGGGACTCAGAAACACAGTTTTATTTAGCCCAGTCGGTTTAAGGATGTTGATTATAACACACATAGCCTTAAATTGCCAGTGTTGGCTTTCTCCAGGGGGGAATCCTCTTCCCGTGTCAGATTTCCCAGCAAGTGGTCAGCAGGGTGCTTGAGATCGATCCTCTTCTGCACAAAGAAGGAGGTTGTGTCTGGCAGAGCCTTCTCTGTGAGCGCTCCAAGACTTGGAGCTTGCTCCTTCCCTCAGTCCAAAATAGCCTGAATTTGGGGACCTTCCAGGGCTGCTACAAAAAACATCTGTTCGGGGGGGGGGGAGGAGGGGGGCTGGAAAGGGCTGAAGATATATTTGCTACAACAGAGAAGGGGCAGAAATGAGCTTTTATGAATAGCTGACTAACTGATCTTTTGTTGCACTGGTCCTCTTGTTGCCAAGGCTGCATCGCATTGCAAATGTTGTTTTCAGGTTTTTAAATCTTAGAAAGAGGACTTTTCAGGTATTCTTAAAATTAAAAGTGTGGTAATCAACTGTGGAAACTTGTGGATATGAAATAAGAAAATCCTACCATGCATATTACCCACAATTTCTGTTATTACTAATGCATTAAAAAAAAAAAAAAAAAGTGCTTGAAGACTTTTAAAATTATTATTATGGAAACATCATCAAACACAAAGAACTAAAAAACTTACTGGAACCTGCATTGAATGGTATTGATTCATTTTCCCTCTTGACTTTATTGTCACTGGATCTGTCTGGACACTTATATCACCTTAATGCTGCATTGAGATGCATGAAGGCTAATTTTCTTTGCATTTCTATTAAACATAATAGTAGTCATAATAAATATAGAGTGATTTTCAATACAGCACTTCTAAATCTAAATACGGAAGACACTCTGAATGTGTTTCTGCCACAAGAGCTAAAAAGCAGTGAAAAAAGCAGATGATCCAAATTCTTTATTTTGGAATTGGCATCCTAAGCTTGTCATCGGTGTAAGAATGTTTTATAGTATCTCTATAGAGCACCTCTGCAGACCTTTATATAACAAACATTATACTCAACAATACCATTATCAACCAGATTCAAGACTCTTTGGTTCTTAATGGAGCAAATTAATTGGAATTATTTTATAAATCTGATGGAAAAAATTTCCTTGCTGTGTTTGTCTGCTCTGTTGCGTAAATGTAGGTGTTGAGTGCCACATGAAAATCATGTCATAAGGAATCCCACTGAGCTTCCAGATGCTTCTCCAGAAAAGGATTTCCTTTTGGTAACATTTCTAAGCCTTTTGCAGATGCCTCAAATACCATCAGACACCTAAAATAGCACTAGATGTGTAAGCTGAGGTACCTGAATTCCTGCCTCTGACAGCTGGTCAGCTGCAAGTCTCTTGAGAGTCCACTGATAGAACAGAGTTATTGACTTCTGTGAGAGCTCAGGCACTTCAGTTGCCAACAGCTATGCATAGGTGTCTTAACCTGGAGCTGAATCTTACATTTGAGATAATAATCAAGAAATTGTTTGGGGAATTTGTCAAAGAAATCCCAAACTGAATAGACACCAGAGGGATTTTTCTTCATTCTCCTCTCTGCGCTTTTCTTGAGTTCACCTGGTTGGAAAAATTACATCAGCTCTACAATGAGCACGCTGCAAACCTGACTGTCTTTTCCAAAGGATCTTGTCAGCAGCTTCTTTAGAAATTCTGGTGAACACTATTCCAGCAAAAAACCATCAACTGTTGAGAGAAGCAAGATATCATGGTCATTGTCAGAACATGTTCTGTCACTTTTCTGTTTGCAATGGTGAACAGTATTTGCATTCTTGAATCTCTGAAGAGCTGTGTCGTCCTCTCTGAAAGTTAACAGATGCACATGCCTTCTACATCAAAACTCTCATGTTTTCACATTCCAGGAGGCATGGCATGGGCATGTGCTGCCATGTCCTGTGACATTGGTTTGATAGCTTTAAGAGTTTCTGCTGTATTTATTAGGAAATCATTGAACAAATCATAGTACAAGAGAAGAAAAATGGAGCTTACATTTAGCCCCATTGCCTCACTGTGTACTTCCAAATAGAGAATACACTGAAAGATGTAGTCATTCTGAAAAAGTGAACATTAAAATTGTTAAATATGCTTCAGCATGTATTCAGCACAAATGAGAGTTACAATGAGGGATCTGTAAGGATTTAGGCAGCATGAAACACTCAGCAGCATGGAGGAATCCTAGTACTGCAGTGCTATGAAACAGTTAACAGATAACAATTTATGTAAAGTACTTCGGAAGAGAAAAAGAGACCATGGCAGCAATAAATATCAGAGTTTACCCAGGTATAATTCTGCAGTGCAAGATGGATCTATGGGAGACTAGGGGAATGAACAGCTTTCATCAGGGTCGAGCAGAAGTATATTACACCACAGACTTTAAATGGTACCAGTAATAAAGCCATTCAAACAAACTGCTAAGGGAAAAGATGGATTTGCTGTCCCTCAGGCTGGGTTTCCTCTGCCCTGAATTAAGCACCCAAGCTGTGATTACATGCTCTCCCAAACTGCATTACTCAGTTGCCCTGGATCAGCCACGTAATTCTTTCCTAAAGTCAATGGACGGCACTCTAGAGATGTAGAATCATAGAATCATAGAATTGTTTAGGTTGGAAAAGACCTTTAAGATCATCAAGTCCAACCATTAACCTAACACTGCCAAGTCCACCACTAAACCATGTCCCTAAGCACCACATCTACACGCCTTTTGAATACCTCCAGAGATGGTGACTCCACCACTTCCCTGGGCAGCCTGTTCCAGTGCCCGATAACCCTTTTGGTGAAGAAATTATTCCTAATATCCAATCTAAACCTCCCCTGGTGCAACTTGAGGCCATTTCCTCTTGTTTTGTTGTCTGTTACTAGGGAGAAGAGACCGACCCCCATCTCTCTACAACCTCCTTTCAGGTAGTTGTAGAGAGCAAGAAGGTCTCCCCTCAGCCTCCTTTTCTCCAGGCTAAACAACCCCAGTTCCCTCAGCCGCTCCTCATAGGACTTGTGCTCTACACCCTTCACCAGCTTTGTTGCCCATCTCTGGACACACTCCAGCACCTCAATGCCTTTCTTGTAGTGAGGGGCCCAAAACTGAACACAGGATTCGAGGTGTGGCCTCACCAGGGCCGAGTACAGGGGGACAATCACTTCCCTACTCCTGCTGGCCACACTATTTCTGATACAGGCCAGGATGCCGTTGGCCTTCTTGGCCACCTGGGCACACTGCTGGCTCATATTCAGCCGGCTGTCGACCAACACCCCCAGGTCCTTTTCCACCGGGCAGCTTTCCAGCCACTCTTCCCCAAGCCTGTAGCATTGCCTGGGGTTGTTGTGACCCAAGTGCAGGACCCAGCACTTGGCCTGTTGAACCTCATACCATTGGCCTCAGCCCATCGATCCAGCCTGTCTAGATCCCTCTGTAGACCCTTCCTACCCTCAAGCAGATCAACACTCCCGCCCAACTTGGTGTTGCCTGCAAACTTTCTGAGGGTGCACTCGATCCCCTCATCCAGATCATTGATAAAGATATTAAACAGAACTGGCCCCCCTACTGAGCCCTGGGGAACACCACTTGTGACTGGTTACCAACTGAATTTAACTCCATTCACCACAACTCTTTGGGCCCGGCCATCCAGCCAGGTTTTTACCCAGCACAGAGCACACCCATCCAAGCCATGAGCAGCCAGTTTCTCCAGGAGAATGCTGTGGGAAACAGTGGCAAAGGCTTTACTAAAGTCTAGGTAGACAACATCCATAGCCTTCCCCTCACCTACTAAGCGGGTCACCTTGTCATAGAAGGAGATCAGGTTGGTCAAGCAGGACCTGTCTTTCGTAAACCCATGCTGGGCCTGATCACCTGGTTGTCCTGTACGTGCCATGTGATGGCACTCAAGATGACCTGCTCCATAACCTTCCCTGGCACCAAGGTCAGACTGACAGGCCTGTAGTTCCCCGGATCTTCCTTCTGGCCCTTCTTGTAGATGGGCGTCACATTTGCTAACCTCCGGTCAACTGGGACCTCCCCAGTTAGCCAGGACTGCTGATACATGATGGAAAGTGGCTTGGTGAGCACTTCTGCCAGCTCCCTCAGTACCCTTGGGTGGATCCCATCTGGCCCCATAGACTTGTGTGTGTCTAGGTGGCATAGCAGGTCACTGACCATTTCCCTTTGGCTTATGGGGGCTTCATTCTGCTCCTGTCCCTGTCTTCCTGCTCAGGGGGCTGTGTACCCAGAGAACAACTGGTCTTACTATTAACCACTGAGGCAAAGAAGTCATTAAGTACCTCAGCCTTTTCCTCACCTTTGTCACTATGCTTCCCCCCACATCCAATAAAGGATGGAGATTCTCCTTAGCCCTCCTTTTGTTGCTGATGTATTCATAGAAACACTTTTTGTTGTCTTTCACAGCAGTAGCCAGATTAGGTTCTAGCTGGGCTTTGGCCCTTCTAGTTTTCTCCCTGCATAACCTCACGATGTAGGACCTACCCCAAGCAGTATACATCCTCTGTACGCACCTGAATACGAGGCAGGTTGGTTTTGCTGTGGCTGTGCCTGGGGTATGCATACTTACTGTGTGGTGCACGGTGTCCCTGCTCCATGACTCTATTTCTGCACAGACACTCTTCACCGCAGCTGTCATGTTCCCCCTGCCGCACACAGGCTTTGGAGGCACAGAGGTTTTTCTGCCCCTACAGACCCTACGTGTAATGCCAGGCCAAGGAAACCTGAGGGGCATTCAAATTGATCTCCTCATGGACACAGAAAGCAAATTCATTCCCGGCTTTCAAGCATGGTTTCTTTCTACCTCTTTACTCCTTCCTAAACGAATTGCAACCTGTCTCCTAGCCAGTCATCTCTGGCCCCTCGCCGTCTATTTAACAGACTGCTGCAGCCAGGGCTGCCTATATTTTGGAATACATGAGTCTCTCACTTCTTCCAGATCACTGGCTCCAGTGCATGGCCTCTGCTAAACCTAGGATTTGGAATATCGTATGTTCCTGAGTCAATTAAGCAGGGCAAAAGAAAAAGCAGACTAGTCTCTATTCAAGTACACAACAGAGGAAAGACGTCTCTTCCGAAGTTGAGTTGTGGGCTCTAGCCCACGGTCACACAACAGGAAGGTGCCAGGAAAACGCTTATTCAATCACCCAAGGACTTGCCCCAAAGTGCAGGACTATTTGCACTTTCCTCAGATACAGAGTTAGCAGAAATAAAGCCCATCAATTCCTCACAGTTACCAAGCTGAGAAGAGGTGAAATTCTATCTTAGACGGAAAAGGTGTTGGGGGAAGGGGGCTGATCCTGCGTGATATTTAACTTCAAAACAATGTGTGGGTAAGTACAAGAAACCATTCTCCTCAGATGCTAAAAATGCAGAAGTCTTTAGGAGCCTGAATCCAGTTTTGCTCACTTCTGTACAAATGCGATTTTTTAATGAAAGTATGGCACAGTTCTACATACAACATTTTGAGTGGCTGTTAATCTTTAGGGATGGATGCTTAAGCAGGTACCCCACAAGTGAAAGACCTATTTTTTCCCATATAGAAATTGCAACAGAAGTACTGAACACCTCAGCAGCTGGATCAGGACACAATGAGCACTATGTCTACATTGCAAAAAGAGGGGATATCACCTTTCAATAATATTTACATAAAAACCCTTTACTTCTTCAACTAGAAGCAGGGCAAGTAATACCAGAGATTTTCTACTGACATTTTTTAAGATTGATTTAATTAGCTTTAGTTATGTTCATGCTCCTTTTGCATTTACTTTCTGTGAATATGCAAGTGATTGCATTTCATGTTCATGGAAAGTGGATTTCAAAGTTATATTTATAAGTAATTCCAAAACCCAAATTTAAATGTAAGGTAAGAAGGCATTGAGATTGGAAGTCTGTGCATGCTCGTCTAATCAGGGAACATGACAAGTACCATATGTCTTATCAGCACTGTCATGTAACCTATGCAGCATCACTTCAATTTGTAAAGTTGTGGTCCGTCAATAGAGTAACATATTCAGAATTTGTCATAGAATAGACGCGAATTACGGATAATTTAGAGGGAAATCGATCTGTTCACAGATGTTCTTTGAGCATAAAACAAAGCTAAATTCTTTAGAAACAGTTAATCTTAAGAATTATTCATTCACTTCTTCTGAGTATGGAATATGGTCTGTTAAAACCCAGCTATACTTCCCTGTGCAATATAAATATCTAGGAACATTGAGATAAATGTCAGCTAGAAGGAATCCCTCTTGCCTTTAACTGAAATAAAAGCTTGATATAAACACTTGTTTAAAACAATTCATTTTTAATAATAAGACAAAACCTTAAATCTAGACTGACATGTCAAATTTAGGCAGGGGATTTCTGCAAATCCAAACATTAGTTCAGTGCCACAGTCATTTCTATTTGGCATCAGACCAGGTCTTGTTTCTACTATTTTTGAAATCACAGACAAAACCACAGGCAACTGGATCTCTCCTAGGAAAAAATTGGATAAGAAACAAAAAGAGTTTAATATTCTTCCATCCTTTAGTCCCCAAAAGAACATTATTTTTATTTCTGTTTTCTTCATTTTCACTGTGCAATGGTTGTGGTACTTAGAGAGAAAAAAGGAAATATATGTTTTTACTACTCAGATATAGTATTACCCTAAATACTCAACATATTTTAACGATATTGGAACTGTTAATAAAAAAGGCAAGTAAAGCAGCATCCCTCTTCTCTCTTTTCAAGATGAATAAATGACTGTTTCAAAGAGGGTGAGACTGGGAAGAATCCCTCATTAAACCACTGACAGAGGCAAATTCTGAGACAGCTGGAGTTGAAATGTAGCTAACAGGGACACATTTGTCAATATCTCCCAAAATATTTTGCATTGTATTATCTTCCCACATGCCAAACACTGTTTTTAATACAAAATGTCCTAACACTCTTTTTGCGACTAATTATGGTCATTGTACTTTTCAGTTCTGCTAAATGAATAAAATACCTTCTATGAGTCTGAATGACTGAGTAAACTGTATTCAGTCTGGAAAAAAAGAGACCTGGGGAGGTGGAGGGGAACAGAAGTCTGCAAAATTACAGTGGCTTGGGCAGGGTGGATGGAGCTTGACTGCTCATTCTTTCTCCCAATACAGAAAAGTACAGGATAGCAAAGAAAAGAAGAAGTGAGATTCAAAGAAAACAAAATGTCTGACACCTGGCCACCAGAACTCCGCGCCAAAGGATGCTGTGGGTGCGAAGTTTACGGACGGCTAAGGACAGGCTGGACAAACAGATGGAAAAGACATTCTCTGATGGTCACTGAATCCCCAAAAACCACATATAACTCAGGAAATTCCCTGAACTGAAAATAGCTGAAACCTAGGAGAGGACTATTCTGTACTTTTCTTACCCTCTCCTTGCACAGCTGGAGTCTGCTGCTGGAGATACATAATGGGCTACCTGTACAGTTACTGACTCAGCATGGGCCTGCTTATTTTCTCTTACAGGTCTATCAGTCACAGTATGTCTATTAATAAGGAGTGGCTTTAGTAATTTTCTTCACAGCATTTTTTAAAATTAATTAATGCAGTTTTTCAAAAATCTAGGTTTCAAGGTATTCATTTGGGTGCGAAATTATATTTAAAATGGGACATGATCTGCAGAACTAGGCTCCAGAAATGTAAGATTTGCTGTTGCTGTATTTTATTTTTTTGAATGAATGAATGAATGAATTCGTTGACATTAGCTGCTTCTTTAAATCTAACCAGTACACAGAGCAAATTTTACAAGATTAAGCAGAATAATTCAGTGCTTTAAACAGATTCTGAAGCTCAGATTTTTAAAGGACTTATTTCCGTTGATCCTTGGAAGCGAGTTCTACAGAAATTTTAATCCATACCACTTAGTGCAAGTCATAAATAAACTGCTTGATATTTGAAACTGAAAAACTGACCTCCAAATAATCTCCAATATTCATGACACCTGAATTGATGATCTTCAATGAAGATCATCAAATGAAGATGGATAAAAATAATATTTACATTTTCTTAAGTTCAAATATGAGAGAGGTCGGGCCCAAATATCGGTACCTAACTTTCCATTAATTTTCTGTGTTGAACCACATGGCCCGATCACATATGGAGGCCTGTAGGGCATCTGAATGAGGAACGGTCCTTTCAGCCTCTCTCAAGCTGCTGCTGTCCACACTGACTCATTAACTTTAAAAGCTCCTGACATCTGTCTGCCTGGCATTTCCATTGCTGGTCCTAAAGCACATTGAAATAAAGTTGCTTTGGTTTGCTTTCTGACTGTTAAAGTCTCACTGAGACTATGGACCTGATTAACCTGTCAAGAAATGTCAAGCTGACATAATTATAAATAGCCTCAGACAAATGATGTAAACACTGAAGGCTATTTAGCTTCTTCCCCAAAATAGCAAATTTCCCCTGGGTGAATTAGCATTAAATTTGTCAAGTGGTCAGATGCCTTCTTACCAAATCATGCCTTCCTTTTCTGTCTTTTCCAATGCACAGGCTGCTCATACATATACATCTGCCACAGCACAATTCCCTGCACCTTTATGCCTTGCACTCCAGGTTTGTATTGTGGTTTCTGTAGCCTAGAGCAGGTGTCATAGACTCTTGGAAAGAACTGATCATTTCTCTGCCGTTCAAGTGATTCTCATACCTTTGAATGAATGCATACATTATACAATAATGATCACAGCTTTCTAATTATACATGACGTGCTTATTATCAGATCTACATGTAGATCTACATGACCCAGATTGGTTCTACATGTATTATAAACTATGGTATTGTCACTGAGCTTGTATCATTGCTACAGACTTCTTGCATCTCCAAATAATAAATTAAGTTGTATACTATCCACTGGATATAAGCCTTTCTTGATATATGTATTTGTAATGTATTGGATTTGACAATTACAACAAAGTGTTCTGTTTAAAAAAAGTGCCCAAAACCAGGACTTGGACAGTATTTAGTGACCTGAATCCCAAACCACTATCCTAAAAACCTCTACTCAGGCCGTAATTCTACTAACTATCCCAGCCCTTTAGGTACATACATTGAAAGCTGTCCTTCCCTTTGACAGTGAGTACCTGTGCTCTGATCTGCCTAAGTGTGAGCAGCTTAGCAGTTACCTCCTTAGCCAGTCAGGATTCAAAGACAAGGCATCCTTTTGCGTGAGGTCTCATCTGATAGGGACAGGCCCCTAAAATTCAGTGAGGAACTTTTCTTTGTTTTGCAGTAGAACTTCTGGAGGAGGAAGTTGGAGGATGTGAAACACCTTTTACATTTTAGCTTAGTAATTAGAGTACTCATACGGGAAAATGTCTTTCTTTGCCTAATGGGATTCAGATCCCCATTTTCTCATGCCTTAAGCCATGATTTGGCAGGCAGAGCACTATCAGGATCATTCCTGTGAAAGCTGATGCACTCTGAACATTAGATGCCTGATGAACAGAGAGAATGGCTGTTTAAATCAGTGATTACAACAGTTTCTTTTGAGAAGGTATGCAGGTTTCTGGTCTCTGTTTCCATTGCCCTGTTAGCCTTATATTTCAAATCTGCCTAATATAAAATACATTAAAAGCCTTAAATTCTAAAACCAGGGTCTAGCTTACCTTTCCAGCCTTGATGCTCTGTGCTGTCCTGTGTCTTTTTAGCCTGATCAGTCTTGAACTACCTTCTAAATAATTCAACTTGAGGAAAAGGCATCATTTCAGGAGAAAAAAGAGTGAGTTCTTCCACACGTTGCTAGCAGTGATGCTGTTGTCTAAGGTTTGACGTGTCTGAAATCTCTCTGCTTTCCAAGGGTGCTAAGTTCAGAGCACCTGTGGGAGAGTGTCCCAGATGCACAGATCTTAAGTAAAGAGAGTCAGTGTCGGTCTTCTTGATCATAGAATCATAGAATAGTTTGGGTTGGAAGGGACCTTTAAAGGTCCCCTTTCTTTAAGGGGAAAGGCTGAGGGAGCTGGGGCTGTTTAGCCTGAGGAAGAGAAGACTGAGAGGGGACCACATCAATGCTTAGGAAGATCTCAAGTGCGGGTGTCAAGAGGATGGGGCCAGACTCTTTTCAGTGGTGCCCAGTGACAGGACAAGGGGCAACAGGCACAAACTGGAACAGGAAGTTCCATCTGAACATGAGGAAAGACTTCTTTACTGTGAGGGTGACAGAGCCCCGGAACAGGCTGCCCAGGGAGGTTGTGGAGTCTCTTTCTCTGGAGATACTCAAAACCCCCTTGGACGCGGTCCTGTGCAACCTGCTCTAGGTGACCCTGCTCTAGCAAGGGGGTTGGACTAGATGATTTCCAGAGGTCCCTTCCAACCCCTACCATTCTGTGGTTCTGTGATTTAAAGGTCATCTAGTCCAACCCCCCTGCAATAAGCAAGGTCATGTTCAACTAGATTAGGTTTCCCAGAGCCCCATCCAGCCTGATCTTGAAGATTTCCAGGGATGGGGCTTCGACTGCCTCTCTGGGCAACCTGTTCCCGTGTTTCACCACTCTCATTGTGAAAAAATTCTTCCTTATGTCTAGCCTATATCTCCCCTCTTTTAGTTTAAAACCATTACCCCTTGTTCTATCACAACAGGCCCTGATAAAAAGTTTGTCCCCATCTTTCTTATAGGTCCCCTTTAAGTATTGAAAGGCCACAATAAGGTGTCCGCGGAGCCTTCTCTTCTCCAGGCTGAACAAGCCCAACTCTCTCAGCCTTTCTTCAGAGGAGAGGTGCTCCAGACCTCTGATCATTTTTGTGGTCCTCCTCTGGACTCGCTCCAGCAGGTCCATGTCCTTCTTGTGTTGGGGGCCCCGGAGCTGGACGCAGGACTCCAGGTGGGGTCTCACCAGAGCGGAGCAGAGGGGCAGAATCACCTCTCTCGACCTGCTGGCCACGCTGCTTTTGATGCAGCCCAGGATACGGTTGGCTTTCTGGGCTGCCAGCGCACATTGCTGGCTCATGTCCAGCATTTCATCCATCAGTACCCCCAAGTCCTTCTCTGCTGGGCTACTCTCCCAAAGCCTTCCCCATGTCTTCCTTTCTGTTTCCATCCCTTCTTCCCTCAGGAATCGGGTTCTTGCAGGGAGGAGGGAGCCCTGCTCTGCCTGGGAGGGCAGGTGGTAGCTGTCTGTTCCTTCAGCAGACTTCAGCCCCGCATCCCCAGCAGGCGCCAGCACCTCGCTGCAGCTCTCCGCGACATACTTGATCCAGATTTCACCATATCACCAATACCTGGGTTTCCCATCGGCTTGTTCCAGAAAGTTCTCTGCCCAAGGTGGTGATGTGTTAGATGTCTCCAGCACTTTGTCTAGAGCTGAGCTTCCTAACTGGGCTGTAAGTTGTGCAGGAGAAGCCAGGGACTTCGGAGCTAGCACATCAATTGGCGGGATGCGGGCCATATCAAAGAGGTCATTCTTTGTCTGTAGGTGTCTGGAGCAGATCCAGGGGCTGGGTATGAACCCAGAATCAGAATGGCGCAGTCAGGGAAATATGCTTGAGACCTGTTGAGCTGAACGGAGTCATTTGAATGCACTGGGCAAAATATTTCAGTGAAGAACTGACACTGAGGTCAGCTGAATCTGAGAGCAAATAAGGGCCTTATTTTGCTGTTAAACTTTTGTTTTATGTTGACTGGACTTGTGCACAGAACCAAAATAGTGCTAACTTTATGGGATAGATTTAAGATTCGTATCATATTTTGTTTCTGACCCTAAGAGGCTTGAAACAGGCTTTTAACCTCATTGAGTAGTTCATCTCATTGACTAAAGACAGAGAACCAGCCAAAACTTCAGGTCTGATACTAAGATTGAAGATGCATTTTAGTCTCAGTCT
The DNA here is from genome assembly GCA_009819775.1 of Phoenicopterus ruber ruber. Lineage (NCBI taxonomy): Eukaryota > Metazoa > Chordata > Aves > Phoenicopteriformes > Phoenicopteridae > Phoenicopterus > Phoenicopterus ruber. The sequence continues at coordinate 90,903,141 of CM020217.1, forward strand.
AATCCCAAATGAGTAAGACCTCAGAGGACATAAACCGGAGCCATCACAAAAAGTCTCAGCTGAGAAGCTAGGTACAGTCATAAACCCTATTGCCCAGAAATGGCCTTTCTCAGACCTGCTGCACTGTGGCTGCTTAGCAGCTTATCCACATGGCATATTGTGAGCAGGCGCAAGCTGGCTTTAACTTACCTTGCAAACATTTGGCTGTTGTTAGCACTGTAGTGAAACCGTACCAGTAAACCCTGATAAAGAGGCAAGTTATACTGTCTCTGCACCATGGGCTTATACCATTAGGGTCAGGGATGGCTTGTATCGCACCAACAGATTGTTCAGTTTAAGCTGATTGTTCTGTAATACACAGCTGTACATACATATTTCACTAAGAAATACCATTCAGAAAGGTATCTTCTCTTAAACACAGCCCGAAGGCAGAAATCCATCTGTCCTTTGGCATCTCTTCCAATGGTCAGCTGCTCTCCATCTTCAAGTTGAAGTGACAAAGCATAAGCGTTCACATGAGCACACCTTCTTACTAATAGCAGCAGAATCTAGCAGAAACTACTGTGGTATGCTTTCAATGAATTATGAAGAGACATAAAATTAGAGGCCCACATTCCACTTCTGATCTTTACCAGTGAAAACTCATTAAAGGACTTACCTAGATTGAATTATAAATTACATGCAAAAATCAAAAAAAGATCTTTCAGCTGAATGTCACATATGGTGTTTGCTATCTTATTGATAGATGTTATTTCCTAATTTTCTACAGGAAGAGTAACGGAAATACTTAGACCAGAGCCCCCAGAGCCTGCTGTGAAACAAGTCAAATGTATATAAGATGATATACCTTCTAAGGAGAATATAATCTATTATCTAGGCATTTCAGTTTCTTATGCTGAATCATCTTTGATATTCCTGCACGAACAATTAATTACTAAGTGTTGTATAAATATTGAAACAGTCATTTATGGAAATAAATCAATATAATATCTATGTTTTCCCTCTCCTGAGGAGCCTAACTGTAAGGGCTATGTTAAAATACCTTCAAGACCACCTCTTTGGAAGGGCAACATATTATATGAACTGACATTGAGGTCAAAGGGAAAAGAACTATTTTACAAAGAAAACAAACCAGTCATTTCAATCACTGAACAAAGAAGCAGCAGGCCTAACTATCTGGGCTGCTTGGGGAATTGAAGGAAAATTGTACTGTATTACATCACGTATTGCAGTGTTAGGAAGGGGAAAGATACCTACAAAGATTTCTCCCTTTGTGGGCCACCTTCCTTGTGTCTGCACTGGTAGGGCTGGGGTGTGTGGCTCATGCCACACATGGCGCAGAAATGAGTCTTATAGAAGGGGAACTGTACGTAGATCTAGGAAAGAAAACACAGAAGCTTTTTTCCTCCCAAAAATGCGTTCTGCATGTACCAGGACAATACCGGCTTAGGCCCTGTGAGAAGTTAAATCTCATAGAGGAAAAGCATAGTATTATTTCTGGTTACCCTAACTGATCACCATGTTCAACACACCGAGGCAGATCCTCTGTTTGCATAAATCAGAGAAAGTCAATGAAGCTATATTGATTCACACAAGCTTATTTTTTAACCCCAGGATATTTCAGACTGTATAACTATGATTTAAAATAGAACACAATCTATGACAGGTTCCTAAAAGAAAAAGGAGGTGAGGCAATACAACGAATCAGAGTGAACTGAAATATGTGTAACCACATAACAACAGTAGCCAAAAGTAACACTTCATTATTGCACTTGGGGTTACAGTTATTAAGTTTGCTCTTTTTCCTATTTCTTTCATAACTTTGCAATGATATGACAATAAGGTCCTCTGGGAGAGTCAGGCTAGCAGAGAACACAGGCCTTTCCACATGTCCCAGGCTAGAACACTACATATTTTTCTACAAAAAACCCAACTGCAAAATTTAATCTGAGGGAGGTAGAGCTAAGACTTCTGAATTTTTTCCCTTTGTGTCTTTTTCTGTCAATACAAATCCAGAACTATGAAAACTCTTTAATGCTTTGAAATACCTACAGCTGTGTGTAATTAGTCCATTCTGTTTTGATATATTGTCTCTCCTTGTCGTGGTTTAAGCCCAGCCAGCAACTAAGCACCACACAGCCGCTCGCTCAGTTCCCCCTCGATGGGATGGAGGAGAGAATCGGAAGAGTAAAAGTGAGAAAACTCGTGGGCTGAGATAAAGACAGTTTAATAGGGAAAGCAAAAGCCACGCACACAAGCAAAGCAAAACAAGGAATTCATTCACTACTTCCCATGGGCAGGCAGGTGTTCAGCCATCTCCAGGAAAGCAGGGCTCCATCACGCGTAACTGTTACTTGGGAAGACAAACACCATCACTCCGAATATCTCCCCTTCCTTCTTCTTCCCCCTGCTTTATATGATGAGCATGATGTCATATGGTATGGAATATCCCTTGGTCAGTTGGGGTCAGCTGTCCCAGCTGTGTCCCCTCCCAACTTCTTGTGCACCCCCAGCCTCCTCGCTGGTGGGGTGGTGGTAGAAGCAGAATAGGGCTCGACTCTGTGTAAGCCCTGCTCAGCAGTAACTAAAATATCTCTGTATTATCAACACTGTTTTCAGCACAAATCCAAACCGTAGCCCCATAGTAGTTACTATGAAGAAAATTAACTCTATCCCAGCCAAAACCAGCACACTCCTGATTTCCAGCTTCTTGATATTCAAGTTAAATTGACATTCAGTTGAGAAATATGAGTTTCACTGAGAAAGCTGGTTAAAATGGACATATGAAATTGTTTGAGTAACAAAATACGGATCAGGCCAGGAGGAGCTGACTGAATAATAGTAGGATAATTATTTACCAGCTGGAAAGCAAAAGTTGTCAGTTTTCCTCAAGCCATATTGTCTGCTTGTGACTTTTTAATACGTTTGACTCAAAAATATAACCATTAAGCTTTTAAAAATGTAGTTCAACTAAAATGTGCCTGGTTCACAGAAGAAACCTGTGGATTTTCAATAAAATATTCAATTAGCCCGGGGTAACTTTTATCTGTTATATTGAACCTGTATAAAAACTCACACTGCAAGCAATTGAATAACTGCATATTGTCAGGGTCTGAATTCATCAAGACTAAATGGAATAGGGCACACTCTACTAAGCAAGAAATTGTATCAGGCCAAAGCCCTGCAGGTAGCACTATAAAAGGAGAAAGTAAAGAAGGAATGATCTAATAAAAGAAACTTTAGAGCGGAGCAGTAAAGTGAATGGTATCAAACTGAGATACCTGACGGTATTTATCCAAGAACTCAGGAGAAGACCTCATATGTGGAACTGTTGAACTACTAACCACAGCATGTAACCTATAGCTTAAATCACCAGAAGGATTAAAGCAGCAATGGTGACAGCAAATCTTAAAAAAAACTTCAGGTATGATCCTGGAAACTATGAGCCAGCCTGACAGCTAAGCTAGGTAAACTGGTAAAAAAACAAACCAAACCAAACCAAAACAAAACAATAAATAGAAATAGTAGATAAATATGACCTATTCAGGCTTAACCTTTTGAAGAGAAATAATACCTCATTGGACATCTTTGAAGGAGCCAAGAACATAATTCTGTTGGTAAAACCACTTGGATATTCATGAGACTATCTGTGAGAACCCTCATGAAACTATTAAAGAGATGCAGTTGCCATTGGATAAGGGCGAAGGTGGATCCAAGATGGAAAAAGAAGGTGGGAATAAGTCATTTCACAGTGCAGGCAGATCTGCAGAGGTATCCTTGAGGACACTACTTGTGGGTATAGTGAGGTGCAAATACTGCTGGTGAGACACACTTAGTTGGGGCAGTTAAACCTGAAGCATTTTGAGGTGCAAATACTGCTGGTGAGACACACTTAGTTGGGGCAGTTAAACCTGAAGCATTTTGCAAAGCGCTGAAAAATGTTTAATAATATTGAGGATCTGGATGGTAGATGGTAGATGAAATTCACTGTTTATGTACGTGGAGTCATGAACAAGCGGAAAAAGTCCTCTCAGGCTACATACAGGTTGATGGACTCTTATTTAACATCTGTTAATCAGCAAAAGGATCTATGAGACACCATCGACAGCTCTCTGAACATGTTGGCTCAGCAGTGATCAGAAAGGTAAAAAAAAGAGTGGGATTATTGGGGAAGGAATGGAGACTAAAGCAGAGGACACCAGTTTTTCACTCTACATATCCGTGGTCTGGCCACCCTCGAGTAATGGATGTGGTTATAATCATCCAGTTTCAAAAGGAGTCTAATACAAAAGAAAGATAAGAAGAACAGTGATAAAAATGATCTGAGAAATAAAGCAGCTTCTGTCCGAAGAGAGGTAACACAGATTAGGACTCAGACTAGAAAAGCAACAACTGGGGCGGAGAAGGAGTGTGATGCTATATAAAGCCACGAAGGGAATGAAGAGGGGTGACTGGGGAACGATGATTCATTATTTCTCATGGTCACATCTGGCCCAGTGATTGTTCACTGAAATCATTGTGCAGCAAGAGAAAAGGGGAACAAAAGGGATGGAAAGAATGCTGGGGGGACTATTACTCAGTCTTGTCCCAGGTTTTGTTCTCTTTCCCTCTTTTCCCTTTTCCCTTTCAGGCTAGATTGATCTTTGGTGTGATCCAAGCAGGCAGTCCTTATGGCCTTGTGTTCAATGTGCCTGCGTGATTCAGGAAAGTAACTGGATATAACAGCAAAGAAGAACATGTAAATCTGCATTCAGAAAAGGCTGGAAATAAACAGGTTAAATTCTATTGCGGCTTTCATTTTTAAACAAAAACCTTTCCCCATCACAGAATTATTTATTCAACAGTACAGTTTGTTACATTGCTTTTTTCCTATATTGTGCATGTGAATGTAATTTTCACCCTCAATGCATTTCTAATGTAATTTTTCTAATGAATATTATTGCATATTTGATTAGTAATGTTTTATCATCTGTCTTAAGAATTGTGTCAAGATCATTAAAATATCAAAATGGAAAACTACAATTGGATTGTCCTGTTCCTTCTGCACTGAAAATGAAATATCCATTACACCACATAATCATTTTGATGAAATAAATTTACTATACTTTATATCCCCACAGTACTACTACTGCAATCTTGGATTCTATTAGTTCAGTTAATGTCATGCATTTTTCAAACTATAAATTATGGTCACTTTTTGCGTTTATAACACATCGCTCTCTGCCAAAGCACTTTCCTAACATGAGCCAGAGCTATTCCTACCACTAAAAAGAATCACTATTGGACTATATATCTTAAGAAGAGTTAATGTTTAAAGTCAACATTTTCAATGACGTGCCAGAAAGGCACTTTTGGATATCACTGTGTGATTTACAGTGCCTCCAACCGAAAACATTGGCCTCAATCAGTAAGACCAAGGGGTTCCAAAGGAGTTAATCTGAACTCCGAACATATAAGAACAATGGGAATTCAGTTGCTTCGGTAGACGCAACCATACACGTAGCGCTAGGCTGCAGGACCCCACTAACTTCTCTGAAATTTGGAAAATTACTCCCTTTGCGTTAGAGTATGCTTTCAGATACAACTGTCAGCAAATAGAGCAACTCAGAAATATCCCTGGGACTAGCTGTCATCCTGCAACATATTTAAGCATGAGCTCAATTTTAATCACACAAATCATCCCATTTATACAGAAGACAATGCATATATTTAATACTAGCTGCATGCTTACGTGCTTCTATGATTTAGAACATCAGCAAGATGACAGCTCAGTGGGACTATGTATGAACTTAGGTAAAAGGTTTGGATTTAAGGCAGTAATTAAATTAATTACTGGACGAAAACTTAAACTGTACTGTTTTACCTCCAAACTACATTAGGCATTCCAACTAAAAATTGGAAGAGGGGGGAAAACCACGATGGGGTGGCAGACCTGCATTATTTTCATAAACATGTGGGTGGTGCTGCTATTCTGTTAATCCCTGCAAGGAGCCATACAACCTGACTCATGATTTTGCATTGAGTATGGTAACAGAAATCTTAATGCAACTGAAACTGCAAGTGGAAGATATTTTCCACATTTTTGAAATGAGGTAGAATAATGCAGTCAACATTTCTCTTCTCTAAATACCTCAGCAGGACTCCTGCTGTAGGAAACTATAATCTGGTCACATATTTCATTTTGACTGCTGTCTCTTAATTAAATGCTAATAATAATGGCCAAAGCAAATGAAAGCAGAATTTATTCATTACCAGACAAAAGCATAACTAGAGGTGTTGTGCCTGATGACATGTAATATATGGGCTTAGCTTTTCTCGGTTTTGTTTCCCTCTGTCATTTCCAGTATTAAAGAGCAACAAAATCCAATAATATGTTCTTTCTTCTTAGCACTTTCAGTGCAGGAAAAGAACAATTTCTGAATAACTTTTCCAGGTCAACTTGCCTCAGAAAAGAAAGAAATAAAAAGTCTTGAATCAATGAGGTTATAAATGTAAATTTAATCCATTCTTAATGGCCCATGGACGTGGTTCACCAAGGTTCCCTGCCAGCAATTTTCTGCTGTTCCTTTGGAAAAAAAGTAATTAATGAAACAAGTTGAAGCTTGTTGTGTAATCCTCTCTTGAAAGCTGTATTCGTACATTTTTCAATAAGAATCAGCAGCTGATTAAAAATGTACCTGTCTGAATGCTTAGAGCTGTTGGAACAGAACCTGCTGCTTAATATGGGGTTTATTAATACTGCATTAGACTTTTATTTTCTTTTTCTTTTTTTTGTTCTTTTCCGCTCGTGGTAGAATGTGATTTGCTTTCAGCAAAGACATCCTTGGATGAACTAAAGTTCATTTAGACAGCGAATGTATATCAGTGAAATCTATTAAATGTGATTACAGTCAGAGAGTTTACATCTAGTTTGGATCCAAGTTTTCAGAGAATAGAAAAGTCTCTCCTGGGAGACATGGGCATGAATCCTTCTGACCCAAGGAACCAACAGAAGCCAAAGACACCACTTCACGAGCAGGTGCATTGGTTGAGAAACCACGATATCTCAAGGCGCACATCCCGCCTCCGCTGCCCACGCAGCTCGCTCTCCCCTCCCAGGCTGCTCACAGCCCTGTGGGAAGCAGGGCCCCCACCACCTCCCCGGCTCCTGGGGAGGAGAAGACCCACCTGGAAACGCAGGCAAGCGCTGAGCACAACACCGAGACCTGTGCTGCTGCTGCTGCCTCCGCTACTCATCCCGCTGCCTGGCTGACCCAGGCCCTGGCATTCCGCACTGTCCTGCCACGATTAAAAGAAAAGAGCGAGACCTTCTTGGATTTTGTGAGATAAAAGTGACATTGCCTACCCACAGGAGACAAGCATAGCCCCTCGATTCAAAACGGACAGACCCATCACCAACATCTCTGAGTCATACCTTTAGGTCTTGGACTAGAAGAATTTAATATATTCGGGATCTGAGTTCCTGTATCTTTGTAATCTAATGTTGTAATTAGGCCCCTCTGGAGCCAGAGAGCTGTGCTAGTGGTTCTACTGGGAGACTGGGCTGTATACGTCTTGTTTGCTTGTTACATGAAAGAAATGCAATGCCAGCAAAAAGAGGGATTATTTTAGTTAAGTTTTCCCTTCAACTCCACTGCCATGAAAATCCTTAAAAGGAGAAGACTACTGCTGGCAGAGCTATGACCAGTAACATTTTAAAAAGACAGAAATGCCAATCTGGGTTGAGAATTGATATATATGACTCAAGCTGGCTTTTTTCCACCTTTGCTGGTGCTAGGAGGTACTTCCTTCCAGCACCAGCTGCCTTGTCAAAGGCTTCTGCACGATTCCTCTCTCTGATCCGTTCGGCTTCCTTCTTAGAAGGATTCAGTTCTTGATTTCCACTGTGCACTGTTTTATTTTACATGAAAGACCTGATGGGGGAAAAAAAAGTCAGCAAACCCTTCCAAAGAGCTTGTAGCTGCTGCTGATCTGCAAAGGTTCATATATTCCAGGTCATCATTAAATCTTGTACTGAGAGTTTCTGGAAACTTGAAAAAGCCAAAAACTCAGCAGGGATTTCTTCCCCCTGCCCCCCTGCTCCCCAGCACCTACTCAGTCTGCACTAGTATTCATTTTCCTCCTCCTTCCCATGACCTAAACATCAGTGCCATGGATACACAAACCTCTGTCGAGGCTGTAATAAGCAGTAGCACAATATTGACAAGGAGAGATGTAGAATTGATTTAGGGCTCGGTTTTGCAGCTGCTCAAATTTGGAATTACCATTGCCTTCAACAGGAATTCTCAAAAGGGAGTGGCTGCAAATTCAGGCCCAAAGAAAGCAGTAGCACATCGACAGCTCACCCGTCCAGCCAGCCTCTCCCTCCTCTCTGCGACCTGACCTGACCCAGCTCAGGGGATCCAGGCAGAAAAAACAAATGGTGGCTGGAAGGTGATTTACTGGAGATGGAGCCATCTCCCTGTGCCACCAGCATCGCCATGGTCTGTAAGGGCAGAACCAAAGACTGAGAAGAGACAGCTGGACAAAATAACCACGAAATAAACTTTCGTTCCAACTTTGGTAATTATGAGGCATTAGAAATTTAGTTCGTGTCCTTTTTCTCTCCCCCACCTCCAGTCATTTCTCCTGTTTGCCTCTTTCTGCAGCTGTATTTTATACCCTGGTTTGGAGCAAACGTTAAGATTCTGGAACATACAAATTTAAAAGGGCATCAAATATAAGACTAATTAGCAAAAAATGCAACAAATGCACCAAGCATTCGTACAGAGAGACCCCTTGGTTTTTATCCATGTATTGCAAACATGCTGTGCTAATTTCAGGGCTTGGACACACAGGGATTCATGTCAGAAAAAGCACTGGATTTTTGCTGTGTTTAGATTCTATTATGACCCCAGAGCTGATACTGGTAACTGATAAGACTGTCATAATTCACACAAATAATTGGAAGGGTCATTGGGCACCATTTTTGGTTGACAAAACTGACCTCATTTTTTTCAAAATGGGAATAGAGGTCTGTCATGAAACTCAGAGCTGTGTTTCAAACATGCCAGGTTAAGGTGTGCTATGAACAGTGGTGCTAAGACTGGACTTGTTTCAGGGCATCTGGTGCAAAACTTGAGCCCAGAGATTTGCTCACTGTGTTCCACAAAATTCAGAAGTTCCAAGCTTCTGTAATTCTCCGTGTTCATCCCTGTGCTGAAAGCTGCAACTTAACTACCAGCAAGCACACCCTCTCCAAGGTGCATCACGACATCCTCAAATGTTTCAATCTTGATTTTCTTCTCTTTGCTGTACCCCTTAGGAGGAATAAAGAAAGTTAAAGAGCACTGTTCAAAAGCGGAAAGTCCTCTGTAAACCCAGCAATATTGTCTACTCAAGACCACTTAATGAAGAGATTATGATTCTTGCCAGTATGACCACTGTTAAGACAACTCGCTAGCACCATCCTGTGATAGGGAAGTTTATATTTAGCAAGACTGTACATGGAATTGGGCTACTCAACTGTGTGACATAAATCTTCACGTGCCAGCAGAAGAAAAAAAATCTTCCAGTGAAAAAATCCTGGGCTACTGCAGCAAGATAGATATAATAATGATAAATTAAATACATGATTGGAAAATGTAGCACATTTAATCTCATTTTCTAACTGTGCTTTTTACTAGTTGGTTTAGAGTACTTTTTTGGCAAATATTTTTGTAATCAAATTTCAGCCTATCAGTTGTGAATAAACTGTCTGTAATTTTTTCACATCCACCTGAACTGTACTATTGGTCACTTAAAATCCACAGAGCTTCACAGATTTATGTCTGTTGAGAACCGAGCAGATGGTTTAGTTTGAGTTTCCTGACAGATGGCCTAAAATATCTTTTTTAATAAGTAAACTACTTCCATTTCTGCCCAGAACTAATTTATTTCGCTCATGAACTAAATTTGATTTTCTGATTAGCCGATGCTTGCTCATAGGTTTAACTTCATTTCACAAACATTCATACAAATATCTTTATGACAGTTCTTCAAAAGCAAAAATGTTTATATCAAAGAATGATCAAAGTGGAGATTTCCTTAGAAGCTTTTCAACCAACCACAAATAACATTCTTATTTTACACAAATTTCAACCGGCTCTGCACTCAGCTGGAGTCTTTCCATGGACTTCAGGGGGAATTAAACCAGATTATGTGAGTCTAGTTCCAGTGAACGCTGTAAAGCCTCAGGAGATCATGCATGTTTTTCTTGGGGGCTTTTCTCTAAGCCTTTACCGCCTCGATCTCTAGGTTTTCACATCCCATGTCCATCCCTTAATTGCCAGTGGGTAGCAGCTCACCTCTGAGGCAGCTGTTGCTCCTTTGCGTTGGATACTTCCATATTCAGATATTAGAATCCGAATTTGCCCAGTTGCAGCCACTCTGGCAGAGCTGGCTCCTTCGCCCCATTCATGGAGGAGGAGAAGTGAGGAGCTCCCGGAGAGGTCTCCACCATTGCCTCCCCGGCGCCCAGCTGCAGCCTCCCGGCACTTCCTTTCCATGCTGCTTCCAGGCTTCCCATGCCTCCTCTCCTGCCTGCCGATTCACCCCAGCCCTGTGAAATGACTCCAAGCTGGTTTTTCCCGCTCTAAGCAATGGCACTTCACTACATGTCTCTGTGTGGTTCCTATAGGCAACTCCATGCCTGTCCCCAGGCACAGAGCTGTAACCGTACCACTCTGACACAGGCCGTGGCCGGCATTTTACTGTAAATGCACGCGTCCCTTCCCTTGCGTGGGCGACAGCAGAGGAGCTGGGCTGAACCCAGATTATACTGGTTTTTTTGCCTTTTTTTGAGGTTTGACTTCTCACCTGAAATTGCGATCCGTGCTAGCTGTCATCCTGTGCAATACAGCAAGCGTTTCCTCCCATCCAGCCGAATGATATATGTCAACATGTTTTTAACAACCGTCTGCTTCCCATTAAATACTCAGAAAGGTGTAAAGCTGAAAGGAATGAATAAAGACAACAAAGCACTGTACTTCTAGGCCTTAATATGTCTGTTTAATTGCACAAAGTATGCAAGATGACACTGGTTTACTGTCATAACTTAATTATTTACACTTATTTAGACAGGCTAACTGTAATTAAATTATGTCTGTTTTGAAATACATCTTTTTTCCTTAGCAGGCCTTAATTTAATTTAATGCTATGTTTTAATTTAAAACTGCTTTAATGTAATAGAAAACAAGTTGGGATGACAAATAAAGGGCTAATGTGCAGATATGATTCATTTGCACATAAATCAGTTAATCTTTTTTAATGGAACTCCTTTAAATAATGCCTTTTTTTTTTTATCAGCTGTATTTCTGCTCTTTATACTCCTGTTGTTAGGGAACCAGCATTTTCCCAATGACGCACCAATACTGGCAGGAAGCACATCCTAAGTGTATTTTGTGACTCATTTCAATTTACTCTTTAGTGCATTCGCAGTTTGCTCATTAACATCAGCACTGGTGGCTAATGGATACTCAGTAGGAAGTCATTTTTTTCATGAATGTTTCATGGAGCAACAGAAATGAAGGCGAGGAAGGATTTCACTGGTGACGAAGTGGCTTGTGGCTGGACAGCGGGCCATGACCCGGGGCTCTCCGGGACCAGGCGGTGGCTGAGCACCACCACCTCCCGTGCCAGGAGCCCCACCGCAGCCGGCATCTGCCGCAGCACCTACGCTCCCTGCCCCTCGCACGCACACAGCTCACGTGCGTCGGCAGCAGAGAAAGGGGAATGATCTCTTAGGCTGAAAGAAAATGATATCTTTATACACTGATCCTTGTCATTGCTCCACAATTGAGGTTTCTGAATACCATGGTTGTTATAAACCTGAATATAGAACAGACCTGGCTGAGTAATTTTGCTGTACTTTGCTTGTCTCATTTCTTTCTTAGCTTTTCCTCTTTATTTTTTCTTTCTCTTTTTTTTTTTTTTTAAAGAAGACACTGGAAGAGATACTGCTTTTTGTGTTACCCATTCAACACAGAAACCACTAATCATTTTTCACCCAGGTCTTATGGCTCTGTTGGAGACAAAAACCAGAAAAAAAATCATTCCCTTCCCCTAATACATCAAAAAAATAAAATCTGAAACTGTAGCTCATTCTTTGTCAAAAAATTCCCATTATGTATGTTAGGTGAACTGGTCATAGTGTTCGGCTATGAATGAGTCAAGCTTCTGACAGATACTATCTCCTGGAAAGCCTATTAAAGGCAAGCATCTTCTCTCTGTGTTTGTCTTCAACTGATGTCGCAAATGGCAGCCACAGTCTGTTTGCATGAACTGGATTGATGTTACATGTATGATAATTTCCCTAACTCAGAAGACTTTATCGGGGCATTCCAGTGACACAAATACATGTCTGTAGGCTCAGGCTCCTTTAGAGCACGCAATACGTGAAAAACACAGGTAAAATGTAGCGAAGGGCATAAGAGGAAGCCTGAAGGCAGGAGGGGGAGATGTTAAAGGCAAGCTCAGGAAACCCCTGAAGTGCCCCTCTGCACACCAGAACCATATGCAACCGGGTCTGCAAATTTTCAAGCATTCTCAAGAAAAGCAGAGGTTTAGATTAGTGTTATTATTATTTATTTTGTCATATGAGGAACAAAGTCGGTATACTCTTCAAGGTGCACAGTGACCTTTATTATGCTCTCACAAGGTTTTCCTAGCCTCAAGTTGTTTCCTCAGCTTTAAAAACAATGATGTCACCAGGTAGAGTAAAAAGGAGTGCATTATACTAGGTAGCAGGAGAAAAAAACCCACTAAAGTCCAAAGGCAGAGGATGGGCCAAGTGCACAAAAGGTACGTATACAAGAACTCATGTACTGAATACTCCACCTTTTAATAGACACATTTAATATTCATTCCAAAACAATTGTACGGTCACTTAAAAACAAAAAGCAGATGCTGAAACAAATGGGAAGAAATGCTCAGGTGCCATTGATAAAGTCAAAATGCTCCGTGTCCTGTTTGATTCATTCCTTACACACACACATAAACAAAAGGATACTTTTGACCAGATGAGTAGTGTAATTGACCTGGTACAGAAATGGAAACACAGGAAAACTAGGGACACAAGAGCTCAAAGAAAATTTAGATAAACCAGTATCCTGACTTGATAAAATTCACCCTGAAGTACTTAAAGAACAAAATTAAGTAATTATTAATCTGTTGGCTGCTACTGTGAAGTCGTGAAGGACAAATGGCATCCCAAACACTGGAGATGAATGAGTGCAATATCTCTTCTTATGGGGAAAAGGCAAATGCAGGGTAATAAGGGCAGTCAGTCTAGCTTGGGTAAGAAAAGAAACTCTTTGAAAGCGCGAAGAGAGTGACAAGATAATGAAATGGCCAACATGGATATCTCAAGAACAAGTTGTACCAACCTGATCCTTTCTTGACAGGATAATTAGCTAGGATAAGCTATAACCCTACTGCAATAAAGTCCGGACATCATCCCACGTGACATATAAATAACCTGGGCAGCTGCTGGCAAGATAAAATTGCTATAAAGGAGTACACCTTGTCGTAAGTCAAGCTCAAAGAACACATGTCAGTAATGTCTTATGAAATTGGCAGGGCAGATCAAGCAGTGTCCTAGAGGAGTCCATTATAAATCCACTATTAAGTAATCTTTTCAGTTAGATGCTGGAACAGAGGTGGTTTATGCAATTAAACATATAAAATGTGCACCCCAAAGCAACTTGGGAGGGCCTGCATGTATTTTTGTGGACAAGACTGGAATTCAAAGTGTCCCTGACCATCTGGACAATGCATATGCCCTCTGCGAGGTGAACAATGAAAGTGAGTGAAAGAAACCTAAGGACAAAGGTTGCATGCCTGTGTAAAAAACAGGGAATAATGGCTACAAGGGAGGTTTACGTTAGATATTACAGAACGGGGCCATGGAAGAAGAAAACAAATATTTTACTGCAAGGATAGAAAGCAACTGGAACTAGGCTGAAAAAATCCCTTGGTTTTGTACACTTTTAAGAAAATGCTGGACAAATATCTGTTGGGGGATGTTCTAAGTGAATCTGGTTCTGTCTCAGACTGGCAAGGTAAGCTCTACCTCCATCACTGCTATGATTTTGTCAGCCCTCAGGCTTCATCGATAAGGTATTCCTTGTTCCTTGCTCACTTTCTCCCCTTGTCTTTTCCAGACTTGCCTGCCCTGTGGGACAATTTGCTGCAAGATCAATCAGTTACTAGAAACCACGTGGGACATTCACATATTGTTCTTTTTGCCAAATCTGAACACAGAAGCAGCTCAGTGAATAAACATAGCTTTAACACACCGTCAGCTATGTTTTTCTCCCTTCTTGCTTCACTATCACAGGTTATGTTACAACACGTTTTCCACAGCTCTTGTTTCCCCCTCAGCTTGCTTTATAATGTTCAGCTTTGTACGCGTGTGTCCTGGCAGCATGTGCCTAAAGCAGAAGCAGGGGATCAATCTGTGAGGCTTTGGAAAAAGTCCATCTGGGACCAACGTTGTCTCCTAAAAAGTAGGGGTGGGGGAGGGGAAAGAAATAAAAGGAAGATGTCCCCAACACCTCAACCTTGAGGGATAAGAGAGGGCAATTAAAGTCCCAGCTGCTATGGAGAAGCATGCAAAGGGGTTGAGTTATTGCCTTCGCTCCCCCTGTCAGTAGTACTCGCACTCCCTCTGCATCTCTCTAATCAGCATCATCTCACACAAAGATAAATCATTGTTGGAACAAACCATGCAAAATGGAGATTTTTCAGCGGAGGGCATTTTGGATGCAGTATCTGCCACTCCACCTCTAATATTTCTAGTACTATAAACTTTCCAGCAGCTCTCTGGCTTGGTTTCCAAGTCACATGAAGTCATGACAAAACTAGTAGGTGCCTGGCAGCAAATTCTTGTATTTGAATAGGAGAAACACAGGGGTCATAGTAATATTTTCTAAAGGACATGATCTAGATTTGTCTGTGGACCAAACAGTCAGATCCATCTACATGAAAGTCCTGTTTTTGTGGTTTCAGTTCATCCCTATTTCAATTTATTTATGTGAAGAAACAAAATTTGGGTTTACGACATAGATTTTTAATAGGGACATATATTCACATATTTTAAAAATGCAGAATGCTCTTATTTGGTTCATTTTGTTTGATTTCTACTTTCAATGAAAATATCTTTGGAACTGGAGGAGCAAATTTTTTTAGTTGTGAATTGCCATGCAGGTTGCATACAACTTTCTAGGGTTTTCAGTAAGCAAAGGGAAATATAATGGGAAGCCTTGCACCTCAACAGGCTGGAGAACCGGTCAGAGAGGAATCTCATGAAGTTCAACAAAGGGATATACAAAGTCCTGCATCTGGGGAGGAATAACCCCAGGCACCAGCACATGCAGGGGCCACCTGGCTGGAAAGTAGGTCTACAGAGAAGAGCTTTGGAAATTCCATGTGAACATAAGAAAACACTTTTTTTACTGAGGGAGGTCAAACACTGGAATGGGTTGCCCAGAGAGGTTGTGGAGTCTCCATCTGTGGAGATATCCAAAACCCAACCAGACACAGCCCTGAGCAACCTGCTCTATCTGACCCTGCTTTAGCAGGTGGATGGATTACATGATCTCAAGAGGACCTTTCCAACCTCAGAAACTCTGTGATTGTGTGAACAACAGAGGCAATGGGAAAGAGAAGCAGTCATTCATGAATGATAAGTGAGTACCTCATACCACCTCATCTGCTCTAAACGGAAAAGGAAGATTCCTGACTTAAAAAATGGATCATCTGGATCACCTCTTGGAGATGTTTATGTTTCCATTATAGGGAATGTAGAGAAGGAAGCACCACCTCCCTTTCAGTAATTTCATTGCAGTAGGGAAGAGGGAGCTCCACTCGCCATGAGAAGAAAGAAAGGATACCAAATAGACATTCTTCCCCAGAAAATCCTTTTGTACTCCACTTTAGGGAGCAAAACTCAGTTTGGACAGGGATGTTGAGGAACTTTGATCTGTCAGAGCATGGAAAACAAATGAGTCCTGAGTCAGTGTAGGAATCATCATGCCCCCCAACATCTGGTGCTGCGCAGAGGTAAGGGAAGGATCCAAAATAGGTGTGTAACAGTGGCTTTACCTCAGACTCAGGGACCGTGCGTTGGTTTATATCAACTGAATACCGGCCCACAGGTTTCCCTCCCTCCAATTATCTTTGTTTGGACTGTAAGAGTAAATAAAGGATGAACATGCAGCCCTTACTACATGCTAGAAAAAAGTGACAGGTGAAAGTACATGGTACAACATATCTACTATGAAGTGCCTATCTTGCAAGAATTAAATGAGTTAAATATTTTAGGGTTTATTTTAGGGGGATGTAATTTTCAGAGGGCACATTTTGCAAGTCATACTTCTAGGTCTGAAGAGCAAATTTAAGTCATTCAAATTCTGTATTTTTAACACACTCTTTATGTGGCTGGTAGAAAAACTACAGTGCTACAATAGAAAGCTGCCAGCATCTCCAGAGTTAGCATTTCAGAAAGTTCGCTATTTAACAACAGGGTGAAGAAAGATTAGCTCCTCAAGAGGTCAGGGGAGTTAGCATCACACAGCTTCAGGTCCCCCGTGTCCTAAGGACCTCTCATAGCCCAGCTCCTACCTTGTTCTGAAGAAAACAAAATAATCCCTAGTATGATGCAGTGATGTATTCACACCCCAGCCAGATTGCCAGACCATAATTTTCTTCCAGGTGACAGCGACCTGTAAGCTCATCTCTCCCAGGCTGCTTTTCCAGAACAGGGCTCCAAACAGATTTCAGCTGCAAGCAAATACTGATGGTCTGGAAAGAAAGACTTACTCTCTTACTAGAGAGCAGAGTCAACAGCAGCAGCAGCATTCTCTAGTTATTGAAAAATGGAAAAAGATTTGCTTGGAAAGGGAACCAATTATTCATTTGGCAATTTAGTCTGCTCCTTTCCCAGCCTCTGTAGGAATAACTACTCTCGCCCTAATAGCTGCAACAGATCCATTGCAGGCAACACGGTGCTCTTCCTCATGCGACTCAACCGATCTTCAACATAGTCAATGTGCCGCGTTTCAAAACCGTCATCGTCCTTATGTTGTTCCAGCAGGTGATGCTTATCACATAGGAGTGAGACTGGAGGCATTCTGGGCTAATTTCATGCCATAAAATCTTCAGAGTGCTGTGTTGGATCCTATTCATGCTACCGGAGTCCCATTATCTCATTCTGACAACTCCTTACACACCTGAGGAATCATGTACCCAATCAGAGGAAAACAAAAACACTGAAGCTAGATAGTAGGATGCAGTACTAATTGTTAAAATCCTGAACTTCTAGGTTTTCTCTTCAGAATGTTCATCTTAAATCCCTTTTTAAGTGGTTATTTTAAATTATAAAGTTAAAAAAAGACATGAAATAATTTAACATTTACTCACCTTTTTTTTTTTTTTTTTGCTAGTAATGACAACATAATGTTGTTCATTAGCCATGTGTATTAACACGTAAACAGCTGCCCCTGAATCTGCCGCAGTGAAATGTCATTTCTGGAAGTACTATGTGTATGGCATTCAGAGTAAAATTGTCCACTCCAGGTGCAGAAGAAAAAAAAGTAGTGTTTTTCTTTTTTCATCTGGGCTGACACATCTCTTTCGTCATTCATTTCATTATTAATTTATCACACAATATCATGTTCTTGTGGCATTGACTTGAATCAGGTTTAGCGTGGACAGGTGCTGTTTAAACATTCCCTGCCCACACACAACTCTGCCAATAAGCGATGACCCTTATCTGGAGCATCCCTCTGCTTTTGCATCTCAGGGCAAACTCTAGAGTAGAAATCATCAATCACGCTTAAGTGTATTACAGAGTTTGGTGATTTTTTTTTAAAAAAGTAGGGATTAATGGAGATTAGATTGTCCTATGAAGAATGGTCCATTTTTATGGTGTCAGTCAGGGACTGTTGTTAAACTCCTTCCTCTGCCACGTGCTTTTCACAGGACCTTGTAAATGTCACATTGGGAAAACTATCACTTAGCACCCACATAACTAATCCTTTTCCATGCAGCTAATGGATGAATTGACATTTCTAGAATGCAGATAATGTCATCCTAAAGAAGATGTTGTAGAACGGACTGACACATCCCACCCTCAAAAGGCCTACTTAGTTCTACTGTATATTGGGGATCTCCTAGAGTGTCTCAGACATGTCTACAGCGTAGGTATCTAAAGCTAGGTGAGCTCGGTCTCGTCCTTTGTGCCTGACTTCCCCCTTTATTCAGTGGGGTACAAAACATTTACCTTCAGATAATATAGTTAAGAGAAAATAATATTTCCCTCGTATGATATCTAAAATTATATTCTCATATGCATTGACTCCACAGACTGTGAGGGGGACAAGGCATTATTTACTGCCTGTCCTCTTAGCAATTGAACTCCCCATTCAGACAAAACTCCCATTCATTTAACCTGCATCGCTGCTTAAGGAATTTCAACATCAGCTTTTTTCTGCTATTAAAGAGCCTGAACCCCGAACCTTATGTGAATGGAAAATACTTGTGCTGACATAAACAAGCTTTGGATCAGTCCCTATTTTGTGCATTTGTTATCTGAAAAGGAAACGAGGCAAATATTTCATGGAAGAATACTTTAACATCCTGAATATGTGAAAGACAGCAGAAGTCCACAAGGGTACATCTTGAAGAAATCTTGATAAACCCGCCAAACAGCCTAAAAAGCTATGACAAAGAAGTGAAAACAGAATGGAAGTAGGAAGACTTACAGTTCTGCAAAAGGCAATGAGAATCTTGCCAGATTTCCAGCTTATTTGTATTTCACTCTTACTGAAATCCAAGTGACTTAAGAATATCCTCGCATGCTTTTAGTAACCACTCCTTTAAAATTCTGAAGAGGTTTTAGCAGGTTACAAAACTCTTTTCAAGATTTATGTGAACTGCTTTCTCATATCACTTTCATAATGGTCTGTTGTCTTATCTCAGGATGTGTTATAGAGTAGGTCTGTTAAAGATGAACGTGATTTACTTTAAGCTCTCATTCCCCCCATTTTCTCTACTTAGTGCTGATCATAAGCTCTATTTTTTCAAATGTGAATTCCATGTTTCAAGACCAGATCTAGCCTTCTGGGATGCACAAAATTAGAGCTGCGATTCTTCTACTTGGTGTCTTGCAAAGTCACTGAAAGATTGCCCACAGTTAAAATTTACTTTGACACCAAAAATCTGAAAAGATTTCTTGAATCTAGTATTTAGAACGTACGTTGTGGACTGTTAATCAGCTGTCCGTGAGGCTGATAAGGTCAGCTGAGGTGTCCCATTGTGCTAAGCAGAGGCAGCCTCTGAAATTCAGTGACTGAAATCTCGCTGCTCTGTCGGCAGCACGGCCTCCCTCTTCCAGCACCTGCAGCGCGCTACAGCCCTGACCGAGACAGGGACAGCCCTTTAAAAGCACAGGAATCCACTGCCAGTCTTCTATGCAAATGCATCAAACTATAGACATTTACTGTTCGCCTTCGATATTTATTATGTTGACTGAAGAGGTGGACTAGCTTACGGAAATGATAAATAAAAAGTGAGGTAGGCTTGTCTTTTGCGGAATTTTTTCCAGTTTAGTCAAATGGAGCTCCCTGCCTCGTCTTGGCATCCGTCAGAAAATTACAAGCCAGGGTAAATTGGGACTCTGTTTTAGCACTTCATTGTGATGCATCATTTAAAAGGTATGACAGCTTTGCAGTTTTCCAGTAATACCAAGAAAATGGGGAAAGGTTATACTTAGGCTTAGTAAACAGGATTTTGGTTCACCATTTGTTCTCCAAACCAAAACAGAAAAAAGAGAAGGAATTTTGAATGACACTCCATTATAGGAAGCTGTTTAGCTTCCACAGACGACTTTTTGCTAGTACATCCCACAGTATCAGGGGGGGCAGGGGGGAGGAAGTGAAGAAAAAGAAATAATTTACCATTGTGTGAGACCCAGATCACTGAAGAAAAACATAAAACATAGGAAAAATACTAGTCTCATACCCAGAGACACAAGAGACCTCAGCAGGGCCTCTTACAGCAATGGTGCTCATTCGCACTCAGCGAAGCTCACAAACACCCATGTGAGAGGCAGGTAATAGTAACAGCTGAGTTACCAAAGCATGCTCCTAATGAAGAAACAGAGAGGCAAAGCAGAAATCCTTCCCTCCACCCATAGGAGGACTTAGAGAGCTCTCTGGAAGATAGCAGAGCGGTCAACTTGCTCAGCCAGCAACACACCCCTATCGCAAGGCAAACAAGCATCCTGCAGGCAGATGTGTCCTCAGAGCGTGACCCGGTGTGTGGCCCATCTCACAGTGAGAAACACAAGCCCACAAACACTGGGTTAGGAAGACTTCAAGAGGCTGGCTCTGTCAAGGCTCAGTAGGGCAAGTGGGGCAGACTTGGAACGTATGTCTCAGACTTACACAAAATGGCCCAGTGGATTGTATATGGCATATGGGCTGAGATTTGCCACCACTTCAGTGAACATCACAATATATAGTCTCACTAATAGGTCTATAGCATATAAAGAACTTAGGGAATCCTTGTTTCAAAAAATCTTTTAATCCCACAGTTAAGCAAATGAAATATTACATTGCTTCTATAGAGGCATATTTAATGATAACGTTGAAAATCAGATTTAACAGATACGTACAGTCCAATTAAATGTTTAATCCTTATCATTAGACTAAGAAATCATCCAAGATAGAGTTCATAGTTTTACTTACTTAATGAACAAAGTATACTTTCATTGTGACACACACCCCATTTCATTATACCAGGCAAATGGGTCAAACCATTGAACCTTTCCTTCAAAGAATGACTTTTTTTAAGTAGAAGAACATAGATGATATATGAAGGTCCTTTGACTCCCACTTCACTGCTGCATTGAGTTTTAATTTCTCATGTTCCTACTCAAGTTTCCACACAAGTCCTTCCCTCCCTGTTTATCCAGCTTTGCTCCTTGCCACGATGGTGATGTCTCTACTAAACCAATGTGAGGCTTGATGCCCTACTGTCTGATTTCTACAGCCATGCTGTTCTCCATCAACACCCTTTAACTTGATGGACAGTGTGCCCTTGCTTAGATGGTTTGCCAAGTCAATGCCATTTCCTCATTCATCTCCCTTTTTGAGATCTGCTTTCATCATGAAGACTATGAGGAATTACTCTATTTTCACTTATGTAAGCATCATTCAAGGACAGAACTAACTACTAGAACCTTTTAATGTTTTAAAAACCCAGCATATAGAAAGAATGACCTAGAGAGATTAATAAATTCATTTAAAAACTGTAAAATTCACAGCTGCTCACTGAGCAAGAAAGTACACTTCTAAGGTAGATGAGGTCTTCATGCAAGTTTGAAAACCTCTCTAGACCCATCTGACCATTTGGATTCTGCACGAGGATGCCAGGAGATACTACCTATCCTTCTGCAATACTATTTTCATTTGGCTTCTCTTTGACCCAAGGAAAATGGTTACCATTCATTTGTTTGACAGCTGACAAAGTAAGTCTGAATTGGTTTGATCACTTGTTACATGAGGAATCCATCAACAAAGTCTACGAATCTGTTTCTGGGATCCTATTCTCATTCAAGTCCATAGGTGTCTTCCAGCTGATTTCAGTAAGTAATGGATTCAGACTGCAAAGTGGGACTACACCAATTAGAATTGTGCATATTTTGTTTTGTTTATGAAGCAACAAAGCACATGGTGTATCCATAACACTTCTTATGTGGTAAAACTGTTATATATAGACCATAAGACCTATGCATCTTGCGATTATATTACTGCATAAATTGGACTCCTATAATTCAATAAGCTTGAGTATGAATTTTTAAAATTGAATGCCAAAAGTGATTATATGAGTCTCGTTTTCAAAAATATTAACTCTCTACAGGGCCTATTGATTTTAGCAGTACTTTCAGGGCAGAACAGTTCTCCGATTAAACTGAGTTAACATCCAATGACATCTAGCTTCCTGTCTTGTTGGCAATAAGAATGTAAATAAGCAACATTGTGAGTATATAGAAATAGTGTGGCCAGCAGGAGTAGCGAGGTGATTGTCCCCCTGTACTCGGCCCTGGTGAGGCCGCACCTCGAGTACTGTGTTCAGTTTTGGGCCCCTCACTCCAAGAAAGACATTGAGGTGCTGGAGCGTGTCCAGAGACAGGCAACGAGGCTGGTGAAGGGTCTAGAACACAAGTCCTATGAGGAGCAGCTGAGGGAACTGGGGATGTTTAGTCTGGAGAAAAGGAGGCTGAGGGGAGACCTTATTGCTCTCTACAACTGCCCGAAAGGAGGTTGTAGAGAGGTGGGGGTCGGACTCTTCTCCCTAGTAACAGACAACAGAACAAGAGGAAATGGCCTCAAGTTGCACCAGGGGAGGTTTAGATTGGACATTCATAAAAATTTCTTCACCGAAAGGGTTGTCGGGCATTGGAACAGGCTGCCCAGGGAGGTGGTGGAGTCCCCATCTCTGGGGGTATTCAGAAGACGTTTAGACGAGGCCCTAAGGGATATGATTTAGTGGGGGACTTGGTAGTGATAGGTTAATGGTTGGACCCGATGATCTCGGAGGTCTCTTCCAACCAGAACAATTCTATGATGCTATGATTCTATAACAAGTGTTTGTTTGTCTGTTCAATTCCTCAGGGACCAACTTGCAAGTTTTTTCAAAGTACTGAGTAGGTCAAAGATTGACGCTAAACTGGTTATGATGGTCCTCTCACAAAACTGAAGTCTCAGTGAGACTCAGTGTTCTCCATTCAGCAAATTAGCACACTTGCCTTTCCCCAGTGAACCGCTGTGCCCAATTAACCATCTGAGAACAGATCTTTTCAGTTTACAGACTGTGCTTTACAACTGATTCACGATATCTTGGTTTTTCATTTTTATCCCTAAGAATTGTGCATTCACTTTCTATTCTTAATTCATACTCTCCCTCTCTCTTCTTTTTTTTTTTTTTTTTTTTTTTGATAATACATTGCAGTTTATTGAATGTAAGATTTTAAAACAAGAGAACAAAGCAAAATTAACATCATCTTCCTGGCTGGTGAAACGAGGAATGTGATGTTGTATGTGACTCCCTGGCTATACACAATTTCTATAGAATTCAGATGGAACAGATAAAGAAAAATGGTATTTATTTGCAGTGACATGGGAAAGATTCTGGGGTATGTTTGCATAATTTCAATAGTTAGCTTTAGCCCGTAAGTGGTGAAAAATCAGATCCACAAAGTTGTCATACCTCATGAAGCAATAGCAATGTGTTTAAGTGTGTTTTTCAAGGAGAAAGGAAATATTAATATTGATGACAATAGTATTTATATGGTGTCACAGTTCAAGTGACATGCATGTGTCCTGCTTTTAGCTATCAGAAGTTAGTTTAAGTTAGTCTATGCTTCTGTCCTAATTTCTAGAGACACTCCAAACATCAATTCATGCCATCCAAATATACAGGGGAACAAGTGTCTACTGGTGGTGCTTATTTTTCTGTACTAACTGTTGAGGGAACCTAGACAATGAGGTTGGTCTAGGATCCAGATTCATCTCACCTAACATCAGTTATCTTACATTTGTGCATCTGGTCTATTCGTCTACCTCCCCTTGTAGTCACTGCAGAGAGATAAAATGTGTTCAGCAGATTATTCATCCCCTCTTAAATTAAGTAAGTGTCTGAAACAGATGGGACAAATCAACCTCTGGATTTGCCTATTTCTCTCAATTGTGAACAGAGGAAATACAGAAGACCCCTCTCAGCCCAGATGATACCTAACTTTTAAAAGGCTGAAGTTACATAAATGTAACCGTACCCTCAGGAACAAACAGTACATTTATATAACAAAGTAATGAGCCTAGACAATGAAACAGAAGAACTTGAATACCAGGTACAGAATATGAAAGGGGATGGGATGAGAACGACAGAAACTGGGGAATAACAGTCGCTGTTGCAACATAGCACCACAGGGCATACAGGGATGCATGAAAGACAGGAATGCAGGTCATAAGACAGCGATATATATTGCTGATTTGATAAGACTCTAAAATTATGAAAGAGAGCACGGACAGAACAGAAATGGTTTTGTTCAAAATCTCTTGTTAACAATCTTAAAGAAATCATGCAAGGCCTAACTACTAGACAGCCCCAGGGATGTAACCTGATATGCAGAGAGAACTTCAATGCTAGTAGAGAATTGCCTAATAATGCCTCTGAAAACCATGACATTATGGGAAAATTTATCTTTCCGGATATGAAACAGAGAACAAATGTTCATTACCATTATAGGGTCCAGTTAGTATGACAGCCAGTAGGTTTCTAGGCCAAATACACAGAAAGCAATATTCAGACTACTTACTGTGGCACTTCAACAAACTCTGTGTCTTTTATGGCATCTCAGTGCTACAGTGACACGAGTAATTCAGCACACTGCCACCCAGAGCTTCCAAAAACCTGCTGCCCCTCCAAGTCAATGAAAAGAAACAGGTTGTGCAATCAGACAGTTTGCTGTCAATGCCAAACACATGGTGCGCTCTTACCTGGATTTTGAGTCTTCGAATCATAGAATCATAGAATGGTTTGGGTTGGAAGGGATCTTAAAGATCATCTAGTTCCAACCCCCCCTGCCATGGGCAGGGACATCTTCTGCTAGACCAGGTTGCTCAAAGCCCCATCCAACCTGGCCTTGAACACTTCCAGGGATGGGGCATCCACAACTTCTCCAGGCAACCTGTTCCAGTGCCTCACCACCCTCGGAGTGAAGAATTTCTTCCTTCTAGCTAATCTAAATCTACCCTCTTTCAGTTTAAAGCCATTACCCCTTGTCCTATCACTGCACACCCTTGTCAAAAGTCCCTCTCTATCTTTTTTGTAGGCCTCCTTTAGGTACTGGAAGGCTGCTAGAAGGTCTCCCTGGAGCCTTCTCTTCTCTAGGCCAAACAAGCCCAACCCTCTCAGCCTGTCTTCATAGGAGAGGTGCTCCAGCCCTCTGATCATCTTTGTGGCCCTCCTCTGGACTCGCTCCAACACGTCCATGTCCTTCTTGTGTTGGAGGCCCCAGAGCTGAACGTAGTACTCCAGGTAGGGTCTCACAAGAGCGGAGTAGAGGGAGAGAATCATCTCCCTTGACCAGCTGATGACGCTTCTTTTGGTTCCAGAAATCTAGCTGATTTTGAAGAAGTCTTCACTGCTTCCAGTTCCAAGTCTTGCTGATTTGTCGTTAACCTGAAGATCTCTGCAATTCACTGTATTGTGTAGTACAAGTATGTCCTTCTACATGAGAGTACAGTTTACAGATTGAGACTCCCAAGCTTTTTGCAGCACATCAATGTAGGAACATGCTTTGTATAATCAGTGGGAGGCACTGCTGTCCATACAGCAACGTGGGCCAGAGAGTTGCCAGGTGAGGAGCTAAGGAAAAAGCTGACCTGTAGCAAAGAATGGGTTACTTGCTTGTTAACCCAACTCAATGATAATATAAGCTACTTTCAGGTGTTAGAAGACCACAGCAAGTAGGAAAACATATGAAATGAGGGTCAGCTGTCTGTGGTGGACATGATTGTCCCTGAGGGGGTGGAACAGAGCAGTTCTGCATAGCACCTAGGAGCCTGTAAGGAGTGACCGTGAAAAAGCAGAGCAAAGAAGAAAGCAGGAAGAAGAAAAACCTGACTTCACAATATCAAGGAACCGCACGAGGATCTGTGCCCTGCTCTGGTGACACATAAGAGCTGACACAATCTTGCTTATCTCTAGCCTTGCTAGTTTATAGCAGATGCTGAATTAGTGTACTGATAGCTGTTGATAATAAAGACATCCCGCTCCTGAGTAGTGACATAGAGTGCCACTCTGTTTGCATTTCAGGTGCCATGATAAGTCAGAAGAGGTCTTAGCTCCCACTGTAAGGAAACCCTTGCCAACCTCCTCTGAGAACCAGCTAGTGAATGGATCAAAAGCGTTGCCTCAGCCAAGGCTGGCGCACAGTGCTGCAGTCCACAAGCAGATAGGGGAGAACATGTCCCTTCCACAGAGGAACAGACCGCAGAGCAGACTGCCAAAGTCAGCACTGAGGCCTTAGTGTCAATGTGCAGGGCAAGGGGATTAGAAATTAAAGAGACCTTTGGTTAATACACTTTTAAAAACAAAGAAAACTAAAGGACGGAGATTTGAGACTTAACTTGAGGCATATTTAATTGTCTGAAATTAGGGCCTACCACCTATTTTCACTTCACCCAGAAATAAAAAATTAAAACTCACGGGTTTTGCAACTAGGATGGAAACAAGAGAAATCAAGTTTGGCCAGGGCAATCAGTATTTAGATATACTGGATACAGATTTTGTTACTAGTATCTACATTCAAACCTGGCTCATATCGTGAGGGACTGGAACTCACCACTGCCTGGCACCCCTTTGGCAGTTCTATGGAAAGAAATGGTGCTCTCAAGCTGGCTCCTCGTGAACAATTGTCCCCACCAGAGGAACCATAACCACAGCTAAAATTAACTGAGGTCATTTTGGACAGTTCCTGGGGGCACACAGCAGGCTGAATTTCCAGTGAAATGGAAGTCTGCTTGTCTTAGAATAGTCTCTCCATACCTCCTTTGTGTATTTGGACAAGGTAGATCAAACTACTAGTTCTCATTAGGGACATCATCATCATCACCATCAAATTGTTGGGGTACACTGATGGGGTAATAAAAAGGTTCGTTGCTGATACAACTATTTTCTAAGTAGGCTGAAGTCTGCCTTCCACTACCTGGGACCTGTTACAGGCAATAAACGGGGAAAAAAAAAACCACTAGAAGTCATTCTTTATATATATATACACTCAGCACTGCTGTATGCAGTCAGACAATTGCCTAGAGGTGCCAGTATTAAGTCTAGTTGTTGGTTTTTGCCATTGTGAGTGCCTGAAAGACTCTTATATTTTTAGTCTGCCTAGTGTGCCACATCTATCACAGCTACTCCAAAAATTTCTTTGGTGTTATTCTGGTTTTGTAGCTTTGAAAAGAAGGAAAGCTTCCATTCCTTTACTGGGAAGTCTCCAGAAGGAGAAGAAAGCCAACGGGATCTGATCCTCTGTGTCCCCAACTGAACTAGACATTTCCACAGTCATCTGAAAATTCTTCCTTATCCGGAGATGTAGGGTTGGACATACAAAAAGTTATGGTGCAGCCAAAATATCTTTTATTCCCAGGAACACCAAATGAAAGGTCTATGAAATGAAAAATATCTATCTGAAACTGTCTGAATCTGGCCCTATAGTTATGTTCATAAAAAGAGTTATTGACTAAGTACTTCTAGCACAGAAAAATGGATTAAGACACATATTAGAAACTACAGTAGCCAAAAGTTAAAAAGCATTTTGTGCCATTTCTCATTTTACTTTGCAAAAGTAAAGAAAATTGGCACAGTCATCCAAACTCCCTTTGGTTTACATTTTGGTCAGTGATTGTGATAACCATTCTGACAGTATCAAAGAGAAACTGGGATCTACACTTAAATAATAAGAACAACTCCTCAAATGGGGTATGACGCACTTGTCTACCAATTTAGGCATCCCTACCTGAACCCGAAGCCCTCGGCTCCCTTTACAGCTGGTATTGTGTGTCTGCTTTAGGATTACCTGTACTGTGCCCTACACTAAATGATCAAACTGATTCCCTTGTAATAAAGGGATGCAGAGCTTTCAGCGTACTGGGCGAAGAGTTTGGCAACTGGGAAGAATAAACTCTCTTAATTTACAGGAAAAATAATAGGAGTCACTAAAAAGGTAAATGAAAAATTGTATATGACCATTGATCATTTAGGTCTCTGTCCTCTTTTCCTCACAGGCTAGTCACAAATTCTTTAATTCATGTTTAGCATTTCTTGTTTGAACATTGATTCCTGCTTTCTTTAACACCAGACGTAACAAATTTAGGCAGGATTAAAGAGAATAATAATGTTCTTTTTTTAGCATGTCACATGGCCCTGACTCTTTCCAAACCAAACCATATAAAAGTTAGCTTTTCTAGAGGAGGTGGCCAAACACTGACTAACTCACATAATCAAGCTATGTTGTTTTTTCTCTTGCTGTTATCGTATTTCCTCCAAATGTAATTAAAAATGGATATAAGTATGTAATCCAATATGACTTAGTAGACTACTTCCTCAAACAGAGCTGCAGATAGTTTGAGGGAAGAGCATTCAGATTAATTAATAAAGCAAATGCTTTTAGCTTTACATAGGATGTTTTCATTGCATTATAAATGGTCTGCCTGTTGAGTAGTCAAGAAATATTGTATTTTCCCTCCACCATAAAAGATTTGGTACTAATTGCTCAAAAGTGCCTTGGGGGGAATAAAATGCATCATGTTTGAACAAGGAATATGTATCATTTAACTTTCAAAAAGCGCAAGATTCTATTAGTTTCTAATATGAAAAATAATTATTCTTACTGATATTATGAAAACAATTAATTTCCCTTTTGCAACAGAACGTGAAATTTATAGGTTGGTAGCTTGGAAAGCACAAAGGTAGTGCGTGGCTGAATTCATTTAATCTAATGTGGATAGGTAGAAGTTATATACAGAAAAAAATCCAGGTCTTTTTTCCCAAGGATTCTGTGCTCAAAGCTTGTCTAAATAGACCAGTTTCATCCTAGTACTGGGAAGTTCAAGCACCATGGGAAGATCTGGGACAAAATCAGCCATAGAAGAGACAGCCCTATAAATTGACCTTCATGGATATCTTCTGCCAGAATCACATAGTTCCCACGTAAATATTAGGTATTTCCTACTTTGCAAGTAGCTCAGAAACAGTCCTAGCCACAGGCCACGTACAGTCTGTGATTAGACCACCTGATGAAAGAAGAGAGAGACACATTTGTTAAATTCAGATATTTGTTGGTTTTAATAGTAGTAATAGTGGTCGTCAGTCTACCTGTTGTCAAAGAACAGTGATTAACAGCATTAAAAGGGGTGTTTAAGGAAATATTTAAATGAGAAAAAGATAAGAAATACGCACATTTTTGATTCAGAGTTCTTCCCAAATATAGGAAATGGACTGTCACACTATAACTGACAGTCATAGCTCTGACAGCACATGTTGATTGCACAGGGATTTAAAAGTATAAATTACATGCCATGAGAGAGAAAACAAGGAACGGGGCAAAGCAAAAGAAACAACTCATTTGAAAATAGGTGGTAGATACATTGGTTAAATGTTTTGCCTTCTTCCTGTACTACTGTCAACAAGACCAGGGCAAACTACAGTGAAACTATTGAAAACTTGCTGTTAAACGTATATCCTAAACCTATGAAATGGTCTCTCTTTAAGTGCCTTAATATTGCCTCTGCTTAGTCCATCTAGCACTACTGCTGATGTGTTCCCAAAACGTAAATTGTCGTGATGGACAAGTGCATTTAGGAAGCTGTAGTCAATGCAACATTTTTTCATCATTTCAGTGTAGTTCCTACACAGGGCTTGAATAAACAAAAAAAAACCCTAAAGCTGGCCAGTCTTTTTCCCGCCTATTGCCTGATGGCACCTTCTACCTTGGGCCAGTGCTCATCACTCACAGGTGCCTGCTGGCAGACAAAATAGCTGAAAGTCTGAAAAGCTGAAAAGGGGGTGCATCACAGAAATCCTGGTGCTTCCACAGCATCAAGAATTCGTTAGATGTTGCGACGATTTTCTTGCTTTTAAGGATTGCTATTGAGCAGTTAGTGAAAGAAGATGCTCTTAAATCTGCAACTTAGTCAAATCTCCACAAGACCAAAAAGCTCTTCAGCCTTATAACATGAGATGATGTTACCTGACAGTCTGCGGGGGTTCCCAGGAGTTTCTCATCTCATGTTTTTTTGATCTTTTATGTGAATGACTCCAAAAGTATTTCATCTTATTTATTGATTATTCTGCCTAGTGTAATATTGCTCTGCTTCATTTAATCCATTATTCTTAAACATCTTAGCTCTGGGAGATGCTTTGGACAATAGGCTAAACCAAAATTTTATTTAGTCTTTGAACATAAATGTTTCACTTCACTCAGTAGGCTTAAAAAGAAGGGTTTCTATCTTACAGCATCCTTGTCTTTAAAATGCTTAGTGAAATGAACTTCCAAGTTTATTAACACCCATAAATGGTCTCCTTTCTGAGCTAACAATAAAGCAAAAGTGGAAGACCTGGCAGTGCTGTTTCTCAGGTCCATAGCTCCATAGTAGCCCAAGCTCTAAAGGTCTTCTGAGTCATACAATCCAGGGTGGTTCCAAACTTACATCTAAATCATGCAATTGTCAAATATTTGCAGCTCTACAGCCCATATTAGACACTGACTTGCTGTCAGGAAAAGACCTGAGTGGACCCTCTTCCTTCGATGCATTCTGGTTTCTACCAGAAGTAAAACTAGGCACAGAAGCAGTGAAGAGAGGACAGCTGTGTACTCAAATGGACCCCTGCATCTGGATGCTCCAAAGACCAAGAGTGCTGGGTGCCTTTTTCTTTCACAAAAGCTTTTTAAAAAGTGCTGTAGATTCAGTTTTACTCTGATCACATTGTGAAGTACTGAAAAACAAGTATTTTTCCTTACTCATTTTCAGTTAGGATTACCATTTAGGATCACTCTCAGACAGAAAAAACTAAATGAGAGCATTCAAAGAAAAGCTAGACAGCCCATCAGCATGGCTGAGGGATGGTTAACTATTTTATGAAATATCCTGTCTCATTTTCCTTTATGAAAAGCCTGCAAGAACAGTGCATCCTTATCCATGATAACCCGGCAACGGCGGTTCCAGTCTCCCACATTACCTCATTAACAATCAGTAGCCATTTACAAAGCTGTTATTTACAATGAATATTTCCAATGGGACTTGAAGGAAACACAAGGTCTGACAGTCCTCTGTGCCTTCGTGTTATTTACTGGAGCTGGCTGAGCAAACTGGAGGGTGTTGGAGTGTCCAGTAAGCTGTATAAATAGTTCTCCAGCTGCTGTGGAAATTCAAAAAATTAAAAAACTATAGATCAAATTGGGTTGGAAGGAAACATATCAAAATCTCTAGGATTTTTCCATTTAAAAATCTGAACTGTCACTGATTTCTCAGGTTGGAAAATGTGACCAGCTCTGTTTCTTAGTCAGGCTTTGAGTTCAGCATCATTGTCTCAAAGATCAAGCTCCAGTGCTTGATACCAGTTCACCCTGCTCCATCTGAGCTGAGCTGTATCGCAACACCACGAGTAAAGCACCCAGGTAATTCAGTTACTTCCATGCTCTTTTAAAATATGCATTCTGCCCTTTCATAGCCTACCCCCAGCACCACCACTGATGTAATTTTGCTGAAGATCTTTCTTTCTTAATTAAAGACCTTTTTTTCCTTGGGTGAATAATTAGTTAACACATTTGTTTTGGGAAATGTATCATTTCGGTGTAGGGCAGAGAACCACAGCAGCTGCAGGTATTAGCACAGCATGGCAACAGCAATACCTATCTGCAACGAAACATCTGCTAGAGCGTTTCATAAAGCAAAGAGCAGCCCACATAAATGAGCCACCGAGCAAGCACACCAGCTGTACCCTGAGGCGCTCTTCACCGAGGTTTGGAAGGAGGGGAGTTGTTAGGTTTGCTTTGGGTTGGTTTTCCAGCAACTAAGCACAATGGGCAAACTTGAGTCCTGTTCTAAGCTGATATGTTCTGCAGCTGAGTTTCCGTACGCTTCATTTACATTTCTCCCAACAAAACAGGAAAGTATAGCTCTGGAATTTGTCCCAGCAGTTAGACCGCTACATGGTATGGAAAGAGCGCTGCTTTTGCTTGGAGCATGTTTTTCAATAATGCAAGCAGCAACAGGATAAATCCGAGTCTATTATTATGTCTATTTAAAGACAAATCTAAGGTAACCAGGATTATAGGCAGAGAAAAGAGAAATTGAAGTAGTGAGATAATTCCATAGCAAAGAACATAGCAAAGGAGTACCTCATGAAAGATGGGTGTATGTGGGATGGTATCCCTACCTTTACTTAACAGTGATTTCCTGAAAAACTATCTGTTACTGATAGAGGAGGAAATATCTGTGGAAATTTGAACTAAATACTTCATTGTCACCCAAGCATGCACTACCCTACAAGTGAAATATCTTGAGTAGTGAAAATAAAGTAAATCAGACTTTGTTTATCATAATTTAATAACAGAAGTTAAAAATGTGATTAGAGAGATGGATGATGAGAGCTCCCACAAAAACATGGGCCAAAAACTAAGAGCCTTTCTAACAATTTCTGAACTAAAAGGTCCAGTAAACTGGTTTTAGGGTCCAGTGAAGTCTATCCTAGGGGAAGACAAAAATCAACCTTTGTGTTCATTCTATTTGGAGTATTCAATGTCCCAGGGAGGTTTGCAGCCCCAGGAAAAGTGAAAGGCTGTGCAGAGCACCCCCAGCTGCAGTTTGCCATCATCTGCAGGTCTCCGATCAAACGGGTCTGTGGGCGGACAGGCAGAGGTCCAGCTGTACCTCTGCCCCCCTGAGGAGCCACAGCTGCTCTGATAACCCCCACCCGGCACAGATATACCTGTAATCCCTCTTGCTCATTGCCAGTGGCAAAGCCCCGCAGAGGATTGAGGTGGCTGGAAACAGGGGGCCTTGGGGGACCTAAAGTGTGCTCATGGCTTCTGCCCTCACCCCCTCCCTCTAGCAGGGGCATGGGCTGACCGACGGGAGGGGTGACCTGCTCCTCCCATTTCCCTTTCCATACCCCTGTGGGCCTCTTCTTAAAACCCAAATGTCACCATTTCCCACCAGAGTAAACAGCAAGAGCTAAATTAATACCTCATTGAGAAAGGCAGTGTTGTTTTTTAATTAAGGAAACACCTTGGCTCCATCACTGGTAGTTTTATCAGCTAGGTTGATTCTTCTAAAAGAAGTGTTCAGTGGGGTATCAGTCTGTCCATTTCTTTTCAGTGTTCAGCAGGAAGCAAAGCTTGTCAGGAGAGGCAATATCTTCTGACGTTAAAAAAAATCAGCTGGTCTGCTAGGAGATATGCTCCCTTGTCTCACTCATGCCTGTAAGCTTTCTCATTTATACATCTCAACAGTACTACAACTGCTTGGTTTATGCATTTCTGTGATTCCTGTATTTTTAAAAACAGCCACTTCCAGTGGAGGGATGTGGGGGGAAAGGTATCAGCTGTTACACTGGAAATCCTTACCTCTTTTACTGTACCTTTTTTGCTTTGGAGTGTGACTGAGGCCTAATCAAAATGTTAAAAGCAAGAGTGTTTCCTCATAGTTGCAAAGAAATCTTGCAGGAATCTTTTCGGTACAGGAGTCACTTATCTGTTTGAGTGCACAAGGAGAAGCAGGATAGAAATAGTTGAAGCGAAGGAAATGGAAAGGAGTGGTCTGGCAGTACCACCATACTGTCCTGGTTTCAGTCGGGATGGAGCTAATTTTCTTCCCAGCAGCTACTGTGGTTTGGATTTAGTATGGGATTTGGTATGTGAAGGATGTTGATGATGCACTGATGTTATTAGTTGCTGCTAAGCGATCAAGGACATCTTCCAGCTTCCCAGGTTTTGCTAATGTGCAGGTGCAAAAACTTGGGAGGGGTATAGCCAGTATAGTTGACCCAAACTGGCCAAAGAGAGTGTTCCATACCATAGACATCATGCCCGGTATAAGTGGCGATTGGCCAGCGGGCCAGTTCCCTTCTTATTCCCTTTTTTCCCCCTTTTCATTTGTTCAGCTGTTTTTCCCTCACTTGCTCTCTCTGGAACTTGCTGTTCTGAGATAGCAGCTGGAGAATATTCCTGTTCCATGATTGCTGCTCGGGATGGGCTATATCGGTCATTGGGTGGTGAGAAATTGTGCCTTGGTTATTTTATGTATGCTATTATCATTATTTTTTTTTTATTATTATTATCATTATTAATATATAATATATATTTTTTTTCCTTTGCTGTCCTGGTGAACTGTTTTTATCTCAACCCGCGAGTTTTCCTTTCTCTCTGATTCTCCTCCCCACCCCACTGGGGAAGGGGAGGAGTGAGCAAGCGGCTGCTTGGTATTTGGTTACCAGCTGGGGTTAAACCACAACACATACTTTTTAATATCTTTCAAGTCTTTAATTACCTTTGTCATTTGGTGCCTATCAGTGTAAAATGGAAGTGTTGCACTCTCACAGAACAGACTATTAACCCAGTTTGTACACATGCGTGCAAACGTGCTCCTCTCCTTTACCTTTGCAATTGAGAGCCGAGTGTGCCCATGTATTAGACAGCTATTGACTGAATGCTGCAACAGTCTGCTGGACCTTTAGTTATGTATTTATCAAGGACTGTGGTGCCCGAATTGGAATTAGAAGTAATTACTTAGTCACAGACTGAATTAATTTACAAGACAAATTGGTGCTGACAATCCCATGATTCAGACAGTATTTTCTAATTATCGATTTAAGATAGGTTCTAATTTGTTTTAAAAAGATAATGGCTTGATTATGAAATAAATGGAATTATATTTATTAAGCCCTGAACTCTGTTGGTTAAAATAACATTTCTTCTTTTGCCTTTGGCCAATAAAATAATCCTATTCTTTATTCACTTGGTGACCGTAGGCATCAGTGAATTTACAGAAGAGTTGTGGCTTCCTGCTTCATGTTCCAGAGCCAGGGCTTAGGTGAGGGTAATGTAGGCTACATTACATCACTCATGTGATATGAATTCATGCTCATTCTTTAAGGACTTTTTCCCATGCTACAAGACCACTTTGGGTGTTTGAAGCAGCCTCTTCAACAGCCAGTGTGACACATCTTCCTCTGTTCCCTGACCTTCATGAAAGAAGAATAAAGGACAGTTTGAGGAAAGGAAGGAAAGAGTTTACGGACATAGTTGGCTTCATTTGCACATTATGACACTGGAAATTAATAATTATGGAGGAGAGACTTTTTTTTCAGGCCATTTCAGCTGCCTAAAATATGTTACCCTATTTGTTTCTATTCTGGTAGAGTTTTTTTCAAACTAGTTGGGATATATAAAGAGAAAACCCGATACCCTTGAAGAGGGGTTTTGTGGGTTTTGTATCAACTTAGATGAGTTTTGTTGACTGGGCTTTGGAAAACACAAGTAGCTTCCTATCTGGAGAAGTTTAGCTCTCCAAGTCCAGGGCTCAGGGGTAGCTCTCTTGATTTACGACATACTGGGAAAAACTTGAAATGTAATGTCAGAAGTGAACAAAATAAAAGCATAGTAAGGAGGATAGTAGTAATGCTAGAATTCTTCCCTCGCTGCCCCAGCTTCTTAACTTGTAAAATAAATTTGGTCCTGGCATGAGTGAATGTAACACCCACTGAAGTCAAGAGGATGTCTGCCATTTATACCAGGGCTCCGCTAACAGTTTATCCTTCCTGTCATTTGCATTTTTCACCTGCAGTAGATTAAAATAGGAGGGAAGGGAAGGGGAAGAAGGTAAAATGACAAGTATAGTAAAAAGTTATAAAATTTGAATAGACAAATACAATAAAACTTTTTAGGATTTGAACCTGAGAACTTGGGAAAACACTGAAATGGCCTAGTTGTATTAATGATTAAAAAAATGCATGTTCCCAAAGCAACTTCAGGCAGGACTCCATGAACTCTACTTACCTGTGTGACTTTTTAATTACTACTACTAAATCATCTTTCCATTTGCTAAACCCCACTCAGTTTATACTGGAGTCCTACAGTGCACAAGAATTTCCTGAATAGCGTGATCAGCTCTTATTCCCTCATTACACAAGCCTACACTCAGTTTGGCTGTAGTTCTTCATCACATAATGGTCAAATTAAAAGGGGGAAAAACAAGCAGAACAAATGTAAAACTTTAATTGCAAATATATCCCTTACTAGAGGTACATAGGAGTTCTGTTATTTTCATTTTCTTTCCATTACCAACAAATTTGCAATTTGTTTATTACTTTGAGAAAAGATTATGCAACTCAAATTTGGGTTTGGATGTAATTTTCTATGTTTGCCAGCAAATTGGAGCAGGGAATTCCTTAACCTTGAGCACTTCTTGCCACAGGAATTCTCATCTGTTTATAGTTTTGAAGTCCAATTTCAAATCCCATTTTAAAAAGTACTTCATCAATATTAAAACCCAAGGAAACCTTTAAAAACTTATAAAATTTTAGTGGTATAGTGCATGTCCATAGTCACGCCACCGCTTCACATCTCAGGAGGGCATTCTGGTTAGCAGGATGTGCTATCATCTCGGCAAAGAAAAAGCGTAGAATTCCAGTTCAGACTGGAAGAGGAACTTTTCTTTCCTTGCTTACCCATGGAAAAAGGCACTCCTCCACTCAGAATTCCTGAAAACATTGAGTAGATCTTGTCCCTCCATCACCCAATACAGGTCTGCTGTTGTTGATTGCATAATTATGAACTACAAAAATAAAAAGTATAGAAAAGGCGAGGGTAGCTTTCTTGCCACTACAAATTCATGCCAAAGTGCAGAATCCACCCAAACACCTTAATCTCTCTCCTACCCTTCTGGCCTGGGTCTGTCATGAGGCCAGGGTTGTCTCCAACCGCCTGCAGTTCCCTTGCACAGTTCATCTGTAATACTCCTCCAGGCGTTAGCATGTTCCTTTAGTACAAGAAAAAAAATTAAAAATACAAACAAGAATCAAGTCTACAATAACTAACCTAGCTGGATTTTGTTAGTATGGCAAGATCTGCACGTAATTTTCATAAGGGAAGACCAAATACAAAAGGCACATAATTTAGCTTTGTTTTTTATATCTGAAAATAAGTCTAAAAAAGCTTGTTTCCTTTGTTTAATAGCTACATGCTATTTACGTCTGTCATGGCATATTGACACTGTGGCAAATTTAGACCAGTGCTGACTTTATTTGAACTGAAGATTTAGATGCTCCACCTCTGCTAGTTTAATTTGTTTCACTCCACAACTGTCTTGCAAATATGGCATGAAAGTTTCCAGAGAAGCAAAGCAAATCCTCTAATGGCTGATCCCAGAGGAAAAATATTTAAAAAAAAGAACTCTGTGCT
Source organism: Phoenicopterus ruber ruber (assembly GCA_009819775.1). Lineage (NCBI taxonomy): Eukaryota > Metazoa > Chordata > Aves > Phoenicopteriformes > Phoenicopteridae > Phoenicopterus > Phoenicopterus ruber. Next base: position 90,940,189 of record CM020217.1, read on the forward strand.
CTTGCTCACTTTTATAGATTTATCTTTCTCTGTTATTTTACTAACCAGAAGACATAGCACTGTTTGAGTTTCAGTAAAAGTAGATGCAAGTGCATAACATATAGTTCATCCCATGATGTATTTATATTCCTCTGCTCCCAGAGAGGAGGAAGAAGAGTTAGTACAGAAACAAAGTTATTTTTTCTTTCGGGATAAAAATAAAAATATCTTTCCACTGCCACCAGGCTTATAAAAAATATTTTGCAAAAGAAAGCCTAGCCAAAATAACATACAAGAGAAAGTTTTACAACGATGGTATCTAATTAACTCCTAACCCTAAACAGAGCACAAAAGTCTCTCAGAGTCCATCATGTTCCAGTAGAAATCCATTCTGGTCCAGAAATGCACTCAGGACAACTTCATTTACTGAGAGGTTAAGAGATATTTGGTTTTGTGACTTTTGGTTACTGATAAACTTAAGATCCCAAGCATGTGTTACTTCGTTTTTGAAAACCACCGTGCTCAGCCAAGCTCCATGCTCTCCACCCAGGGTGGATCTCCCTGGGTGCAGTTGAGAGCATACTATATAATACAGCATAATGCTATATTATTACAAGACTTACTATATACAGCCAGACAATCAAATTACAAATGTATTTATCCATACCACATTTTCTAGTAAGCCGTGTAACCAATTTCTTATATGTTTGAGGTTTGAAGGAAAGGATTGTGAGAACTTTAAAGGACAACTAGGTGATCAGGACCAGTCAGCATGGGTTTATGAAAGGCAGGTCCTGTGTGACTAACCTGATCTCCTGCTATGACAAGGTGACACACTTAGTGGATGAGGGAAAGGCAGTGGATGTTGTCTACCTAGCCTTTAGTAAAGCATTTGTTACCATCTCTCACAGCATTCTCCTGGAGAAACTGGCTGCGCATGGCTTGGACAGACATACTCTTCACTGGGTAAAAAAACAGCTGGATGGCCAGGCCCAAAGAGTTGTGGTGAATGGAGTTGGTGGCCAGTCACAAGTGGTGTTCCCCAGGGATCAGTAGGGGGGCCAGTTCTGTTGAATATCTTTATCAATGATCTGGATGAGGGGATCGAGTGCACCCTCAGTAAGTTTGCAGATGACACCAAGTTGGGCGGGAGTGTTGATCTGGTTGAGAGTAGGAAGGCTCTACTGAGGGATCTAGACAGGCTGGATCGATGGGCTGAGGCCAACTGTATGAGGTTCAACAGGCCAAGTGCCGGGTCCCGCAGTTGGGTCTCAACAACCCCAGGCAACGCTACAGGCTTTGGGGGGAGTGGCTGGAAAGCTGCCCGGCGGAAAAGGACCTGGGGGTGTTGGTTGACGGCCGGCTGAATATGAGCCATCAGTGTGCCCAGGTGGCCAAGAAGGCCAATAGCATCCTGGCTTGTATCAGAAATAGTGTGGCCAGCAGGAGTAGGGAGGTGATTGTCCCCCTGTACTCGGCCCTGGTGAGGCTGCACCTCAAATACTGTTTTGGGCCCCTCACTACAAGAAAGACACTGAGGTGCTGGAGCATGTCCAAAGAAGGGCAACAAAGCTGGTGAAGGGTCTAGAGCACAAGTCCTATGAGGAGTGGCTGAGGGAACTGGGGTTGTTTAGTCTGGAGAAAAGGAGGCTGAGGGGAGACCTTCTTGCTCTCTACAACTACCTGAGAGGAGGTGGTAGCAAGGTGGGTGTCGGTCTCTTCTCCCAAGTAACAAGCAATAAGACAAGAGGAAATGGCCCCAAGTTGTGCCAGGGGAGGTTTCAATTGGATACTAGGAAACATTTCTTCACGGAAAGGGCTGTCAGGCATTGGAACAGGCTGCCCAGGGACGTGAGTGAGTCACCATCCCTGGAGGTATTTAAAAGACGTGTAGATGTGGGGCTTAGGGATATGGTTTAGTGGTGGACTTGGCAGTGCTAGGTTAATGGTTGGACTTGATGATCTTAAAGGTCTTTTCCAACCTAAACAATTCTATGATTCTATGAACTTGGTGTACAGCAGACTGCCACTTTGTACTTCATATTGAGACAAATTTTCAAGAGGCTCAGATCTCTTTAAGCCTGACTTTTTCCATCTTTCCAGATGATTGCAGGTATGTCTGGATGCCAGATAGGTGGTAGAGGTGAAACATAGGCATCCATCTGGAGGAGTTTTTCTCATAGTTTTGCCGGAACAACAAATAATAAAACATCCAGATTCAACAGCGTGTGCAGCTGACTGTTCCTCCCAAACTTTCTCTGGAGTCGGTAGAGACTACTAAAGCTGAAAAGAGCAAAATCAGTCTTGAGCTTCACTGCACAAGATGTTAGACATATACGAGAAAGAAATTTGACTAGAGCACACCTGAGAGGAAAAATGACAGAGAAGGGAGAGCCAGCACAGCACTCTGGCTGTTTTATGTTCCCAAAATGTATGCAGTCTCAGGGAATGAACATTTCAAGCACATTTTCCATTCCTAGTGAAATGACTGTCACGATACTGAATAACAGCTAGAATTCTGGACAGGTAAGGACTGAGGCTCATATTCATAACAACTTTTAACTTCCACAAGCAGAATCTCACAGTCCTGGTCTGGGGTTAGTTACAGTGCTTTGCCAGCCTCAGCTGTTAGGGTATGGGTCTCGATTCCAGTCTTAGTAGTTACCTGTTTGCTGGGATTGGACATCTAATGTGTGAATGTCCCATGTTCCCAGTGAAATACTGCAAAGATCAGAACAGTTATCTCATTTGATCTCCCTCTTAAATAGACTCCTCAGAACAAGCAGTGTTTGTTTCTAGTTGCATGCAACACGTTATTTGGTTCTAACTTTGCTTACTCTGGTCATTTTCAGAGTGAATGGATTGTGGGGGACTTTTATTTTATTTTATTTTATTTTATTTTATTTTATTTTATTTTATTTTTTCAATACATCTTGAAGTGAAGTCAGTCCGTGTGAAGCTATCCTCTAGTTTTGTCAAATTTCCAACCTGGTTTACTGTCTCTTCTGTTCCACAACTTTATATGTCGTAAGCTAACCTCAGAAGGCTTACATGGTAGTCTTTCTGCTGAAAATGTTAGACAGAGGTCATGTTCTTACCTACTTTTTTTTTCTGTCTTAGCTATAATGAGCTTCAAATGGTTCTGTCAAGTTAATGAAGCATAGACTTCTCTTGCTGAAAATGAAGTACAAACATTGCTTTTACAAATGTTTCTCCATATGACCTCCTTAAAACACTTCCTTATACATTTCTTATATATCAGCTGGTCTCTATCATATTTCATATATTCCTATGCTTTTTGAAGGTTATCCGGTTCTTGTGACCAGTCCTCAGGACTGTGTCCTGAACTGAGTGAACCTGTGAAAATATATGTGAAAACGTCTCCTCTTTCTGTTTCCACTTCCTTGAGATCTCAGTAATATTCTCTCTAGACAGAACGCCATGTCAAATTTACAAGCTTATAATGTTCATAAGTATTTTTGCTGTTGCCCACACAGTTCTGAATCCCTCATCCCAGGAAAAAACCCAGACTTACGCAAACATTCACCATTCTTCCCTGCAAAATCAGATGCCAAATGATTCTTGCTATGATTTTGCTGTTCCTCTCATGCCAGTCTCTGTTTCTCTATTGTAATCCTTGACAGTGCGAATGTTTATTTACCAACTGCATATTTTATTTAAGAATTGCATGAGTTATTTAAAATTATCCTAAAGATACCCAAGATGAGATTGCACTTGTCATTTTTCATCTCCTTTCTATTTTATGTCAGGCTTCTTAATAATCTCCTCATTCACATTTGCAAAGCTCTTTGTACCTTTAAATCACATCAGCATTTATGTTTGATCCACGATAATAATGGAATGTTGTTTTTCTGTTTCCATTTTCTATTAAAAAGCGTTCAGCAGAAAATAACACCTACTGGTGCATGTGAAAGCAGAAGGGTCCTGATTATTCCATCAAGTTCACAAATACTTTCACTGTTCAGGACCAAAAGAAACAATGCAATTATCATCTCATCTCATCTCCCATCTAACAAAGAACTAAGAACCTAAGTCAACTATTTCTGCAAAGACCCTACTTTCCTTTCAACTTATCCCTTATTCCCTTCAACTAAGGTATATCATACCTTATAAAACAAAGAGAGATTTCTCAATTTAGATAAAGACAGGTATCTTGATTTAAAGGCAGAGAATCCCCCATGTTTCAAGGTACATTTTTTTTCAGAATTTGATCACCTTCACTTCCACGTTTAACTTCAGTCTCTAGCCTATGGATCATGTTAAGCCTTCTGCTGTGGAAATCAATATTCTCTCATTATCAGAAAAGAAAGACTTCCCTGTGTAGCTGTTTCTAAATTGGGATCATATTATTCCTTAAGGCATTTTAGAAGAAACAGACAGCTTCTTAGGAGCTTTAATATACAAGCATCTTTTTCAAACTCAGATAACTTAGGGTCTACCTGCTGTACCTTGTCTAATGCCTCTATATTTTTTGTGAAGAGCGGACACCAGAATAGCATAGAACATTTACGCCTGTGCCATCATTTTGGTCTAGTTCTTGTTTTGCTGTGGAGCTCTAGTCCCTCAGTGGTTGATGCCAAACAGAGGTTAGTTCATTCCTGCGCTATGATCTGCAGGGAACCACAAACTTCTGTCCTCAGGGAAGCTAGAATAAAGAAAAGGGCATAGTTTTGTCAAGACTGAGTAGCCTACAAGCAGCACAGTTGCAGACTTCACTAAATTTTGCTGCTTCTGCTCGACACAGTCCTCCACCACAACCCCAGCAGGATCACACACACTAAAACATCACACCGTGCTGCTTTTCGAGGAGAATGCACCCTCTGCAGCACACTACCAAAGCAAAAGGCATCCGGGCTATGAAGTTCCTTATTTTGCCACAAATTCAATTTCTGAGGAAAAAAAATTCTGCAGAGCTGAAAGTGACAGTGTGAGGCACTGTCAATGTTGGTCAATGTCTGTAGGTCAATGGTCAATGTCATTGCCAATTCTGGTCAATGTCTGTAGGGAAACCAGCCCACACCCAGCATCCTGCTCACCAAAAGACATCCTGGAAACAATACCAGGAAGATAAAGGCCTGAGATGCACCTTGATACAGCTGCATTTGCATATACGGCCCAGGACATACCACTTAAAATGGTTAAATAACATGTTACCACTGTCAAAACGGCACCAGATACCCAAGGAACACACACTCTTGGTGCACATCCTCAGAAAAAATGGCTCATTGGGCTCAATTTTATCTCCTGCCCTCCACTGCTCCCTGATACATGCTTTCCCTTCACCCCTGCATTGAGGTACCACCTTCACCATCCAGTCCTAGCAAACATCCACCTGTGGCCCAGGAGGTGGTCTCCCTGCTCACATCATAGAGTACTGCACAGTAGGCACAGTCATGGCAAAAGTGGGAGGAATTAAGTTACACCCCTGAATTTCCTCTTGCAAGGCATCCTCTAGATATAAGGATCATGGAAGGGGTCTCTTCCACTTACCACCCTCAGAACTCCTTGGGACTTTTGCCCTTTCTTGGGTCACTTCTTCCATGGTATGCTGGGTACGGAGGCACTCAGGATACACGTTGCAAACTTTGCAGGAGCAAACCACAGAGACCATAGTTTTCCAGTAACATGACTATCAGTCTGTTCCTGACTGGGAAACACCATAAGGCGTGCAGTAGCAGCATGTCACACAGGGATGACAGCGTCCTCCAAGGCTACCTCTACCTTGCAGGAGGATACACAGAGAAGCTCACAGCTCGCGATATGCTCACAGCAAGCTGCAAGGACATTTCACAGAAACGCTCTTCTCATGGTACACACAAGCTATTTCCTCTCCTCTTTCCAGCTGTTATGCACACTGGCAGGGTTTCCCTCCTCCCATAAGCTCCCAGGGAGATTCCCAGAACACTAAGGATGCCACCATGATGCCGTCTCCTGCAATGTTTGAGACATTTACTGGCAGCAGGTGTGCTCTGAGCTACCTTCTGGGACTATAGTCTGCCAGAGAATGAGGTTAGCCCAGGCATCTTCACATCAAACACATGTAGCCTTGGGATACAGTCAAGCAACACTGAAGAATATTACGTTCTCCAAATATCACTGTGCGCTGATACGCTTGCTAAATCAGTCTCCAGGCATACCCCTGAGGAATAAGAAACTTTTTAGCACCTGCCAAGAATAACACCTTCCAGTCAGCCACATGGCTGCAGCAGATTGTTTGGCAGAAGGCACTGGAGGCAGTTCTGGACTAACTGCCCTGCAGTCATTTACCTGAGAAAAGAACCGATATGCTATTGAAAGGGCAGGTCCATAGGGTGTTTCAGAGCAGAGAGCTCTTTGCTGTTAGTGCTACAGTAACGCTACTGCTGCCATCCATCTGCCGTCCTCTAGTGTTGCTCCGACCTTCACTCTCAGCCATCTGCCTTTGCATGTTTTGGCATTAGTAAAATACATATTGTTCATAGGAGCTCATGAGATGCAAAACTGTAAGGAAACAAATACCCCCTTTGCAATTCCTTTTTGAACAGCTTTTAATTCATTTTATGTGTTGCTAAGCTCTTGGTAAGAATATAATTTGTAGTTAAATTAAACCTCTCACAGGAGTCTCCAGTTAGGTACATGTGCTTGACTGTGACTAAGTACAGAAGTTTAAGTTACCACCCATAAGATGAGCTGCCATAACTGCTTCACGCTTTCTATCTCCCTTCCCCAGTTGTGAGGTACTCTGATATATCCTAAACTTTAAACCAAACTTTCCCTCAAAACTGGAACGTGATAAGAGAACATGAGTTATTCCAGCAGTGAGATGATCATCTAAGTTAATCAAGTTAAAAGATGAGCTTATATTTTAAGTATATTTTATCCCCTAGTGTTTCAGTCTAACTTGTAATCACCTCATAAATAACTTTATCTCCAAAAAAATCATAGCGATTAATTAACCATGCTGTGACTCTTTAAATTTTTATTTACTTTATTCTGTAACTGCCTTTCTGTAACTCTTTGAAGGACAAATATTAAGTTATCTATTCTCCACTTCTGTGGGTGATATCCTTTGCCCATTTTACATAAGGACACATCATTGACTTATTTCTAATTGTCAGAACTCCCACAATGTTCTGTGGTATGTCAATGAAAGGGTTTCCAGCCCTATTCTTCCAGAAATTGTAAAAGTAAGTTACCTACTCCTAGGCATTCACAAATATCCTAAAATATTTCCTATGTTTAACTCATCTACATATTCACATGCAGCTCTTCTCATTTCTTCGGAGTTGTAAATACTTGTATGATATAAATGTACAAACCCACTAGCCCAGGCTATTTTGTCACCTGGTGATCCATAATTTAGTCCTCGAAGTGCAAATATGGTCAGAAAAATAACCATACAAAATATTCTTTCATAGAATCATAGAATCATTTAGGTTGGAAAAGACCCTTAAGATCATGGAGTCCAACCGTTAACCTAGCACTGCCAAGTCCTCCACTAAACCATGTCCCTAAGCGCCGCATCTACTTGTCTTTTGAATACCTCCAGGGATAGTGACTCCACCACTTCCCTGGGCAGCCTGTTCCAATGCTTGACAACCCTTTTGGTGAAGAAATTTTTCTTAATATCCAATCTAAACCTCCTCTGGTGCAATTTGAGGCCTTTTCCTCTCATCCTATCGCCTGTTACTTGGGAGAAGAGACCGACCCCCACCTCGCTCCAACCTCCTTTCAGGGAGTTGTAGAGAGCAAAAAGGTCTCCCCTCAGCCTCCTTTTCTCCAGGCTAAACATCCCCAGTTCCCTCAGGTGCTCCTCACAGGACTCGTGCGCTAGACCCTTCACCAGCCTCGTTGCCCTTCTCTGGATGTGACATTGGACTTTACCTGAACAGGTGCCTGACTCTATACCAGAGTCACACTAGTGTAAGTGCATTGACCTTTCTGATTTTGACCCTGTCTGAACACATACACACTAGAGGAAAAATAGTGTTTCAAATTCGTGTTTGCTTTCACCCAGCCCACCTTACTCTTACAGATAAAAACAATTTTATCACTGTTAATAATGCAAATCCAATATGCTCAGGAACAAGAAATTGGGATGTTATTCTGCCTCATGTATTATTGAAAAAATTGTCAGTCAAAGTTCTCATTACAGGTTATTTATCATCACCAGTGGAGATAATAAGAAGCTCATATGTTTTGATCCCATTTCCTCAATGGACTTTGTAGTTCTGGTAGCTGGAAAAATATTAAATTTTAACTTGTGACCTCAACAGAAGTTATAAACTTGATTCTTGGCTGCTTTTCACAGCTCAAAATGGATGTAAATTTGGCATTATGGTGATCTATTGGTGTTTTGCATTCTCTTTGTATGCGGATCACTGGTTATATAAGGACAGAATACTTAATTATTAGAATATATTTGTGTATATCACAGAATCACAGAATGGTAGGGGTTGGAAGGGACCTCTGGAGATCATCTAGTCCAACCCCCCTGCCAGAGCAGGTTTATCTAGAGCAGGCTGCACAGGACTGCGTCCAGGCGGGTTTTGAGTATCTCCAGAGAAGGAGACTCCACACCCTCCCTGGGCAGCCTGTGCCAGGGCTCTGTCACCCTCACAGCAAAGAAGTTTTTCCTCATGTTCAGACAGAACTTCCTGTGCTCCAGTTTGTGCCCGTTGCCCCTTGTCCTGTCATTGGGCACCACTGAAAAGAGTCTGGCCCCATCTTCTTGACACCCACCCCTGAGATCTTCCTAAGCGTTGATGAGGTCCCCTCTCAGTCTTCTCTTCCTCAGGCTGAACAGCCCCAGCTCCCTCAGCCTTTCCCCATATGAGAGATGCTCCAGTTCTCTCATCATCTTCGTAGCCCTCCGCTGGACTCTCTCCAGTAGTTCCTCGTCCCTCTTGAACTGGGGAGCCCAGAACTGGACACAGGACTCCAGATGAGGCCTCACTAGGGCAGAGTAGAGGGGGAGGAGAACCTCCCTCGACCTGCTGGCCACACTACATACATATATGTATGTGTATGTGTATTTATTTGTATGTAACTACAGTCACTTGATTTGAGATATGTATGTCAGGACAATGCCAGCTGAAATTATTAGACGTTTTTCTCTATATTTTCTTCTTATCTGAGAATCAACGTAGCTCCTCTACAGTACTATATAAACTTCTGTGTGATAAGGTATAAAAATGTTAGCAATTTACAAAATTAATAAATTCTAGATACTTTTCAGCTCTACAAAAAAGTAAAAACCAGGAAAAATTCAAACAGCCTCTCTCCTTCCCACCCTTCTCCCTAGCTTTGTAAATCTTCCCTCTTGCCAAACCCTGGAAAACCTTTAGACTGCACTTATGTTCTACTGTAGCTATGTTTTGAGCAAATATACAGCTGTCAAACACTTACTTTCTTGATCCTGTCAAAATAAGCATTTTATGAAGTTTCAGGGCAGATGTATTTCTTGTAATTCTCTTTGTAAAAAAACCCAGTGGATTGTAGGACAGGTTAAGGGGCTGATTTCCCCAGTCTAGCAAATGGCTTCACATTCATACCTGCGTTAAGCTAGTGTGAAGTGAGTGTAAAATGTCACCAGTAAGAAATCAGCAGCTACTGTGCAAAGCTGTTGAGGAAAAAAAAAAAAAGAGGATATAAAACAACACTGACAGCTGGGTCTGTCACTCCATCAACCAGAAGTAGCGTGCAAATGCATCGTCCTGCCTCCAAAAGGTGCTAGATTTTTTGCCTGTTCAAAACCAACAGCAGTCAGTCCTTAACTTGGCTGTACAAAACCCAAACCATCCTCTAATACAGAATGACTTCCACTTGCTTTTGCCTGAGAATGTTTTGGTGCCAGGTACTATTAGAAACTGTACATCTTTGTGAATTGGGAGAAAGAGATTTTCAGATGAATGAAGCCTTTCCCCTTGTTTATATCTTTTTCTTCATAATTGCAATGCAGACAACTGAACTAAATAAGACATTTATTAATTTAAAGTCTTCAGCCTTGCCTTCTAGTTGTGCTGTCTGATCTATGGCCAAGTCCTGCTCGAGCCATTACAGAGACGCTTTCAGTTAAGCCCTCTGAATAAAGATTTCATGCTGTTGCTTGAAGTGGCTGATATATTATCATTTCTAAATGACTTCCAGCAAGTGCATGCCTCTGCCCCAGCGAAGGCATATATTATGGAGAGAGAGATTTTTTTTCCCCAAAAATCTGTGATCACTCACCTAAAATGAAAGAATTTTTTAAAAACTGCTCATGAGGTTACAAAATGGCATATTCAAGGGGACCGGTCTACCCTGTTTGCCTAGTATCCTTCTTCAAAGTATCTCATGCTATGGGATCTTACCGCTAACTACAATGAAGAACAAAAAAATAACTCTAGTTAGTTCTTTAAAGAATGTTGTCCAAATTGAGTAAGAGGGACTGGTGCTGAAAAATCACTATATACTTTGCTTTTTCTATATTTCACTGACTCCCGTGTGGTGGCCACTGTCAGAAAGAGGACACTGGGCACTCCGCTCTAATTCATTAGAGCTACTCTTCTGTTCTTGTGTTTTGTTCTGAGTTTTAACCAAACTTTCAAACTCATTCTTACTTGCTGTGCCCTCTTACTAGAGAATCTGGCAAACAACCATTTCCAGCACATACTGCCCCTTTATTTGACCCCACTTCATTTAAAATGGGATAAATCTGAGGATATGCTCCCAGTTCACAGGAATAGACATCAGAAGAGAAACAGGTTTTGCTGGTGCTTTTGATCTAGCTATGATCTAACTTTCTGATTGAACCTCATTTCAGTATAAAATATTACTTGTTCAGCACGTTCAAACAGTGCGGTGACTGAAGAGCCATGGAAAGAAGCCACATGTTAGTTAGAAGAAGGCTATCGGTACAGGGCAGGAGGGCGAACGATTATAATGCTAATTTAACATACACTGCTACTGCGTTGGAATAGGAGAAGCATGCTCCTGTCTCCAAACGAAATTGCAAGCAACAGCATACATTACAATTGCCAGAGAATGTACTTAGAAAAGAGAGGTTAAATGCTACCGGATGACATGAACAGGAAAATCAATATTTCAGCTTGAACCTCTTTTGGGGGATCAGATGGATATTTCTGGCTCCAGTGAGCCCTGGTGGAGAGATGCCCCACAGAAGCCCCAGAGGCTGCCTACCACAGCCCAAGCTGCCCAGAGGTCCCTGCCAAACAGCTCGGGACAGTGCAGGCGGAGTGTATAGGGCTTAGAGACAACGTACACACGGTGCCAGGCTTCCTGCTGCTCTTGTACGGACTGTTCCGGTGTTGTTGCAAAGTCTCGTATCTCTGGCTTATTGCAGTCAGATGACAGGCAGCCTGATCGCCACCTCACTTTTATATAGAGGGACTTTCCCCCTTTTTTTCAGCTTAAATGACTACCAGAATATGGTTGTGCCTGGAGCTATATGAATGGATAATAAAAAATTACACTAGAAGGTTTTACCGATGATCAGAGGAGAAATATAGATATCTCCAGAGGATCATTCATTTCATCTTAAAATAGGGAGAGTTAGTCACCCTGCAAAATGCTGTTTTCATTCACCATGCCATTAGACACTATGCTGAAGTTCTGCCATCTACAGGAGGCCATGATCCATTTCCAGCTACAAATGGAATAAAATAAACTCTAATAACAAGATTTTATTTTAGAGCAATATGCAAAAAACCTACATGTCATTGTTTCCAGATTTTTTTCTACACTTCTCATCTACCTAAAAAGCAGCTTCTGCAGTTATTTCGTTGGCTCCATCCAGCAGTCAAAATGCAACCTGTCCTCCAGAAAATTCTCTTTCAATTTAGACCTGCAATGCAGTTTTACCATATGTTCCAAGAAATTACGAAGTCAGCAATGTTTTCTTTGCTAGCTTCACTTCATTCCATATAAATCAAGATGCTATAGTCAGCTAGCCCATTTTACATTAATTGTTATTAATCACCACATTATGTATTGTGCAAAAAAAGTTGTTTAACATGTCTGCATTAGGTTATTTAAATGGATGTTGCAGCACTGCGCATAGCCCATAATTTGTTAGGACTTTACAAATACCTGCAAAACTCTTCTTACTCTTGTGGGAACAACAACTTTGGAAGCCACTATCTTTAAATGCATGTGGCACTAATTCAGGGGTCTGCTGCACATATTTTATAGCTGCTAATTGACAGGTTGTTTAGCTTGAGGGCTCATGGGAATCTATAGATGAAGCAATTTTGCCAGACATATCAAAATTCACAAGTTATTTTACCATAGCAAACTTAATTCTATAATTAAGGCAGGGTGAGACATTGGAGTGGTGCAGTGGACATACATCAGTGTACAACATCAGAAGATGTTTTATGTCTTGTGCAAATATTAGACATCCATGTGTCAGAGAAGTATTTTGTTACATTTACTACATCCTGGCTTTAGGAACTTTTCATGTCTACTTACCTTTTCTCTGACTTTTTTTGTTCTGTTATTATCAGGTGAACTGAACTGTACAGGGCTACCTGAATTAAAACTGAACTAAAACAAAAAGAAATGTTGATAACTGTCCACAAAGGTTATTTCAATCAAAAATTTTCATCCATTTTGAAATACTGATATCCCTTTCATAGTTGAATAATACTCTGAAATATAACCAATGGCAAAACACCCCTTTGAATGGGGGGCTGTTACTGGAGGAAAAGGCAGAGAAAAGGAAAACATTTCTTTTGCTGTGTTTGGCATTTCATGGACCAGGCCATGTTTTCATTTAGGGTTGGATATTTTCTTCTTCATGAAGGTAAGATCAAAGAAAACAGAAGCTCCAAAACCAGAATTCTTGGAGTCAAGGATAAGAAACAGTCATTGTTATGGTAACTTACTTGACTTTATTTCTTTTTTGTTTAATACCACTATGCTGGGTAGAAAACAGTGCAGAAGAAAGACCGCGCTGTTATCTGCCAAAACAGCTTGCTTTCAGATCAGTAATTGCAGAGGACCGAACTAATGTCTACTACAGAAACCCTCTACCATGAAAGCACATTTTCCTTGCAATAGCATGTGACAAAGTAATATGATTCAGTAGCTGCTCCTGAACAAGAGGTGAGTCTCATAGTCTCTCCTGATTATGGAGATATAAGCCAAAGGAAGAAATCTTACAAGAGCTCAGGCAAAGCTGAAGGCAATACATGACTGAAAACAACTTGTTCAAAGGCACTGCAATGGATGTAGATGCTTTTTCACTAGCCTAATTCTGAAAACCTCATTTTCTTACTCATTCTTTGACCTTAGTGTTGGTTTTATTTGAGTAAACACTGGTTACGACTTCCTGTCTTAGGTTTAATAAGTTAGGAACACTAGCCAAAACCTGACGATGCTCAACTAGATCTGAAAGGTCAAATTAAAAATAGAGAGCATGAAGATGTGGGCTACTGAAGCTGAAGTCAGGCAGCCTATACGACATGGATGACCTGGGCATTGTGCCTGCTTATCTCCTTTGGCCCCATAAGGGAGCAGGGTCTGGCAGGTGGATGGTGTGAGGCACTCATCGCTCAAACCTAGTTCTGGGTGCTAAATCAGGCACCTGCAGATACTTTGCGTATGGCCTACTTTTTGGCAGCTCTACCAAACCAGCTTTTTCACTTAATTGTCACATGGCTGTTTTTTTTATGTGACTTCTGCCCATCAGTTCTAATTCACACAGGAACAGGTTTCAAAGTTCAGACTCTTACATTGTCAAACTATCAGGGACAGATGGATAAGCCAGAAAATGATCAAAAAAAGTGTAGGATATGGAAAACAGCATGAGACCCAGACTGTTTTGAAAGTGACCCCATGTGGTTAAGTATATCACATACGTGTACCTATGCTGAAAGGAAATTTCTGCTTTAAAGAAAATGTTGCAGAAATGCTTTGTTCAGGAGATGGATTTGATAAAACTTCTTTATTGTAACACTTTCATCCAGCTCAGTAGACCTGCTTACCATTGCAAACTAATTCTTTGGTATTGAAAGTTATTTTCCTCCTTTACTTGCAGTACAAAAGAGCAGTTCTGTGGTTCTCCTGAACTATATGAATGAGTTGAGTCATCTATGACTCGGATAAAGAATGAAGGTAATATGTGAAGAAGCAGCATACTGAATAGAAATTCACGCTTGCTATGAATGATGCATGAAGGTTCTCTTCTAGAATAAAAATCTAAAGCTACTGTAAAGTCTCTACTTAATACTATAGTAAGTTCAAACATTTTTCTAAAGGCATCTTTGTCTTTTCTTTCATTATTAGTAGTCAAGCTATTCATTCTCCCCCTCATAAAAGATATTACATGTCATTATGGATAAAGCAAAATATTTTTATTTCTCTCCAGTGATCTCAGAAAAAATATAATCCAAACCAAAATAAAATCAATTCTTTTTCTTTCTAGCAGAAAGTGGATAGCAACACAAAATCACAGTTATATGTGGGTCATCAGTGAAGTAATTTTCAACAATAAAAATTGTTTTTCTGCCAGATAACATAAAACTCACACCCAGAAAAAAGTAATACAAGATCCAAAGACTCCCAGTTCCTGTATTTTTTGACGTAATATCCAAAAACATTTTAAGACCATCTCAGATGTCAGTGCAAATAAACACTGGTCTGTTACATTGGGCCTCTTCCACTCCCTCTCCTTGCCATGCTGATTAATTAAAAAAACAACAAACATATCTGCAGCTGGCAGTTGCGCAGTAGCAAGGACAATTTACAAATGTGATCAGACTTTGTGTTTCCAGACACAGAGCAGTCACCAGCATGTTTCCTTACACACACAACGTGAAGATTAATAGTAGGACAAAATAAATAGGCCGGGACGGGGAGTTTTACAGCCCCCTGCAACAACAGGTGACAGAAAGTGGGGATTAGAACCACCACGTGAGATGTCCTGGCTGTAAGAAAGGCTGTCCCTGCTCTTAGCCACCCTTAGCGAGCTCTAGGAGCCCTCTGGAAACTGCCTTAGGGCTAACAGTTGCAACAAACCCATGCTCTAAATATGCCCGATATGAAATTATCAGTAGGATCCTTCTATCAACTAAATCCTTTGTCAAATAAATATTTCTGAATAAGGTGTTCTTCCTGTATTGATAGGAAACATCTGGCTAAGCCATTCCAATTCTGAAACGAAGGTTCAAGCAACAAAAGTGAGGAGGAAGCCCTGCCGTAAACCAGTGCAACACGTAAAGCATTGCTCCATCCATTCAACAGGACTAACAAGCCCCACCAGCCCACTAAGGCTCCCCGAAGCACGGAGAGCCAGAAAACCCAGTGAGTTACGTCACTTTAGGCTCAACCTTCTGCCAGGTCACTAAACTCCCGAGCCTTTCGTGACAAGGGTGCTAGCACAATTCTGGGCAGCCATGTAACTATCCAGAGTGGGTGGGATCAGGTGAGAAATATTCTCTCTCTTGGTTCTCTGACCCAAAAAACATGGACCATTCAGTTTCTGCCAGAAATAAGTCTTAACACTCTCGTGGGTTCAGCCTCTCTGTTTAGGTCAGCTTCTGCTAGGCAGAGTCGGCAACACGTGGCGATGGCAGCAGGAAGGAGTCGGGGCTTTAGTCCGGGAGATAACCCTGGTAAGCACGGCATTCGCATTCACAGCAAACGGCAGTGGGAAAGACAGTCCTCGTCTGAGATAACAGGCTTTTTCCAGTGATTGCTCCTTGTCACTTAGGAAACACATCAATCCCAGCATCTGCTACCACAGGCTGTCATGTCGTATATTCCCTTCCCTGGGCTCTATTTTGTACAAAATAGTTAATGTCTACTTCTCCGACCAGCAGGCCGCTCCAGAGCCTTGCTGCGATGGTGAGAAAATTGTTTCTAGTTTCCAGTTTCAATTTATTCATGACCAGTTTATAACCATTTCCTCCTGAGCCAATATTGTCCTTCAGCTTAACCAGCTCTTTTCCCTTCCTGATGTTTATCTTCCTGATATATTTACACAGGACAGACGTATCCCCTGTTAGCCTTTGCTGAACAAGGCAAGCTCTGGCAGTTCCACTCATGGGATTAACTGAATCACTTCTCCTCCCGCCCGGCACTTAGCTTTCTTAAAGACATGTCTATTTGCTGTTCTGTATTTGCTGTTCTTCAGCCATGCGGTGCCATCCCTGTCTTGATAGAGTTATTGCAATCTGATGACCCTGATGATACTAGGTCACCCTCATCTGATTATATCTTCTTCCAGTTTTCCCAAAACACAGATTTTCTACAATGAGGATGAATTAGTCTGGGAAAGCAGTGTGTGGTACGGAACCACTGAGCCCAGAAGCTCATGCTCCTACGTCTGGTAGCCCCAGGAAAAGCAGGAACCCTGAGTCTTTGGATATGAATTTAGTTGCCTTGAAATTCCATTGTTCCTCCTAATTCTTTATGGCTCTGACAGTAGCCTGTAGTATCTGAATCTCTCACCAGTGTGACAAAAAAAAAAAAAATTGTCTTTTCATCCTCTGAAGAAATGTAGTGATAGTTTGGATTCAAGAACAGGCATTTTCACCCCCCTTCATGCATATTTCCTTTTCTTTTCTCCTCATACCTCTACTAACACATACATGGATACTTAAAATTCAGCCTGTTGTTTTGAAACCTAAAACCACCTGTGTTTACTGGGATTCTGGGTTCTGGCTGAACCAAGCCAGCAGAGTTCAATAAATACAACAATTCTCAGCTAAAAGAAAACCCGTGTCATGCTACAGTTGTAAATTGTTATCTTTGGACTTCTGAAGCTCAGCGTACCCATCAGAAAACCCTGAGCTGCTAGGACCAACACGTGACTCGGGGAGTTAGCAGCCACACACTGGGGGCCAGAGTGAGCCCAGCTGATTAAAGTTTTCATGAGTGGGTTGGAGGACCCTTCCCGCAGCTGTGGGCCAACACCGTGATTCCCTCCTGCTAGCAGGCACATGTGGGCACAGTCTCTGCATGTGCCAGAGCCCAAAGGAGCCCAGAAGGGACACCGTGACACTGCTTCTCCCACTCCCGGTCGCAGCCCGTGATGCACACCAGGATTTCAGCACCAAACTTGCATATTCTGGCTTGTTTGGGGAAATTATGACAGTGAGGAGTTATTGCTTTTCAGGAGGCCCTTGGGAGAGACTAGGACTGGCCTTGGTATCCAGACTTCTTCCCACATTTGCCTCAGAAGAGCTGGCTGGCAGTCAGGGAAGCAGCTGTGCAGGGGGATCGGGCTTTGCCTGCACCATTCAGCGTTCAGCTTCTTTGCTGCGGCTTCGCTGCCACCAATTGTCCAAAGGAAAGGTAAAGTAACGTTAACATCCTGTCTGTAAGAATAGAAATAGGGAATGTCTGGTTTGGATGAGAGATGCTTCAGGAAGCATTTGCCTGTTACTCGTGATGCTTTGCCACCAAACTGTTATAATCCCCGCAGCCAAAGCACATCGGTATCAGAAGTAGGACCCAGAAGAGTGCCAAACTGAGGCGCGTCGTCCTTCTTTCCTGTTCACTGCGGTTTCAGGAACTTCAGCCCTTTCATTAGCTGTTTAATTGTCCTGCAAAGGTCTTGAGTCAATATTTTTATTTCCTGATTTTACCTGCCAGTGGTGAACTATCTACTCCCCTTTTCAGAGCATCTGACTAAATTTAACAGGCAGGACGAGAAGGAACACTCCCATGCCTGCTGAATTGGAAAATTGTAAGTATATTTAACAATTTAAAGTATGCATGCAGACCTTGAAAACAACCACTTTGTTCTGAATAGAACTACTGTTCTGCTGACCGTTTTTTTATGTTGTGGAAGTAAAAGGGGTTGGATTATATTGAAAATATGTAAAGACAAGAATGCCACAGCTCCATGGATAGACTACAGTATTAAAATTAATATTTTGAGGGTGTCATATTTTATAATTTCTGAAGTGTGAAATCAAATTTGTTCTTAGCTGCTGGCCAATGACAGCTGGAGATAAGGGGTGGGGGGGGGGAACTATCTTTCATTCTCTTTCATATGACCTACAAAAAGTCAATCTGAACTAGCAACTCATCTGAAAAATCCTTACTCATTGCAAAAGGTCCATCAACTCTCCTGAGCTTACTCAGGAGAACACAGATCATTTAGGAGAAGATGATCATTCCTCAAAACTTCGTAACACAAGAAATACGGTATAGCAGAGCCATATCATCACACTCCATGTCATGTCCAGCAAATACTCACCCTTCTGCGTTTAGTCTTTCTGACAGAATCTATGAAAAGGTAAGCTAATACAACGTGGACATCCTGCCTGGAGCCATAAATTTGGGGTACAGATTTGGCTTTGTTGGATGCAAAACAATACCAAACTAAAGCACTTTTCCTTAAAAATCCTAGTCCAAAATCTAGGTGAGAGTGCACTTTAAGGTCTTTTGGAGGGGCATGTTGGTATTGTTATTAGTGAAGACTGGGAAAGAAGAGGGCTGTGAGCATGCTATAATGCCCCGATTCAACACTTGCGTCAACCAAATTGGTCCATTGTTCTTTTTTTTTTGGTGGAAAACGTACCTTTTAGAAAGCAGTGCTGCAGAAAACAGCTGGATTTATACTCAAAGAAAAAAGAAAAGGTGATTTACTGTATCTTTGTTTTGGAGGGTTTAGAGGAATTCAACGGGCAGGCTCTGTGGTTCCATAAGGAGAAGCCAGCCCGGCCAATTCTGAATTAAACCCAAGAAAAATGGGAGCTGTACATCTTAGTAAGACAGCCATCATATAAAAATACAGGTCAGATGGGTTTCCCGTGGTGTACATCCAATTTTAACAATCCCAACTTTTTATTATTGTTATTTCAAAAATCCCAGCTGTACAGTGTTTTCAGGAAAAGGGGAACAGAGACGGCAGAAGCAGGTATGGCTGAGTCCTTTGCCCTTTTAAATCTTGCCTGTGGTGTGTCGGCACCTCCTCGCTGTACAGTTACACAGATTAATATTTTCTGGTGCTGCTGGAAGCTCCTTTGCATAATCCAAGCAAGCCAGAAAGGATGCTGTTGACCTTCAAACATGCCAGTAGCGGACAAAATGTGGAGCTGGGATGTTCAAATATGCGAGTGGGCTCTGAGGAACCGAGCCTTGCACGGAGTACCACTACTGTACGAACAGTGCTCGTCTGACTGCTGTTTTCCACTGAGCCAAGCAAAACACTATCGGCAAATTACAAAACAGATGAACACGCTCCTATTTTTTGACACATGAAAGGAAACCTGCCTTACCCAGCCACATCTGTTTCTTTGATTTAACTCCATGCTCATTCCTGTTAGCAGTGGATGAGTGGTTTGGCAAGTGTGTTGCAGCCTGCTTCACTGAAAAAAAGGGCTTCCTGGTGAAATAAACCCCTTTATGAGCCTTTGATATGAAAATATTTAGCAAATTATTTTATTAACCCTTCCTCCTCATTAGTGACTGCATTGTAGGGTGGAGCACAGACCTTTCATTAAAGGACCTGGTTCTTCACGAATAAATTGAAGAGGAGACCTCTCTCTCCAGTCACCCTAGATGCTCTCACAGCAGGACTGTGACTGTTCACACGGCGCTTGCAGAGAAGTAGCAGATATATCCTGCTGATTTGTAATGTAATTCCAGTGCAAGAGGTAAGGCTGCAATGTAGCACAATTCATTAGTCTCTAAACTGTGCAACTACACAAGATGCAAGAGAATTATAACGCCTGGAAAGAGCACTCAGAAAAGGGGCAAGAGAGAAGCAGAGAGAAAATTAGAGTTTTAGAACACAGACACTACTAACTTGGAGCAGAAAACCATAGCTAAAAGTAGAATAGCTGTACACAGGGTACACATACCACACATGCTTTTTAAGGAGAGATTAAACAGATCGTAAGAGATGCTTATAAACTTTGCATTTATCCTGTGCTCACAACCTGGAGCTTGTTGGTTAATCAGCTAGCGGCTAAAGATATGCAGCATTGCTCACAACATTTTGATGCCAAATGGACCCTCACCAGAGACCATCTAACGTGTAAATTGCTGGGTGCGTCTGAAATTGTAACAACAGGCACTTTGAAGAGTCACTATTTGTACACAGGCTTCATTTTCAAGAACACACTTACAGCATCAAGCGTGGGGCAGGGGGAGGATTTTTCCACGATTAAAAGAAGTGACTATGATCAGTCTGTCAGCAGCTCGCTTTCAGCAACTCATTCAGCCCAACTCTCTCCCCAGGAGCTGGTGGCCAGGCCCCACCGCACTGCGCTCATCCACCAGAACTGCGCTGGACTGTGAGAAAATAAAGCATGCCAAGAAAGGGCAGGCAATTATCATAAACTCACACTGATCCAGGTTAACGAGAGTACCGCCCCGTCTGTGCACGGCTGGTGAACACCGGTGGGAACGCAGTTTTGGTAACAGGAACAGAGAATCCCGCAAATATGCCTATAAATATGATGTGGGTCAGGGAGCTCGTTTAAACATACTTTATGGCTTGAGGTGTCACCCAGTCAGAAAGCACAAACAAACGGCAAATAGCAGGCTCCTGAGCTTGAGTAATTTAAGACTTGCGAATAACTGAAGTCTTCAAAATGAGGTTTAAGCAGAATTTCAACGACATGCAGGCCTTGAGCAAGAGTTCTGCATAAGGTTAAACTTCATATTTTCCTCAAAAGCTAACACTAATGCCCAAAAGCCAACACCTGAGGAACAATCTGTGACAGATGCAAACTCCATTAGATAGATAGATAGATAGATGCATAGATAGATAAAAAGGAACAGCCAACTAGTAAACACTGGAGCTGGTATCATCTAAAACATGAGCTTGAAGCATCCTTGCCTTGGATTCATATCCACTCCTTAGTCACCCTTTACTTTTATTCCCTGAATACATTTTTCTGTCCCTTTCCTATCTGCCAGCACTTACTGCAGCCAAAATATAGGGAGCTGGACCTTCAGCATTGCACAGCCCTTTGGATTTCATTGTTCCTTGAATCCGTTCCCTGTCTGCCTTCCCCTCTGCTCTGCCACCAAGGACCTAACTCTGGCATCCCTCTGCTCTTTTGTCTTATTTGAGTCTGGTGGCTTTTTACTCCCTTCTTTCTTTAGAAAGTGCCCTCTCCCACTGGCAACTTCACCCTCTTTTCCTGCTATCCAGTATATTTAAAACACCCTTCCTTTTATTCACCTGACAAATGCTCCCTTTGCCTTCAAATTCCTCTTTAAAACCTAGGAAGGCTGCCTGTCTTCGGCTCCTCACTGGTGATTATCTTGAGCATACTTAGAGTATAGGTTTTCTGGGACAGCAGTTTTGCTTATCTGTGTAATTTGTAAGCAGCATGTAGATTTACACTGCAGGACAAATAAATAATGTAGAAAAATAGGTCCAATGGAAGGTCTTACCTTTCTGTTTTCATAAGCCAAGGGGTACTTTGAGTCTTCGGTATGCTGCTACTCCTCTACTTTCTTTACGTTTTAATTTGTCCATGTACATTACTGAAAATAAAGCAAGTTGAGATAAGCCTTAAAAATAAAGCAAAATTTTACGTAAAAATATTATTTCATCAGGTCACCGCTGGAACTAGCATCCTGTTCCACATGACCTCGTCTTCGTGGTCTAACGACTTACACTGCAAATGTGCTGATTTTTCAAGCTACCATTAGAATCATATTTTTCCAAGTACCCACCCACTGATACTCTCCACCTTGATGTAATGAGATCACTTTTCTCTCCCCTAATATCATATATAACAAAATATTGACAGCCAGATTCTGGGTCTCTACAGTTGTCAAGGGCTTTGGAAAGGTGTCAGTGAGGATGTTCCGAAAATTTTGTTTTCATTAATTAATTGATGCTATCAGCTTCTTCTAGGATGCTGTGCCATTGAAAAAAAAAAAAATGCACAAAGTTTCGTTTCGCTGGACACAGCAGGAATTAAAAAGGAGGAGGCAATCACTATTTACAGTTACTGGTCTCCCTCCAACTTGCATGTTGCTCTGATCGGTTTCTTTTTCTCTCACATAGATACCTGATTTTCTGGTTGCTTCCAACTCTATCTCAGTGTTCCCTGTCTGCTTCTGTTGTTAACACACATGCACATACTTTTACATTTCCCCCAAACAGAAAAATCTCAAAGTATCCTTGCATTACATTCTCTGCAAATACTCTCTGACCTAATCCCTGGCTAGTCTTGGATGGCCCCTGCATTTCTGAAAGTCTCTCCTCTTGTTTCAGCTACCTGAAGCTCTGAATTTTACTTTTTTTCCCCCATTTATCCTGAAGGACAGGTGGCAAATGTGATGTATTGTTTATATACTCCATTTTTTAAAGTTAGTATTTTTCACCTTCTATATTTTTTCCCGTTGTACTCCCCATTTCCACCCAACTTAGTTTAAGTCGATCTTTCAGTTTCTTTTCTCCTTTTTTTTTTTAAATTCAGTTTATTTTCTTAGTTCATTTTTTCTGTGGAAATCTGCTGTTCCACAGCTCCCTCAAAACCAGGGACTGGGAGGGGAAGCTGTGCAAATGATACCAGTTGCTGGTTTGGAGTTAACTTCTAGATAGATGGAGTACTGGTCTGCTTCAAAGTTTCAGCTTGAGCGGTAGTTTTAGTGATATTTCTGTTCAGGACAAAGTCCTTATCACAGAGGTCAAATTATTGACTAAATTCCAATTGCTAGGAATAGAGGCAAGATTTTATTTCTAAACCTTTGCAATAATATTTTGATGAGTTAGAAATATCATAAATATAAACAAAATCAAATAAAATAAGCTAAGTACAAAACAAAAGTTAGGTTTTATTGGTCTATTTTCTTGCAGAAATGGAGAACTGAGGTATAAGGGGCAGATGACTGAAATGTTGCAGGAAATCTGCCACACATCTAGGAGTCGGATCTAGATCTTTGAGTCCTTTTCCAGTTCCTTGAAAACGAAATTCCACAATTCAGGTACAGAATAACGTTCTTGGTGTTCAGTTCTAACTTACACAACCAAGATGGCAATAATGACTCATCTAACTTTGCCATCACCAGTATTTAAGTTGTAAATAATGTTTTTATTAAAGAGAAAAATGCATCTGAGCAATCTCCCAGGTGCTTTCTAGGGGAAAGCTTGCTTCATAGTATAAAACATTATGCTTTCATCCAGTGTAAAACATTCCCGTGTCCTTGTCTATCGGGTCAGAAACTACCAGGAGAAACACCGATCTATGGCATGGTACAGGAGCTCCTCCATGCCTCTCCAGCCATGCTCCTTGCTGGACGGTGCTCGTTTTTACCTCTACCTGGGGACATCGCTGCTGCCCGAGCGAGTGGTGCGTCTCACCAGGCAGCGGTCTCTATTTTCAGAGCTGGCAATGAGTCATGCGCGAAGCTGGCTGACAACCCGTGCTGTCTGTATGTATGCAACCATGGATCGTTACACAGCAATAAAGTACAATATCTTGTTCAAAACCTGTCTCATTTTATTTGGATCTCCACTGACTTTGCTGGCACTGAGCCACGGCTGGTGTTTACTGACCTTTCAGAGCAGCACTGTTGGCTGTAGGAATAAAAATAGCTTCTTTTCGAGGTTATGTGCAGACACTGAAGCTGTAGGGTACAAGCCTGGCCACGTGCACAGCAGCTTTCAGACCCGTCTGTAGGCCATGGGGAAGGGTAAGGACAGCCAGCCGGCACCGTTCCTGCTGGAGCAGCTGCCTTGGTTTGAGCAGCCAGCCCACCCCAAACATCTGCATGCTGGTAACACGCCTCCTGGTCCCACACAGCAATGTGTAGCATCTGCTCAGCTTTCAAGGGATAACGCTTCCAGGCTGTACCTGTGCTACGAGGCAGAGGTGATCCCATAGTACTCCCTGCAGTCCTGGCCCAAAAAAGACCTGCTGGAGGGTGTTAATAGGACCGCACTGCACCTCTACCCCTGGGTATGCAGCGGGGCACGCTGGAGGAAGGTGCTCACCACGCTCACGGAGCTAGACCATGTCCAGGGTGCCTGGGTGGATACAGCGAGTGCCCCTACACACAGCACAGCCTCCCAGCATCTTCCCCAGGTGCCTCTGAAGACACATTGGTTGCTGCAATAAAGGCAATGTAAAGCACGTGTTTGCTGAGCCACCAGGCTATTGCAGTGTCTGCTGGGCAGAAAAATGTAAAAGCCAGTTAGCTGAAGTCCCATGGCAGGGGGTGATGTGGTCTTCCTAATGAGCAGCCCTGAAGTTTGGGGAGTTTTCAGCCCTTACATTAGGAAGGTTTGAGTGCACTCAGAGAGAGGAGAGGGCTCTGGCTGCACTAGGGGTCTTGCTCAAGTTGGCTTAGATGAGACCTGCAGAGTTGAGGGACCCCAACCCAGTCAATATATTGGGATCACTGTTATTTTTCTTTTAGTGTGAATGTAGTGTGCTGTTTATATACTCCAGTTTTCAAAGAAAGCATTTTTCGAGTACCAGCAAGATTTCTACCTGGACGTGGTGTGCCTGCACATTGCAGGGGCTTGCCAATAGTCTCTGCAGAGACACACGGACACTACTCAAGCCCTGGCCAGCACGCGTGCAGAGCTAGATTTAACTAAAACAAAACAAAGCAAGCCCTGTGCTTTTATGTAAGAACACAGCTATGACCCTGGTAGTTTGTGTTGGTCACTGTCTCAGAGAAGGAGCTGCAGTATCTGGGCCACATTTGCTGGTTTGTGCTGAAAGGCCAGGCTAACAGGGGATTAGCAGGAAGATAGTTCCAGGATGGATTATCCCTGCGCATGATGATAAAGAAATTTTACTTATAGCAACACGTACTGACACCACGTTTGGAAGGCTGCCTCTGGCAGTGTACTCCTAGGGTTAGCACGGTGGTGTTCTTCCAGGCCTGCAAAAACTTGCATGGGATTTTGTCCCAGGCATCAAAATGCCTTGTCTGACCTGCTTGTGTCCTTGCAGTCTCAGCAAAACTTCCCAAACTGTCATTGTTTCAGAAGCTGGTTTTCCCTCTTGAAAACCCACAACAGCTTCAAGGAACACTTCAACTCCATTTCTGTAAGATTTGGTTAGCTCATGGTACCCCTACTCCATGCCACTTCTCACGAGCATCGACCTGATATTGTCAGACAGACGAGCAGATAGATACCAAGAATAGCCAAGATAAATCTAATTGTTTGAGACATGTGAGATGTGTGGTATTTAATTTGTTCATACCATAGAACATGACAAAATAAATTAGTAGCAGAGGAAAATACTACATAGTGCCATTTCATTGTGAACATTTTTGTGTGCGTAGTCAAAGCACTGCCTAATAAGATATATGAGTGTCAGGGAATATCCATTTTAGCTATGCACTTAATTCTCTGTATTCAATATACCAGTAATTTAGATGCCTTCATTAAATTCTTCTAACACTTTTATCAAAGTAACAGTTTCTGTTTGTTTCTCTCTTCTTTTAAAGAACACAGCACTTGCTTTTGGCACATTGCTGATGCTTATTTTATTTTTTCTCTTCGGGGATACAAGCTGTATTAATGTTTCTGTAATAACCAGAATAAAATCGAGAGACAAGAAGCTAGTATTTATATTCCTTTGTCAGCTAAATACTCCACTATAAAATGGAGACAGTAAATTATAGAAAGAAACCAACACTATGACCACAGAATTCTAGTATTTATTCCTACATCAAGAGACCTACATACAGTAACTGAAATTCCTCTTTTTTGATTCAAAGGGGAGTTTTGCATGTTTGGTGATCAAATACTGTGAAGGAAGTTACATGTTTTTCAGCTGGTCATAAGCAAGCCACAGGATGAATGAGATGCAGTTAGAAGAGGAACTGACTGATGTGTAACCTGTTTTCACTGTAATCGGGCCGTATGGAGTGAATAAAGAAATGTTTCTCCATCTCTCCCTGTGTGAATGAATGAAAAGCTTTCTTAATATTTGTGCACTGGGTTCAATAGAGACATCTTCGCTCGTGTCCCACAGGAGAATATCCTTGCGGAGGCAGTGCACCTTTGACTGCTATAGATGCCTGAAGTCTAGAGGAACTATATTTTTGCCTCTTAAGTAGAGGAACTTTATTTTTGCTCCCTGAGTAGCAGCACAGAAAGTGTTATCCATGACCGAGCTCCTTCCCCACCGTCGCAGGCTATGCTGCCCTGTTCACCTTCTGTACTTGACTGGGAAATGTAAATGACAAGATCTTTATGTGCTCGGAGAAAAATGAACCAAGCTCTAAGAGACATGAACAGGATGATAAATAGCACTCATTTTCAACAGTGATGTAGCTGTTAGAAGTGCTAAGCATCTTTGCTGTACTAATTCCTCTGACAGTAACCTATATAGGTAGCTACAAAAATCATATGGACATCTGTCAATAGAGAGTGCAGTCCAGCTAAGCGGTGGCACTGTGTCAACGTTCAGATTTGTATACTTGCCACAAATTATCACCCAGAGGTGTGTGAATTCCTACTTCAAAAACACACAGTGTCAAAGACACCGTGGTGGTACAGATAGATAGAATAGCTTGAAAATATTCCTCAAAATGTTTCAAAAGAATTATAAAAGTCATAGGCCTTTCCATTGGCTCTAGTGGCAGCTCTCCCATCCTTTCATTTTCAAAATCATCTGCTGTATTTAGTCAAATGTATGTTCTGGTTGTCAGTTCTCTCCCTCTAACTTTGAAAAGTGCAGTGAGAGGGAGAAAATGGTAAAACAGAAGCATTTTGACTTGGAGTCATAGAGTTTATTTAATTGCATTTTGAGGTGAACCTCAGGAACATTTTCAAGAGCGTCTCGACAGTCTGTGCAGAGAAGAACTTTACAAATGCAGAGCAGGTATGTGCAAGGCTGCTGTCTGCAGCACACATGTTCCCCAGTGCTCAGGCAGACCCAAAAGCTCTGCTGTTGGCATTTCATTAGGTGATTTCATACCTGTAAAAGGAAAGTGTGCACAGGTGATCCGAATGCTGGGGGCAAATCATCCTGTCTTCCCCTTAGGATGGATATAAACATATCATGGGAGCTTCCTACCCCGATCTTTCTCAGGAGACCGTTTAGGAACTGTTCCATAAGGACTATAGCTTACTGGGAGGTGGTTGCACTAAAAGTGGTCAGTGCCCATTCCCCTGCATAGGGAATTCCTAATTCTACCACTCAAAGGTAGGCCTCCACGTAGACGCAGACCTAGATAAACCAGCCCGAGCTCATTGCCTGTCACAGAGCTATTGTGTGCTAGCTAGGAAATTTAACACATCGTCACAACACAGCTTCGTTAGTTTCCACAAATGGCATAAAAATACCTCTGCAGATCAAAGACAGGTAAGTTTTGAAGATGTCGTGCAGGCAAAAGGGCCACCTATTGCAGAGTCTGCAAATTACTGCACTAGGAGACATTTAAAGAGGTTGGTCTTGCTAGCTGCTATGCCTGCTTCTGCAAAAAGCACCTATACCCAGCAAACACATGGCAGAACTTGCTACATCTCACTTCAGTGCAAGCATGAGGAGATGGCAGGACCTCTCTGCAGAAGAAAATGCTTTCTCTCATTGGCCAGATGCTGATGCTAATATTAGGAGAAAACACAAAAAGAAGTTTAGAAACCCAGGGAAAGCAGAGAAAAAAGCAGGCAAGACAAAGAAAACTCCGGTAGCAGAGCAGCTCCATCAAGATCCTGGGCTTCAGGCCATACCCAGCGCAGCTGCAGCAATGAAACCAAGATACCACAGGAAAGGAGAGTCTACCTCTCCAGAAACAGAGAGGAGAAACAAGTCCCTAGGAAGCTGGGGAAGCAGCAGGGGAAGCATCTTGAAGCAGAGACTTGCTTTGATCCTGATGATAAATCAACTTCGCCAAAATGGATGAGCCATTTGGACCCATTCCCTGCTATTTAAGGGTTTGTCCTTGAAGTGATGACCGCATGTGAAAACCCACATATGCACTGAGGAAGGGAAGGCAGATGACATCAGGCTTGAATTCAGATTAGAAAAATGTGCATGAAAGAGCAAAAAAAACCCAAAAATAATCTCACATTGCAGCATAGGAAAATCTGGTGTTCCTTTTCAGTCCTCCTCCGACAGATGGGATTTTCGACTCCAAATGGCGAACACCACGTTTTGTTCCAGATCAGCCGCCTCTCTGGGTACCCGGGCTGCCTTAGATCACCATCTCGCAGGAAGATTGAAACTAATTTGTAGGACTGGTACTCCACGGCGCTTCAGCTGGCAGCAGCTGCCCGTCTGTCAGGGCTGTCAGAGGCAGCCGCCCTGTGCGCAGCTGCTGCTCTGGGTCCATCATACAGACCACAGTGGTCATCTCCTGGGCGTTCAGGGGAGGCGGACAAAAACGGGGCTCCTGGCGCTGTATCACACAGGAAAAAAAGGAAGACCTCCAAACCATGTAAATGGTCTTGAAAGACCAAGACTCTTCAAAACGTTTGCCTTCAGAGATAAGTGTTCACATTGCGGTTTTGGTTTGTTTCTCTACTAGGGAGAGTGAATTGCAAGGACCGCACACAGCAGGGCCATCTTCACCCAAAGAGGAATTTGCAAAATTAATAGCAAAACAGGTACAAAACAAGTAATTTATGACTTCAGCCCCTGACATTTTCCAGCATCTGATGGATGCTACTATTATGATCATATTAATATCTAAAATTGGCATTTTAAAGGTTCACATAGGCTTTTAAAAAATTATTTCACTCCTTTTAAGCAACCCATTAAAAATAATTCTCAGGACAAGACGATCATATTTTTACGTTTTTGTGCTAATATCATCACCATATATGACACACAAAAGAGGGCATTTTTGTTTCATCTTTGTAGCATGCACAGTTCTGTTCTGATGGTATATAAAAACATAACCTAGGAGTGCTGATTTTGCAGCTCATTTTGGATGGTTTGATGCTTCCAATTATTAAATACATGAGCTGTGACGGCAACACTGCATGCATTTTAACTAGGAAGAAATTAAGGAACAAAAAGCTGAGAATACAGCCTGTATGCGTCCAAATCACCCCACTCCCAGGGAAATAAAACACATCCGTGTGAAAATACAATCACCTCCTTGTCGTAATTTTCATTTCCAAAAGTCAATGGGGTAATGACATCGGTGTATGTACAACTTATTATTTTGAATGTTGCAGGACTATTAAATAAACATAGTACTGGTTTTGGATATTCTGAATGTGTTCGGCATCTCAAACAAATGCATTCTTCTAAAGCTTGAACCGACCTGACTATCAAAAATCCAGGTCAACAAGGATACTTGTGTTCACAGGAGTAATTATAGCCTTTATTTGAAGCATCCTCTCTCTAGTCAATCTGGTCGAAGTCCTTTTACTTTGAATTTAAATTAGAGGTAAATGCTGGGGAGTTGCTTGCAGCCTCCAGTCAGTCCTTCCTGTCCTACATTTAAGATCAAGAGAAGTGCAGAGCACGTGTGGATCCAAGAGCTGCCCGCAGCCGCCATACGTTAGAGGAGGCCTGAGCGTGCCCTGCGCGACTCCGTAGACTGCTGCGCCTCAGCCAGCTCCGGATCTGCGAGCACAAGGATGGCTGACAGCTGCTTCAGACCCATAGGCTTTCTGCAAAACCTGGACACACAAAAAAATGCTGTGGTTGTTTATTAAACTTTTTTTTTTTTTTAAATGAGTGGTCTCTCAATTGGTTTGCATTTCAATGTTTAGATCTCACAGATTCCTATAGGAAATCTGCCACAAAAAGTTTGAACCTGAAGGAGGCTAGATTGTGCACTGTTGAAGATTACAGAAATGTAGTTTGAAACTGATGTAAAGAATTAAAAGCAACTATTTTTTTTTATTTTACTCTAAATCTTTGTGTCTATATAATTTAAAACATATGCAGAATTTTTTAAAGATATGTCTATCTAATCCTTACATAATTAATGTCGTGTAGAACTCAGCTGTCCTTATAGAGCCTGACCTATAATGTTGTGTTTCCATTATCTTAACCACTGTGAAGACAGGCTCCCTAGCAAGTGAACAGTGGCCATGGCAAACAAAGATCATAATGACATCTTGAAGATCTGCACAATAGAGTAAATTAGAGGAGTTCTGTGTATCATTTCATTATGCACCTCTCAGTAATGGCAGCAAAGAAATCATTCAGCGTAGTCTGTGTTAAAGACACATTTTTCAGTCACCCCAGAACACTGTGCAGCTAGATAGCCATGCTTTTACAAAAACATATATAAAGCAAAACCTCAAACTTAGCCACTATGGACTCCACTGTGGTGACCTACTGCATAGATTTACATTGGCAATGCCACGCTGAAAGAATTTATTTCTGAGTCTAATTTTTCTCTGTGGATTTTGCCATTTGATTAACATTTTTTCTTTATCTTTTTACAGGCTCTTTGAAGGTGGTGTAAATTGCATCTACCTCTGATTAATGGTGAGATTCATGCTAGAAAATAAAACCTTCACTCTAGCTGGAATGTAAATGAAACCTTTCAAACTAGCACAGAGTTTTTAATAGAAACAGAATGAATTAACTTAACCTGGAATCTTACATGTGCACGCAAAAAATCAGGTACCTAAATAATCTCAGTTTGCCTCTGCTACAGCTCTTGATAAAAGGCAAAGGCTATATCAAATACAGTTTGTTGTGCTGCCAAGATGGTACTCTTGTTTCTCAAAGTTACTGGTAAAGTAGAGAGCGCTAGCGCTGTGTCAGTACTGAGCAATCCAAGGGATGAGCTGGTAGCAATTCCTGCTTGGTATATGCCACGTGAAGGCAGTTTTCAAACCCGTAAATGGAAATCAGATGCCCAGCCATTGCTGCCTGTCCAGAGGGACTGGCTGCTCAACAGCCCCTTGCGTCGAGTTTTCCTTTACTATTGTAAGGGAAAACCCAGTCTCTCTCCCACTTTGAGGTAGCTGACTCCCTTTGGAGTCACAGCAGCTACAATGGAGGTTGCAAGCCTGACAAACACAGCCATTAATGTGATTATTCGGGGTGGCATAGTGAGAGAAGCGGGTGTTACACCTGAAAGCCGAGTCACAATTGGAAAGTTACCTCTTCCAAGGCATCGTTTTGGAGTTGGTACTAAATCGTTTGAGAACCAGGAGACTCCTGTCTCTAAGGTCAATCCCTCTTTGCAGAAGGGGTAAGGCTAGGAGAGGAAGCTGCGCTTCAAGGCATACTGTAAGGAAGTATCAGGTGAATACTGGATTACCTAGAGCATGAAATTAATAATTAGCTCCTAAAAACTGTCTCTTTCAACAAAAGAGAAACTTGTCCAGAACAAGATATGAAAAAGCATAAGTTCCCTCCGCAAAGCACAGAAGGAATGGGGAGAGAATGGGGATGGAGAGCATAGCCACCTCTTCCCTGTGCACACTAGAAGAATAACAACTGTGCCACCCTCTACTCTTCCCAAAGGTCCCTGAAGCCAAAGTTGGGGAGCAAATATGAGAAAACTAACATTTCAGATCCCATTCCCCACATAAAGAAGTGACTCCCATCTCCAGGCCTGTCCATCTGGTATGTCTCACTGGTGCCCACGCACATGAATGTTCTTTGCTTTTGTTTCTGAGGAGGATCCCATGGCAACAAAATGAGGCAAGGTCCAAGAGCATGTAAGAATAACCTACCCAGTAAAACACTTGGCTGAAGTGTAAAGGCCCCCACTCCAGCTGAGTTGGTTCGTTTCATGTTAGCTTATTTATCATGAGAAGTCTGAGACTGCACATAAACCCCCTTCCCTTTATTCCCACTCCCCTCCCTCACTTGTACATCCATCTACAGTGCTATTACACTGAGGAGCAGGAATTCGCTTTGACCGCCCTAGAGAGGCACCAAGTGCGGGGTGTGCATGCATTTGCACACAGCAAGATCAGGGTATGATGAGCAGTACAGTGTGTGTGACTTCTTATCTCACACCTGCCTCCATGCACTGCAAAAGCCCTTCCTTCCAGCACACCCAGGAGGGTAGCGTGGAGCCAGACACACCTGAAGGGAAGGTGCACGGCAGAACGGGGATGCTGTACACTCCCATTCACGTACCTGGTAGATTAAGGCTTGGGGGTGTGTTTCCCAGGACATGGACATCTCTTTACACATCAAAGATCAAGTTTATTTCATTGCATAGAAAACAGAAATTAAATTTAGCTTTGGGTGTCAAAAAAAATTGTTGTTGTAATGGGCCAGATTAATTTCTGCCATGAATAGACACAATTGTCATTGATTTTGATGATTTATGGCAGCAATTTATCCTCTGTAACTCCACTGACTTTGCTGCAGTTACATCAAGGCTTAATTTAGCCTGATATTTTTATCAAGGGAAGGAACAGAATTAAAAGAGCACGTGTCTCAGTTCAGGCATTTGTTTTCTACTTTCCCATTTTAAACAAATTGCATTTCTTTAAGCTATGTATCCTCCAGCCCTCTGTTTCCTGATATTGCAATAGCCTTAGGGGTTTTTTTGTTCCTCTACTTACTATTTGCATCTGGGCTTATTGACAAATTGTCACCTGTGATGTGTTTGCTGTCTTATGAGACTACAGATGACCGCTGCCTTGCACTGCTTCTCTTCTCCCTATATCTCTTGCATATTGAGTGGGTTGTTTTCTGGCCAGTGAACACCATCACAGAATTTATGTTAAAAGCTTTTTATGCATTCCTCAGCCTAGAACATTTCTTCTTTTAATGACTTCACAGATGATAATGTCCTGAACAAGTACAGGGCAAAGGTCTTCATGTGAATTATTGACAACTTCAAAATAAATATATTTCATACATGCTATATCATTGATGATAAAATCTCTCTTCTTCTTTTTAAAAACTTCCCTCTCTGGTCATCTGCAAAATTATCATTATTGTGAAGAACAAGCACAATTCTCAAAACGGCTGCCATGTGCAAGGACACAAATATCTTTTCCCTCTGCAAGCCAGATTCTTGGAACCCGCATAGTTGCCGAATCCAACAGCTTGAACTGTTTTATCACATCTGCTTAGTTCGTATTCTGGGCATCTGCTGGCATGAGTGTTCGACAAACACTGATATTCTATCTCACAGCAATGGCGCTGGTATGGGTACCCCCGGGAAGCTCTCATTTCTGCCAGGCTGGGCATAGAGTCGTTGAAGAACCCAAAGCTACCAAAAATGTTGGCATGCTGTGTAGCTGGGCTGCTAGAGACAAACGCACGAGTGAAGGCACCTGAAAGCACTTTAAAGACGCTTTGAAATCCTCTCTTCAGGCTTGTCAGAGCAATGCCAGAACCTGTTAGAACACGACTGTATACCAAGGTATCTCCAGAGAAATCGGAGGTACGGTCGCTGCAGACCTTGGAGCAAAGCACACAGCCCCACGGGAGGCTGGGAGAGCAACGGGGAAGCTCCAAGGCACTCGGCGGTCATCAGAAATGTGTGAAATCAACCTGCAGCCGTACCTGCTGCTCAGGCGTTTGTCTCTCCCCACACGCTCGAGCACATGAGCACTGAGGTCAATTAGCTACAGCGCGCAGAAGAAAGCTGTCACTGAGCAAGACAGAAAACTACAGGCAGCGCTGAAAGAGTAGGTGTGCATGCACAGGTACCTGTGTTCTGCTGTTTGTTTTCTCTGTGTATTCATACCTAATTTCCGCCACAGAGGCCCTGTTGTAGTAATTACCTGAGGTGTGACAACATTTTGATGTCTCTGTACACAAACAATCCCATTCAGTAAGCGTAATGAGTCATCTGAAATCTTCCTCAGAGCTGCGTGATGAGACCTGGAACAAAGCGTGCGAGGATTTGTGTCACCCTGTCACCCTGGCAGGAGACCATCGAAGAGGTACACCGTCTGTTCCTCCGGATCTGCTTACTCATTCCCTCTGCTGCTTAGGCTCTACAGTGGAGGAGTTTCAGACCTTTCTAATTATATTTGCATTTAGCAACCTTCTGCTGAGCTACTGTTCAAAAGACAGCCACAACAAATAAACAAACAAACCCGGGGCTGCTGGTTCAAAGAGCCAGCGTGCTTGCTCTGAGGACATCTGCCCTTTCCCTAGCACAAGATCACAGATTGTCGGCAGTGGCCTTTCAACTCGTAGTAGCCTTCCTGCGTTAGGCTTGTATGTCCTTGGCCCTCCAAAAAAACCAAAAGACCTTAGAGACTTCTTTTGGATTTCTCTTTCTTTCTTTCTTTTTTTTTTTCCTTTATTGGGCTTTGCACAGCCCTGGAAAAATGTCTGCAATATATTTCATAAACATCATCATTTATTAATGTACTGCAAGTCTGAAACAGCCCAGTTGTTTGGGTGCTTGGTAACGTCTGAGGTTAGCTCATTTATAAAGAGGAGCAACACTGGAAAGTGTTTCTCTTCAGAGAACCATGCTGATGAAAAGTTGCTTAGAGCTCATCCAAAATTCTGTCTCGCACCAGATCTTTAATATAGTTTCTTTTGGATGAACTTACAGCATGTGTGGGTTTTTTCCCCTAATAACCACCAGTATATTTGTATGCATTATTCTAATGCAGAGATCTTATTTTGATGTTATGTGAGAGATGTGGAAACTGCACCTGGGAAATTTGGCTGGCATTTCTGTAGAAACGTAACAATAGTGTGACAGCTTAACCAAGTGGGTATTGGTATTTAACTTGGTTTTCTTTTCATCTAGTAATTTCAAATGTAATTTGAATATTCATAAGATAGCAAGACTCATTAAAAGATGTATCACATTCTATAGAGTGAAAAGCTGTGGAAATAAGCAGTATGTTTGCAGGTTGAACAGATCAAGCACAGCAGAGCCCGGAAAGGAAGGACACACAAAAAAAATCACCTTTCTCTTTTCTGAATGTGTGCAAGGATTAGGATCATCATGTAATATTCAGGAGAGTTGCATGGGAAATACATTTCCCATAGCAACAGCTGTTTTAGACATTAGAGCAAGATTAAAGAGAACCTATTTCATCTATCTTTTGTTTTAAATGAATGGTTATCTGCCAAACCAGCAGGTCAAAACAGGCTTCTGTGAAGACAAACATCTCTTTGCAAAAATTACACTCTTTCCGTGGATTTGGTTTTCTTATCTGATAATGGGCGATCATGTGCCGTACTCCAGGTCTCTGTGTAATTAGTAATTCACCATTTCAGTTCTACATGGTAAGCCAAAAAGGCCCTTAAGTAAGTAAAAAGGAATGCAAAAATGTTAATAAATTCAAGATGTTAAACTCTGATTTGTACCTAATTCCGTTAATGCATACAGTTCAAATTAAAATGTAACATCAGACTTTCTGGATTTATTGGCTTTAAAAAATCCAATAAAAGACAAGATTGTATTATAAAAATATTATAACCCAGTTTTGCTCTTATCTCTAGCTCTGTTAAAAGAAAACTAGAGGCAAGTAATAACTTCTATAAATGAGTCATTATCAGAGACTACTATTTTTAAATAGCATCCAAAAATTTGTCAGGCATTAAAGAGCAAATAGAAAAGATTTGACCTCTCTCCTTGTACAAAGAGATTAGGCACAAATCCTCAAAGGCTTAGATACTCAAGTCTTATTGAGGGCCCAGGTTCATTTCATCGAACCAAAGGATCCTAAATTAGGAATCAAGTTAACACAGACTCCCTCTAAAAATCCTCAAAGAAAAATGAGGGGTACCAGATGATGACTGAGCTTCCCTCAAAGCTAAATAGCCTTCTGAGGGAGTCTACCTCTTGCTCTTGCGGTGCTTGCAGGGGGCAAAGCTCCTACCGAAAGCAACCGAAGGCAAAATGCAAGCACCTCGCTGGAAGTGCTGTGGCTCATTAGTAGTTCAGTGCTTCGACACTTGTGACAAGTTAGATGTGTGGGATGTGCCAGGTGCCACCGATAAACAAGGGGAGGGACAGAGAGAAACTGGATAAAATTTATGGCAAAGGACAATGTACTCATGAATTTTTTGCATAAGCATGTCCTGATGGTACTTGCAGATTTATTAACTGATTGATTTGACTTATGTTAATCAGATCACGTAGTGCAGGCAGCATGGAAGAAGCATTTGTTTTTGAAGTAACTTAAATAAAGAGCAGATGGTGGCTTGGTGAGCAGGGCCTGGATTTATGGTGAGTTCCAGGTTCGCAGTCACAACCTATCTGTGAGACTCTAAATCGGAATATATCACATTTGAGCCAATATTCACAAAAATCTGCACGGAAAAGCTTACATTTGGTAGTTGAGAGTCAGTATGTTGATTAATTTTTGATAGAAAGAACTTAAATGTCCTGAATGCTTGGGCCATTGCATATCTGATTTAGATCTGGGAAAAAGTCAGTTATGGGGCCGCACAGAGACAGAGTGAAGGCCTTGATTGCCCACCAAAAAAGGCATCTGCTGGGA
Organism: Phoenicopterus ruber ruber; assembly: GCA_009819775.1. Classification (NCBI taxonomy): domain Eukaryota; kingdom Metazoa; phylum Chordata; class Aves; order Phoenicopteriformes; family Phoenicopteridae; genus Phoenicopterus; species Phoenicopterus ruber. Next base: position 90,976,430 of record CM020217.1, read on the forward strand.
TGTGAGAGACTCAGGTTTAGCTCCCTCTTTCAAACATTTCACAGTCCACCTCTCCAAGAGAATACTTTGAAAGCACTAGTCTCTCAGAGAAGCTAGCAGGAGGATATTTGGGATATCTGCCTGGATTGTAGGATAGCAAAGTTTCCAGTTCTCTGCCAGACTTTCTCCAGCTCCTTTGGTGCCCATTAGTCCCTCTGATGGTGGCCACAGATGCAGCTGATGCTTTCTCTCCTATGGGACATGTCCGAGACACCCTTCTCCCTTACCTTTGGTTATGGTGGTGCAGGCTGTAGACGTTGATCCCTTTGAAGCGCCAAAGAAATGTCACAGCTTCAGTCAGGTACACGTCATGCGAGGGAAAGCATCTGGCACTGCGGTTAGCGTGCAATGCCCTTTCTCACTTGCCCCCTCCAACTTTGCCCACCTTCCCAAAACCTGAGTTCAGGACCAGAGGCAGGGCCAGCCTAAAGCACGTAGAAAATCAGAAGAGAATTAAAGTCCTTTGGAAAGATCCTCTGCTACAGTACATCCTCAAGAACAGGCCAGAACTTCATGTCTGACAGTTTTTCAGTGACACAGGGGTACGTCATGTGTTTGCACCAGCCCAGGGAGGGCATTTATATATTCCCCACTAAAAGGGATGAATTCCTCAGGCAGAGGAAGAAGCTGTTCAGTCTATCCCTTAGGCTTGCCAAATCTCTCTCATCTCAAGGGACAGTCTCATTACAAAGAGGGTTTCCCCCTTCTTTCACAGATCACTTTCAGTCATTTCAATGTGAGCTCTCTCTTGGAATCTTATTGCTGTTAGAAATGCATACCTTTCTTGGAGCTAAAACGGCCATTGTTAGAAACAAAACCAAAACATCTCTGTGTGTGGGAAAGTAGGAACTAGCACAAATAGTCACGACTGCAAATGAACACTGCTTTGCTTTCCAAGTGACTATGACCCCAGATGGTAAGACATGACTGTATGCTGGCAGCCCTTAAAGTACTAAAATAAAGCCCCATTTCAAGTACATTTGCCTCTAGAAATAGAAAAGTATCCTCTATATTTATGTTATATTAGTGGTTGGTTTTGGAAGCTTTGCCAAAAGTTGTCCAGAAATCAAAAACAAAGAAAAAAAGTTTTGCATGAATCATCCATGTTACGGTCTTCATATATCTACATCATTACCAAAGTATGTCCCAAATTGCTGCATGAATACCAGGCTTGAAACACTGGTGGGAAAAGGAGGGTATAAAATTATGTCAGAGTATAACCGGTACTAATATGATGGCAATGCAATATCATTCTGTTAGTCTACGAAATTTCTGTGGTGATACTCTAACTTTAAGACATATGCCTTTGATACAATAGCAGATGTGGTAATGCTCTATTTTGCATACGATGTTATGCCTCCATCAGTCTGTGGCAATGTAACCCCAAACCATAAGAGCAAAATAAGGCTGAACTTATAACTTTTTTAATACTTATTATACAGTGCAGCATTGCAATGGCAATACTCACTACAGATCTGATTGAGGGAGCCTCTGAAGAGAAGCTGCTGACACACTAAGATCCTTCTGATGACATCTTAAAATGAAGACTTATTTATTGAAGACAGTTGTCTTTCAACAGCTATCTCAGGGAATGGTTTATACATTTTTTTCATGATCTCTTAGTTATAAAAAGAAGGTTTATGAACATTTGCTAGTGGACACATTAAAATGTCACCCACAAAATGATGATGAGCGTATCCATTCCTTTTAACTCTTTTTTTGCTTGTTTACTGTTAACCCTAAGAAGTTGAGGACGGTCAAGCACAGGAACAGATTGCCCAGAGAGGCTGTGTAGTCTCCACCTTTGGAGGTTTTCAAAACCCGTATGGATAAAGGCCTGAACAATCTGGTCTGATCTCATAGCTGCCCTTGCTTTCAGACAGACGTGGTCTTCCTGAGGTCCCTTTGCACCCAAACTATGCTATGATCCTATGATCCTAAGATTTATTATTTACAATTTTATAGCTGAAATAATCTGCACTAGAGTCACATCGTTCAGCATTGTATTGCCACCGTAGCAGTAATTCAATTGTACAGAAATCTCTGGATCACAGACCCTGGACCTCAAGGGGGAATTTAACTTCCCTGACAGCTGCCGGAAGGATGATACGGTGCGACACAGACAGTCAAGAGGATTTGTGGAAGGGGATAACTTCTTGACTCAGATATAGGATGGGCAACTAAGGGTGATACACGGTTGGATCTACTATTCACTAATAAGGAAAAGCTGATCGAAAATGTGATAATCAATGGCAATGATGTTGGCTGCATTGACCATGAAATAGTGGACACTGAGGTCCAGAGGGGAGCAGGGAAGGAGATAGCAGAGCATAGGAGAGCAGACTTCAGACTATTCCAGGAACTGGTAGGTAGCATCACTCCATCTTTCAAGGATAAAAGGAGTTCAGGGAAGCTGGCAAGTCTTTAAAGAACAGTTCATCACAGTCCTTAGGAAACCAAGCAGACTTACCAGGATATTGGTTTGGCTGAGCAGGAAAGTCATGACAGAGCTCCAATGCAAAAAGGCAACATAAAAGGGAAGCAGGGCAGGCTATAAAGCAGGAATTTGGAAACATTGCCAGGGCATGCAGAGGTGGTGTCACAAAAGCCAAAGGCCAGCTGGAGTTAAGACTTTCAAGGAATGTCAAGGGCAACAAGAAGAGCTTCTACGACCAAATTAGTAGTAAAAGGCTGAACAAGAAAAATGTGAGGCCATTGCTAAATGGAGCAGTGGTTTAGTGACAGCAGACAAGTTGATGTACTCAATACCTTCTTTGCCTGTGTTCACCAACAAGGTGTCTCAAGCCTCTGTGCTAAGCGAAAGGATTCAGAGAGGAGGGTAACTAACAGCACAGGATGAGGAACGACTCAGGGATTACAGACAAAAACTTGACCCAGACAAAAAAATGGTTCTAGGCACATGGAGAAGTAAAAGCGGATTGCCAGCATGGATTTACCAGAGGTAAATCATGCTTGACCAACCTGATATCCTTCTATGATAAACTTCCTGGATTTATAGCTGAGAGGAGGGTAGTGGGTGTCATTTATCTTGACTTTAACGAGGCTTTCAACATTGTCTCCCACAGTAATCTTGTATCTAAGTTAAGACACTAAAGTCTGGATGGGTGGAAAAACAAATGAGTAAAAAGCTGGTTGGACAACTGGGTTCACAGGTTGGTGGTTAATGGGTTGTACTCTGCCTGGTGGCCAGTGACAAAGCAGCATTGCAGGGGTCTATACTGTAACTTGTCCTGTTTAGCATCCTTATTGGTGACCTGAAGGAGGTGATAGAGTGCACCCTCATCAAGTTTGCAGTTGACACCAAACTGGGGGGGGACTAGTCAATATGCTTAAGGGCAGGGCTGCTATCCAGAGGGAGCTAGACAGGCTGGAGGGATGGGCCAATCTTGTGAAATTCAAAGAAGAATTGCTGGACTCCCCAGAAGAGAGTGACTGTGATCCACACCGCAGCTGCAGAGCTGCAGAGCCTCAGGGCTGGCTCTTTCCCTCCTTGACAGGGGAAAGACCTCTGCTTTGTGCGCTTCCACATGCATGTAATGAGAACCAAGATCAGACTCTCCCCACCATGCAGCAATGCTGCTGAACACCTACCAATGCGTTCTCACTACCCAACTGGATTACAAGTCATTCCTTAGTCTTTCTACAAGCTGTCAGTCTGTGGGTCTGATCCATAGCTCATTGACTTTGATGCAAATCTTACAGCAGATTGTAACAGACTTTGGATCAAGATGTCTGCAAGCTATGACTCTCCTTTGTGCCAATAACTAGTAACTAGTTCATTGCTTGCCCTATTTATACCTTTTCATTTTTGCTTTTTTTTTTGAGATTTGATCCTTTTATCTGAATGTCTAAACTCAACTCAGTTCTTTTATCTTTGACCCTTTTTCTATCAGCCTTCAGAACTTTGTAGCTGACACTGCTTTGATCAGGAAGCTGGACTAGAGACCTCCTGAGGTTTCTTCACACCTGCATCATCCTGTGATGCTGTGAACTGCTCTTCTCTGATAGGATAGGAGCTGAGGAGTTTCATTTTTGGGCTGTTTTAAGGAAGAAACTAAATGCAGCTGCAGCACTAACTGGACTGCCTTTCTCCCACCTTCGGCTTTCCCCACCCTCTTTGCTAATAGATCATCAGGCATGTTTATGCTGCTTTCAGTTGATGAATTGTTTATGCAACCTTTCATGACATAACTGTAGCAAATGCTTTTAAAACAAACAAACAGACAAAGAGTTTGGCTCTACTAGTAAGGACTAGACCGTGGCTTTGTTCCAAGACCCAAGACTCATGCCCAAAGGGGTATTCAGTTGTGCTATGCTCAGCAGTAGCAAAAGAAAAAAAAATAATAATTTTCTTTCTAAAAGATTCACATTCAGCATACTGCTGCTGTGGGAGAAAGAGGAAGAAAGGGGGAACGGAAGCAGGAGCACATGAAAATTGTTACTGTCCTACACCAGCAACATCTGATGTACATGTACACACCCCCTTAGATTCCCAGCCAAGTCCTTTTTCAGTTTTTGTCCACCTGCTGGGGTGGTGTGGGGGGGTGTCACATACAGATGAATTAAATTTATCTTGCCCTTCAGCCAAGGTATTGTAATAGGAATTTCAGTCTTCAGTGCTCCAGCCAAAGAGAGACTAGGATCTTTCTTAAGCATCCTCAGTCATACACATTCTTCATACCAGGAGCTAAAAATATTAAAGTCACTGGCACAGCAAACTGACATAACAGCTAAAACCTTTGGTCTGCTAAACGTATTAAAATGGGGAAAAGCTATCCTACAGACATTGTCAGTACATTTGAGCAGCTCTAGTGGAGTCTAGAGAAGGAAATTCAACACAAGAAAGATGCAAAAAGTATTTTGAGTTCCTCAGGTATAGAAGTTGCTTTACCTACCAAAATAAGAGGCAGGAAGGAGGAGAAGAGTGGAGAAATTTGACAGGACTCATAAAAATCTCCAAAATTTAAATATCCATGTGGTAGGAATCTTACAGTTAGGAACTCATGGGAAATAGCCATGGCCAGATTTCCAAGGGTACTGAGAAGTCTGTGAGCCAGGCTTGAGGCCCTTCGGAAAAAAATCAGCATAGGACCAGAAGCACTTCAGGAGGAGACCTATAACCTGACTTACCATGTTAGGTACTTGTGCTAAAACCATCGACCCACAAAAGCATTGCATAGCTCTTCCTGCTTCTGGTAGATACCTATTGATCTGTTTCTTTGATATCAGAACATATTGGACATTTCAAGTTCTGTCCTGGACTGTCTCCAGAAGTGCCTCAGTCCTGGCAATGCCGAGCATCACTTTGGGACGAGGCAATGCAAGGCAGCATCGCAAACTAGTATTCCTCCTGCCAGCCTCGTGCCAAGCCAGGTCTGGCGGCAGTCCTAGAGCTCACCAACACAAAAGAGAGAGAAGGGAGACTACATTTTAATCTTTAATTGAAGCTGTGAGATATCTGGATCTAGCATCGAAACCCACATTTCAGTCCTTCACGAGCACATTAATTACAGAGCCAGAGGGTATGCTACCAAAGTGGAGGCGGGCAGGGAGCTGGGAGGAGGTGCTACCATTCCTGTCAGTTGAAGCTGTTTAACTTTTCATTAAATAAATTTAATTTACCACTCCCTCCAGCTAATGCCACAACTTGTGGGATAGGGACCCGCACAGCTACCTGCTCTGCCTCATCAACGCTGGCCCAGTGCCATGACGAGGAGTGCTCTGGAAGAGGAGAGGTGAGAGCATCCTCACGGCTCCAGGCGTGCCAGAGAGGAGTTGGGATCTGACTTTGGGATGGGGGCACTCTCTTGAGTGTCACCACATCTTTGAATCCTCTCGGTCTCCTACGTGCCGAGCGAGTGCTTCGCGTGCTTAGCAGCTGCACAAGGATAGACAGTCTCTTCTGTCAGCCACGTCCCAAAAGTGACTGCCTCGCTTTTGGGAAGTACCCTGCATGTAGGAGAGCAATTTTCTTACGTCTTGGATAAGGTGCTAAAGACAGAAGCAAAGTATAAACATCATTTCTTCTCTTGAGTGTTTCCCATTGTATTCCTACTCAGCCAGAACTCCATGTGGGCTCAGATCACAGCTGGGGTGCCAAAATCCCCCTGAAGCACTCCAGACGGAGCCGGCATACCCGCCTTACGCTGTATGAATCCCTGCAGATGAACAGATGCCTAAACATTCACCTTGCAAATGCAGCCTGAAGAGTGATTGGGACGCTGGAAACTTTTTGTAACACTGTTATTTTCATGTACCACAATAAAGAGAGCCTTGGAAATAGACAGAATCATCTCTTGGTACTGAAGGCTTTAGACCTCTCAAGAAAATATGTGGGTACAACCTATTTTCACTGCAAATAGGGACAAAATTCCAATCTCAGTATTATTTTAAAGAAGAAAGCTGAATTTGGTTACAGTGCAGGTCAGACAGATGTTCCACCCAAGAAGCCAAAGCATTACTAACTATTATATTTGTGTTTTATTACAGAGCCTCAGAACCATAGTTGTGGGCCAGGACCCCACTGTAATGGATGATATATAAAAGCAGAACTAATATGCTTCCTGACATAAGTCTGAGAAACCCACTGGCTTCAGTGTGATTACTCACACTGCAAAGAAGCAGCTAATTTGCCCTAATGAATAAACCATCTATACATTTTTACACAAAAAAAAACCCCAGGAAAGTATCCAATATCAGGCTGTAAAACCTAGGTTCACAATGAAAATGAGTATATGCATTTGTAACAAACAACAACGTGCCTTTCCTTCTTGGAAACACAGAAATTCAAGAGAGCCCTCTTTTTCTTTTGCTTTGGCATTTTTTCGTCTTGGTGATTTCCAAAGAGCCAGGCTGGCCCCATACCTAGAATAGCAAATTTAGGCAATGTAAAAGTTGACTATAAAACTGCTTGAACACAACATTGCATCTCTTGTTTGAAAATATAATTAAATAGTACATAAAAGCTGCTAGTAAGTAACACTTAAAATATGACTATGATTAGACCAAAGAGCTTTAATCTGTAGACAAGTTCTAGTAGCCACACACACTAACTTATTTTGCCGATGACCATGACTGGGCTTTACCTAGGAACTGGCCAAAACATGCCACAAAATTGGAAATGTCCTAGAAGTTGCATGAGAAAACTACTTTCTTGCCTTCTTTCAATCTTAAATAAATAGCAGGGTACTGTGTGTGCTGAAAGGGAATCATTTATGTTGGACTAAAACAGAGAAGGAAAAAGAGATGCAAAGGCCAGAATAAAAGTAGGCTGGATGCCTGGAAATAAATATGAATATATTAGAAAAATATTTCAAACTAAGGATGTGAAAAATGGAAAGCCCAAACCAAAACTAGGGAAGGAACTTAATATAATTTGGTTTTACGACTAAGAAGTGGCATAATACCAATCCAAAGCAGGGCAAGATTGCTTCTGAGATCTGGAAAAACAGAGGAAATTTCTATTCCTTAGCTGCTCTCATGTGAATCTCGAACAACTCCTTTGGTTTCTGCAGATTTGCTCCACGATTATTCCCAAATATTTTGCCTAAAACTACTGCAAACGCAGGACGACCAATAATGCAACCTCCCTGTGGAAGCGCAGAGATTACCTGGCAGTTGATTTGCAGGATCACAGGTTTTATCTGCCTGAAATGCGAGCAGAATCTAGGCCCACAGAAGTATGCCTTCGCCGTCACCAAGGAATTCTGTTGGCAACAGCATAAACTTTTCCTGCCTTAGCCAGAGGAATACCCTCACCTGTCTGGGTGTGCCAGGCACACACCACTACCCTCTGTGGCAACAGCACGCACCAGATGGCGATTAAGAAAAACTCTCCTTATTTGCTTCCTACCACAGAATCTGGGAAGACTTTTTCTTCTAGCTCTTTCCATATCTTTACCATTGAGAAAATGAAGAAATACCGGACTAAAGCTATTAGGTGGTACATGGACAGATGGTGATAAAAGGCTAAATATTGCTACGAAACCGTGACCAAAATGAGGATCTTCCTGATATTCGGCCTCTGTTTTGCAATACATACTATAAGATAACTTTCTGATGGTTTTGCTGTTTCATGATGAGCAATATCTCTTTTGTGGCTACAAAATAAAGAAGAACTAGGTCATCGTGTTTATTATAATGCACTAGAAAAATAGTGGTCTCTTCAATACAATGGAGTCTGAAAAGGTTAGCAACAGAAAGACCGAGAGGTTTTATTGAGAAATTATCTGTAAAGGCAAAGATAGAATGGCTGCAGAAAGAGATCAAAAGCAAGAGCACGGACAAGAGGAACACAGGAAGGCTCAGGAAACAGCAAATGTACTGAACTGTAAATACCGAACCAAGGAAAAGAAAATTGTCTACAAATGGAAAAGGTAAGAGTGGAGGACAGCCGACACGTAAAATATTATGAAGTATATTCAAAAGATGATATTTAAAAATATCATACAATAAAAAGGCTTTTGAGAAAAGACGCATTAAAAAAAAACAAACGCTGAATGAGCAGGAAAACCCATCAAACTGTAGGCCAGTCAGAGAGAGAAAAATAGGCAAGTCTGAAGCAATGAATGGTGAGAAAAGAGATAAGATAGGTTAATAGAGAAAAGGAAAACAGGATTTTAGACAAATACTGGAGGACTTGTACCGTATATAGGGCAAATTACATGACAGGCAAAGGAGCAATTAGTAGAAAATAAGCCTGTCATTTAATCCTAGGAGCTGGTTAGAACCCAAGCGGATGAGAAATGTGGTTTAAGTGGTTTCTCTAAGATCAGCATCCCAGAAGCCCAGCTCAAAAACATAAACAGAAAGATGGTGTCAATCACACTTGTTGGAAGCAAAATGGCACAGAAATGGTTTAACTTCATCCCTGAGGGTTAAATGTTGAATCCAACTTTGTTTTCGGGTTTCAGCCTACATTTAAGAAAACCCCTCTGTTCCATTTGCTGCCCAGAGCCTTCGACATTCCACTTCTTAACTTTCTTCCTTTTTTCATAACTAAAAGGATCACTGATCAAACCAAATTCAACAAATGTCAAAGGTATTCTTTCAAAGCCAGTATGTGATCTCAAAACATCTCATGTCTTGGCAATGACTGAGAGCAAGAAGATTTGGCCTGAGACAAGATGATCATTATTATTTTTAGGGAAAGGTATTCGTATTTAGTCATACGTTCCATCTAAGACATCCTGTTCAAAGGTTGTTTGTAATTCCAGTCGGCTGTGCATCACTAGCTCCCACGGGAACCTCGGAGTTTAAGTGTCGTGTTTAGTCACTGGAAAACTCTCTTCCACACAGGCATGCGGTGGCCCATGCAACTAAACACAGGCATAGCTTTTTACTTTTGGAGGAGATACTGCCCCAGAGCTTCAGGATACAGAGTGTGTCAGAATACTGTGGGCTCGCGTTGGTAAGGATCAACACAGATACAGGGCAGAAAAGCCTTGATGCCAGCTAGTGCCCTGTGAAATCCAACCATGTTTCGTAAAAGCAATTAAAAGTATTTAGTTAGAAATTAAAAATAAACTGGAAGACCTTATCTGAAAAGATAATCACAAGTAAGTGTGCGTGTACGTAAGTGCACATATACACATATGCACACACACATTTGTATGTACATCTAGATGTCTTTGATGGATATGCTATGGCATCAGTCAGCACAGTTGTGTCAGCACATAGGATTAGCAATTTTATAGTCCTCAGAGCTGTTTATAAGCAGTGGTAATCTTCAGGATCAAGAAAAACAGGAGAAAAAAATTCTTCTCTTTGGAGGTACACCTTCATAGTGATGGGGTTGGCTTAATGTAGCTCCATACTGCGCTTTATGCTGATTTAGGACTAGACCAAAAACAATTTTAATGGGGCACAGGTAAACTATCAATGTGATCTTTCCTCTCAGCACTTAAGAAAACACTTGGTTGGAGTGAGGAAGACAGAATAACCCTCCAAATCATTTTGGGTCAGGTGTGTTGAAGAACCTTTTGGGTGCCTGTGTTACTGCAGGGACCTGGGCCATCTGGCCCTAACTGCTTCATTACAGAGCTTTGGCCAGCACTGTCCCCTGTAGTGACTGCCTTCTTCATATCACTACGGACTGCAAGAAAATTATCTGTACACTCTTTATACACATCAATCTTTCCACACCCAGACAAGGTCCAGATGCCTGACTGCCTGCTGCCCCACGTGCCGTTTTCCACATGTGCAACAGTGCACCCGGGGTAGTTCAGACCCGCTGCACGAACACCCAAACTTTGCCTGCGGTGAGCACCAAGAGCCTGAAACACCCCGACTCCTGCTCCTGGACCTCCACACATCCGGAAAGGCAGGTGGGCTGGTGTCTCCTCCCAAAATCAAAAGGATGAGGAGGCCTGGTCCTGCAGGCAGACTCCTGTCTATATCTCAACTAATACAAAGGAGTGATTTTGAGATGTTGGTATCTTGTAAACAAGTCAGTACAATTAAAACTGAGCCACATTTTTTTGCCTTTTCTTATTTCCAGATTTCTATCTCCCATTGCTAGTGCTGCAGTTGTGTGCAGTGACTGCTTTCCTGTACATACTACCACAAAATCCCTTTGTCTGTACATTTGTTTCTGTAGGCTCACAGAGCTATTATTTTTGTACGCATCAGTGACAAAAGTAATTTACAAAATGTTTTCCCTTTTTTGCATTATTTATTTCCTAAGTCATTAGTGAATCTTATTTATCTCCACCAGCTTAGTAACACCACAACTGAAGCTGACATAGGAAGAGATGGGCAGAAATACTGCTCTTACCACACAACTTTATTGATGTTTCTGCACCAACTGTGATTCTTGGCAATCCAGTCCAGCCTTTCCCAGCCTTGGTCAATGAAGTCATACCCGCGACATCAACAAAGAGAGATTCAACTTCTCCTCACTCGCGTTAGGTGGGCTCTTCAACGTGCTCTTAAGAGAAGGTGATGCCCCCAGATACCCTGTGAGAAACAGCTCGAGTTTATTTTCCCTGTCATTGCTAGCATCTGTGTGCCACGTACTCCCTGAAGAGAAGGCAAAGCGCTGTTTGGGAGCTTGGGCTCCCAAGGATACATGTGTTTTGCATTTCTCTAGTTCACTGAATGCCGCATGACTAGTGCCGATGGTTAGGTTTCCTGGGTAAGTGTGGGAAGCAGGGCTCAGTGCCTTTGTCACCTCCATCTGCTTTCCCAGAAAATCTAGGGGGAAGATGGCTGGGATTTCCACGTTACAAGTTTATGTCTTAAGAATTTTAACACCTCAGTAAGTTTACTACAACAGTTGACAGTCATTGCAACACATAGCAAAGAAAAAAGTAATCACAAAGTGTTCTCTGTGTTTATTTTACATTCAACTTGCACGTGCTGTGTGCATGTATGTTATTCTGTCTGCTCAGGGACCCACCAGCCCATTCTCCCCCAGTCCAGTAGATTTGAAGCTGTTGGATGATCTCAATTAACTTTGACAGGAAACTGGAGCTCCCAGCTCTCTCTCGAGTGTTTCCACAACACATTCCTCCCTTCTGCATCGCAATTTCTCCCACCCTCTTTGTCCTGGACTGGAGCTAGTGGATAGAGCACTTTAAAGTACAGGTGGGTGCCCAGTTACTCAGTTCCTACCAGCTTCCCAGGAGGTGGGTGGAGAGATACAGTTGGTGTCCCCAGGGAGAAAAAGGCTGCAGGCAACCACCCTTCTTCCTGTACCAGGGCACTCGGCTCTCCTAGCTCCAGGCCACCTGGTTCAGAGGCTATTCCTGTTGCCATCTTCCCCTTGCTTTCACTGATGGCCTCTGTCGCTGTAAAATATTCATAGGTATTCATTTCCCCGTCCTTTCTCAGATGCACAGAAAAGAAGTGAGTCCTGCCTTAATATTTTTTTTAACGCTGCTGGGATTGTCACAGATCGTCGTAGATCAACATTACGCTGTTGTAGGTACAAACTCACAGTGGTATTCAAAAAAATGTTCACTCTTTGAGCAAAACCTGTATTTTTATCAAGTATGAAACATTTGGGAGCTGTGTTAACTTTGACAGCTTACAATGGGAGACAATAAAAATTAATAGTACCACCTCTTCTTTTCTTTTCAGGTGTCAACAACATTTATTTTATTATGGCAAAATTTTGCCTTTCAACAGTTTTTCCATTATTTCATTTTAACTTCTAGATCATAATTTTAGTATTATATTCCTATACATATTTCATTTTTTATATTGCACTTTTGACATTATCCAAGTGAAATATTGCAATGGCTCTAAACATAATTTTTTCTGGAACAACAGGCCTATAACTCACTTAGATTCTCTTTATAAACTACATTCTGTAGAGCTCAGCAAATAATAGAGTTTGTAGTCTGGGACTGAACCAAAAAAGTTAAAAAAGAAATTTCATTCAAGCCAAATCAAAACAGAAACTGCCATTACAAAAATAAATGAAAAATGGGGTAGGTTATTAGCAGAAATGAAGTTTTTCCTTGTTGTGGTTTAACCCCAGCCAGCAACCAAGCACCACACAGCTGCTCGCTCACTCCCCCCCGATGGGATGGGGGAGGGAATAGGAAGGGTAAAAGTGAGAAAAGTCGTGGGTTGAGATAAAGACAGTTTAATAGGGAAAGCAAAAGCCATGCGCATAAGCAAAGCAAAACAAGGAATTCATTCACTGCTTCCCATGGGCAGGCAGGTGTTCAGCCATCTCCAGGAAAGCAGGGCTCCATCACGAGTAACAGTTACTTGGGAAGATGAAGACAAACACCATCACTCCAAATGTCCCCTCCCTTTCTTCTGCTTCCTCAAGCTTTTTATGCTGAACATGACGTCATATGGTATGGAATATCCCTTTGGCCAGTTTGGGTCAGCAGTCCTGGCTGTGCCCCCTCCCAACGTCTTGTGCAACTCCAGTCTACTTGCTAGTAGGGCATGAGAAGCTGAAAACTCCTTGACTTAGTATAAGCACTACTTAGCAACAACTAAAACATCAGTGTGTTATCAACATGATTCTCATACTAAGTCCAAAACACAGCACTATACCAGCTACTGGGAAGAAAATTAACTCTGTCCCAGCGAAATCAGGACAGCACTTTGCAAATGGTTGGACTCCATCTTAAAGGTCTCTTCCAACCTAAGTGATTCTATGATTCTAAATATAGAATAAAGAGCTTCCAAGTATGAGGCAATAGATGGATACAGGCTAAGCAGGAATGAGAAGATATGCCTTAGCTTTATAAGCACAATACAGCCACTAGGATGAAAATTAACTCTATCCTAGCTGAAACAAGGACATTCCTTTTCTTTTAAGGATGTTAATGTCTCTGCCCTTAGATGTCTTATCAGCCATTGATTTGCCTTCACAGAATGATGTTGCCAATACAACAAAAGCAAGTAATTCCCTGGGCACTGGTGCTAACCAACCCATTTCACATGTTGTCTTGTGTCAGGACTGAATTCTCCGGTGTCCCCCAAATTCTAAATGCTCCATTAAAATACTGTCCATTTGGGGAGAGCTGTAATGCTACTTTCTTGTGTAGGCCTCTGGTGTCTAATAAACACATGTTGACAGAAATGTCAAGGGGTCTTGCTCTCTCCTCCACCTGGTGGTTTATCTTTCAGAAGGTCATGGGAATCTTTTGGAGTTTCCATTAGGTTTTGTGAAACTAGCTAGGGAACTGGGCTAAAATCAGCAGCAGATGCTGGAAACCCTAATTCTGTCCTTTTGTCTGTTTCTACTGTTGCTTAGGCTGCAACATAATACCAAACGCTAAGAAAGAGCTTGGACAACGTCTATGTGTTTCAGGCAGTCTTTCTCTTGGTGGATATGAAGTCTAATCCTCTTTATTTTGATGTTCTCCATTTCTGGATTTTCTGGGTCAGATTCTCAGCCTTATAGAAGATAGATCATCTTTCTGCCGTTGACCTGCTGTCTGAGCTCCTCATAATTAAAAAGGCAGGCTTTCACATTTGCCATTATCTTATGTGGGACTTCTATTAAAACTAGGAAGAATTTGGTTGTTCCTGGGATACTGAAATCCAGGATTAGAGTCAATCGTCTGCAAGATATTCAGATTCAATCCAAATTTTCTTGAATGCTCTCCTTTCTCTTGAGACCTACCTGAACATTGCTCTGAAAAACACCTACTTTGAATGGTCCTTACAGTGAAAAAACAAGTTCGCCATTGTGCTCCTCTAGCAACTAGGTGCTGTTCCCACCAAAATTATTATTACTTTTTATTGCTTATTTGACAATGTCCAGGAGGGATCAAGGTGCTTTAAAATATGGATAAGAAAAGCCAGATTACTGCCTGCAGCAGTTTGCAAATGTGACATGGTAATGGGGATGACAACAGAATAGGGAAACTCAGTGGCAAGGAAAAATCAGGTATGAAAAGTGAGACTGCACTGCGGTTCCCTGAGACTTACTGTGCAGCATGAGGGGGTAGAAAATCAAGCGTTTCTAAACAACTATGAAATATAGTATCACATTTTTGGGCAGGGGAATTAGCTCAAATGGTAGAGCACTCACTTAGCATGCGAGAGGTAGTGGGATCTATGCATTCTCCACACTTTTGCCATCCAGAGGGACCTGGACAAGCTTGAGAAGCTGGCCCATGTGAACCTCATGAGGTTCAATGAGGCCAAGTGCAAGGTCCTGCACCTGGGTCGGAGCAACCCCTGGTATCAATACAGGCTGGGGGATGATGGGGTTGAGAGCAGCCCTGCCGAGAAGGACCTGGGGGTACTGGTGGATGAAAAGCTGGACATGAGCCAGCAATGTGCGCTCGCAGCCCAGAAGGCCACTCTGGCTCTGGTGAGACCCCACCTGGAGTACTGCGTCCAGCTCTGGAGCCCCCAACACAAGAAAGACATGGACCTGCTGGAGCAGGTCTAGAGGAGGGCCACAAAAATGATCAGAGGGCTGGAGCACCTCTCCTCTGAAGACAGACTGAGAGAGTTGGGCTTGTTCAGCCTGGAGAAGAGAAGGCTCCGGGGAGACCTTATTGCAGCCTTTCAGTACTTAAAGGGGGCTTATAGGAAAGATGGGGAAAAACTTTATAGCAGGGCCTGCTGTGGTAGAACAAGGGGTAGTGGTTTTAAACTAAAGGAGGGGAGATTTAGACTAGACATAAGGAAGAATTTTTTCACAATGAGGGTGGTGAAACACTGGAAGAGGTTGCCCAGAGAGGTGGTAGATCGCTGGCAACATTCCAGGTCAGGCTGGATGGGGCTCTGGGCAACCTGATCTAGTTGAGGATGTCCCTGCTTATTGCAGGGGGGTTGAATTAGATGACCTTTAAAATGTCCCTTCTAACCCAAACTATTCTATGATTCTATGATTTTCTTGGAAGCATCATCATAAAATTTAGATTTTTAAAGAAGTGTAAATAAAAGGGAGCAGAGCTCTTGTCACCAGCTTAGAAAAGTATTTTGATTTAGCATTGACTTCAGTGGCACCTTGATCACATTAACTCTTACTTTTTTGCCAGAAAGACAATAGGTTTGGAATAAAGTCTGAGCCAATGACTACTCAAAATATTGACATCAGATGTTTTATTTCTCAAACATTTTGCCATTTTGAAATTTAATGACAGCATTGCATTTCTATAATATGAATTAATATTACTGAAGTTTTTTCCCCCAATTAATTTTTCTGAAGATATAATTTTCAAATGGAGCTGTTGTTGCTGCTTAGCATACTCTGGACAGAACAAAATAAGAGCACCTTTTTGAAGGAAAATGTTGTGGTTTCAATAGATTTTAACATTATTCTACTAACAAAAGAAGTGTCTGCAGAAACTGCTTTAGGCTGGTCACACCCCTAGCCTGGCTTGGGAAAAAAATCTAGGAAGCTCTTTATTTTCATCTATTTTTCAAAGCAAAAACTGCACCATCGACTCCATAAGATTTAAAACTTGCTGTGGTGTGAGCCACAAGACCTTCTGCAGCTAGTTATAGTGTTATTTCAGTCTGAAACATCACCAAAAATAACTAGTATAAACTCATTATTTTTAAAAAAAACAAACTTATTTTTGTAGAAATTCAGAATACATACATTTTTGCATGGACTTGTAATATCAGCCGAAGCCAGTGCTAAAAATTAAACATCCTTTAAAAATATATGCCTTGTTCTTGTAAAGAATCTGATGAATCCATGCAGCAAGCCAGCCTGGATTTCTCCAAAGAATAGCATTCTAATTGTTATTATTCATATAGCAATAGCATCTAAATACTTCAATGATTTTCAAGCCTCAGGGTGTTAAGTAATGTGCAAGGGAGACAGACACTGCTCCAAAGCATTCAGGTTTGAGATGAACAAGCAGCACAAAGGATAGGTGATGGGGAAAACAAAAGACACAAAGGGAGGGGCGACCTACACAAGACATGCAATTGGGATAAGAGGAAATTAAAATCTTAACCCTCCCTGCAATGCCTTGCCCGAGCAGATGTATTGTCTGTATGGTGATGGCACAATGCCAAGGCTGAAATCCTAGCCCAGTAAAATCAATGGTAGAATTTCTCACCAGTTTCAGACTAAGAATTAAAATCTCTTCTGAGACCTCACCTGGAGTACTGCGTTCAGCCCTGGGCCCCCCACCCCGAGCATAAGAGAGACATGGACCTGCTTGAGCAGGTCTAGAGGAGGGCCACAAAGATGATTAGGGGGCTGGAGCACCTCCCCTATGAGGACAGGCTGAGAGAGTTGGGGTTGTTTGGCCTAGAGAAGAGAAGGCTCCAGGGAGACCTTCTAGCAGGCTTCCAGTACTTAAAGGGGGCCTACAGGAAAGACAGGGAGGGAGTCTTTATCAGGGAGTGTAGCGATAGGACTAGGGGTAATGGGTTTAAACTGAAAGAGAGTAGACTTGAACTAGATATTAGGAAGAAATTATTTACTGTGAGGGTGGTGAGGCACTGGCACAGGCTGCCCAGAGAAGTTGTGGATGCCCCATCCCTGGAAGTGCTCAAGCCCAGGTTGGATGGGGCTTTGAGCAACCTGATCTAGTAGAAGGTGTCCCTGCCCATGGCAGGGGGTCGGAACTAGACGACCTTTAAAGGTCCTTTCCAACCCAACCCTAACCATTCTATGATTCTATAAGGAATTTGAAGACTATGACACTTCATCCATCAAAGTCATCGTCAATGTTCCTATTGACCAAGTGACTGAAGTTTTGTATTTCAACTTTGCAGCATGTGCCTGCTCCCAGCACTTGTTTAACAATGCTTTTTGCAGTTTTTTTCTACAGGCTTACTGAAGAACTTTTATCAGTACTCAGGAAGGCTCTCTAATCTCTCAAGTTTTCTGCATTTGGAGTTATTGACAGTTTTGAATACACAGGAGGAAATCTTGTAAGAAGTATGCCTAGTCAGGCGTTCCTAAATATTGAATTCCTGTGAATTCAACTTCTTCTTAATTTATTGCACACTTTAACATGTGTACAATTACATTTCACTATCTTAAACTGTTTGCTGTATTCTGAAGTCTGTGAGATTTATTCTAAACACACCGACACAAATTTGCTAATTCTTGTCTAGTGATGCACTGTTCGTTAATACAATATATAAAAAAATCTAAACACAGATTTAAAATCTCTTGGCAGAGATTGCCTTCAGATTCCAGATTCAGAAAGATGGAGATTCCAGCAGAGTGAAAAGCTTGTTATAACCAGAAGTATGTTAAATTTGAACTGATTCAATTATTCATTTGAAATAATATTGATTGCATACGTAATTATTTCTTTTCACTATGAACAGCTTATGGACTAGCTCATTATTAAATTGTTTTTTACTCATAAATATTCATAGAATAATCAGGATAATCTTCAGATTCAGAATGTTCACCAGATGTTCACTCTGACCACTTTTCGTTGTTATTTATGCTGTGTGATTGGCCACTCAAACCATATGGCAT